>OY970827.1:12812366-15212366 GCA_963853835.1 Calendula officinalis
AAAGAGAGAGATTGAGATGATAAGAGTGAAATTTGAATTTTAAATGGTGATTTTACACTACTAAAAAGCACTTTTTGCAGCGACAAAAATCGTCGCAAAAAAGGGCCAAAAAATCGCCCCAAAAGACTTTTTGCGGCGACCTGTCGCAGCAAAAGGATCGTCGCTACAGCTTCGTAGCAAAAGACTTTTTGCGGCGCAGGTTTTGAGCATTTGCGGCGCATGACAAAACTCACCTGGTTCCTCAATTCTGTTATTTGAGGTTCTTTTTCAAAGTTTTCCCCTGCATAACAAACATATCACAAACCTTCATATATTTTATATATATTTCATCACACAAAATATTCTCTTATTTGTAAAACAATTTCTGATTACTTACTAGCAAGCTGCAGAGTTTCATTTTTGAGCTCATCTCTTACCTGGTCAAAGTCAAACAAATGAAAATATTAGGATATAAAAATAATTAAAATATCAAATTCAAAATGTCAAAAACTGTACCAATTTGTTAAAAAAGTTTGCAGCTTACATACATTGTTCTGAGTTCTCGCGGGATTTATTGAAAGCAAGAATTGTTGATAGGCCTCAAGGTGAGATAAAATCTTCCGTAACTCATCAACACTACGTTAATTAAATAACGCAAAATATAAAAAATTTCTTACATTTATGAATATAACAGATGAAGAATCTGAAAGACTAATAACTTGCATCATTTGATAGAAACAATAATCATATTAACCATAATTCAAATTTTAGAATGGTAGTATAATAAACAATTAATTATAATTATCACATACCTTGAGTAAAACTTGGCTTGATACATGTTCTTCTTGCTCTCGTTGGTAGTCGTTCTCATTCACCAAAAGTCTATATCAGGGTTTTCAGTATTTGTTATTATTGGGCCATTAAGTGACATAAGATTTTGTTTAAATGGAATACCCAATGGCAATAATAATACAGAATAGAACTAACCTTACCTTTGACAAAGTTACAGAAGAAGCCCAAAGCCGGTTAGAAGTTCGTGTTGACAAGAAAAACCTATAAATGAAACAAGATATTGGATTAAAACACAAATTAGAGCAACAATCTTGCTATACGATTTAAATTGTCTACACTTAATTATGGTTTTAAAGATACTTAATTTAATAAAGTATGAAGATATACCGGTGATCCCCAAGTTTGGGACGTGAGGTAGCCAGAGAACCAGTAAATCCGACACCTACTACAGGTGAGCCTAAAGGAGAAAAGGTAAATACAAAATTACTATCTCAACACCAAGGCAACAAAATTGAACTTGATATCTTCATGACCAAAAGAACGATATGATAATTATCTGGTTCGGAAAGCTTTAGAGCACGATTATAAGCCACTATCATTGACCAGGAAAAGGTTAGTATATATGTGTTGATCATGAAGATTTGAAGCACTGATAATAATATTTAGTTTAGAACTTTATAATAATATTTATCATATACAATTGTAAGCTGTTTTCTTCATTATCAATTCGGTAAAAATGTAAAATGCAGTTGATTTTTGTCATATGTTTAGGTTTCCGACTATCGATTTATACATTTTGTTTTTCAACATTTTGTCTGGCCAAAAAGTATACAAAGACATGAATACTATTGATTCTTATTGAATTTTATAACAATTGATAATGCAGTTGCTTATTAATCCATATAGTTTTAACACTATAAAAGTTTGTCAGCAGTGGAGAAAGAGAAAGAACAATAATTTGTATTAATTTTCCTAATCCTAATCGAAATAGATATCAGTTTCATAAATTCGGTAATGCTAATCGATAATCCTACTCAAAATAAAAATCAGTATACCTGATACGGTAGTGGTGGTTATCGGCCAGTGGTGATTCTGATTCGGTGGTGATTATCGGCTAGTGCTAATTGAAACACGTACAAATCGAAACAAATCAGTTAAAAAAATTGAAACACAAACAAATACAAAGGTGAACATACCTTATCAGGTTGAATTAGGCCGGTAGTGGTGATGGCTCGTCAGATCCGATGGCGGTGATGAGTCAGTAGTGGTGGTGAAACGGTGTGGTGGAGAAACGGTATGGTGGTGGCTGTGTCTCTCGATTTCATCGGTGGTGGTGCTTCGTCGATTGTGGTGGAGGTTCGTCGGAGGTATCGTGGCTAGGTTATCGCTCGTCTCCGTCTGATCGATCTCCAAAATTTCTGTTTTGCAAAAAGTGAAAGCTGCTGCGTATAACTCTAGGCGACGTGGTAAAAATATGGGGGGAAATTTGGGCTTATAAACCCGTGTCACTCCTTTTTTTTTTTTTGTCTTTTTGTGCCTTTTGCTGCGTCTTTCTCTCGCCGCAAATTCCCCTCCATGGCAAAAGACGTTTTTTCTTGTTGTGTAACGAGTAACAGTATACTGATACATTAACATTAGCCTGGTAAAATATTGTAATTGAGGTTTTACTTGGCTTTTGATCGTAGTCATATACTAACAAAAATATTTTACTCTAGTACATATTCAATTACCATCGATATTTTCATAATATATTGAGTATTATAACTTGTATCTTTATTATAATAAGATAGTATGCATCAACTTTTGTATAGATTATTTTGATTTAACTAAAACTTCATTTTATAAAAATATAAAGTTTACAATTTTAGTTCCGGTTTATGGTTTACTTTTGGTTATCAACTATAGTTACCACTATATAAACACAAATTAAACAATTAATCGCATCACTACTGATGTGCAAAGATGATACATAATGTGTATGTTTGGCTAGACTTACACATAAATAGATACTTTATTTATTTATTTATTATTATTTATTTTTTTTGGACCACTATTTATAATACACATTGTTTATATTTTAGGTTGAATTAATTGTCAGGTCAAATACCCGATTTCAAGGATCATGACACATAAGCAAATGCTATCAACCATTTGAGTCAGCCCTATGTGTAAAACTAAAAGAATCTGCATCCATATGTGTAAAACAAAATTCGTACCAGAGATGCTGTTGATGATGCTCCTAAAGGCTGCTTGAAATGGTGAGTTATTCAAACAATTTACTTATTGAATAATTAATATCGCTAGGCATTAAATAGGAACAGTTTACTTTAAATACCGAATTAACCGATGTATAAAAGGAAAGTTTTTAAAAACATTTAATATATTTTAGATACCGAAAATCTGTGGCCAATAGTTGGAAAATTAATTGTATTTTAGAAATACACATATAAAAATACACGAATTTTGAATAAAAATAGGAAACATTAAATTGATTGCTGTTGAAATACTCCCTCCGTCCCTTAATAAAATTCTCATTTCTATCAAAATATTTGTCCTAATATAAAGTTCACATTTCTCAAATTAGAAGGACCCACTCAATAAAATAATATTATTCATATGTACTTCACCACTAACTATCTTTTAAAAACACATTCTCTCTCCAAAATAACTTTATATTTTAATCAAATTTATTATCAAGACTCCACCACTAACTAACTCCTAAAAACGTGTGCCCAATTGAAATGAGAAATTTATAAAGGGACGGGGGGAGTAACAGAGTTGTATTCAAGGAATTCTTTAATTTTTATAAAGTTGCAATTGATAAATCTTAGTCATTGAATCAAAAGATCCCTTAATCACCACCATGATTAAATCTCATGTGATTCAATATACAATCACCACCACCGGCCACCACCACCGCCACCCGTCACCGCAATCACATGTGATTGGATACGCAATCACATGCGAATGCCTACGCAATCACACGTGATTCAATACACAAACACATGTGATTGAAAACAGCTGACGGTGGTGAGGGGTTGCCGGTGGAGACGGTGGTTGGCAGAGGTTGGTAGTGTTGAATCACATGTGATTTAATACACATGAGGTGGTGGTGGTGTTGGTGGTCGGCGATGTACAATCACATGTGATTTAATACACATGGAGTGGTGGTGGTGTTGATGTGTTGAATGACTTGAATCACATGTGATGTTGGTGGTGGTGATTTGGGGGTTGATTGATTCAAAAGCTGAGATTTATCCTTTAAAATTTTACAAAAATGATGGAATGTTTTGAACACTTTTCTGAAAGAATAACCTCTTTCAAATTTTCGAATAAAAATAGGAAAGTTTGATTTTTGTATACAAATATAAAATTTTATTCTAGAGATTCAAATTGATCGTCAATAATAACAGATTTTAAATAGGATGTGTTATTAAAAAATGGGAAAAGTAAGTGTGTGGCTGTCACGTATATAACCTAGGTATGTACATAACTCCCTAAAACTACGTAATTTTGTTTTAAATATACTTAAAAGCCTGTGTAAAGAAACTTAGTCGTTCAAAACCCCAAAATCAGTCTAAACCCCAATTCTTCTTCGCGTCTAAACCCATGTTCCCACATGTTCCCAGACGATCATCAAGGCTCTGTTCATAATGGTGAGTTTAATATATCATTAAAAGCAAATAATGTCAATTACGTAATAGGTAGTGATTTTCACACCACACAAGTTACTTCACATACCACAATGTACAACATTTAAAACATTTTATACAAGTACTGCAAAGCAGAGATTGTGGTGTATAAATTACTTTATGTGGTGTGAAAATCATTACCTTTACGTAATGTCAATCCAATTCATGTACGTATGTCAATTCAATTTCATGGTGAGTTTAATATTCCCTCCGTTCCAAAAAAAATTCTCATTTCCCTTGAGCACAAATTTTTAGGAGATGGTTAGTGATGTGGTCTTTGGTAATACTTTTTATTAAAATATATTAAAAAGAGAAAGTTTTTTAGTGGTGAAATCATTGATAATAATATTATTTTAATAAGTGAGCCCCTCAATAAGAATATTTTGTGGTACAAAATTTTAAAGTGAAATAAGAACTTTTCTGTGAGACCTACGTATGTCATAAAAAGCAAGAAATGGCTACATCTAGAATTTAAATGGATATGCTTTTCTATACTAATTAATTCCATTACGTAATCAATTCAAATTTTATTGTTTAAAAATGCATTAAAAAACATAATGTAGAATTTAAATTAGCCTATTGTGTAAATATTATTCAATTTTTTGGTACAAAATTTAAATGGTTATCTTGTAAACTGAGGAAATGCTTTTTTTAATTGTTCAAAGTGTTTTAATATGATGAGAAAGTGGTAAAACATTTGTCAAAATAAATGTTTTAAGTTTTTTAAGCAAAACAACATAGTTTTGGGAAAGTTTCACATCTAAAGTTATATAGGTGACAGTCATACACTCAATATACCCTTAATTGTGTGTATAATATTATACGGAGTAATATTATAATAATACGGAAATATTTTTTTTGTAATTATAATAATACGGAGTAATATTTATAATATAACATGAGAAATAGATAAAAATGTGAAATAGATGAAAATTAAAAGTTTTTTATAAATTGTTACTTATATTATGCTATATAAAAAGCTATCATACAAAATAATTAAATTAAAAAGAAAGACGGATAAATAAAGAAATAGGCAATAAAGATGATACTTGCAAGTTCCAACAAAGAAATAAAAAAAAAGGAATAAAAGAAATGGAAAGGGCTAACAAAAATAAGGGAAAACACTCCACGGGAGTCGAACGTGAGAGAAAATGTGTATGGACAACTCCTTTACCATAAGGGTGAAGAAGATCTTTGATTTTAATTTGTAAAGTTAACCATCTATTTAGAGTAAATATTTCACAAACGACAAAAAATTTTATTATTCACGTATACTCAAAAATGTTATACTACATCCGTATCAAAATAAGTGACACACTTTCCTAAAATGAGTGAAATAAAATAAGTAATACACTTTTAAAACCTGCCTTATTTGGTAAAAAAGTGGGACACATTCTCCACTAACTATCTACTTTAATAAAGTGAAATTACCATTTTACCCTTACTTTTACTTTTAAACATCATTAATATCACTTTATTCAAAATAAGTGGGACTCATTCTCCATTAACTATCCACTTTTATCTATCTTAAACTGCTTTTTAATCTTTTACCTCAAAAATCGTATTTCCTCAAATGTATCACTTATTTTGATACGGACGTAGTATATATAAATGCTAAAAACTACTCTAAATTGATTGATGCTGCAACAATCAACAATCACTTGATTGTTGTTAGAAATTTTTTTTAACGATAAATCATAATATACTCTTAATTATCATTTATGTTCATGACCGGATTTGAAACAATGACCTCAATGATAAGGGGCAAACATCATATTACAAAAATTAATGTATACAATAATCATATATATAAAAACAAATGTTCTGATTAAATAGGAAACAAGTTTAAACTCCCTCCATCCCATAAAAAACTTCTCATTTCATCTTAAATTTTTGTCCCACAAAAAACTTCTCATTTCTTACATTTGATGGGCTCCACATAATAAAATATTATTATTACTAAAGACCACACTACTAACTATTTACTAACTATCATTCTCTCTCCAAACCAATCTTATATTTTAATCAAATTTATTACCAATGACCCTACCACTAACTATCATCTTAAAACTTGTTCCAAAGTGAAATGGGAAATTTATTGTGGGACGGAGGGAGTATTATTAATTTGCAGCTACTGGTATATTCAATTGTTAAATAGAGATAAATAGGAAACAAATTAAATGTTGAGAATAAATATCAGGAAATTATATATGTATAAATAATCTTGTCTTATAAAATTATACGTGAATAATACTTATTCATATATGAATTTTACAACAAAAAGTTGAGATTGTGAGTTATGAGTTTATTCATATATGAATAAACATTATTAACGTATAATTATATATGACAAAAATTTTGTTTTATTCATATATAATTATTTTGAATGATTGTCAATATGAGTGACTGAGATTTAGTCTCCCAATCTATACCTTAGTTTTCAATTCAGTGGAACGAACTGATATATATGTGTGTCTCAAGTTGAAAAATATTTATAAATCTGTTGATTTATATGATGGATGATAATCCATGTGGGTTCATTATGATCGCAAAACACATGATATTATTTGAGGTGCCTAGTGGTCATCTCTATATAATGCTTCTGACATGTAATGAATTATATCAATGAAAAAATCTCTTCCTACTCTCACTTTCTTCTCTAGCTATTACCATGTTTTCATTTACCATCTTCCCTTCATGGGTTGTTACTACATTACTAGTTGTCTTAATGTTGTCCATCTTTGTGTATACTCTAAGATTGATCAATAGGTGGTCGTCCATGGCGCGTGTTCCTAAGCTTCCCCCAAACCCTCCAAAGCTCCCAATAATAGGAAACTTGCACCAACTGTTTAGTAAACTTCGGCATCAAGCCCTTTGTGAACTTTCAAAAAAATATGGCCCGATTATGCTTCTTCATATCGGTTCAAAACCTTTTCTTGTCATCTCTTCCCCTTCCATGGCCAAACAAATCTTGAAAACTCAAGATCACATATTTTGTTCCCGCCCGATGTCCAAAGCCGCCAATCGGCTATCATACAACTACTCGGATGTCGCCCTTTCACCACACAACAGTCACTGGAAGGTGATGCGCAAAGTTTTTGTGTCTGAATTCATCGGTCCTAAGAGAGCCGGATTGTTTAACCGTGTGTTGGTGGCAGAGATCGAGACCATGGTTCAATCTCTATCACCAAATGTTGTGGTAAACTTAAACGACTTGTTTTTAGCAATATTAAAAGGGGCGGTGTGTAAGGTGGCTTTTGGTAACAACTATAGAGAACAACCCCTTAATGGTCCGTCCTGGGAAGTGATGATTACGGAAACAATGGTAATGTTAAATGGGTCGCTTGGTGATTCTTTTCCATGGCTAGGTCGATTTATCGACCAATTTAGTGGGTGGAATAGTAGGCTCGAGAAATGCTTTCGTAATATTGATGCCTACATCGAGATGATTATAGATGATCATTACAATCATGCCATTAAACGAGAAACAAATGACGATGACAAGGACTTTGTCCACAGTTTAGTTGAGTTATCTATGGCAGAAAATGTTTCTGGCGCCTATCGGTTGACTATACAAGATGTGAAGGCTCTTGTAATGGTAACCACTCAATTTTTTTTAAATTTAGAGTGCAAGCTAGCTAGAATTTAAGTCGATTCGGGTTTGCGGGTCAGTAACAACATATAATCTGAAACCGACATATTCATATAAACGAGTCAAATATCACAACTCTAACATGTTTATTTTCAACCCATATACAACTCATATAACGTATTTAACTAAACATGTTAGCGGTTTGAATTGGTCAAACGAGTCAAACATGTCAACTTTTTAAATGTGTATGTAGAACCTACTGAATTATATTTATTTTTCAAATATATTATTAAAGT
Source organism: Calendula officinalis (assembly GCA_963853835.1). Classification (NCBI taxonomy): domain Eukaryota; kingdom Viridiplantae; phylum Streptophyta; class Magnoliopsida; order Asterales; family Asteraceae; genus Calendula; species Calendula officinalis. Next base: position 12,820,718 of record OY970827.1, read on the forward strand.
GTAAGTATATATATTTTTAAACATTTTTTAATAATTAATCGGGTTATCTGGTCAATTCATTTAAATTATTATCAACCAAACTAACGTGTCTAATAAACGTTGAGTTGACCCAAACTAATACGAAACTTATTTCCTTCAATCCTACCTTGTCTATTTTAGTGTCGGTCTCAGATCGGGTTAGAATTTGACACCCCTAACTGCTAGATTAAATACATGACTGTTAATATTGCACACAAATAAATTGTCAGGATGTATTAACTGGGGGAACTCCGACTACACTTGTGACGATGGTGTGGGCAATGTTCGAGATAGTTAGAAATGGTAGAGTGATGCAAAAGTTGCAAACCGAAATCGGAAAATGTACAACGGAAAATGAACGCAAACAAGTACCGGATATTACAAAAATGAAATACTTGAAAATGGTGGTGAAAGAAACATTAAGATTACACCCACCTGTTCCATTGTTGCTACCACATGAATGCTTAAGCCATTGTCAAATTAATGGTTATGACATCTTTCCCGGGACAACCGTCTTGATCAACGGGTGGGCGATAAGAGATCCAAACACGTGGGGGGTGTTCGAACAACGATTGTCAAACGTGAAGATTAGGCGACGTCAACCTTGGATCTCCTGTGATGACAGTGCAAACCCAACAAGCTCTTAGCGAACCTAGGGTGATCGAGGTTGAGTGCGAAGGTGAAAGTAAGAGTGTGTGAACTCTGTGTTGTTATTCTCTTTTTAATCTCTCCAGTGTCTCTTCGACTATGAGTTAGGCCAGGTATTTATATGGCAGTCTCAGGTATATGGACGTTGGCCCATTATGACTGCAATAAAGCAGTCATGAAGCGCCATTATGAGGACGTTGTAACGCCTTACTATTATGACTGCAGTCATGAAGCGCCGTTATGACAGGGCGCGCCATTATGACGGGACGTCCACGACTCTAATGACAGGGACGATCTTGACAGGCGTCACTTGACAGGCGGTTCGTTGACAGGCCGGTCGACAGGCGGTCGACAGTCATGACCATTAGTAGCCGAATTGTGACATGAGCCATCATTAGTAGTGAAGATCATCATTTAGGGTTGGGGAGTTATCTATATATATACAGGGTAATCCCTACTAACCTCATCATGCCCCCGAGTTAGGATTTGCCAAAACAACTGTTTGCGAGTCGTAACTATCAATACACAGAAGTTTTCTTCCGTTTTTTTTTTTTTTTTTTTTTTTTCGAGCCGTATCGGTTGTCCAAGGCAGACCGGCAGTGCAGGCTGTAGCGTCGATCGACACCACAACCCATATCATCGAGTCGAGATTTGCGTCGATTTTAACCGGGTGTCACTTTTGGACACGGTAAGTCATATTGACCGGCTGTAAGTTTTTAGACCGGCGATACCGTCTTGACCGGGTGACCGAGACCGGCTGTCCTTTGCCGGGCTGTCCCTTGACCGGCTGTCCCTTGACCGTGACCGGCTGTCCCTTGACCGGGGTAACGAGACCCGACCGGCGGTTCGTGCAATCCGCACACCGGTCCGTAAGTGAATTAGTCGGGTGGGCGGCCAACCCTAGACCGAGGGTGTTCACGACGGCAGAGGTGTTGAGACGGATCGTGTACCGGCGGTTCCAAGCAATGCTAGTCGATCGTTGAGAAAAGACCGGCGGTCGCAGGTAAGGCAAAGACCGTCGTAGGCAGATCGTGACCGAGTCATAAGCAGACAGATCGAGCAAAGACCGGCGGTCGTAGGCAGTTTCGTGAGCCAAGACCGGCGGTCGTAGGCAGTGTCGTGGCCGAGCAAGGACCGGCGGTCGTAGGTAGTTTCGTGAGCCAAGACCGGCGGTTTCGTAGTCGGTTCGTGACCGAGCAAAGGTCGAGTAGGAAGTTCGTGACCGGCCTTGGACTCCGTGGGTCTTCGGGCAGATTGTTAATGCTCCGGCGGTCTTAGGGTTTGAAGAAACCGATGTTTAGGGTTTGACATGCCGACTTTATTGGGTTTGTTCGACCGGCTGTATTGGGTTTGTTCGACCGACTTTTTAGGGTTATGGACCGGCGGTTTGGGGTTGCTTGAACCGTCTAGAGTTATGGGTATAGCCGAGGGTTAGGGTTTAGGGAACCGGACGGTCGAGGGGGTTAGGGTTTAGCGTGCGAGCGAGTGGTTTAGCGTACCGGCGGTTTTGGGTTCAATGAGCCGGCGGTTTAGGGTTTTAGCGACCGGGCGATTTTAGGGTTCTTAATGAGCCGGCGATTAGGGGGTGGCCGGCGGTTGATACACTTTTCGCTTTAAACTTTCCTAATTTAAATGTATTTTTTGCTGCAGGTTTAACAGTTGCTTGCTACCTGACAAGTACGCACTTGCTTGTCCATTGCTTTGCTTTGAAAAATAATGTTTTATTGGATGATCAAGCCAATAACACATTTTTATTTTTATCTTTTTATTATGGATGTTGTGTCCATGACACCGTCTTGGGCGTGCATGACAGTGTGTATATTTGGTTGTTCGTATGACACTTTCTTGAGAGCCCATGATGCCTTCGTATGTCAATGACCTGGGTAGATCTCTGATGTATACTTCATATTGTGCCTGTGACACTGTGCCAATGGCACTTTTGTTGGTTAACCTTTACTTTGTTTACTCGCGAGGATTGTCGCTTCCCAGTGAGAAGTGCTTATCTTTTATCAAGTAGATTAAAAAACGAGTATGATTGTATGTTATTTGGCCAGATAAAGTTGTCTTTCTTGGCTTCATACATGTTGTATTGAACTATGTTCTTAATTGTGTACATGCACATGCGTTTTCAAGTTGTAACATTGTACGTAATGAAAGTGCATGTTTGGCTTTAGACTGAGATGTCTATTGTGGCCTTATGCTTTTTGTATTGAATCCTTACTTCAATATTTATTTGTTTATGCAAAAACCATAGAAAAATGATATTGTGAGATAATATTGGGATACAAGATCAGACCAAATGCTATTATCGCCAGTTTCATGCATGACCATGACATTCCATGTGCTTGGAAACATGTATTGAAAACATAAAGGAAAAAAAATGACAGTAAAGACTATCGCACCTTGATAGGTCAGTTAATATTGGCTCCCTCATGTATCATGAGGATATGACCATCAGGTGGTCCGGGATGTTCTGTGTCTTCCCCTTTCTTTTGCCAGGCATAACTCTTCTTAAGTGGAGGTTTATTTGCTTGCTGCTTAGCGCCAGGGACAAGGTGTTCTAGTTTGCCTTCTTCCAAAGCCCGCCTGATTTCCCTTTTTAGCTCTCTACAGGCATTCGTGTCGTGTCCATGATCTTCATGGAAATCACAGTATTTATTCATGTTTTTCGTACCCGACCTATGCTCCATCTGGGGTGGAGGTGTGAAGGTAGCGCACACCTGCTCTGTTATCAAGATTTCTTTTGGTGTTTTGCTAAGAGCACGCTCAGAAGGATGTTTATCGTATGGGCCAAACCTCCGGTTGCTCCTTTCATCTCGTTGATGATCACCAGTTAGAGCATCATGCCTGCGATCTGACGTGTCAGTCCATGACTTGCCGCCTACCTCTCTTGTCAGGGAGACAGTTTCTTTTGACCTTAGATAGTCATATGCTCTGTCCGTGGCTTCTTTGAAAGTAATTGGAGTTCTCTTGATTAACTTTTCTTGCAGTTGTCCTGGAAGCAAGGAGAGGGTAAAACCCGAAATTTGCTGACTTTCGGGTAAGGCGACAATTTTCTGGCACTCCTGCGTGTAACGCTGAATGAAGTCGCGTAACCCCTCGCCTTCCCTTTGTCGCAACAAATGTGCTTCTATATGAGTTCTCTGCTGCTTCTTTTGCTGGACAAAGTGAGTTACAAATTTAGCCTTCAGATCTGCAAAGTCTTGAATACTCCTCTCCGGTAAGTCAGCAAACCAATCACGAGCGAAACCCTGCAACGTGCCAGGGAACATGTGACAAGCGACTGGGTCTAGCCATTTCTCTGTCATAATGGCCTGTTCAAAAAGAGCAAGGTGATCATCAGGATCCCGTGTGCCGTCATAAGTACCAACGATGGACGGAACTTTTTGTTTGTTAGGGAGTGGAAATCTGGCCACCCAGTCACAGAACTTCGAACTAACCACCGACAAAGGCATCGTGGCCGTGCGGGGTGGTACGGCTGCGGACACGAGTGCTTGCAACACGCGCAACATGTCATTAGATGTGTCATGTGGTGGATGTGGTGGTGGGGTGTGAATGGGTGGTTGTCTTAACTGCTCCAATAATTGTGACAACGGATCTACTGGTTGAACAACCGTTGGCTGCGGTGCTGGGCGCAACGTTGCCACCAACTGAGACAACAGGTCCGATGAAGTAGGTGGTGGAGGAGGCGGTGGTGGTTGAGTACTCTGAGCCAACCTTCGGAGTAACTCCACAATTGGATCCTCCCGAACCCCCGGCATAGCGGCCTGTGGAAAGTTGGAAACAGGCTGCCTGACCGGATCCGTGCCATCCTCCTGAGAGCTTGTCCCGTGGGACAAAAGAGGTTGACATGAAGGGATGGGCGTCACTGGCTGTGGTGAGGTAAACGAACTTGATCCAACCAGCCTGGTGGAGAAAAGTGGACTTGTTAAAGAGGGATACCCTCGTGTCCTGACATCCGACACCGTCCACTCAGAATCGACGTATGGTTCCATGATACCACTAGGCGAGGTTATCACCGCCTCGGGTATAGTGGTAATCACGGTAGTGGTTATTAATGGCGATGAAGAAGTGATCAGCGATGGCTGTGTATCCGCCATAGGAACGGTTTGATTATTGAGGAAAAAAGCTTGGAAAAGTGAAACGCCGTTTAAAAACGTGTCCCACGGATGGCGCCAATGTTCGAACAACGATTGTCAAACGTGAAGATTAGGCGACGTCAACCTTGGATCTCCTGTGATGACAGTGCAAACCCAACAAGCTCTTAGCGAACCTAGGGTGATCGAGGTTGAGTGCGAAGGTGAAAGTAAGAGTGTGTGAACTCTGTGTTGTTATTCTCTTTTTAATCTCTCCAGTGTCTCTTCGACTATGAGTTAGGCCAGGTATTTATATGGCAGTCTCAGGTATATGGACGTTGGCCCATTATGACTGCAATAAAGCAGTCATGAAGCGCCATTATGAGGACGTTGTAACGCCTTACTATTATGACTGCAGTCATGAAGCGCCGTTATGACAGGGCGCGCCATTATGACGGGACGTCCACGACTCTAATGACAGGGACGATCTTGACAGGCGTCACTTGACAGGCGGTTCGTTGACAGGCCGGTCGACAGGCGGTCGACAGTCATGACCATTAGTAGCCGAATTGTGACATGAGCCATCATTAGTAGTGAAGATCATCATTTAGGGTTGGGGAGTTATCTATATATATACAGGGTAATCCCTACTAACCTCATCAGGGGGAGAATGTTGATGAGTTCTGCCCAGAGAGATTTGAAAATCTTGATGTTGATATCGGGGGCGCGGATTTTGATATGGTCCCCTTTGGAGGAGGGCGAAGATCCTGCCCGGGCATGAACATGGCTCCTACAACTGTAGAGCTCACCATAGCAAGCCTTCTTTATCGGTTTCATTGGGAAGTTCCTGATGGACTTAAGAATGAATATTTGAACATGGAAGAGGAGGGTACCCTAATTGTGCGTAAGAAATTACCGCTTTTGCTTATGCCCATCAACCATAATTAATTGGGATGAATATTAACATCTTATGAAGCTAAAATAATTAAACTTTTTATTTCCCTTTTCTAATGATACCGTGTACATGAATCTTTAGTACCATATATGTCTGGAAGTGGTTTTTATACCACAAAAATTTCGGCGTTATACCCGTGGGGAAGAACAATTGGTGGAATGTATGGTGCTTTTTGACGGGCTTTGACCCGCCAAAGCTCCTTTGATGACCGATCGAATATTGCTATTAAGGGGTTGTTTGGGAAATCTTATTTAAATGTGCTTATAAGCTTATTAGTTTATATATTTTTTTTTGGAAACGGCGAATGAAATAACGGAAGCCTACTCGCAATTTTTCAGCGAGCACCCCGAGTTCGAGCTCCGCATAAGCGGGCGGGCAAACCCAGCCCCCAAAGGGATTTCCAAGGAAAATTCCTCATATGTGCCCGTGTGAGGTATGAGTTAAATTACGCTAATGCAACGCTCCCAAAGGGATTCGAACTCACGACCTGCAGCCCACATGGGTATAAACCCAGTGCCTCAGACCAGCTAGGCTGGCCATTATTGGCTATTAGTTTATATAAACTTATATTAATAAGTGTATTTAAACTTATATAAACTAATAATTGAAAATCACTTTAAAAAGGTTTTCCTAAACATGGCCTGAAGCTAAATAATCATATCATACTTTACTTTTCGCTATTTAATAAGCAGAATGTCCAAATTGACTATTGGAGTATATTCATATACTTCATCCGATTCAAAATAAGTGCTAAACTTTTACTTTTACACTTTTTGATGCAAAATATTGTAATAGAGACTATGATAGATTAAAGGGGATAATTAGTGAGCAAATGTAAGTCTATGAGTACTTTCACGTCGAATCTCTTTATGAATAACATAATGTAAATCTAGGAGTAGTTTAAGAGTGTTTTCTATGTTAAAAAAATTGTAAGAATGGGTTATTAAAGTGAAGATTGCAAAAAAAAATAAAAAAAATAAAAAAACTATGTTAAACAATGATTAGTGGTAAATGTAATAAAAATTATGATGGAAAAACTGCTACCTTTATTTGTAACATCTTGAGCATATTTAGTTTTATGAAAGCAAAATCACAAATTTAGACATATTTTAAGGGAACTGATTTGTACATCAAAAATATTTCTTACAAGTTTTACAGTAAAATGTACAATCATATAAAGTAATGGTTGTGGTGTATAAAACAAAAGATTTGGTGTAAAAATCACCTCTCATATTCTAATGCTAGCTTATCATTGACATGTCCTTTTTAACAATTTTAATAAATAAGCTAAAATAAACATTAAACAAAGGCTTATTAGCTTGTATTTAATAAGTTATAAATGCTTATGAAACATAAGTCATTAGTTTGAGAATACATGATGTATGTAAAGTTTATTTGCACGTCTAAATGATAGCTTGAGATACCAATTTAAAAAATGTGCCTATATAGAAGAAAAGAAAACAAATAATTAAGAAACTTCTAGAGTGTTTTAAGCGGCTCTTCGATAAAAAATTTCTGTACACAAGAACGAATGTGATATGAGTTTATAAGGATAGTTGTTATTCCGTGCATTTTTAACGGAAACCATGAAATTGGATAGGAACCGGAATTGAATTGACTGGACCTGGTTTCTAGTTTTCAGGCCAGTTATCAGTAGTTTTTTTCTTTTTTTTTTCTTTTTCCGGTTTGGTTTGATTCTAAGTTTTCCTACTGAGAACCTTTTAATTAGGGGTGTTCACTATTCGGATATAACCGGATTGTTCAATTGCACATTTTGGATCAGACTATTTGGATTGGTTATTTGGTTTTTTGGATTGATTTGGACTTGAACCAAATTAATAATTTGGATTTCGGATTGGATTTGGTTTCCCTTGTGAAAACCGGATTGTCCAAATAAACCGAATAGTAATATATAGTAAATAGATTTATATACTAACAATTGTTGGTTTCCATTGTAAGCAATTATGGTACTCCTTTTCTTTACATTTCTTGTAGTAAATAGTAAATTGATTTATATACTAACACTTGTTTCATTTTATATTGTATCAATTGGCGATGTACAAATCTTTTTGGAGTTTTTGATAAAGTTGATGTCAAGAGTTTTGCATGTATGATTGTAAATGTCACAGGCTATGAATTAGACTTGTTTTTATGTACAAAATAGTTTATCATTTTGGAATTTTACATAACGATCTTACTATTATTTATGTTCTATACTTTTGTAGTATTTTGAAAATTTTAGGGAAAAACCAAATGGACAAAACCAAACCAACCAAATTGTTATTTGGTTCGGATCGGTTTGGTTTTCGAATTAGTTTGGACGGTTCGGTTTGAACTTTTGAAAACCGGACTTTATTTGGTTTCATCTATTTGGTTCGGATAAAACCAAACCGTCCAAACGAACACCCCTACTTTTAATGGTTCTTATTTCATCGGGACTCTCTTTAATAAATTTATTACACTACTCGGTCAATACAATTTTATATTAGTTTTTTTTTGAACGAGTCTCTTTTTATAAAATTTAAGAAAATGATAATGAGAGTCCTAGAAACTGTCAATAAAAAAACAAGACATGCATTAAAATTTATACAATAATGAATAATTGTCCCTATATTTTAGGAATTATCGCCACTAATAAAGATACAAACGATTTATACATGTAACTACCTCTTAAATAATTTATTACACTACTCGGTGAATAAAATTTTATATTTTACCACTTTAACTTTTTTTTTGAACGGGAAAAGGAATCAGAGGGGAAGCTTGGGCAAGTGGAATTTTGATATGATAGTAATTTGAATAAAATAAAAACGGCCACAAAGACACGCGGTAACAAGCGAACGTGCGGTTGCCGAGGGGGCGGTGCTGGTGGCAGATAAGCCCCCGTCATCCCTCTCTCTCCTCTGCCTTCTAACATTCCACCGCCCTCTCTCTCTCCCCACCACAATTCTCGTTGACATTAATTCATCTTCATATAATCTTTTTTAATTTCATATACACATTCAAAATCCCTCCATGCTTGATGAAATTCACGACATTTAAATCTTTCTTCCACCTTCAATTTCAATTTCAAATATATTGATTATAACGGTACGTGGTCAATCCTTTTACCTCATTTTCAAATTCCTTATGAATTTTAACTTTTTTTTACCACGTCAGCCCTTTTGCATTTGTAAACTATGAACGATAACTGCTCTTACATTTCCACAAATTAGGGCCCGGTTCTGTTTTCGTTCATTGCCGCGATACATTCATGAATGTGCTTGCCTTTTCTAATCTGCAATTGAAGTTTGTTTGGCATAATTTGTGTGTAGGTCTTTTTATTCCAAAACAATATTGTCGTGTAACATGCATCTTCCTATGGTTATTTAATAATTCATAAATTTTCTGTTTCATGGTTATCTTTCAAGTCAATAAATTTTCTTAATTAAAGCTGATCAACATTCATATTGATATTTATACTGTCTCCATAATTCTGTACCTAGAATCTGAGTTTATAATATTCTCTTTATATTTCAGATCCATGGTTATATGTATTTTCTGTCTTTGTTAAATTGTATTAGGGTATTTTGTCGTCCTTTAAACAATGTGATTTATTTTTTGATATTCGTTTAAGTATCAAAGCACTTGCTTGCCGGAGTTTTTGATATATTTTTTAAAATTATTATATAAAATTGCATACTTAGGCTCAAAGCATGGTTAGATATCAGTAATAGTTAAGTTGGTTTTGTCTTTTTTAGCTTTTACAGATTCAAGAATCCGTGTTCGTAACACATATCACAACCGAAAATGCCCGAACCCGAAACAGAGAAACCAAACTCTAAACTTAGCACCAAAACCGCACCAGACGGGCCTCACAAAGAACAGTACACTCACATCTCACCAAGAAGCCCGTTGAGCACACACACTACCGAAAATGGTTCAATTAATTTAAGCATCAAGAGTCACAACTCAATCGATCAATTGTATAAGAATGTATGTGAAATAGAGAGCTCAGATCAATCCTCTTCAAAATACAGTTATTTATCCTACGGTCAGGAATCAAGGATCGATTCTTAGTTACGTTATCTTGCTAGTGGCGGTTTTACAAACGACAAAAACGAATCGGCCGATGAAAACGAACAAATAGAGTCCCATGATTGTCTCAAAAAGGAAACCGTTTTATCGGGTGATGAAAAAGAAAAAGATGTTGAAGAATCAGATGTTAATAGTAATGCAGTTAAAGCTAAGAAAACGAGACCATTGTCGCCGGCTAAATCTTCTATAAAGCTCCCGAAACCATGTCCGAAAAAGAAACCAAATCGGAAAAAACCCGAAAAGAATTCGAATGAAAACGATGACCCAAAATACCTCGGGCCATATTTACTTAAACAAGCTCGGGAATTAGTATCTACAGGAGACGACCCAATGAAAGCACTCGATATGGCGTTACGGGCTATGAAATCGTTTGAAAGTTGTCAATCAGAAAAGCCCGATTTGGAATTCGTTATGTGTTTGCATATCGTAGCTGCATTGTATTGCGTTTTAAAGAAATACGATGAAGCAATTCCCATTGTCGAAAGATCAATCGAGATTACAAACATAAACGAAGGCCAAAAACACTCATTAGCTAAATTTGCAAGCTGTATGCAACTCGGTGATACATACGCAATGCAAGGAAATATTGAGAAATCGTTACTTTGTTATAAAGCGGGTTTAGAAATTCAAAAACACATGTTAGGTGAAAACGATGCCCGATTTGGTGAAACATGTAGGTATGTAGCTGAAGCTCATGTTCAAGCTTTACAATTTGATGATGCAAAAAAGTTATGTAAAATGGCGATTGAAATACATGGGAAAAACAGGACAAGTAATTCGCTAGAAGAAGCGGCGGATAGGAGACTAATGGGGCTCGTTTGTGATTCGATGGGAAATTACGAAGCTGCCATCGAGCATTATGTGTTGGCCCGTATGGCAATGTCGGTAAACAAGCATGCTTCTGATGTTGCCTCTATTGATGTATGTATAGGTGATGCGTATCTATCGTTGGCTCGTTATGATGACGCTATTTTCGCTTATCAGAAATCACTCAATGTGTTTCAGTTTACAAAAGGCGAGAATCATCCATCGGTAGCTTCGGTTTATGTTCGTTTAGCTGATCTTTACAACAAGATCGGGCAATCTCATGAATCGAAAACGTATTGCGAACACGCGTTACGTATTTATGCCAAGCCCGTTTTGGGTAGCCAGAAGGATGAAATAGCAAACGGGCTAACCGAAGTTTCTGCCATTTACGAGTCCATGAACGAGCTAGACCAGGCACTTGACTTGCTCAAGAAGTCACTCAAAGCTTACGGGTCGGGCCCGGGTCAAGTGACGACTGTAGCCGGGGTCCAAGCTCAGATTGGGGTTTTATGTTACATGATGGGTAGTTATCATGACTCGTATGAGCATTTTAAAATTGCTATTTCAAAGTTTCGGGTTGCGGGTGAAAAGAAATCGGGGGTTTTCGGGGTTGCTTTGAACCAAATGGGATTAGCGTGTGTTCATATTGAGTTGTTTGATGAAGCTGCTGATTTGTTTGAAGAAGCTAAAAGTATTTTGGAGGCCATACACGGGCCTCATCACCCGAATACACTCGGGGTTTATAGTAATCTTGCTGGCACTTATGATGCAATGGGCAGGTATTTTGGTTTAAACATTGATTTTTTTTAATTTTACGTAAGGCAAAGTGGCAAACTGCACAAAAAGTTATTTAAGTTGAGTAACTTTTTATACAGTTTGCCCTTTATATTTACAGAGTGATTTGTGTTTGTATGCCGACGGTATTATAATTTTTTTTTTTTTTTTTAATGGTTGTGTAGGTGGGATGATGCAATTAAGCTACTGGAACATGTTGTTGGATTGAGAGAGGAGAAGCTTGGAACGGCGAGCCTGGATGTTGAAAATGAGAAGCGGTGGCTGGCGGATCTGTTGAGACAATCTGGTCGGTGCTCCGATCCCGGTCACTAGAATGGCTTCTTGATGGTTGATGAATGGATTCTTGATTTTAATTTGTACATTTCTATTTGTATTTTGTAGTAGTATTTACCGAGGCCAAGTGTATAGTTTTGTAGGGTACCTTTATGTTTCATGCTTTTGTTATGTGTTTTTTTTTTTATATAAAAGGATTGAAGGTTTAACTTATATAACGCATCATATATAACAGTTCTCACTAAATGCGTGACCACTCTCAGTGTCCATTACTGCTCAGTCACATCTATCTTCAGGGGTGTGGATCCAATGTGAAATCGAGGCATGGTCATCACTTGGTGGACTACTCTCATGTAAAAAAAAATTATACTTCCTTCGATTCAAAATAAGTGCTACACTTTTACTTTCACGCTTTTTGATGCAAAACATTGTAATAGAAATTATGATAGATTAAAGGGGATAATTAGTGAAGAAAAGTCTCACAATATAATCTTTGGCTTTATTGAAGAAAGAGAAAGTAAATTAGGTAATCTTAATGATGTTTAATAAAGTTAAGTAAGGATAAAATGGTAATTTTATATACAAAAATTTACCAAATAAGGAAAGTGTAGCACTTATTTTGAAGCACCCATATAAAGAAAGTGTATCACTTATTTTGATTCACAGATAAGAGAAGTTGATTTAATGTAAACAAATTAATCTTAATATTTCCTAGTTAATTTATATGTAGTTAATTTATATTTTAAGAGTAAAAGTTGTAAAATTTATGAAAAAAAATATTTCTTTCTTACTCGTAAACACAAAGGAACATTTTTTCTGTCCAACCCATAAACATGAAAATTACTTTCATATAAATATTTTGTTTCCTATATTTTCTCTTTTCTTTAGTTGAACACATATACTCGGATCCGACTAAATTAAATACCCATATCATAAAATGGGCAATTTGAGCCCAAAACTAGCAAAAGAGGCCACGTAATCTCCCTTTAAAGCGTTCCACGTCAGTTCTTGACTGAAAGAGTCAGTTAATCGAGAAATGCGCGGGCGAGGGTTCAGATGTTTATGGCTCCCCAATAAACTACAAACACTTTCTCTTATCAGAAAAATGGTAATCGGAAACACGAATTTCTGTGGTGAAAATGGGTGGCTTATTGTCGTCGACCAAAGAACCACCACCGCCTATGGTGTTGGTTCCGCCGCTCTTCGATTTCCCTCCTCTTGCTGCGCGTACCAGGTCGCTCTTTCAATTACATTCTCCCTTCATGATTTTATTACGTCTGCATTTGATTTAAAGACTATTAGAGTAACGATTTCACTAGAATCAATTTTAGGTATTCGGGAAAAATCTAAAGAAAGGTAATTAAAGATCACAGATTTGAAGTTCAATTTTCGGGCGAATTTAACAGTGAATATGTGGTTTTTGATAAGTTTAGGTACCCTAATAAAATTCAATTTTGACAAAATTTTCCTAAATATTGAACTTCCACACCTTTTTGGTAAGTGAGAAATTTTTTGGTACACCACACTGTCAAATTTGAGATTTTTTATTACCTTTCTTAGCAATTTTCCCTTTTCATAACTATGTAATGTGACCCAATTGTTCCATGTACGAGTCAGTAACTGATTTATTAGTATTGCATTTTGTTGTTAGAATTGCTAATTTATTGATTTGGTATTCTGAAAGCCCTGACGAATCACATTGCAGTTCTTTCATCTGGCACAATATTAACTAGATTAATTTAATTTAATCTGATTTTGATTTTGATTTTAATAAACTGATTTTGAAGTGGTGCAGGATGTTGGAGTCGTCATATAATATGTTATTTGGGAAGCTGGCATTAAAAAGTCTCTTTGAAGATTATTTTGATGCAGCAAATCATTTCAGTACAATATTTTTGTTGAAGCCAATTGAAGATCGTCATGTAGATTTAATAGCAACTGTATCCTTCAGACTATTTCCATTTACTACATTCATATATATGTTTACTTATGTTTCATTTTAGATCGTGTTAGGTCAACTTTTATAGCTAAAATATAAAAATAAAAAGTTCCTTAGCCCAGATTCAGGTTTCAGGTCCACTTGATAACAAGCCTGAGGAGCCAATTGTTGGTAACGCGCTATTTCGCTGGCAAAGGTATTTAAAAAATTATATATCATCACATTTTATGCTAATTTCTTTCTTTACCTGGATTATTTAAAATGTTTAATTTAATGTTCCTCACAGTGATATTGATGACCCTCACACATTCACAGATCTTTATGTATCAAGTTCTGATCCGTAAGTAGTAAATTTATCTCCATTTTTATTAATTATTATCGTCTTACTTTATATTTAATACAAGTTTGTATCTCCAGGATTTTACTAATGAGAGCATGTGCATACTACCCGAAATACGGTTTTGGAGCATTTGGCATTTTTCCAGTGCTTAAAAAGGAGAGGTTGAGCAGAATCAAACATTTTAATGCTAATTAATTTTTATATTAATCACTCACAAAGCTCATTCTTTTATACAGAGTATGTTCAGAAGACTATGGTACAATGGGTTTGAGATATGGTTCATCGAATTTGTCATTTGGAGCCACACTTTTGCCACATTCAAGTATGTCATGTCATATTTATTCTTTTTAATTTTCTTAATAGTGAGACATTGATAAATTTATTCTTATTATAATATTATTATGTTTTAAATATAGTGGGAGATGACTTCCCGAAATCTGCATGGTTGGTGAGCAAGCTAGGAAGGGTAACTGCTGGAGTGCAATATGATCCTGAATGTAATTAAGATTCTGCATCCATATTTTATTTTTTTATCCTCTTTTCTTATGAAAAATGCAGTTACTAATCTCATATGGGCCTTAGTTTATTTTTATTATTATTGTTATAATTGTGGGTGAGCAGTTGAAAAGAAGGATGGTGCAAAATATAAAAATTTGAAGAATTGGAATTACGCCGTAGGATATGCAATTGGATCAGGCAGCCCATTGAGCCCATCATTTAATTTTGGTCTTGAATATGCACAAAACTCTCAGGTTTCTTGCATTTTCACGAATTCAATTGTTTTTTGGCTGTGATTTATACAAATCGACTACTTATTGTTATTGTTTATAACACCTGAACTGCAGTTCAAAGCCTCTTTCTATCAGCATGTGGTGGTCCAACGAAGGGTACTTTCTTTCTCACTCTCTACACATCTCTTTTTAGCTACTTTATTAAAAACATACCCATTTTTAATCCGTTATCGACCCGTGTACCAATAAATGGGAAGTATCACCTCTTTTGTTTTTTTAACTTTGTTCTATTTTGGAATTAAGAAGTCTGAATTTGTAATTATGCAGGTGAAGAATCCACTTGAAGAGGATGAAGTAATCGGAATCACTAATTATATAGACTTTGGTTTCGAGCTGCTAACAAGGTAATTAAATTAGTATGCAATATGAAATCTATGGTCTTAAAAAATGAATGAATGTAAGTGTCTATATCTGATAACAGAATGGTTGATGAAAAGGGAAGTAATAATGCCACTTTTAATATTGCTGCATCTTGGCAAGCCAATAAAAACATCTTGCTAAAGGTTAGTTACAATCTTATGCTTGTTTATTCTACAAATTTTTTTAAAATTTTCTTCATGTTATGTTTCTTTCAGGGAAAAGTGGGCGCGCTTAATTCGTCTCTATCTTTATCTTTCAAATCATGGTGGAAACCTTCATTCAGTTTCACTGCTTCAGGTAATTTATGTCATGACTAATATACATGAAAACTTAGGTTTAGTGTTATAAACATGTTATTTTGGATATTGGCAGCTATAAGAGACCGTGCTGCAGGAAAGACATCCTTGGGGTTTGGTCTTCGTGTGGACAATGTCAGAGAAGCAAGGTTTGTGTTAGTAATGTTTACTTTTTTTTTTTTTTTTTTTTAATATGATATAATTAAAATAATAATTAAAATGAAATATGCAGCTATGAAAGGGCGGACCCTAATTTTGTAATGCTGACACCAAACAAAGAACATTTAGCAGAGGGAATCCACTGGAAAAGCGGGACGAGACCCATGTTGCAATCAGATGTGAACTCAGGCAACTTTGATGGTGTACCCAGGGAACTCAGACCCTTGGCTAAAATGTTATGATTCACTTTATTTTATTTAACTTTACTTTTATGTCACTGATTTCTGTTTTAGAAATAATTTTAATGCTTTGATCTTGTGTACTTTTTATTATTGGTAAAAGTAAACGATATATATATTGCATAAAACAAATTGTTAATTTTGTATTGGATCTAACAATCTAATTTGGAGAGTGAGAGAAGACTAACCATCTCCAATGTATATATTATTTGTACTAGTTTCGTGTAAAAAGAACTTCTCCGGTATATACATCAAACATTACACTATTTTCTTCAATCATAAGTTAATTATTTAAATGTATTTTTTTCTTTGCTAAAGAGGCGGGCATGAACTCAAACCAATCTTATAAATCGTTATTCGAACAAAATCCAGCATTGATAAGTCACACCACACATGAACGAGACGCTAAATACTCCGAACAATATCACAATAAGAAAAAGATATGTTGATTAAATCAATACTTCTAGAACGTTAATACAAACACAAGCTCTTATTTAGACATCAATTTCAAACCCAATAAGATTCAAGTTAACCAAGATTGAATCTTCAAAAAAATTGATTGGTTAAGAATCGATTCCAAAACTTTAGTATTGTTATGTAAGACGCTAGAACTAAAAAAAGAAAAAGAAAAAACAAATATATAAAATCAAATAAAAACAAGATATCAAAAGCTAAAGTCAAGCAACAGAATCGCAACACAGGAATGGCTGCATATTCATTCCTCTCCACATACATATCTTCTCCTACACCAACTATCCCTCTTCGATCTCCTTCTCCAAATCGTCTCCCAAACTCCACACTTTCTCTTTCCAGAAGCTTCGGTCCTCGCAATCTCCATATCGTCGCTTCTCTCCGGCCAACTGTTCACGGTAACCACTCGCCGGCGCCGGAATCTATCGACTGCTCGACCTCCAAGAAGTTTCTAGATTCGTTCGTTGTGATTCTCACTTCAGTAGCACTTTCCGTTTCTATCTTTGTTACCGATCTCGATTCGGCTGCTGCCTTTGTTGTTACTCCGTCTCGGAAGTTACAGACGGATGAGCTCGCTACCGTACGCCTTTTCCAGGAAAATACTCCTTCTGTTGTCTACATCACCAACTTAGCTTCCAGGTATTTGGTTACTACTAGTTTATGTAGATATCTGATTGTGTGGCCTTCAGTTTGTTTGTTGAATTTGGAAATATGGTCAAATTAAAGGCATACCAACTCATTTGCAATTGAACTCACCATTTTAATGCTATTTTATTCTGAATCACTGGATGAAATGTGGGAAATGATGATAAAATGGATTTGATTGAGATACTGGATTTTTGTTAGTTTGTTAGGTTTTTTCTGAGTGAATTTATGTATTTCTAGGCAGGATGCATTTACTCTGGATGTATTGGAGGTGCCTCAGGGGTCTGGATCAGGCTTTGTTTGGGACAAGAAAGGTCACATTGTCACAAATTATCATGTTATTCGAGGTGCGTCTGATCTCAGGTTAGTTAAGTTTTTCCTTAACAGGCCAGTGATTATTATTTTGGCATATAAGGCGTGAACTATATTTGTTGAGATAAATGATTGGTTGCAAGTTGTAATTTGACTTGTTAGTTAATTCATACGAAAGAATAAGTTCGAGACATGAATATGATAAAAGAATCAGAAATAAGTAGTTGATGGCTCCCCATAATGTATAGTAATACTTTTGCTTTTTGTGTACAAGTCTTTCTTTGGCAATCTGGCATATATAGGAAATCGATTAGAGTTTGTATTTAATCCTCTTCTCTTATTGTTGACTTCATGAAATGCATAATTAGATCTATCCATTATGATTGCATTATCCATCTGCATCATTAGAATATGTAAGAAATTCTTATAGTATTCTAATTGTTGAGCTGATTTATGTACATTCAGGGTAACTCTTGCTGATCAGACCACGTATGATGCAAAAGTGGTCGGATTTGACCAAGATAAGGATGTTGCAGTATTGCGTATAGATGCACCAAAAGATAAATTGAGACCAATACCAGTTGGTGTGTCTGCCGACTTGCTTGTTGGACAAAAAGTGTTTGCTATAGGAAACCCTGTGAGTGTGCATATACTAATTCTGTTAATAGCTGCTTAAAATCAATATATTTTCACTTGGTAGATGACTTAATTTGATGGTTTATATATATTTGCAGTTTGGGCTTGATCACACACTAACAACTGGTGTAATCAGGTATTAATTGCTGCTGAAAGCACAATATCTCATTATTGTATCGTTTTACACCTGTCAAAAAGAAAGTATATCTTTTGAACTTGATAATCTATTAAATAATTATTGTTTTTTTGCAGTGGGCTAAGGAGAGAAATAAGTTCAGCTGCAACGGGCCGCCCAATTCAAGATGTTATCCAAACAGATGCTGCAATTAACCCTGGAAATAGTGGGGGGCCACTTTTAGATAGCTCGGGAAACCTAATTGGGATTAATACAGCTATATACTCTCCATCTGGTGCATCGTCTGGTGTTGGGTTTTCAATTCCAGTTGATACAGTAAGTTACATTAGATATAATTTTATTTATTTATTTACTTAATCATTTGATTTACTTTTTCAATAATTTGTTGAGGTTGGTGGAATCGTTGACCAATTGGTACAATTTGGAAAAGTTACAAGACCTATTTTAGGAATTAAATTTGCACCTGATCAATCTGTTGAGCAACTAGGAGTCAGTGGAGTGCTTGTGTTAGATGCTCCACCAAATGGTCCAGCTGGCAAAGCGGTAATTCTATTTACTCATTGTGTCTAAATTTAGTTGTGTGTGTGAGTAATTTAACCTTGAGAAATGCTGACGTGGCAGGGTCTTCTATCAACAAAACGTGATGCATATGGAAGGCTTATATTGGGTGATATTATTACATCTGTAAATGGAAAAAAGGTTGCTAATGGAAGTGATTTGTACAGAATTCTTGACCAGTGTAAAGTGGGTGAAACTGTAAGTTGTCGTTCAAATTAATATGATTTAATTACCGTCATTATTTTATTATAATATAAGTTTTTTTTATTCATGGTGTTAGGTGACCGTTGAGGTGTTGCGTGGTGACCATGTAGAGAAGATCCCTGTGGTACTTGAGCCAAAGGCTGATGAAACATAATTATTCATGAAAATGTATTCATTAAGAGAAAAAATCTCACAGACTTATTGTTTCTGAAAAGAGAATCATGTAAATAGTATGCGCTTGGTGTATTAACTTGTAACCTTATAGTTGTAATCCATTGAGCATGCTGGCCCATTATAGTTACTTCACTCTTCTCACCAACATGTGTTGCTTGTAAATCCATGAATATGTAGTTACTGCCAAATGTTTGTACCTAATTTCAAGGTTTTGCAGGGTGAAATGGTGTTTCTCTATTAGGATGAGTACGGTTGAATCAAGTTATTTTGATTTGGTGTAACTGTTTCTAATTGACAATCTCTCTTAGAGCAGTGCCAACGCAATCGAAGGTCCTTTGGTTTGGAGATATTGTTGGCACCATGCCTTTGGTTGGGTTTCTTCAGTTGATGATTGGTTTGCCGAATGAATAGGAGACGTGAGGTCCATATGAAAAAAAGTGAGTATTTTTATATGGGTACTAGTATTTTTATTTATTTGTATGTATTTTGTAATGTGTGGGGTCTAAAAATATCTAGTGAATGTGTATTGTTGGGTGTGTTAGTTGGAGTGCCAACTATATGTTAAAAAACTGAAGTGTCTAAGTAGTGTTATGTTGCTCTTGTTTAGAGAAAATATAGATGTGTTTTAATTTTATATGATGACCTTTTTGATTTAATTTTATTCTTTTACTGATGAGATAATCAAAAGGTCTATATATTGTGTTATCTTATATATCTAAAAGTTTAACTTAGATGTAAAGCATGCTTTTTTCCTGCCTAACATGAGACTTTTTTCCTGCCAAAGGAGTTTGAGATGTTGCTCCTATGGCAGATTTTACGGTTCATGTCAAAATGGGTATAGTTTTGGGTCTGGTCAGGTAGACCCATCAACACCTCTTTTGGTCCGTTCTTTATGTTATCTTATACTATTTATATGCTACATATGACTAATGGTCCGATTTTCTTGAATTAAGCAATTTAGGGGGTTGTTAGCAGTTGAGATATACTTCAAACAATGTTTCAACCTTTTGACTGTTAAATTTACCCGTTTGACCCAATCCTGAATAAAATATGTAACTGAGCAAGAAAGAGGTAGAAATTTCCCCCTCTCGATATGTATAAAATAAACATGCGTACATAGTAATTATTGCACGAGAAGTTACTCAATTTCCTTTTATTAACATTTTAACAAGTATCCGACCCGCTTAGAAAACTTCCAATACGGTGGTTCCAAAAAAGAGAATGACAATGCATACATATTAATTACATAGTAATAACCGGGTTCAATTTCCTTTTATTAGGGAGAAATACGTGGTTCAGGTGGAAGAAAAACGTCAGGGTATATATGTAATTTTGCATAGAAGCAACTCTATCATGCAGAGGTAGGTGGAGAAAGACCGAAATCAAGTCCCCAAAGCTCAAATGTCCCGTTGACAAAATCATAATGTCCACCCTTGAGTGCTAGCGTTTTGTTCACCAGCCCGTTTCTCACAAACGGGTAAGTCAACAAGTTTGCAAGAGATACATTCACAGCCTCCTGCATTCATCACATTTTTATTATTATTATTATTATGGGTTTTGATAATGACGGCCCTAATGGCTGTCTCTAAATTGTTTAGTAAATAATACTCCCTCCGTCCCATAAAAAAGTTCACATTTCATTTGGCAAGAAATTTTACGAGATAGTTAGTGGTGGGGTCCTTTGTAATACTTTTGATTAAAATATAAGGTTAGATTGTAGAGAGAAAGTGTTTTACATGATTGGTAATAATATTATTTTATTAGGTGGGCCCCCAAATTTGAGAAATGTAAATTTTTTTGTGGGATAAAATTTTAAGGAGAAATGTAAACTTTTTTGTTGGGGGAGTAGAATATTTACCTTTTCGCATGTAACACATTGATCATCAAGAGATGAACTGGCATGTTCTGCTTTGACCTTTGACTTTGCAGGCAGAGCAACTTTGACCCAATCCTCAATGAAATCACTGCCATGTCATCCATCATGTCGTTAAGAATGTAAAAGGGGAAGGTATTATTTATTTACTTACGTTGTGTGAGGTCCTTCATCTGGGAAAGTCATCAGACCCTTGATCCCACCACAACGGCTATGCCCAATTACAACTATCTGTTCCACCTGTATCATTCAAATACATATTAATATTATAAATAATTAATATTTTAAGTATGATTTCTTAAGTTCAAAATCTAAAGTTATTTAATAGTGTACCTTGAGATGCAAAACTGCATACTCAACAGCAGATCCTACTCCAGCATATTTAACCTGTTCTTGTAGGTAACAAATATAGTTAAATTTGTGATTAGCAAATGATGATTATGATAATAATTAATAGATAATTACAAGTGTGAGTCAACCTTGTCGAAAGGAGGAACCATGTTGGCTACATTACGGACCACAAATGCCTCACCAGGCTGGAAATCCAACACGTGTGATGGGCAAACTCGTGAGTCTGAGCATGCAAACACCATAAACTGCCCGAAAAAAATGTAATAGAGAAATTAAAAGAATTAATATCCTAAGTATTTTATATTAGGAAAAGTAGCATTCCTCAACTATGAATAATGCTTTTGTACCTTTGGGCTCTGGCCTTTGGAAAGTTCATCATACAAAGCTGGATTTGTTCTGCATACGACACATTCACATAAGAGTATTAATTGTTGGAGAGTGTTTATGGTAATTCATAATAATAATAATAATTATTATATTAAGACTTACGCGTATTTCTCTGTCTTGAACTTGGCAAACCCGGTTTTGATCCTCTCAACAGGGTCAAATGCGGGTTTGGTGTCTGGTGTTTGAAGTTGTGCAGTGATCTGTTCAATTTTGGCAGCAGCCACAGGTGCCAATTCCTCCTTCTCACTGTAAAACCATCATCATAAATTGTTAATTAATGAATTATAATGCTGTCTGTTCTTGCTAATTACGACCTGAAAAAACACACAACACAACAGATCGATGTAGTGAAAAGTTGAGTTGGCCTTACCTTAGAAGCTTCTTGAGTGCAGCAATCGCCTCATCGTATGATTCACTTCCCATGTCTCCTCTCTACAAATATATTATTCTCATAAGTTTATTTTATAAATATAATATTGTACACATAAGAGTCATAGAGAGAGACTATTATATACTGTCAAATATTTATTGATGAGAAAGACAACATCTTCGTCTTCTTGTAACGCTAAAAGCAAGTTTCAAGATTGTGTTTGTGGCTGTACGTTTTCATTGAGACATAAATGATAAAACCGGCCCGACCACATTTCTAATTAAAAGCATGTAACAAATTAATTAGTACACTCAATTCTTTCCGCTTTTGGTATAGTTTTCAGGTCGTTTTATGAAAATGTAACATGTTTAGTTCAAAGAATAGTTGTCAAATGATAGACCATAATCTAGCTATATTGCTTAACTTCCTCGTAGTTCAAAGAAAAATGTTTGTTACGTAACAAACATTTTTAAAATATCAAGGTATATATGCATGTGTGTGATAGTGTGTGTTTGTGTGTGTGGTGGGGAGTATACCCAAGTAGGGGTGATGATCGGAGTAGGGGCGGCAAAAACGGGCTGATTACGGATGAGGCTTGGTGGAGGAGTTGCAGACGACGGTGATGATGAGTTGTTGCTAAGCCTTGCAAAGCAAGTGGAAACTGTCGGAGATGATGTTTTCCGGGGAGTGAAACACGGTGTGAATACGGCGGCTGTGGCAGACATTGATCACCACCACGTGCAGCAGAAAGAGGTTGATATTGGTCATCGGAGACTGCTTGGGGTTTTATACTAAATTCATTTCTCCGGCTTCTGCATGGGTAATCCGATGGATCAGGTTTGGACGTACCACGTGACTCCACGTGTCACCCCTCCATGCTTTTTTTTAATTGATTTTATATATATGCTAACGCATCACCATCGTCATCCATAATTCTCGATGCATTCCTAGGATAGTTTTAGAGGGGTACGTGTATGAATAGCAATATCAGTTACATAATTATTACTGTATTATTTATATCAATTATCATGTTATTTATCTATTCTTTATATTATTATCTCTAATAACAAGATAGGCCAAAGTGTTAGTTGTATCAATTGTTGTTAAAGTTTGAGTTCTTTATACATTTTACTTCAAAAATCAATTTTGTTGAAGCAACTTGTTAAATATTTTTTACAAACTTGATAGATTAATTTGATACTAAAGTTGACAACTAATTAGATTCCGGATCAAGTGGTCAAAAATTTAGAATCTTAAGCGTAAACAATAACAATTAATAACAATATTTTAAATGAAATTGAAGTTATTGAAGTGGAGGAATATGATATGGGTGATATTGAGAGGGATAAGGTGTTATCTATAGAACATGGTGGGAGATGTGGTGGTGCACATTATCTAACCAGATTTTGTATTGTGTTTCAACCTCCCAAATATGTGGATCACACTTCATTTGTAACCATATCTTTTTTTTAACATAACTCTTACATAAAATAATAAATAAAATAAATTGATCTTGTATGATTTTCAGTTACATTAGATAATGAACTGACTTATAACTTGCACAACAACGACTAAGTTTATGCAACTGATCAAACATTCCAATTGAATAATGAAAGTCTTACAAGGACTAATTTATTTGCGTACTGTCTAAGCATATATTTTGACACTAGTCGTATATATTCCCCTTTTTGTATGGGTATCACAGTTGCACCTACTACCACCACCACCGCCATAACGATCACCACCGTTTCCACGATCATTGCACGTTACCTCCCACACGAGTGCTTTTGTTGGTGACAGTGGAGGCGGTGGTGATCGTTACGGAGATGGTGGTAGTGGTAGGTACATCAGTGATAGCAAAACGGGACTAAAACATTTATAAGAGATATATGAAGGAAGCAGTCATATGCATGCTTGTAAGGAGCGACAACTTCAGAGCGTCGTTGAACCTGTAAAATGTAAACGAAAAACTACATAGTTAGATACAAAAAGTATAAAAACGTCAAATATAGTATCCAAGTTAACGATTGATTAACGAATAACAGTTGTTCACCTTACCAAAGACGGGAAGATTCGTGTAGAGAATCTTTATGCTTTCGACACTTTGAAAGCATTATCAAACAATCAAGTTGTAAGATTAAGACAATTATAATGTCTTTTGATTATGGTGCCCAAAAAACATGTATATACTGTTGGTAACGTGAGTGTATAAATAGCAAATGCCTTATATCACGTTGTTTACCGTTTGCAATTGGGAACATGTCGACATACTTTTGTCATCCTTACTACATATATCATTTTTCTTCATCATATCAACAGTTGGCCAATAATAAATATAATAAGTGTACATTTGTTCGGAATAAATAAATTACTATATTATGAGGTGTCAATTGTCATAAAGATTCTATCTTATATAATTATCACAAGATCCCGTCTACTTCTAAAATTAGGGGAAGCAAAAATTGAACAGTAGATACTCAAATTAACCAAATTAATCGAAATAACTAAGCTAAAAATGAAACATGAGATATTGATTTATATGAGAATGTCAGTTGAAATGTCAACTGATTTGTCAATAATTTAACAAATATTAAAGTGTTAGTTTGTGTATAGGATAAGAGGTGGTCTTATGTATAATATCATAAAAAAATGCAATATTTTATTTTATTTTTTTCTCATCCATTTCGAGTATTTAAGTTGGTTTTTTCTAACTTATGCTCTAGGGCACATACTACTAAATATTAAAAACATTTTATGCCTATGCATTTAATTTAGAAAAACTCCTCAATTATAATTATAGTAAGGATAAAGTAGGAATTACAAGATTTTTAGTCTGTCATTAATACGAAATAGCAAGTATAAAAGACAACTATGAGTTATTAAATGCTGATTAATATATGCCTAGTTAGGGGCATAGAATAGAAAGAACCATTTAAGTTTATTAATCTAGTTATACAATATATATTGTTTGTGTACAAGGTTGAGTTTCTTCGATGTTGCCTTTTTACTCGTTATTCTTTCAACCTAATATTATAACTTATAATTAGAGATGGTCAAAAGGATAACTGAAAGTTTCCACACCGCCACACGAGGTTAAACCTATCCCAGTTAAATTGCTACAAGTATTAGAGATAGAGGAACGACTACTAAAGTCAAACAATTTAATAATCATTAAAATAAAATATTACTCATTAATAACATTGGTTGAACAATATAGCCACCTTTCGTGACCACACGTCGGTAATTATTAATTTAATATTATGGGGACTAACTTTTTTTCCCAAGCGACATGATCAAATGTTTTTTAAGTAGCTAGTGCGTAATTTGCGTACTCAATTCTTTTTCAACGAAATTGAAAATTGACTGTTTCTAAAAATAAAAGTCTAACCTATCACTAAAGGCTCGTATTCGTGAATTTGGTACATCCTATCTTACTCATTCTTAAAGTATTTAGGCCTTCTAAGTTTAAAAGGTCTTAATCTTAAACTTAATCTTAATTTCTACTTTGGAAAACATCTTAAACACCATAAAATAAAAAAATATTGCTTAGGAGATTCGAAACAAGACCTTTTGCGAGTACAGCCTGTGTGTTAACCAATTGATCTACTTGATACTTTGCTTTATCCCAAAAAAAACATCCTGCATAACGCAAAAACTTAAAACGCCCAGTCAACCAGCAGCCACTATCCGCACGACCACAACCAGCAGCCACTATCACTACCGTTGTCACCACCCACTACTTGATCGCCGTCAAATTTAATCATAGGGTACCCGCCGCCACATTGCGCGGGTAACCTGCTAGTACATCATAATTCAGCTATTTGTAATTTCGAATCTTAAAATTAAGTTGGTAGCCAAAAAAGCTTTACATAGTGTATTGATAGACCCGAACTATATAATTAATCAAATACTCCCTTCGTCACTAAATAAAGTTCTCATTTCTCCTTCAAGTTTTGTCGCTAAATAAAGTTCTCATTTCTCAAATTTAAGGGGCCCACTTAATATAATAATACTATTATCAATATTTTCACCACTAACTATCTTCTAAAACACATTCTCTCTCCAATCAAACCTTATACTTCATCCGATTCAAAATAAGTTATGCACTTTGGGTTTCACGGTTTTTGAGGCAAAAGATTATAATGATGGTTAAATTAGATTAATTAGATGGTTAATGAGGAATGGGTCCACATTTTTTGAATAAAGTGGGGTTGGATGTTTAAAAGTAAAAAGTAAGGGTAAAGGGGTCATTTCACTTTGTTAAAGTAGATAGTTAGTGGATGAGGGTCCCACTTTTTTTGCCAAATAAAGTAATTTTTCAAAGTGTATCACTTATTTTGAATTACCCAAAAAAGGAAAGTGTATCACTTATTTTGAATCGGATGAAGTATTTTAATTAAAAGTAATACCAAATACCCAACCACCAACTATCTCCTAAAAAAATGTGCTCAAGAGAAATGAGAATTTTATTTAGGGACAGAAGGAGTAATACTTAAATTTTCACTATTGATTATTTACCTTAAAAACAACATTGTCAATTTTTATTGATGCCAATTTTGCAATCTCGGTCCTTTTGGCTAATTGTGGTTTATTTTATCCATTAAATCCCCGCATACACAAGTCACATGAAGTTAGAATTGTCTTTCACTTATCTATATCTCTCATGGTTTTGATGTATTTCAACCGTCGTCACTATCTACAACCACCCTCAACCATCCTACCACCCTCCATCGACCACCTTTTACACTAACACTATGTTTTATAACACTATTTTTTACACTAAAACCTATAAATTATAGTGTAAAAGATAGTGTTTAGACTAAAATTTTTCAACTCATTACACTATAATTAACATTAAAAAGAATATTATTGGTATATTCATAATATTCTAATGAAATCTTAACAATATTTATAGTGTTATTGTATATATAGTGTTAAACTAATGATCAACATCATGTAGCATTGAACTTTAGTTAAGTTGGTTAGGGATATGAGAATCGAGCAATGATCTGTTGTAGCTTTAACATGTGACAATGGTGATTTCGGTTCGACATTACATTGGCCCACACCCATTTAGTTATGCATCAATTGAAAGCCTTCAGTTTAGTGAAGTAAAAACTGACTAGGAGAAGTATATTTTTTGTGGTTATTGGTATTTTGTATGTGTATGTACATTTTATGTATAAAAATATTAAGTGAATAAGTATTTTTGCATGAGGGTGTTAGTTGAAGTATAAGCTGACATGATGCTAAGGGCATGTTTGAGAAAATTTATTAATGGGGCTTATGAGCTTATTAGCTTATTAAGCTCAAATAAGCTTGGAAATTTGAGCTTAATAATCTAATAAGCTCATAAGCCCCGTTAATAAGCTTTCTTAAATCTGACCTACTTTGGTAAAAACTAAAGTGTGAATTGGTATCGTGATTGTCAACGATAAGCTAAATTGTTATCTAGAATCACAAATGTTTAATTAACAATATTAGTCATGAAAATAATATAATTAACATGCCACAAAAGATCACATAATAAAATGTTTAAATTGATGAAATAACATGGTAAGTTCATTCTCGAAGATGACAAAAACCGGAAGATCATCAGGGATACATTAATCGTGGCACGAATATGCAAAAACACATGAAGATCTTATAGTAAGATACGAACACATGACTTGAAAATAATATTTTATACTAGTAAGTAATAGCAATTTTAGATCAATGAAGATTGACTTCGATTATTCAAAACGGTAGCTTCTTAGTTCCATTTCCATTGACATGGACTTTGAACCCTAGGAGATCTCGCCTGTAAGGTAGATACGATCTCATCTTGTCTCCTTTCTGTTCTGCTTTTTTCTGCACGTAAAATAATTCGTGAACAGACGGAGGTGACGCCGTCTTCGATTTTCCGGCGACTTTCTGAGCTTCGCCGGAATTGACGATCCGTTTCTTATTTGACGCCTCGACTCTCTTAGGACACAAGAAGAACACCGTTTCCTTACCGGCGCTATTGCTCCGGCGAAGAATATCCTTAACTTTCCATCTTCTCGATCCAGATTCAGATCCAGATCCAGTAGATTTGCTCTTCTTAATAGGATCAGAGCTCTGTTTTTCCGATTTCCTCCATGACACACAAAATGTTCCAGAAACTTTATCTTCCACTTCATCTGCTTCTGAAGACGAATACGACATTGATTCACCACTGTCGCTGACAAGCAATTTATCTAACGGAATGATGAGAGAAGAAGCATCATAGTTTAGTTCCTTAACCTCTTGATCTACCTCATCCTTCGTAACTAGATCGGTGTCGAAAATCGGTAAAAGTATCCTTCCGGCGAGAGCAAGCTCTTTTGCTGTAAATTCTTCGCCGGAGAACTCCAGAGAGAACTCAAAATCCTCTTCTTCAATATCGCTAAATTCCTGTTCTTCCTTAACCTCGCGACTGACTCTGGCGGCCGCCGAGGAGGTCGTGGAGTACCAATTAAAGCTAGGAGAAACACCTATGTCGTTGATTTCACCAGTCATCTGCATTTTTTTTTCTTTGTGATTTGAAAATATATTCGATTTCTTTCGTATGTTTGAGAGAATATATGGAAGAAAAGGGTTTGACGAGTAATTTGGGGCTTACTTGGTGGGAGAGTGGGTATTTAAAGGAAAGGTGGCAGATAACTTATTTAGCGCGTGCGTTTTTGCTTCTGGAAGTTTAAAAATGCAAGTGCTGAGGAACGCCATCTTTGACGTCATCTTCAAACTGAGTAGTTGTACACTTGCACCCTGTGTTGTGACAGTTGTACCTATTATTTACTTTTCTTTTTTAAGGTTTTTGTTAGTGAAAGCTAGAGCTGTTTACGAGTTGAGCGTATACTAATTCGATCTCGAGTTGAGCTCGAACATAAAACAATATTCGATTAATCTCACGAGTCGAACTTAATAATTTAATACTCGACTCGGCTCGTTCGATAGCTCGTTTAGTCTCGAGCCAGACGATCTTAACGAGCTGATCCTAACGAGCCGAACAAGTGTTGTATACGATACAAGTGTTGATACAATAAGTACAAGAATATACATATATTGTTAACGAGTCGAGTAATTAACGAGCTTTTCGAGTTTGTGAATTAGTTCATTCAAAAAATATGAACACATAAATGACTATCGAGCTCGAGCTCGAACACTATATAAGTATACGAGCTCGAGCTCGAGCATAATTTCAAAAATTTACTTGAGCGCGAGCCAAGTAATTAGTAAACGAACTGAGCCTAAATTTCCTGATATTCGACTCGACTTGAATCATTAACACCCCTAATGACAGCCCTTAGGGCTGTCTCTAACATGCATAAAACGATTGTATATTCATTGATAAAAGAGTGTTCCTAAAATTCAGGAGACGGTTTTTATATTACTTTTGCCTTGTTAAGAGCTGTCATTATCATTTTCTTTTTTAATATGACAATCCTAATGTACTAATATATTCCACTTATGAGGAACAAACATTATATCGTAAGGCTAAAAAACTCTTTATTACCTAATATTTACTTATCTATGATAGTTGTTCATCTTAGCCTTTTAAGCTCACAGAGCATTGAACATGAAATTTTTTCATTTATTTTATTTCTTGAAGAATTCTACTCATTTAATACACCGTATAATAAATAAAAGTACAATTATTGTGGGATTTTATTTGTAATTTTTATATGAAATAAATACTAACTTTTTATGCAACTTTTTTTGTTCTAGAAACGACAAATATATTGATAAAAGATCACAACTTAGCAAGTGACTTAGAGTGAGAGAATACAATTACATACAGTGAACTAAAAAAGAGAAATACACTAATCCACCCAATTACATGAGATTTTACTCCTATGCTTCACCCACATAAAAGACATAGAGATAATATCACCCGCAATGACTGTGACTTATAATTGTTGTTGAAAGCCGCCTCATTCCTTGATCTTAAAACACACTAAATCGTGCATTGAATAATAGTGCTTAACGCCTTCTTTTTCTTAGAGCAATTTCCCCATTTTTCACCACATTCTATAAGATCCGTTATCGAATAGGGCAATTGTATTGCAATTTTAAACAAAAGAATTATATTTCATTTAGATAAATAAGACTTTTAACTCAGTAGATGTTGCTAATGGCTTAATATTATGAATTTAAGTTCCACTTTGAATACAACTAGAGAAATTCAGGAGTTCTTAAAAAAAATCATTTGGATAATTAAGATTCTCTTTCCTGGTTGAATTTCCTTGATGCTTCTATATCAAAAACCGAACAAAATTAAATATTCAAAGTCGAAGTAAAAATCAAGTCCAAACTTATCAGCATACGTAATAGTCTATTTGTTTAGAAACCTAGTCAATTATTTAGTAAATTGGTTTTCATACTTTGAATGTATATTGAATTTTCAACCATCTCCAATGGGAGGTTTTTTAAAGAGTTATATTACTATTTGAATAACCTCTAAAATAGTATTTTACCTTTCGAATAGATGACTTTCAACTTAGAGCATCTCACATGTGATTGGATACGCAATCGCATGTGATTGCAAGCATCCAACGGTGACGAGGGGTTGCCGTTGGTGGATACGGTGGCCGACAGAGGTTGGAGGTGGTGGTGGTGGTGGTCAGCCGTGTTGAATCATATGTGATTTAATACACATAGTGATGATAGTGTTGATGTATTGAATCACATGTGATTCTGACAGTGGTGATGAGTTGAAAGTTGATTAATACAATTGCTGAGATTTATTTTTCAAGAATTTATAAAAATCATTAAAGTATTATCCATTGTCGACGTGATCTCCATGTCAATTTCTTTTTATTTTTTATTTTATTTTTTTAATTCTTTAATTTTTCGGTTTAACCGCTTTTACTTTCATTCCGCTAATATTTAATTTTAGTTTTTCATCAAATTTTTTTATATTTGTTATCATTTGTCTTTTCCTTTTTTAATAAGTTATTTTTTCTATATAATTAAATTCGTAAATAAATAATATTTAAAATTTAGACACTAAAATAAAGATTCCTATTACGATAAAAATTATATTAATATCAAATCTTTTAAATCTTTTTTAAATGCTACTAGCTGAATTTTATAATGTTAACCATTAGTTAATTTTTATTTACAATGTCATATGTTGATATATAATACTCCCACAAGTCAACTTATAACTTTTTATTTTTATTATTTGGACCACATATTTACTCATTAAACTCATATTACCCACTTTTTACTAAAAAAAATCAATTAAATTTTATACACTTATTTGACTGATTTCTTATTACTCGATTTACGAATTAATCCATTAGTTCTCATTTACTCCATACACAATTACCTTTTATTCCCAATTTAAAGATTTTCTCATTGTTCATTATTTTAATACTTTCTCGCCTTTTAGAAATTTCTCCTTAATACAATATAAACTTCAACTTATTTAATAATTGCTCATAATTAATTTTTTTTTCATAAAATTTTATAACCCTTCAAAATTTTAAAAAACAAAATAAATTAATAAATAAAATATTATTTGATAACTCTAAATAAAATATATTACTCACTAAATATAATCTTCTCATAAAAACTTTATAGCACCTCCAAATTTTAAATAGAACTTCCCGACAATTTAAAACTTTTCTCTTTTAACTTGTTTTACTGACCTGTTCATTTAACACGATTTATAAACTTCTTAAAAATTTACTCAATAATCAATCTACATAAAATTTTCTCATTTGTGCTCGTTTTAATAATTCATTATCAACTCCAATTAACAACCTCATTGTAACTCATTTCCTCATATCCGACACATTATAAATTCTCTTACTTTATAATTTCTCATTATCTCATTAGCTATATAGTTATAATATTTGTAACATCTCATTTGCACATTTACACTCAGCCTAATTAATCCCGGTTATCAATTTTGTAAACTCTATAATTACCCTGTGAAATGACTTTAAATAATCTTAATTACTTAGTTCGATAATTACTCTTATAAACTCTCTGATCAATTATATTATCTATATTTCACACTTTAACTTCTTTACCCAGAAAAATTTCTATGCATAAGCATTATGGTCATAAAAATAGTAGTCAATGATAACTAATTCTTGGAAATTTTCCTTTTTACCCCTACTCAACTCCACTTGGAGAAAAACTCGTCCTCGAGTTTGGAACTAGTATTGTCTACCAAAATAAACAAGCAAGCATGTAGTCACACAAACAATTAAGATACACATACTAATTTCACAATAACAAGCATTGGTCCATCGTTCCCCTCAAAATCTCCCCCTAACCAACCAAAAGTCCTGTGTGTACGGTAATAGGGGCCCTCTATTACTTTCGACACCTACCTTTGTTTGGTCACAGGTCAATCCCAAAGTTCACAACTTCCCACACATAAATTCCACCAGCAAATCACACTCAGAGAAAAAAAATGATAATAATAATAATAATAATATATTTTCCATATCTAAAAAAAAAATTACAATTTCGCACTCAGTTGTATGTACTCAAAATCTGATAAACATTACTCAGAAATGCACTCAGCAAAAGGCACTCAGCAAAAGGCACTCAGCCAAAATATTTTATTATGTTTTCAACAGTTAAACTCAGAACATAATATAGCTCATAAACTCTTTTAATTCATTTTAAATAGATCACCACCGAATTAATGATGATAGTTTCCCTTTAGTTCACTTTTAATAAATACCGTTTAAGATAGGCTTGAATAACTTATTTTTAATTCAGCTCGGAAATTCTCAATGAGTTAATATCACAAACTTATATAGTTTATTCAATATCTTTGCGTTAATTTAATAATTCTTCATTGAACTCATTAATCACATAAAAAAATTGAAGGATTTTCATACTCAGCTTTTTAAATCACATACTTTAAAGGTTTTCTTATTTGATCTCAATTTAATAAATCTCAGTTTATTATTTCCTAGCATAATTTTTCCTCAATACTCGTGTTTCATCTCTTTATAAAAACATTTTCCTTTTTAATTGTCCTAAGATTTTATAACACCCGAAATTCTAAAGATTTCACAAATTCTAAATTTGATGAATAACTGAAAAGTTTCACTAAATAAAATCTCAACTGATAATTTAACATTTAAAACATGTTTATTCCAACTGAAGTTTTAACACAAAAAAAAAAAATGTTGTCGGTATTTTCACTTTACTCCACTTGATAAACTATCATAAAAATATTCTTTAAATTAGTTAATAATATAAATATATTTTATTTACTCGTTTCACAGTTTACTCGTTTCAATAACTCTTTCTATTAAGTATTTTTCCAAAACGAAAGATTTTAGTATTTTCTCAATATGAAAAATTTATTACTCCTCATTTCTTATTTACCGAAGACATGTTCTCATTAAATAATCTATGAAATTTATATCATAATTTCATATCCATTTATTACTCCTTTTCGTTAAAATTTCTCCGAATTAACAAATCTCACAGATTATATAAAATTATATGTAATTATAATTTGTTAGCGTGTATAACGCTGATGCACTCGGAATTACACACGGAAAATATACTCAGAAAAGCGATCCTCGTCGCGAAATACCCTCAGAGTTAAATTAAAATTATACTCAAAATAATAACAGCAATTCTCATATTTGTCATAAAATTCATTACTCCTCTTTAATACTAATAACTTCCTCATTTACTCAAGCATATTTCTCATTTAAATAATTTATGGATTTTATATCCTCAGTTATATCCATCTATTACACTTTTGGTTAAATTGTCTCAGAATTTTATGAAATCTCACTTCAACTCTATAAGGTGTTTCTCTGAATTGAAAACTTTTATTACTTTCTCATTGAAATTTATAATTTCACATTTCTTCATTATCTGTTTTTGTATATATAAATATATAGAACTCTAATAAATTAAAACCAAAACTATGCTCAAATTAAGCTCTAAATAATACTCATAATTATAGAATCTTGTATTAGTATATTTATATATACATAAATGTTTTTCCATACAATTCACAGGTAATTCTCTCAGGGAATAAGCTGAAAATTTTCAGAATACGCTACTCGTCTATACTCAGAATATAGCAAAATCTCAAATAAATAATACTCTTAAACATTACCGGCAGTAGGAAAAACGAGGGTCGACGTGACATGCTGTACGTTTGATGGGAAACTTCTCTCAGAAACTGTTTTACTCTTTTCTAAAAAAAAAATTCAACTTGAGTTTGAATTCGCCCCTTGCGAATCCAAATCCCTCAAGTCAGTGCTCTAATACCAACTTGTAACACCCTAAAATTTACAAGATTTTTAAAAATTTTAAGTACAAATTTTATAGCCAAAAAGGTCCCATAAAAATTCTCAAAATATTGGTTTAACATAAAATGTATTAAATGCGGAAATGTATTAAATAAAATCCATAGTTTTTAAAATAGTAAAACGTTTCACATCCGCACGTAGTACAGCCGTCAACCGTCCACCTTCTCTTTCCCCTTGCTAGTACCTGAAAATGGGAGGGAGATTTTGGGTCAGCGGGGAAGCTGAGTGAATAAACTCAAAATATAAACAACCATAACATACAATACATGAGGGCACACAGGTGAACTCCTAATCATTTACCACTAAGTTATTTTCTCAGTTTTGTATCTTTTAAATTTATATAGCGCGCTTGTGTAATTCGAGCCGAGAGATCAACCTCGCCTCTCCTTACACTAAAATGCCACAAGGGCCCACACAGAATTTGCCACAAGGGCCCACACAGAATTTGCCACAAGGGCCCACACAGAATTTTCACTGAGATTTGTTAATTATTTTTATGTTTCCATTCCTAACATAAACCACACAGATAGCCCTATCACTTAGTAGCACAGAATGACTTGGTACCGGCTCAGATACTCGGCACGTCCGTCTCAGATCAGTAGTATATAAAACAGTTACTCAGAAAACAGATCAACACACAGAAAGTACAGCAGATCAAGCAGTTAACATATGAGTCATGCACGTATTGTTATAACTGAATATACGGTGAGAATACTCACCTCGAATGGACGTATGCTCCTAAATATCTTCGGCACTGAAGAGCATCTCTAACCGGTCCTAGAAGGTCCTACAATGTACAAGGAAGCTCGGGTTAGGATTAGGCTCAAAGGTTGTTTCAGCAGAAACTAAACAGCACTCAGCACTTTCGCGGGAACGGTTATAACTCTCAAACCGCTCACTAGATATTATTCAAATTTTTACAGTAGTTAAATGACTCAGAGGACTACAATATTACAGATGGCTTCGGAAGCTAGATCTAAACAGAAAAGGCTCAAAACAGGCTCGCGAGACAGAATAGCTGAACCGAAAACTATCCAGCGAAGGTTTACTAAAACATCAATAACTTTTAAATCGTATATCAGATTAATGAGCCGTCAGCGTCGTTGGAAAGAGGACGGGCCAAAAATCCAGAAACGTATTTTAAGTGTAGTAAAAACAGACCCGAATAGAGGTGTTGGAGCAAAACACAGATCAACTTAATACTGATGCTGCAGTTAGTACTGATCATACTTAGTACTGATAGGGCAGAAACATTTACTACTGATGAAGTTGATACTGGTGAATACTATAACTTAGTTACTACTGATCAAGCTTATTGAAGATACTACTGATCAAATAGTAGTTACTACTGACGTTGATATTGGACTTACTACTGGTCACCAAGATTACTACTGATGATATGAATTTACTACTGGTGATTGCAGTTTACTACTGATACGCGTTTTGGAAACATATCAAGTCCGAGATCTTCGTAGAGATAGTTATAGTATGTAAATCAATGTATATCTATAGAATTTGAATGTAAATCAAGTCCTAGAATAACTAGGGTAAATAGTTTAGCTTCAAGGACTATTATAAATAGTTCCTTACGAATTGTAAACGTACGTGTGTATTGTTAACTTGATAATATACATTGAAGCTTTTTGTGAAACTGTGTTCTTAATATTTTCGTTTATTATTTACAGTTCATTGTTCTTAATTACATTGATATAGTGTTGATCCGCTGCAACTTCTATAGTCAATTAGATCTAAGGTGTTTATTAACTTCTCTATAGTTAATCGATCCTGACAAGTGGTATCAGAGCGTATTGGTTCTAGATCTACTATTTGTTAAGAACAACAAAAAGTTTTAATCTTTAAAACACACACATTGTTAATCATGACTGATAACAATGAAAGCACTCAGGCCAATAAAATCCCTATACTCACTCCCAACAACTTTGGGATGTGGAAGAATCGTATTAAGCAATACATGCTTATTACAGATTATTCTATGTGGGAAGTTGTCCTTGAAGGAAACAAAACTGGTCCTGGTCAAGCAAGCAGCTCTGCAACTGAGGCAGACAAACTTAAATGTGAGAAGGAGAAGAAAGACAAGGGAATCGAACTTAAAACTCTAAGCACTCTCCTATTGGCCATTCCTAATGACTATCAACATCTCTTCGTTGAGTATGATGATGCAAAGGTGCTTTGGGAAGCACTGGAGAAGAGATTCGTTGGGACAAAGAGTACCAGGAGGAACATGAAGTCTGTTCTTAAACAAGACTTTGAAAATTTCAAAGGAAAGCCCAATGAAACACTCACTCAAGTGTTTGACAGATTCAACAAACTAATTGGTGAACTTAACCAAGTTGGGGTCAAGATGGATCAAGAAGATGTCAACATGAAGTTCCTAAGGTCTCTTAGTGAAGAATGGGCCATGTACACAGTGGTATATAGACAAAGAGATGCACTAGAAGAAAAGGAGTTGGATGAACTCTACAATGATCTCAGAGTATTTGAAACTGAGGTAAATCAAAAGAACCCTTCTATTTCTTCTAATAATGCTGCATTTGTCTCTAGTACAGGTCAAGGTCAGGAAACCTCCACAGGAAAGGCTGCAGATTCTGAGGATACTGCAAGAGAATCCTTCTTCACTAGTCATGTGCATACTGCACTGATTAGTGATGACTTGGAACAATTGAATCCAGATGATCTTGAGGAGATGGATCTTAAATGGCAGATGGCTATGCTGAGCCTAAGGACCAAAAGATTCTTAAAGAGAACTGGTAGGACAAGCCTCAATTTCAACAAAGGTGACAAAGCTGGATTTGACAAAACTAAAGTCAAATGTTACAACTGTAACAACCTTGGTCACTTTGCAAAAGAATGTCCTCAGCCAGAAAAAAGATCAAAATCAACTGCTCTTGTTTCACAACAAGGACAAGGGTATGACTGGAGCTTCCAAGCAGAAGAGCATGCTCAAAATCAAGCTCTCATGGCCTTTACTGACAACAAAACTGAGGTAAAACCTAAACCTTGTACTTCTAAATGTATTAAAATGCTTAAAAATCTAGAAAAAGAAAACACTAAATTAAATGAAGATTTAGCAAAAGCAGTCAGAAGAAATCATGAATTTGATGGTGTAATTGCTGATCAAGAACATCAGATAAAGGTGTACCAGATGATTGATCAACGGATAAAGGAAGAATTACTTCAAGCTGTAGATGAGAAAGAGTTCTATGAAATAAAAAATAAAGAACTAACAAGTAAATTAGAAGAATGTCAGCTTGAAATTGAACAAAATAAATTAACAATCAAAAAGTTTGAAAGAAGCACTAAAATTCTTGATGAACTAACTAACAATCAAACTACAGAAAACGTTGTTCATGGGGTGGGATATCATGCTGTACCACCTCCATATAAAATAATCCCACCACTTAAAAACAGTTCAGAAAGAATCATAAATGAATTAAAAACTGAAACTCAAACTCAATCACATAATGAAACATCTGAATCAAATGATTCTTCTGATGATGATCAATCAATTGAATTTACAATTTCTCAAACTGAATCACCAAAATCAATTGATACAAGTTTTCACACAGCACAAAGTCCAAATGAATCTCCCAAATATGATGCAGAAAATGTACCAAAAATTTTAACAAGGGGAAATGAAAGAAATAAAAAATAATTCTTAGATCAAAGAATACCTGAAGGTGCTAAAAATAAGAAATTAAGATGTGTTATATGCAACAAAATGAACCATTTAGCAAAGGATTGTCACTTCAAGTACTAAAATTGATACCAATTGTGAAGATCGAATAACTCTTCATAAACATAGATCTTTAGGCTCAAGAATAGTTAGTTCTTATCTGGAATAAGCATATACAAAACATAAAATTGCGGAATTAGATAAACAGTTTTGTATAGCTAAACAAGGTTTCATCATCATCTTTATATACAATGATTACTAAAAGCCCCAATTCTACATATAAATATGTAGAACGGTTTTGGTTAACAGGATCAAACGATCTTGAGGCTTAGGTTTTACACACACAAACACGTTAAAACGTGGGTTCTAAGAACATCTAATTCTATGTCATTAGGTTTCTTTATATACTAGAAACCCAAGACTTACAAGGAAAAGATAATGACTAAATCTTTTAAACTAATAAAGATATACTATATCTTTTACAATAATGATTATCTCCTAAATCTTTGTTTGAATCTTGAACTTCATATCATCGACTTAGGTCCTTGTAGTTTAATAGTTTTGACATATCAAATCTTTAATGAATATTAATAATAATATTCCTAACAATCTTCCCCTATTTGATTTGACAAAACTTGTAGAATTAGCTAGGAATCTTCAAGTCTCTTCCTCTTTTTGACATAATCAAATAAATCCGAGAAACTTGAACTTCCCCTTGAATGATGAACACTTTTTCTTCCCCTAAAAGTGTGATATCATTCTTGTGTTCTTCAAGGCTATATTAATTACATTGAAAACCAACTATCTTCTATTTGAAGTTGAAGTAGAAACTCAAACTAAGCATCACATTCCGTCTAAATATAGTGATCAGCAACTTCATATCTTGTATAAAGGACTTGCTTATCTTAGTCTTCAACAGATCTTTTCGTTAAGATTCGGTTGAATTGCAGTTACAACAATACATAACATCTTATGTAGTAAGACTTTCCACTTCATCTTCAAATAAAATATAATCAATTATCTTCTGTAATCAATTGATAAAGATCAAATATGTAACAAATAAAATCTTCCTTTATCTTCATCATGCCTTCAACCTGTGTGTGTGAATAATGTGATTCGTTTCACATTATTATCAGATACGATCAATAAACCGTGGTATGGAATGAGCATGGTGTGTGTCATGCTTTCCAAAGTATGATGTATCGGTCAAAGGAAGAAATCAGTAAAAAAAATTTCTTCAAATTTTTTTTCGGTCAGTACTGATTAATAATTGATCAGTCAACGCAGCAGTAGTAAATTCTGATTTTTTATTACTGATCAACATCAGTAATAAAATTTTGAGCATCGGATCAGTAGTAATCGAATATACTACTGATCAGTAGTGTTTGATGTGTTGGATCAGTAGTAAATCAAGAATTTTAATAAGATCAGTAGCAAAGTCGGACCAGTAGTAATCTTTGAATATTACTGGTCAGTAGTAACCAGTAGTAAAAGTAGTCTGATACCAGTAGTAAAGTTCGATTTAGTTGATCAGAAGTAATCGAATATTGGAGCAGTAGTAACATTGATCTTTGAGTAGTAGCAGTAGTATTGAATTCGTGCATCAGTAGGAAAACATGCACGTGGGCTCTGACTTCTTCACAAACTTCAATTAAATCTTCAGTATGGTTGCCTGATAACGTCATGCTCTGATATCTTCATAATATCTTCATGTGATTTACTATTTGCGAATCTTGAGAATATTCACAAACTTCAATTTTTTTATTAAGCACCAGAATAAAAAAAATCATAATATCTTCATGTGATCATTGATAAATCCTTGTTTCATTCCAGATCTGAGCCACCGTGCTCTGATACCAATTGTGAAGATCGAATAACTCTTCATAAACATAGATCTTTAGGCTCAAGAATAGTTAGTTCTTATCTGGAATAAGCATATACAAAACATAAAATTGCGGAATTAGATAAACAGTTTTGTATAGCTAAACAAGGTTTCATCATCATCTTTATATACAATGATTACTAAAAGCCCCAATTCTACATATAAATATGTAGAACGGTTTTGGTTAACAGGATCAAACGATCTTGAGGCTTAGGTTTTACACACACAAACACGTTAAAACGTGGGTTCTAAGAACATCTAATTCTATGTCATTAGGTTTCTTTATATACTAGAAACCCAAGACTTACAAGGAAAAGATAATGACTAAATCTTTTAAACTAATAAAGATATACTATATCTTTTACAATAATGATTATCTCCTAAATCTTTGTTTGAATCTTGAACTTCATATCATCGACTTAGGTCCTTGTAGTTTAATAGTTTTGACATATCAAATCTTTAATGAATATTAATAATAATATTCCTAACAAGAGGGGACAGATTCTGCCCAGAAACTCAATTGTGTTTAAAACTTGTTCTAACAATCCCGACATCAACCCTTTTATTCCCGAGACACCCGACAACCCCGAAATCAATTTTTATCACAGAAACTTATAATCACAAAAGCCTCGTTAATTTATTAAGAAAACTATTCGGTTTGGGAAACCAAGAACCTTAAGGTTCGGTTTCCGGATTTTTTTGATTAAATGAAAACGTCTCGATCGCTTAACAAAAGGTTTTAACCCAAACCAAAACCCGAGATACTCATAACAAAAGCCGACAACAATAAACTCCCAACCAAACTAAACCTTACTCGGCTCGGTATCAACTCATCAAAACCCGCAGCCCTTAAACTCCTCTACACAAAACAGATTATAAACGAGTATAGAAATCAATCAAAAATGAGAGAAGAACAAGGAAATGAGATTTCTACCGCATCACTTCACAATCTTGGCTCGGGAAAAACTCACAACAAATCTGCTCGGGATATAACTCAAACATATCTGCTCGGGAGAAATCCAGTTAGTACTCAGTTGTAATCAATCAATGGGAAATAAAAGATACGGTAATGAAAAGGAAACTACTGAAACACTATAACTCACGCCATCAACGAACTAATCTGCTCGAGTTCTTCGATCCAGAAATGTGTCGAATGGAAGTCGGCTGAAAATATTGACCATGAGCACAGCTAAATAAAATGGACGGACGAGAAAAATCACGGCTTACCGAATAAACGAAATACTAAAATTGTCCATGCGATCGCTGAAACTATCCCATCTGTGAACCAAAATCACAAGATTGAGAGGTGTCTGCCTGCCTTCTTGTCCTTGATTGACGCCTCACTCAAGCTAGGGGTCCAAAATGGAGGCTGCTCCAAGACAAAATTCCAATTTGTGGGTCGGTTGACTCACCGACTTGCATATCCATCAACAATTTAATTGGCCTTCTCCCTTCTTCCACAAACTTCCATACGGCAAACATGCTCACGAACAGGGAACTATTTGACAATGGTTGGATTCAATATGGTATACGGCTAAATTTAGGGTAATAGACGAATGAGGCTAGAAAGGTTTAAGCTGTTAAGTTAAATGAAGATTAAGGCTTGCTTAATGGGCTCTCAAAATCTCGGGCTCTCTCCTACTTGGGTCGAGCAACCACAAAAGGAAGCTAAAAAAAAAGAGTTCGGCCTATACTCTCTAGCCGGTCTCAAAATTAACATAAATTGCGGGTCTTGGCCTTGGCCGGCCTTGACCCGACACTCAACTCTCCGGAATTTAAAACGTCACGCAGATAAAGCGAATCACCAAACGTCACACATAATTATACGGTCAACTCATAGACCATTAAAACGTAATTTAAATTTAATTTAATTTATATTTAATTATTTAAAATTTTAAGGCGTTACATGATTCCATAAAATATGTGAAATATAATAATACGGAGTAATAAATATGAAATAAAAGCAAATAAGTAGCACACATCTAGGGATCTTTTGAACCCAAATTTCTTAGTCCATATCAGCAGCAAGAAGTGCTAGAGCAGTTCTTTTATGCAATTGTATAGAGCTTGGAAGTAACCCTACATACAAAATTTATAAAAAATAATTTTTTGACAAAAGGTTGACCCAACCAAAACCTTTACTCACCATTCACTACCTGCTGGCTGCTGCTACAAAAAGGCAATTCAACTACTTTCACCAAATATACAAAATACGCCAGCAGATACAACTTTGGAGCTGCACATTTAGCTCAAATTAGTAATTCTTATGTTTTTATCACCATTCCGAGATCTTATGTTTTTATCCAAACAAATTATAGCAGATGTTGGTGATACCATCCTTGAACCACTTTGTAGATATATAGAAATGCTAATCACTGGGGTAAACAACCATCGTAATATTGCTCAAATTAACTGACATTAGGTCGGGAAAAAAGATTTCACTCACTAACACGAAGAGATGCCCCTTGATGCACATGTGGTGAAGATGAATTGAGTTCTTGCAAAATAACTAATGCATTGATGACACTAAAGCACTAATAATCTTGTAAAAGTTAGTATTGAAGTTTCCTACAATTTGAGCAATCATGAGCAATCATTAGCCTTTTTGATTTAACAATTCTTTTTAAAGATAAACAACAACGCAAACATAGTTATCCATGTAACTATTCAGACATCTAATTATTAAAGTTAAGTAAAAAAAGTGCA
Source organism: Calendula officinalis (assembly GCA_963853835.1). NCBI lineage: Eukaryota > Viridiplantae > Streptophyta > Magnoliopsida > Asterales > Asteraceae > Calendula > Calendula officinalis. The sequence continues at coordinate 12,863,201 of OY970827.1, forward strand.
GTAAAAAAAGTGCAGAAACTGTTCTTGAGGTCATAATCAATAATACAACTCCACAGAGACATTTCAACAAACAGGTAGAGTGCATTGTAGTTAACAAAAAGTGTTGTTTACCAACATATACAGTCAATTGCAATGCCTAAAATTAGGGCACAAAAGTATATGTGAAGAAACAATCAATTGACTATAACACAATTAATAATGCTTACTCGGGAGGTGCTAGATGCGAATTGGAGAAGACCGGTTTGATCAATGCTTACTCGGGTGGTTATTGATGTTGATCCGGCAGCTTTCCGTTGGACGATTTAAGATGATTTAGGCATGGGCAAGACTAAACACCGACCACATTCTTGACATTAGGTTGAACAGATGCATCTTGACGGAAAGCAAAATTGACGGATGCATCTTGACGGCAACATTAAACTCCGATTTTGCATATTTTAATCATTCGGACGGGCAGGAATCAAAACTTCAAATTTGAACGAATATGATGAGGCATTCTCGGCGGCCAATGGTTGAATTACAGGTGGCATTCTCAACTAATGAGGGAGCTCCAAAGTGATGAGTTGGCGAACTTAAATCATATATAGGCTCAGGCTCATATATATGAGAAGATTTGGTGTGGTTTTAGCAGCCCATGTGCACCTTATGCTCTAATAACTTCGTTTTTACTTTTAAAATTAAAATAATTTTAGGTTAAATTTTAAATTTAATAGAATTCATAAAAAAATCTCTAACCAAGGAGTCAAGGACCTAAGAAATACATAAAATAGTTCAATAAAATTCAACCCATTAAAGATTTCGACAACTAGTTAGTACTCAATAATAAAATACTTATTCCTATCACTTTCATTATTTCTTTGATAGTTTTTTAGGCAAAATATTATTATAATAATATTTATGTTAGATTAAAGCGAATGATAAGTCCCACTCTTTTGTAATAAATTATTGTTAATTTTTTTTAACAGCAAAAATAAATTAAATATATCCCAAAAATAAATTAAATTAATTTTTTTTAATAAATTAATGTTAATGTTAATGATGTTGCATATTTTTTATAAACACCAATATATTCCAAAATAGCATGTGTGTTGACTGAAAATTAAGTTGACCTAATTTGAAAAGGTCTCAAATGCATTATATTCTCCCCGTCCCATAAAAAACTTTCCATTTCACTTTGGCACAAGTTTTAAGGTGATAGTTAGTGGTGGGGTATTGGTAATAATTTTGATTAAAATATAAGATTGGTTTGGAGAGAGAAATATAGTTAGTGGTGAGGTCTTTAGTAATAATAGTACAAGTATTTTATTATGTGGAGTCCATCAAATGTAGAAAGTGAGAAGTTTTTTGTTGGACAAAAATATAAGGTGAAATGAGAAGTTTTTTGTGGGACGGAGGGAGTACATTGTAAATAGAATATAATACTAATAACTTAAAATATATTTTGAAGAGTGGGGTGGCGAGAAAGTAAGCATTGTCGAAAATTTGATCGAGTTTTGACCGAGTTTATAGATATGTTTGGACCAGCTCGATTCGGAAGACCACCAAATACTTGGTACTCGGCGAGTACCCAAACGAATTAGACCGAGTTTTATAACACTGTTTTTCTTCTTCTTTTCCTTTATCTGATCTTCTTCGATGGTTGTGAAAGTATTTTGAAAATAAAAATCACTTATGCCTATAAATAATATTGGCAAGAGATTATTTTCACAAAATGGCAAAGTATCTAATTTATAGGGATGTGAAAGCACAAGGAATAAATCATAGACGAGGACGGTTGATGCAAATATCGTCCATGGCACTGACCGTGTTCACTCACAACTTTTGATTTTAAAAATAGAAAATGTTTTGAAGTAAACTTTTATGAAGAGATTACTTATGCCTCAAGTCGTAAAAGTATCTTTTTGACTTAATAAACACATTTGTGAAACATGGGTGTCCAAGAAAGAATAAAATAAGCGTGGTTTGAGAAAAATAAATGCTCGACTTGTTGGAAAAGAAGTAAGATAAAAATTAAAAAAAGCTTACACCAATATATAAAAATAAAAAAATACACTCCATGTGAAGAGAAAGCTATTGATTACCAACAAAGTATCTTTAATGGTTAAAGAAAGATTTCTCTAAAAAATATTGGCTTTATATACTTGTTAAATGTTTATAAAATTTTAGGTTATAAATATTAATTTTTTTAACAAACTCATTGTGCTCAATCAAAATAAACATCATTTGGTCTTCATGTGTAGCTACTTGAATAAGCAGATAAAACATGCGAAATTTAAAATAACTGAAATCTTCTATTGGTGCACGGATGATTCGTGCCTTCTACCGTGCTCGAGATTCATCTGGGGCATTTGAAGATTGACCTTGAAATTCATTGAGGGGCGCATGGTAAAAGCACAGTCTAATCATACATTCAACCGTGCTTAGATCTGATGATGATTACTTGCTATTTTATAATATTTTGATGTTTTAATATAAGTATGAACATTAATAATTTCTAAATGACATTTATATAACATGTTTATAATCATTAAAAGACTACATATTTCAGATGTATCAAACTACAAACACACCAATGCATCCTAAGTTCCTAACCCATACTTGTCCGGCGCACATTAGCAGAATTAAATTCTACTGTTCATAGCTCATTTTAAGCTACGGGAAATGTATTAATAGGATAATATGTATATACTAAGAGGGCTGGGTGTGGGATGTGTTATACATCCGTCAAAGACAAAAAAAATGCTCTATAATGTCGTTATGCCACACCACAATCTTCGCCAAAGGGACTTTCGCCGTGGCTACGGCGGGTCGCCAAAAGGAAGGGGGCTGGGCTGGGGCTGGGGGTTTCTAACCAATCAAAATACACCAAATAACAAATGTGAGATCCCTATAACATCACTTTAACTATAACACCAGAGAGCTACTTTTGTCTCCCCATATTATAACCAAGTTATAAGAACAAACTTGTTATAACATAGTTATAACTATCATTCCACACATGTGTCTAACAATGGAAAGAAAATTGGATCACACCATGACTGATATGGTCCTGGAGAGGTGAAACCCAAAGCGCTGATTATCACTCTAAAATCGGGTGTGGTTGCATGTGCTTTGTTTCTTCTTATTTTTTGTTATAAATGATTAAATATCAATTTGGCTACTACGGATAAAAATGGTCCAATGTAGTTATTGGTGTAATGCTTATTTTAAGGGTCATATCATATACCTATACCCTCATACGCTATTACATTATTTTTTGTATATTACAATTTGTACAAAATTATAATTAATTATTATATTCATATAATTTTGTAAATTTAAATTTGTACAAATTTAACCATTTACAAAAATTTCTTTATTTCATGTATAGCAAAAGAATACAAAGTTTTTTTCATAATAATCAAGTGTGGTAATTAAATTTTTAAATATTTTATTTATAAAAAGTCTCAAGTTTATTACTCCAACGTAATATAGATTTCTTGGGGAGAAGGTTAGTAAATTAGTAATAATACATATACCAAATGGATTAATAGTGCATATCTATTTTATTAGACGTTTTTGTCCGTGTTAAAAAGTAATACTAGAAGTAATCAATTGGTTAATGTGGATCTGCCCAAGTGGCTTCCTCAAGTTTTAGTAAGAGCTTACCTTGAAGACCTGGGTTCAAGTCCCACAAAATCTTTTTTTATTTTTATTTCATACGCTACAATAGTATTACAACTAGCTCGCGTTTGAATCTTGTAGTTGCCTTCAATTTCTTTCCCAATCTTTTTTATTATTTTTAAAAAAGAATTGATATTATTAACACAACTTTTAATGATTATACCATACAGTACAGATTTTACAGCTAATTATAAAACTATATTAAGCATTAGATGTGGTACATACCTTAAAAGTTATGGTAGAAAAATCACCTTTTTTTAAAATACACTTTACTCTATAATTCAAACTTTCTTTCCCAGATTATCTTCATTTTTTTTTCTTCTGAAAATGACACTTTACTCTATAATTCAAGTACTCTAAAGTAGAGTTTAAACTTTAATGTTAAATATCAACTTATATTTTATAGAAATGTTATTTTACCCTCTAAATATTAATACTATAATATGACTATATAATTCCAAAATTTGTAAGAAAATATTATATTTCTCAAAACTAATTTTTTTCTCTTTATCATATAATTATATTGTTACTATATTATTATAATTTAATTATTGTTTTTATCAATTTTTTTTAACTAGATTATTTGATATGTGGCTTTTTTATTAAGTTAGTTGGTTACACAACTTAAACATTTACTAATGTAAAAATAATCTTTTGAGTGTCGTGCGAAAAAACTTCATAACATCGTGCGGGTACTCTTACTAGTTATGAAAACAATATTCATTATTTAATTTAGAGTAATGGTATTGAGTCATACTATATAATCATAATCATAGTCCTACTCCTTAAATGAAGACATGTGTTAAAATCAAAAGATAATATTAAGAGAGATAATTAATGGAATAGATGGTTAGACTAAGGGGTTGTTTGGGAAATCTTATTTAAAATAACTTATGCTTATTAGCTTATTATCTTATAAGCTTATTTAAATTAATAAGCTTTTATTAAATAAAGTGTTTGTTTTAGCTTATATATTGTAAAATTACCGAAAAGAGTTTAATGAGTAAAGAGTTTGTGAAGAAAAAAAAATGATGTGGAGGTTAAAAATGTAAAACCCTTGATATTCTTAAATAAGTCTTAGAAAATCACAACAAAATAACTTATCTAAAAAGACTTAAATAAGCTCATAAACATAAGCTTATAACTGTATCCAAACATTTAACATGAGCTAAGTAGTAGGCAACACCCCTAAATATCATTTCTCTTTAATTTAAACAAATATTGTATTTTCGAAAAGGCAAATTAAACACCCAAGGAGATCGGAATCACCCGCAAACGGATTGATAGACGCCATTATTTGGTTCTCAATTAATCGAATAATTAACGGTGAAGATTCGATCTAGACAAGCTGTAGACAATAGCTGTTCTGAGTGATTCTCTTTTTCTATGGCGGATTGATTAGTTCAAGGCAGCACAGGCTTATCAATTCATCTCACGACTTCCTTCGTTTCGGCTTTCCCCATTTCCTCTTCTGTAACCACTTTTTATAGTCGAATTCAAGTTCTTCTCTCCTGTTGTTGCGTACGGAAGGAAACCCTAGGTTTGTACTGCTCTGTCTTTATAATTTTAGATGTCATTGATCGATTAGATTGCTCATGTTCATAAATTACAAGTAGAATTTTCAGATTTTGTTATATGAAATGTTGTAGTTGGGTTCTTCAATTTGGGGAATTGTGTTTACTTGGTTGACGAATATTGAATTAGTCAACCGATTAGAACGTGCTAGTGTTTCGTGTCAATCATTAAGTAATTGAGCTTTAAATCGCTATTGAAAGTTGCCGGAATATGGAGGAGAAATCCAAAGGAGTTCGTCAATGAGTTATATTGATTTTATTATGCAATTTGTATATATCATGCATGAAGTGAGTAATGAGAAATTAGCTGCAGGTTATGTTTTGAATTACATCTTTCTATAATTAGTGGTCTTGTTGCATTATTGATCTTCTTAGAGGCCCAATTTAGTTACAGTTTGGTGTATTTATTGTTGTAGTCGATAAAATAATGTCATTATCTGCAAGTTTCTAATCAGTTTTATGTTGTGGCTTACATAACACGTTAAATCAATGGTACATTTAACTTGTTTTCCATTGACAGAAAATTAATTACTCATAAGTTATAGTCTCCATTCATTGTATCATTCCATCATGTTCTTGATAATAATATATATTTTTAATGTTTCAGAATATCCTCTTTCTCAGCTCTGGCTTTCATCACTAAACTGGTTTAAGATGGTATAATGACACTTGATGATTAGGGCACTTTGAAGATTGTTCTTCAGTACTTATGGTTAAAAAATTATGATATAAAAAGAGCACATGGAAGAACCAAAGAAGTTTCCTCTTGATGCAAAGGATTACAAGTTATATGAGGAAATTGGTGAAGGAGTTAGTGCATCTGTATACAGAGCTCTATGTATTCCTTTAAATGAGACAGTTGCTATCAAAGTTCTTGATTTGGAAAAGTGTAATAATGACCTGGTATGTTGGTTTCTCTTTACGTATATTATATTCATATAATTTGTAGTTTTATACTCAACATCTGTTTCTCAAAAAGTGATTATTTTTTTAAATTTAAATAGGACGGTATTCGTCGGGAGGTACAAACCATGAGTTTAATTAGCCATCCAAACTTATTACGGGCCTATTGCTCTTTCACAACGGGCCAAAATCTTTGGGTTGTCACACCATATATGGCTGCTGGATCGTGTCTTCACATTATGAAATCTTCTTTTCAAGAAGGTTTTGAAGAGCCCGTTATTGCTACATTGCTGAAAGAAGTCCTTAAAGCCCTTGTTTATCTTCATGCTCATGGCCACATTCATAGAGATGTTAAGGTACTACACTTACTTTTTAAATAATCAGTTTCTCATTATTATTACAACGTTTATGAGTCTTGATGTTTTTTCAGGCAGGGAACATATTGATGGATTATAATGGTTCAATCAAGCTAGCTGATTTTGGAGTATCTGCATGCATGTTTGACACTGGGGATAGACAACGATCAAGAAATACTTTTGTAGGAACTCCTTGTTGGTATGTTTGTTAATTGTTTGGTTCATGATATTCCACTTATTGATGTTTGTAACAAATATGTTTTCATTATATTCACTTAAAGATTGTTTAACCATGTTATGGAAATGTTTTCCTAGGATGGCACCAGAAGTTATGCAGCAATTGCATGGATATGACTTCAAGTAAGTGATAAATCATTATTTTACTACTTTATTTCCATTGTTAAGTTGTTAAAACTGCTTTCAATTGAAGATTCTTAATTGAAATAATTGTGATTGTATAAACAGAGCAGATATCTGGTCATTTGGAATCACAGCTCTTGAACTTGCTCATGGGCATGCACCTTTTTCTAAGTATCCACCAATGAAGGCAATCACTTTCTATCTCTAAACAGATCTATTTACTTATATCGTCCCTGTGGTTTGTATGAAATTTTGAATTTCATCCCTCGACTTTTTTTAATTACACAAATAGTCCCTATTTTTGAAACTTGTAACGTCAATGGTGCCTAAAAACTTGAAGGCATTATAAAATTAGGGAATATTCATGTAATGAAAAAGTCAAGGGGCGTAATCCATAATTCGTACAAACCACAAGGACGATTTATGTAAGTTATTCTTGATAGAACGATATATAACGTTTCATTTTGTGCAGGTTTTACTCATGACACTGCAAAATGCACCACCAGGTCTTGACTATGAAAGAGACAAAAAGTTCTCAAAGGTTCGTGTTTTTTTAATTTGGTTATTTTTTTAATATAATGTTGTGCTAAGTTGAAGCAGCTTTGCAGTCATTTAAAGAAATGGTTGCTGCATGCTTAGTGAAAGACCCAAAGAAACGTCCTTCATCAGAGAAGCTTTTGAAGCACCCTTTTTTCAAGAATGCAAAGACAACTGATTATTTGGAACATACTATTCTTGATGGTCTTTTCCCCCTTGGTGACCGCTTTAGAATGCTCAAGGTATTTTCCTAGGCTTTTATTTTATTATTATTATTAAAATTATTGATTATTAATTATTCTTTGTGTTGTATTAGGCGAAAGAAGCAGAACTTCTTATGCAGAACAAGGAATTATATGGGGAAAAGGAGCATTTATCACAGGTGGGTTGGGTTAATCATACTATGATGAATGCTTTATTTTTACAATATACTAATTCTTATTTTATCATGTTAACCTTCAGCAAGAGTATATTCGTGGGATTAGTGCCTGGGATTTCAATCTGGAGGACTTGAAGAATCAGGCTGCACATGTGTGTTTAATATTATTAAATTTAATTAGAAAGCATTTGGCTTTTATTTATATGTTTTTTATGGCAGATTCAGGACTATGATGAAGTATCACATGCAGAAGATCTTAATGAAAACTTAAAGCAACATAACGGGCTTAATGATGACGATTTACCAGCAGGAAGGTCATCCCCTGAGACATCTGATCATTCAGATACTTCATCTCACATTGAGGTATTAGCTTCTTCATGCTAAAATGATGTAATATAATTTAATATAATTCGGAGTATAATTTGTAATATTAAACATTTATGTTCTCAGGATGCAATCAATGAAATTCCTGATTTAGAGAGTTCATTTACAGAATTTCCTATAAAGCCTATTCAAGCACTCAAGTAAGTCAAAACTTGTTTTTCATTGTAATTGCTGGTGATTATTTATAATAAATGATATATTACTTTTTGGATTTTCACACTGAGTTGTATGTTAAACAGGGGATGTTTCGATGTTTGTGAAGAAGAAGATGATGATGATGAAAATCCATCAGATAGTGGCATGAAGCAATCAACAAAAACTGATGAGCAGGAAGCTGAAAACAATGATGTTGGACAAAAAAGTTTGTTACCAAAATCTACTACTGATGGGCCAAGAAGATATTTGAGTGGTTCATTGCTACCAGATTATTCCTTTTCAAATAAGAAGTTGGTTATTGATGTTGACAGGTAACTAACTCTATCATCATCTCACTTTCTAAGAATTTGGCCAGTACTATTTTGTTCTTTTTTGTCAGTTTCTGCAACATACTTATGGAAAATTATGATATGCTATACAAGTGAGTTAGTTATAGACCGTATTAATTCTGATTTTTTCCCCCCACAAATCTGAACCAACACGTGGAGAGACAATGGCAATTTGATTCACGCCCCTACTAAAACATATTCTGGTGTAAATTACATGAGTTGTCCTTGTGGTTTGTATGAATCTATGTATTTCATCAACCGACTTTTTTTATTACATGGATAGTCCCTAATTTTTGAAACTTGTAACACCAACGTCCGGTCTGGTCCCTAAAGCAAAAAAAGTCGTCGAGTTTTTAAATTTTAAGGACCGTTGATGTTACAAGTTTCAAATATTAGGGACTATCCATGTAATAAAAAAAGTCGATTGACGAAATACATAGATTCACACAATCCATAGGGATGATTTACATAATTAACTCTATATTCTGGGTGATCAATCAGGTGTCGGAATCTGGTCGAAAATTACTAAATGTGTATACTTAATGCATACAATCGCTCTATTTAAAATAATTGGATTATTATTATAAAATATTTTTTAATAGTATTTGATGTATTAACTATTTTGTAAATATTTTATATGGATCGGGTCAGCCTGACCAGACCTGATTAGAACAAATGTGGGGTTTTGACCTGAATCTATAAGTAGAAAATGTTTTGACTGGAGAGAGAAAAACATGGAAAGGAGAGAGAAATATTGGTGTTTGAGTTATTCTATTTATTGACTTAACTGGGGCCCGATTTGACTCATCCCCTAGCTGGCAATACCTTGGAAGTTATGGGTTTAAAATACTCCTTTTTCTCTTAAAAATAAATGAATGATAATATTAATAATGCACCTAAGGACATTGTCCCTCATGAACCACATATCCCAACAGCCCAGCTATACATATCTACCCATAAAATGGACCAATGTGTAGTAAATGCTCCCTATTCATCGTGCACATCGTTTTATTTATTTATTATTTTTGTCAAGCAATTATCCCCACCCCACATTATATTTCTAGTAAAGGTTATAACCAAATTTGTGGTTTTGGTATCGTTGCACATGCTATTTTTTATATATTTTATAATTAGCAAATGATGTGTGGTGATGGTTTTGTTTGTGAAGAGATCATCTGCAATCAAGGTTCCAAACACAACGCAATCATAGCGGGCCACTACAGTGTCGTCAAAAACATAAAATGAACAATTCTTCATCTGGTAATTCAATCCATATCATTATATACATGCTAGTACACCTTTTTTTTCTCTCCACTTGTAACTATCTTTCCTAATCTTTTTTTATTTATTTTAAATCATGCCATATTGTTCAGTAGAGGATGTTTCAGAAGGAGCAGTGGTCCAACGCAAGGGACGTTTTAAAGTCTTCTCTGCAGATCATAATCAAAAGGTACATGTATTAATCTTTAACTTTTTCTCACAATGGTTTAGTCTTTAATTTTTATGTAAGATTTTATACCACTTTTTTATAACAACATTAATAAAGGTTACAGATTAGTGAAAAATCAAGGGGAAAACAGGGTATTGAGGGAGGGTTAAAACATCAAATAGATGAAAGATCAAGGATTAAAAGTTACACCTCAACACAAAATGGCTGGTTAATATGTCAACAAAAGGGTTAAAACACCGAGTTAACAAAAGTTTAAGGGTTAAGTCAATGAAAGTATAGGATAAAACCACTATCAAAAAAGTACAAGGTTAAAACGCCAAGTTAGTGACATTTTGAGGATTAAAACATAAATAACCTTTTATTATTTTCTTTTTGTGTCACTATTCTAACTCATTTTGTGATCCAGGCACTAGCCTTCAATCCAAATTCTAGTGGTATTACAAGCCCTCAAATATCAAATGTATCAGCTGCTTCAGTTGTTCCATATTTGCAATCTATTTTGCATAACAATACTATGCAAAGGGTACATACATGTTTTATTACCTTATCTTGATTTTATATGACCATAAATTTACTCTCTGATTTGATACTTTTGTTTATATTTTGCAGGAAGAACTAGTTAAAATGATAAAGTTTGCAGAGCAAATTTCTGGTACTTGATCAGGTTTTTCATCATTGAAGTTTAAGTTGTGAAATGACATGTAATTCTATTTGCAGGCAATGGAACGGACTATGTGGGATCAGGAACCAATGAAACCTCACAAGTAATGAATCCCTTTTTTTAGATGTTTGCTACATGCTCTAATGCTGATATATTATGCCAATTAGTTTGGGTTTAGGTCACCTTTTATAAAAAATATATATATAGGTAGCAGGTTAGATGGATCGGGTTACGGGTCGAACACTGATAATTGTTTTTTATGGGTCAGCTAATCTTATAAATTATTCATTACATGCACAGCCTTCTCCACGTGAGAGAGAACTGCAGTCTCAGGTTATTCAGTTGCAACAAAGGTATGTTAACATAACATAAATAATATTCTCAACCTGCACATATTTATTTATTTAAAACAAGCTTTACAATTTCAGCATTGGCAGTCTGGTGGAACAATTGCGTATACTTAAAACAAGAAACACAGGTTTCTCTTCATTTTTATTATGTTAATCCTCAAACTTTCACTGATTTGGCATATTAACCCTTCGGTTGACCTTGTTGTTAACCCCCAAACTTTTGCATTCTGTTAACCTTATGAATAAACCAGTTACTTTGTGCTATGGTGGGACTTTTCTTAGAGTTAATTATGAGTTAATCCATAAATTTTCACCTTTATTGACCATTTAACCCTCAAAGAATTTTCTGAATGTTCCGTCTATCTTTTAACTTAATTTAACCAAGTTAAAGGGCTAATACTGCAAATAAAAAGTTAAAGTGTTAAACCGTCAAATTGGTGAAAGTTTGAGAATTATAATATAATAATGTCTTTTGGGTTTTGCAGCTGGAGAGGAATTTGAGCAATTTAAGAGAGAAAAATAGCATCCAAGAATGATTTACATTAACAGGGAGGATGATACTTAAATTACATATTGAGAAAGTTGGTGAGACTTACTCGATTCGCAAAGCCTCTACTAATTATGTGTTTGGAGTTTGTGTAAATTTTGCAAGTATTAAAGCATATGTATGTTTGTGTATACAAAGAGGAATTTATGAGTTGTCGTTCCTCTAAATTACATATATATACAGTAGAATCTAAGTACATTCTGGTGTTTAAGTGTTATTCATAATAATTTTTAAATAATTAAAATCGTATTTTAACAAATAAACGAATGGAGATGATTGTATGTTGCCATGTATACCGGTTTTAATTGTCTTTGGTCTTGCATACATGAGACGAGTTGACCCTAGATGACTCGAGCTTAACTCTACCAAATAAATAGAATGAACATTAACGAAATGGATAAACTTTATAGTGAATTTTGATAAAGTTGAATCTGAATATTGATATATTCTATACAAAAATTATAGTTTGAAATCTTTCATTAGTATAAGGGAGATGATTTGTACAGAGCAATTTTTATCAATGTAGAGCAATTTTATATCAAATGACAATGATACTCTTAGTGAGAGGGATGGAATGTAAAATGTGATAAACAGAAAGTAAGGGTATGATTGTCATTTATGATGAAATTGCTCTGTATAGATAAAAGTTGTTCTATAATAATCAGCAGCACTGCCGACAGATTTGTCCAAGGGTGGGATAATTTTACAACGAACATTAGGCCCTGTCTTTGAACTTTACTAGTTCAATCATTTTTTAATTATAGACAAATTCTCCATTACAGGTTGACTCGCTTTAATTGTAGCTGATTGTGGATTTGCACCCTGTAATTTAGTCAATGGTGTTGGATAAAGTGTGAAGGATATTCAGTGTGAAATCAAGTCAAAATTTAATGAACACAAGTACACAACATGTAAGAAACAATTCTATATGCTTTAATATTCAATTAATATATATAATTTTAGTGTTGGTCAACCTCTTTTTAGACATATTTTTATTCATACGTTTTCCTTATTGTTGTATTAACGCAAATATTAACACTAGCAGTAATGTTAGACAACATTTAAGTTTGGTCACGTATCACATCAATGTTACATGATTTTCTTTTTCTAGACTAGATGTATGACTAAACTCCATGAACAAACCTATGATCAATTTTTTTTTTTTAAATTTCATTAATAATAAAAAATTTAATTATTAAAAAAAAGTAACACATATTTTACAAACTAACACATATTAGAAGAGAAAGTGTGAGAAATTGTAGAAGGTAATATGTGAAAAAATGGAGAAGTGATGGATATATATCGCAGAAAAAAATGGTATTTGAAAAAAGGATTTATTTTTTTATTTGAAATGAGAAAAAAAGAATAAGAGGGGGGGGGGGGGGGGGGGGGGGGGGGTCATAGAATGTGTGTGGGTGGGAGTGTGGGGGATGTTGGGCCAGTACTTCGAGTGGTCTTAAACTGAAAACTGACACATCAATGAATTAAAAATAAGGAAAATGATAATGACAGCTCTAAGGGCTGTCAATAAGAAGACAAAAATAGAGTAAAAATCACCCATGAATTTTAGGAACACTACTATATCAATGAATGTACAACCATTTTATGCACGTTAGAGACAGCCCTAAGGGCTGTCATTAACAAAACCCTAAAAAGAAATGATAATTAGTCCTATTATTTTCTACTTATGCGATCAAGATAAATGTTAAAATTAAGGAATTACATAAATAAACAGACTTTGTAAATTACACATAATTTTGTGGTGGATAGGAAATGAATTACCTATATAACATTTATCAAATGCTTAACTATTCATGAATACTTGATAAATAATTTTTTATTATTTACATATAAGCTTTTTTTTTGTTGCCGTCTTTTGCTTTTGACGTTTCACGTGACTCTTTCATTATTATTTATATGGTATTCAAATTATATTTTTTATATAATAACAATAAATTTTTTATGGTGTCTTTTATTTATTTATTTAATTATTTGACATTATTTTATAAGATTTTAATGTACAAATTGAGTAAATTTGCAGCTAATCTAAATTGTTTTATATAACCGTAATGTATAAATTAAGTAAATTTGCAACTAATTCAATCTGTTTGCACATTTTTTTAAAGTCAACTAAGATAGTAATTATCCAAGTTACCCTAACGAAATTGATAGCATGTTAATTTATAAATATAATTTGTATTTTTGCAACCCGCCGCGAAACACGTGCCCTAAATCGTCGTTAAAAACAAATATCATTTGTTTGTTCGAGTTAAAAGTTCGAAACATAGAAATTGTAAAATATGGAATCACATTCCGTTTTAAACCGATGTACGGAGTATTTAAAGTGCCGTCCCACTATACTATCAAGTTCAACTGAGATGCATGGTTTTCCAAACTTTCTCTTATTTAAAAGGTATATTTATTTATAACGAACTTCAGAATACTAGAATAGCTAAATTTTAATTATGATGTACGTCAGTACGTGATGTAATATGCTAGCTTCAATCCAATTGCACAACAATAATTCAATATACCAAATGTTTGAGTTATATTGCTAGGCCCAAAATAAGGCCACGTTTTTTATTTATCTTTTATGGTTCTTGTGCATATGCATAACAATTCCAAAGTAGGCCCAAAATTCCATAAGCCTCGTATAGTTGGTTTGTGGGACATACTCTTAAGAATTAACATGTGATTCCCGTTTCTCCATCATTTAATGGATAATACTACGTCAGTTTGACTAAAACAACATAATTTTAACTCACTGTTGACGTGAAAACAAAGACCAACTTGAAACACATGATCAGACCGATCGTTATGTCGGTGTATATGGCTCCGTTGTTGTACCCTTGATTAAATCAAGAATTGTAGTAATTACTTTTCAAATTACATACTTCAACATTATATCTGGTTCACAAAATTCTAAATATAAGGATTACTCTTGAAGGAATGAAGTATTAGAAATCGAATACAATTTCTAGTTCAGTTTAGATGATTACGAGAGAATTCATATTCAAAGTGTATGTCAAATTGTATGTATATTTGTATATCTAAATAGAAGATTGCTTATGTTATATATAAACAAATCAAGGCAGTTTCAAGAGAAGTTAGGAGCAGTTCCACGAAATTATGAGCAATTATAAACATTTATTAGCAATTAAGAAACTTGAAGCTGATCACCTAGTTGGTCGATGCAATTGTTGGTCACTGCATTAGCTAGTCGCCCACTAACTGATTTCTGTCAATACATTGTTGCCCCCTTAACCCTAGTATTTTTGTTCGTCTGTCTTTTAACTCGTAACGACATCATTTTGGACGTATACAATCGTATATTTCGCACCTCCTAATTTGTATTAGTACCGATGTATGAAATCCATTGAATATTATTTTCATTATACTAAAATCAAATATGTCACACTAAAATCAAAATATTAACCAATTTCTCTAATTTTCTACCCCATGTATATTATCATATAACCTTAACACAAAATTTAAAACCAGACCCGAACGTCTTGAACTCAACTCCGTTCTGATGATTTAATTCTCCTCCAAGTCTCTCAAGTAAATTCTAGAGTTAGTAAGATTGATTGTACGTATGAAAAAAAAGTGTATTATATATGATGCAACGGTATGACTTTTGGATTTGTGCACAGCCATGTTGGCCTCTCGATCTTCTTTCGAACAAATTATTCAAACTTCAAAGAGAGTTCGCCTTAATTTCCGATTGATAAACATACATATTGTACAAGTACAAATATCTTAATAAAATTAATCTTAAAAAGTCCCTTATGATTTTTAACTTTTTTTTGGTTTAGTATTTAGGTTTGACTTATAAATAGTGTAATAAATAACGTCCTTTCTACCTCTAGCCTGATTTTCTTAAAAATGATTGTTGGAGCAAAACACAGATCAACTTAATACTGATACTGCAGTTAGTACTGGTCATACTTAGTACTGATGGGGCAGAACATGTTTACTACTGATGAAGTTGATACTGGTGAAAACTATAACTAAGTTACTACTGATCAAGCTTATTGAAGATACTACTGATCAATAGTAGTTACTACTGATGTTGGTTTTGGACTTACTACTGGTCACCAAACTTACTACTGATGATATGAATTCATTACTGGTGATTGCAGAATACTACTGATACGCGTTGTGGAAGCATATCAAGTCCGAGATCTTCGTAGAGATAGTTATAGCATGTAAATCAATGTATATCTATAGAATTCGAATGTAAATCAAGTCCTAGAATAACTAGGGTAAATAGTTTAGCTTCAAGGACTATTATAAATAGTTCCTTACGAATTGTAAACGTACGTGTGTATTGTTAACTCGATAATATACATTGACGTTTTTTGTGAAACTGTGTTCTTAATATTTTCGTTTATTATTTACAGTTTATCGTTCTTAATATATTGATATAGTGTTGATCCGCTGCAACTTCTATAATCAATTAGATCTAAGGTGTTTATTAACTTTTTCATAGTTAATCGATCCTGACAAGTGGTATCAGAGCATATTGGTTCTAGATCTACGATTTTAAGAACAACAAAAAGTTTTAATCTTTAAAACACACAGATTGTTAATCATGACTGATAACAATGAAAGCACTCAGGCCAATAAAATTCCTATACTCACTCCCAATAACTTTGGGATGTGGAAGAATCGTATTAAGCAATACATGCTTATTACAGATTATTCCATGTGGGAAGTTGTCCTTGAAGGAAACAAAACTGGTCCTGGTCAAGCAAGCAGCTCTGCAACTGAGGCAGACAAACTTAAGTGTGAGAAGGAGAAGAAAGACAAAGGAATCGAACTTAAAACTCTAAGCACTCTCCTACTGGCCATTCCTAACGACTATCAACATCTCTTCGTTGAGTATGATGATGCAAAGGTACTTTGGGAAGCACTGGAGAAGAGATTTGTTGGGACAAAGAGCACCAAAAGGAATATGAAGTCTGTTCTCAAACAAGACTTTGAAAATTTCAAAGGAAAGCCCAATGAAACACTCACTCAAGTGTTTGACAGATTCAACAAGCTAATTGGTGAACTTAACCAGGTTGGGGTCAAGATGGATCAAGAAGATGTCAACATGAAGTTCCTAAGGTCTCTTAGTGAAGAATGGGCTATGTATACAGTGGTATATAGACAAAGAGATGCACTAGAAGAAAAGGAGTTGGATGAACTCTACAATGATCTCAGAGTATTTGAAACTGAGGTAAATCAAAAGAACCCTTCTATTTCTTCTAATAATGCTGCATTTGTATCTAGTACAGGTCAAGGTCAGGAAAACTCCACAGGAAAGGCTGCAGATTCTGAGGATACTGCAAGAGAATCATTCTTCACTAGTCATGTGCATACTCCACTGATTAGTGATGACTTGGAACAATTGAATCCAGATGATCTTGAGGAGATGGATCTTAAATGGCAGATGGCTATGCTGAGTCTAAGGACCAAAAGATTCTTAAAGAGGACTGGTAGGACAAGCCTCAACTACAACAAAGGTGACAAAGCTGGATTTGACAAAACTAAAGTCAAATGTTACAACTGTAACAACCTTGGTCACTTTGCAAAAGAATGTCCTCAGCCAGACAAAAGATCAAAATCAACTGCTCTTGTTTCACAACAAGGACAAGGCTATGACTGGAGCTTCCAAGCAGAAGAGCATGCTCAAAATCAAGCTCTCATGGCATTTACTGACAACAAAACTGAGGTAAAACCTAAACCTTGTACTTCTGAATGTATTAAAATTGTTAAAAATCTAGAAAAAGAAAACACTAAATTAACTGAAGATTTAGCAAAAGCAGTAAGAAGAAATCATGAATTTGATTGTGTAATTGCTGATCAAGAACATCAGATAAAGGTGTACCAGATGATTGATCAACGGATAAAGGAAGAATTACTTCAAGCTGTAGATGAGAAAGAGTTTTATGAAATAAAAAATAAAGAACTAACAAGTAAATTAGAAGAATGTCAGCTTGAAATTGAACAAAATAAATTAACAATCAAAAAGTTTGAAAGAAGCACTAAAATTCTTGATGAACTAACTAACAATCAAACTACAGAAAAAGTTGTTCATGGGGTGGGATATCATGCTGTACCACCTCCATATAAAATCATTCCACCACTTAAAAACAGTTCAGAAAGAATCATTAATGAATTAAAAACTGAAAAGCAAACGGAATCACATAATGAAACATCTGAATCAAATGATTCTTCTGATGATGACCAATCAATTGAATTTACAATTTCTCCAATTGAATCTCCAAAATCAATTGATACAAGTTTTCACACAGCACAAAGTCAAAATGAATCTCCTAAATATGATGCAGAAAATATACCCAAAATTCTAAAAAGGGGAAATCAAAGAAATAGGAACCAACTCTTAGAACAAAGAAAAATCATAAAGGCTCAAGATAATAAAGTAAAATGTGTTATTTGCAACAAAGTAAATCATTTAGCAAAGGATTGTCACTTCAATCCAATAAACTGCAAAGAGTTAAGAGAATTTAAAATCTTTAAAGAAAAAGCAAAGACACAGAAGTTAAAAGATACTACTGGCCCTTCAGTAGTAAATAAAACAAAAACTCCAATTGCTGAAACACCAAGATTTGGAAGAAGTGCACCAAGGTTTGTGCATAACAGAAGAGTTGGAAGCCCAAAGAAAAGCAATTACTTCAAGAACAATGGAAAATCCAATCAAAATAAATAATATTTTAAATTTTCCAACACCAGTAAAAACTTTAACAATTTTACTACTGGTGTTAACCCTGACTATAATGCTATATGGTACCAATACAAAAACACTACTGGTACAAACCCTAATTACAAAAATACTACTGCTCCTAAACCAACTTTCAAATATACTACTGGTGTCAACCCTAAAAACACTACTGGTCATTCTAAACATGGTAAGTACCCAAATACTACTGGTACATCGGTAGTAAAGTATTCAAAAGCTAAACATCATGGGTATAAACCAAGATCAGTAGAAAACTCAAACACCAGTAACACTTTTAAAAGGGCAGTAGTAAAACTAAACACCAGTACTAAACAAGTATGGGCACCAAAAATGTTTAAAGTTAAATCTCCAAAAGCTTATTTCTCAAAGGATGAACCCAAGACATATAAAGCTTGGGTTCCCAAACTTAACTAATCCTTTACTCACTTGTGCAGAGCATTCAGATCCCAGAAGAAGGAAGGACATGGCATATTGATAGTGGATGCTCAAGGCACATGACTGGAAATCTACAAATTCTTAAAGATTTCAAGTTATTTGATGGAGGATATGTGGCATTTGGTGAAAACCCACAAGGAGGTAAGATTACAGGTAAAGGTACTGTTACTAATGACAAAATTACCTTTGATGATGTATTTTATGTAGCTGAACTAAAATACAATCTTGTCAGTGTGTCTCAAGTGTGTGATAAAAAGAATAAAATTCTTTTCACAGACATTGAGTGCATCATTCTTTCTCCTGACTTTATTTTAGATGAAAAATATGTTGTTTTAAGAACTCCAAGGAGAAACAATGTGTATTGCCTGGATATAGGGGGAGAACTCATTTCCTCAAATGAGGTCAACTGTTTTATATCTAAGGCAAACACCACTGAATCAGAACTATGGCATAGAAGGATGTGTCACACTAATTTCAAAAACATGAACAATTTAGTAAAAAGAAATTTAGTCATTGGACTACCTCAAAAACAATTCATGTGTGATCATCATTGTGTTGCATGCCTAAAAGGTAAACAACACAAAACTTCTCATAAGTCCAAATCTGTGAACTCTATTTCTGTTCCTTTACAGCTCTTACATATGGACCTATTTGGACCTACAAATGTAATGAGTATTGGAAAGAAACAATATTGTCTTGTTATTACTGATGACTTTTTCAGATATACATGGGTTTTCTTTCTCAGAACAAAGGATGAAACAAGTGAACTCATAAAGAACTTAATTGTCAAACTGGAGAACACATCTGATCAAAAAGTTAAAGCAATAAGATGTGACAATGGCACAGAATTTAAAAATGCTAACTTAATTAACTTTTGTGATCTTAAAGGAATTGACAGGCAATACAGCTCACCTAGAACTCCACAACAAAATGGTGTAGCTGAAAGAAGAAACAGAACCATCATTGAAGCAGCAAGATCAATGCTAGCAGACTCAAAATTACCAATTACTTTTTGGGCAGAAGCTGTTAATACTGCCTGTTATGTTCAGAACAGAGTATTAATAGTGAAGCCACATTTTAAAACACCTTATGAACTTTTTAATAAAAGAAAACCCTCTATAAGCTTTTTAAAATCATTTGGTTGTCCTTGTACTATTCTGATTACAAGAGAACAAATTGGTAAATTTGACTGCAAAGCTGATGATGGAATCTTTGTGGGATACTCTACTCAAAGCAAATCATACAGAGTATTCAACAAAAGACTAAGGATAATTGAAGAAAGCATTAATGTATCCTTTAATGAAAATGTTCCCAATGAACAAGGAAATGGTCCAGATTGGCTATTTAACATAGACAATCTAACCAAATCCTTTAATTCTAACATGAATTTCAATGCAGGTGATCCAAACTGTCATACTCAAAAGGAAGGAACATCATCTGTTAATACTGGTCAAGAAGAGATGAGATACTTAGTAGTTAATACTGCTCCCATAGTCAATACTGAGGACAGTAATAACTCAAGTTCTGGAACCAGTAGTAACTCTGAGAATGAGGACAGTAGTAATTCAAATACTACTGGCGCCTGTAATAGTACTCAAAATACTACTGGTCCCAACAATAACCTAGATTCTCAAGATACTACTGATACCAGTAACAACAACAATACTACTGATCTCAATGAAGACAATAGCAGTAGTAACTCTGACCAAGATGATGATGAACCAAACATCAATGACAATGAAGGATCACTAGAGCAATAACTACCTGAGACAAATGAGTCCAATCTTGAAAATCAACTAGTTGTTGATAAAGCTACAACTACAAGGACTCAGAAGAACCATCCATTAGACCTTGTTCTAAGTGATGTTAACTCACCACTTCAAACAAGAAGCAAATTAAATAAAAGCTTAACTGCAAACATGTGTAACATAAGTTTAATTGCTAATGAATGTATGTTTGAATGCTTTCTGTCTCAGGATGAACCAAAGAAGATCCAACAAGCAATGAAGGACTCAAACTAGATTGAGGCAATGCAAGAAGAACTCCTTCAATTCAAGTTACAAGCTGTTTGGACACTTGTACCTTTACCCAAAGGAAAAAGAGCCATTGGAACAAGATGGATCTTTAGAAACAAGAAAGATGAAAGAGGTATAGTGATCAAGAACAAAGCCAGACTTGTAGCCCAAGGATACACTCAAGAAGAAGGAATAGACTATGATGAAGTATATGCTCCTGTTGCTAGAAGCTATAAGAATATTTCTAGCATATGCTTCATTCAAAAAGTTCAAAGTCTATCAAATGGATGTGAAGAGTGCATTCCTATATGGGAAGATTGAAGAAGAGGTCTATGTATGCCAACCTCCAGGTTTTGAAGATCCCAAACATGGTGATTATGTGTTTAAACTGGACAAAGCTCTGTACGGCCTACATCAGGCACCAAGAGCATGGTATGACACATTATCATCATATCTATTGAAGAACAACTTTAAAATAGGAGCCATTGACAAAACTTTGTTTACAAAGAAAGTCAAAAATGATATACTACTGGTACAAATCTATGTAGATGATATCATTTTTGGTTCAACCAATGACTGTTTATGCAAAGAATTTGAAGAACTGATGCAGATTAAATTCAAGATGAGCTCTATGGGTCCAATGAACTTCTTCCTTGGACTCCAAGTCAGTCAAAGAACAGATGGTATTTTGATAAATCAATCAAAATATGTCAAAGACATCTTGGAGAAATTTGATTTGAAAGACAGTAAGAGTGCAAGTACACCAATGGAAACACACAAACACCTACATCCTGATGTTGAGGGGGAGGATGTAGATGAACACTTATATAGATCAATGATAGGCTCTTTGATGTACTTAACTGCATCAAGACCTGACATTATGTATAGTGTTTGTGTGTGTGCAAGATATCAAGCAAGACCTAAAGAACTACACTTGCAAGCTGTCAAAAGAATATTCAGATACTTGAAAGGCAAACCATCACTAGGTCTATGGTATCCACATGATTCACCCTTTGAACTCATAGCCTACACAGATAGTGACTATGGAGGTGAATGTCAAGACAGAAAGTCCACTACTGGTGGATGTCAATTCTTTGGATCAAGACTGGTGTCATGGCAATGTAAGAAGCAAACAAATGTATCAACATCAACTGCTGAAGCAGAGTATGTAGCTGCATCTGCTTGTTGTGCTCAAGTACTCTGGATTCAAAACCAGCTTCTAGACTTTGGTATCTCTATCCTTAAAACTCCTATTTTTATTGATAATCAAAGTGCTATTAGTATTGTGAACAATCCAGTAAAACACTCTAAAACCAAACACATTGAAATAAGATTTCATTTTATAAGAGATTGCAATGAAAAGAAATTAATCAAAGTGGTTAAAATCCATACTGATGATCAATTAGCAGATCTTCTTACAAAAGCTTTTGATGTAGGAAGATTCAACTTCTTGGTTAGCAGTATTGGAATGATTTTGATAAATTAAAATCTCACTTAAAGTCATGTGTAAAGTTTTGTTGTAAAAAGTTATTTATTTAAAGTGTTTTACTACTGGTAGATCTGTATTACTGATTGTAGGCATATGCACAAAATACTACTGGTAGTGTATTCCTACTGGTGTGTATTAGGTTCACATAAATACTACTGGTAAGTCAGTACTACTGGTAATCACATATACTACTGGTCGTGTGTGTTGGTGGTTACTACTGATGTCTATAGTTACTACTGATGTCAAAATCCCTAGTCACTACTGATGCTAGTAGATACTACTGACGTTTTATTACTGATATCATAGTTACTACTGGTCTTTCAGAATCACAATTACCAAACTAACCCCCATGAAAATAACCGTTATGCTATGATTCGAAGGGCAATTGAGTCTTTTTGCAGGGTAAATCGAAAGATATAAAAGGCGGCAGTCGATTAGTTTAGCATTATCTTCACTTCGATTCGCTAAATCCTCTCGATAAACCCTAGCTTACGATCAAAAAAATCCTGAGTCAGTAACAAAATTCTTACATTTTTCTCTCAAAATCAACAACAATGGCAACTCTACAATCTCTCAACGTTCAAACCGATCTTAAATACTCAGAGTTCCATAATATGTGTGCGTTTTTACGAAATCCAGACGGCACTAAAGACTTTCGACCAATAGTGCAATTTTTAAAAAACTCATACATTAAGTTCGCGTTAACGGTGAAACCGAAAGCCTATCAACAGCACTTGGTGGATTTTTGGACCAATGCTGAAAGAACAGAAGGAACGACCACATCGATGATCAAATCAAAAGTAGATGGAAAGCATATAACAGTAACTGAACAATCAATCAGACATCATCTACAACTACATGATGATTCAGGTATGTATACTCTTCCCAAGGAATTCATTGCTGAAATTTTAAATAAAATGGGATATGAGGGAAGACTGAACATAGTAACTTTTCAAAAGTGTCTTCTCTCCCCACAATGGAAATTTTTAGTACATACTCTTCAGCACTGTATTTCTCCAAAAAGAAGTACTTGGAATGAGTTTAATAAGGCAATAGCCTCTGCTGTTGTCTGTTTATGCACAGACCAAGTCTTTAATTTTTCCTACATGATTTTTGAAGGTATGTTGGGAAATCTTAGTTCTACAAAATTTTTAATGTATCCCAGATTTTTACAACATATCATAAACTGTGAATTACAAAACTTGTCAACTCCCAAAAACATTTTCATAATACCTGAGTTGAACAAGAAAGTTTTCTCAAATATGAGAAAACAATTTAAATTTTCGGGCAAGGAAACCCCTCTGTTTCCTAATATGATCAAAGATCAAACACATACTGGAGAGGGTTCAATAATAGATACAACCCAAATTGAACCTCAACCCACTCCATCACCCCCAAATACAGCCCAAACACCACCCAAATAGCCACTCAATCACCCACTAACATAGAAGTCCTGAATGTGTCCCAGGAACTTGAAATAAATCTGCAGAGTGCTACTCTTCACTCTGTGGAAGACCTACCAGACAAAACCCAAAATATTTCCACAATTTATAAAAGAAAGAAATCTTCTTTCAAGGACACCAGGGGACAAATCGAGTCAAACCCCAGACTCAAAGAGTTGTCCTCCAAGGAGGAGAGAGGACATGATGCGAGGGCTCTCACTACTGATGCCCCAAAGGTGGGTGCACAGGATAGTGGGAACATCACTAAGACCCAGACCTCGGCAACTTTAAGTGATGACTCATTTGAGGAATTACTTAAAGGACCCCGGTGCCAAGAAACCACAAGGGGGGCATCTCTGCTTCTTCTAGGAAGAAGAGGATGTCTAAAAGACCCAATGAATCACCAAGAAGTGATGAGGGCAGATCTATTGATTTGACGGATAGGATGGAAAACCTTCAAACCAATGTACCTGTTAGTGAGCCCGATGATCTTGCTAGATGGAGTGAGGGCAGTATTAAAATCCAATAATTGACGGCAAAAGTGGATTCTCTTGAATCCATTGTACAAAATTGTCTTACATATCTCACAAACCAAGGGAAAACTATGGCTGCAATGAAAAAGCATGTTAATACCATCAACAAACAGATGAGGCTATATGAACACATGCTTCATCAACAAACCAAGATAATAAGAAAATTGAAAAAGAAAGTTGGTGATAGTGAGGCTCCACCAGTTGAGCTCACTAAGGGGGAGAAGGACAACATTCAAACCATGATTGATGAATCAATTGCAGCAGCAGCATCCTCTCTCTTAAATTTAAAAGAAACAGTTGATGAAGGCCCAGAAATGATGGTTACTGAAGATGAGCCTATTACTACTGCTCATATGGAAGAACAAGCTGAACAAGAAGTATCAGTAGTAACTCCTACTATTGATATCATAGCAGTAGTAAATGAAGAAAAGGCAGCAAACACTACTGATGCCCTATCAGTAGTAATCTCTGAAGACATACCAGTAGTAACTACCTTGGTTACTAGTGATGACATTATTGAGCTGCCACCACTACTAGACCCTACAGTGATACTTCCACCATCTCCAAAAAGAAAAACAACACAAATGGTGGTAAAAGATATTGGTGATGATATCAACTGGTTAGAAGTTGATGAATGCTCCCTGCCTCCACATCCTAAAATACTTCTTATGTCACAGATACAATACTATGGTCCCAAATTTGTTATTGAATCTGAACCAGATATAAAGAAAGATAACTACATAGGAAAGGGAAAGGAAGTTGCTGATGAAGACCAACCTAATAGAGCACAAGGTCATGAAATGGTCAACAAAATCAACTATGCCAAATCAGCCAAACAGGATAGGTGGAAGGTTAAGAGAGCAAAATATTTAAAGAAGGTTGAAGTCTCTCTAGCAAATGAAAACAAAAGATTAGCAGAAAGGGCTAGAATATTGAGACAACCATTCACAGAAATTAAATTGGCAGATATATCAAAACTGCCACAATTTCAACAGAAGGTCAAAACCAAACAAGTTGCTGAAACAAGAAAAGAACTACAAAGAAGAGAACTAGAAAAAATAAGGCAACTTGAATATGAAACACTAGAACTTCTTGAAGCACAAGTACATGAATGCAAAGAGCAGAATGCTGATATGTCAGAACAATTTGCAGAGAAAAAGAAAGAAATTATCACATTCTTGAAATCAAGGGGTCACAACACAAAGGCCTTTGGAAGAATGAAGTTGATCAATTTAATTGGAAAGTACTGTGTAGAGAAGAAGAAGGATCTCACTGAACAAGACATTAATGAGAAATACACCACTAAACTTGAACAGATAGACTCCAAAGAAATGAAAGAAAGAAAAACAATAACTGGAGAATCATCTGGTGTATCCTCTCAAACTTCAAAGAAAAGGAAGACAGTTACTTCTGAACTTGAACAACCAAAGAAGAAATTACAAATGGTTCAAGTTTATGATCTTCCCATTGCTCCCCTACAAAATAATCCAATCATCAACTGGAGATATATAGATGATATGATTGAGATTGTCAGAGAAGATAAGGTCACTCAAAGATTCAGAGCTTGGAAACCTTTGGTCATGTCCCTAACCAGAAGTGACATTATCAAGATGTTGATCATTGGTAAACCAAGAATGACTAAGAAGATCTGGAAGAATTCAGCTGCAGGTGATCTTACTGAAATGATTGATGCTGCTTTCTATCCAGAAAATTATCCAGAGAAGTATACAAATCCAGAGAATGTTCAAGCCTGGAATGTGCTGCCAACTGTCAACATGTACTTCTTCGAATATACAAGTAAGAAATGTGACTTATTCCTTTATGAGAAAGAGTATCCTCATTCTGAGAAAACTCTTTATCAACTATGGTGCATGAACTTCATTAAACCTCATGATGCTGTGATGTTACAAAATAAGATGAATGAATTTGTGAAAAAGATCAGCAAATATATTATTGCACAAAGGAAGAAACAAAACCAACAGACATTAGAAGGTGATAAAAGAAGAACAAAACTGTTGGAAGAAAAGGAAAAAGAAAAGAAGAAGTAAATAGAAACTTGATTGATTGAAAGAGAATCAATAAGTTTAGGGGGAGATTGTTGGAGCAAAACACAGATCAACTTAATACTGATACTGCAGTTAGTACTGGTCATACTTAGTACTGATGGGGCAGAACATGTTTACTACTGATGAAGTTGATACTGGTGAAAACTATAACTAAGTTACTACTGATCAAGCTTATTGAAGATACTACTGATCAATAGTAGTTACTACTGATGTTGGTTTTGGACTTACTACTGGTCACCAAACTTACTACTGATGATATGAATTCATTACTGGTGATTGCAGAATACTACTGATACGCGTTGTGGAAGCATATCAAGTCCGAGATCTTCGTAGAGATAGTTATAGCATGTAAATCAATGTATATCTATAGAATTCGAAAGTAAATCAAGTCCTAGAATAACTAGGGTAAATAGTTTAGCTTCAAGGACTATTATAAATAGTTCCTTACGAATTGTAAACGTACGTGTGTATTGTTAACTCGATAATATACATTGACGTTTTTTGTGAAACTGTGTTCTTAATATTTTCGTTTATTATTTACAGTTTATCGTTCTTAATATATTGATATAGTGTTGATCCGCTGCAACTTCTATAATCAATTAGATCTAAGGTGTTTATTAACTTTTTCATAGTTAATCGATCCTGACAATGATATTAATAAAATAAAGTCAACATATTTTTTAAAGCCACACACATCTATAAGTACTATAATATAGTCCATAGATTTGCAAATGCAAACAATATCCTATACAAAATAAATTTTTATCCTCTTGTTGAAACTCTAATTACAGTAGTATTAATTCTCATCATGGTCTTCCTCATTGTCTTTCTAATTATGTCCATGTTCACGTTCTTTTTAACCACGTGCATTAATTCCAAACTCCGGCAACCACTTCCACCAGGCCCAAAATCGTTGCCGTACATCGGCAGCTTAATCCCCATGCTACGAAACAAGCCCACATTCCGATGGATACATAGAATGATGGATGAAATGAGCACCAACATCCTATGCATTCGTTTTGGAAAGGTCCACGTTATTACCGTGAGGGATCCAAAGATTGCTCGTGAGTTCTTAAAGGACAAAGACAATATCTTCTCATCAAGGCCTGATTGCATGTCCGCTTATCTAACAAGTTCCGGTTACATGACAACCGCTCTTGTTCCAATGAGTGATCACTGGAAGAAGATGAGGAAAACCATAGTTACCGACATTCTTTCGGTTTCTAGGCACATGTGGCTTCAAACCAAGAGAGACGAAGAAGCCGATAATTTGGTTAGGTATGTATATAATTAAGGGTTTGGCTAACTCATGCCCTAAGGGCATGAGATAAGAAGTATTAAATGAAGTCAATATTTCCTTAATGCAAGTCAATGAAATCTATTTTTTACATGTTATAAATGCATTTTCAAATAAAAATGATAAATTTAGTTTATTAACTACTTCTTATCTCATGCCCTTAGGGCATGAGTTAGAAAAACCCTATAATTAATATGTGCATATTTCTTATGTTCACATGTTCAATTAAACATCACTAAGTACAAATTTTGAGTGGCCATGGATTGGGTTAGGTATGGACACGGAGATATTTAGGTAAAACTATGTACATCTAAGTTAAAGACTTATTCCGCCTAAATAACATGAACAGTGAAAACCCTATCTATTTACAGAAATGACACAATTTCTTTTGTTCTTTAATAAGTAGATCAATCTTTTTTCTTTTATAAAATGGTGTCCTTTTTTACAGTGAAATAAGATATACTACCTCCGTATCACAATAAGTGATACATTTTGAGTTTTACAGCTTTTGAGGTAAAAGATTAAAGTATAGATTAAAGTATGATAAAGTAGATATTTAGTGGAGGTTGGGTCTCACTTTATTTGAATAAAGTGATATTAATGAGTTTTAAAAGTAAAAGTAAAAGTAATAGTATAAGGGTAATTTCACTTTATTAAAGTGGATAATTAGTAGAGAAGGAGTCCCACTTTTTTTACCAAATAAGGTAACTTTTGAAGTGTATCACTTATTATGAAACACCATAAATAGAAAGTGTATCACTTATTGTGATATGAAGGTAGTATATCACTATATCTTACTCTCGCTACAAGAATAACATCATTAGTGACGGAATAAACAAGTCACTTAAAGCAAAAAATCTGTAGTTAATGGTACTAAAAGTGAAAAAGAAAGAACAATCACAAGAATATCCACAGAGTTATACCTACATATAATATTAGAGTGGGTGAAATGTCACGGGTAAGATTTATATACAGTGACACAAAGAGAGTGACCTTTTATAAAACAAGCTTTTTCTTATTAAGTTTTAGTAAATAAAAAGTTGTACCTTTTAAGTTTTAACAATACTTTTTAGAAATTGTAGGTAAAAAGTACAACTTTTTCCTACTCGTTAAAGAAAGTGTCACTAAAAACTCACATATGGTGTCTGGTGACACTTCTTTTGTGTGTCACTGCTCCTGTCGCTAAAAACAGTTTCCTTATAAGTGTGTAGCGAGTGTGTTACCATATGAATTTTATTGAGTATTGAATGACATATGCTAACAAATATTGACGTATAGTCTCATAAATTTAGAAAGGAAGACTTTAGTAAATGGAAATTTGAGCATTTAAAAGTTTATGATTAAAATTAAACCATTGAGAGAAAAAATGTATATTAATAGTTTCTTTTTTAAAACAACAAACTAATCTACTCATAAACGTCACTTATGTACATAATTGGACTTGAACTACCGACCACAAGGATAGAGGCAACACACCATACTGCTAGAGTCCTGGGCCAAAGGACCTTCGGTTATATTAATAGTTAAACTGACAAATAGTTGTGCATCTTTTAGGTACATTTACAACCAATGCTATATCAGAGTTGCTGACACCGGAGGGGTTGTGAACGTAAGAACCGTGGTTCAACAATACTCGTGCAACACCATAAGGAAGACCATGTTTGGGAGTAGGTATTTTGGTAAAGGGAATGCGGATGGGGGGCCCGGTGATGAAGAGATCGAGCATGCCCGTTCACTTTTAACGATTCTTGGTCACCTTTATGCATTCAGTGTGACGGATTACTTCCCATGGTTGAGATGGATAACCGATTTTGGTGGGCATGAGAAGATGATAAGGAATGCTATTCGTACCGCAAGAAAGTATCAAGATCTTTTGATTGATGAAAGGGTTCAACAATGGAAAGATGGTGTTAGGATGAAAGAAGACGATTTGCTTGATGTTTTCATCAACCTTGAATATCCTCGACTAACTGTTGATCAAATAAAAGCCCAAATCCTTGCAAGTTTAATCCGAATTGTTACTTTAATCGTCAAAGATGTTGATCTTTTTTTGTTACGGGAGGTGATTTCGACAACACATAAACTACTTCATACACTCACTTCATACACCACAATGTTCAATATTTAACGCAAATTGTTCAAGTACTGTAAATCAATGATTGTGGTGTGTAAAGTAGTTTATATTGTGTCGAAATCACTTCACGTTTGTTATAATATTGCTTAATATTATTGTGTTACAGGAACTTACGTTAGCAAGTGTTGATAATCCATCAAATGGTATCGAATGGGCAATGGCTGAAATGATTAATCAGCCAAGGATTTTCAATAAAGCAATCCAAGAGCTCGATTCTGTAGTCGGAAGAAAGAGATTAGTGCAAGAATCGGATTTACCTAAACTTAATTATATCAAAGCATGTGTTAAGGAAGGTTACACCCGGTTGCACCTTTCAACCTCCCTCACGTAGCATCAATCGATACCACTGTTGCCGGATATTTTATACCAAAGGGAAGCCGTGTGTTACTAAGCCGCCTTGACGGAACCCCGAGGTTTGGAATGATCCACTAACTTTTCATCCAGACCGTCACATGAATGATGATAATGAGGTGGTGTTAACAGACCACAACCTCAAAATGTTGTCATTTAGTACCGGTAGACGTGGGTGCATTGGAGTTTTGATGGGCTCGACAATGACTATAATGTTGTTGGCTAGACTTATACAAGGGTTCATCTAGGAGTTGCCACCTAATAAAGAATGTGTTGATCTCATGGAAAACTTGCAAGATCTATCGAAGGCTAAGCCATTGTTAGCCCTAGCAAAGCCTCGCCTTCCTCATCATTTATACCCCACATGAATCATCGATGATAATCTAGTGGTGAAAGTTCTCAGTGATAATCTAGTTAGTAAAAGTTCACGTAGTTTGAATCTTGAATAGATTTAGTTTAACTTAAATATATAAAATTGATCATGTTATGTAATCATATTTATGAAAATTATAATTTTGAATTTAGGTATTAAAAAATGATTTAAAGAGGAAGGTTGTTAGAATATATTTCAGAGATGGTACTTAATAAAATTTTCATAATATCATCATATATTTCAGATATAGTTTGAGTCGAGTTCCCACACATATTTGTATTTGTCATTTATATAATTTCCACTGAAGCATCCATATATTTGTTTACATAAGCTACTTGATTATCAGCGATATATTATTAAAGAAAATCTACATAACATAATGTTGCTTAAAATTTGAATATAGCAAAACATAGCATTACCAAATTTAGGATATATTTTGTTTTACATTGGGTTATGGTTTCGTATTTTCGTTCAAATGATAGTATGTTTATAATTTTCTAATCTGAACTTCTTTCAACTTAATCAGTAATTATCATCATAATTTTTTTAATTTGTTACGGACTTCAAGATCTAATTGTTTAACTTAGAAATAACATCAACCAATTTAGCCATTTAGGACGTTTATACAGCTACAACAGGGATTAAACGGTATGAGTTTCAAGTGAAAATAATAGAAAACAGAGCACAACACTTCTGTAATTCACTGGTTATTTTGACAAAATCAAATGGCAATGTGAGTCATAAAAGCATGCAATGTTGCTGCAAAGTTGTTTTATGACACTAATTTCGTTACAATTAATTCCTTTTTTAGTGTCATTTGTAAAAACTTGTAATTAATTTTCTTCTATAAAAACGAAGGTTCTAAAAAACACGCCAAGGCGTGAGGCCCGGCTAAGCGTTGATGTTACGAAACAAACCATAGCGGCTAGACTAGGCTAGGCGTGGCGAGGCAAACCTTATGACAAATTTTTTATAAGACGGTTGAAAAATTAATTTTTAAAAAAAATAATGACATATATAATTAAAAATTTGGATGTAACACTTTTTGTGAACTTTATATATGAATTGTTATATAAATCAATAAATCTATAATTTTTTTTAATTTGATATAAGTATATATATAAATTATATAAAATTTTGTTGTATTAAGTCACACCTTAAAAAACGTCATGGCCATGGCTTGAGACTTGATGGTGTCAACACGTCACACCTTATGCTTTCTGGAACCTTGATATATACATTATCCTGACACAACATAAATACTTAAACATGTATGACTTTAAAATTAGCAATATACAATAGTACGAGTAATAAATAATGTTAGCGTCCTATGACGAAAATAACAGGCCTTTTTCAAACCTCTTTCAATATTATTGTAATCACAAGCAGATCCATTAGACAATGCTGGTTAAAACTTAAACAGAACAAGATCTAATGATGGCGCAATACGATTACATAAATGAATTAAAATTGAAGAACATATGTTACAATTATACCGATATTCACTCGGGGTCAAAAAATAACCAGTAATTTATCGATTAAATATTTAATTAATAGAAACGTTATAAGAATGTCCTTGTGCTTACTAGACCAGCTTCAAAGACCATAATTAGTCTCAGCAAATCTGAAGAGCAAAAGATAACAATTTACGACCGGATTAACACCTTCCTTTTCATTAAATTTTTAAAAGGAGGTTGCCTGAATTTCCGATCAATAAACATTCCCTATATTTACCCATATCCGAAAACTTGAAAATTATTTCTTAAAATAAAAGGCTCAGAGGGTTGCTTAATGTGCTCAACGGACAGTTTTTTTAGAACCGCACTCATACAAGAGGTGTCAGAATATAAAGCATTGATCGTCATCGCCACTAATTTTACTCGAATAATAATAAATAAAATCACAGAACAAAGAAGCGAGAGATTATAAGTATAAGTCACCTGAAAGATGAATGAGTTCGTCTGCTCGTCGATGGATATATAATATAACGAAAAGAGAAGAAGGCGATTCTAGGGTTTCATTTCAATTTGGTTAGTTTCAGAGGCCTTTTGCAAACCTCTTGATTTATTGCGTTCGTAGATTCTGTAATTGGGCTTTATTGAGGCCCAACATAATACACTAGGAAATGCATATTAAGTACAAATTATATTAACCAATTGGTTCTAATCAATTGGTCACTAAGGGTTGCCTTGGGGAAAATCTTAAGTTCAAAACTTATTATGGGCATTCCTTAGGAGGAAAAAAAGGTGGTGGGGTTTATTCCCCAAAAAAGAGATATGTTCGAGGAATACATACTGTCCGTTTAGATGTCACTGTATATATCGAACCACTAACTTACTAATTTTTCCGTTAAAAAAAAGTACAAATTATATTTCTAAATCAGATTCTGTAATTGGGCTTTATAAAGGCCCAACTTGCATTTGAAAGAAGAAAAAAATACTATATTTCTAAATTAGAATTCTTGGAAATTTAGTATTTGGCCGCAATGTTTGCATATTAACTACAAATTAAATTTACACCAATAAAAGACTAAACACGGCAAATGATATCTAGCTCAGCTGTATTGATGTATGAGTTTTACTGAGGTCTAGAGTTCGAATCATGTAAACACCTCTTGTGGTGTCAAAATATGGGGGATTTTTCCCTGGAAATATCTAGGGGGCTGAGTTTGCCCTATAAAGAAGCTCGAACCCGGGGTGCTCGCTGAAAAATTACGAGTAGGCTTCCGTTGATATCATTTGCTGTTTCCAAAAAAAAAAAAAGACTTAACACAAATTAAAAATCCAATGAAAATTAAAATATTCATATTAAATGCAACAATCTCATATTTTAAATATACAATGAAAATTGTATACTATGATAATAAACTTATAAAATGTTTATCCAAACCTAACCTCTAAATTTCTAAAAATGCATAATTAACTACTATTTTGATCCGGTACTCGTTTAATTGATAAATAAAATGGCAGCAAATATTTTTTGGTCGTTATTTTAATTTTTTTTTATCGGTTAACGACATTGATAGTATAAAAGAGATTTACTTTGATGAATATGGATGATCAGAATCGAATAATTCTTAAAGTAAAGTTCATAACAATGATTATGATACAATCCCTAATGCTTTATAATACAAGAGATGGATGGATCTGAACTCAAAATGAAACTAATTTGTGTCTTTCGAGTCGTTTGTAG
The DNA here is from genome assembly GCA_963853835.1 of Calendula officinalis. Classification (NCBI taxonomy): domain Eukaryota; kingdom Viridiplantae; phylum Streptophyta; class Magnoliopsida; order Asterales; family Asteraceae; genus Calendula; species Calendula officinalis. The sequence goes on from OY970827.1 coordinate 12,896,925, forward strand.
TTTATTTAGAGGATCGATTAGCTTTTGACCTTCTTCTGTTAGTTTTATCAACTTTTCTAAAAGATGAAACTTATTACATATTTGGACTTTAATTTGGAAACTTTCTTATACATTCTATTGATTCTCTTGAAATAAAATGATCAGATTACCCTTTTAGTATTTTTCTTAATTTCCTGGTGGAATGAGTGTTAAAGAGCTTCCCTCTCATCCGAGAGCCCACGTGATCGATACATGTGCTTTGCTTTCATCCCTAACTTTAAACAAAGGGTTATAAGAATAAGATTTCTTTACCTATTTTTTTAAGGTCTGCCATAATTACGATCTTATCTTTAAAATGACTGTATCCATGTACTTATTTATAAAATAAAAAAAATTATACTTATTATATAATTATTATGAAATTTAGGAAAATATTATATTTTACTTATTAATTACAATCAAAATTAAGAGAATTGGATGTGGTATCACCACTGAAACCCCTAGTATGTCAATCAATTTTTCACTCACCACTACTAACATCACAAATATAATATTATTGACCACACATATCATTCAAACTTTTTCTAATTTTTAAAAAAGCAAAATAAAATAAAATTAGACCCTACGTTCTCGTGATGGCTACCACAAGCATGCCATCCCGCCGCTAAACGCAAACAGCTGGTGTGGCACCATGCCACCACTAGGCTGCCATTTCATCCACCACGAGCTCGTGGTCCTACAATACCCGGTGCTTTTAGTGCGGCTAAAACCTGAAAAATAAATTAAAGCTAATCTAAATAACAATTCCAACTTGCCTATTAAATGCATACTTTTATAATTGTCATAACAAGTGGATAGTCAATCCTCGTTTAACTTATTTCAGTATCCTTTAATTAAAAATAATAATATCATATTTTTCTAAAGTATATTTTTGTATGAAGTCGTGAACACCTAAAATATAGTTTAGGTTGCTTAAAAAGTTTGATCCTCTTGATTTATTTATTTTTTCAGTTAAATCCATTTAGGTGATTTAACACTCATCAATTAAACATAAGAGAAATTATGGAGTAATATAGTATTCAAATATAATCACACTTGTAAAATATTTATTGTTGATTTTTAGATAAATAGTTAGCTTGTCAAGCTTCTGAAAGCTAGCCCATATTGAGCCCAATATCATATATAGAATATGCGGTACGGATCTAGTGCACGTGATGAGATGGATGAAAGAAAAAAATCAAATGAACAATTCGGTAAGTTTGACGGACTGTCTCTTTCGTCTCACCTGCCCAATATATTCCTTCAGTAACATAAAAATATTCAAATAAAAATACACAAATGCTCAATGGTTATATTATTCAGACCAATAAATAAATCTATCTAATGTAGATCGAATACTTAAAACACTATCATATACACAAATGTACTCACAACTACAACTAAATTCTCTCAATTTTAACAAAAGATTTGGTTTAAAATAATGAGTTAAGAATCCGAAATATAGTGTAAATATATACAATTTCGCTAAAAGTACAAAAAGAACTCGCTAAAATTACAAATTTAGCAAATTACAACAAATTTTCAGATTTGACTTTTTTGAGAGAAAATATATATTTGATTTTAGCGACTTAATACAAAAGTCACTAAAGTGTCTTTTGGTGAATTAGAGGCACAGAAAACGATGTTCGGATTTAGCAACTTATCCCTTAGGTTGTTAATTACTAATTAGCTTTTAGCGACAATGCAAGTCGCTAAATGAGCTTAGGGATCTTAAAGACATATAAAAAAACACCTGTCTTTTCTTTACAAAAAAAGAAATTTCTGAGAGACCTAAAGTAATAAATACGTGATTTTCCATTTTCTTGAACCCTTTTTTGGCTGTGATAAACTGATAATATATATTTATAAAGCAATTAAAAATGCAATCGAAAGATTAAAAAAATGCAGTGTACTATATTCAAATGTTCATTAGTTTCGGGAATCTCTCGAAGTCTCGAACCACGGGAGAAATTCAAAAGAAAGGAAAAAAAGCATTTAAGCAAAGCAGTGGCTATCAATTTTCACGTGGCTACGGTCTAGAGCATCTCCAACCTTACACTTTATAAAAACTTGAATGAGAAATGAGAACTTTATTTAGGGACAAAACTTGAAGGAGAAATGAGAATTTTATTTAGAGACAAAAGGAGTATACTCACAAAGTGATGTGGGACCAATAGATAGAGTGAGCATCCTCTCACTTTAAATATAGAGTGAGTTTTAAGAAACTCTATATTTAGAGTATACGGTGCAATAACGAACACACCCCTTCGCCAGAATCAAATTGCTGAGGTGGAGGCCTTTTCACCCTCGCCACCACACCGTGTGTGGGGTGAGCGAGGGCCCAAGTCGGATCACTGGCGGAGGCAACGAGCGAATAGGGAGGAGAGAGAGTGTGTTTTGGGTGTTTTTATTTGGTAAGAGGTATTTTAGTGGGTCCAAAAAATATATTTTAGGTTAAGTTATGGTAGAGGGGGTATTTGGGGTTTTGAATGTGAAATGTGAAATAATGATGTGGCGCATAGGTGGCGCGGAGGTGGCACTCCGACTTGGTGTGACCACACCTAATACTCTTAGAGTGAAGGATAGAATTGGGTTGGAGATGGAAAAACTCTAAATATAGAGATATAATTGGGGATAGAGTTTAATTGGAGATGCTCCAACAAATGCATAATTAAATAAAGTTAACATTAAGAGCGCTCCAGCATTGATTATTATGGACATTTAAGTTGGAAGAATGTGATTGTCTCGTTACATAAGATTACTCATGATTGTATTCCGGCTTATAAATCGTCGGGTGTGTGGAAAAATATTGTCAAAATTCGTGATCATCTCAATAAAATAAACATCCCGCTTGATTCTTGGTTTCAAGCGGCCCCAAATCCCGAAAATGATCGCCTTTCGTGGTCTTGGGCTTTCGAAGATGACGCTGTCTTCACTGTATCGTCGGCGAGACGTGCTTTTGACGGTGTGATGTTTGGGCCTCAACGTGACTCGATGATACCATGGCTGAAATCGATCCCGATCAAATTAAACGTTTTCTTTTGGAGATTCTATAACAACAGGCTCGCAACATGTTTCAACATCCTTAAAAGAGGTGTTTTGCTCCATTCTGCGGTGTGTAATCTTTGTGAAAGAGACATCGAAAACGAGGACCATTTGTTTTGGGCTTGCTGCAAAACCCGTGAATATTGGATTAATTTTTGTAATTGGTGGAAAATTGATTTATTACAGGTACAAAACGTGAACCAACTGATCAAATGGAGTGAGTGGGGCATGTATTCTAAGGAGAAAAAGGAGAATTTCTTAACTGCCCTAATTTCGGTGTTGTGGCATATTTGGAAGTTTAGAAACGAGGTCGTGTTCGAGCACAAATCTGGATGCATTCAATCATTTTTTTTGCAAGCCCAGGGCCAAGCTTTTTTGTGGATCAAGCTTAGATCGAAATCAAAGTGGGGAAGCAATTTTTGAGGTCCGTGGATCTCCGATCCAGCTTCAATATGATGGACGGAATTGGGTTGGATTATGTATTTCCTGTTTTTTGGTGTTGTGTTGTGATTTGGTCTAACTTTTTAGTTTATTCGGTGTTTGTTTGTAAATGTTCGGACTCCCTTTTGGTTTTTAGCTTCTCGCTAGGCCATAATTTTAATAGAATTTGCTCTTTTGGTGATTGCGGTGCGGGTGATGACTTTGTCGAAGCTCGTGACCGTTTGCCCATTTTGTTGTTCAAACAAAAAAAGTTATTACCAGATTAATATTACATTAGTTGATACTTTAATTAATATACTTATGTCAAATACCTCTTCATTGTATATTTTGTGTTTTACATAATAAAATGTATACACAAAATACTATTTTTATTCAAATACTCCATCTGAAGGGTTTCTATTAACACTGATTGACCACATGGGTCAACCTCCTAGTCACTTGGTTCGAACCACACTGACCAAGAACATGAACTTGTTCTTGACTGGTTAAAACCAACTAGCTAATTTAATCCCTAGAAGCGGAAGTGGGATTAAACTTAATCCTTAAACCCTAAAGGATTGGGATCTTGGAAATCTAGATTAGATTAACAATGAAAGAAACCTTGTACGAAAAACTCGAACACACACACATGCTTGTGGTATTGACGAACACCAAGAACCCTAGGGTTCTTGGGTTCGAATTCGGCCAAGAGGGAGAAGGGAGGAAATGGTTCTCTCAAAACATACCTTGTTGTTTGCTTAAGATAGATCCACTGATGATGAACAAATCGATTGATCTTCTAGTTGATCCTTGTAATTATGATCTTCAATCTTCAAGACTTGAAGAATATGAAGAACGAACGAAGAACACAAAGCTTGTGTCTTGCTCTAGGGTTCGGCCGATATCAAGGGGAGAGGGAAGGGAATTCGTAGGGTAGCAAGGGGGTTTTAGGGTTACCCTAAGCCTCTTATTTATAGATAAATAAGTTGCGCTTAGGACCCTCTAGTTTAATTAATATCTATTCTTTAATTAAACTTTCCTTTTAACGTTTCCTTCCCTTATAGTTTATTATTCTTTTATTATTACACTTAACTATTAAATGTCTAGTATTTATACACTAATAATTCGGTACCCATATACACAAATTATATACTTGTATTTAATACTTTTAATAATTAATTATATAATAACCTTTATATAATTTATACAATAATATTATCCAATTACCATATGATTTAATTACTTTAAATCATATTATGGATAATCTATAATTAACACATTGTATATTTACTTAACTAGTAAATGTACAAATACTTGTATTAATTAGTTAGATAAACTAATATAGTAATAAGTCAAACTTGACTTAATACTTAACTTGATTCATAAATGACTTATTATGAATCAATCATCTTCCAAGTATCATTACATATCTTTACTCGTATTACATGCACTCACCGGTGTGACCCTTAAGTGTTTCGTAGGCATGGATGTATCATCATAGGTTGACTAACTTTGCACATAAATCCTTCAGACTCCCACTTGTGCAAGTTTGTAACCTTTGTCTTAATGATACGAGCTACAGTGGCCTTCTAGATGGGCATGTAGGTAACCAACCCCATAAAAACAGCTTTGCGTAACCCAGGTATAGTTTCTTGAAAAACTCTTTAATAGCGTCTCCTAGTAAAGAACACTCTGTCTCTACTTCTTGGGCAACTATGTTAGGTTTATCCCTTGCAGCACGATATTTGTGATAACGAATACGAGCATGGTAGAAATTATCAACTCCTGTATTCAAAATCATTTCATGACTTCTTGATTCAAACTGTTATGATAAACGACAAAGAACAAATCAGTTCGTTTGGGCATGGCCATGCACTTTCAGTTATCATCATGTCAAAGGACCTATAAATATCTCTCCTAGGAAGGAGGTGCAATTACCATCTTGTTATATTTCGATTCAAAATACAAATTCCTTTGTACCCAGTAAAGCCTCGCATGACAACCATATTTCAGAATTGTCTAAAACGAACCAAAGCACATTAGTCAATGTATCCCAAACCAAATACCTCAGGCTTAAGGACAATCCTAGTGAATAATAGTTTTGAACTTTTCAACCACGAAGTATTATCACGACGGTCAATCCAATATTCGTCGAGCTCCAACAGAATATCACCGATATTTGGTTTACACAAAACTTGTGTAGCTATCTTCGAAAAACTTCGAATCTACCACCAAATACCGCGATGACGTTAACGTCCCATCGAGGTTCCCACCAAGACGTGTAGTTACGGATTTATATCTTTTTGAATAAATAGACTTTTATTCATGGATATTGTAAAACATACAAATTCTGAATAATAATGATACTAACTCGTTTATTATTCCTCACTGGACATAGATACTGAATTATTACTGGATCATTACTTATTCTTTGCGTTTGTGGTGATTGCTTAATGACTCCTTAATTGTAACTTTTATCACTAATTACAATTAGTCATTTCTATTAAACTAAAGACATAAGACGAGTATTTACGAATACTATTACTTTTGTCTTTGCTAGATATTGTTCATGCAACACTTAGAACATATTCTAGTCTTGCCTTTTTATATGATTCGGTAAACATAGGAGGATTGGAAAATAACTCCTTTAGTTTCTTGAATCTATAAAACTTGCCTTGTAACTAAATCTCTTTTAGCTACTTGATTTGTAGATATTCTTACTAGTTAAAGAAATTTCCTTAAATGATTAACTTGTTTACTGGAATGTGAACATCCTATTTAGATATGCAATAATTAATCACAAAACTTGTGATTACGCTATTAGGTTTGCAATAATCTAATTAATGATCATTTATTTCTCTTAACTCTTTTGTTAACGACTTGGTAAAACCTTATTGTTAATGTCCTAACTAACTTATATTCATTAGTACCTCTAGTGAATATGCAGTCATAGCTCCCACTTAATTTTATGGAAAATAAGCATTACTTAAACTACTACTTTTGACCTAGTCAAAAACTTATAGTTTAATCATTTAAGAATTAATCAATTATCAAAGTCATCCTTTGGATTTGCGAATATCCAACATTCCTTTTAAGGGAATTATGACTTTCATTGATTACTGTATCTAACAAGTATGAAATACTTGAAATGATACTCCCAATTCTTAAGTGTATTAGTATCTTTTAAGAATCTTATTTAATGCCAAAGTCATTTCTTGGATTTCTTAAATATTCATTATTCCTATTAGGGAATTATGACTTGATTAAATATTGTATTTATTACAAGTTTAAAAGACTTGCAATAATACCTTTTAATTCTTAAATACATTAATATAGTTTGTTCCTTTTAAGAGTTCATTTAATGTCTAAGTCATTTCACTTGAACTTTACGAATATCCAATATTCCTATTAGGGAACTATGACCTCATTAAATTCCTTTATTACAAGTGTGAAAGACTTGTAGTAATACTCTTTAAAGTCTATCTTGATTATATCCAATATAATCATACTATATTAATACTAATACTTTAAAACTTACTATCATAAGTAACCATTACTTAAGATGTTTTAAATAAGTTCAATGTACTTTGAACTTTATGATTCCCATAAAATCTCTTAAATACTTTAAAAGAAACTTCTAATTTCTAGTAACTAAGTATTGAGCTTCTAAGACATTATTTATCATACAACAATCAAACAAATATAAAACATGAAATATAAAGTAAATCAAAACTTGACTTACAATCTAGTCATAAAACCTTGACTAGTGTAATTATCACACATGCACACACATAATATAATTCAAACATGGATTCTTATTAAAACCAAAGAAAAACTTGTTTTAACATAAAATAAAAAATTATCCAACAAAATTTGAAATTGTTTTACTGAATCCATAAAATACTGAATTATAAAAAACTTGGTGCTTGTGGGATCATCACCATCTAATGCAGTCATCATCACTTTCCATCTCCTCCTGCAATAAACGATTGCAAAAGTTAGATTACTCGTAATGTACTTTACAAGTATCTTAAAAGTGATTAAGAAGTATGGTTGTGTTACCTGAGGAACTTGCGTTTCCTCTACCACCACTTGCACCCTTTGGACAATTTCTTTTCCAATGCCCAGCCTCACCACACTTGAAGCACCGATTCGCGGTACTCGTTGTGTTAGGCTTAAACTTCTTGACCTTTTGTTTGACACTTTTACCATTTGGCACTCTTCGGTTAGGATTGGTTTTACCCTTTCCTTTGCCACCATGCCCTTTTCTCTTCTTGCCACCACCACTGCTATTACCGATCATTAGAACATCCTTAGATTTGGTCCCCAAACTCAATTCAGCTATCTTGAGCATGGAATGTAGCTCAGCAATGGATTTCTCCATATTATGCATATTGTAGTTGACCATAAAAGGCTTGTAGTCATCAGACAGTGAATTGAGTATAGTGTCTGTTGCCATTTGCAACGGTATGGGGTGACCAAGTCTAGCCAGATGATCCATGTGCCCTTTCATTTTCATGACGTGGGCACTCACCGGTGTTCCTTTGACCATCTTGCAAGAGTTGAAGGCTCGATTGATGTCGAACCTCTCAGTGCGAGCTTGCTCTTGAAATGAATCCATAAGTTGCTGGATCATCTCAAATGCAGGCACATCCATAAGTCGCGCTTATAAATCTGGACTCATGATTACGAGCATTAAGCAGCTCACATCGAGCGCATCACTGACATGCCTATCATAGCTTGCCTTGCTTCAGCTCTAGCATTCGCGGCATGGACATTAGGTACTGCTCTTTCCAAGACATACCACTTTCTCTTATGCCTGAGCACAATGCGAAGATTGCGCTCCCAATTGAGAAAGTTTGACCCAGTCAACTTGTCTTTTTCGAGGATTGAGCGAAGTGAGAAATTGTTGGTACTTGTCGTTGTAGTTGTTGCTGCCATCTACAAATCAAACCCAGTTTAATTATTAATCATCAATAAACATTCTCTAAAATATATTATAAACCCATAATTACTATTTTAGGCCTAGGATCCATATATCACATTCTCGCCGCAAAGTTTGTGCACTTCTCGACGAGACATGCTATTTCTGGTAGGTAACATCCTTACCGATCGTATCAAGACTTTACACGATTCCTAGGGGTCGTAGAATCTTTAGACTTATAACTTATTACAACTTTGTACAGTCTATCGTACATTTCTAAGTTAGTAATAAAGTCTAGTATGTTTATTCTACTCAAGTACTTTTTGGGCCGGGACACCTGATTATCACCAAAGTTGATCAGACCATCTAAGACAGTGCGATGTTCTGCGCCGGGACTCCCGATTATCACAGAACCTTACGCACCCTAACACTCGTAATGATTTGAATCCATATCTAAGGTTCTTTATCCTTACAATATGAATATCGTTTAACAAGTGAGGTGTTCCATTAGGTGGATAGTACTTAGATCTAAGATTTTCTTGGGTTTGTTTAAGTCTTGAACTAAACTTAAACCTTATTCCAATTTTAATCCTTGTTTAAAATATGTGACTTGCGAATTCAAGAATTCAACAAGACATCTTTTTAAACCTTAAGAACTTTTCTTAAAAACTTATAGTTTTAAGAATTTGCGCGTTTTATATGTATACCTAAAAACGAGGTGTAGAAAATGTTTTACTAGGTTTTGTGGAAAACCTTATCTAGAGTAAAACTTACTTGTTTTATCTTTGTTGAAAAACTTAAAACTTATGTTAAACTTTTAATTCTTTTATGACTCATAAACTTGAATCATAAATCTAGTTTAACATACCTAGTTTTTCATATGTCTAATAATGAAATTAAACATTTTGTTTTGACTTATTAGATTCGACCAAAACTTATGTCTTGATGACACACTTATAAACTTTGTGATTTTCTTGTGTAGCTCCCACTAGCTCCAACAACCATGATGGAACTTAAGCAACCACAATCACCGGTCTATACTTGGTGAAACTAATAACCTTATTATATAAAGACTATATATAATAATCCTTAGTTTGTTTAAACCTTTCTTACATTTAACTCAAACTAGTTAAATATAGGTTCTAAAGTTAACTTGTTATTTAACCTTGATCATTAATCTAGTATCTTACATGACTTGTAAAATACTCATATTATACTTGTATAATTATCTAGTTATAATAACTTATAACTTTATACACCTTATAATAATAATATATATAACTTTGTATATTTCTAGTTCATCATATAATCTCAACTTGTAGAATTTCTAGTTATAATGAAATCATAACTATGTACTTTCTAGTTTTAATTATATAATTAACTTATACAATAACTAGTTATATTATTATCCTTTAAGATCAAAATAACATTATCTTTTTAATGTCCCATTTAAACTTGTATTTAATATATATACATATATATTTACTTTTAAAATAAACTTGTAACATTCTAACAAGAATATTACATCTAATTTATACGTATGTATTTTAACTTAATCTAATTAAAATACGTATAAACTACTTTGTTTATTAAAATTCATTTTACCTTTTTAAATATTTTAAAAATCCGAATATATATATAAATATAAATAAATACATCTTGTTAATTTCTTGAACTAAAAATTAACACTTCTTTTAATTCTCATTAATTAATTAAACCCTAATCTTGTTCTTGATCAATCAAAACTAGGGTTAATCAAAGACATTATTTATTAAAAGATTAATTCTAATCAATCTTATTTAAACAATAAACCTTGTTCAAATCCTAGGATAGATTATAACCTTAATAAATTTATTTAGACTTTTTAATTTAAACCTTTTAGACAATAAACTTTGTCAAGATTTCTAGGTTTAAAGAACTAGTTTCAATAAATCTATTAAAATAATAATTAAACCTATTAAACATAAACTTGTTTAATTATCTAGGTTTTAGATTATCATCCTAATTAATCCTTTAAACAATTAAACTCAACTAGTTTAAAGTTCTAGGGTTCTAGATTACATCTAGGGTTTTTCCAAAAAATCCTTAAAGCCTAGGAAACTTTTCCACCAATTAAACTAGGCTAGTTTAACAAACTTGGTGTCCAAGTGACCTCCTTGATCACGAAATCTTGAGGAAAAAGGAAAGGATCATTTTTGATCAATTAAACCAAAACTTGGTTTAACATACTTGATCCTAGATTTTGAAGATCAAACAATTAAGTAAAGAATCCTCTTGATCAAAATTTTTGACAATCTTGATCTTAGGGTTCTTTAATTTTCGGAATACACTAGGGTTAGGAAAAGAAGTCTTTTGATCAATTAAACTAAACTAGTTTAATGTTCTTGATCCTAGTGTTCTTTTACCCTTACACAAAATTTCTAGAGTTTTTCTAGAATCCTTTTGACCAATTAAACTTAACTAGTTTAACATGCTTGGTCCTAGGGTTCTTACCCTTTTCGTGAATTAAGAAGGAGAAGAAAAAGATGGAACAAAAAAAAAAACTTTAATAAAAATTAAACAAACAAACTTTGTTAATCTAGTTTAGATCTCTAAACCAACGCTCTGATACCACTGAAGGGTTTCTATTAACACTGGTTGACCACATGGGTCAACCTCCTAGTCACTTGGTTCGAACCACACTGACCAAGAACATGAACTTGTTCTTGACCGGTTAAAACCAACTAGCTAATTTAATCCCTAGAAGCGGAAGTGGGATTAAACTTAATCCTTAAACCCTAAAGGATTGGGATCTTGGAAATCTAGATTAGATTAACAATGAAAGAAATCTTGTATGAAAAACTCGAACACACACACATGCTTGTGGTATTCGACGAACACCAAGAACCCTAGGGTTCTTGGGTTCGAATTCGGCCAAGAGGGAGAAGGGAGAAAAGGGTTTTCTCAAAACATACCTTGTTGTTTGCTTAAGATAGATCCACTGATGATGAACAAATCGAGTGATCTTCTAGTTGATCCTTGTAATGATCTTCAATCTTCATGACTTGAAGAATATGAAGAACGAACTAAGAACACGAAGAACGAAGAACACAAAGCTTGTGTCTTGCTCTAGGGTTCGGCCGAAATCAAGGGGAGAGGGGGAAGGGAATTCGTAGGGTAGCAAGGGGGTTTTTAGGGTTACCCTAAGCCTCTTATTTATAGATAAATAAGTTGCGCTTAGGACCCTCTAGTTTAATTAATATATATTCTTTAATTAAACTTTCCTTTTAACGTTTCCTTCCCTTATAGTTTATTATTCTTTTATTATTGCACTTAACTATTAAATGTCTAGTATTTATACACTAATAATTTGGTACCCATATACACGAATTATATACTTGTATTTAATACTTTTAATAATTAATTATATAATAACCTTTATATAATTTATACAATAATATTATCCAATTACCATATGATTTAATTACTTTAAATCATATTATGGATAATCTATAATTAACACATTGTATATTTACTTAACTAGTAAATGTACAAATACTTGTATTAATTAGTTAGATAAACTAATCTAGTATTAAGTCAAACTTGACTTAATGCTTAACTTGATTCATAAATGACTTATTATGAATCAATCCTCTTCCAAGTATCATTACATATCTTTACTCGTATTACATGCACTCACCGGTGTGACCCTTAAGTGTTTCGTAGGCATGGATGTATCATCATAGGTTGACTAACTGTGCACATAAATCCTTCACCATCTGGCCCCACCCCACCCGTCTCGTCCCTCTTTGCTTCACCATTTCGAGGATGAACACTGGCGGTTGCTATACTAATGGGGGCCGGAACCAATTTTAGTAGTGGCATGTGTTATTGCAGGCTCCATAGTGAGTCCGCCCTTGATAAATGACGGACCTACCATGTAGCACATGGTAGCGTGTGTAATTCTTCACAAGTTTGCGAATTATATTACAAAATCTTTAAAATTTTCTTTTAGTGAAGGTGATACTCATATGTATAAAAATGTGCGACCATTGATCAGGGCCATCTCAATGGGCTGGGCAAGTTGGGTGACTGCCCAGGGCCCCCAAACGCCTAATGGCCCCCTATTTTAGTAGTTCTCTATATATTTAGTAAAAAAAATCATACCTTACTAGAAAGGCTCAAACTTAGCCCAAAATAAGAGTTGATTGATAATAGGGAAGAGCCCCATTTTATATTTTGAATACACAAGTTTATTTAGAGTTTTATTTAGTTGTTATTTTTATGTATTTTGGTTTGGAGCATGGTTCGAAGCATGTTAAGGACCCCATTTTATATTTTGTCAGGGGCCCCAAATCAAGTTGAGACGGTCCTGCCACTGATATATCTAAATGTTTCCTAGGTCTACCTCTGTACAAGTATCATAAAACTAGTTAACTACCACAGCCGTATCTTACTATAGAAGAATCTACCATCTAATTTTCAAAGAAAATTTTCAAGCATGAAGAGTTAATTTCATAAATGATGTTTTAACTTTTAAGTAACACTTATTGCAACTTTGATCTTTTTTCTAGAGAGTTTCAAACTCAGTCATTTATTTACGGTTTTGTTGCATGTTTAGTCCTTTTAAAGTGCCATCACAAGAGGGTAATTTTTATAAGCTTGTCGTTGCAGGAAATAAGGCAACTAGGGTCTAGGCAAGACTACCAACAACTGATTTATACACTTGTACCTAACTCTAGGGGTGGCAATTGGGTTGGGTTTGGGTTAGCGGGTTCGGGTTGGCGGGTTGACGGGTTGGAATCACTAAACCCAAACCCGACCTGTTAGATTTTTGGGTCAGAAAAAAGCAACCCTAACCCGGACGCATATAAACCAAGGTAACCCAGACCCAACCTGTTTAACCCATAAACTTATCAGGTTGGAGGGTCAAGTGGGTTAGCGGGTCAGAAACAGGTTGGCGGGTTAGGAACAAATAAAATGAACTCAAATACAAGGTTAATCTCAATCCATTTAAAAATTAATAATAAGTTCAATTTCAAATACATAATATACCAACCTAATTTAGTTCAAAATTGAGATTGTAAAATAAGAAATTTTTCGTGTCCCAAATCTACAAGCTTTTGGTCGGGGAAAACATGCTAGAAATTAATTGCGTGAGATTTGAAGGACAAATTCAAATTTGAAAGGTCAAAAAGAAACAAAAATACTTTAGGTAGTATAACTAATTGAAGAGGTGTGTTATATTATTTATGGTATTTACTACATACATATTTTTTTGAAAAATCTTTAAAAACTAAACGGGTTGACGGGTCGACCCGGTTTTACACAAGACAACCCGAACCCAACCTGATTTATAAACAGGTTGAATGGGTCGACCTGTTTTTGACCCGAACCCATTTATGATCAACCCAAACCCGACCTTTTTCATGTTGGGTTCGTGTTGGGTTGCGGGTCGTGTCAGGAATTGCCACCCCTACCTAACTCGTATGTTGCACACATCATTTTTTTATCATAAAAAACGATAAACGAGTCATTCTTCCGGTGTCGTTTTCATTTATTTCAAAAAGGAAATCTATATATGAAATAATTATTTTCGTAATTTAAAGACAACCACAACATTGAGATGCACATATTTAACTAATTTAAAATACCCAATTAGAATTAACGGACCACAATTATTTTTAGGATATGTCTGGTACACATTATTAATCATCAGTGTTTGGATAAAAATGGTTATGTAAATACTAACCTTGCATCATTGACTTAAGGTTTACGTGATTGAAAATTGGAATGAAATAGACACAACATATGCTTCCCTTAATTTGGTTTGGTTATATATATATATATATATATATATATATATATATATATATATATATATATATATATATATATATATATATATATATATATATATATATATATATCACTTGTGGTCCTATTTTAATATGATATTTTCTTTTAAGGGCAAATTGCATAAAATAGCAACATACTTGTTAGAGCAAAACACAGATCAACTTGATACTGATGCTGCAGTTGGTACTGACAATAATTAGTACTGATGGGGCAGAACATATTACTACTGATGAGTTGATACTGGTGTATACTATAACTTAGTTACTACTGATCAAGGCACAGATTGAAGATACTACTGATCAATAGTAGTTACTACTGAAGTTGATATTGGACTTACTACTGATCACCAAGTTTACTACTGATGGTGCATATCTACTACTGGTGATTGGTTTTACTACTGATACGCGTTTTTGAAGAATATCAAGTCCGAGATCTTCGTAGAGATAGTTATAGAATGTAAATCAATGTATATTTTTATTATTCGATGTAAATCAAAGTCCTAGAATAACTAGGGTAAATAGTTTAGCTTCAAGGACTATTATAAATAGTTCCTTACGAATTGTAAACGTACGTGTGTATTGTTAACTCAATAATATACATTGAAGTTTTTTGTGAAACTGTGTTCTTAATATTTTCGCATATTATTTACAGTTCATTGTTCTTAATTACATTGATATAGTGTTGATCCGCTGCAACTTCTATATTCAATTAGATCTAAAGTGTTTATTAACTTTTCTATAGTTAATCGATCCTGACAAGTGGTATCAGAGCCTATTGGTTCTAGATCTACTATTTGTTAAGAACAACAAAAAGTTTTAATCTTTAAAACACACACATTGTTAATCATGTCGGATAACAATGAAAGCACTCAGGCCAATAAAATCCCTATACTCACTCCCAATAACTTTGGGATGTGGAAGAATCGTATTAAGCAATACATGCTTATTACAGATTATTCCATGTGGGAAGTTGTCCTTGAAGGAAACAAAACTGGTCCTGGTCAAGCAAGCAGCTCTGCAACTGAGGCAGACAAACTTAAGTGTGAAAAGGAAAAGAAAGACAAGGGAATCGAACTCAAAGCTCTAAGCACTCTCCTACTGGCCATTCCTAACGATTATCAACATCTCTTTGTTGAGTATGATGATGCAAAGGTGCTATGGGAAGCACTGGAAAAGAGATTCGTTGGGACCAAGAGCACCAAGAGGAACATGAAGTCTGTTCTCAAACAAGATTTTGAAAACTTCAAAGGAAAACCCAATGAAACACTCACTCAAGTATTTGACAGATTCAACAAGCTTATTGGTGAACTTAACCAGGTTGGGGTTAAGATGGATCAAGAAGATGTCAACATGAAGTTCCTAAGATCTCTTAGTGAAGAATGGGCCATGTATACTGTGGTATATAGACAAAGAGATGCTTTAGAAGAAAAAGAGTTGGATGAACTCTACAATGATCTCAGAGTATTCGAAACTGAGGTAAACCAAAAGAACCCTTCTATTTCTTCTAATAATGCTGCATTTGTCTCTAGTACAGGTCAAGGTCAGGAAACCTCTATAGGAAAGGCTGCAGATTCTGAAGATGCTGCAAGAGAATCCTTCTTCACTAGTCATGTGCATACTGCATTGATTAGTGATGACTTGGAACAATTGAACCCAGATGATCTTGAGGAGATGGATCTTAAATGGCAGATGGCTATGCTGAGCCTAAGGACAAAAAGATTCTTAAAGAGAACTGGTAGGACAAGCCTCAACTTCAACAAAGGTGACAAAGCTGGATTTGACAAAACTAAAGTCAAATGTTACAACTGTAACAACCTTGGTCATTTTGCAAAAGAATGTCCTCAGCCAGACAAAAGATCAAAATCAACTGCCCTTGTATCACAACAAGGACAAGGCTATGACTGGAGCTTCCAAGCAGTAGAGCATGCTCAAAATCAAGCTCTCATGGCCTTTACTGACAACAAAACTGAGGTAAAACCTAAACCTTGTACTTCTGAATGTGCTAAAATTGTTAAAAACTTAGAAAAAGAAAACACTAAATTAAATGAAGATTTAGCAAAAGCAGTGAGAAGAAATCATGAATTTGATGGTGTGATTACTGATCAAGAACATCAAATAAAGGTGTACCAGATGATTGATCAAAGGATAAAGGAAGAATTGCTTCAGGCTGTGGATGAGAAAGAATTTTATGAAATAAAAAATAAAGAACTAACAAGTAAATTAGAAGAATGTCAGCTTGAAATTGAACAAAATAAATTAACAATTAAAAAATTTGAAAGAAGCACTAAAATTCTTGATAAATTAACTAATAATCAAACTACAGAAAAAGTTGTTCATGGGGTGGGATATCATGCTGTACCACCTCCATATAAAATCATTCCACCACTTAAAAACAGTTCAGAAAGAATCATTAATGAATTAAAAACTGAAAATCAAACTGAATCACATAATGAAACATCTGAATCAAATAATTCTTCTGATGATGATCAATCAATTGAATTTACAATCTCTCAAACTGAATCACCAAAATCAATTGATACAAGTTTTCACACAGCTAAAAGTCCAAATGAATCTCCTAAATATAATGCAGAAAATGTACCAAAAATTTTAACAAGGGGAAATGAAAGAAATAAAAAACAACTCTTAGACCAAAGAATACCTGAAGGTGCTAAAAATAAAAAATTAAGATGTGTTATATGCAACAAAATGAACCATTTAGCAAAGGATTGTCACTTCAATCCAATAAAATGCAAAGAGTTAAAGGAATTTAAATTTTTTAAAGAAAATGCAAAAACTCAAAAGTTAAAAGATACTACTGGTCCTTCAGTAGTAAATAAAATTAAAACTCCAATTGCTGAAACTCCAAGATTTGGAAGAAGTGCACCAAGATTTGTGCAAAACAGAAGAGTTGGAAGCCCAAAGAACAGCAATTACTTCAAGAACAATGGAAAATCCAATCAAAATAAACAATATTTTAAATTTTCCAACACCAGTAAAAACTTTAACAACTTTACTACTGGTGTTAACCCTAATTATAATGCTGTATGGTACCAGTACAAGAATACTACTGGTAAAAACCCTAATTACAAAAATACTACTGCTCCCAAAACAACTTTCAAAAATACTACTGGTGTCAACCCTAAAAACACTACTGGTCATTCTAAACATGGTAAGTACCAAAATACTACTGGTCCATCGGTAGTAAAGCATTCAAAAGCAAAAATTCACGGGCACAAACCAAGATCAGTAGGAAATTCTCACACCAGTAATACTTTCAAAAGGGCAGTAATAAAACAAAACACCAGTAATAAACAAGTATGGGTACCAAAAGTGTTTAAAGTTAAATCTCTCAAAGCTTATTTCTCAAAGGATGAACCCAAGACATATAAAGCTTGGGTTCCCAAACTTAACTAATCCTTTACTCACTTGTGCAGAGCATTCAGATCCCAGAAGAAGGAAGAACATGGCATATTGATAGTGGATGCTCAAGGCACATGACTGGAAATCTGCAAATTCTTAAAGATTTCAAGTCATTTGATGGAGGATATGTGGCTTTTGGTGAGAATCCCCAAGGAGGTAAGATTACAGGTAAAGGTACTGTTACTAATGGCAAAATTACCTTTGATGATGTATTTTATGTAGCTGAACTAAAATACAATCTTGTCAGTGTGTCTCAAGTTTGTGATAAAAAGAACAAAATTCTTTTCACAGACATTGAGTGCATCATTCTTTCTCCTGATTTTATTTTAGATGAAAAATATGTTGTTCTAAGAACTCCAAGGAGAAACAATGTGTATTGCCTAGATATAGGGGGA
This sequence comes from Calendula officinalis, assembly GCA_963853835.1. Lineage (NCBI taxonomy): Eukaryota > Viridiplantae > Streptophyta > Magnoliopsida > Asterales > Asteraceae > Calendula > Calendula officinalis. Next base: position 12,914,984 of record OY970827.1, read on the forward strand.
GAACTCATTTCTACAAATGAGGTCAACTGTTTTATATCCAAGGCAAACACCACTGAATCAGAACTATGGCATAGAAGGATGTGTCACACAAATTTTAAAAACATGAACAATTTAGTAAAAAGAAATCTGGTCATTGGACTACCTCAAAAACAATTCATGTGTGATCATCATTGTGTTGCATGCCTAAAAGGTAAACAACACAAGACTTCTCATAAGTCCAAAACTGTGAACTCTATTTCTGTTCCTTTGCAGCTCTTACATATGGACCTATTTGGACCTACAAATGTAATAAGTATTGGAAAGAAACAATATTGTCTTGTTATTACTGATGACTTTTCCAGATATACATGGGTTTTCTTTCTCAGGACAAAGGATGAAACAAGTGAACTCATAAAGAACTTAATTGTCAAACTGGAAAACACATCTGATCAAAAAGTTAAAGCCATAAGATGTGATAATGGCACAGAATTTAAAAATGCTAACTTAATTAATTTTTGTGATCTTAAAGGTATTGACAGGCAATACAGCTCACCTAGAACTCCACAACAAAATGGTGTAGCTGAAAGAAGAAATAGAACCATCATTGAAGCAGCAAGATCAATGCTAGCAGACTCAAAATTACCAATTACTTTTTGGGCAGAAGCTGTTAATACTACCTGTTATGTTCAGAACAGAGTATTAATAGTGAATCCACATTTTAAAACACCATATGAACTTTTTAATAAAAGAAAACCTTCTATAAGTTTTTTAAAATCATTTGGTTGTCCTTGTACTATCTTGATTACAAGAGAACAAATTGGTAAGTTTGACTGCAAAGCTGATGATGGAATCTTTGTGGGATACTCTACTCAAAGCAAATCATACAAAGTATTCAACAAAAGACTAAGGATAATTGAAGAAAGCATCAATGTATCCTTTAATGAAAATGTACCTAATGAACAAGGAAATGGTCCAGATTGGCTATTTGACATAGACAATCTAACCAAATCCTTTAATTCTAACATGGACTTCAATGCAGGAAATTCAAATTGTCACACTCAAAAGGAAGCAACATCATCGGTTAATACTGACCTAGAGGAGATGAGATACATTATAGTTAATACTGCTCCAATAGTTAATACTGATGTCAGTAATAACTCAAGTTCTGGAACCAGTAGTAACTCTGAGAATGAGGATAGTAGTAATTCAAATACTACTGATACCAGTAATAGTACTCAAAATACTATTGGTCCCAACATTAACCTAGATTCTCAAGATACTACTGATGCCAGTAACAACAACAATACTACTGATCTCAATGAAGACAATAGCAGTAGTAACTCTGACCAAGATGATGGTGAACCAAACATCAATGACAATGAAGGATCACTAGAGGAACAACTGCCTGAGACAAATGAGTCCAATCTTGAAAATCAACTAGTAGTTGATAAAGCTACAACCACAAGGACTCAAAAGAACCATCCATTAGACCTTGTTCTAAGTGATGTTAACTCACCACTACAAACAAGAAGCAAATTAAACAAAAGCTTAACTGCAAATATGTGTAATATAAGTTTAATTGCTAATGAATGTATGTTTGAATGCTTTCTGTCTCAGGATGAACCAAAGAAGATCCAACAAGCAATGAAGGACTCAAACTGGATTGAGGCAATGCAAGAAGAACTTCTTCAATTCAAGTTACAAGCTGTTTGGACACTTGTACCTCTACCCAAAGGAAAAAGAGCCATTGGAACAAGATGGATCTTCAGAAATAAGAAAGATGAAAGAGGTATAGTTATCAAGAACAAAGCCAGACTTGTAGCCCAAGGATACACTCAAGAAGAAGGAATAGACTATGATGAAGTATATGCTCATGTGGCTAGAATTGAAGCTTTTTGTGAAACAGTGTTCTTAATACTTTCGCATATTATTTACAGTTCATTGTTCTTAATTACATTGATATAGTGTTGATCCGCTGCAACTTCTATATTCAATTAGATCTAAAGTGTTTATTAACTTTTCTATAGTTAATCGATCCTGACAAGAAGTGTTTATTAGCTATAAGAATATTTCTAGCATATGCTTCATACAAAAAGTTCAAAGTCTATCAAATGGATGTGAAGAGTGCATTCCTATATGGGAAGATTGAAGAAGAGGTCTATGTATGCCAACCTCCAGGTTTTGAAGATCCAAAACATGGTGATTATGTGTTCAAATTGGATAAAGCTCTGTATGGCCTACATCAGGCACCAAGAGCATGGTATGACACATTATCATCATACCTATTGAAGAACAACTTTAAAAGAGGAGCCATTGACAAAACTTTGTTTACAAAGAAAGTCAAAGATGATATACTACTGGTTCAAATCTATGTAGATGATATCATCTTTGGCTCAACCAATGACTTATTATGCAAAGAATTTGAAGAACTGATGCAGATTAAATTCAAGATGAGCTCTATGGGTCCAATGAACTTCTTCCTTGGACTCCAAGTTAATCAAAGAACAGATGGTATTTTGATAAATCAATCAAAATATGTCAAAGACATCCTGGAAAAGTTTGATCTGAAAGACAGTAAAAGTGCAAGTACACCAATGGAAACACACAAACACCTACATCCTGATATTGAGGGGGAGGATGTAGATGAACACTTATATAGATCAATGATAGGTTCTTTGATGTACTTAACTGCATCAAGACCCGACATTATGTATAGTGTTTGTGTGTGTGCAAGATATCAAGCAAGACCTAAAGAACTACACTTGCAAGCTGTTAAAAGAATATTCAGATACTTGAAAGGCAAACCATCACTAGGTCTATGGTATCAACATGATTCACCATTTGAACTCATAGCCTACACAGATAGTGACTATGGAGGTGAATGTCAAGATAGAAAGTCCACTACTGGTGGATGTCAATTCTTTGGATCAAGACTGGTGTCATGGCAATGTAAGAAGCAAACAAATGTATCAACATCAACTGCTGAAGCAGAATATGTAGCTGCATCTGCTTGCTGTGCTCAAGTACTATGGATTCAAAATCAGCTTCTAGACTTTGGTATCTCTATCCTTAAAACTCCTATTTTTATTGATAATCAAAGTGCTATTAGTATTGTGAATAATCCAGTTAAACACTCAAAAACTAAACACATTGAAATAAGATTTCACTTTATAAGAGATTGTAATGAAAAGAAATTAATCAAAGTAGTTAAAATCCATACTGATGATCAATTAGTAGATCTTTTTACAAAAGCATTTGATGTAGGAAGATTCAACTTCTTGGTTAGCAGTATTGGAATGATTTTGATAACTTAAAATCTCACTTAAAATCATGTGTAAAGTTATTGTTGTAAAATATTATTTATTTACTTAAGTGTTTTACTACTAGTATATCTGTACTACTGGTGTGTAGGCGTGTGCACAAAATACTACTGGTAGTTAAATACTACTGGTGTGTATTAGGTATACATGAATACTACTGGTGTTCAGTACTACTGGCATTCACATATACTACTGGTCTTGTGTGTTAGTGGTTACTACTGATGTCCTTAGTTACTACTGATGTCAAAATCCTTAGTCACTACTGATGTTAGTAGATACTACTGACGTTCTACTACTGATATCTTATTTACTACTGGTCTTCCAGAAACACAATTACCAAACTAACCTGTAACACCCTAAAATTTACAAGATTTTTAAAATTTTTGAAAAATAAAATTATAATCAAAAGGTCCCATAAATAAGTCTCAGATATAAATATTTAATCTTTAAAACGTATTTAATGCGGAAATAGTTAAAATAAAAATAAAGTGTTTTAAAATATTAATTTATGTCCACATCAGTATTGATAAGATACAGCAGTCGACCGTCCACCTTCTCCTTTCCTTTGCTGGTACCTGAAACAATGTGGGGGAAAGTTTGGGTCAGCTGGGAAGCTGAGTGAATAATCTCAAAATGCATACAATCATAACATACAACACATGAGGGCACCTCGGTGTACTCCTACTCAGATTCTACTCAGTTAATTACTCAGATTTATTTCTCAGATTTTATTACTCAGATTTTAATTTATATAGCGCGCTTGTGTGATTTGGGACGAGAGATCAACCTCGCCCCTCCTCACACCTCAGATAGGCATAAGCCAAAAACTCAGACGGGAGTGATCCCAAAACTCAGACGGGAGGTGATCCCAAGATAGGCATATAGCCAAAAACTCAGATGTGTGTTATTATGTTTTTATCTCTTTAACATAATTATCTCAGATGCCCTAGCAAGTAGTAGCACAGAATGACCTTGTGCCGAGCTCAGCTACCCAGGCGTAATGTCTCAGATCAAAATAAATCAACAGATGCTCAGATACTCAGATAACATATCAAACTCAGATAACACGTACGGTTCAACTAATATAACACATAAGTCATGCATGTACTATGTTAAAACTGAATACACGGTGAGAATACTCACCTCGAGAAACGTAAGCTCCAAAGAATTCCCGACAGTCAAAAGTACAGCACGTTATCACCTAGACGGTCCTAGAACCAAAAACGAAACCCTGAATTAAAATTCTACCCGAGGGCTTATTTCAGAAAACTGGCAGCCCCCGTCGGTCTCACGGGAACTGCCATAACTCCTAAACGGTTCAATAGATTATCCTCATCTTTTTACCATAGCTAGAAGACAATCAGAACTACAATTTACTGTGAGACGGTCACTGGCCAAAACAGCCTCTAGGTGTCTCAAAACAGTGATGCAAGACAGACATGCTGCACAGGTCATTTTCCTAACAGCAGCATACTAAATCAACTATAACTTTTAAACCGTAATTCGGATTAACGAGAGGGTTGCGGCGTTGGAAAGCTAACTCAGAAAACAAGTGACCAGCATGGGCCAAAAATCCAAAAATGTATTTTAAGTGTGGTAAAAATAGACCCAAAGTTGGAGGACAGCTTCTGATAAGAATTTAGCTTATTATTTAGAACCCGATTTGAATCCCGACATCAACCCGATTATACCCGAGGCACCCGACAGCCCCGGAACCTGCTTTATCACAGAATATCATTTTCACAGTAGGTTAAGTAATTGTTCTTATTAAACTTCTCGGTTTAAGGAACCAAGAACCTAAAGGTTCGGTTCCCGATTTCCTCGATTAATAAAAGCGTCTAGCTCATCGCAACATGTTTTTACCCAACCCGACACCTGCAATGCAGCCCTTAACCCTCACAATTTCAGTGGCTACTAAACCCAAACCACCGACTCATAACTAGGCAACGAATAAAACGGATTTAACTATCACGGTGACAAAACAAGGGTTTCCCGATACAAGCAACCACCAAGCAAGAAAACCCGATACCTACAAGAACAAGGTTAGACTCGAGAATCCCACCGATCATACTAAAATGGGGAAAACGAAATAGGGAGAGTAGCTATACCCAAACATAATTGGTTATCGGCTCGGGGGAAACGGTTCGGGAGAAATTCTCAACAAATCTGCTCGGGTGTAAGCCCTCAACAAACCAAAATTCTGCACAAACTCGAACTCATTTATTTGCGGATTTACTCGATAACGGAGGACACATCATGGGTTGGAGATGCTCAATTTGCGACTGGAAGAAAACACATGGAGATGCTCTTAATCGGTTAATGGTCGCACGTACCCTAGAATCTTCCTGCTCGATCAACAATATTTGATTCCGACTAGAATTCTGCTCAATTCCACAACACCTCCACATAGAATCAAGGTGAGAAAACGGACTGGAGTTACGGATTTTCACCCGAATCATTCAGACATTGGGATAAGCTCGACATCTTCTTCTGCTCTAGGCTGCTATCACGATGGGTGGAGGGAGGCAGGAAACTAGGGACGGCTGGACAATAACGATAGATTGGGGTGAAAGGAATCATTTGTCGGCAAAAGGGGGTAGGGTACGTACTACAACTGGTATACATATCTCCTAATGGCAAGCTAAAAGCCCAACACCGCCCACTCTCAATGCAATGGGCTCCACCTAATGGGTTATTATACCAGCTCTTCTCTCCCTTTGAATCCAAACCAAGCCCAATAAAAATAACGGGATTGGGACTCGAGATCAACCAGAAAGGAATTCGACCCAAACAATCTATAAACAATATGGGGCTCGGCTCTAATAATACACATACGTCCATACTAGGCAACTCTAAAGGGCCGATCAAGAGAAAAACAAGGGAAGGGAAGTCCGGCTCGAGATTGAAACGACGTACGCGAAAAGAAGGCCTTGGCCTCATCGGCCGGCCTTGGGATTAGTCGTCACGATAACAATTAATTAGTCTCATAATTATCTTTAAGATGATTAATTATCCAGCCATTCATATAAAACGTCACACGTTCAGTTAACTCAATTAATACATGTAACTTCATTATAATTAACTTACTAATTAGTCCATTTAAAATTAAAAATGTCAATTAAATTAATATTATTTAATTATTAAAATTTCAGGGCGTTACATAACCCCCATGAAAATAACCGTTATGATATGATTCGAAGGGCATTTTAGTAGTTTTGCAGGTTAAATCGAAAGATATAAAAGGCGGCAGTCGATTAGTTTAGCATTATCTTCACTTCGATTTGCTAAATCCTCTCGATAAACCCTAGCTTACGATCAAAAACCCTTCATCAATAACAAAATTCATTCCTGTTCTTCACAAAATTCAACAAAAATGGCAACTCTAAAATCTTTGAATGTTCAAACCGATCTTAAATATTCAGAATTTCACAACATGTGTGCTTTCCTAAAGAATCCCGACGGCACAAAAGATTTTCGACCGATCGTCAAGTTCATGAGAAACTCTTCCATACAGTTTGCTTTAACTGTAAAACCAAAATCATATCAACAGCACTTGGTGGATTTCTGGACCAATGCTGAGCAAACGGAAGGAACAACCATTTCAATGATCAAATCACAAATAGATGGAAAGTATATCACAGTAACAGAACAATCAATCAGACACCATCTACAACTTCATGACGATTCAGGTATGTTTACTCTACCTAAGGAATACATTGCTGAAATTTTACAAAAAATGGGTTATGAGGGAAGACTGGACATAGTAACATTTCAAAAGGGTCTTCTCTCCCCTCAATGGAAATTCTTAGTTCACACTATTCAGCATTGTATTTCTCTAAAAAGAAGTACTTGGAATGAGTTTAATAAGGCAATAGCATCTGCTGTTGTCTGTTTATCCACAGACCAAGTATTTAATTTTTCTCAAATGATCTTTGAAGGTATGTTGGGAAATCTTAGCTCTTCTAAATTTTTAATGTATCCCAGATTTCTACAACATATCATAAATTGTGAATTACAAAACTTGTCAACTCCTAAAAACATTTTCATACTACCTGAGTTGAACAAGAAAGTTTTCTCAAATATGAGAAAACAATTTAAATTTTCGGGCAAGGAAACCCCTCTGTTTCCTAATATGATCAAAGATCACACTCTTATTGGAGAGGGTTCAACCATTGCTACAACCCAAGTTGAAACTCAACCCACTCCATCACCCCCAAATACAGCCCAAACACCACCCCAACTAGTCACTCAATCACCAGCCCAAACAGAAGTCCTGAATGTGTCCCAGGAACTTGATATAAATCTGCAGAGTGCTACTCTTCACTCTGTGGAAGACCTGCCAGACAAAACCAAAAATATTTCCACACTTTACAAAAGAAAGAAATCTTTAAAGGACACCAGGGGACACACTGAGTCAAACCCCAGGCTCCAAGAGTTGTCCTCCAAGGAGGAGAGAGGACATGAGGCGAGGGCTTTCACTACTGATGCCCCAAAGGTGGGTGCACAGGACAGTGAAAACATAATTAGGACCCAGACCTCGGCAACTTTGAGTGATGACTCATTTGAGGAGTTACTCAAAGGACCCCGGTGCCAAGAAACCACAAGGGGGGGGCATCTCTGCTTCTTCTAGGAAGAAGAGAATGTCTAAAAGACCCAATGAATCACCAAGAAGTGATGAGGGCAGATCTTTTGAATTGATGGATAGGATGGAAAACCTCAAAGCCAATGTACCTGTTAGTGAGCCCGATGATCTTGCTAGATGGAGTGAGGGCAGTATTAAAATCCAACAATTGACGGAAAAAGTGGATTCTCTTGAATCCACAGTACAAAATTGTCTTGAATATCTCACAAACCAAGGAAAAACGATGGCTGTAATGAAAAGGCATGTCAATACCATCAACAAAAGAATGAGATTCTATGAGCACAGGCTTCATCAACAAACTAAAATCATCAGGAAATTGAAGAAGAAAATTGATGATAGTGAGGCTCCACCAGTTGAGCTCACTAAGGGGGAGAAGGACAACATACAAACTATGATTGATGAATCAATTGCAGCAGCAGCATACTCTCTCCTAAATTTAAAAGAAACAGAAGTTGATGAAGGCCCAGAAATGATGGTTACTGAAGATGAGCCTGTTACTACTGCTACAATGGAAGAACAAGTTGAAAAAGAAATACCAGTAGTAAACCCTACTACTGATATTATAGCAGTAGTAAATGAAGAAGAGGAACTGAAATCACCAAATACTACTGATGCCCTATCAGTAGTAACTCCTGAAGTCACACCAGTAGTAACTACTCTGGTTACTACTGAAGAGGAAGAACTGCAATTCCCAGAGCTACTTGAAAGAGAAAGACATGTCATTATCTCCAAACCACAAACACCTGATCAACCACTTATCATACCTGACATTGATGATAATGTGAATTGGTTTGAGGTAGATGAATGTACACTTCCTCCACACCCTAAAATCTTACCAGAAGGTCAACTACATCTGTTTTATCCAAAACTTCTGATGATGGGTATCCCTGATATGAAATACATTCCACCTCCACCATCTGCTCACATTGGAAAAGGAAAAGAAGTATATGATGATGATTATCCAAATAGAGCATTAGGACATCACATGGTAAACAAGATAAATCATGTCAGAGCAGAAAAGCAATCCAGATGGAGAATGAAACATAGAAAATTTTTGGAGAAAGTGGAAATGTATCAAGCAATAGAGGAAAAGAAAGGGAAAGTTCAAAGTAAAATTCCTGCTCAAATACCTGTTCAAACAGATGATATTCAGATAAAAGCTCAACAGACAGAATTCAAAAGGCTCAGAAAGATTGAAGAAGAACATATTCAATGTCTTGAATATTTGGTATCTGAATGCAAGAAGACTAAGAGTGAATTAACAGATGATGTGTTTGAACAGAAGGAAAATATGATTGAATATTTGAAAACAAAAGGGCATAGTGCAAAGTCATTTGGAAGAATGAAGATGATGACTATAATTGAAAAATATTGCACTGCTAAGAAGAAAGACTTGGCTGAACAAGAAGCTGAAGAAACAAAGAAAGCCAAAACTCTTATCCCAATCAGTCCAAACTTAATCAAAGCTGGTAGTGTTTCAACTATTGGTGATACTTCAACTCCCAAATCAAAGAAAAGAAAAACTGTTGATCAAGAACAGAGCTCTAAGAAGAAATCAAAACAAATTGTACCTGTTCTTGAAATGCATATTGCTCCATTGCAGAACAATCCAATTATTAATTGGAGAGTGATACAGAACAATATTATAGAGGTCATAAGGGAAGACAAAGTTGTACAGAGATTCACTGGATGGTTACCATTAATCAGATCATGTTCTAGAAGTGATGTAATCAAGCTTCTGATTATTGGAAAACCTAGAATGACAAAGAAATCATGGAAAGAATCTGGAGCTGGATACCTAACTAGAATGATAGATGCTGCATTTTATCCAGATAATTATCCAGAACAATTTACAGATCCAGGTAATGTGTATGCTTGGAATGTCATTCCTACAGCTAATATGTACTTCTTTGAGAAATCAGGCAAAGTGTGTGAATTGTACTTATATGAAAAAGAATATCCACATTCTGAGAAGACTATGTATCAGATATTCATAAACACTTTGATGAAACCTTATGATGCTGTTATGTTCCAAAACAAACTGAATTACTTTACAAAGAGGAACATCAAATATATTATTGAACAAAGGCTTCAACAGAATCAAAGAACTCTTGAGAAAAGAAGAAGAGAACAAGAAGAGCAAAAGAAACTTGATTGATTAAAAGATAATCAATAAGTTTAGGGGGAGATTGTTAGAGCAAAACACAGATCAACTTGATACTGATGTTGCAGTTGGTACTGACAATAATTAGTACTGATGGGGCAGAACATATTACTACTGATGAGTTGATACTGGTGTATACTATAACTTAGTTACTACTGATCAAGGCACAGATTGAAGATACTACTGATCAATAGTAGTTACTACTGAAGTTGATATTGGACTTACTACTGATCACCAAGTTTACTACTGATGGTGCATATCTACTACTGGTGATTGGTTTTACTACTGATGCGCGTTTTTGAAGAATATCAAGTCCGAGATCTTCGTAGAGATAGTTATAGAATGTAAATCAATGTATATTTTTATTATTCGATGTAAATCAAAGTCCTAGAATAACTAGGGTAAATAGTTTAGCTTCAAGGACTATTATAAATAGTTCCTTACGAATTGTAAACGTACGTGTGTATTGTTAACTCAATAATATACATTGAAGTTTTTTGTGAAACTGTGTTCTTAATACTTTCGCATATTATTTACAGTTCATTGTTATTAATTACATTGATATAGTGTTGATCCGCTGCAACTTCTATATTCAATTAGATCTAAAGTGTTTATTAACTTTTCTATAGTTAATCGATCCTGACAATACTATTAGGTGATTCCTAATTATAGCAACGAACTATCAAAGTTTTCAAAAATAGCAACGAACTTTCAATTTTTTGTAATTTGGAAAACATTTTACCCGGAATGACGCTGGTCAGTATTTTATAAAAGAGGAAGAAGGGTCGGGATTGAGGAACCGTTTAAGAATTATTGCTCAAATCAGTTTAAGATTAATTGGAATAAAATTAGAAAATTAAATAACCGGTTACGTCACTATAAAATACCGACTACCGTCATTTCAGGTAAAATGTTTTCCAAATTGCAAAAATTTTAAAGTTCGTTGCTATTTTAGAAAATTTTAATAGTTCATTACTAGAATTAGGAATCACCTAATAGTATGTTGTTATTTTATGCAATTTGCCATTCTTTTAATATAACACTCCATAGTCCATAATAGTTTCAATGCTTGTTTAGATATTTTTATTACAAAATTTCAATTTTTAACAATGCTAAATTGTACGAGTACTTTTATTGTTTGAGTTATCTAAGCGGCAGTGGTCAGTTTAGCGCCAGTTGAGTTTTTTTGCCTTCCACTATTGGCACCAAGCGCCAGTTGATATCGTCAGTTTACTCACGCCGGTTTGGGGACGACTTCAAGGGGTGAGATCCATTGGTTGGGTGGCCTCAAAGGGGTATTTTGTGTGTGTGTATTTTTTAATGCTGGGTCCCAAAAATTAAAAAGAAGAAGTATTATTGACATGAGTATGCCAATTTATGGTCTAACACATATCTTCATATTCTATTTAGTTGCATATTCAAATATCAAAATCAAAGTCCCCCCACCCCCCAACTTTCTCCTTTTAAATTTATATAAAAGGTTAATTGTATAGCGATTTATAAAATATCGTTAAATATTTAACTAAAAAAAATGCATTGCATCTCCTCCATAAACCGCCCAAACTCCCAGACACACAGTTAACGAGAGATTCATACATGTGTGTGTCTAGTTGACTGATTATATATTTTTCTTTACAACAGATCAATATCATCATTAGTTTGAACTCTCGATTTCTGTTAAGAGATCGAGCCGCTTGTCATCTCATTCTGCAGATTACGACAATCTGTCTACTAATCAAGAGTCAGATTCACTTGTGATGAACGCTTGATTGGCTGCAGATTTGATTCAATTGGCGACTATATGAGGTAATTTGTTTGATGTTTATTCTCGATTTGTTATTTTGCCCGTTATTTACTTCGATCATTCGTCACGTCTCAAATCATCGTCTTTTTGTGTGTTTGTTGATAATCGTTCAACAAAAGAAAAAGTAAATGAAAATGACACTATTTGTTGATAATCGTTGCTTGATCGTATGGTATTAATTGGTTTCGATTCTAGATGTTTTTGATCATAATTGGTGAGAAAATGATTTTTTTGTGTTGATTTTGTTTCGGCATGTTTGAGTAAGCTTATTTAGGGAGCTTAGCTTATTAGCTTAATAAACTTAAAAATCAAACTTATTTTATGCTTATTAAGCTAATAAGCTAAAAAACCCCCTTAATAAGCTAGTCCAAACATGCCCTAATAAAAGAAAAAGTAAATAAAATGACACTATTTCACATTTTTCTGAACATTTTCACTGTTTTAGTTCATCTACTGTGCGTCAAGCATTCACTCGCATGCAGAGAAAGTACGAAAAGTTCTTACGAATTTCTTACTTTTCACCTATTAAGCGCAATGAAAATGTTTGGTTGATTAAAGTGGAGTAGAGTTTAGACCGTTTTTCTTTGACATCTTTTAATCTTTTCACAATAAAATTAAATAAAAATATTCGGCCCTTTTAGTGGATAATTTGTTAAACAGTTAAGCAATTTTGACCAATAAATTTCTCTTTCGAAAGTAACACATTTGAATTCTGAAAGTTATTAATTACAATGAACATGGACAAGAACCTGTTTACACTTGCTCAAATTCTAATAAATCTATATAAACTTGAAGGAATCCTTCTATATTCCAACTGTTAGTGACATTCATGAATCATTTGAATTGCTTTTTTGATTCTGGTTTTTGCTTTAAACTAGTCAATACATTGGTCCCTCCCCCCTTCCGTAATTGTACTTTCCAAAGACAATGGATGTACGGATTTTTAATAGATTGCCGCCAAAAGAAATAATCCTATATTAACAGGAAAATAAATAAAAATTAGCTTAATAAATACTCCGTATTTGACATTAATCCATGTGTCGAATGAAAATCTCATCTTAGTGCGTTCCCTAACACATGTAGCATTAGGCAATAGCTAGCTTGCTTATATTTGGATATTTTTACCTACATTTTTCCTGTAGCGTGATTATTCAATATTATTATTTGTCATTTTGTACATCAAATGTCATATCACATATGATGCGGTTGAAAATATCACTAGTATATAATTCGAATTAAAATTGTACCATACACCAACTTAAACTTTTACTTATATCAGTCCCAACTCGTGAGTTTTTATTGACATGCGTCACTTTTCCGATACTATTGACATCATCTTTTCTTTTTTTGATCGGTTGCCTCATCGTTTGTTTTGGTCGGTTAAGTAATGTGCTTCGTCGCCAAATATGTGCGTATGTATGTATATGTGTGTGTAAGTAAATGAAGTGAAAAAGTTTTGTTGACAAATGTATGTTAATTGGTGTATTAGTTTAAAAGTGTTGATATACAACTAATGTGGCAGAATGTGATTAAGGAAAAAATTGAGTTTGTTGAGAGAGTTCTTACAAATTAATCTAGCAAATATATGACATTATTAATCCATACAGTATGAGGAATTAGACAAGTGTCCATTAAGTTGATATGTAAGAAAAACTAAAAACGACAAACAAATTCTTGTTCTCTCACTTTTAAACAAAGTTTCAAGTAACGGTTACAAACATACAAAAAATCTGAACATTAAAAGAAGATTAAATAAGATGTGACCCATAACCACAATAAGTTTAATTTGGTGGATTAGAATGAAAGAAAAAGTGGAGCTTTATATGCATTGGCAAATCAAGAAAGGATTTAAAGATGAGAGGAAGAAAAGACAGGGAGGGGTAAAGGAAGCACATGTGATATGTAGTAAAGCTTAAATAAGATGGAACACATGAAGTGATGAGTTTACAACACGACATACCACTGCAGGAAATAGTTTCACTAATTTGGTTTCTGTCTCATTTCATATGTCATTTGTCTTACCTTCTCAAATTCACCCCTTTACACATATTTACCCCTTATCTAGTTAATGTAACTTGGGTTAAGGATAATTAACTAGATGATCTAACTGCTGACAAACAACTTGCATAACCATCGGGTTCCCAAATTGGGTAGACATCTTTATTACTGTATTTCGAATGTTATATAGGTTTAAGGATCTAGTCTAGTCTTAGACCTTGCTATTTTAAATTTTAGTATTTATTATTTCTTTTAATTAATACTTGATTAGTGTAAATTAATTGCTTGTTTTGTGTATCTTTATGTTTGTATTTTAAACTTTCAGTTAGTGGTTTCATGAGGTTAACAACTTTCCTTTAGCTCAAGCGAGTGTGTAAGTTACAGTCGTATAATTACTTGAATCAAGTATATATACATAAAAAGCCATAGTTTATTTTACTTTAATTAATACCGAAAATGATTGTCATTGGTTTTAACATTTACAAGTTTTTCTTATTAATAAATGATAGTTTTCTATAAAATTTATATAAATAACAAGTCATATTTTTAAACGGATAATACAAATACCCCTTAATTTTATATCATTTTTGTTTACAACATGATATATATCTTTGAACTATAAGCCTATTCATACAAGTCTAAATGTTATATAATTTTTTTTTCCCAAGATGAACAGATGCACTTTTCTTATATAAAACCATATACCGTTATTACTTGTGCAGTTGTGCGTGCAAATTTGTGCCATGAAAAGAAAAATAAATTTGCACAACACTACACCAATTCATTGGTTGCCACAAAATTTTGTGCATCACATTAATTTTATAATATGGAACTTTTTCTTCGGTAATTGTAGCTTTGAATACCTCTGTATCTTCAATTTAATATGTTAAAAATTATAGCATTGGAATCTCAGACTTATTTTAATTAATTCAACTTTATTATAAAACTAATACTCCGTATGATTTTAAAAGAAGGTACGTAAACGTATAGGTTATATATATATATTTTATTTTTTTGAATTTTCGTTTTGTGCAACAAACTAATAACTAGGGAGCGTGACAGTCACGTATGTCTAGGGTGCGTGTTGGTGATTTTCATCTGGAGTATAACTTAAACATCCAGATTATTTAATTTGATAGACTTCACGAATCCCCCTTTGGAAATGCAAGAATCAAAATTGCATGGAGAAAATGCTTCAAAAATTTTAACTTTTTATACGGAGTACATCAAAAGAAAGCCAACATAAACCCACTTCGACAACACAACACCTTTTGCTTGTACTCGTCTTCTGCATAAAACACACATACACACACTAACTTTCACTTCTAGAGAGAGAGAGAGACATTGTGTGTATAATGCAGTAAGTAGATACAGATTACATAGATAATTTAGAGAGAGGAAACTGAAAACGCGAGTTTTTTGTACTTTGCAGCTCCGGTTAGCAGCTGCCGGTGACACCACAGTCCACCGATGGGCCGGGAAGTAAACAATTGCCCATGTGAACTTCCATCACGTAGCACAACCGCCGACACCGCCGGCGCCGGGATCACCAGAAGAAACCATCGGTACCCAGTTGTGGAAGCCGGACCAGGAGATCCAGACGTAGGCTGCTCCGGCAAGTCCTGCCGGTCATGCACTGCCGGAGTAATCGCCGACTGTATTGCCGTCTGTTGCTGTCCATGCGCTGTCGTCAACATCTTCACCCTCACTTTCCTCAAACTTCCATGGATGATAGGGAGAAAGTGTTTGGGTTTGGGAAATAAAAAGTTAAAAAACGATGAAGAATTAAAGGACCGAAATGTAATATCAAGAAAAGATGAGGGGCTAGAAAGGAAATCTGAAAATTTGAATGCCACTGAAGAACAAGAGGAAAAAGACGAGTACAGTGCAAGGTTTGAAGCAGAAAAAGTTTGGTTAGAATTGTATAAGACCGGTGCCAACGGCACGCCGGTTGGCCGCCGGTTGGCCGCCGCCGGTTCCGACGCCGTTGGCACGGACCGCCGGTTGGCCGCCGGTTGGTCCGCCGGTCGCTTAAGCGGCGAGAGAGGGAGCGGGAGTGGAGCGTCTGTGGTGGGTCCCGCCGTACCTTCCAACCAATCACAAATTTTCCTTTTTTTTTTTTTTTTTTTTAAAACGGTAATATTACCAAATTATATATTAATAAATTAAAAAAAACGGTAATAATTTCAAAAAAATCCGAAAAAATCCAAAAAAATTCAAAAAAAAATTCCCCCTCATTTACATCTATAAATACCCACTCATTTCTTATATTTTTTACACCTTCTTTCTATCTAAAAAAATCATACTTCCTCTCAAACTTTTAAAAAATGTCCAAAAGACGTAATTCATCGGTGGGGAACGACATGTGGGAACTTCTTACTGGATCACCGGTTGACAACCCACCCTCACCGGCCGGTTCTTCGTCGGCCGGTCAAACAAGCAACCCGACACCATCGCTAGGTTTTGGGGCTTTCTCCCAACCACAACCAAACTACCATTACTCTCAACCACCACCCAACTTTCACTACCAACAACCACAACCAAACTACCAATACCCTCAACCACCACCCAACTTTCATTACCAACAACCACCACCCAACTTCCATTACTCTCAACCACCACCCAACTTTCAATACCAACAACCTCCTCCCACCACACCTATCTATTCACAAAATTTCCAAGAACCATCACCAACCGACACCCAAAATGTGGGGGACACCCAACCGGAACCGACACCCTCAAGAAAAGGGAAAGAAAAAAGGGTGGAAAAGGGGAAAGAAAAAAGGGTGGAAAAGGGGAAAGAAAAAGCGTTGCCAAAAAGGGCACAAACAAAGTGGTCAACCCCTGACGAGGTGATTTTGGCCCAACGTTGGATTCATAACTCTGAAGATGGTGTGAAGGGGAATAGCAAAAAATCTTTCGTCCATTGGGCTCGAATTCTCGAGGACTTCAACTCGACTGCTTCTGTGAAGCGTAACATGAACCAACTCACGGGCAAATGGTCCAAAATAGCTCATGACGTGAAACATTTCAGCGCTATATACAATTCGTTAAACGACGTGCGTGGAAGCGGTACGCGAGACGAGGACGTTCTAAAAGCTGCTCGTCAACAATTCCGTGAAAATGTCGGCTGTAATTTTATATATGAAGATTGTTGGGAAGTGGTGAGAGATAGCCCAAAGTTCTATTTTTCAGTGGGCGTCATGGATACCGAGCCGATAAGCCTCGATGAAGACACCGAACCGGCGAGCATGGATCCAGGGACGGCGGCACCAAGGACGTCGACACCGGCTAACATGCATGCGTTGTTCCAAGATGACCCGTTGAGGCGCCCCCCCGGCCGCAGTGTGAGCAAGAAAAGTCAAAAGACTTCGTCTTCGTCCGATGCCGCAAGTTCCCGAAGGTCCATTAAGCTGGACACTTTGGACCTCGTTAGAAAAACCGCCAAAAAAAATACAGGCATTATAAAAAAGGTTGCAAAAATGGCACACAAAAAATTGATTTTGGAAACTTGGAAATTCCTAGCCATAAAAGTGCCAAACGACATTGACGAAAGTCGTAAGCAAATGCTTGAAACCGCTCAAGATGAAATTGCACAGCAATTTCAAAATGATTTGGCGATTTTTAAGGACGTTGACGAGGAGGGTGACGGTGAGGGTTCGGGAGCACAAGGACCGGTTGGCGAAGACGAAGACGAAGACGAAGACGACAATGAATCTCTTGATTAGTAGTTTTTTTAGTTTGAATGTCTTTTTTTTTTTTATTAATGGCTTTTTTTTATAATTAATGTCTTTTTTTTAATTATTTTAATGTCTTTTTATGTAATTTTTTTTTTAATTAATGAAATGTATTTTTATTAGTTATATGTTTTAATTAGTTTATATATTTTTATTAGAAAAAGAAAAGTAAGTGGTGGGGCCCAAATTTGGTGAAGTGACGGAGTGCTGTTGGCACGGGTACGTCAGTTTAGTGTTAGTTAGTCTGTCTGCTGACGTGGCGCTGAGTTGGCAGAAACTGACGGCGTCAGTTTGCGTCACCATTGGCACCGGTCTAAAATTGATCAATTGGGTTTTGGCAGAGTTTCCTTCACCGGAATTCAGTCTCTAGAGTAACAAAAAAAAAAAAAAAAAAATCACATTTAGACAATATTATTGGGTTGCATTATGTTACAGAAAGTTGTACATCATGCAGTACAAATTGTATATTGTCAATTTTTGTTATATAGGTTGAAAATAGGCAATTTGCTGTCTGGTAGCTATATGGGTGATGGAGACGGTGAATGATGATTTTGGTAGAGGGAGAATGTTTCACTGTCCCGCACAATGCTTTCATTAAATTGTACAATTCCACTCTTGCGTCACTCTGTCTCTTCTATCTCGAATTTACTTGTACTATTCATTTTGGGGTAAATTTTATTTCGTCTTTTAATTACAACAAAAATAACGTCATTAATAAGAAGCAAAAAATAGAGACATAACCTATGAATATGAATTGAGGCCAGCAGTAACAGTAACCAAATGCAACTCGTGAATACCACTGTTACTTCAATGATACATCAACTTACGACCAAACATGTAATTAAATGTCCATAATTGTTACCAAATACATTTATCAACTAAGGGCGCGTAGCGAAGAATCAATCAAATCTCTTACAAAAGTCTGGCCGCAGATCGACCAAACCAATCTAACGGAGGACGCCTCTGTTGGAATTCATGTAGCGGGGGACATGTCTAGGTGGGTGGAATTCGGTCATCCTTACACATAGTCTGAACTTTAAAAGGGTCTAAAATTATCATTGAGCAACGAATATCATGTTGTTATAGTGGCCCTTTGTTGATGAATAACCCGGTATGATCTTATCAACGCACAATAGTAGAGGTCTTTTTTAACGTTTTAGATTTGTTATACACCTATGTACGTGTTCTCTCAACTGGGATTATTTCAGTAAATGGTATTTACTCCCTTTCTTTTGTAGATTATAAAACTTGAATTTAATTTTGTCAACTTTGATCAAATATCATAAAATATATTACATATATGTTACAATACATATCATTAAAAATATGTAAGGTTTATATGAAATGTGGGTTAGTTATAATTTTTGTCTTTGAAACTAATTTTTTTTTTTTTTTTTGTGTAGATGTATACTTTTATAGGTCAATAGTTAGAATAAAAATAAAACATCTAGTTAGCAGTTATAAAAAAATGTCTATATATATGGAATCAGACATCTAAGTCACATTTTTTAAATGAGTTAGGTGTTCAACCTTTAGTTTGGTACACTTGTACGATATAGTACAAGACTTATATCGTGTCACACGCGTGTAAGATTATTTTATGATGTAACATTTATCTTTCACTATTGATGACGATTAATCTTTTTCCGGATTGGACGGAATGGGCACCCACCTGTGGTGTGGTGGGTGATGTGGAGCCTATGGGGAGGTGATGTAGAGGGCATCACGGTGTGGTGGGAAAAGAGAACACCGCCCCCTCCCACATGTAGTCATGTGGTGTGGTGGGGAGTGGCCACGGGAACGAGTAGGCACGGTGTGGTAAGAGAGGAAACATAGTTTTTGTGGGTGGTGTGGAGCGGGTGGTGTTCATTTTTGTTGGTGCGGTGTGGTGGTTGCCACATGGGACCACACTCCACACCCCACAAATTGGCCCATATCACATAGTCTTAGGTGGTGTTTATCTTTTGGCAAAAAGTCTTTTTGGGGTCTTATATCTGCAGGCGGGAAGACATTTTAGAAAAAAAAAACGTTTATTTTTTGGAAGTCAGAAGGTGAGAAAAAGTCTTTTTGGGGTCTGTTGTGGGAAGACTTGGACTCTAGTCTTCCAAATTTGGAAGACATTTTACTTAAACCTGAAAAAAGAGTTTATTCACCACCCTACCACTATCCACCAATATCGCCCGCCACCACCTACCACCACCCACCACCACCACCTACCGCCACCAGCACCCGCCACCACCTATCGCCGCCGTCGCCACCACCACCCACCACCACCTATCTCCACAACCACCACCACCCGCCACCACCTACCCCCACCACCCACCACCACTACCACCTACCTCCACCACCACCGCCCCCACCACCACCCGCCCCCAACCAACACCCCCAATACCCCCACTAAAAGAATATCAACATGTATACAATGAAAAACAAACAGTATTTTTCTTGTAGACTGCAGATGTGGTCCATAGACTGCAGATATTTTTCCTCTTCAAAAACAAACAGCACCTTATACTTCCTCTGTATCATAATAAGTGATAAACTCTTAATTTTATGCATTTTGAAGTGAAAAATTATAATCATTCTTAATATATATTAAAGGAGAAAATTAATGGGTGTGTTCTCCATCCCTTAAACTTAATTCATGTTAATGATTTTTAGAAAGAAAAAGTAAGGAGAAAAATATCATTTAACATACTAAAAGTTACTAAATAAAATAAATCAGCAAAGTGTGTCACGTATTTTGAAGTTTCTCAAAATGAAAAAAATATCACTTGATATGTATGATACGAAGTAAGTATATAATCTTGTAGTCTCTGACGTGAAGCCCAGTTGATAATGAAATGGGGAGATTTGCAAAATAAATGATATGTCGGGGGTTCAAACCCTGATCCTTATGATTCCCAACCGATTGGTGAGTCAAAATATGACCTTAATGGAATATCTTTGTAGGGGTCTGATGGAGCCGATCAACGTTTACAAATTTAAGCTTTTGCAAGATACTTCCCCAGTCCCATATAAAAATTCTCATTTCTCATGGGCACAAGTTTTTAGGATATAGTTAGTGGTGTGGACCTTGATAATATTTTTGATTAAAATATAAGGTTATTTGAGAGAGAATGTATTTTAGTGGTGGAATAATTGATAATAATATTATTTTATTAAGTAGATCCCTCAAATTTAAGAAATGGGAACCTTTTTATGGGACAAAATTTTAAAGAGATCTGAGAATTTTTTTACGGGACGGAGGGAGTATAATCTTATATTTAGGTTTTCATGTGTATCACTTCTTTTTTCCTCTAGTAATAAGATAAGAACAAATTTGTGAAATACAATCACCTCCCTTAATTAATTTTTTTTGGGTGGGTCAGGAACGCCTTGTCTGCTTATGGGAACCACTGACGTAATGACACATGTCCTGTTGCTCAAAATACCCAGGACGTGACATGTGTACACGGAAGAAGAAGAAAACAGAAAAACGGAAGTACATAGAGATCCAGTTCCGAAGTAGAACGAAACCATGGCGACGGGGAGTGTTGACTCGGAGATGACTCGGATAATGTTGGGAGTGAACGAGTCAAGCATCAAAGGATATCCACATGCTTCAATCAGTAGCGAATCTGCATTTGAATGGACTTTGAACAAGATCATTCGCTCAAATACTACTGGATTTAAGCTCCTGTTTCTCCATGTCCAAGTTCCGGATGAAGACGGTATTCCTTTTCCTCTTGGTTGCATATGTTTACAATACACTTTGTGCTCTGAACTGCTGTTAGGGTTTGTGAAATCAAATTTAGGCGATGGAGGTTTTTATGTTGCGTGATTTGCTATTCCACGCGATTTTATAGTTGATAATGATTTTGGATCGAAATTATGTGATGATTCTAGCGTTTATTGCACTTCGATTCTACATGATATGCTTACGAATTTGTACTATCTACTTTGTGCATACAATTTAGGCGATAGAGGTTTTTCTGCTGTGTTATTTGCTATTGCACACGATTTTGTAGTTGATAATAATTTTGCATCCAAAGTATGTGATGATTATGAATTTTGTGGATTTGAATGCTGAAATCAGATTTATCGAACTTTGAATCTGCGTGATAATGCAGTGTTTACGTTTTTGTACTATCTACTCTGTGCATCGAACTGGATTTAGGGTTTGCGAAATCAATTTAGGCGATAGAGGTTATTCTGCTCTGTAATTTGCTATTGAAAGCCAGGTGATTGTTGAATCAAAATTAAGTGATAATTTTAAGATTTTTGTGGATTATGTGCTATTTTAAGTCATTTATGAAACTTAGATTTGACCTTTTAGTATCAAATTTGCGTTATACTGTGCATATAAAACCTTGACACGAGGTAAGGGGTTGTGAAATCAGATTTAGGCGATTGAGGCTTTATTTGTTATTCTACGCCGTGTGATTGTTGATACATATTTTGTTTTGGAACTTCTGGTGTAGAATTTGACTTGTATTGATTTGTATACTGACATTTTAATGTTAGAGGTCCATTGAACTCTGATTCTATTTGATATGTAGCTTAGACCGGTGCCAATGTGCCTTCGGTTGAGCGTCAATTGGCGTTGGTAAACACCATTGGCACGCCCCCTTCAGCTTAAGCTTCAGTTCAAATCCTTTGATTTGGGGGAGTGAAAAGCAATGAGATTATGGGGTAATTTTTTGGGTATTGGTATTTTTGTATATGTGTGTATTTATGTATAAAATATTAAGTGAAGGGGTATTGTTTCCATGTGTGTGTCAATTGAGTGTGAGTTTAGTTGACGCTAATTTGATAAAAATTGAAGTGTTAGTTGGTGTCACGATTAGGACCAGTCTTATACTAATTTAATTAGATATCAGAATTTGAAGAATTTAACTTTACCCTTTCAAGTATTCCTTGAAGCAAAAGTGGTTGAATTTCATAATGTTATCAACTACAAGTGACGATAAAGAAAAACAACTACAAGTGACGATAAACAGAAATTTAAACCCAGATCATCATTGTAGTACCAGTAAATGTGTCTAATGTGTCTGGGAGTTTTTCCTAACTTTGTCGTTTTGTCTTTTTTCTGCTTCTCAAGAATTCATTTCATTCACTGCATAACTTTGTGAGTTCTCGAGAGATATTGTTGGCAGGATGGCCTTCACATCGATGAGCCCAGCCACGTAAAAATTGTGTGTTTCTATTTTTTCAATTTTTTATATTTGTGTATTGTTTGTGCGCGTTTAAGTGCTGATTTCTCAACAAACTATACAATAACCTTGTTCAACAGGCTGCAAAACGCGTTAACTTGTAAACCAAATAGCGGTAGATTTATTTGTATTTTATTTATTTGTAATAAGCTTCTGTGAAATATATATTTAATTAAATATTGATTGTTATTCATATATCTCTGAATAATACTTGATTCCAGAATGAAGCATGGAAGTCGTTCATCAAAGTGTTATCAGTTATCATGTGTGATCTCATTGACCCAGTTTTGGTTCCCCAATTTTCTAGCATGCATCTTCATCCTTAAAAAAATTAGAATTACTTGTGGACATCTACTTGTCCCTCTTCATTTGAATGTGGTTCTGACTTGTGAAATGACACCCGCTTTTTGTGTAAATCTGATGATAAAACCAAAGTAACAGTAGCTGATTTTTTATTTTTCATTTATGTTGTAGGTTTTGATGATGTTGATAGTATCTACACGCCTCACCAGAAGATTTTAGAGACGCCAATCGTAAGGACAAGATCAATGGATCTCATCTCCTCGAGTATTTTGTCAAGAGAAGTCATGAAATTTCTCTCCCTTCTCTCTCACACACATCAACAGTAACACGTGTGCTAACTGAAAATTGTGATAGGTTGCTTGTGAAGCATGGATAAAGAAGGGTGATCCAAAAGAAGTAATGAGGTTAAAAGAGTCCAACCAGACCTCCTTGTTGTTGGAAACAGGGGTCTTGGTCCCTTCCAGAGGTATCATTTTCAGATTCATTCTAAGCATGTTCAGTTGTTCATCACATTTACATTTTTCTTTTTCTTATATCTCTGAACAGGGTATTTGTAGGAACCGTGAGCGAATTTTGTTGTGAATGCCCAGTTGTAGCAATCAAACGAGACTCCCCAAGATCCTATAGATGACTAGTTGTTCATATTACCATTTAATATTGTGTCTATTATTCACTACCAACATTCAGCTATTTTCATATCTTGTGAATTTCAACTGTACCAGCAACTTTTCCATGGTTGATTTTGGAGATTTACTTAATAATGTATTAAACCTAGTGCTTCCAGGAGTATAAACAAAATAACTAATCAAAAAACTTGAAACCAAAGAAAATAGTTAGCTAGAAATATTACAAGTCACAGCAAGTCGAGATAACAACACAAGAGATGCATCTATTTCCATCCTTACAATTCTAAAAACTAAAAGCTAATTACAAGTACTACCAACCAAAAAGAAAACACCAAACTCACTTACCCCTCATTTTACCAACCTTCTCAAGAACCTCTTTTATACCTTCTTCCAAGCTTGCCTTCACATTTGCACTTTCTTCACATTTCTGCACCATTTCATTCATCATCACCATCTTCTGCTCGATGAACACAAGATCAGAAATATCTTCACCACCTGCTTTCTTTGAAACCCTCTTTACAGAGGATGTAATTCCTTCAATAACACGATACTTCACGTCTCCATACGGCTTTTTCTCAACCGACATGGCTAATGCTGCATCTGCATCTTCACGATTACCAAACATGACAAGAGCACGTGACTCATCAATCCGTGTTTCCTTCTTAATCAACTCCCCAAACTTCTTATAAGTTCTCAAAAGATCAGCCTTTGTAGGCACAGCAACTTCAGGCGGGAATTCTATGACAAGGCTCACTGGTGAACCAAGTTTCTTTACATCAATAGCCTTCTGCTGGTGGTTTGACTCGTTTTCGAAAATGGAGCTCCGGAAAGACGAAACGAACTCGGTTATCGCTTGGAGATTCTTGTCCACAAAAGAAGAGGGATCAAGTGCAGCACGTAACAGCCCCTGCAACACCTTGTTCACATTCACAGCAGCATCAACCGTCTTCTTATGTTCTTTTGAATCGTACCCTTCACGTGCCTTTCTCTTTTGACTACCTCTCTTCCCACTGCTTTTCTTCAACGAATCCTCAACTTGATTAGCCGCCATTTCATTAACCTTCTCAGGCTCGGTTTTTGGTTCTTTAAACGAACCCGAACCCAAATTTGAAAGTGTCACACCCCCGATTGGACTTAAGTAAGGTGGAGAAAGGTACTTACTCTTCTTCCTATTGCGTGGTGACATTGTTCCTTCTTCAACACCACCAACACTTTCATTATCACTTTCCGGTGTTACAGACACCACCAAAGCCTTCCTTTTTGTCTTGCTAGAACCCGTTTTAGCTTTCTTGATTTTGGGCTCATCTTCACCCAGCAATTCAGCCACGCTCTTCTGCTTCCTTCTCTGATACAGCTTATCATCACCGTTTTCATTGCTGTCTGAAGGCCCCTTTTTATCAGAATCGGTAACGGACCCGCTTCTTGTTTCATCTTCAAGACCTTCAATACATTTCGGTTCACTGTATTTGGGAAGCAAGTAACCGCCTTTTTGTCCATAAAATGCACTCAAACAGCTTTTCAGCACAGCAAGCTCAAGTTCAAGCTCAAACTGTCTTGTACCAGGATCAACTTTTGCAAATTCTTTCAAATTAGAAAGAAGCTCAACCGGATGCAATCCATCCATCAAAACCCTAATCGTATTCCCTTTTGGAACACACACTCCTTCCTTAATCCCATTGTTCATCACACCACCTTTTTCAACCCGGTCAACGGGTTGACATTTACACAACAACCCAGCCTCCACAAGCCGACTAACCTCTTCTAGAGCCTTCTGGACTGCGTTTACAAACTTCTTGGACTCACTCTGAATCGACATTTCTTGATAGTGGTCAATAAACGGTTTTAGTTGTGAGGGTTGACACCAAGAAAACGACCTGTCTCCAAAATAAGCCACCAAAAGTCGCCCTTTACGTTTCAAAGTGGATGCATAATCGGATGCATCAGACGGGTCGTATATTTGACCAGGCCACCATGGATGACTCTTGATTTTACCCCACACAAAATCACCTACAACAAAATTATGTTCTTCTTCTTCTTCACTTTCCTCTTGTTCTTCATCATACTCTTCTTTCTTTTCTGCTAATTTTTTGTCATTATCTTTCCCGTTTATCTCATCATTATTGGTTGCATCTTCATTCCATTCAAATATATTTAACCGATCATCATTCTTTTCCTGTTTCTGCCCTGATAAACAGACATCCATCGGATCCCCAAGGGCGTTTTCGTCTTCATCATTTTTGTTTGTATCTTCTTTGAATTCAAAGATCTCTGCTCCATTCTCGTCGTTCTTCTCTTTCTCGCCCGATAAAGAGAAATCCATCGGATCCCCGGGGATGTTTTCGTCATTTTCATCAACTGAACCTGCATTGCCCTCGAAAGCGGGCTCCACCTCACTTCCATTTTCACCACCTAAAGAACCCTCTACATCCATAACCAGAGATGTTCCATTCTCACTGCAATTTACCTTCATACCCTCGTCACCATCAACCAAATTACCTAAAACCCCTTGTTCATTTTTCAAGATGTCATCTTTATCTTCTTGAACCATCTTAACAACAGAAATTTCAGTCTTTTCAACTACCGTAGTTGTAACAACCACCGTACCACTACCACCGACTTCATTTTCAGACCCCAAATCTTTACCGAATCTTTCCTCTAAATAAGGGTTCAAGATTTTATGGGGGTCATCAATTGGCTGAGAAGATGAAGAAACCCCACCTAGGGTGTCATTTGTTAACTTGTTTTCTTCAATAATTTCCATTTCTATAAACAAATTTAAGAAAACCCATCAAGATTTACCCAAACATAAGGAATTAAAAATAATAATTTAAAATTTGAAAGTAAAAGAAAAAAAGATTCGAGATTCCATCAATCAAAAACCCACTTTAGGGTTTTCACAACCGCCATTGACAATAGAGAGTTTGCTATTAGCTCAAACTACTCAAAACTCACTGACACACACACTAAAATTAACAAATTCAAACCAAATTAACAAAATGGGTTTTGCATAATTTTAATAAAAAAATCTTCACGGAACCCTAAATCTATAAACACTTACAAAATCGAAGTGATCAGATAGAAGGAATACCTGTTTGAAAGCAGAATCTTTAGACCATGAACGAAGCTCGGTTGAAGGTTTGCTTCGAGTGAAATAATCGCTATCAAAGTAGGTGGGTTTTTATTGCCCTTGATTAATAATGAAAAAAATAGAAAGCTTGATTTTAAGAAAATATGAAGAAGATAAAATCGTGTTATAGCAAAGTGAAGAGAAGCTGTCCTTGAAAAAGACAAGGGAATATAAAAGTCGCTAAGCGGTGACATTTGTAATTACACGGTACGTTGTGGTAGTCATGTTGAAACTAGATGGAGAATGGGCTCAAACCGAACTAAGGATTGTAGTTATAGTATTAGAGTTTTGTGTAAGTTGTTGCCTATGACACATAGATCATGAATTTATGTCTCACTATGAAAAATTAGAGTGCCGTTAAAAAAAACTGGTTTTCAATCCTTCTAGTTCAAACTGGGTACGGTTTGATTTTCAAACCGTGTAGAGCACATTGTGCCAATCATAATCTATTGAGAAATGATATTTAGTCCTACCATTTAAACCTATTCATAGGTCTACCCACTTGATAGGATGACATGTGTATTCCACTAATTCTCTCTCCTAATATTATCCATTGATTTTGACATGTGTCTTCATCTAATGAGTAGGTCTGTGAGTAGGTCTAAATGGTAATCCTAAATACCATTACTCTAATCTATTCTCTATAACATCTACCTATACATACTAATAACTGACTAAATACAATTTGAAATTTTTTGTCATATTTCACTCAAATGGCTTGTTCATCTCACTTTCTGCATGTGATATTTTCTCCGTATTTTTTATTTTATATTTTAATTTACATATTTCCTTTTAACCATTCTAATATAACAATAAAATCAATAATATATTACTAAACTTTTTAACTTTACATATTGTACTATCTAGATGAGATTTTCATTATTATTTGAAAATGATTTTTAGATTATTGTTAGTATCCATCGATATCTTTTAATTTTGCTATTATTTATAACTTGTTAATATTCAATTGAAATAATTATTAGTGATATGTTCACACAGTATTATATTTCGTGGCTATCCTATAGGATCTACTACTAGCCTATTTCAGTGGTGGTTACAAAACACAATTAAATGACTTTGCTTGATAAATGATGTAAGTTGGATTTACAATCTACTATTATAATAAAACAAATCCTTTTTTAACACATGGCATGTTCTAAAGCTTCTAATGCCACATGGCATCTTAAAAGACCATCTAACTTTTAAAATATTATTGCCTAACTAATAAAAAAATACGAACTTATCTTTATATATTTAATTATTCAAAAACCTTATTTTTATCTCTTATTTAATAATAGGTATATATATCTTTAGTTTAAAATAATCTTAATGCCATATAAGTTTTTGATTTGTGTTTACGGCAATAATGTTTAGGAAATAATATCAATTGACATAAATATATTAAAATTATATAAATATAATACTTCCCTCATTTTAAATCAAGTGATAAATTTTGAGTATTACATTTTTTAGGCAAAAGATTATAATAAATGTTAGATTATACTCCCTCCGTTTCATTTTTATTGTCCATAATACTATTTTATATTGTCCCGCAAATATTATCCTTTCCTAAATAATAACCAATCAAAAAACATTTAAGTGGGAAAGAGAAAATTTGATTAGTGACATAATATAATTAATGTACTTTTCTTAAACTGTGTATTTTTTTGTAGTGGACAATAAAAATGAGACGGATGGAGTATTAAATTGGATAGTTAGTGGAATGAGTCGCACACACTTTGATTAAAGTGAGAATAATGAGGTTTAAATGTCAAAGTAAGGGTAAATAGGTTATTTCATTATATTAAAGGAGATGGTTATTAAGTGTAATCATCACTATTTTTTACAAAATAAAACAAGTATTCTGTAACGCCTTGAATTTTCCTGTATTAAATTGTATTACTTTTTATTAAATAAATTATGTGATATTCATTTTATTTGATATTTATATGTGTTATGTGCCATTATGTGTATTCAATGTGAGGATTAATTAATAATAACTAAGAGTTATTTAATTATGGTGGTAATTATTATGAGATTGGTTGACTGGTTAGCTACGAGGGTTAATCAAGATTGTGAGACGTTCAATCCCATAAAGTCTTAGATGTTAGTATTTGCCGAGGCCGGCCGTTAAGCCAAGCCCTTGACCTCGTCTCACTTCTATTCTATTTTCTTTCGATTTAGCCGAGCGTGCTACCGATTCGGTTTTTCCTCCTCATTTATTCCGTGATTGAGTCCGGCCCTTTGTGGCCTTGTGTGTCGGCCAAAGAAGCCTCAAGGAACTGAGAGCCCGATTTGTTTTGTTAAGGCCCAAAGACTTTAGTTACACCATAAGCCCGAGAGAGAATGATACTTAAGCCTAAATAAACCTAATCTCCTCATTTTGATAATCCCTAATTCTTTTTCTCCCTTTTTGCCGAACACCCCTAATTGCCGACACTTCTAATCAATTGTGATTCTCTCGGCTGCCATTCCATTCGCAAAGAACTCCTCATCAATTTCCGACCGCTGCAGCGTCAATCAGAGCATCTACGATCGGTTTTCAGGAAGTCTTCATAGACAGATTGTCATCAAAAAGAATTATGGCAGCCAAATGAAGACAATTCCTATCCTTGTTTCTCGTGCAACACCAAAGCAAAACACCCATAATGGGTCGGTTATCAAGCAGCAAAGAATTAAATTAATGTGTGGATGAGGAAAATTGTTGGTGAGTTGGTGGCGTGAGAATTCCTCCCAATTCAGACGAGAGTCAAGAGAATAAATAAATGGTGGACTTCTTTTCTATTTTTTTTGGTAAGCAGATTCGATCAAAGTAAGCTGTTCACGTAATCACGGAATTGATTGGGACCGATCGTCAAATTGGATCCATAGGTATTAACCTGCTCTTTTGTTCCTCTCGTTTTCTAATCAAGAACACAAGTATAATCGGTTTGTGTTTGTGTGTTTTGACGTGGGAATTGAACAGCGAAGATGGAAGATCGGAAATAGTAGGCAAGCAATTTTATCAATCAAACCAAAGCCGTATTCTAGACTCGCCAAGCAGAATTCCATTCGGTAGTCCCCCGCCTATGTTTTTCCTTATGTTCTCGTTTATTTTATTTCAGTCGTTTGTTGGGATCGAGACTAACCATTTCTGTTTTGTGGCGTCGGGTACATAGTGTTAATGTCCGAGCAGAATGTCAAGTGCTGAGTCTTATTATTTTTTTTTCCGGTTTTGTTTGATTTATTATGGTTGTCTCGTTTAATCGTTTGTGAACCGTAGCTAGTGAATCGTTATATGACCGTGGGAGTATCCTCGGTCAAATCTGGATATCATAGGGCTGCAGGCTGTAAAAGTTGAGTCTTCGGTTTAGTTGTCATGTCGTTTTGTTAAAAAAACCCGTCAATTAAATTGGGTAAATTGTTCTTGAACCATTTGGAAATTTTTGAGCGTGGTTATTGTTAATCTGGGCTGAAATCTGTAGACCGGGCAGCCGAGGCCGAGCCTCGGGTTATCTCGGTGGGTTGGGTGAAATCCATTGTTGTGTGGCTAAACGTTTTGTTGATCGAAAAACCGGAAACCGAACCCCCAAAGGTTCTAGGTTTCATAAACCGATAAAGATTTCAAAATAACCAAACTAAATTACTCCAAATAATAGTTTCTGAAATAAAAAGAGTTTCAGGGCAGTTGGGTGCCTCGGGAATTAACGAGGTGATGTCGGGTTGTCAAATCGGGTTTTTAGGTAAATACATTTTTCTGGCAGATTCTGCCCAATGTTTTTGGGCCTGGTTTAACCTGTTTAAAATACGTTTTTGGATTTTTGGCCCGTGAAGGGACCTTGATTTTTGAGTTAGCTTTTCAACGCCGCAATCCTCTCGTCAATCCGAATTACGGTTTAAAAGTTATAGTCAATTTAGTATGCTGCTGTTAGGAAGATGATCTGTGCAACAGGTCTGTCTTGCAATGCTGTTTTGAGACACTTAGAGTTTGTTTTAGCCAGTGACCGTCTCACAGAGATATGTAGTTCTGGTTGTCTACTTTTCATGGTAAAAATATGGGATAAATCTACTGCACAGTTTAAGAGTTATAGCAGTTTCCGTGAGACCGACGGGTGCTGCCAGTTTTCTAAATTGAGTCCTTAGAACGGATTGTAATTCGGGTTTCATTTTTATGCTTTTAGGATCATCTAGGATTAACCGAGCAGCGCCTTAGAGTATTGAGGATCCTTTGGAGCTTACGTTTCTCGAGGTGAGTATTCTCACCGTGTATTCAGTTTTAACGTTGTACATGCATGACTTATGTGTTATATTTCTTGCACCATAATTGTTATCTGAGCTTGAGCTGTTATCTGAGTTTGATCCGCTATCTGAGTTTGATTTGTTATCTGAGTTTGACATGCTATCTGAGTATCTGAGCAGCTGTTGATTTATTTTAATCTGAGACATTGTGCCTGGGTAACCGAGCTCGGCACAGGGTCATTCTGTGCTACTACTTGCTAGGGCAATCTGAGATAATTATGTTAAAGAAATAATAAAACATAATAACACACATCTGAGTTTTGGGATCACCTCCCGTCTGAGTTTTTGGAATTATTCCCGTCTGAGTTTTTGGGATTATTCCCGTCTGAGTTTTTGGGATTATTCCAGTCTGAGTTTTGGGATCACTCCCGTCTGAGTTTTTGGCTTACGCCTATCTGAGGTGTGAGGAGGGGCGAGGTTGATCTCTCGTCCCAAATCACACAAGCGCGCTATATAAATTAAAATCTGAGTAATAAAATCTGAGAAATAAATCTGAGTAATTAATCGAGTAGATTCTGAGTAGGAGTACACCGATGTGCCCTCATGTGTTGTATGTTAGGATTGTTTGCATTTTGAGATATTCACTCAGCTTCTCCAGCTGACCCCTATTTTCCCCCACATTGTTTCAGGTACCAGCAGAGGAAAGGAGAAGGTGGACGGTTGACCGCTGTATCTTTCATTACCGATGTGGACGGCATTTAATATTTTAAAAACACTTAATTTTAACTATTTCCGCAATAAATATATTTTTAAATGAAAATACTATTATTGGGATTTAATTATTCGAGTTATTGGGACCTTTTGATTATAATTTTGTTTTCAAAAATTTTAAAAATCTTGTAAATTTTAGGGTGTTACAAGTTGGTATCAGAGCACTGACTTGAGGGATTTCGATTCACAAGGGGTGAATTCAAACTCAAGTTTGAGTTATGAGTTTTTAAAATGAGAAATGAGTAAACTATTTTTCTGAGTAAAGATTCCACATCCAGTATGCAGCATGTCACGTCGACCTCTCGCTTTCCAGTTGCCGGTAATATTTTAGAGGTTTTATTTATTTGAGAATTTCGTGGTATTCTGAGTTTTGAGGAATGACAAATATGAGAATTGTCGTTATTATTTTGAGTATAATTCTGATTTAACTCTGAGTGTATTTCGCGACGAGGATCGCTTTTCTGAGTATATCTTCCGTGTGTAATTCTGAGTGCATTTGCGTCATACATGCTAAAAATTATAATTACATAAATTTTATATAATCTATGAGGTTTTATAATTCTGATAAATTTGTAACCAAAAAGGGGTAATAAATGGATATGAAATTCTGATAGTAATTCCATAAGTTATTTGATGAGAACATGTCTTGGGTAAATAAAAATGAGAAGGAATAAATTTTTCGTTTGGGAAAAGCACTTAATAGAAAGAGTTATGGAAACGAGTAAATGAAAAATATTTTTACTATCAACCGATTTAAAGAATATTTTTATGGTGGTTTAACAAGTCGAGTGAAGTGAAAATACCAAGAACGTATTTTTTTTTTAAAAAAAAAATATTTAAATTTGATATTTATTTTAAGTTATTTACATTTGAACTAGACGAGAAAGCTTAACTAGAATTGGATTTTATTTTTATCCGTTATTTCAGAGTCGTTTTAGTTTTAATATTAAAACTTTAGTTGGATTAAGCATGTTTTTTTTAAATGTTGAATTATCATTTGAGATTTTATTTAGTGTAACCTTTTCACTTATTTATCAAATTGAAAAATTTTAAATTTATGAGAAATTCGGGTGTTATGAAATCTTTGGACAATTAAAAAGGAAAATATTTTTTTATAAAGAGATGAGACATGATGTATTGGGAAAATCTTTTTGCTGAGAAAATAATAAACCGAGATTTATTAAATTGAGATCAAATGAGAAAACTTTTAAAGTATGTGATTTTAATAGCTGAGTCTGAAAATCCATAAATTTTTTTTATGAATTCAGTGAGAGATTATTAATTTAACACAGAGATATTGAATAACTTATATAAGTTTGTTATACCAACTAATTGAGAAATTTCTGAGTCAAATTAATCAGATATTATTGAAGCTCATCATAAAGAGTAATTATATAAGAGGATTAAGAGGAAGCTAACGTCATCAATTTGATGATGATTTATTTAAAAACGAGTTAAAAGAGCGATAAATGGAATCAAATTAATCGAGGAACGCAATAACTGAGAACTCTGATCAAAAAGATATTAATCGGCATGCTCACAAATTACAATAAATTTAATATAACTGTGAAGAGGATATAAGTTATATTTATGAGGAATGATAAATGGCATATCCAAATGAAAAGTTTAAAAGGAGATTTGAATTGTGAAAATAACTAAGTGGAAATATTTCTATGAATCTGAGTTATCCGAGTATCGCGTACGAGACTAAATGTACGCATGATTTTCTGAGTAATGGTTATGAGATGTTGAGTATGCACTGTTGAGTGCATATCTGTATTTATCAGATATTGAAAATAAAATTCCTTTCTCCTGAGTGTGATTAAAATTCCTTTCTTCTGAGTGTGATTTGTTGGTGGGTTTATATGTGGGAAGTTGTAAACTTTGGGATTTACTCGTGACCAAACAGAAGTAGGTGTCGAAAGTAATAGAGGGCCCCTATTATCGTACACACCGAACTTTTGGTTGGTTAGGGGGAAATTTTGAAGGGAACGATGGACCAATGCTTGTTATTGTGAATTTAGTATGTGTATCCTAATTGTTTGTGTGACTACATACTTGCTTGTTTATTTTGATAGACATTACTAGTTCCAAACTCGAGGACGAGTTTTTCTCCAAGTGGAGTTGAGTAGGGGTAAAAAGGAAAATTGTCAAGAAATAATTATCATTAATTATTATTTATAAATAATATGAGCATGATGCTTATGCAGAGGGATTTTGTTGGTATGAATTTAAAGTGCGAAATCTAGATACATATAATTGATCAAATAAATTATAAGAGTAACTATCAAATCAAGCAGTTGAGAATAATTAAATTTATTCTATGGGTAATTATAGAGTTTACAACAAAATGATAGATCGGGTTTACTGGAGAAATTAACAAATCAGGTTAATTGGGTTGAATGAATATCGTGCAAAAGGGAAGTAGTAATACTACCATTATATACAAAATAAGACAGTATACTTATTCTTGGGTGGTTATAAATGTGATAATGAGAAATCATTAAATTAAAGTGATGAGAACTTATTAATGAGTCGAATATGAGAAAACTGCTACAATGAAATTTTGAGGAAAATGAGTTAAAATGAGATCGGTAATTTGCTGGTAATGAGTTATTATTAAAACGAGCTAAATGATAAAATTTTATTTTGATTAATTATGGAATAATTTTGAGTTATAAGAAATTTATAAACCGAGTTACATAAGCAAATTAATAAAATGAGTCAAAAGAGAAAAGTATTAAATTAACGGGAAGCTTTATTCAAATTTTTATTGTAAAATCAGTATTATAAAGTGTTATGAGTTTTGAGGTATTATAAAATTACATGAGAAAACTCTATCTATGAATAATTATTAAACTTGAGATGAGAACAACTATTCAATAAATTTATATTGAACTTAGGAGAAATTTCGAAAAGACGAGAATGTACTGAATTGATGAACCATGAGTAAACCGTAAAATTTAGAATAAGTGTAACTGTGAATTGAGTAAATAAGAACTAAAGAATTAATTCGTAATTTGAGTAACGAGAAATCATTATAAATAAGAGTATGAAATTTAATTGGAATTTTTAGTGGGTAACATGAAATTAATGAGTAGATATGGTCAAAATAATTAAGAGACATTTTAAATTGTGTAAAATCAGTGAAACGGTCTATTAAAGGATCGTTAAACTAGATGAATGAGAAAACATCTATTAAAATATTATCGAGAAACCACTAAATGTAATAGAATGAGAACCTATTAAAGGGAATTAAATGACAAGATCGTTAATTTGAGCTATTTAAAGGGTTATCAACATCGGTAATATGCAAACCTAATAGAGTAAGGTAACAATATAATGTTAAAGAAGAGTTATTTTGAGAACCAATAACACGGTTGAGAGAGAGTATATCATTCCAAGTATTATAAGCTGGTAAATTGGAACACGCGGGTAGTAATAAGAATGAGTAAAAATGTGATTTATACCTAATGCTATTACTTGTAAATATTATTACCTTATGAGTGGTTACTGAGTTAGAGTTTTGGGTTTGCTTCTGAGTTAAGATTTATGAGTTTGCTCCTGAGTTATACAGTTTCGAGTTATACCCCTGAGATATGTTTTGAGTTTATTTCTGAGTTGGACTTCTGAGTTATATTTCCAGATCATATTTTGGAGTTATATACCTGAGTATATGAGAATTCTGTGTGATATGTATATTCCTTATGATTCATTTGCATGGTTTGTATATTAATTGATAATGGTGTAAACCGCTAAATTATTTATTATGCTGTTAACAAACTGTTGACCCATAGAGTAGAGGACCTTCCGAGTCATTTTGGTAGAAAATTGTCGATAATGAAAATTTTTACCCGTTGCTAAAATGTGTAAGTGGTCATTTGATGGAGTTGTGAGGGAAGAAAATTTACTATAAAAAAACTTGTTATCATCGTGAGAGATCCGAGTGTGATTGTGCAAATGGTTTGGATGACCTGGTACTACGCTGAGCATCTGGTATCGTCAACAAATCAATAGTAAAATTCCAAGTGGAGTTGAATCGGTGATTCAACGCGACGTTAATTGCTGAGTGCAACAACTGTATCCGAATGCGAGAGCAAGAAGACGCTTTCAGTAGAGTATCGTGGTGTATTTTATGCTCATTATCAACATTTTCTTTGCATACTGAGATCCATAGTGAGCATCCTGACCTTATTTCTTTTAGCCCTATCGTTTTGCGCCACTAGAGGCGGATAATTGTATGAGCACTTGCGTGATCTGGAGTTCATTTCCTATTAAGTAAATTCACCATGAAGAGCTTCTTTCTATTCATAACTTTATCGTTTTTATTCTTCTTTTCCATTTGGGTATGCATGTTGTAGGTCGCCCTGATGAATTTCCTTTTCATTCTTAACCTTATCATTTTGTTTTCTTTCCCCATTTGAGGACGTGTATCGTGAGCAAGCCTGAGATTGAGATGTGAGATTACTACCCCGAGCTTCTTCCGAGCCATGACTTCGGGGACGAAGTCTATTTCAAGTGGAGTTGAGTTGTAACGCCTTGAATTTTCCTGTATTAAATTGTATTACTTTTTATTAAATAAATTATGTGATATTCATTTTATTTGATATTTATATGTGTTATGTGCCATTATGTGTATTCAATGTGAGGATTAATTAATAATAACTAAGAGTTATTTAATTATGGTGGTAATTATTATGAGATTGGTTGACTGGTTAGCTACGAGGGTTAATCAAGATTGTGAGACGTTCAATCCCATAAAGTCTTAGATGTTAGTATTTGCCGAGGCCGGCCGTTAAGCCAAGGCCTTGACCTCATCTCACTTCTATTCTATTTTCTTTCGATTTAGCCGAGCGTGCTACCGATTCGGTTTTTCCTCCTCATTTATTCCGTGATTGAGTCCGGCCCTTTGTGGCCTTGTGTGTCGGCCAAAGAAGCCTCAAGGAACTGAGAGCCCGATTTGTTTTGTTAAGGCCCAAAGACTTTAGTTACACCATAAGCCCGAGAGAGAATGATACTTAAGCCTAAATAAACCTAATCTCCTCATTTTGATAATCCCTAATTCTTTTTCTCCCTTTTTGCCGAACACCCCTAATTGCCGACACTTCTAATCAATTGTGATTCTCTCGGCTGCCATTCCATTCGCAAAGAACTCCTCATCAATTTCCGACCGCTGCAGCGTCAATCAGAGCATCTACGATCGGTTTTCAGGAAGTCTTCATAGACAGATTGTCATCAAAAAGAATTATGGCAGCCAAATGAAGACAATTCCTATCCTTGTTTCTCGTGCAACACCAAAGCAAAACACCCATAATGGGTCGGTTATCAAGCAGCAAAGAATTAAATTAATGTGTGGATGAGGAAAATTGTTGGTGAGTTGGTGGCGTGAGAATTCCTCCCAATTCAGACGAGAGTCAAGAGAATAAATAAATGGTGGACTTCTTTTCTATTTTTTTTGGTAAGCAGATTCGATCAAAGTAAGCTGTTCACGTAATCGCGGAATTGATTGGGACCGATCGTCAAATTGGATCCATAGGTATTAACCTGCTCTTTTGTTCCTCTCGTTTTCTAATCAAGAACACAAGTATAATCGGTTTGTGTTTGTGTGTTTTGACGTGGGAATTGAACAGCGAAGATGGAAGATCGGAAATAGTAGGCAAGCAATTTTATCAATCAAACCAAAGCCGTATTCTAGACTCGCCAAGCAGAATTCCATTCGGTAGTCCCCCGCCTATGTTTTTCCTTATGTTCTCGTTTATTTTATTTCAGTCGTTTGTTGGGATCGAGACTAACCATTTCTGTTTTGTGGCGTCGGGTACATAGTGTTAATGTCCGAGCAGAATGTCAAGTGCTGAGTCTTATTATTTTTTTTTCCGGTTTTGTTTGATTTATTATGGTTGTCTCGTTTAATCGTTTGTGAACCGTAGCTAGTGAATCGTTATATGACCGTGGGAGTATCCTCGGTCAAATCTGGATATCATAGGGCTGCAGGCTGTAAAAGTTGAGTCTTCGGTTTAGTTGTCATGTCGTTTTGTTAAAAAAACCCGTCAATTAAATTGGGTAAATTGTTCTTGAACCATTTGGAAATTTTTGAGCGTGGTTATTGTTAATCTGGGCTGAAATCTGTAGACCGGGCAGCCGAGGCCGAGCCTCGGGTTATCTCGGTGGGTTGGGTGAAATCCATTGTTGTGTGGCTAAACGTTTTGTTGATCGAAAAACCGGAAACCGAACCCCCAAAGGTTCTAGGTTTCATAAACCGATAAAGATTTCAAAATAACCAAACTAAATTACTCCAAATAATAGTTTCTGAAATAAAAAGAGTTTCAGGGCAGTTGGGTGCCTCGGGAATTAACGAGGTGATGTCGGGTTGTCAAATCGGGTTTTTAGGTAAATACATTTTTCTGGCAGATTCTGCCCAATGTTTTTGGGCCTGGTTTAACCTGTTTAAAATACGTTTTTGGATTTTTGGCCCGTGAAGGGACCTTGATTTTTGAGTTAGCTTTTCAACGCCGCAATCCTCTCGTCAATCCGAATTACGGTTTAAAAGTTATAGTCAATTTAGTATGCTGCTGTTAGGAAGATGATCTGTGCAACAGGTCTGTCTTGCAATGCTGTTTTGAGACACTTAGAGTTTGTTTTAGCCAGTGACCGTCTCACAGAGATATGTAGTTCTGGTTGTCTACTTTTCATGGTAAAAATATGGGATAAATCTACTGCACAGTTTAAGAGTTATAGCAGTTTCCGTGAGACCGACGGGTGCTGCCAGTTTTCTAAATTGAGTCCTTAGAACGGATTGTAATTCGGGTTTCATTTTTATGCTTTTAGGATCATCTAGGATTAACCGAGCAGCGCCTTAGAGTATTGAGGATCCTTTGGAGCTTACGTTTCTCGAGGTGAGTATTCTCACCGTGTATTCAGTTTTAACGTTGTACATGCATGACTTATGTGTTATATTTCTTGCACCATAATTGTTATCTGAGCTTGAGCTGTTATCTGAGTTTGATCCGCTATCTGAGTTTGATTTGTTATCTGAGTTTGACATGCTATCTGAGTATCTGAGCAGCTGTTGATTTATTTTAATCTGAGACATTGTGCCTGGGTAACCGAGCTCGGCACAGGGTCATTCTGTGCTACTACTTGCTAGGGCAATCTGAGATAATTATGTTAAAGAAATAATAAAACATAATAACACACATCTGAGTTTTGGGATCACCTCCCGTCTGAGTTTTTGGAATTATTCCCGTCTGAGTTTTTGGGATTATTCCCGTCTGAGTTTTTGGGATTATTCCAGTCTGAGTTTTGGGATCACTCCCGTCTGAGTTTTTGGCTTACGCCTATCTGAGGTGTGAGGAGGGGCGAGGTTGATCTCTCGTCCCAAATCACACAAGCGCGCTATATAAATTAAAATCTGAGTAATAAAATCTGAGAAATAAATCTGAGTAATTAATCGAGTAGATTCTGAGTAGGAGTACACCGATGTGCCCTCATGTGTTGTATGTTAGGATTGTTTGCATTTTGAGATATTCACTCAGCTTCTCCAGCTGACCCCTATTTTCCCCCACATTGTTTCAGGTACCAGCAGAGGAAAGGAGAAGGTGGACGGTTGACCGCTGTATCTTTCATTACCGATGTGGACGGCATTTAATATTTTAAAAACACTTAATTTTAACTATTTCCGCAATAAATATATTTTTAAATGAAAATACTATTATTGGGATTTAATTATTCGAGTTATTGGGACCTTTTGATTATAATTTTGTTTTCAAAAATTTTAAAAATCTTGTAAATTTTAGGGTGTTACATATTCAAAGTGTATCACTTATTTTGGAATACTACCAAATAGAAAGTGTATCACTATTTCGGATAGTTAGTGGAACGAGTCGCACTCACTTTGATTAAAGTGAGATTAATGAGGTTTAAAAGTCAAAATAGAGGTAAATAAGTTATTTCACTATATTATTAGTTAGTGCGTGTAATCATCACTATTTTTTAAAAAATAAAATAAGTATTTAAAGTGTATTACTTGTTTTGGAATACTACCATATAAAAAAATATATCATTCATTTTGAAACGGATGAAGTATATATACAAACATTTCTAAACAAATACCATATTTTATTTTAATTCTTATTATTGATTTTCTTATTATTATTGATTTTCAAGTTCGAAATACATCATGGATTTCCGAGATGTTAAATATACAAGAATAACTAGATTAATGTATTTGGATAATAAAAAAATCCAAACAGCTATATACTACATCATACATACAACATAATTATTCACAAGCCTTTAATATTCAACCAAATGATATACCATAGAATATCATTTAAAAAGATAATACCTTATAATTAATCTTTATTTGACTTGAGTAGTAGTCAAAACATAATTTAATATTTTATTGATCGTTTTTATTTTTTGGATTAGTGAATAAAAGTAAGAATTATTAGTACTCTTTACATAATTCACTATAAATAATATATATGTGTTTGACTTGAGTAGTAGTCAAAACACAATTCTCTATATTTTTTTAAATTGACTTTTTGTATCAGCGAATATTTTTTTTTTAGTTTTTTGATTTTTTGAATTAGTGAATAAAATTAAGAATTTTTAAGTAAATTTAATAGAAGATAAAAAATGGTAGTTTATTAAATAAAACATCAAACGTTGTTTTCTAAAAAATATTTAAAAATTTGTTTTAGCATTTCTTATTTTTATTCAGTTATACTGTATTTGATTTAAACAATATACAATTATAATCATTTGTTTAATGTTATAATTTTCACGTTTGATATCATATGTTTTTAGTATTATTACTCTAATATAACATATAATCAGTCTTTAACATTATCAACTTTTCAATAAAATAATTACCTTATAAAAATATTATATAATTTCTTATTTAATATTTTATATACTTACATATTTTATATACATATATATAACAAAATATATTTCTATTGTATAAAAGTTACGTTCAAAAAAATTATGACAATCCGTGTTTTTTCACGGGTCGTAACATATAACATATAACCTATATATATATATATATATATATATATATATATATATATATATATATATATATATATATATATATATATATATATATATATATATATATATATATATATATATATATATATATTATAATATAAATAAAATTCGAAAGCCATGTGGCATAATATAAGCCCTCCACTGCCACATGGCAGCCATGGAGCCACCGAATTTACAATTTAAAACTTTAAAAATTACACAAATTTAAATTAAATATTAGACCATAATCTTTGCCGTAAATAATTTGAAATATAATTACGTGTTAATTCATTAATGATTATCACATTTGTAATAATGATTTAAATAATCAAATTATCACAATATCTA
Organism: Calendula officinalis; assembly: GCA_963853835.1. NCBI lineage: Eukaryota > Viridiplantae > Streptophyta > Magnoliopsida > Asterales > Asteraceae > Calendula > Calendula officinalis. The sequence goes on from OY970827.1 coordinate 12,956,252, forward strand.
CACAAAATTTGAATTATAATTATGTATTCTTGATAATGATTTAAGTAATTTAATTATCACATTATCTACACAATATCATCTCTTGTAATTATAATTATAAGTTTATGCTTTGTTGTTGTTCATTATGATTCAAGTTTATGCTTGTCATGTAGCTGGCCGAAATAAACAATAAGATTGTAATTTTGGAAGTCGGGAATCATTTTATTGGTGTGTTGATTGTTACATTTCTTTGTATTGGATAAGTGGTGTTGGTAATAGTTACATCTTACCATCATGTAGAATTCAAGTATGCACTCTTATATGTGTTGAGATCGTGCATTCTTGTAGCATAAGAAGTAAGTGGGGGTGTTTGGATGTACGCCGCGAAACATGAATAAAACAAGGCTATAGTTGAAATTTTATTTGATTGATCAAGTAGAGAGGATTAATATTGGTAAACTTGAAATTAACCGTGCAATAAGCTACAATTTTAGTATTGAAGAATGTCTTGAATCTTCTTGAAATACTCTCTTTCAATAAAAGAAATGATTATATTCAAGTGTGAATATTCTCATCAGAGAAAGCTACTAACAAAACTTTATTCTATTCCTTTTTAATTTTTCAACAATCTAATTGTCTAACTAGAAGAAATTTTTATTTTACTTTATTGGTTATTTGTTAATGACACTTTAATATCTATATTCCTATACTATAATGTTACGTCCAGTAAAATTATTGACAGCCCGTGATTTTTCACGGGTCATAAACTAGTTTAACATAAATTATATTCTCTCCGTCGTACAAAAAACTTTTCATTTCATCCTAAATTTTTATTTTATAAAAAACTTTTCATTTTTTACATTTGATAAGCTTCACATAATAAAATATTATTATTACTAAAAATCTCACCACAAACTATCCACTAACTATATTTCTCTCTCCAAACCAATCTTATATTTTAATCAAAATTATTACCAAAGACTCCACCACTAACTATCACCTTAAAAATTATACCAAAGTGAAATGATAAGTTTTTTATGGGACGGAAGGAGTATGTAATTATAGGTTTGGGTAAAAAAAGATAACATTAATATTCGAAACCGATGTATGAAAAGGTTTGGGGGTCGAACCTCAGAATAACTGAATTAGAGCACATAAAAATGCATAGACATTTTAACTAAGCATAACATTATGCCAATAATAGACATTAACACGTTATCAAAATTCACAATCAAAAACTTGATATGAATACATTTTTTGTTAACATTCATCAAATTATGAATAGCTCATGTCTGTGTTAGATTTAGATTTTGTAACGAACTAGTAGTTACACTCCCGCGCGTTGCCGCGGGGGATTTTTATATAATACTCAAAATAATATCTATTGGTATTCGTACAATCACAAATTTGTATTCCCTATAATTTGAATACTATAAGTAATTTGATTTGTAAACATAGTTACCGATTTTCATACATCTATAAGATCGTTTATATTAGTAAGTATTAAGATCGTTTATATTAGTAAGTATTTCATTTGTATAGTATCTATTTGTATAATATCTAGTGGAGTATTATAGTATAGTATTATATTGCTGAAGATAATGAAATCGTTGAAGGAACTGTTGTACATTACCACCCATAATAAGATTGAATTTTGAGGAGTATGTAAGTTCATTTCCTCAGGAGTTAACTACAACTTTTGTGCTTTGCTTGATACATAACATATCATCAAAAGTACGTAACACATAAATGGATATTTATGTAGAAAGTAGTCTATTTTTAATATCAAATTGTATCTCTATTTGAGAAAAGCTACAAAAGCAAGAAAAGAGTAGCAATTTCATCACACTAAGAAGCTTGCGTTGTAGCATAGCTTCAAAATTTCCTTTCCAGTTGATGCTAAATAGCCAGCATTGTAGCTCAACTTCAAATTCTTAAAATAATAAATAAATCAATATCAAATAAAACTGTAGGGAAAAATGACTGCAGATAATTAAATCAATGCTAGATGAATATGCAAATTCAAATTTATGCACCTTGAATATGCAAATCCTTCTGGGTTTTAGCCTAATTTTTCTATCACAAACACAAATACTACAATTTAATGTCAATTTTTACTTTTAAAACGAAGAAATTCACATGATCGTATGTATATTTGTACTTTCAAAACTGTAAATTTACATATTCCGCACATCACACACTGCAACACTCATTTTACCCTGGAGGAGTGGAGGTTAGTCTAAATATCTTAAAAGTTAAATAAACAGAAGTTAAACAAATAGGTGAAGAATGAAGGTTACCTTTACATATATTACTACCATTTAGTCATGCAAGGGAAACACATTACTTGGATTGACATTTCGTGAAAGAGGTCGCCTGTTGATCATCTCTATTTCTAACCTAACAAAAAGACAAACAAAAACAAAGCCATATTACTTATAATGAAACAAAACAAAAGCATCAACCTATACAAAGTATATAACTTGAAAGATTATAACAATTTTTTTAAGTTTCTCCCCATGGATGGCTGTAAGTGTGGTCTGGGCAAAATCAACAAACAAATCAGGTACAATAAAGTTATTAATGGCTACGTTCCTAGGTGAGTATTAAAGAAGATGAGTGAAGGTTACCTGAAAAGGATAATTGAAGCAGGAAACTTGAAGTCCAAAACCCCAAAACTGAAATCATAATTAAAAACATAGAAAGATAAGAAAAAATAACACCCAAATTAAAATAAGTGAGTTAAAACTACCTGAAGAAGCTGAGATGAAGTACGAAACCTGAAAATGAAAACACAAAATCAAAAACATGAAATCCTAAACCCAAATTCAAAATTGTCAGTGAAAATTACGTGAAGAAAGTGAGATGAAGTAGCAAATCTGAAATTTGATACCTGAAAATTGAAACCCAAATTGGAGAAAGTGAGATGAAGTAACAAAAAAGTGCCACAAAAAATTAATGAGATTAAAAGGGGCATTCCGAGAATCGAACTCGGGACCTCTCGCACCCAAAGCGAGAATCATACCACTAGACCAAATGCCCAATTCAGATATGTTTCAGACCTCCAGATATACAAAGATAATTGTAATCAATATTGTAATTTTCAGTAATATTATTTTATTATTATCCCACACCAAAAACTCCAAAACCCACGATGCGTTTTAAATAAATAACAATTTACACTCTCGTACATAGTTTTTTTAAAAGCAGCAATTTCCAGTAAAACAAGGCAAAAGCCAAACATTGGGCAAACTAAATATATAATCCTTTAGTGGTAGCCTTTCTTGTGAATCGTCCCGTCTTGGATGTTAATATTTTTTGCCGTTTAAAATAAAAGAACACCACTCAAACAAAAAAAACAACAAAACATGATGGACCAACAAGAAAATTTGCCACCTCTACACCCACATAAAATTCACTTTCCAGGAAGAAAGTAGGAAATAAGTTTATATTGGCGACCCTGTACATATATTGATATATGTTTAACAAATACTGTTAATTTATCAATGACTAAATTAGTAAATTTTATAGAACCTAAAAATTTATATTAAAAGCTAATTAAAAAGCATCCATACAATACTGTAAATTTAAGAAAATTAACCTATTACATTCGTTGAAAAAAAAATCTCACCAATTTATCAAATTACCCTTTATATACATTTACCATACCTGGGTCCTGATGCGGTGAAGACTCTTTTCCAGGTGAGGACTGCGAGGACTCCAAAAAAACACTAACGAATGATCCAAAACAAACTTTTTTCAAAAAAATTTCTTTTTTAAATATCTAAATCGCATCCTATAAGATCCAAAAAAAAGTTTTTCAAAAATGATCCAAAAAAAAAATATGGATCATAATAATGTACCACAAAAAAAATATGGATCATTGTTATGATCCGCAAAAAAAAGTGGATCATAATCTTTTTTTCGAAATTTTTTTTTGGTCAAATGTAGTAATAATCATGGTGAGTTATATATATTTTTTTCGGAATTTTTTGAAATTTTTATGAGGTATCCTCGCGAGTCCTCACCGTTTTTTGAGTCCTCACAGGATCCCACTTCTACCCTACCTTAATATGCACTATAAAAAGTAAAGAGGGGATTTGCTATCTTGCGCATGTTTTTATAACGATTTGGTGTAACTATTTTAAAAAGCTTTAGTAATGTTGGAGTGTTAAGGTTTCTTTTTTTTTTTTATTCTTAGATTTTTTGGTATGGCCAAAGAAAAATAGTGTGGTCGATGAGGTGGCACAACGTGGAATACTGCCCCGTCCACGGCGTGGGCTGTAACATGGTGTGGCATGGATTAAATAGTTAAACTATAAACATCAATTATCATAGATTAAATAGTTAATATTCTTATAAACCGTAACGGAGTGAGGATTATATATTGACACGGTAAGAGAAAGTTTATGAACTTTTTTATAATTATACTCCGTAATTCCTATTTCTTCTATAAATGTGTTAAAATTAAAAAGTATATAACTTGATCACGTTAGGAGAATATATAAACTTAGAGTATTGATATTTGTTCCTATCATTTGTGCCTACTTATGTGTCTATCAAATTTAATCATGACAAGTGTTAAAATCAAGGGATGATATGAAGACATATGTTAAGTTTAGAAGTAGGTAAGCCTATGAATAGACACAAATAGTAAACACAAATATCATTTCTCATAAACTTATGAAAAAGTTTATCGTTATTATTCGTGTATGCCTTTGATGTCAAAATTAGACAATTTCATCAAAACCGGAAAATGAGTGATCAATAAATACTTAAATAAAATTATAACATATCCGGATCAAAGCCCGACCTTACAAACCTCGTTCTTACACATTTGTCTACTCATATATTTATAATATATATCATCAATTTTGGCATGAACCATAAGATTGTTTCTGTGATGCCTTTTCTAGCATCAAGCAGTCTACAGGAGGGCTGGTGTTGGTTTTGAGTTCACCATACGCATTCAAACAAAAGGGTTCACCCAAATGGTCGTCTTGTTGTATTGGTTGAAGTTGTACGGTGTCTAGAATTACATCGGTGCAGGGAGAGCTATTACTGCATGCAAATCGAACGGGGGTTTTGGTGTATGTCCCTCTTATGTTCTCGTATGATACTCCCGAAATTGCCACTGCTGATGTCTTGTTCTCGCATTTACCACCGTCACAATAATATTGGTCGATTATGATTGGAGTCTCTACTTTTGACATGTGAATGTTGGAATATGTTACTCCTTGTACCATCCCCGCCCCACCCTGTTGCGAAAAAACATTAAAAGTCGTTAAATCTATGCATTTTCTTCTTAAAACTATAATTATTGTTTTTGATATGTTATCCAACTCGTAGAACTAGTTCATTTTATTTATTAGCATGATGGGAACTTTTTTTATAAATATATTTTACCTGCCATGTCTTTATTCTTACTCCGGTCATTGCATCATGGATCATTGTATCACGAACTGTAATATTGGAAACACAAGCGGTTGTGCCGTCTTTTCCAAGACTCCCGATGCTTATTCCATGCCCCGGTCCACAAACCACATTTTGTACGGTTACTCCCGTGCATCCCGTTTGTATCGAAACACAATCATCTCCTGCATGCATGTACGTACACCAAATTAAATTAATTAATTAACCATCAATTACTACATACATAGATCGATATTCGGTAGTCTTATATAACAAAAACATATAGTATATGTTTGTTAAGGAGTTTTTTTTGCAAAACTAGGGGTGTTTGAAAAAGATTTGTAGAAATATGGGTGTTTGAAAAAGGTTTGTAAAATTAGGGGTGTTAGAAAAATCTGATTTTTAAACAATTGCATTTTAATCCCTTATGTTTCATATATTAAACTTGTAACTTATATCAATATTTTATTTAGGAATTAGATTAATAAATTTTCATATATCACTCATAACTATTTTATAACACGCAATAAATCACAAATACCTTATAAATTTTTCATAATTTTTTACTTTTATAAAAATACTTTATTCATTGATAATTTTGTACATCTGAAATAATCATGGCTTATCCGTATAAGAATGATTTCATATTTTTATAAGTAAACAAGTATGCTTTAAAAGTATGTTTCACATGACTTTCAGTCTATTTGACAAACTTAATTATATATTTTTTTGGTTTAGTGATCTGATAAAACCGAATTCAAATCAAACTATTTGTTAGTAAACTTCACGGGTGGTATTATTTGAAAGTGTCTTTTATATATGATAAAAATGTATATTGTTAATTGTTATCTAGTATTCCCTTTGTCCCACAAAAAACTTCCGATTTGACTTGGGCATAAGTTTTAAGGTGACAATTAGTGGTGAGTCATTGATAATAATGTTGATTAAAATATATGATTTGTTGGAGAGCGAAAGATAGTTAGTGGTGAGGTCTTTAGTAATACCGTAATAGTATTCTATTATGTGGAACCCATCAAATGTAAGAAATAGGAAATTTTTTATGGGGCAAAAATTTAAGGTCAAATAAGAAGTTTTTTGTGGGACAGAGGGAGTATATGCTAACAAATTTTAAAATGCTTTTATCCGTCAAAGATTGTGATATACTCCCTCCGTCCCACAAAAAACTTCCCATTTGGGTTTTGCACAAGTTTTTAGGTGATAGGTGGGGTCATTGATAATACTTTTGATTAAAATATAAGGTTGGATTGGAGAGAGTAAGATAGTTAGTGGATATTAGTGGTGGTGACTTTAGTAATAATAGTTTTTTATTGTGTGGAGCCCATCAAATATGAGAAATGAGAAGTTTTTTGTGGGACAAAAATTTAAAGTGAAATAAGAAGTTTTTTGTGGGACGGAGGGAGTATTCATTTTCTAATTTAGAACTTTAGTTTGTATTGTAATTTCCTAATATTGAAATCTATTTGATTTGTCGTGTTGTAATTCCTAAAATTGTAAAATATAAATATTTTATGAGAGCAAAATAATAATAAATGATTTATTTAAATTGTAAGGGATTTAATATATAACGAAGATTGAGATATAAGTTTAAAAGATAAGAATATAAACTTTAGGGGGTAAAAAGTAATTATTTAAAAATCAGATTTTCAAAGACCCTCTTTTCTACCAAACATTTTAAAACACCCCTATTTCTATCAATACTTTTTAAAATACCCCTAATTTTGCAAAAGACTCTTTGTTAAGAGTGTTGTTAAGATTACCGCACGCGAGTTTGATGCTATGGATGGTGACATCTTGAGAGTTTTGCAAGTGAATTCCGTCAGTATTGGGACTGTCACCTGGGGATGAAACAGTAAGACCAAAAACCTGAACGGATTGACAGTTATCGAACTTGAGGTGGGTTTGTTGACTGTTTTGAATTGTTAGAGGAAGGGGTACGGTGGCGAAGGGTGGTGGGCGCCGGACGCCACGTCGGCGCGCCGGACGCGCCACCACACCGCTCGTTACGTGAGCGGGTGTGTTCGCCGGACGACCGACGATTCCAACGAGCCAATGAGCGAGTGCCACGTGGCACTAGCCGTTGGCAACGGCTATTTTCCAGAATTTTTAATTTTTTTTTTTTTTAAAATAAACCATTAACCCTTATAAATACCAACCCTTTTATACAATATTTTCACACACCATTTCTCACCATTTCTCAAAATAAACCCTTTCACACAATATTTTCTACACAATCTTTGATCAAGATGCGTCGAAATTTGATGGATCCTGGAAGTTATTCGTCTGATGTCGACGATGAGACGGATATTTTTTTTATGACTCAAGCACATCAATACATGCAACGCCAACAAGCTCAACCAACCCGGACTCGCGTGCCAGTCTATCGAGATCGTGAAGCTGCCGAGCAACGTTTATTGGACGACTACTTTGGTGATAATCCAAAGTACCCTGAGACGGTTTTCCGGCGTCGATTTCGTATGAGCAGGCGATTATTCTTAGAAATAGTCGAAGGTATTTCTAACTATACTGCTGAACCTCTTCCTAACCATTTTGAATTTTTTAAAGTACGACCGGATGCCACCGGTTTAATGGGTTTTAGTGTTATAATGAAATGCACGTCTGCCATTCGCCAATTGGCGTATGGCATAACACCTGATTCACTTGATGAATATTTACAAATTGGTGAACATTGTGCACGTGATTGTCTAAATCATTTTACCAAGTGTATTATCGACTTATATACCGCTGAGTATTTAAGGAAACCCGACATCCATGACGTTCAAAACCTATATACAAAACACGAGAACGCTCATGGGTTTCCTACGAGTTGTATGTGACTCCACAACTTAATTTAGAACGTACTTGAGTCGAGAGAGCCGAAATACAACGACTGAGATCACGGGAATTACGTGATAAACGTACACACGAATCGCTCCAACGAAATATTATGGACCATATTTGGCAACGATATCAAGAAAATCGTGTGTAATTTTTTTCCTAATTTTTGGTCTTTTTTTTTTATTTTTCGGTAATTTTTTTTTATTTTCGGTAATTTTTTTTATTTTTTAGGTATTTTTATTTTGTATTGTGTAATATTTATTTTAATGAAGTATTATGTTTTTAAAAAAAGAAAAAAGAAAAAAAGGATGGTGGGACCCAAATAGCTTAAGTGATGGTAGAGGGGGTATTTTGGGGTTTTGAATGTGAAATGTGAAATGGTGATGTGGCGCATAGGTGGCGCAGAGGTGGCGAAGTGGCTTAAGCCACCACACCCCTTGCTCTTATGCCTGTTACTGTCACATCAGAACTTCCGTAAAACCTGATTGCCTGCATTAATATGTACCTCATTATTAATCAACTTTTTTTTAATTTTATAGGTAATCAATATACCATGATCAAAAAATATTGTTAACTTCTAAAATCATAATGATCCAATAATCTGTTCACACTAGTGCCAATAATACCTAAAGATGTTTTGTTTACGTGTTTGGTTGTGGATTCAAACCTAATTAAATAGGTTAATGTTAAAATATGTTGATGGAAGATGTTTTGTCTTTCATATTTATGACTACAGTTTTGGTGTCCTGGTATGGATTTAGTTTTAAATAAACTACAATACGTTAATGTCATTGTATTCCATATTGTGTACATGTAATTTCTTAATAGGTATACATTAATGTAAATGTATTTATTGGTTATATATTTTATGACAAAATGGTCTATATTACACGAAACGCTAGTAAAAAAGTGTAGTATTGAACGTGTAATTGCAAATAAAATGGCATTCAATGTGTGGCAACACAAGTAGGTTAAATATACGAAATACATTGATGTAGTATCAAAACACTTAGTCTTAACATTGATGTATGTGTGCTTATTGGTTATACAATTTCTGACATGCTGGTCCAAGTTACACGAAGATATAGTAAAAAAGCGTAGTATTGAACAAATTAAAATACCCCCAACAAACAACTGATGTCCAATATCATAAAATGGTGAACCAATAAGATTAAATTTGCAAAAAACGAAAAAAAATGGTTGAATAAAACAATGTTTCTAACTGTTAGTAATCAGCATCAGAATACTAAATAACATCGTCTACTAGGTCATCCTCATCTTCTTCATTTTCATCAACAACACGTTTCTGTTTGTCTTTATCATGCTTACGACAATTATGGCCTTTTTCATTACAAACACTACATGTTCGCGGTTTGAATGGAACTTTCCTCGATGTTCTAGCTTTTGTAGCTATTTTTGCTAGCTCTGCCGCACTTTTAATTCTTTTAGAACCCTTGTTGCTGGATCTTTGCGGATTAAGGTCACCATCATCTTGAGTTACTTGCTTTCCAATAACGTTAGAACATAAATCTCGCTTCTTTTTAACATTTTTAAACAACCCAACGTCATCTTGTAGTGATTTACGTGATTGTTTCAATGATTCAATAAACTGATTAAACTTTGGGACATCATCATGTACCAAACTGATGCAATCGTCGAGTATAGAGTGGCTGTAATATTGGACAACGAAGCTCGTTGGATATATAGATAATGACTGTAATTTAACTCTCTCTGAGCTTTAGAAAAGTCCATATTACCCTCGCTTATTAAAGGATGATTGTGGTGCTCAATAAATTTGTGCACCATAAACGAATCTGACCCATCAATCGCTTTAAACCCGATCATCGCCGGGCACTCAGTTACCCTAGAAGAAACTCTACGTTTTCTTTTCTTGTTAACCCCATCTGCTGGTTCATCTTGTGCATTGTCCAATAACGTATTTTTTTCTTTAGACCTTAACTTACCTGCACGACTGCATAATATATATCTATGCGTAATCTGTCCGTTCTTCCATTTTATACCAGACTTACGAATGTCAAATCCTGCCTTCTGTGAATATGACTTGTACATTTCATAACATATATCAAAACTATCCCAAATGTCACCCACATTTGGTTTTCCGTCTTCCTCTACTTCTGGAACCCATATTGCAATACCATTTTGACCAGTGCCTATCACACTATTATCATCCTCACCATCTACAAAATTATAAAAAAACACTATTAAATACAACTTAACGAAGGATGTCATTTACAATAAAACATGTATGTAAACTTGTATGATAAAAATAATCGTGAACTGATACCATCTACAAAATTATAAAAAAACACTATTAAAAACAACTTAACGAAGGATGTCATTTACAATAAAACATGTATGTAATATTGTATGATATAAATAATCGTGTACTGATAACATTTATTTAACAAAATAAAGTATGTATTAACGTAAATACATACATGTATACGACTCTAATAAAAAACAACTACTACATTTAAATGGATTGCGCTTGCATCGAACAAAATAAAATGAATAAATATATCACCACTACAATATACGAATACAAATTGAATACAACCAGACAATTACACTATTAAATAAAAATGAAGAAAATGTAAAAGAAATATAAACAGAAAGAAAAAAAACCGGATTGAACTTCATAGGGTTCGCAATAATCTACTTGCTGATTTGTATTGCCTGCGTCGAAATCATTAATCTCGCTTGGCTCTATTATATCGGTGCATAAATTTGTTTCATAACCTGATTTGTCTTCTTGAATGATCGTCATTTTATCGAGAACAATACTATTTTACTTCTTCTGAACTCGACCAAAAAGATGCTTGTTATGTGGAACGAAAATTATGATGAAGATGCTGAAGGAAAATTGTCGATCAAAAACGATTTTAGCAATGTATAAAAATAATAACTACCTTTCCATAAATCATGGGATTTTCTTATTTAATATATCAGTTACTAAAATACAAGAATAGACGAAATGCCAAATATACCCTCACGAATTTTGGGGGGGGAATTTCAAAATTTCTAATTTCTAATTGGTTGAAATTGGTTCTTACAGTTCTAACGCTAAAAATGGTTCTGATTTTAATTCTTCACTATATATATATATATATATATACTAGCTTCATAGCCCGCCCGACTGGGCGGGCATGCTTCAAGATTTATGCTGAACGTAATTAATATAGAATAACAAAGTTAATAATTAATTTCATGATTATTCCATTGAGTTCAAGAAACTAAAAAAAACTCCAATAAAACATTAAAAAAATGTTTAATATAAAAAAGAAATGGTTTTAACAAAGTAATACTCCCTGCATCCCAATATTAAACTTGATGGCATGACTAAAACACAAATTCCCCATGAGACTGTACGTGAAACATCACGGGTTGTCAATCCCTCTAACATATGCTATGTACTTGTTCAAAAGCACCCAACAGCTTCTGAAACAGATTCACTTAGCAAAAAGTAAGCTTAAGGTGTATCATGAGATAAATTGAAATGGGAACTAACCTAAGAGAATTCCGAACTCAAGACAGAACATCGCAGCGATATATAAATTAGCTACAACACACCTCTGTAATCAGATCTTCTAGAAATCCCGGCACCTCGACCACCACGGCCACTGCTATAATGATCTGTTGAAGATGAGTTACCACGACAATCATGAGCAAGTAGAATACACAAAATTGTTCATTTTTAGCCAGCATTTTTGGTTTCATCCATTAGAAATAAAACATATTAACTAATAAACGGGTTGACCCAATAATCATAAGTGAGATTTTTAGATTTACTTACAACTCATTTTCAAGGAAAACAACGGGATCAGGGCCATAACATTCGACATACTAATTATTTACAAATAATTTGAACATAAAATGTTTCGGGTGATCCCAACCCACCCGCTTTGTCACCCTTTTTGACCCGTTACTATTCATAGTAGTAAGCATAACTTTATCGGAACCAACTTACATTGTGCAACTGATTAATGTGTGGTTGTGCCCATTTTTGAACTTGACTTTTCATTTCAACTGCCTAAAAAGATTATGTATATATAAAATCAGAATAAGAGAAATTGGCTAACAAAAATAAGAAAATTTATAACATCAAAATGATTAGAAAACCTTTTGAACTGCAACATTCAGGGTTGGTTTCCCATATACATCCCAATGAGTTACCATTAAAGACTGCACAATAAGAAAAAGTTACATGAAATTTAATCTCTTAATGGAAAAATCTATTAAGTTTAGCTAAAATGACAACAGATCAAATCAGGGTTGTGCCACCTAAGGTGTATTTTTGTTGCATAATACCTACTAAATCGCTTCAATAAAAAAACTACATTATTAACGTAATTATATAATTCATATAATCAAACTTGAGACAAAATGTTTTAAAATAATTCAGCATAATAAACAGCTTGTAAATACAAATATTAAAAAATTAAAAATTAGAAAATTATAACCACTATATTACACATGGCAAAGGCTTTCCTTCAGGATTCACAATAGGCAAGTACTGACTACACTGAAGAATGTCTCCTCGACTATTTACAATCTAAATAAATAATAATAATAATAAATAAATAAAAATTTCTGCATCTAAATGAAATTTAAGTATACCCAAATTTTAACTTAATATCCTTCCTTTGAAACCATTTCCTTTAAGCATGAATTCTTGATCTAGTAAATTATTATTAGGCTCATACTCAGCTCTGCCACAAAAAAGGAGAGATTTTTCATGACAGGTATTATAATCTTATGTTGAAACAGTATCTAAAAAGCATAAATGGAGAGCATTGACTTCCTACATTTTAAGAAACATGCGGGTCAATCAGAAATTATACAATCATAATTGCCAATTATGCATATGAGAATTGTAGTAAGTTATAATCCATCGAAAATTCACTGCAATTCCCTCTAGTATTGACTATTTCATTCAATTGTCAACTAAATTAAGCAGAAACCCCAAATACCTCCTAAAATTAAGCAAATTGATAATTGAAAAGCAAGCAACCTCGTAATTATGATTACTTTAACGACTAATACCTACTGATTATACTCGTAGAAGCTACGAAAGTTCACAAAACTCATCAAATTGACGATTATTGAATTTATAATACCTCTAAATTGAAAATTAGGGTAAAAGCTAATACACATCTTCACGTACCTAACATAACACAAATAAGAACCAAAATTAAAGAAATGGAAAATGTAAGTTTACCTAGGTGGGCGAATTACACATGTTCGAACTAATTGTGTGGGTGATTAGGTCATTTGATGGCTGGAATTGAGAGCTGTAAGTAAGAAATAATGAAGTTCAACCTACCTAAACCCATGATTGCTTGAAAAAAATACGAAGACGATGAATAGAGGATCGATCAGAGGTCTCTAGGGATTGGTTTTGAAATTTCCTCCCCATGAAATCCGCATATTATTAACTGCAGAATACGAAGTCTTAGGAAGAGTGTGAGGAATCAGTTGACCAATACTTGAATTGGCATTATCATCCAATCGAAAGGCTGGAAACGGGTGATGTGTCAAAATCAAATCATGTGTAGCTCCATATATAGGGGAAGATATATATATATATATATATATATATATATATATATATATATATATATATATATATATATATATATATATATGTAATATAAGCATTTAATTCTTTTATATATTAGCTATCTATATATCACCTATATTTATATCTATATATCATAAAAAGTTAAATTTTATGTTTATACATGTATTATCATGCATTATTTGTTACCATGAATTGATTTTACGTGTCACATATTGCCCGAACATTCACATACAACCGAGCAATGTATATATTGATGTTTAAATAATACATTAGAGACAATTAATGTTTAACCATTTACATTTCCAGCCTTGAGGTTTTGCCAGCTACACTTAATCCTTTCAAAAACAATTAATTAAATGAGTAACGTAGATCTAATCATTGTATATTTGGAAGAAAGTAAATCGATTAATGTTTGGCTACTATGGCTAGTTACACTTAACCCTTTGAAAGACAATTAATTATTTGGTCAGTTAACCCCTTCAAAGATAATTAATTACAAATAGTAAAGTACATTTAACCATTGTATATTTGGAAGAAAGTAAACGCATAATAATAAATAAATAAGTGACGGTCACAATGACACGCCTAATATATATGATGCACATTGCTTCTCTCACGCAAACTTAGGCTTAAGCGATACATTGGTGACTCGAAGGGATTGGTCTCGTATTCTAAATATGCTTATTTGGATTTAATAAGCTTTAAAAATAGTTACACTTTAATCGGAAGTAATTCCACTACAAGAAAAACCACCTTTGCCGACGAAACCTATAGTGACGACAATTGTCGTCGCCATAGCTCGAGCTATAGCGACGACAAGTAGTCGGGACAGGTTAAAAAAACTTTGACCGGGCCTACCCATTGACTTTAGCTATGGCGACGACACATCATCGGCAAAAGTGGAAAACGAAATCTCGCCTTTGACCAATATCTATACCGACAACATGTTGTCGGGACATATATAAAATAAAATAATTTTCATTTTCTTTTATTAAGTTTTGCGAAAATAACATTCTTTGGGGACTATTTGTCGTCGGGACTGAGGAAGCTATGGCGACGACATGTATGCCGACGAAAAGTTTACCCTATTGAGACGAAGCTGGGGCGACGAAATTTTCTTGTAGTCGGCATAGGTGGTTTTTCTTGTAGTGTAAACACGTTTTGATACAATAGATAATTATTTAAATATTGAAAATAAATAAATAATATAAAATGAATAATTATTAATTAACTAATTATTATTTTTAAATAAATAATAATAATAAATACTGATTTAGGTCGATAATAATTACAAAATTATTTTAATAATAAATAATTTATTCTGCTCACCCCTAATGGTTACTAGCTCCATATTATTCTTTTTTATTTTTGTCTTCTCAGTGTGTTAAGCATGGCCGCCTTTACTTGATACACTCTATTTTCCTAGCTAGTTCGTTAAATGGCAACTTTGATGATATATTGGTGTTATTTAATTTATATGAGAAATGGTGTTAAATGGCATTTTATATTGTATTTTTAAAAGTAAAATTTTATAATTGATACAGTAAAAAGATCGAAGAAGACAAAGCAAACATATATGTCCAAATAAACTCATATCAAGAAACGCACATTCCGTTTCACATCCATTTGATTCGGAAAAATCAGAAGGATAAGCTTGACAGTAGGGAGCTGATTCGTACAGAGCAACTTTTATCCATACAGAGTAAATTCAAAATAAATGACAATCATGCCTTTCATTTGCTTTTAACACATTTTGCGTTTCACCCCTCTTATTAAGGGCATGATTGTCATTTATGATGAATTTGCTATGTATAGATAAAAGTCGCTATGTACGAATCAGCTCACTTGAAAGAAAACTAGCATTTAAATACTCATAATATAAGCTTGATTATCATTTAAATAATTATTTGGGTAAACATTTACGAGATAGTTAGGGAAGGTTAAAAAAGGATCACATCAATAATTAGGTCACGTACATCAAAACTATAAGCTTGGCTACCCCGGAAGCCCTTATAACGGAGGCATCTTTTAAAAATGATAAAAAAATGGTTTTGTTAATGACAACCTTTAGGGTTGTCATTAAGAGGTAGTTGCGTGCATAAATTGTTTATACTTTTATTAGTCGGGGTTGATTCCTAAAATGCAGGGGCGTTTATTGATTATTGTACAAGTTTTGATGCGTATCTGACGTCTTATTTAAAGCCCTAAGTACTGTTATTATCATTTTCCAAAAGTAAAATAAAATAGATGTTGGTTTGTAAAAGCAGGAAAATAAAGAGAAAAAAATGATGGAGAGAATAAAACGTGGGAACTGCCGTTAAAGCAGGCAACGGACATGGCAACTTCTTTGACAATACATGTCAACAAGATCTATGAGCATGTGAATGTCATTGTCATTGTTGCGGTTTACCGTTAATTCAGTTAGAAAATTTCGGCCTCATTCTAAGGCATACCTTTGGGGATTAGTCCCTTATACCATCCGCTTTCCAAACTCTAGAAATCATTTTTAGTTTCATTGACTAGAACCCTAAAGATGTCACAATGTTGTGCCACCAGTTTCCCAAACTTTAGAAATTAATATTTAAATATCATTAACTACATCCCTAAGAATGCTATAAATTTCACTCGATGTCCATGAGTTTTAGAAGAAAATAAATAGATATATACATAAGCATATTATTAGGTACATGTATCATTTGGCGATAAAAAAAATATATGTATCATTGTTGAAAACTCGTTATTAGCATGTCTGGATGTGCTTCTCGAAAACTCTTTATTAACTTATTTATTTTTCAAAAAGGAGTTTTAAAAGTAAGGAACTCATTACTATTTAAAATCTCTTTTTTGAATATTTTACCAAATAACTTTTTAATTTATTGACTTTTTAAAAACCTAATAAGTTAATAAGCCATCTTCAAAATCACATCCAAACATGAACTACCTTGTTGCCTAGTCGTTGCAAGTTTTTTTACTTTCCAAGAAGTTACAAGTTAGCAAAACTCATGGGACCACTAGCTAGAGAAGTTTTGAGGATTAAAAAGCTTCGGGTTCAAGTCTCGACTCGTGTTCATCTCATTTGGTGCCTCACTAAGTCAGGATAGTTGCCGAAGCTATTCCATGTGTGGTGGGCTATGGTTGGTGTCAAAGGCACTCATGGTTAGACTGTCTAAACCAAAACCTTCCTGTAAGTTTTGTTGGCCCGTGTCATAATAATAAAACAGGCCCTTGAACATAAGACATTTCAATGAATACCAAACGTTCAATAATAGTTCAAAAATTGCCATAAGTGTCAAAAACATGGTAGGACGACGCTGCAATGTGCATTTACCTCATAAATTCACACACGTCGTAATGTGCAATGTGTCAAAAACATGTATTCTGTAAAGAAGTGTTATCTTCCTATAATTTTACCAAGAAATGGTTTATTTTTAAATAAATGTATATAATAAAACTTCACTTCATTCAGTTACATTCCGTGATTCTATCTTAAACGATTTTAGTAAATGTCAACCAAGGAGGATATTTTCCTCGACTCGTTGCTGCTGGTTTAATTAAAACTTTAGTTTTTGGGTGTTGATATAAAAATTTGATTTTATTTGGGTTTAATCAACTTAAATTAAGGTCGACATAAATAATTCATATTCCTACTGCTGTTAAATGTACTTGTTAATGTGTAAGAATGTGCATAATTATAGTCAACCAAACATTTAACTGAAACTCTAAATATCGTGTCACATCTCACATGTACAAGAGTATATATAGATAGATGAATTAGATTAACACAAGATTACCTATAGGCTTCTTCTAGTACTAGTCGTCACATGTGAGTGTGTTAAATATATTTCCTAATCAATGAGAACTCTTTAAGCGGTGTTGACTATATCCTAGGTCTATATCTAGCCAAGCCATGGCTATCATTTTCTTAACCTAGGCTTAAATTGTTCTTTACTAAAAGATACAAGTAATATTGATATGTAATTTAATGAAAGTTTTTTATAATCTCATAAACACAAACATATATTATAAAATAGACGTCTAACTCATGCACTGAGAACATGAGATAATGATTAATGAACTGAAATTTACAATTTATACTGAAAAATGCTTTTGTTACGAAAATAAAATTCATTAATGGGTAATAAATGTATTTTTCAATATAAATAGTAGGCTTTAGTTCATTAAATGGTACTTCATGCTCTCAAGGCCATGTGTAATGGGCCAATACTCATTCTCGTGGTGCTGATGTGGAGGTGTGGATGTGTGATGGGTATTTCATGAAAAATGACGTGATCTGCTTGTTTAGGTGTCATCTGATATGATAAATTTTTTGGTGATAACTATATCCAGAAGCCTAAGAGATAAGCTAAAAAAACCCAATATTCTAAATATTTTCTTGCTTTGTTTTATGTATTTATTTTACACTTGTTATTTTGAACACTTCAAATGTTCAAAAACTGCACTCTGCTTTTGGTTCCCATTCAAATGTGCAGGTCCGTTCATCGTTTTATATACTTCGTAATTAAAATTAAAAAGATGTACATGTATCCAGCTAAAACCAAAAAGACTAAAAGCACAAAAAAAATATCAAAGGGATGGTTGTAGTAGTAATCGGAGTAGTGGTGGTGTCTGAGGATGATAACTTGATAAGTGGTGATATTAATTTCAACCTTTTAATATTTAAGAGATTAGTAAAAAATATATCTGTGTTAAGTAACACTAGGCTAAAACCCGCGCGATGCGGCGGCTGCGAACTATATATTCCTGGCGATTAAAAGTCCATTGGTTACATATTTTTATAACGAATACAATACATAAACATGAAAACTGTGTATAAAATAGAGGAAAAAAACAAGAATTAGCATTGACGTTGAAATATTAGTCGATTACATGTTTTGATATATTATAACACAAATGATCAATCTCTAATGTTTCTTGTTATAAAAAATAAACTTAATTAAGAATAAAATAGAAGGGGGGGAGTCTGTTTATGCGTGTTAGTCATCATGTAAAACCTCCCGATACACCACGTTTGGTGTGTAAACTCCATCGAGATTAATTTTTTTGTTGTTGCTGAATTTCCTAATACTTTTGTCGCGTCACGTGAAATTCCTCTTGAAAGGGCAACGTAAAGTTGTCCATGCGAGAAAACCTATTTCGGAAGATAATCACCAACGTTGGGAATTGTCTGTCCTTGAGTTTTGTTGATTGTCATAGCAAAAGCTTAGGCGAACCGGAAATTGTTTTCTTTTCAACATGAAAGGAAACATGTCTGCTTCAGAAGGAGATATATGTATTCTTGGCAAGAAAACCCGTTTGCCGACTGTCTAATAAAAGCGATATTAGAACAAAATTGTCGACTCACAATAGATTGCCTTGAAAAGTTCAGCGTATGAATCTTAATCCACAAAGAAGACAGACACACAAGAGACTGCAAAAAAAAAAAAAAAAAATCTTAGTAATAATCCTCAAAGATGTGGATAAATAAAAAGAATATTTATTTTGCTAAACTTTAGAAATCAATCCACATAGTGTCTTCTCATGATTGTGCATATATGAGATTCTACATATATGTATTCACATACTAAGTTAAAACAGTATTGTGATCGTATAGAACCTCCAACTGTGTTAATTCTTGAGTTAATTTTGTATTTCACAACAAAATAGAACCTTGTAGACTCAAATTTATGAGACGTACAATACCTCCTTTTTATATTAAAGGGTTCAATTTTTAAAGAAAACACAGTACATAACTGTAAATTGGGTTACATTAGTTGTCGGCAAGAGTTTTATATACAAAGATATAATAAGTGAAGTTGTCAATTGGAACTGAAAACAATTTATTACTCTCTAACCACATAAACAAACAATCCGAATGGAACGATGGGCGCAAGTCAAGTTAGTGATCTTCTCACTCCCCAAACAGCTCTGTTTTCACATTTCCTATCATCATAGTAGTATTAGGTGACCTTCTCCCAACACCACTCAATCTTTCCCGGTTGTTTTGCCTGAAACAATTCAATTCCATAAATGAAAACACTAATTAATATTAATAAGGCAATAAGCAACTTTCATTCATATACCTATTTTGATTCCTTCAACACCAATTAATATTAATAATTGGTATATTGATTCCCTCTTGACCAAGTTTGTCAATAGTCTCTGCCTCTCTGGGACCTAAAAAATAATGTATCCGAATTTGAAGTTACATACCAACGGAAAGTCCCTGAAGAGTCCACTCTTTCAACAGAATAAATGCTCCATCATATCCCAATTCAAAATTAAATCTAAGAAATTGGGGAAAATGTTACATTTTAATGAAAAGAACGATAAACCGAGCGACTGCTAAGAAACCAACACGAATTGTTGCAGTTAGAAGCATACCCCAAAATGATGAACCAAGATCTAAACGCAAAGAATTTGACATGTTAAATTTATAAATTTAAATGCAAATAATGCGCTATATTTTGTGTAAAATTATTTTTTCTCTTAATCTGGACATACAATTTTCAAAAATCACAAATTATACAATTAAAATTCACAAATTTCTTTTGAGAACGTAATGAATTGTAACATGTTGACCTTAAATGAGTTAAAACATAATACAAAATAAAATGTGTTACCAACATGCTGCCAAGAGCCAACTGAAAATATATAAATGGTTACTTCTAGTCTTCTATGATGAGCTATTTCTAATATAATTAAAAAAACAAAGTCATACCCAACACAAAGGTTGTATCTTGCAAAAACTTTAACAGAGCACAGTAGACTGATCGTGTGATGTCACCTTTAATCTGCAAAACATGACAAATTTACAAACTTAGGTTAACATCCTTTAATCTGCAAAAAATGCTAACTTAAAATTCTTTACAGAAATCAAATCAGTATTCTTATCCCCGTAGTGAAAGCACTTAAAATATTTCTTTCTTGAAAGAGAAGAAAAAGCTAATTCAAACTCTCGATTACAAAATGGAGATATGAAATCGCAATAGAATAAAGTGAGACAGCGTGTGATTGCATAAGACACAATAAATTTCGAATTAAGAGAAGGACTCTATCGAAAATAATTCATCAACTGTCACTCTAAAACCCCTGAATTAAGTAGTGAATCATACAAGAAGAACTCATGCATCAAATTCAACAAAAATTCAAATTGAAATAATAATACGAATAGAAATAGAGAATTGATGAGCTTACGAGTGATATAAGAACGTTGGTGATGGGGATATTGGTGGTGCTGGTGTATCACTCGTCGATTGTTTTAATTTATAAGTATATTGTGGTCAAGCATATGCACATAACAGACAAACAAATGCAATCAATCACGGATATTATTTAGTAAAGGGATCAATCAGGGATATTATTTATGTGGAATGAATTTCATGATTGTAAAGGGCAACATCTAGGGAATTCAAACAGGGGGCAACATGAGCGGAAGTGGAACGATTCATAAATCATTTAATTAGGAATTGAAGCCACATAATGGAAATTAGTCAAATAGACGTTACCTCAACTTCATCATCCGGGCGTGGTGGTGCCTGGAGCACTGATGCTTCGTATTGGGTGATTGAAGCCATAAAATATTTCGAGCTCGGGTTTAAGATCTAGTATAGCAAGCTCGGTAGTTTTTAATTTGATGTGGTTATAATTAGTTTCTGTACGGGTTTGTTCAAGTTTTAAGGTCAATCTTCTTAGGCTATGTCGGTCAATTATTAGAAACAAATTTAAAAACGTCTATGACTTTTAAAAACTGTCAATTACATATAGAGGGGGGACGTTTTGGTTATAATCTTAGAAACAAATTTAAGTAATACGTTTGGGACTTTTTTCTTCCATGATTTAAGTTCCAATGGTCAAATGATGACATAAAAGGGTTGACTCCGAATTTCATTTGGTGGGAGAAGGATTGCATTTATCTCAATTAATTGACTTTATAAGGTAAACTTTAATTGAATTTATTTCAGCAATTGACTCCGAAGTTCATACGTTTACTGAAAGGGTTTCAACTAATTGACTTTATTTCAGCAATTTAAGGTACTAAAATTAGGGAGAAGGATTGCATTGCATTAAATATATAAACGTTTTTATTCCACTCCTTTGTTGGCAGTTAGTTGGCGTCTTAATTAGGGTGTGGTTGGAAAGTGTAACCAAACCTGGTTCTTTGCTTAGTGGTAAGAGGTTTACCTATGGATCAACCACACCCGGGTTCGAATCTCGCAGGAAGCAACTTTTTAATTCATCAGGGGAAAGAGGACATTGCTATTTAAGGAAGGTTTGAATTCAGACCTTCCTTTTTTAGAAAAGTCCAATCTGCTTTATAAAGTAGTAAGATATGATTTTACTTGTTAGTTAAAGCTTGGGGGCGAAAAAATGTTGGCACAAAATTCACATGGGGGCCTAGCTAATATTGGGCTGAGAAAACGTTAGACATGCAAGAGTTTTTTCCTTTCTTAGGCCTAGTAATAAGGGCCCTATCCCCCTCTTTTCACGAAATAGATCTGCCTCTGCTTGAATCTCTATACATATTAAACAAAGGTTTTTTTGAATTCATTATTGCCAGGTCATAATGCCATGCCAGCAACACGTTATTCTGCCATGTAAGCATCCCTATTCGTATTTTCAATGTGCACTGAAGAAACCGGCGTTTCTCACTCGGCCGTTTCTCTCTATCAATTCCAAATTGAATATCAGTCATTAAAGCATGGACGTTACCAAATCAATTTCAATAAATCTCTCTCAATTCCAAAATTGTGACACACCTCTATCCTCCTCTCAACCATGGACGGTTTCTCTCCGGTGCAAACTCCGCAGTGAAAACCATGTGCTCCATCTGCCGATTCTGAACTCTGCTCCATCAAGAAAGTGTAATCGTTGTTCTTCGATATCCAGCAAATCCAATCCTTCGATCGCCTTCACCAATAAGTCTTAATTCTTAATTTCTAACAAAATTACAACTTACAGGTGTTGGTCTGATTATTTACAGAACCAAAACATCGATCGGAGGTGGTGACGGAGTGTTAGGGTTGCTCCACTTTCAGTTTTCAATTGATAAATTAGTTATAAATTTGCTAATACTTCCATTGTTTCTCATTATTTACTTTCAATTTCTGATTTGGGGTTGGTCCAAATTCTGTTTTCAATTGATAGATTAATTAACAATTTATCATACTTTCTCTGTTGGACGAAAAACAATATGATTCAGGTATGTTTCAGTGCATCAATAATTAGATGTTAAATTACAATTTAACATGGAAAGTTATTATTATTATTTTTAATTCAGGTTTTTTTGGCAAGTAAGTAGAGAAATGGCCATCATCATCAATGATGTGTTTTTTCTCTCACTAAATTTCTTTATTTGTTTATTGCATTTTAATGTTGAGAAATTGGTTTTAATCAGATTATAAGAAGTGGTAAGAAGATACCCAGAAATGGCAAAATCCAAATTTGGAAATGACAACCTACGAGAATGGTAACTTCTTGTTCTAGGTCAAAATAGTATCCACTTTAATTCTGATAGAGTTGGCAAGAACTATATGGGTTCAGCTGGGTCCTAAAAATTTGAATTCGCTTGACCAGGAGACAAAATTTTATTGTCCGGGTTGGGTTAGGTCGAAATTATTGAACTAAACATATTTTATTAATCAAGTATAAATAATCAATCAAAAGGTTAGTATTGTCTTAAAGATGTGTTATAAACATATTTTATGACTGCTTACTAAAGATGGCAATTTTGACCCATTTAAATATGTGATGTGTTGAATATGAATATTCAAGTATGTTTTAAGTTTTGTGTCGTCATTTGAGAGACGATTCATGAAATTATAGTGCTCTTTTTTGTTGAATATTATATCTCTTCTTTGACTTTTAAAAAGATCAAATAGTTTGACTTGTAATATGCTAATGTTGGGCAATAATTTCGGCCATTTTTTTTGGCTCTTTTGTATGTTTCTGACACATGGAATATGCATAATTTACTTTTTTATCTGTAGCAAAAACATTGGCTGAAGGTTGTTGCAAATATGGGACTAAAAATGTGAATGTTGGTTTTCCCCTTGCGGTTGCTCTACAAATTGGGAATTCACATAATCCTATTGAAGACGAGAGGGAAACTATGCTTGATATACTTTAAGATCAGGTAGCTTTTTTTATATTTGTTAACACTGAAATTTTTGTAAAGTTAACGCCTTTTTTAATCTTTATAGAATAAGGAGATGTTTATAAACCTCATGGTCCTGTAGCTAACTAAGTCACTAAGAGCATCAATAAGAGGAGCTCCTTTGTAAAATGCTCGCCACCTGGCACGAAGTTGTGATAGACTTCGCTAAGAAGTTGAGAGTTGAGACACAAGTATGATGGAAATTTTGGCCCGTTTAGTTATGGACCGAATTGGGTTATGATCACCTCTAACAAGTCAAATGAGTAAAAATAGCAAAAAAGGAAACGTGCAAAGTAGGTCGCACGGGTTTAAAGTCACCCAAAGTGTAAATTTAATGTATACAACCTTCTAAAACTGTTTTATCTACAAGATTTGATTATTTTATATGTAACACACACAAGAAGTGTTTTGGCTCAACTTAATGTTGACCCTTTTGACCTGACTGGGATTCTATTTAGTGTTGCTAAGCATGAATTTGGGTTATGACGCAAATCACCGTTCTTGACCAAATTAAATTAGGAATCAACACACTGCCATATGTCATATTGTTCATGTCGGATTCATCATTCATCTTGGCATGCTAATGTTATTAGTCTGAGAATCGTTTGGTCTGTGGGATGTAACCATCGTTATGTATTAAGTAAGTTATATTATACGGAGTAGTTTACTGTATAAAAAAAAAATATATAAAATTAGTAACAAATTATTTTAATAATTTTTTCCAAAATGAACAACAAAAAGTTTGGGGGAAAAATTCAAAAAAGAAAATATTCAAGCATGTGATGAATCTGATGGTTTTCACAGTGCTTGACCAAATTTGTTAATAACATATTTACACACCTTAAGATGTTGGCTGTTTTTCAATAATTGTTTAATTTTTTTAGGCATTAATTAGGTAATAGTATCGAGCTTGGTAATTTTCAAGTCACATTTTGATTTTTGTATGATGATGAATTAACAAAGGGACACTCAAATTTTAATACTGCAGACTGCAGAGTGCAGGAAGGTTGGGGTCTTGCTGGACTTTTTAATGTTTATGAATTAGAAGCACTTGCAATATGGGAGCAAATTGGATCAACATCATTTGACTTTTTTTTAACGAGAGGGTATCCATACTATCTCTGTTGAGGAACTTCCCTGAGTATGTGTTTTCATGAGACATAGTATTGGTGTCTACCATTTGTACTTACTTATGTGCCTACCTATTTCATTTTTCATTTTATTTAAATTTGTAAATCTTTTAATTTCCATATATTGTTTCTAAAACTCGGGACATGTTAAACATGTGAATGTGTCTGTTAATATTTTGCATGTTTCATTCCCAGGCCATTTGGGTCATATTTGTAACTAAATCGTTCTTTGGCAATTTGACAAAGACGAATCCCCTTCAATATTAAATTATCATTATCGAAACACATGTTTCTTTTACATGTTTGTTACTTTGGTTGATATACTATGTTCACACAAATTTATATAAGCCATCCATGATTTATCACGGGTTATAGGCTAGTTATATGTTATTCATTTCACATCCAATCTAAATGAACATCATATATTCATATTGATAGCATAAATTTCCAAAACATTTTAATATAGCCGACTTTATCCTCTTTTTCTATTAGCAGTATGCTCATTAAAAGATACACCTGTATGCATAATACTCATGTGCTCTGAAAAATGTAAGCAAACTCTTTAAATAAAATCTAAGTATTTTATGTGTATTTTATAATATTTAGTGTTTAAAAATATAAGTGAATTTCTATTTGTTGCCACCGTGTCAGTTGATATGTCGATTATATGATAAAAAAATAAAGTGTTAGTTACAGTTACAATTACAGTTACAACCCAGCAAGATATTGCCATTTAATAATTTCCACGTGGCAGTCTACCCCGTTTCCGCCTGGTCTTCGGACTCCAAAAGCTATTCCTGAACCAAATTTAGAGCATCCCTAATGGTTAACCTTACAATAACTTATTACTTTTGCCACATCAACAATCTACTAACAAAAACCTCTACATAAATAGCATCTCCAATGGTAACCTTTTCAAAATCTTTTTCTTTAACAATATTTCCAATTTACCTTTATCAATCTTAAATGTTTTATATACACCCCTTATATAATTTGACACTTTTTATAATATCTTGCTACATATAATATTTTTTAAAATATCTCATACAAAAATATTATAATACTTGACATTAAATATTATATAATTTATTTATTAACTAACTAGCATATAACCCGTGATGAACCACGGGTGGCTTATAAAAACTTTCATAATATTTTACTTTTGTAAGATTACTTTACTCCATTGAAAATTTTGTACATTTAAAATAATTTTGTACATTTAAAATAATTTTGTACATTTAAATATAAAAGTTTATTTACATAACATTTTGTTTCATTAAACGAAAATGTAATTCCAAATTACTATATTTTATAATCAAGCAGGATTAAAATGTAGTTCGAAATTAATACTTTTTCGTCGAGAATGGTACACTAATTATTAACATATGATTGCAAATTGCATAATTTAGAATGAAACTTAAAAAAAATAGCATTTTCGTAATCAATACTGCATTATTATAATTTATAAACGTTAATATGTACATATTAACCCGTACAAAGGGTGTTATACATACATACATAATCTAATCATCCAAGGAAGGACCAGATCCACCACAAAATGCTTCTGATTCAAATGCTCGATCTTTCTGAGTCATCGTTGTAGACGCCTGCTTATCCACCAGAAGTAATGTAGGCCTCCTTTTGGTGTGGCTTCTGTGTTAATAAGGCCAATTGACATCACATTTGGTTTGTGAATCACCTTTAGTCCAAGATTAAATTAGTGTGTCAAATATTTCAAAAATTACATGATCATTTATGTAACTTACTCTAAAAAGGTAAAAATATTAATCCATTTGTTCCATAAGCAATGTTTTAAAACTTAGATTTCGAATTGGACCGGCCGATGGCTAATAAACGATCAAACCGGTTGAACCGGATTAAAAAGACGCCTGAAATAATTGTAATTGTATTTGTGTAGTACATAAAAAAAATAAGATATTGTAATTGTGGCAACAAATAATTGTATATCGTTCATATATATACTCCCTCCGCCCCACAAAAAAGTTCACATTTTTCAAATTTGACGGGGTACACTCAATAAAATAACATTATTAACAAAGATCCCATCACTAATTATCCACTAACTATCATTCTCTCTCTATGCTACCTTATATTTTAATTTAAATTATTACTAATGACTTCATCACTAACTATCTCCTAAAAACTTGTGCCTAAGAGAAATGAGAATTTTTTGTTGGACGGAAGGAGTAATATTTAATTAGTGTATCCATTGCAGTCATATACTACAAAACTGGTGTATGTATCATATAATAATTAATTGGAAAACATATATACTACATACCACATAGAAAAGAAGAATCAGAAGAAACTGTAATCAATACCTCAAAAGAAGAAACGAAGATATTGTAGTCAAGAGGCTATTCACTACAATGAGATATATAGGGTTGTATGGTAAATTCCAAATTAAAGAAATTCCAAAAATCCGTCCCAAAGTGAAAGCCCACAGATTTAAAAGGCACAGTTTAACCCCGTTGTGACATAAACCGAACGGTTCAATCCGGGTCTTAACTGACATATTAACCGGCTCGTCCGACCCACCCACGAAAACATTGCCCATAAGTGGAGTGACAAATCGGGCCGCTTGGTCAGATCAAAATGGGTAATTTTATTACCAGTTGAAAACTATTTTTTGGGTATTTATTTAATTTTCTTTTACCGAGGGTGATATAAAATCATCTTCTGATCTTCACTTTTTTAGGATTTTCAGATCTAATAATCAAAGAGCTTCTTTTATTTGTCTATTCACCATTTTTCATATGATCTCTCTCGACTTCTTTCTTAACCTGAAACAATATCAAAATGGAAAATTGATTAAGAATCGCATAGTTACACACAAATACAAAATACAACAATATGAAAAATGCAAAGAACGGTACCTTGTAGGCAGACTTCTTACGTTATAAAATGTCAGGGTTATTGAGAGATCCCAAAATTTAAAGGTGGAAAGAACGGTTTTGTGAAATCAAAGCCGCAATCAATGTGGAATAGGGGAAATGAGAAAAGGAAAAACTTAAATTTACTGCTTCATAGAGGGGAAGGGATAACGGTAGCAATAGACGAAGGGTCAATGAGCTAGACTAAATATGCACATGTGGACTTTTGCTGGCATTGATGTGGCATTTATGTGCCAAAGTGGCTTTAAAATTTGGCATTACGTGGCATTAGAGGTGGCATTACGTGGCTTTAAATCCTTTGCTTTATTAGATATAAAGATAAAAAATATAATAAAAAATTTATGTATAATATATCTAAAGTTTAAAATGAAAAACTACTAAACATTGAGGACTAAAAAAGACAAATTTTAAAAGTCCATTAAAAGATTAGTAGAAAAAAAATTTACTTTTAAAAAAACTAGTTATTCCAATTGATAAAAAGTCACTTATTCAAATAATAATAGGTTTTTAGAAAAACTACCATTCGAGATGCTCTTATAACCGTTTCAAGTCCGCTCAGGAAAATAAAAAAACAAATAAAATAATTCAACAGCATCCGAACAAGAGAGAGTCCCACATGGTCAAAGCTTGTAAGAAAGATCTCTGAAACATCATAGACTCCTTTGTACTTTACCATAAGAACGATTTCAACAATTATTGAAGGTTTCATTTGTGATTTGGTGTTACTTTGATCTGATTTTGAGCTAATTCAGCTGCAGCGTGCAGGTAATTGTAATTGTTCTCTTTTGTTTGTTTTGTTGTGATGTTGAGGTTTCAGAACTTGATTTGATTAATACGTGAGGATAAAATTAGAGAATACGCGGGACTATGAAACCCTAGCCGATGTGCCCTAATCGTAGATTTTGAAAAGGATGTGAGTATTCTAAATTCAGAATAGAAGTCAACAGGTTTGTCCATCTAGGGTACGTGGTTATTGGAGAAATATGGTAAATCAATATGAAGGTAATTACCTGGAAATAATGAAAAACCTGTAGATCATTAACTTTGCATCTTTTATCTTTGAGAAAACGTGTGATTAAAGAAACTAATAAGATACACGTGCTACATTAGCAAATTTAAAGAGATGAATCATTAGGTTTGATGGAAAATAAGCAGTTGTAGTGCTCATGAAAATAAGGTTAACACGTTTCTTAGATTACATGATAAGAGTAATTTCATTATATCTAGAAATTTAAACGATCATAAACCAAATAAGTCACTTTGTTGTATGAGTATCCAACGACATTGCGTATTTATGAATACCGATCAATTTGTTTCAAAGTCAGTCTAGATGATACCCTGATCAAAACTTGTTCTAGCTGTAATATGGTACAAAAGTCTGATTTAAACTGACAAGGATATCTGACATTAATTACTGTTATATATAAAATTTTCATCTTACATTACATTTTTTATATTAGACAACTTTACACACAATATGACTGGTGCTTAAGCGATAATAAAAAAACTCCTCAACTATGGCTTCTGGTGGAATGGGTCCTACTGCAGTTGAAAAAACTGGCGGGGATTCTATGTTTGTTGACAAACTGCCGGAAGAAATCAATGAAATGACAATTAAAGATGACAAAATCGAAAAGGTTGGAACTTGTTGACTCCAATAGGATCTTTTTTTGGATGTTGACTTTGACTTTAACTTGCATTAGAATCTGTTTTCTTGTAGGAAATGGAGGCAACAGTGGTAGATGGACATGGGACTGAAACTGGCCATATTATTGTTACTACAATTGGTGGAAGAAATGGTCAACCTAAACAGGTAACCTTTAATAACTGAAAATATGGCATAAAATTGCTATTGTTTTGTTGAAAGTTACAGTTATCTTAATGAACGGTTTATATTGTTTTCAATTCTTTTATTAACAGACAATAAGCTATATGGCAGAGCGTGTAGTTGGGCAGGGTTCCTTTGGAATTGTGTTTCAGGTAATAATATAAACTTTAAACTTATGATTTAAATCATTAACATTTTGGTATGCAAACATTAATTGATTTATATATATATATATATAAAATATATATATAAATTTAAAATCTTGCAGGCAAAGTGTTTGGAAACAGGGGAAGCTGTTGCAATAAAGAAAGTATTGCAAGATAAACGATACAAGAACCGTGAATTGCAGACAATGCGGATTCTTGATCATCCAAATGTTGTTTCTCTCAAACACTGTTTTTTCTCAACTACAGAAAAAGATGAACTCTATCTTAACCTGGTTCTTGAGTATGTTCCAGAAACTGCTTATCGTGTAGCAAGACATTACAGCAAGGCAAATCAACGGATGCCTATGATTTATGTCAAATTATACACATATCAGGTTTGTTTGTTTTTGCATATAAAACCCTTGTCTTAGTTTAACATTTACTTCCATTAAGAAAGATTAGTTCAGTGATCTTTCTTCTCATGATTGTGATTTACTTTGGGATAATCCAAATTATAGATGTTTAGAGCATTGGCTTATATTCATGCAATTGGGGTTTGCCACAGAGACATCAAGCCTCAAAATCTTCTAGTATGCATCCAAAACTTATTTCTCACAAATTTATAAAACTTTATTTACAACAATGCACACAATCTGATCTGCAGGTAAATCCTCATTCTCACCAACTTAAACTATGCGACTTTGGGAGCGCCAAAGTTTTGGTAATATGTTTGTCTATTTTTTACTACAGCGGCCCAAATGCTATTATATATTTATATTGAATTTATATATAGGTGAAGGGGGAGCCGAATATATCCTACATTTGTTCTCGATATTATCGTGCACCAGAACTCATATTTGGGGCAACCGAATACACAACTGCAATTGATATCTGGTCAGTTGGTTGTGTTCTTGCTGAACTGCTTCTTGGACAGGTTTTTACTTGCAGCACCTATTAATATTATATTATACTATTATAATGTTTCTTCTTAAACTTTATATTTTCTTTTTTCAGCCTCTTTTCCCAGGTGAGAGTGGAGTTGACCAGCTTGTAGAGATCATTAAAGTAAGTCAATGACCATCTTCATTTAAAAAATTTCTGTTGTTTATTATCTCATTTTTAATGTAATGTAGGTCCTTGGTACACCGACTCGTGAAGAAATAAAATGCATGAATCCAAATTACACAGAGTTTAAGTTCCCACAAATCAAGGCTCACCCGTGGCACAAAGTGAGGACGGAGCTTACTTTTAATCACTTTTTATAATAATTTGTATATAATTATTAATAATAATAGTGTGATGTGAAATAGATATTTCACAAGCGAATGCCCCCAGAGGCTGTAGATCTTGTTTCAAGACTCCTACAATATTCTCCAAATTTGAGGTGCACTGCTGTAAGTACACCCATTTGCCATTAAATTATCAAAGACATAAATACAAAGTTATTGGAATTATTATTTTTATAATAGTTGGAGGCATGTATCCACCCGTTCTTCAACGAACTCCGTGATCCAAACACTCGTCTTCCAAATGGGCGCCCTTTGCCTCCCCTCTTCAATTTCAAACCTCAAGGTATATTCTCCTCTTATTATCCAATCTAATCTAATGTGATTTTTTTAAAATAAATTTTGTTGTTTTCATGCTGCTGCTAAAAATGAAATGCTAATGATTAATGGGTTAACAGAGGTAAAAGATGCATCAGTTGAACTTCTGGCTAAATGATAAAGATCCTATTACCGAGCCTATGGCAGACTCGGCCCCACCCACACATGACCACCCTTGGGTTGTTTATTCTAGAAGGCCACGTGTCAAGAATTGATTAGAGAGGTTGTTAGTTTGTTAGAATAACAATCCGTTATATAGCCATGTAGTGTGTGCATGCTATTTTATCTTTTTCATTTTGAATATTGTAATCGGCCTTTTGGCTTGGGCAGGAAGACTCCATTAGAGGAGCTTCTTTGAGCATTTTAATTTCAATCAAACACAGCCTTTGGCTGCTTATTTCCATTCTTGTATTCCGATCTCCATCATTTGGTTCCATTGCCATGGTTC
The DNA here is from genome assembly GCA_963853835.1 of Calendula officinalis. NCBI lineage: Eukaryota > Viridiplantae > Streptophyta > Magnoliopsida > Asterales > Asteraceae > Calendula > Calendula officinalis. The sequence goes on from OY970827.1 coordinate 12,988,325, forward strand.
AACCTGACGCTCCTGCGGTGAATACCCGCATTCAATCACGTTTGGATTCCCATGATGAACGCCTCGATCACTTATCCGGCAAAGTCGATGAGATCTCTGCTACAATGGCTGCCGTGAAAGAAATGATGTCTAAGATCCTCTCCAGTCAGGAGAAATCTGCTGGCAAACGAGTCACAGATGAGGTACCACCAGATTCCGGCTATGTGTTTCTCGAAGACCTTACTCCTCCTGGCGACCAATCTCAGGGCTCCAAATTCCGGTCACCGGTGATTAAGGACCACCATTTTCACAACAACTCCGCCGACCACTCGTTGTTTTCTCTTCCGAAGGTGAAGCTGCCTTCCTTCGACGGCGCCGACCCACGTGGTTGGATTACCAAAGCTGAGTTGTATTTTCAGGTAAACAAAATCCCACCGATTCAGAAACTTCACCTTTCTCAGATGTGTATGGATGGCCCAGCCCTAAATTGGTACACAAACCTGTTGATTAAGAACCCTACCACCACATGGTTACAATTCCGTGATAAATTGATGGTGCGATTCAGTGGTACCAAATTCCGCAATGCCCATGAAGCCCTTGGTTCTCTCTTCCAAGAGGGCGACATTGAGGAATACATCAATGAATTTGAGGCTCTTTCTGCCCTAATTCCCGATCAAACAGAGGAGCAGTCGATCGGTATGTTTCTTCGGGGTTTGAAACCAGAGGTGCGCAACTGGGTCCGTGCTCTGAATCCTTCTTCGTGTGACGAGGCCATGGAATACAGCCGTCACGTCACCACCTATTCGGGTACGTACACTTCTAATTCGAACTGGAAGGGTTATTCCGCCCCGGCTTTGCCCCAACCGGCCCCTCCCCTTGCTAAGCCCAATCCCTCCATTGGCCCAATTCCAAACAAATCTCAGCCCACCCACACCAGCCCAAGAACACGTCATTTGTCCAGAACTGAATGGGAAGATAGGCGTCGTAAAGGCTTATGTTTTAGTTGTGGTCAAAAGTACTCCCCACAACACAAATGTTCTTCGGGTCAATTACGGGTCATGCTCTTACCCGACGATGAAGATGTTGGCGACGACGGAGAGATTTGTGGTCTCGAATTGGTGGTGCCACCAGAACCTCCCACCGGCGGCGAACTCCTTTCCCTCGACTGCAATTTTGGGGATCTTCATTCCGCTATTGATGATTCCGATTTAAAAACCCTAAAAGTCATGGGGGATATCTGTGGATTGCCTGCCCTAATCTTAATTGATGGCGGGGCATCCCACAACTTCATTTCTAAGAAGCTTGTTACTGCTCTGGGTCTCGAATTGGTCCCCATTAACACCATAGGAATCCGTTTGGGCGACGGCAACACAGTGTGGATCACTCATCAGTGCCGCAATATCTCTATGAAATTTGGCATGTTTGAATGTCAGGTCGATGCTCTGGCGTATGATATCGGCCCACTTGATTTTATAATAGGAATTGCTTGGCTTAAGCCTCTGGGTAACGTGCTATTTAACTGGCAAACTCATGAGATGACCTTTTGGCAGAAAGGTTTACCAATCACTTTAAAAGGGATTAACTCTCCTCTCTTTTCACACGCTTCCTTGCGGGATTGTTTGGCAGGACAATTGGTTCATATGGTCACTGAATCCACACATTCCTCTCCACTACCCACAGACCAACAGACACAAATTGATCTCCTCATTTCCAGGTTTGACTCACTCTTTCAAGAACCCAAAGGCTTGCCTCCTGTCCGGTCTATTGAGCACAAAATCATCCTTCTCGACGGGCAGGGACCTATTTGTGTCAGACCATACCGCTACCCGCACGCCCACAAGGATGAGATACAACGACAGGTCACTGAAATGCTTAATTCGGGTATAATCCGGGTCAGTCAAAGTGCTTATTCTAGCCCAGTCATCTTAGTCAAAAAGAAGGATTCCTCTTGGCGAATGTGCATCGACTACAGATCTTTAAACAGGGCTACTATTCCGGACAAATACCCGATCCCTGTGGTTGAGGAACTCTTGGATGAGCTCCATGGTTCTCAATTTTTCTCCAAATTCGACCTTAAATCAGGCTTTTACCAAGTGCGAGTCCGTGAACAAGATGTAGAAAAAACGGCATTTCGCACTCATGACGGGCACTACGAATTCCTCGTCATGCCTTTCGGTTTGACTAACGCACCGGCGACCTTTCAAGCCTTGATGAATGATATTTTCAGGCCTTTGTTGCGTCAAGGGGTGTTGGTTTTTTTTGATGATATTCTGCTCTATAGCCCAACATGGCAGCACCACCTTTCACTATTGGAACATGTACTTCAGCTGCTCCATACACACGGCCTCGTAGTGAACAGGAAAAAGAGTCACTTTGCTATTCAAACAGTAGAGTATTTGGGTCATGTAATTGACAAAACGGGTGTCTCTATGGACCCTTCAAAGGTCGAGTCCGTCACACAATGGCCCACCCCACAAACCGTCAAGGGAGTTCGTGGTTTCTTAGGCTTAACTGGTTATTACCGAAAATTCATCAAGGGATATGGTAAAATCGCCCAACCATTAACTGCTTTAACCAAGAAAGATGGGTTTTCATGGAACTCTTCAGCCCAGGCAGCCTTCGATGAGCTCAAGTTAAAGATGACTTCGGCTCCGGTGCTTTCTCTACCCGATTTCTCCAAACCGTTTGAGATAGAATGCGATGCTTCCGGGAAGGGTATTGGCGTTGTCCTCATGCAAGACCGTCGTCCAATTTCTTTTTTCAGCAAGGCTCTCTCCGACCGAACACTGTCCAAATCGGCATACGAGAAGGAAATTATGGCTCTTGCTTTAGCTATCCAACACTGGCGTCCATATCTCCTAGGTCGTTCTTTCACAGTGCACACTGATCAAAAAAGTTTAAAGCACCTCTTGGACCAACGCATCACGACCACCGACCAACAAAATTGGTTGGCTAAGCTCATGGGTTACCAATTTTCAATCTCTTACAAACCTGGTAACGAAAATCGGGCTGCAGACGCCCTTTCCCGCATCCACGAAGGGGCTGAACTTTCTACTATGATATCCTTTCCACAATGGTTGGATGGTGACACCCTCACATAAGGGTATGACTCTGATCCAGCCATTCAAAAGTTGATCCGGGACCTCACTGATCAACCTGATTCTCACATACATTACAAACTGCTCAACGGGAAACTATTCTACAAACACCGATTGGTCCTACCCTCGACCTCCTCGTGGATCACTAAACTTCCCCACGAGTTTCATAACACTCCTAGCGGTGGTCATTCAGGGTTTTTTCGAACGTATAAGCGCTTAGCAGCTCATGTGTATTGGCGGGGAATGACCAAATCGGTCCAACTGTTTGTTCAGAATTGCGATACCTGCCAGCGCTACAAATCTTCCACCCTTGCTCCTGCTGGTCTATTACAACCCCTGTCCGTTCCCACCGCCATTTGGGAGGATATCTCCTTAGATTTTATCACCGGATTACCTAAATCTAAGGGATTCGATGCGATTCTTGTTGTCGTCGACCGCCTTTCAAAATACTGCCATTTTGTTCCATTGAAGCACCCATACACGGCCAAATCTTTGGCAACTATATTCCTACACGAAATCATTCGCCTACATGGTATTCCCAAATCGGTTTTGAGCGACCGAGACCCCCTGTTTTTGAGCAGTTTTTGGCGCGAGATTTTCTCCCTCCAGGGAAGCCAGGGAAGCCAGCTGAAATTCAGTTCAGCTTATCACCCGGAGACGGACGGTCAAACTGAGGTCGTTAGTCGAAGTTTAGAGACCTACCTACGTTGCTTCGCTACCGATCAGCCTACCACCTGGTCAAATTGGCTGTCGTGGGCAGAATTTTGGCACAATACTACATATCATGTCTCTACTAATTGCACACCCTTCGAGATTGTTTATGGTCGCCCTCCACCGACGGTCCTGTGTTTTATTCCGGGGGAAGTTCGTTGTGATGCGGTTCAACTTGAGTTAACCGATAGAGACGAAGCTCTTAAGCAACTTCAATATCACCTTGCTCGTGCTCAGTCACGGATGAAAAGCTCATCCGATAAACATAGGAGAGATGTTCATTTTGACGTGGGAGAATGGGTTTTTCTCAAGCTTCGCCCACACCGACAACAATCGGTTATCCGTCGGATCAACCAGAAACTGGCTGCCCGTTTTTACGGTCCCTTCCTGATAGTCGCCAAAGTGGGTGCCGTCGCTTACAAACTCCAGCTCCCAGATTCAGCCCGTATTCACCCAGTTTTCCACGTTTCCCTTTTAAAGAGAGCTGTGGGTTCTGCTCCAGTGGAAACTGAGTTACCTACTGGTTTAACCGTCGATCCAGACTTCTCACATTCCCCGGCTGCGTGCCTCGGAAGGCGTTCCATCATGAAAGACGGCGCTCAGGTGGAACAATGGTTGATCCAGTGGCATTCGGGCACAGTAGAAGACGCCACTTGGGAAGACTCCACTCACATTCAAAGTCAATTCCCTACATTTCAGCTTGAGGACAAGCTTGTTCTTCAAGAGGCGGGTAATGATAAAGATCCTATTACCGAGCCTATGGCAGACTCGGCCCCACCCACACATGACCACCCTTGGGTTGTTTATTCTAGAAGGCCACGTGTCAAGAATTGATTAGAGAGGTTGTTAGTTTGTTAGAATAACAATCCGTTATATAGCCATGTAGTGTATGCATGCTATTTTATCTTTTTCATTTTGAATATTGTAATCGGCCTTTTGGCTTGGGCAGGAAGACTCCATTAGAGGAGCTTCTTTGAGCATTTTAATTTCAATCAAACACAGCCTTTGGCTGCTTATTTCCATTCTTGTATTCCGATCTCCATCACTAAACTCATACCAGAACATGCTCGGAAACAGCAGTGTCCTGTACCGGGCAGTTAAGATATGTTGTCATGGTATTAATGCAATATTATTTGATCATCATCATATTCATGTTTATCTTCCGTTTAACTTACCCCTCCCTTGCTAGATTTGTTCTCCGAAAGTTTAACTTGTCTTTCTATTTGTGGTATGTTTGTATGGTGTTAATATGCACTATCTGTTGTGGATTCTTTCGAACACATCTTTCATAATGCCTCACACACTGATTTTTTTTGTATCTTTTTACAAAACATTTCATTTAATGGGAAAGCGATGAAACTAGGCATGTAAACAAACTGAACGTTCGGTGAACTGTTGGACTAGAGTTTGTTCATGTTCGTTCATTTAGTTAAATTGGTGAATATGAACAAGATTTTGTGTTCGTTTAGCTAAACGAATGAACACGAACAGAGGCACCATTTGATTAAAATGTTTGTGAACAAGGGTCCGTGTTCATCCATTTAAGTTCGTTCGTTCAAGGGTCCATGTTCATCCGTTTAAGTAAAATATTTACGCACCAAAATTATTTAAGGGTTTTGTTAACCATTGCCCTAAAGCAATGATTAATGTATAACTAAAGAAACATAACTACTCAAAAGTGGTTAATAGAATTCAAGATGAGTGATTTTTATTAGTTAATTTATAATTATAATTAATTTAAGTCAATAAAAATTTGTTAACCTTTGCTTTAAAGACAACATTTAACATTTCTCATTTTTTTTACCTTCACCTAACCTTATCTATTCTTGTTTTCAAATAAGAGAAATGATATTTGTATCTATTTATGTGTCTATCCGTTTCTAAACTTGTGTGCAATCCACTAATTTATTTCCTCATATATTTTTTGATTTTAATATTTATTATCATCAAATGGATAGAGATATAAGTAGCACAAATAAGCTTTACCAAACAACCCCTATGTATATCGTCTTCATCTCTCTCGCAGTTGGTATGTATTGATTATGTATGTAACGATCTCTGCATGGACATTTTTTACTTCTTAATTACGTTATCGATCAACAGTATAGTTACATTAGATAAAATACCCCAAAATTGTTACGCTGTTCGATTATTTTAATTTAACTGCATTTTGGGTGTTGGCTCAAATTCGCTAAGTATATTGACGATATCTGTAAATTTGGTCGAAGTGAGTCCGATTTTGGTTTCAATTATCTGCAATAGCATGTAAACTCGTTTTTCTTAAGGCTGTTTTAGTTGATTGTATATTGTGTTTGATGTTTTTATTACTCTTTTGATGTTTGGTAGAGCTGTTAGAAATTTTAACTATTTGATTTCGACATAAGTTGAAGAAATGGTGTATTTCATGATCTAAACTATTTTCAAAGGGACAGAAATGAATTTAGGTATTATTTAGACTTGCAGAGATTTTATTTAGCTTACAGCATGAGGCAAACATAAATTGTTTTTTGTCCTTACTAATTGTTTCTCTAGAATCTTTGATTCTTAATTTTGAATTTAATAATTATTGATTTGATAGCGAATCTTCTTTTTATGAACAGATTAAGAGCTTCTTTCTGCAAGGCTTTCGAAAAATGGTACTTCTTTCTTTATGTCATTTCTATATTAAGGGGGGTTTGGGATTGCTTATTGAAAATACATTATCTCATTTTGAAAATGGATAACTAGTGGTTACACAACATGATTCTAAAAAATAGTGTTTGGATTTGACTGATGTTTGAAATCGCTATAACTTGATAATCAGTTTTTTAGTGTTTGACAAATCTGATTATTTATTTAATTAATAGGTTAAATGCAAATAATCAGTTTTCACAAAGCAATAAGCAAAACTTTGGGTTAGTTGATATTGAAAAAAAAGACAAGTTCATTGGTGATTTTAACACTTTTTTGGGTACATTGCCTATATCTAGTCAAATTTGAAAGTTGGATGATCATAAATGATATTTACCCTAAATAGTTCTACCATTTGAAATGGCTTGCCATTTTTTCCATTAAAATTGTCAGTGCTGCTATTTATTATACCTTATCCTCATTTTACTTTCTGACCTTATTCTAATTTCTTTCTTGTATTGTGATTGACTTAAACAGGATAGTGAAAGTAATGCTTCTGGTGAGGATAATGAGAATAATTACTGGGATACTGAAGATGAACTTGAAATCGAGAACATAACCCGACCATCTTGTTCAAATTTAGTAACTATGAATTCTCAAGTTATTCTTAGCAATGGGGAGGTAATTGTTTTTATAGTGATACATGGATTAATTAGGTAAATTAACTTGTTTTATTTTATAATTAAAGGCAAGCTCATCAGCAAACTCCAATCTGGTTCAGCAGTTCCTAGGCATGGGATTCTCTGAGAAATTGGTTTCAAAAGCAATTAAAGAAAAAGGTTTATCATTCATTTACAGATTATGTTTAATTGGTAAAGCATACTTTACAACTTTGTTTTTCCTTATATATAGGGGAAGATAACCCAGACTCCATTCTAGAAGCCCTGCTTACATACTCAGTGAGCAAACCTTTTTTCTTTTATTTCTTTTTCTTTTTTGTATCTCACAATAAGATTTAACAGAGATAAGCAGACATTTTTTGCTTTAAATAATGTTTTGCAGGCTCTTGAAGACTCTATAGAGGAAGATAAGTCAGTTGATATCAACTCTATTCAGCAACAAGAATGTGTAAATAAGGATGAGTTTTCTTCTGAATATGATGATAGTCTTCTTGACGGTTTCTCTGATTCTGACAGCTGGTTTGACAGTGAATTAACTGTAAGTAATTGTCACATATTTTTTTCTTTCTTATTATTGTTTTTCTTTTTCAAACTAACATCATGCTAATATCTATAATGTACAGGAGAATGGCCATTTTTCACCTAAACATGATAACACTGTTATTTTATTAGCAAGTATGGGGTATACATTAGAAGATGCTAGAGCAGCGATGGAAAGATGTGGTGCGTTTTCTCTACTAATTAATGTATACTTCCTCAATTACATTTTTTTTAAAAACAAATTATGTTTTTTTTAAGAAAGTAATTTGTTCATGTTTGCAGGTACTGATGCCTCAATTGCAGAATTAACTGATTTTATTTGTGCTGCTCAAATGGCGAAAACAGAACCTGTCTTTTTTGAGGAGGAGGTGTTTACTGATTTACCTTTTTTTATGTTCAGTTTCTGAAAACTAATTAATACACATGTGGCAAATTGGTTGGTCAAACGGGTTGGGTAATAATCTTATTTCATAAATAAAAATATTTTGAATAAAAATGATTTAGCAAGTTTTATTCATTGGAGTATATACTTTGGACAACATTTGACCTGTTCCCATTTTTAGTGATTTATTTCTTTTACCATTTGACCTGCCAGAAATAAAAAATAACCCAAATCCACCATAGTAATCGTAATTATCTATTGAATTATTTCTTATTACGATATAAAATCAGAAACCCAAAAACTTATATGGTGAGACCCAGAAACTTAAGAGGAAATTACACGAGCTCAGCAAATTGAAAAGAAAGAAACAAAAGGGCCCACTAACTGAGGAAGACGATGTGATCCGTTTACCAAATCCCATGATAGGCTACGGTGTACCATCAGAATCCAGTATAATAACCCACAGAACACTCCCAGAAGCAGCAATCGGGCCACCGTTTTTCTATTACGAAAACGTCGCTTTTGCTCCAAAAGGCGTTTGGGATGAAATTTCTAGTTTCCTTTATGACATCCAGCCTGAATTTGTGGATTCAAATTACTTTTGTGCAGCTGCAAGAAAACGAGGATATGTTCACAATCTCGCGATTAATAACAGATTCCCGATTCTTCCTCTTCCTCCTAGAACCATAACTGACGCATTACCGTTGACAAAACGAAATGGGATAATCGAACAAAACTTAATTGTTTGCAAACAAGTTACGCGAGTTCAAGATTGACGGATAGGATCAGGAAAGCTTTGGACGTTAGAGGTGCAGAAATATGTAATGGATGAATGTAGAAGGTGGAATTTGGTTTGGGTTGGGAAAAATAAGGCTGCACGATGAAGTTGAAATGTTGTTAGGGTTTCCTAGAAATCATACCAGAGGTGAGCAGGACGGATAGATATTTGGTAACTCCTTTCAGGTCATTATTTTTTATCTCAATATTGCCATTGTTCTTGCTTATTTATGCGTTCATTGAAATATTTTTATGGGGAAATGGAGGGCTAATTGTGTTGATATAGGAAAGTTAGAGGGCTGAATATCCACTTAACTTTTTACCTTGGCTATACCTATAACACTAATCATGCATTTACTATCCTAATTACCAGGTGGATACAGTTGCTTTCGGTATTAAAGGAGATATTTCCAAATGTGCTGTCACTGTTCTCAGGAATCGGTGGGGCTGAAACCGCCTTGGGATTCCATTAAAAAACGTTGTTTCAGTTGAAATATCACAAGGCAGTAGAGACATAGTTAGAAGCTGGTGGGAACAGAAGGGCAATCTCGTCCATTTGGCTGATGTTCAGGAATTAAATGCTTGAGCAGTTTATTACTTCATATGGTGGGTTTGATCTTGTGGTTGGTGGAAGTCCGTGCAATAATCTAGCTGGTGGTAAGTAGAGTTGGACTTGAAGGTGAACACTCGTCGCTTTTTTATCATTATATCCGTATTTTGGATACAGTTAGGTGTATAATGAGGCCAAAACTAGTTTAAAAGGTCTGAGAAGGTTGGTTGGTTGGTAGTTTAATATGTATCTAAGTTACACTGAAATATATTTCGTCAAGTTTAAGGTGAAGAATTAGTAGTAAAATTTGACATATACTTGGGAAGCCGAGACTGCAAAAAATTTGGTAAAAGATTATAATGTTGCTGTTGCATATCCAAATGTTACTTATATATGTATACATACTCCATACGTTTTAAATGTATCATCATCAAACTAACGCACTAAAAGCGACTCTATAGAATCATCTTAGATGCACAAATCAATATAGTGCAATAAAGTGGACCAACTAAAATAAACATTTGAACCAACTAATATCAAACAAACTTAAACTGTCAATCCATTGGAGGTTGCAAAAAAAAAAAAAGGTAACCACAAACAAAGTTGAGGAACAAACTTGGACCAAAATTGGAACGTTCGGTTGGATCCCGGAACCTGGTTATTGATTATAATTTTTTTTAGATTGGATCTAAAATATAATTCATTAGAAAAATGATTGACATATCTAATTGGTAGGCTCGAAAAATTTATATACGTAGTATTATACATTTATCATTCATTTTTCTGTTAGATTACTGTTTATAAGAATTAACGGCGTTAAGAGATTGAAACGGAGGAAAGCAAATTTATATTTATAAGAATTGACTGCCTTCAGATATATCGAAACGGAGGAAAGCAATTTATGTCTAGAAAGTAGAAGCAAGTGTCGCATGCCCACATCTCCTAACTTCAATTATTTAAATAAAGGGTTTTGTTCGCCAGCCCTAAGGGCTGTCTCTAACATGTATAAAAGGCTTGTACATTCATTGATAGAGTAGTGATCATAAAATTCAGGGGGCTGTTTTTACTCTGATTTTGCCTTCTTATTGACAGCCCTAAAGACTGTCATTATCATTTTCCTTAAATAAATTAAATAATAAAAATTTAAAAATATAGTTAGAAATATACGTAGTCTTTAATTTATATATATAATACAGATAATATTAAAATAATAAAAAGTGGTTAAATTTATGTGAGTGTCAAATGATCAAAATTTCTATCAATTTATAAAATATGTGAGTAATCTTGATCATTGATTATTTGTGATCAATGATTGAAATGTGTCATTTGAGACTATATAAAAATTATACCTATAAATCATATACGTATGTAACATGTTAGTTAAACCTAGATAGGAAATGTATAACGTTACAAAACTTTTTATTTTTCATTATTGTATAAATGTTTATTAAGTTTATATTTATAAAGTGGTTTATAACAAGTGAACAAAAGTTGTATTAAGGTTACAATAGATAACAGATTCATGTTAAAAAGTTTTTCCTCTAACTTTTGGATTAATAAATCCGCAACGGAGTGCGGACTTATTACACTAGTTAACATACATATATTAACCGGACGTGTAGCAAAATACCAAAAAAATGATAAGAGAGGATATGTTCAAGAATCTGATTATTTTAAACAATTCGGGTAGATATCTCATATCCAATGTTCTAAATAACATGAGGTGTGTCGTAACGGCATAATCAAACTTCAAGTCTTAAAAGTCATGGCAAAACCATGATGTTTATAAAGGATGTAATACGATAATTTTGTTCATAAATTTATATGAGGTGTGCCGTAGCGGCAAAGTCAAACTTCAACCCTAAAAGTCATGGCAAAACCATGGCATTTACAAACGATGTAAAAAACATATTATTATAAATTTAAACATAGTACATTAAAAAAAAATCTTCATCGTTAGCATATCTAATCATTCTTATAACATATAAGTATTTGAATCATAACTTAGTTGGTTTAATATACATAAAAAACGCAACTTATTACAGGTAATTGTGAGCAAAGTCTGACATCAATATACGCACGCCTTACGTACAAGCTTTAAATCATGATATGATGATATAATCAAACCTCAAGTCTTGACTAACCTGGCGAAAGCAAAAAAGAGACCTTTAGAACCATGCTCGTATCTCAACCAATCTCTCATAAGTTGTTCAAAAAGTTACACAAAGGGCCAATTGTGACACAATTGTTTTGTTGAGGGTTTGCATATAAAATTACCAAATCTTGTTCATATCAGTAACCTGTACCCTTCCTTGTTAGGGTTTTACATTTTTTCTTCTTCGTTGATTCTGCTCACAGATGGGTGAACCGATTCAAAGAGAGCAGCAACATCTGACTCTAGTCACGAGAAAAGCATGCTTTGGTCTACCAACAGCTTGCCCTTCGTGCCTGCCTGTTTACATCTATCTCAAATTCGCTAAAGTTCCTTTCGATTTGTGTTATAATCTCACTTATCCTGATTCCGGTACGTAATGTCAATTTTAATGTCTGATGGGACATATAAGGATGATTGCATTTGAATTTTTTACTGATTCTAATTTAATTTATATGGAAAAATGATCATTGTGTTCTTAGGTAAAATGCTTGATTTCAGTTTTCTGATTACATGATTTTATAACTTTACTTCGATATTTGGTTATAGTGGCTTGACCGAAAACTGTAACTGCTACTACATATTGAATAATGCTGGTGGATGTTTAGTCTGCAACAATTATAATCATAATGAATTAATGATTATAAATATGATAAAATAATTGACTTGAATTTTTCCTTTGTTGATCCATTCCAGATCAAATTCCTTATGTTGATTCGGATACGTATGTGGCTTACAACAATGAGAAGGGTGGTGTAATTGAAAGTTTAAAAGAAGATAATATAGTTAATTTGGATTCAGAAGTCCAAAACCTTCCTGAATGGGTATCAACAAATGCAATGATTAATTCATGGCTTTCAGATGCAATTTTGTATGAACTTTGGGTTGGTTCAGATGGAAATACTGCACACAAGATTTTTTACTCTGATCTCCCATGGCCAATTGGAAAGGTTTTATACTTAAAGCAAGTGCACAATGTGAAACATTTACTTGGAATATCAAAAGATAATGCTGAAAGAAGGGAAGAAGAGGTATTGCTCTATCTTTTTCACAAAATTTTGATGGATATATTTATTTGTGTAGGTAACAGTCGAGTTTAATGAATTTCTTGTGTAACTAACAGATATATAGGAGAGCTACTATAGCTTACCAAGCTTTATCAACTAAGTTAGGCGAAGAGTCCTTTTTCTCTGATAACAGGTAAGTCTTCTTATTTGAAATCTTTTTGTTTTAATTTAATTACTAAAACAATAGTAATGTTGTTGTACTCAATGTAATGCAGGCCAACTAGTTTGGATGCTATGTTCCTTGGGCATGCACTTATTACACTTTATGCATTACCAGTAAGTATCATCATCCTACAGTGGTTTTTTATTATATTGTAATCATGATGCTGACTATGATTTAGGAGGAAATATTTTCATAATTATGATAAGTTTAGCTGCTTTATATCTACAGATTTTGTCTCGTTTATGACTTTTATTATTCCCCAGTTAGGTCCTGCATCTGTCACTGTTAGTTTAAGTCTGTTGATTGAGGGTAAATCAGGTAACTAAAAATGTTTAGATATCACTTCAAATAAATTAAGTATATCTTTTAGATGTCCAATTGTAATATATTGTCACTGTCAGCGTCAGGCTACATTAGCTAGTGAAGGGTAGTTTTGGTATTTTATTAGATCGGATTATATATAAGATTTTTTGTTTATTTTTGTGTCAGGAAACATCAGTGCTTCGTGGGAAACTGTTGGAACAAGCTAATCTTGTAAAGTATGCTGATAAACATAAAACTGAACTTTTAGATGTTGGATCATCATCATCTTCTGATCCATCATCAACATCTATACCAAAACGAGGGCCTTCAAATTGGAGTAAGTTTTTTACTTGTGACACAAATTGTTACATATATATGAATTATTTTGTATCATAGTAAAAATTGACCTTTTTTTTAACTTAGGTTCAAAATCCAAGAGCCAGCCTAAGAAGGAAAGAACAGAGGAAGAAAAAAGTTTCAGAAGAAAGGCAAAATATTTCTTGGTGACTCAGATGGTTGCTGTTCTTGTTTTTCTAAGTCTTCTTGGGGGATCTGATGATACTGAAATAGATGCTGATGGTGATGAGGGCTTCGATTATGAATGATAACTTTTTAATTTGGTGTTTTTAGTTAATTTGGTTTTATGTGGAAAATTTTGGTGACATGCACATATACAACTTGATTGATTTGAGTTGTGAAAATTAGATGAGAGATAAATATGAAGCGGGATTTGCTTCTTGTATTTCTTTAACATTTCAAGTTTCTAAATGTGTTGGATTCTGTAAACATTTCTTTTTATTATCTTTCAATTGCTTAAGAATTGTTAGCCAGAGTTGAGTCTAGGTCTTTTTATCATTGTGTTGGTGTTTTTGCTTGTGTCTGTGTTCTACTGTATATTTTTGTATCGTATCAAAAATTGACATCCCTATTTCCAGGTACATGGGAATGAATTTTCTTATTAAAATTAAAATGAAATATTAGTCTTTTATATCAAAATAGTTAACTAATTTTTATAAATATTTTAGTAATCGTTATTTGTCGTTAAAAATCTAATCAGTATGTTTCAATATTAGACTTTTTCGTTTCTACTTAACTATAAATACTCTTACTATCAAAAACATTTTCTCCACAATTCAAAATTTCAAACTCAAAAGAGGCGCATCCTCTGCATACATTCTCTTTCAGATCAACCAAATCTTATTAAAAAAAAATGCTAAAAAAATCTACCACATTTTCCCGCCATCTCAACTTTCAGAAGCAACTGCAGCAACATCATCAGCCACTAAAAGAGCAACTCTTAATCATCTTGAAGCAATGTGTTTCCACCAAGACAGTTGAACAAATTCACACCCAAATGCTCATACACTCTGTAAACAAACCCAATTTCTTACTAGCCAAACTCATCGATCTAAAAGATTTCAATTACTCCTACCATTTATTCACTTCATTGCACCAACCAAATGACTATGCTTTCAACGTCATGATTCGTGGTCTAGCCACAGCCTGGCAAAGATTCGACATTACTTTACAACTTTATTATAAAATGAAGGGTTTATGCATAAAACCCAACAATTTCACGTACCCTTTTTTGTTTATCGCGTGTGCAAATCTTTTGGCAATTGAACATGGTAAGTTAGCTCATTGTATGGTCTTGAGATGTGGGTTAATGGTAGATTGTCACGTGAGACATTCATTGATTACAATGTACTCAAAATGTGGTGAAATGGTTTATGCACGCAAGGTGTTTGATGAAATTCCAGAGAGAGATTTGGTATCATGGAACTCAATGATTTCTGGGTATTCAAAGATGGGCTTTCCTGTTTCTGCTTTGGACTTATTTGAGAAGATGAAGAGCGAAGGATTTGAGCCAGATGAAATGACTCTTGTTAGTGTTCTTGGGGCTTGTGGGGATTTAGGAAATTTGAATTTGGGAAAATTGGTTGAGGATTATGTTTTGGATAATGAGATGAAAATGAATTCATATATTGGTTCAGCTTTAATTGGTATGTATGCAAAATGTGGGGATTTGGTTTCTGCAAGGAGGATATTTGATCAAATGATTAAGAAAGATTTGGTAACATGGAACGCCATGATTACAGGGTAATTACTTCTTCCTTTTTTCTAATTAATATTTGTTTTTTTCATGGTTACTAATCTTTTTATCTTGTTAATCTTCTCACACATTAGATATGCCCAAAGTGGATTATCAAATGAAGCAATTTCATTATTCAACATTATGAAAAATGAAGGCGTAAAAGCTGATAAAATAACTTTAATTGGAGTTCTTTCTGCATGTGCCTCAATTGGTGCTCTTGATGTTGGTAAATCTATAGATACATATGCATCAGAAAAAGGTTTACAACAAGATATATATGTATCAACTGCTTTAATCGATATGTATGCAAAATGTGGGACAGTAGACCATGCATTTAATGTTTTTAAAAACATGTCATTCAAAAATGAGGTTACATGGAATGCAATGATTTCTGCTTTTGCTTTCAATGGTCGTGCTCGTGAAGCTATATCATTGTTTAACAAAATGTCAGAAGGAAATGACAGAATTACCCCTGATGATGTAACATTTGTGGGAGTGTTATCTGCATGTGTGCATGGTGGAATGGTCAAGGAAGGGCGTCGGTTGTTTGACTTAATGAGGTCGTGTTTTAATTTAATTCCTAAAATTGAACATTATTCTTGTATGGTAGATCTTTTATCACGAGCTGGTTTGGTATATGAAGCATATGATTTTATTAAAAAAATGCCTGAAAAACCCGATGAAATTGCATTAGGCGCGTTACTTGGGGCTTGTCAGAAAGTGGGAAATTTAGATGTTAGTGAACGAGTCATGAAACTTTTATTAGAAATTGAACCTAAGAATTCTGGGAATTATGTAATTTCTTCAAAAATATATGCAAATTCAAAAAGGTGGGATGATGCTGCTAAAATGAGACTGCTTATGAGACAAAATGGTATTAATAAAATTCCTGGTTCTAGTTGGATTGAGATTGATGCTAAAGTTCACGAGTTTCATGTTGGTGGATTTTTTCATATTGATTCAGAAGGA
This sequence comes from Calendula officinalis, assembly GCA_963853835.1. Classification (NCBI taxonomy): domain Eukaryota; kingdom Viridiplantae; phylum Streptophyta; class Magnoliopsida; order Asterales; family Asteraceae; genus Calendula; species Calendula officinalis. Next base: position 13,004,401 of record OY970827.1, read on the forward strand.
ATCTATGAATTGCTTGACTTTTTATACGATGAGATGAAGTTAAAAGATTAAGTGGTAAATAATAAAGTTGTCAAAGGCATAGATTCGGTCATTTCTTGGTAGTTTGTAGATTATACTTATCTCCAGAAGACCATTAAGTTGACCAAAATAGCCGATCTTTGACTTTGACTTTGACTTTCAAGTCAAAGACTTTAAGTGGTGGGACACCGTCTCGAACCCATGGGACGTCTTCTTGGCTGTCATATATGATTTGGCAGTTTTGCAACGGTTATTCATATTTGTGGCTAACTGGATTGTAGGGCGACATGTGGTCATAACCATTCAAGAATTCAGGGAGAAAGCGAAGAGGAGCAGTTGAGAACTTTGTGGCTAAGTATTTATCCTTTTAACATGAATAGTATTACAGATTTACAGTTGTTTGTTTTAATGTTTTAGTTTAACCGGTATAGCTTGTATTCCTAATTGAAAAGAACTTCTAATTAGGTGAGAAAAATGTTAACTATCTTTTTAAGATTAATAACACATGTTAATTAAAGGTTAATTGTTAGACATGATGATTTGAGTGAAACGATTGTGTAGCTTAATTCAGTTAAACATCTTGAGATTCACAATTAGTACATGTTTCATATTATTTGATTCATATGAATAGTGAAACAATGCTTTTACTTACTTGAAAATTAGAACTAAATGGGTGCTTAACTTAAACCAAATATTCCCTAGCGGCAAAAGAATGGGTTTGGAACCGGCCATTTTGACAAATACCATACTTAACCATGTGGATACAAAATGCTTTTTGTTGGCCCCTAAGTAAAGGAATATTCACTTTCCTTAACTTAGTCACACGAAAAATAGCAATAGCAGCTGAAAAGTGACCTTGTTTGCTTTTATGTCTAATGTTTGTGAGTTAGAAATCCACATTTATTTCGGTTGTTGGAGAGTGTACTATACATGGAGATGTCTTAAGTACTTTCTCTCTTTTGATGCGTGTCATCTTCTAACTTGACAACAACTAAAGTGTTTGTACTTTCCCTAGCAGGCATGCGTCCAACCATTCCCTTAATGTTGTTGAAAGTCAAAGTAGTTGATACTTTTGCGTGCTCAGTTGGGTAGTGTATGACGCCTTTTATTTAAGACTTTCAACTATAAAAAATATTATTTAGATTTTTATGAGAGTGGATTAAGACAGTTGAACGAGGAGATATTTCCTAAGAGGATAATTAGTAAATCATGTGCAAATAGTTGACAATCTACATATCATAAGTACGTCGCTCGTTGATCTTTTTAACTAGGCATCGAATGATGCTACACTGCTTAGGTTGAATGATTTTTTCGTTTGACTAGTGAGGTCATACAAATTGTATAAGTATACGGGCACAAGTTAGTGTCACACAATCTATCATTAACGATTAAAGTCTTATATACAACGAGTAACTTTACTCAATGATTAGATACTAGCTATACAACATATTTAGTTATTCTAAGCATTCTTATTAACTGCTATCATTAAAACTTTACACAATAAGTTAGTGACTTCTATTTAAACTTTTACCTCATTTATATTCAAAATACTGAAACGATTAAAAAAGACAATGTTAATGAAGCTGTAAATAGGTGATAAATGTTCACTTTATATAAAGAGTAATGATATTTAGTTTTATCATTTAGTCCTACTCATAGTCCTACTCATTAGATGAAAACATATGTCAAAATTAAGAGATAATATTAGGAGAGAGAATTAATTGATTACACATATCTACCTATCAAATGGGTATGACTATGGTACACCACATAGTAAGACTAAATATCTATAAAATAAAATATTATTTGGTATTTTGCTAGGGTTAAAAAGAGAAAAGAAAAACATTAACGCTGTGGTAAGACTAAATATCTATAAAATAAAATATTATTTCGTATTTTGCTAGGGTTAAAAAAGAAAAGAAAAACATTAACGCTATAAAGTAAAACGAATAATTAGGCGTTTGAGGTTGCGTAGGTGCACCGTGCCCTAACGCTATAAATATCTTCGCCTGCTTCCCAGATTCTTCTCTTACGCTTCTCCTCCCTTCGAAGCGTGTTTTCCTCTCTGCCTGCCTCGTATTTTCATACATCAATTTACCAGAGAGGAAAATTTTACAAAATTAGGGTTCTTTCTCTTGACTTTAACCTACTTATTATCCCCTGATTTATCCGTACCATTTCTACTAGCCGTCACGTCAGGTACTTTCAATTCTATTTTGATTTCATATTAGGGTTCCGAGTCGCACTTCAGATCTGATTCAACTACTTGATATTTAAATAAACCGTAAACTGAACACGGTTATTATGCCCCCAAAACACCATTTTCAAATTAGGGTTTTATCTGATATATGCATAGCAAATTTAACTTTGTATGTTGTTCATGTTTGTGGCAAGCTCTATTTTAAGATATTAGTACACGATATGTTTTTCTTCTTGAATGGAATTGTGCGAACATTTAACCTAATTCGATGAAATCGAGTTTTTTCAGGGTACAGATTTAGTGAGAGTGCAATTTTAATTGTTATTATTGCGTGTGCTGTAACTAACCATTTATCAGATAGAATAATATGCTTGTCTGTGAACTTTTGATATTTGAGTAAACCCTAAACTGATTTCTGTCTATCGTACTACATGTTTAACTTTATATGTTCGTTTGATGATATTTGAATAAACCCTAGAAATTTTCTGTTTAGGGGTTTAACCTGATTTGAGCTTATCATGTTTAACTTTATATATGTTCGTTTGATGATATTGGTTTAGTTATACGTTTGTCTCTTCATACATCATGTTTGAGTTATGCAATTTGTTTGGTCTAGGCTCCCTGAGGTTGGATTATTGATATGACTGCAACTGCTACACCTCGTTATGCTCCAGAGGACCCCACACTTCCAAAACCATGGAAAGGGTTAGTTGATGGCAAGACTGGATATCTTTATTATTGGAATCCAGTTACTAATGTTACCCAATACGAGAAGCCCTCAGAGTCAAAGGAAAAGTCAACCTCGGTGGCTAAAAACTCTGCAGTTCAGGTGCAACAAGCTTCAGAACAAGAGAATGGTTATATTGATGAGGATAGATATGGTAGAAACAGAAATGGTTATGTTTCTTCAGGTGGTTTATCTCCAGATGCTTATCGCCGAAAACATGAAATAACAGTAACTGTAAGCATCACACCTTTAAGATCTATATCTATTGAAAATCTGCAACATATTAGCATTATTATACTGCTTTATGTACAAATATAATATGAACTATTCTGCTGATTAAATCTCTAGTATTTTCCCCATTTGTTCTCTCTGATTTAATATGTAATGCAATTTATAGGGAGATAATGTGCCTCCACCTTTCACATCATTTGAAGATACTGGATTTCCCTCTGAATTACTCCGAGAGGTATTTTTTTATGTTTTATTTTTGTTATTTTAATGTGACTCCTGGTGATTATCATGTTTTATTTATGAATTATACATTTATACCCTATGTCATTAAGGAAGTTTCATCAACTTTCAGACTCATGTTTTTGTTTTCCATCTTTAATTTTTTCCCCAGGTGCGATATTGGCTCCAAGGAGGAGCTAAATGTCGTACGCTGTGCCTCCCCACCTTACTTACCATGGGGTTGCATTGCATATATATACACATTCATTCTGGAGTACACTCTTAAAATGGTGGACCATTTTTTCTCAAAGGGCTTTCCGAATCATCAATAGTCAATCTTATGGTGGTTGAATTTGACTTCCGACGGTGATGATGATGATTCTGTTGGTCCAAATGAAGAAAGAGGGCTCCACCTGGCGGTACCCGTGTGGATGATGTTTTTCTTGAACCGTCAATCACACAATTTTAACTTCATCAAATGAAATCAGATATTTTATGGGGGTTGCCGGTTATTTTGTCTTTTACTAGGTACTTGAGGCTGGGTTTACAGCCCCGACCCCAATTCAAGCCCAATCTTGGCCCGTTGCTCTTCAAAGCCGTGATATTGTGGCTATTGCAAAAACGGGATCTGGGAAGACTTTGGGTTACTTGATTCCTGGATTTATGCATCTTAAACGGGTCAGTAAGAATCGTCAAATGGGCCCAACTGTTTTGGTCTTATCGCCTACCAGAGAATTGGCTACACAGATACAAGTTGAAGCTGTCAAGTTTGGAAAATCATCAAAGATACTATGCACGGTCTGCCCTTTCAAATTTTATTCTTTTTACAACTGTTAAAAACAATAACGGCCTTTTATAATTATTTTGAATTATTTTGAATTTCAGTGTTTGTATGGAGGGGCACCGAAGGGCCCGCAACTAAGAGATCTAGAGCGTGGGACGGACATTGTGGTTGCGACACCTGGGCGTTTGAATGATATTCTGGAAATGAGAAGAATAAGCCTTAATCAGGTTACTTACTTGGTGTTGGATGAAGCTGACCGGATGTTGGACATGGGATTTGAACCTCAAATTAGGAAGATTCTTAGTGCGGTCCCCGCACGTCGTCAGACGCTTATGTACACTGCCACCTGGCCAAAAGAGGTCCGCAAAATTGCAGCTGATTTCTTGGTAAATCCTGTACAGGTCAATATTGGGAATGTTGATCAGCTTGTTGCCAACAAATCCATTACACAGGTAATAAAATTGGATTATTTTTTTCACTTGAATTTTATTTTCTTTTAAGCAACTTGTTTACTGATGTGACCCATTAGTGATAAAACATAGAATTAATCATCCCATTAATAAGTAAATTGGTCCAAATATCTCATCTGCTCATATTATGTTTGAGGATATTAAAAATATTAATCTAATTGAGTGATTTTATGGTTGCAGTATATTGAGGTATTAGCTCCAATGGAGAAACAAAGACGATTGGAGCAGATCATTCGATCTCAAGAACCAAGATCAAAAGTGATCATTTTCTGTTCAACAAAAAAGATGTGTGATCAATTGGGCCGTAATTTAACCCGCCAATTTTCTGCTGCTGTGATTCACGGAGATAAATCTCAGGGGGAAAGAGATTATGTATTAAACCAGTTTCGCACGGGCAGGTCTCCAATTCTTGTAGCAACTGATGTTGCTGCACGTGGATTAGATATCAAGGATATCAGGTACAATATTCTGTTTGTGAATCATATTTATCCTGATTTTATTTATTTTAGATTTAGATGTTAATAGTGATATAAATGATGTTTATTACTTTTAGAGTGGTGATTAATTATGATTTTCCTACTGGAGTGGAGGACTATGTGCACCGAATTGGAAGGACTGGCAGGGCTGGTGCAACTGGAGAGGCTTATACATTTTTTGGAGATCAGGATTCAAAGCATGCTTCAGATCTTATCAAAGTATTGGAAGGAGCAAATCAGCAGGTCCCACCAGCAATAAGAGGCATGGCGGCACGTGGTGGAGGTAGTATGGGCGGCAGGTCTAGATGGCGGCCTTCTGGTGCTGGTGGACGATCTGTTTCAAGCTTTGGTGGGAGGACTAGTTTCGGAGGCCGTGACAGGTACATACTAGAACAGTAGTTTTTTATTTGATTGGGCTTTTAATCCTCAAACTTTCATCAATTTGACTGTTTAACCCTTCCACTTTTTTTGCATGATCTATACCCTTAACTTTGTCTAAAAAGCCATTTTGACCTGCGATCTCACGTTAATCACAAAAGTTAACACCTGTAAAAACTATTTTTAACATCTAAACTTTTTTTTCTCACAATGGTTAGTCCCTAAACTTTTATATAAATGTTATACCACTTGTCTCTATAATAGTGTTCTTAAGTTGGTGATTTGGTGAAATATAATGAAAAAATGTTTTGAGGTTAAAAAGGTGAAATTTATAAGTGTACTAAACCATACTTAACCCTAAGAATAGCTACACCTTAACAATATGACCAATTTGACAGGTCAATAAAATGGTTAAAACACAGTCAAAAAAAAGTTTAGGGGTTAATAGCAAGTTTAGGATACAATTTTGAACTAATGTTTTTTCTATATTATATTATTGCAGCAATAATAGGTTTGGTTCTGGTGGGCACAAGAGCTTCCATGATAATGGGAGGAGTGGAAGTCCAGGTGGCAAAACTTTGGGTAGGGCCCGTAGTCGCAGCCCTGAAAGGTTTGACAAGTCGAGAAACAATATAAATCCCCCAGCTGATGTGTTTCGCCCTCGTTTCCGCCCTCCTGGTATGATTCGGGAGTGAAGTGAGCTGAATGGAATGACATTTTGCCTATTATTCTTTCATTATCTATTATCGGTTGGTTAATGAAGACGGTTTTATTATTTACTAGGACAGTTGGTAGATGTTGAATTCCCAGATGTAATTTCTAAAATTGTCGTTGGACTCAGGGATGTTTGTGTAACCGTTTCTTTTCTTGTGTTATTGGTTAATATAACATACATATATTATCTTATTGGGAACACATCTTCTTTTCCTTATTTCGCGTAATTCCTAATATTAGATAACCGTATTTATCAAAAGCAAAGTGAATTAGATATGTGTTACACCGCTATAGAAGAATCCTTGTTGATAGACCTTGTGCTTGTTTGTAAATTGCAACATTTTGGGTTTCACCAACTTTTTTGTGACTCGTGGTTTGAGATCTTTTGACCCAGTCTTGCCAAGAGTCCTTGCCTCCCACACCCATATGTCGAGCTCAAGACATCCACACCGGGCATAATTAGTCAAGAGTTTTGAACAAATGACGGGAATTTAGAGGAATTAATTACCTAATTTATAATCTTGAAAGAATTAGTCAAGGAATACTTTTATGGAAAGCACATATAGTGGTATCCTGAATTACCTAATTGCTTGCAATTTACCAAGAAAGGTCGTTTGTTTATGGAATATACTCATGTTCAGGATCCCCATATCAAGCTTAATGGTTACTTAAAAGACTCCATCTCTTTATATGCTTCAAGTTCTTGAAAATGAAAACAGATACAAAAAGATAATACAGAAGCATTTCATTTCAATGGATGAAGCAACAATTGCTCAGCAATTAAACTTTCAGATATTCGGGTCAGCATTTGCATATTCCGCTGAAGAGATCTCATGCCTGAGTTCGGTTGAAAAAGAGCATAAGAAAAAAGGAAATTGTAGAAAGAATAAGAGCAAAAGGAAGACCCGAAAAGGTTGGCGAAAAAAAGTAATTGTTAAAGGACAATGGAATTCTGAACAAGACAGGTAACGAAATCCCCTTGGGTTTTATTTATTTATTATTATTTTAAATGATAATAATATCTCTCTTATTTGCAGATTGTTGGTGCAGTTGGTGAAGCAGCATGGGGATGGTAAATGGTCTCAGATTGCCGAAAAACTTCCTGGGAGGATTGCAAAGCAATGCAGAGATAGATGGCAAAATCACTTGAGACCCGATATCACGGTATTAATTATTCATTTATTTCTTAATTAATATGTTGTTAGCAGGAACTCTTAACCACACTTACAACCCTTGTTTCATCTAGTTGTTTTTGAACTTCTTCACTGTACATCTTCTTGATAAAGATCCATCTTTTAAGCGTCAAATAGTGTGCAAGGGTATCCACAATTAGAGGCGAAACTTTTTTACCCATTTATAGAAATTGCCAATGGGTTATATTTTATATTTAATGGGTTAAACTTATAATAAAAAAACTTTGCAATGTTAAATGGGTCACAACCCACCCATTTTGGTATCATCTATTTGTATCGTACTAGTTGATTTGTTACAAAATATTTACAGAAAGACGCCTGGTCTGAAGAAGAAGACAAGTTACTAATCGCAATCCACAAAGAAGTAGGAAACAAATGGTCAGAAATAGCAAGGAGGTTGCCAGGTAGGAGCGAAAACACCATCAAAAACCATTGGAACGCAACAAAAAGACGACAGCTGTCATCCAGAAGACGTGGGAAACCCAAGTATCTGTCCCTATTGCAAGAATACATCAGAAGTGTCCCTTCATCTTCTTCTTCGTCTGAAGAACAAATCAACATCAAACAAGACAGTGATACCAAATCTCATGTTGTTAATCCCTCAAATGTTCCTCCGCAGACGAGTTTTTCATCTGGTTTCAATGCTGAATCTTCTTTTGAAGACTACAGTTTAGGTGCTGTGTTTGGTTATATGCCAGGTGGATCGATGGTCAACGAGAGCAGTGTTGACTTTGACCAGGTGCCCTCTCATTTGACTAGTCAGTTGGAGTTTGATTTCAAGAAGGAGATGGATTTTCTGGAGATGCTTTATCAATAATAATCATTTTTATTTTCTCGTTTTTGCTAACTTTTTGCATGATAAAGGATAGTGTTTGAAGTTCGTTTTGTTACCTTTACAATTACTATGTAATGAAATTGGTATTTTCTTCAATGGAATTTTGTTTTGATTTACAGATTTGTAATCATTTGGTTATTCAGCAAGCCATATCTCTAGTTCGGCTCAAGAGCCCGAAAATATTAATAAGAATTCATGCTTGAATAAGCAAAGTTTGATATAATACGAGTCAAGTTCGAGCTTGAATATCTTGATAAAAGATCAACTCGTTTGTTACATACACTGATACACGACAGTAGTTATATATTGCATAGGGCTCAGAAAGCATAATAATTAGAACCAGTTTTTATAAGCTCAAATTAAGCTCGTTAGAGTTTGTTTTTTTACACTCAAGCTTGAATAACTCAATAAAACTTGACACACCACATGTTAAGCATGCTTTCACAATTCAGTTCTTTTAGCTTTTAACCCTAATTGTATGGGAGTTTTTTGGTCGTTAAAATAAAATTATTTTGCCCCTACAGTTAGGCACAACAATTTCCGTCTGAAAAATGATAGAAATACATTAAAAAAAAAAACTACTTTTTCTTGGAAAATCTCACATTAAAAACCTATAAATAGGAAGCTATTGGCTTCAACAGAACGTTAAAACAAGAAGCTAGAATTGGATGCCTCCTCATTGAAGGTACAAGAAAACATACACTAATTAAAATCAAAGTTATTATGCAAGACATTTAAGTCTAGCAAATGTTAAATAACCAGTGTGACCTTTTGCTTCAGGAGATGGTCGAGCCATCACAATAGATGACAAACCAGTATTATTATCATCATCTTGTTGCCAACTATTTGCTTCACTTGCACTTGGACGATGCTTCCTTTTAAATGGGCGGGACCCGGGAGTCCCTTCTTCACTTTCAGATTCATTCATTTTCACTTCTCGAACGTCGTATGTGCGCAAAAGCACCTCAAATGTTCTTATGTCTGCATTTATGTTACTTTAAAAATCAAATTCATACCAACAACTTTTTTAATATGTACAATTTATTTAGTTATCAAAAAGTTTTCAAGGTCTTAGAGATGAAGATATGAATACAGGTCTACAATAGACCTCAAAAGTTCTAAACTTTTGAAGATAGAATGTTATATTAGTATACAATATACATTAAACAAGAAAAGCATATATATATATATATATATATATATATATATACCTGTAAAATTGGATGTAAGGGTTTCAGATGAGCGTTGTACTTGTTCAATACAAGGTGAAAACGAACACAAAACTCCATCCGGTTTCAGCATATGACTAGCAGAAGGAATAGCAAGCCAAGGTTGAGGTAAATCCAAAAACACAGCATCTGCTTTACCACTTAATTCTTTTGGGAATCCCTCACCTTGAATATCTCTCACTCCAACTGTCACCAAATCGCTCAAACCCGTTTTCTCAAAGTCTTCTCTGTTACAATCAAACATAATCCACATCAGCAAATATCACTGACAAAATCTTTAGCAGAAATTGAGGTTTGATATATTGACATACCTAGCAGCTGCAGCCCTTTGTTCATGAAAATCAAATGTATAAACATGTCCTTTTGGAGCAATGGCTCGTGCTAATGAAGTTGTTAATGATCCACTACCCGTACCGGATTCAAGTACAACACAACCCGGAATTAACTCCAAGTACATGACAACAAAGCTGATGTCAGCAATGTAAAGAATTTGTGTTATGTGGCTTAACACCAGTGTCCATAGCTCGGGAGTTGGTGCTAATAAATACACAAATCCACCTTTGTGGCTAGATACTTTGCAGCCATACGGTTTTCCTATCCAGTCTGAATGTTTGAAAACACCAAATCGGTTCTCGAGAACGGATTTTACACATACTTTTACAGCTTTCATGTTGTCGTGTTTCTCGTATACAATAACCAAATCTCCATCACTAATGAATCGCTTGAATGACAATTTCTTTGTAGGATCAGTTGGCAACATTATTTGGATTGTGGTAAGATTACCAATTGAATCGTGTAGATCCTTTGTTGAGATATGTGTAAGAAGCAATCAACCTAAATCTGTGAAAATGTACATTTCAAATATTTCAGATTCTATGATTAATACATGTTCTGATGAGTTATTTGAATATTTCCCAAAACAGAAGGAAGACAAAAATGGATCTAATTTCGTTTAATATTAGCCCTAAAATCACAAACGAACAAACTCTATAACTGAAATTGACTGGAAATATATGTTATAAATGTTTAGAAGCTTCAGGATTCAGTTATAATGCAATACGTACCTGAATCAGATTCCGGCAGCGTAACGCCGATGTGGTTCAACGTTGAAATTGTTCTTTCTTTTCTCCTTCCTACAAAATTAGGGTTTAGGGTTTACCTGATGGGTTCTTCGAGCGCCTAAGCTCAACTGAGTTACTATTTGACCCTTGTACTATTGAGAATTGACAAGCATTCCCTCCAAGTTCCAAAGTTAGAGTTTTGTAATATTTTAATTAGATTCAATTTATTGTTAATTACAATATGATTTCATTATATAAAGGTAAAAACAAACACTGTAACACTTTAAAATTTTGATTATTAAGGTGTTGTCAAATTTCTTTAGTTTTTTAGATTCGGTCAAGAAACATATTCAAATGGGCCTGTTAATTGGGCTGTCACAATTAACTTATCTTGGGTTAATGGTCATGAGTTACGGGTCCATCATCATATTGAAATCATCATGCCCTGTAATATATAATGCCCTAGTAAAACAAACAATAGACTTATCACGAATAGATTTCCTTACGCTCTTTTGGCCCTTCACTTGGATATCCCTACGGATAACTAGATTTAATACCAGGCCACTTTATTATATTTTATCTTTCAAAAAAATATCTTAAATTGCACTTTCGGGTACATCTACAAGATATTTACGTGACACATATATAAATGTGTGTGAAATACATTACAGAGAAAAAGAAGAATATATGAGAAGGATTCAAAGCCATAAGCTATCATGCTCACATTGTCAATCTCATGGACATAAGCTACCATGCTTACATTGTCAACCTCAAGACTTCATTAGAATGGTAAAATATACATACATACATACATAGATGCATCTTTTTTCTTTCTTCACAAAACTGACTTCTGAACATACAGGTGCACCATTTAATAGAAAGGTGCATAATATTCCGCATGGGTCGGGACGATTGTATGAGGACGCTTGCTAAGCATGCTAACATCCATCCGACTGTCACGTTTACAGGTGGATAACTCATTAGCTATTATATTTTGTGCATAAAAATCATATTGTGATAATATAGCATTAAAAGTGTTTAAAACGATCTTCTAGAGGTCACAGGTTCAATCTATTCTGTAAGTAAACATTTATCATATATCTAGCTACTGGTTAGGTCCCGTACGTTATGAGTAAAGTTCGACCACCTCAAAAAACCCCTTATAAATGGGAATACCTTTCTAGAAAAGAAAAACAATTGTCCATAAACATATATATGTTTTAAAAAATACTTGTTTACAGACCTTATTAATTTAAAATAATTGACGTGGTATGTATTTTTATTGGATAATTTGGTGCAGTTTGGGAAGAGTTACATAAAGAGAATAGATTCTTCTTTCAAGCGTATACACGTACTATTTTACCCACCAACCTATAACGGTACGTCTCTCAATTTATAAGTATAAAACTTGATCACTTATACACGTGTTGAATTCATATTGTCTTGAATTTAGTTTTTGCTCTTTTCACCATTTATTCTTCATGTTTGAATAAAAATTTTCAGGACAACCACAAGAGACTAGTAATGTAAATTGTGATGGAAGAACAAGGACATCGTGGAGGTGACATTCATAAATGATTTTGTAATAGTTCGTTCTAAGAAAGTGTAACGTTTTATTAACTGAAAAATCATTTTAAAAGATGTGACATTTCATTTCATTTATTTTAATAGTCCATCGCACAAGGTATAAGCCACGTGTTCGGTTGGATTTTGTTTGGATTCTTTTAGTGATCGAAGTAAAAGGGATATGAATTGCACTGATTGATACTCCAAACTCCCATGTAATACCTTACTGTACTGTATAACTTACTAACTAATGGGTCAAATCCTGACCGGATTCGGATCGAAACTTATAGAGGCCGATAAAAACCAGATTCTATTAGATCAAAGCTGTTTTCTATCTGTCGGTTTTTATATTCGTCACCCCAAATCATTTATAAATCCTCTTGAATAGTGAACTCAGTATCAACAACTATATGTCAAATTGTCAATCCACTTTTCAAACAGGTTTCCCTTAATCCGGTTTTCAAACCAGTTTTCCCTACGGATACTCGAACCGATCCCAATCCGGTAGATTCGGATCCAAACCGATCCGATAGGCTTCAATCCGGCGGGTTTCAATCAGGCTTTGAATCATGATCCGGTTTTTTGGTGCACTTTTACAAGAAACTATCAATCACTATTCTGCATTGAATCGTTAGTAACAAGTAGAATTGAACTTATGAAGGAATTGCTTTACCTCAAAGAGGTTGGCACATCTATCAATCATTCAACCAACAATCACCTAGCCATTTGTTCATAATTAAATGTAAGTGTAATTTTCCCTTGTTTACAAATTGGGCAACCATCTAACGTCTCTCAAGAAACAAGATTAAATCAAAGGTTAAGCTTATGACATCTAACTGACCTTTAGATGATTCATCTCCAAGATGCTATCAAGATCCCCCACAAACTGTAATATCTTACAGTATGAAATTAATACAAAAATTGAAGACGTGATCGTTCGATTATGTGACTATTTATCATTTCTAACGTTGTGACACTTAATTGTGACGGAGCTTACAAATCGAACCGATGGTATTGCCGCTCGAAATTCTAAAGGAGATATCCTTTCTAGTGTTGGAGAAAGATGTCATGGTTCCTCTGCTCTAGCAATAAAGATGATTGCATTGGGATTAGCAATAACTATATTTATCTTATTCTGTAAACCTAATGAAGATGAACATCACCACCGATTGAATCTGCGGATTATTTTTTTCAAGGGAAATAGTAGGGGTCGCAGTTCAGAACCCAACTTGGTAGGACTGAAACCTGAATTTTGGAAATCGAAAATCGAACTGATTACATGTATTCGATTTCAATTTGTTCAGCCAAAATACTCACTCTATCCGAGTATCGAACCGAAACTGAAAATCATGAAATTATAAAACTGAAAACCGAAATGATTACATGTTTTTTTTTATTTCGGTTCGAAACTGTCGGTTTTCGATTTATTTCGGGCTTTTTTTGGCACAAATGTTCGCCATAGGAAATAGCATAATAATCCTATTTTCATGATACACATTTCTTACTAAATCCTACCCAAAGTTTCCCAGGTTAACAGAATATTTCCTAACACCAAAAATATAATAATTCAAATATACAAAAATAATGAAAGCAGTAGAGCGTGTACACTATATGTATTAATCCTTTTTGGCTGAAAAAATTATTCGTCACAAACAAACTTCGTGAAAGAAGTATAGATGAAGCACACATTTAAAGGCAACAATGAACTTATGGAATTAGAGAATTAGCATCTTGTTTTAGAGGACGGCAAGCAGCAAGATTTCATTCCCCTCGATTATTATATATTGCCAATACACCATTTAATTTAGGGACTGTTTGTTTTTTTTACTCATTAAGTTCTGTCTGGTTAAAGTGTCTGTCTGGATATATTATGTTTATCTAGGTAAATTAGTATCTCGTTTGTTTTTCAAGCTGAACGAATGGTCTTAATTATAAAATTTGACAAATTTTTAATTTTCAATTTCTCATTATTATAAAAAAATTAAAATAAAAAATTTTTTTAATAATAAAATTTTAATAATAAATTTTTTGATATATAAGTATAAAGTTAAAATTTCAAATAAAAATTATATTTTAAAAGAATAAAATTATAAATTAAACATTTTTTTTACCAGAACATATAAAACATAAAATTTTAATTAATATAAAAACTGCACAAATATAAAAAGAAAAAAGAAAAAAAAGGTAATGACTTAATGGGGAAAGCATCATCCCATAGCTTTTTCGGTTAGGTCATGCCGTCTGGATTAAGACATAAACAAACAGCCACTTTATGACTTTCCCCATATAGTTATTTACCCATTAAGTCGATTAAGTCGAAATCAAACGTCACCTTAGGTTTGCATAGAATAAGAATAATATAATATTTTTTTTAAAAGTTGAATTTGATAATTATGATTATTAATATTATAATGATTTAATAATCATAAGGAAAATTATAATAATAGCCCTAATAGATGTTGTTAAGAGATGAAGACATACGTTACAAACTTGAACAATAACTAATAACCACACCATATTTACAACATTACCTATCCATTAATTAATATACAAGTTATTAATACATGTTGAAAACATGCTTTAAAATTGTTATTAATAAAATCTAAATCATAAAATGGGCTTTTACTTTTTAGAAATAAATGAGATTTTAAAATCTTAGAAGTATATAGAGGTAAATAAAAAGTTCAGAGGAATATAAATAAAATATATAATTTTTAAAATGATATAAAAAGTGGGTGCCAATGGTGAGCAGTGTATGCATCAAATCGCCTCCAGCCACGAGTACACTCATTGACAACGGAATCCACGTTAAATATTAATATAAGTTTAGATTCTGCAAAAGCTTTTACACATTTAACATCTTCTTGGATCTTCTCCGTCATAAGAATCGCAAAAAGGTGATTTTCCTTTCAAATTTCTTCACCACAGATTATTACATCTTGATTCATTGATCGTAAAAACTGCCGTTAATCTGTTTGTTTTGATTTCCAAGTAATTGAGTTCCGCACTAGTTTCAATGTATGATTTCAGCTGGATCGTGTGCATCTATCACGATTCATATTTCATATCTCGTTGAAAAATCTGTGTGTTTTGATATATATTAGAGCTTTCTACTGGTTTTAATGTACGATTTCAGCTGGATTGTGTATATATCTATATCTTGATTCATATTCCATAGCTCATAAAATTTGCTTTTCATCTGCTCGTTTTGATTTCTGTGTGAGTTTTCCACTGGTTTAATTGTTTAATTGCAGCTGAATTTAGATAAAACTCAGGAGCCAATTTATATTTGTTAATGTGATGGATTTTGTTTGTGTGTTTACATTTGATTTGGATTATATGGCCTGCTCTCAGGTCTGACTGTCGGTGTTTGTTAATTGTTAATTTGTAAATTTTACCCAAATGTTTAGTAGAATGATGCTAATTCGAAATCTTGTTAAAATTAAGAACCAATGGTTGACTATGTCTAAACCATACAAGACTCAGGGGGTGTTAGCATCAATAATCAATTAACCAGCTCATTAAAGTTTGGGAAAGAAAGACCATTTTACATTCATCTCAATAATCAGTTTTACACAGAAACTTATAACTTAAATCTCTTAATCAGTTTAGGATAATCAGTTGACTGAACCAAAGTCTAAACAATCAGTTTTCAGTGTTTAGGTAAAAGTAATTCTGATTCTCTGATTATTATTTAGGTCAAAATGATCATATTCGGAAATTCTAAGGCATGAAGGAATAGAAAACTGATTCATATCAAGTTATTTGTATCTGATACTTTTGCATGTGCTTTTTACAGGATGGGGCTTAGTGATACTACAAGCCTGGATTACTGGATGAACTGGAAATTCTTACTTTGTTTCATATGTGTGTTTGGTTCCATAATTATAGCATCTTTTTTAATCTGGATGTATGAAATTACACACAATTCAAAAACTTACAAAGAGGAAACTCGATTACAAAGGGATTGGTCTTTGTATGATCGCGAAGCATGGATGCCATGTGTGAAGGAAATACACCCTGTTTGGTTACTGGTTTACCGAATCATTTCATTTTGTTTGCTTTTCACTGCTTCTACTTCTGAAGTTGTTATAGATGGGACTGACTTATTTTACTATTATACCCAGTAAGTCATTTATCTTCTTATATATGCAGAATTTCTGTAATTTCTGTACTGCAAGTTTTTGATTTTGTCACTTGTTCTGTATAGGTGGACCTATACTCTGGTTATTTTTTATTTTGCGGTATGTATTTTTCTTCTACAAGTTGTATTTCAGTTATTTCTGCTGTAATTAAATCATATGGACTTATTTGCAATTAAAAAACATCATCCTTGTGCTTTATTTTACAAGCATTTGCATAAATTTGAACTCATTGTTCTTACAAATGTCCTCAAGTTGTCTTGCAGTTTGGATCTCTTCTGTCAGCGTACGGGTTGTTTCGGGAGCATAGGGTTTGTAGGTTAGATAGAGATGCACAACAAGCAATTTACATGCCTCTTAATCATCAAGATTTGGAGAATGCATCAAGTCAACAGGGTCAAAGTTGGTTCCTGCAAAGTGCTGCCTTTTGGGGCTATATATTTCAAATTCTTTTTCAGGTAGATTACAAATTGCATGTTCACTGTGTAATCTATAATATAATTGAGATTCTTATATAATTAATCTATTTGTTGTACACAGATGAGTGCTGGGGCATCAATGCTAACAGATTCTGTCTATTGGATTGTGATTGTCCCATTTCTTACCATTAATGAGTATCCAATGAATTTTGTGAGTACTTCTTATAATCAATAATTTTAATCTCCATTCCTTTGATTATTCACTTGATAAGTTGTAAAATTGATATTAGTATTCTCATTCATAAAAAGAGGTTTGTGAACAAAGCTATGTTGACTATTTGACTTTAATGAGGCTAAGGTTTCATTGTTTCTATCTTATGGCAGTTGACAATTCTTGCACATTCAATTAATCTTGTTTTCCTCCTTGGTGAAACAGCCTTGAATAGCCTGGTAATATTCTCTGCCATTTATTTTCTTTATGTTTAATTTGTTGTAATTTTATAATAGAAGTAGTAATTTTTTTCTTCAGCGTTTCCCATGGTTCAGAATTTCATACTTTATCTTCCTTACGGCCATTTACGTGATCTTTAATTGGATTGTTCACGCCTGTGTTGATTTTTGGTATGTTTGTCTTTTTTCATCTTATTTGCATTTTGAGACATTTTTTTTATCTCATTAAAAAAATTGGTTTTTTCCTTCTTGTAGGTGGCCATACCCGTTTCTTGACTTATCCATGGAATATTCTCCGTTATGGTATGTATTCTTAAACATTAGCATGGTCATGGGCGGGTTGGACGAGTTTTGTAATGAGTCAAAACATGTTCTGTTTTCAGTATGGGTATTGACCCGTAAACACTTTCTTTTTGTCCACCTTTAACTTTCATGACTAATTAACCCGTTAACTATAATTCTGACAATAGTGTTGTTACCATAATAATACAGAACTCTGAGATTTTATCTATGGTCAAACATTTTAAATAATACATATTTATGTTTTTCTGTTAAGAGAATTTTTTGTTAATCTGTTAATAATGCAACGTGTGCAGGTACTTAGTGGTTGCATTATTGCATTTACCATGCTACTATATCTTTGCACTTATTGTGGAAATCAAGTATCGCGTATTGGCTAGATGGTTTCCTGAATCGTATCAACGTTTGAGATAATATCTTGAATTCAAATTGCAATTTGTAATCAAAGAATCTGAATGGGTACGAATGCTTGAAGAAAACACACATATAGACTTCTGATGCTCGGGTTCTTTCTTCTCTACACTTTTCATTCTTACTTGGAAATACAAAGGGTGCTTTAGCATATATTGTTACATTATTATTATTATTATCATTACTATTATTATTTGAATGATATTTTAGTTCGGGATTCAATTCATTCGATGTTTTTGAGGATTTTGATAAGCATCATTTGCATAAATGATTTCTTTCTCATGGTGTTTTTGCCTTTTGGGGACGATAAGCCAACTTTTCCTTTGATTCATTTACATTTATAGATAATCTCTTTAACCGTGAAACAAATTTAAAAAACAAAAAACAAGATAATTATAGAAGAAGTTGGCAAACTGAGTTTCTGAGGATTAAATGTTATAAGCAATGTTTTAAAACCGGTTTTTACATTAAACCGGTCAATGCTTTAAATACGGTCGAACTGATCTAGATGGACCAACCGGTTGAACCCAATGATACTACTTTTGAATATTCATGATGCAGCATTGTGCAACTGGTATATAAATGCCAAAGAAACTAGAAAATACATAATAAATACCATAAACAATCCAAAAAATTCCAAAATCTATTTTTCAATTAAATTTATCATTGTTGAGTTCAAAACCGATTAAAGATCTCATGTATATTTTTACTTCTCTAATTTCTTGTTGAAAAATTTATTCCGGTTACGGATCACCAGTTCTGTACCTTTTGTTGATTATTGATTAAATAGGAGTATAGCCTTACTCACACCGTCACACGTAGATTTAAAAAAAATCCATATATCTTTCTGTTAGTATAGTGATCACCTTTTAACTTAATATCGTTGTGGTTTCTATACTACAAAATAAAACATTTGAGTGTTTAATTTAAAACCTCTTAGAAGTTAAAGAGTTTTTAACTATACCATTAAATATTATTTTGATTAATTACTATTTAATCCCGAGATATTCTAACCCGAACCCGATTTTCACATAAAATTCCGGTCCGGGTTTTGTGCACATCCCTAACGTGGACAACCCGCCCATCTTGCCACCTTTACTTAAGATTATTCATTATAAATGGCATATGACAAGAAGCTTTCAATGTCGCACCAAAAGTGATCAAGAAGTTCCATTTTGAGCCATGTAAGAACTCAACTCTCTTATGTTATGTTTCTTCTCTCAAACTAAGACCAAACTTCTATGAAACCTAACTACAACGCAACAATTCTAAGACGTGTACTGTCCAACCCGTTGCAGATGCATTTGTAAGTCTTCTCATATGCTAATGGTCGATTGTGGTGACAAATATATAACCATAAAGTGTTTTAAACATTGCAAACTCAAAAAATGAATCAGGTCCTAAATGCAGCAGCAGCAGCAGCACTTACAGTAGTAAGTGGGCATGTTGGCACTTTGGCTGAAGCAGTTGCCCTTGCCCGTCAAACACATCAATCCCGGGAGGCTCTTAAGACACTAGAATGTTTGACTTTTGTAACCGAAAAAATGATTAAATAAATAAGACCGACTCCCATGAAAAAAACATGACTGCTTTCAGGTACCATTATATAATAAGCAAATAACAAACAGGTTCCAAGACATATAACTTGAAAAACTGATGTTAATTATTCAGATGCAGCATTTGCAATTGATTACATAAAAGTTGTTATGGAGAAACCATGAGGATACTTGTTTAAGCAGATGTGGTAGCAATTGCTTTAGCTTCAGTCAGCAGAGGAACAAGCTTTCCTCCTTTGTGCATGTCCATGGTACCTACATAAAATTGTTGTAAACATTACATTCTGTTGTCTAAAGGAAAGGGTAAAACTGTAAAATCCCTTACTGTCACAGCCACCAATGTGCTTGCCACCAATAAACACATTTGGTACAGTACGTTGCCCAGTCCACTCCTGCAATGCTGATTGAATCTCACCTCCATCACCTGAACACATACATAGATAGTTATTTATCCGGTTAACTAAGCCAGCTTTTAAGCTATAGAACAAATGAGCAATTGACAACATATCATGATGTTTTTAAATCAGTTGGCATGACCATACAAACGAGCACATAAAATGTAATTGCCAAATCCATAAAAGAAAAAACATATGTTGCAAATGTAGGAAAGACTAGTGAACTGATCTTTCTGGTGGAGAAAAATCGACAATAGATCGGATTTTTATACAAACTTCAGATCGTTTCAGTTGTTGTGTAGCTTAGATCAAGTGGCAGGAAGCTCTTTTCTTAACATTAGGAAAAAAAAAATAACAAATAACAGTGAAAATTTAGTTTAACAAATAACATTAGAAAAGAAAATTAACAAATTTTAAATTTCAAAATTCTATCTAAATCTTAGTACTATCATTAACTTTTGAGAAAAAACATAAAAGTTTAATAAAATTCACCTGAAATGTTATAGTAAGGGTTAGATACCTGCAAATTCAGCATAAGTATGTATACATGTATTAGAAGAGAAAGAGAGAGAGAGCAGAACTCACTTTCTTGGTCAAGTTCAACAGCTTTGAATGAAGCTCCAACCTCAGTTAACAACTTCTTAACGCTCACACAGTACGGACAATAAGATTTGCTACCAAAACCAAAATCAAATCAAAATCCATAACACAAACATCAGAATTCAGAAATGTATTCATTCGATCACAAATCAGAGTATAAGAATCGCTAAATCTATAAAATTACGCAGAAATCAAACAGCAAAATTCCTTGCGATTGTCATCAAAAAGAAAATGAAAGGAAATGGAGGCGTAGGGTTAAGAAATTGTATGAATTAAACCTGAAGACGACGGCAGGGTTGGATGAAACGATCTCCTTCGCCTTAGCTGAAGCCATTGCGCAAATTGAGAACTTTTAGGTAACCGTTATGCAGAAAATAATCAACAAATGGGAGGAGCCGAAGAGGTTACTGATATTTATAATCACGATTCGCGTGCTATAATTGAGTAGGGTCGGGCTGGGCTATCAAGGAAGAAATATCTCCAATTATTTAATATTCTATCGGCCCACCCCTATTGTAATTTGTCCATGCTAAGACAACATTTTACATATTGCCGTTCAAAAAAGACAACATTTTACATAATAAACGTGTGAATTAAGTCAATTAGAAAACAAAAGGCCAAACAAGTGGAATCAATTCACCATCATCCGCAACCCACTTCCTTTTGAACCAATTTTATTCTTTAATTAATTTGTTCTTATAAAAAATCAAACTCAGCATACACAAGTCAACATCCGAATCTTATCTCATTTGTGCACATCATTGAGAAAAGAAGTTTTTGAAACATGAAAACCGGGGGTTAGAAGTTGCTCTCAACATGACCAAACCATGAGAAGAATAAAAACACAGTTGGTATTTTTTTTGGTGAGAAAGAATGCAGGTTTAATGAAGTGCTGCAAGAGGTTGAAGCTTTGACTCCAGATTCTGAGCAACAGCATCAATGAACTCTTCCGTGTTCAAGTAGAATTCCCTTGATGCCCTGTACACATACAAAGTCAAAGCATGATGTGTCAAAGCTTATGTCATCTGTTAAATTCTATATAGTGAACAAAAAACAACATTTTGTCCGTCCGACCTCCCATTCATTACCCAACCCAGTAAAGACATTATTAAGAAGTCGAGCACTGACTTTGGTCCATGGATTAAAATAGCAAGATCCTTGGTCATCTTTCCTGACTCAACTGTCTCAACACATGCATTCTCTAGCTTTTCAACAAAATCCCCCAATCTCTCATTCTTATCCAACTTGGCTCTAATTAACAATAAACAAACATAATTAGGAAGGAAAAATATTATTAAGGTGAAGTGAAGGTGATAAAAGAAAAGAAAGGAACCGATGTTGAAGTCCATGCAAAGATAGAAGCAATACTGTTGGTACTAGTTTCATTTCCTTTTTGATGTTGTCTAAAATGACGGGTTACAGTTCCATGGGCTGCTTCTGCTTCCAGTGTTTTCCCATCTGATGATAACTGCAAAACCATACAATTAATTAATTAATGTCACATCCAAAAACCATATAACTGCTTTTAATAAGTGTTACTGACCAAAACTGAAGTCATGAGCCCCAGAGAACCAAATCCTGCAAATAAAATTTAGTCAGAATAGAGAGCAAGTGAATGCCTTTATTATTTCCTACTAAATTGCTTTATTATAAAAACTTAGATTAATTCTAAAATAACATAATTTTTGTAATCATATTTAACACACAAACTATTTAGAAATTCTTCTTTAAAATATACACAAAAACTGCAGCATCACCTTGGGCAAGTAAATCGCTCTGAACATCTCCATCATAGTTTTTGCATGCCCAAACATACCCACCATCACTTTTCAATGCATAAGCCACCATGTCATCAATTAACCGATGTTCATACCTTAAATTAATCAATAGGTCACCCATTAATATTTATATATATCTAACCATACAAAAAAAAAAAATTAAATTACCATATCGAATGTTGTTCGAATTTCTCCTTCCAATTCTCTTCATATACCTCCTGAAATATATCCTTAAACCTGCACTTATAAGCATAGGTTAGAGCTTAATGACACAAATATGGTAAAATACTGAAGCAAAAATCATATCAAAAGAATGAAATGATACTTTACCTGCCATCATATTTCTTTAAAATAGTATTTTTGGTGCTCAAATATAATGGCCATTTCTTTGAAAGTGCCATTGCCATTGATGACTCAGCAAATGCACGAATAGACTACCAAAAAGCATAAGTTTCCCATTATTGGACCTTTTAAACCATTTTAACATTAAAATGTGATATTAAGCTAAATGAACAAAACAAACCTCATCAACATTATACATTGCAAGTGCAATACCAGGACCTTTAAAATCAAAAACATCAAGCTCAATGGGCGTTTCACCGTTCTCTGGAACTGAACAAATCATGAAACAAATATTTTAGACAAATTTATCTTACATTTTAAGTACAAATTAATTGAGAATGATATAACTTTTAGCATACCGAAAACCATCTTGAGTTTTCCTGGACCATTAATGATTGCATCTGTAGCACGATACTGGTCACCAAAAGCATGCCTACCAATACAAATCGGTTTCTGCCAACCTGAAAATTAATATAAAGAAAAAAAAAGCATTAATAAAATAATATAAGTTTCCACCAGTCACCCATAATCACCAAACATAGGTTGTGAGTATGATATATATTTTACCTGGAACTATTCTAGGAACGTTTTTGCACAAAATAGGCTCACGAAAAACCGTCCCTGAAAGTCACAGATTCTAGCTAGTAAGACAAGTTCGTAACTATAATTTTTTATACTGAAAATATTCAATAATAAAATGCAAATGACAAATTCCAAGGAACTGAAACAATGAGAAAGATATATAGAAATAATCTACAAGAAACCAACAGTAATTAAGGAAATTATTTACAAACCGTTTAAAATATTCCTGATAGTGCCATTGGGACTCCTCCACATGGACTTCAACCCAAATTCCTTGACTCTTGTCTCATCTGCAACATTAGGAACAGACTGCAAACTTTGAGATTTAACTAAGGACCATAGATTTTGAAATAAAAGGTAAATTCTAACTGACAGGATTAGGAGTGGGTTTACAGAGTGTGACTAACCAGGTGTGATTGTAGCACATTTTACTGCAACATTATACCTGAAAAATATTACAAATTTGGGTAAGATTTCAAATAACAGCAATGAAGTAAGCAAAATAATCAATCGAAAAAACAGCACATGGATTGTTACTCAATTTTTTTCTGGAGCTATTTAACCTAATCACATGACTACCATTATCCATATCATTTGACTCCATCCATATGATCAGTCCTGTCACATCATGTATACATAACTAACAGGTCTGGACTGTCAGGCCTAACTTATGTAACTAGTAATATGAGTTTCACATAAGCATCTGCATCTATCCTATCTAACAGGAACCATCTGTGCAATCAACATTTTAATATCCTGCAAAAAGTAGCCATATACTGCAAACTGGGAAAGGGGAAAAGAGATCAGCAGAACTTACTTGAGAGCGGCAAGGGCACTTTCTACAGTGACTTCATCATCTGTAGCATCACGATTCAATATTCCTAAATCAAAATACTTAATATCCAAATCTATGTACGGAAAAATCAGCTGAAAACAAACAAGAACAATAAGTAACGGAAATGAACTGGACTTAATCAGGTCACCTATAAAAAACGATTACAATTTCAAACCTTTTCTTTAATCATCTGCCATATGATCCTCGTCATTTCATCGCCTAAATTAAGGAACAAAATTAAATTACAATTGCAAGAGAGTAATTAAGCAACTACAATCAATACATAGTTCTATAGTGTTTACCGTCCATCTCAACTATGGGATTAAGAACGGGAATTTTATCAATAGCGGTGGTAGTACCGGAAGCGAAACAACCAAGTGAAAGTTTAAACTGGCGATTGGAGAGAGGAAAACAATTGCTCGACTTTGCACAACGGAATAGATTGGAATTTGATGTTATTGGTATTCTAGGGTTTCTGAGGGATAGAGAAGATGAAGATAACATGGTGGCGGCGGCGGCGGACATGGTGGTCAGGCGGTGTTTCAGACAGAGCATCGTGCTTTGATAGCCTGCTAGTCAGTAGGCTGGGTAATACGTTTACTATGATTAAACCGGGTTTAATTATATCAGATTACATGAATTTAAATATTCTAAAAATAAGGCTTAGCCCATCTACACTAGGTTCGATAACAAGCACCAAAATCAAGCACGATCATGTTGATCGTTTAAGAGGTAGATGTATGATGGCTCAAGCTAAAGAGTTAAAGAGTGTGTTATTTATTTAGATTATAGATTCAAGTCTCGACGTGGATAAAAAAATGTAGAATTAAAGAGTGTGTTAGGCATTAAAAAAAACTAAAAAATCATACCAAATACCCTTTTAGCAAGTATCAAAATCAAAATATATTTTACTCTTTTAACATTCACATATCAAAATACATTTTCACTCTCACTCACACCAAATACCCTTTTTGGGACTACACACTCTCTCACCCATACCATATACATAAAAAACAAAAACAAAAAACCTTAAGTTCCACCGGTGTCCGGCGTCAGCGGTTTGTCGTGGGGTTTGGCGCAAGAGGAGGCCGGTGTTGTGGCTTGGAATGGGTGGCACCAAATGGAGATGCCACATAGGGGACTCACCTCACTGATCCTTTTTTTTTTTGAACAACAATCATAATCTACTTTCAATTACCACTTATGTTCACAATCGGACTTAAACCCCAACCTCAAAGTTATAGAGCAAACATCATACAACTAGGTCAAAGACCCTTTGATACACACATCTCTCTTAGTAGGGATGTAAACGGAGACGGGTAGTAGCGGATACTGCAAAACTCATACCCGTACCCGATCCTCTATCCCCATACCCGCACCCGGTCAAATCCCCGCCGGGTACAAAGAACCCTATATCCGTTCATTAAAAAATATTAAACAAGATAGCTAAAACATTTAATACTTTTTACTTCATTCTCATATACTAAATAACAAAAACGATAAACACGAAATTTTAATCTTCGTAATAATCTGATCAGTTTCTTGTTTTGATCATTTAGCAAAGCAGCCTCATATATATTAAAATCTAATTCTCAATCATACGAACTACATTCAGATTTGAATTCAAAATCCCAGCCCATGTTACACATAAATATATACTACTCATATTAAACTATTAATGGCCAAATCATAATGGACTTATACTTGGGTCGAGCTCCTCAGCCCATGTTACACATAAATATATATATTTGGGTATAAATGGTGCAGGTATTATAAAAATTGTACCCGACCCGTCCCTGCACTCGGGTTTGAAATTTAAACTCATCCCCGCCCCGTTACTCGTTTAGGCGGATAATACCCACCTCGTAATGGTCGGGTATCCACGAGTACCCGAATCCATGCAGGGGTCATATTTGCATCCCTACTCTTATGTGAGTGAACGGTATTCCTAATGCCCTAAGGGTATGTTTGGTACAGAGAGTTGAAGGGAGAGAAATGGAAATAGCAATGGAATCACTTGTTTGGTTACATTGAGAAAAGGAGATTGAGAAATAAAACATTTCCTATTCTCTAATTTTAATTCTCTATTGAATGAAGGGAAAAGGGGAGAACAGAAAACCGAGATTAAAAAAATGACGGAGAGTTGAAAGCCCATCAAAGCCTCGTTCATTTCTCTCTACCTAGCGCAACTTTTTCTTTCCCTCGTAGCCGTCTTCGTCTTCTCGTACAATCCAGTCTTCCGCCGATTCTTCTCCGCGATCAAGGTAACTGTTTATCAGTCTCTCGATCTCTATCTCTCTGTATCTCGATTTCGTATGTATTAATTGATTAATGTCGTCTTCTCGTGCAATCAAATCTATTAATCTCGTCTCTGGCTGCAATCCAATTGAATATTTGTGATGTTATTAACAGATTGACGTTTTGTGATGTTAATAACAGGTTGATGTTTAATAACAGATTAATAACCGGTCGATTCTTCAAGTGAGGTTTTAAAGGGCATTGAGATTCAAGATCTACATGATCACTTTGAAATTAAAATAATTGATTTTGAGGTCAATTTAATTTTCTCTTTTTTTTTCAGTCAATTTTTGCACAAAACTGATGTTTATGATTCTGCATATAAACTTGTTTGTGCCCTCCTATCCTTATACTTATCTAATCATGGACAAACTGAATGCTTCTTTTGCTTTAGCATGATGTATTTATTGTTCAACATGAATAGTTATTCAAAGCAGTGGAGATTTATGTAGTGGTTGCAAAATTTTTGGCACATTTGTCACCATCAATGATTGGGGCAGTTTTGGAACTGGTGGAAAGTGTCATTAGGTTGTTAAATTTAACACAAATTGAGACAACTGAAGTTCACCATATCATATGGAATTAAATAAATCAATAGACATTTCTACTTCTCGGATTTCTTTTATTGCTAATTTGGAATCTGCTAGTGTTGTTGACCTTGAAAATGGTTTAGAGGCTAGTTGCACATTATTCATGAAGTGATGTTTTTTAACGTGATCATGGTTTATGTTTTTGGATGGTATTATTGATTTTATTAATGTATTTATTATTGTTAATTTATCCATAATTTTAGTATGTTTTGTGTACTAATAATTGATTGTTGTGGAAAAAAAAATATTTGCTAATTATAAAGTTGGTAAGTTCTCTAGATTTTTTTGTTGCACCAAACAAGAGAAATGATTATCTGTTTTTCTGTTGAAGTGTCTGTGTTACCAAACAGAAGAGTCAATTCCCATTCAACAGACTAATTGCAGAGAAATGATTGCAGAGAATGGAATTGCAGAGAAAGAGAATTAGTCTGAAGAATGGGAATTGACTCTTCTGTTTGGTAACACAGAGACTTAAACAGAGAATTATAACAGATAATCATTTCTCTTGTTTGGTGCAACAAAAAATCTAGAGAACTTACCAACTTTATAATTAGCAAACATTTTTTTTCCCACAACAATCAATTATTAGTACACAAAACATACTAAAATTATGGATAAATTAACAATAATAAATACATTAATAAAATCAATAATACCATCCAAAAACATAAACCATGATCACGTTAAAAAACATCACTTCAAGAATAATGTGCAACTAGCCTCTAAACCATTTTCAAGGTCAACAACACTAGCAGATTCCAAATTAGCAATAAAAGAAATCCGAGAAGTAGAAATGTCTATTGATTTATTTAATTCCATATGATATGATGAACTTCAGTTGTCCCAATTTGTGTTAAATTTAACAACCTAATGACACTTTCAACCAGTTCCAAAACTGCCCCAATCATTGATGGTGACAAATGTGCCAAAAATTTTGCAACCACTACATAAATCTCCACTGCTTTGAATAACTATTCATGTTGAACAATAAATACATCATGCTAAAGCAAAAGAAGCATTCAGTTTGTCCATGATTAGATAAGTATAAGGATAGGAGGGCACAAACAAGTTTATATGCAGAATCATAAACGTCAGTTTTGTGCAAAAATTGACTGAAAAAAAAGAGAAAATTAAATTGACCTCAAAATCAATTATTTTAATTTCAAAGTGATCATGTAGATCTTGAATCTCAATGCCCTTTAAAACCTCACTTAAAGAATCGATCGGTTATTAATCTGTTATTAAACATCAACCTGTTATTAACATCACAAAACGTCAATCTGTTAATAACATCACAAATATTCAATTGGATTGCAGCTAGAGACGAGATTAATAGATTTGATTGCACGAGAAGACGACATTAATCAATTAATAGTTTAATACATACGAAATCGAGATACAGAGAGATAGAGATCGAGAGACAGATAAACAGTTACCTTGACCGCGGAGAAGAATCGGCGGAAGACTGGATTGTACTAGAAGACGAAGACGGCTACGAGGGAAAGAAAAAGTTGCGCTAGGTAGAGAGAAATGAACGAGGCTTTGATGGGCTTTCAACTCTCCGTCATTTTTTTTAATCTCGGATTTCTGTTCTCCCCTTTTCCCTTCATTCAATAGAGAATTAAAATTAGAGAATAGGAAATGTTTTATTTCTCAATCTCCTTTTCTCAATGTAACCAAACAAGTGATTCCATTGCTATTTCCATTTCTCTCCCTTCAACTCTCTGTACCAAACATACCCTAAATCTCACATGCAAACATGAAATTGGTAACGATGATAGTGTATTAACTTTCTATTTTGACATATTTATGAAAAAATTGTGATTTTTCTCGACATGAATCTTGTAGAGTAGGGTGTTTATGCATGTTATTTTAGCTTCGTGCTATGACATAAATGCCTATTTTCTAAAAATGAACTTAACACGCATACTATTGACTTAATACACATAGTCACATACTAATGATCAAATCAA
Organism: Calendula officinalis; assembly: GCA_963853835.1. NCBI lineage: Eukaryota > Viridiplantae > Streptophyta > Magnoliopsida > Asterales > Asteraceae > Calendula > Calendula officinalis. Next base: position 13,033,173 of record OY970827.1, read on the forward strand.
GTGAATCAATTTTCATCATACCTAACACTTGTATTACTTTATTATTGCTCAAGTCACTATCATTTTACTTAATGTTATATATAATTAAAATATTAAATAACACTCACCTCACTGTAACGTTTAAAACATGTAATGTTTAGATCATATCTTTATCTTCCTAACTCAGTTTGACATACATACATACGTTACCGAAATTCTAAATTAAATATGAAACCTTTCAAAATCATTTTCCTAGCAATTGTGCTATATTATAAGTACCATTGTTCATTAAAAACACAATTATTAAAAAAGTTTTTCTAATGTATCCTATATGACTATATATAAGAAGAGAAACATTAAAAGAATTCCATCACTTTTGTAAAGTTATTCAGCTATTTGATTAATCAACATCCAAATCACCACCACCACTAACATCACATGTGATTCAACTAGATGTGGCAAATGGGTCGTGTCGTGTCGGGTTCGTATTGTGTCAAGACCTTAAACGTGTTGAGACCCCTAAACCCAAACCCGACACGTTTAATAAACGGGTTCAAAATGTTAACCCAAACCCGACACGGTTAATTTTGTGCCAACCCAACCCAACCCGTTTAACCCGCTTAAATCGTAAAAGTTTATATATATCGATTAAACATTATTAAAATCCAATAAAAATATAATATAAATTCAAAAAAACATAATAAAAATCCAACAAAAACGTAATATAATTAGATATTAAGCTTGATATGAAATAAGAGCCTAATCTTTTTTACTACAACTACTAAGTTATGATATTTACATGTAATATATTTAGATATATAAAATTTATTAAAATATATACATACTTAAACGGGTAATTCGGGTTACCTTCGAGTTGAAAATATTGACACTAACCCAACTCGTTTAACTTTCGTGTCGTGTCGAGTCAACCCGTTTACTTAAACGTGTCGAAACTTCTAACCCAAACCCACTAAATTCGTGTCGGGTTCGTGTCGAGTTGTCGTGTCGTGTCTGATTTTGCCAGGTTTAGATTCAACACATCAACACCACCACCTCATATGTATTAAATCATATGTGATTGGACACCGCCGACCACCACCACTACCACCACCCCATGTGTATCAACAATATCGGTTTGATAACGTAACCGATGAGCCAACCAACGAAGCTATTGACATGAATCAAACTATCAGTTAATATAAATGGGTAAAACTCAATCTAGAAGCAAAATCAAATGTCAAACTGGGACTAGCTCAAACTAAACCATAACCGTCGATGTTTAATTCAAACGATTCAAATTATTTATCAAAATTTTATCATCGGTTCTGTGTGGCCTATCTCAAACCAATATTAAAGCCTTTCTCCTCAAATTAAAACAATCTTGTATTATACTTATATTTTTTAAATTAAAACAAATCTGAGTACATATTTTGCTAACAATCTTAAGAGTGCACTAATGTCAGTTCGATGTTCTACTCGATTTCTTTTCTGTTTTTTATTTGGACAAAATGCATAAAAAATTAAAAATATACCGAACTTAAATAAAACGGCAGATGTGCAAACTTGTTTTCCACCAATCAGAAAGTTTCTAGCTATATTTTGATTTACAAAATTAATACCTTTAGCATTTTGACATATATATATTTTTATTTCAGATTCATTCCATTACAACCATATCCATATATGTTCTAACTAGATGTACTTTTTTATACGAAGTATAACAAGTTTTTTATGCACCACAAAGACTTCTATAAGTGGAAAATTATCTAGACGTAAAATATATGAGAAATAATATTGATGTTTATTTTTTATTCTTATTTTAGGTTGCTAGTTATTTACAAGATTATACTAGCCTATAACCCGTGATGAATCACGGGCGGCTTATAAAAATTTTTATAATCTTTTACTTAATTAAAAATATTTAATTCATTGGAAATTATGTACCTTAATTTGAATTAATTTCACAGGTATCACAATATTTTTATAAAACATTTCAGAGCATATGCCTACCCCCATGATTAGTTAGCTGAAATAAAAGATACATTTTCTGCTTATAAGAATTACAAGAATGGAGGTTCACACATATAAATTCTCTTTCAAAATTGTTCAACCTTCGTTAGAATCAAAGGCGTGCACTTAAAAACCAAAACTTTATACTATGATTACAGAAATTGAGTGATTACACCTTAATAGGAAAGCAACATTCCACCATCTTTTAGTAATTTGTTTTGTGCAAGAAACCCTTCACCCGTTCCTTCAACTACAAAAGTAACCATGTGCCCATTTTCTTTTAGTTTTTTTCAACAAACTCAAACATCTCACCTTCTATGAAGAATGGTGATTTGAGTATTAAACATAAATCCACATAACTTGCAAAAGTTGCATACATTGAAATGAAATCTGAAACAAAAATTTAAAAGAAAAGATTTTGATAACTTAATTTACTAACCCAAGGCTTCTAGCCTAGTGGTATTGGTGAAAAAGATAAGGTGTTGCCTATGGCCAAGGTCATGGGTTCAAGTCTCATCGTGGATGTGGGGTTTATACCCCATAGGTGGAAGGTTCGAGGGAAGGCATACTGCCCCTTGTGGATGTCACTGTCTAGGCTTGAACCACTAACTTACTAACCGGCCGTTCAAAAAAAAAAAAACTTAATTTACTAACGTGTACACTTACTAACCTGTAAGGAAAGTATTATGTTGACAGCATCATCTAGCTACTCAGGTTTTATTTTCTTACCAACAATTTCTAGTGTGGCATGGTTGAAAATAGGAGGCAAATCAGGGTGGGATATAAACTAATTATATCATAATGAGGGGTTTTTTTAATTTTTGAATTTTGTAATTATAAAATTTATTTAAAATTTTTATAAATATCTTTTGTCCTACAACAGTACAATCTAGAAACTTGCCATCCATGATCTTGATCTGAAAATGCCCATGATTATAAGTTCTAACAACAAATCAAGTAAACATGTGTGAAATTTGTCTTGATATCATCAAATATACATTCTTAATTGAAAATTAAAGCAAACACATAAACCCTAATTCATCTGAACATAAATAACCACAAAATTACAGATGAAAATTGAACATTTTTATTTGAACGACACCTAATCTACTCCACTTTTCCTCCACCAGGGCTTGAACCCATGACCTTTAGGTTATAGACAACATCAAATTGGTCAAACAGATTAGTGTATTTAGTTGAGTTACATGGCTCAAAAGGGATATAGTGTAAAATGCATAAAATTCACACAAATTGCATTCAGATAGTAGTTGCGGTACAAAAGATGAACCATCTTGCCAACTGAATATTATGGTGAGGATCATGGTGTAATAGTGTCACATTTCAAGCTGAACCAAACCAAGCATTAACCGATTTCATCTACGGCAATCATTTACTCAAATGGGTCAACCCCGCCCGATAAAACTAACACGTAACCACACATACCTGATCAAACAGTGGATGTTGGGCTAAATAAGTAGCGCCAAAGGGCTGTTTTGACTGATTTCTCTCATGAAACACAAAAAATATTAGCATCGCTTGCTTCCAATCATTGTATAAAGGTTTTCTCCAACCTGCAACATGTGGTAACAGACGAAAATCAATGCGACTGAAACGTGAAAATATTTGTTGTAATAACTTTGCTAACATTATTATGGTATTATTAGAAATTCTCCCAACCGAAATGGAAAAGAATTTGGCTCCATTTAGCTGGTTAACAATATCTATTTAAGGGCCACTTGGTATTGCAATTAGATACATAGGCTACGGAGCCAGTGACGACATATTACCAATAACTCCTACTACCAATAATATTAGGGAGCAAAATAAATAGGAACGACGATCAGCTAAGAATTAAACCGAATATGCTAATAATTAGGGAGCAAAATTACTATCTAACGATTAAATAGAAAAAGGAAATCGACTTTAGTATTATGCCATAATGTTTAAATTTAGGTAAATCAGCTATGTAATGGGCCACATTTCACTGGAATTAAACCATATCGTATAGGAATTTGATTTTGAAAAAGTGGAGGTATCCGACTGGAAGTAAAACGCAGGTGTGGAATAACGACTTATCAAAACATAGATATAGGTATAGATGCATTCTTTTTACGTGATATGATAGTAATCTAAATATACTACGTATGGTTTTTGGTTGCCAAAAGTGTTCTACTGAAGTAAGTAAAGTAACAGTGTAACACTCACTTAAATGAGTCGGAGTAAGAGTTGTTCTAACATGTGCCCTAGGGGCACACGATAAAGCTATTTAAATGAAGTCAAAAATACCAAAAATGAAGCAATTAACATCAATGATACTCAAAGTTTCTATATTGTTGTGATATATTAAATGATTTTTTTAATTTAATTGGAAGGTTAAAGATCATTAAATGACATTAATATGTGCCATAGGGGCACATATTAGAAAAACCCATATTATAATTAGAAGCTCATGTTAAATCAATTTTGGACACAGTATATTATACTTAATGTCATTATAAAACTGATGAATAACTGGTAAGTTATTCATAATGATAATTTATACATTTGAACATACAAAAAGACTATTTGTTAGAACAAAATATATAGAGTAGACGACACGCACAACTTACATGGCTTTTAATATGTCATCAAATTCACATACACCATAACGGTTAGTCATAAGTAAGCTTTTAATTGGTGTCTTAATGCAATTTTATTATGACATAACGTTACAAGATGCTTGTACACATAAGTAAATATCCCATTGATTATACGTATACAAATAAGCGTGATAACACGTAGATATTCAGTGTACACATAAGCCTCATACATGGCATAAGGAATGATGTGCTATTATGACATGACTAATAAGATTTCAAAAAAAACCTTAGTTTAATATATACTAGCCTATAACCCGTGATAAATCACGGGTGCCTAATAAAAATGTTCATAATGTTTTACCTTTTTAAGAATACTTTACTCATTGAAAATTTTATACGTTTGCAGTATATAAAAAAAAACTACAGGTGTTTATGGAAGAATATGCGAAGAAGAAGCATGAAAGCAAACTGGTATAATGATATATCTGAACGCTGTTGACTTGTCATGGACAAACAGGCCAAAAATAGCCTAAACTGCATAAAACCCGGAAAAGATTTAATATAATCAAATAAGTTTGTATAAGATATCTAAAATAGAAATATAAATTTAAACCTACGTCCGCTCTCCCATTACCATACAAATAATTACCCATTTTTTTTAATATCTACCCAAAAATTACTTCCTCCGATTCAAAATAAGTGATACAAATTAGAGTTCACGGTTTTTGAGGCAAAAAATGATAATGAAGGTTAATTAGATTATATTTGATAGTTAGTGAAGGATGGGTCCCACATATCTTGATTAAAGTGAATTTAATGATGTTTAAAAGTAAAACTAAGGGTACATGTGTCTTTTCACTTTATTAAAGGAGATGGTTAGTGGGTGTAGTCCCCACTACCTTTTACCAAATATGGTAAGTTTTTAAAGTGTATCACTTATTTTGAAACACCTCAAAATGGAAAGTGTATCACTTATTTTTAAACGGAGGAAGTATAATTTTTGGACAAAAAGTATTCCACATCTATTTGCAATCTCTTCTTGTAAATCTTCAATACTTCATGTTTTTGCTTTTACATTGACCAATTTTTCAATACCTAAGAAAATCAACTTCATATCAAGCGCCATAAGCCCATAACTATATAAAAAATGATGGTCAATATACACATTCAAAAAAGTCAAAGGGCATACCAAGTTTTAAGTCACCAGAGAAATTAATAACAAATGATGGAGTTTGCAGCAGCTGAAATTGAGTCGCCTTAAATACTACTCTGCAACAGGATTAAAGTATAAAGATTACAATATATCCATATTATATAACTGATGGATTTTAATATACACCTCTACTGAATCTGACGAATTTTAATCAAGAGATAGAAGGAAAATATATATATAAAGAATAACTTGAGTCCAACACGTAAATTTACAAAAAAAAAAAGTAAAAAAATGGACAAGAAGTATTAGCATGTCAACCCAACACGATCTATTTCATCCCAGACTAAAAAACGACCTTTCTCTAATGAAAAGCAACTTACTTGTCTTTGTACAACTGAAAAGACCGAAAGCATGACTTAGATCATATGACCTAGGGTTTGTGGAGAATGCTTCACACCTTAAAATTACCAAAAAAAGAAGAGATTAAAACAAACCAATTCAATTTCCGAAATAGCAAATCAAAGAGGATTAATAAAATAATACAATCTACAACGCATAACTTTTCAAGATAACATAACTTTTGTAATGATATCGGAATTGCTAATTTATTTTGAAGCAGACGAATTTTGACCCAGACCAACCTGGCCCATTACCCAACCCGCCAAATTTTGACATAAGCAGCTGCATAAATTGTTAATATCCATGATGTGGTACGTTTGACCCGTTTACATATGAACACGTCGATTCGGGTTATATGTTATATCTAATGGGTCAAATGGGTAAATTAAAGAACATAATTAAAAAACTGGGTTGAATGGGTCAAAAGTCAGCCAAATGAATTTTTAATGCATAAAACTTCTTAAGCTAGTTTATTCAAAAAGTAGATTATTACTGACATAAACAAAACAGCTGCCCACCATAAGCGTTACCAATTTACCATTGTAGAACCATACGTGTTGAATATCCTTGCAATCCTCACCTACATTACAATCACAATCAAAACCAAATTCAAAATCAAAACCATTCCTTGTAAAATTTAATAATTCTAATTACACCGAATTACCAATTTTTACTGAAAAACACTCAACAGTCAGCACCAGCACCTCGATGGTAAATTGGTAATCCATGGCTAATGCTTCATGAGTTCGTTTTCCCTCATCATAGCAACTTATGACATTGTCCAAAATTGCAAACACAATAAGATCTTAGCTGTTTATTACCCTCATTTAGTATAAATTCATCCCCAATTTATAATATATCGTATTCTCCTTAATTTACTATTTGGAAATATCAATTTCAGAGTCAAAGGTATATCAATTTTCAAATGCATCAAATCACCAGATTTCCAGCAACAAAAAAAATTCTTTTTCAATTTACTTCAACACCTTTTGTAAACTTATATAAACTCCACCTATATACTTCAACACCTCTTGTAAAACATAAATTGTAAATCTTATCACTCAAACCATTTCAAACTAAGTAATCATTTTTTTTTTGTCATAATAACTTCAAAACTTACCGAAGGTCATTGTTGTGAATTGATAGTACCTTAAACGAATAGCTCTGGATGACAGAATAAGATGAGCGAAGATGAAATTTCGCTCTAATTTAGGGAAATTAGCAATTTGAAAAACAGAGATTTAACATCGATTTGTTTGAGTGTGAAAGGTATCAATTGTTGATTTAGGTTTAAAGGAGAACACGTCTGTTGTTGATTTAGGTTTAAGGGAGAATACGTTACGCTGGAATCACAGCTTCAGCAGAGGCATATCGAATTTGACCTGCGACTTGGACTTTGAAAGCGTGCGTGGACTTACCTGGCATATACATAAAGATAACTCTCTAATTTTCAATTAATTCCATAATTGTACCATTTACCATATACGGTTTCCCATAATTATCACCATGAATATAATATTCCTATAATTATTACCATTTATAAGCGAAAGTCTTAAATATGAATATAATATTCCTATAATTATTACCATAATTGTTGATTTAGGTTTAAAGGAGAATACGTTACACTCATTCGCGCATAAGGAGCCGTGACCTGGACTTCCATGTCATTCATGAGGTGGTCGAAAATATCAAGTGGCTTTATCGAAAATGCCAAGTGGCTTTATTAATGGGGCAAGAATTCAAAAAAACACTCCTTTATTAGATATATAGATATAAAGATAAAGAATTTTATTTGACACTGATTCTCACAAATTAAAACTTAATGTAACTGTCAGTTTTAACAATAGTAATCATCAAAAAATATAACCAAGTGTTCTATCGTATAACATGAAATAGAAAAGATCTACACGTATTTACATTTAAGATGGTTTATGTGGATAGTTACAACCTTAATATTCCATTGCATTGCATTTATAAAAAGATATAACAAAAAAATATAACTAAGTGTTATATCGTATAACATGAAATAGAAAAAATCTATATGTATTTACATTTACATTTAGTAAAATATAGAAGTTGGCTCTTATAAAGGTCAATAAAAGTGAGGTGGCTTAAAAGTGCATATGTGGACTTTTAGGTGGCAATAATGACTTGCCATTTAAGTGCCAAGTGACTTCATACATGGCATAAGGTATGATGTGCCATTATGACATGGCTTTAAAGATTTCAAAAAAACCTTCTTTTAATATATATGACTTGACATTTAAGTGCCAAGTGGCTTCATACATGGCATAAGGTATGATGTGCCATTATGATATGGCTTTAAAGATTTCAAAAAAACCTTCTTTTAATATATATAAAGATAAAGATGTGTAATCTACTAATTCTATATTTTAATATTATCATTTGATTTTGACATATGTATTAATCAAGTAGGTAAACATGTAGACACAAAAGATAGACACTAATACAACAATACTAATACTCTTTGAAAGAGAAGTGATATTTAGTCCTACCATTTGGTCACACTCATAGTCCTACCCACTTGATAGGATGACATGTGTAATCCACTAGTTATCTCTCATAATATTAACCCTTAATTTTGACAGATGTCTTCATCTAATAAGTAAGACTATGAGTATGACCAAATAATATGAATAAATACCATTACTCTCTTTGAAATATTGATTTCTAACAATAAAATTATGAGACGTAACAAATATAATGGATATTAAGGAAAGAGAGTAAAAGGATAAATGCCACACAATTTTTTTTGAAAACGGCAAATGATAACAACGGAAGCATACTCGCAATATTTCAACGAGCACCTCGGGTTCGAGCTCCTTTACAGGGCAAACTCAGCCCCATAGGGATTTTCAGGGAAAAATCCCCCATATTTGACACCACAAGAGGTGTTTATAGGATTCGAACTCCAGACCTCACGCCTCATATAAGAGTAAAATATATGTATCAATCCAGTTGAGCTAGATATCATTTGTAAATGCCACACAATAATTAAATTAACTTTTAAGCATCCACGCATTACTTTCTACAAATCAATTATGTTTTAAAAATTAATTTTTGTATTAAAACAACTAACATACTAAATATGGTTATGGTCAGACTGAATTAGCCGTGGTTGAACTAGATTACAATAATATTAACTATTAACTATTTATGATACTTCCTCTGATTCAAAATAAGTGATACACTTTGGATTTCACGAACTTTGAGGCAAAAGTTTATAATTATGGTGAAATTAGATTAATTAGATGGTTAGTGGGAAATGAGTCCCACACTTTTTGAATAAAGTGGAATTAATGATGTTTAAAAGAAAAAGTAAGGGTAAATGGGTCTTTTCACTTTGTTAAAGTAGATAGTTAGTGAGTGTGGGTCCCACTATTTTTTACCAAATAAGGTAAATTTTCAAAGTGTATCACTTATTTTGATACACCCAAAAAGGAAAGTGTATCACTTATTTTGAATCGGAGGAAGTATAATAATTATGTAAATAGTATATAAGTTAATTTTCTTATAGAAAATACAAAATAATATCATTAAAAAACAAAATATTTCAATTAAATTTATTATTTTTGAGATTCAAAACATGTATATATAAAATTTATACGTTTATTTTATTTATATAATCTTTTTAGAAAAACATGTTTTTTTGCGGTTCAACTGAGTTTATCTGTCTAATTGACTAGTTCTGATTGATTTATAATTATCGATCTAACCAATTCATTACTAACTGATTAAACCGACCAATATAACCAAATTTTTAATACATGACTGCATATACACTCCATAGTATAGAAGTTTCACCAAATATTCATTAAAAAAAGGTATGACAGGAGGATGTAACAATAGAAAAGGAAAACAAGTGATCAAAAAAGTCAGTCATTTAACCAATTGGTCTAGATCAATTGGCTATCAAGGATTGCCTTGGGGAGTTTGTCTTCAAGAGGTCTTGGGTTCAAGACTTGTTTAAGTCATTCTTTAGGAGAAATAAGGTGGTGGAGTTTATTTCCAAAAAAAGGAGATATGTTTCGAGGAATGCATACCGCCCATTTGAATGTCACTGCATATGTCGAACACTAACTTACTAACTTGCCGTTCAAAAAAAAAAAAAAAAAAAAAAAGTCGGCCATTTCCAAAGAAATTAAAAAGTAAAGTATCGTCCTTGATTTGAATGCTTTAACTGATGATCATGAGGAGAGAGAGAGAGGGGCTTTTGGAGCCAGAAAAAGCGTGTGAAATCGCCTGAAAACCCTTTGACTCTCCCCCCTCACTTTCTTCACTCCATTTATAAAAACACACACATGAACACCAACAAAAAACATCCTCACCGGAAAATCAAGATCTAAAACTCAAATTCTTTATCAAAACATATGTATTCCCCCTTCAATTTCCTGACATCGGCGCTTCTTATTTTCCTCAATCTTTCGTTTCCAGCCGTTAATTCCGATCCCCGAGTGACGAACGCCAGCAGCCTATTATGTGGCACCGCTCAAGCAACCACCACCAGTTTCATCCCAACATTCGTACAAGCAATGGAACAACTTTCAAGCAATCTCAACAATTCAAATAACAACTTCGCCGTCACAAACATCACAAACCCATCTTTACCTCCCTTTTACGCGCTAATTCAATGTCACCAAGATCTTTCCCGTACCGATTGTCTTGTTTGTTACGCCGTCAGCCGTACCTCTGTTCCGGCTTGTCTTCCCCGGACCTCCGGCCGGATATTTCTCGACGGATGCTTTGTTCGCTACGATAATCATAGTTTCTTTCAAGAAGCTGTTGATCCTGCAACTGATGCTAGAAATTGTAATTCGAGTATAGTGAGGAATGATTGGAATGATTTTCGAGGCGGGTTTCCGGAATTCAACACAAGTGCGCGGGGATTAGTTGAAAATCTTACAGAATTAGCGTTGAATAATAGTGGATTTGGGGTTTTGGGAATTGGGGGTGTTTATGGGTTAGCACAGTGCTGGGAAAGTTTGACGAATCAAGAATGTAGGGTTTGTTTAAATAAAGCGAAAAATGAAATTACAAGCTGCTTGCCAAGTAGGGAAGGAAGGAGTATGAATGCTGGGTGTTTTTTAAGGTATTCTACGGAGAAATTTTACGACAATGATTCACAATCAGATGGGGGTAATTCAGGTAATTCACTCTATCCCTTTTGATCCTTTTCTTATTTAATTTTGTGGGTTTTGGTTTGTGAATCGTCATCATATGATTCCTGCAAAAAAGATTCAATTTTTAGATTCGATTGGTGGGTTTCTGTGCTTCTTGAAGTTTCGTGGGTTCAATGATTAAGTTTTTGGATCTACTTTGAAAACTTCTTTTCAATCTTTTTTAATTCTGTTATGATCCCTATGCGGGAAAATTTCTCTTTTGATTGAATACGATATGTTCCTAATCTCATGCTTGTTCTTTGTTTTACATCAGGATAGTACTTGTGCAAAACAACAATCAATTAATTACTCCGTATTATTTTCTGTATTATCATATAAACAGTTTAAATTGTAACACAAATTCATAATAAACATTTATTTTTAAGGAAAATTCTAAATATATTGGTAATTTCTTTAATAATTTCAGTATAATGTAGTATATATCACAAGTCAATTATCAAAGTTGAATTTCTTTAATAATTCATACGTAGTTGATAGTTTTTTAATTGATATTTATTTTGTAGATGGGATGGTATTGTAATGATTATAGTACGATGATCAAATTAAAAATGAAGTGAATATATGTTTGTATTTATGCGATATGTTCTAGATACATTTATTTGTATTTGTTTGATTATAATTTTATTTCAAGTCTTTAAATACTTTCTTTTTGGTTTCGTGGCAAGTGGTGCTAAGATTCGCAAGATTGTCCACTTTCAAAAATAATGGCTTCACTAGTTCTTGTAACTTTTTCCGACGTTGATTCTTACATCCAAATTCAAAAGTCAAAATTGTGATTTTCAACTCAATATTTTTTCCAACATAACCACCTGCTTTATGGGTTGCCTAAAGTCACCGTAGGTGAACCTAGTGGCCACCACAGGATATTTTTTGTTTCTTGTAGTGATTGAATTAGAAACCTACTGAGAATTTCATACTTTTTGGAAACTAAGTCTTACCAGGCTACCGCCATCCTAGTTATTTCAAACTCAAAATTGATATGAGTATCATTGGTTTTTGATTCCAGATCGTTTAATTACTGTGATATGCTGTTATTAGCTATAATAACCATATTTATCTAAAGTACAAAATTTATTACAAAAGTTTCAACTATAAAATGCTATCTTTTTGAATTTTGACGCTCAAAAGTCAACTTTTTTTTTTTTTGGGTCTAATATGGTGGCAGTAGTTGGAATATCAACGCACTGAACCTACACGTGCAACGATGTTTCCTTGTTTAATTTTTTATTCTTTAACCCAATTAGAGTTTGGGTGTTTTTTAGGTTAACCTACTTGCAAGACAATTCTTACGATACTTTTTTTGATTTCTTGTCTTGTTCCATTTCTTTATGTCTTTTTCTATTAGGTTATTTAGTTTAAATAAAACAGGTCCTTTAAACTAAAAAAGGTTGTCAAAAGGGAAAAAAGTGTAGTTTTCATGTGAAAAACGGTTACAATTTTCTAATTATAAAAAATATTGTTAGAGGGGTATATTGGTAATTTTAACTTGTATATCTCCATTTCAGCACTTTCAAGTCCAGGAGCCAAAGTAGCTGTTGTTTTGGCTGCAGTTGCCTTCCTCATGATCTCATCTTTTGGCGGTTATGCAGCATATGCAAGAATATCAAAGCGCCGAGAAGGTAAATTACAATCTTACCCTCAACCAATAATACTCGTATCAAACCTGAATAACGGAAATTTTCCTTACATTTACAGAGAAGAAAAACATGGGCCAACTATCGAGATCATTCAACAAATCTGGATTAAAGTACAAATACGAAACACTTGAAAAAGCAACAAATTACTTTGATATTTCAAATAAATTAGGGCAAGGGGGAGCAGGGTCCGTTTACAAAGGAACTCTTCCTAATGGAGATGTTGTGGCGGTTAAACGGTTATTTTTCAATACCAGACAATGGGTGGATGAGTTCTTTAATGAAGTTAACTTAGTTAGTGCAATTGAACACAAGAATCTAATCAAGCTTTTGGCTTGTAGTATCGAAGGGCCCGAAAGTCTTTTGGTCTATGAGTTTGTCCCTAATAAGAGTCTTGATCATTTCCTTTTCGGTAATTTCCTTCTCCATCTTTAAATACTTTAAAATAATTATTGAATTAATAGTAACATTAATATTAATTTTTGGATTGCAGATAAGGATAAAGTGCAAATTTTAAGCTGGAAACAGCGAATGGGAGTAATTCTTGGAACAGCAGAAGGTTTAGCATATCTGCATACAGGGTGTCATGTTAGAATAATTCATCGCGACATTAAGAGCAGCAATATTCTTCTTGAAAAAGATTTTTCTCCAAAAATTGCCGATTTTGGGCTCGTCAGGACTTTTGGAGCTGATCGAAGTCATCTTACCACCGGGATTGCTGGAACTTTGTAAGAAAATCTCAAAGTTTTCTAATTCAAATGGTTTTTCCGTTCCCAAAAAATCGGTTTCTAATTCGCGTTTTTTGTGTTATTTCAGGGGGTATATGGCACCTGAATACATAGTCCGAGGACAACTAACAGAAAAAGCTGATGTTTTCAGTTTCGGAGTTGTGGTTCTTGAAATCGCGTGCGGGAAAAGAAACAACGCCTTTGTAGAAGACTCGGGTTCCCTTTTACAAACCGTAAGTCTCAAAAACCGCAATTTTTTTTCTTAAATTTTAAATTGAATGGTTATGGTTATTAACCACCTTTTGAATTTATAGGTATGGAAGTTATACAAAGTAGGTGCTGTGACAGAAGCAATTGATCCGTTACTAAAAGGTGAGTTTCCTGAACAAGAAGCATTAGAAGTTTTGCAGATCGGGCTTTTATGCACACAAGCATCGGCGGCATTAAGACCATCAATGGCGGAAGTGGTTGAGTTCATGACCACAAAAAGTGGAGACCGAGAAATCCCTGTCCCACATCAGCCGCCATTTTTAAATGCTCGGGCCCTCATGTCTCAAGGCGGGCTAACCAATAGCTCGACTTCTGGCCCGTTGGGTAAAGTTGGAATGTCTTATACCACCACATCACAGTCGTCTACAACCCCGAGCTCAGAGTGGCCATTAAGAATCGATGAATTAAGCTCAAGTTAGCTTGATTCGTTGGGCTATGAGTTAGGGTTTATTATTTAGAGATTTTGTGTTGGATTGAAGAAGGTAAAAATCTTATGAAGGGTTTTGGGAGGATTTGTGAATATTTTACAACAAAGTTTAGGTTCATATTTTATTGGTTTTCTTTTTCTTCCATTTTTTAAGGAAATATGTAGTGCTTATTGTAATTTTGAAGGGAAATTTTGTGCATTCTATCAAGAAAATAAGCAATTATAAGGTTTGATTATTTTTTACATTTTATATAGGTTTGATTACTTTAGCTAAAAGATTGCTAAATATATTATTTATTTATTTTGCATTTTGGCCTTAAATTTAACTTTTTCCTTGGTGTGTTGGTATAAAAGCCAATAAAAATATAATATAATCAAAACGACAGAAAAAATAAATTAATGGCATCCATATCAACCATATGTTTTTCTAATTCGTCAATTTTGTCCACTTCATATGACATGTAATTGAAAATGACATTTTTATCAGTAACATACAAATTATCATTCTAATGAAATGTTTAAGGTAGTTCATTAATTTTATCTAATCTTAAGGGACATTTATTAGCTCTTGGATTAAGAAAAATTAATGGTCAAGATCAAGATTCAAAACCATCACCACCACTACAAGCACATGTGATTCAAAACCACCACCGCCGACATTTTTTTTTCTATGTAATGGTGGTGGTGGTTTTGAATCTTGATATTGACCATTAATTTTTCTTGATCCAAGGGCTAATAAATATCCCTTGGGACTAGATAAAATTAATGGACTACCTTGAACATTTCACTATATAGTTATAGTTTTATGTGATATTCATCATCTTAGATAGGGAGATGATTATATATAGATATTTCCTTTATTACGTCTCCCCTCTTCTATTCTACTTATCTTGTAATGTGTGTGTGTTGCAACAAATTTAAAAGCAAATTTCATTTCTCATAAATAAACATGTTATAGAGGATTTAAAGTTATACTTCCTCCGATTCAAAATAAGTGATACACTTTCTTTTTTGGGGTGATTCAAAATAAGTGATACACTTTGAAAAGTTTCCTTATTTGGCAAAAAAAATGGGACCCACACCCACTAACTATCTACTTTAACAAAATGAAATGACCCCTTTACCCTTACTTTTTACTTTTAAACATCATTAACCTTACTTTATTCAAAAGGTGTGGGACCCATTTCCCACTAACCATCCAATTAATCTAATTTAATCATCATTATAATCTTTTACCTCAAAAACCGTGAAACACCAAGTGTATCACTTATTTTGAATCGGAGGAAGTATAAAGAATTGACCATATTTTGTGTGCAAATGTGTACAACCTTTTAAAAGTAACCTCATATTGTATTATCTAGGTTTTTGTAATTCTTAATCCAATTATATACTAGAAACGTGAGTATACACGTGTTCGTGTATGTGTGTGTTGCCACTAAAAGTGAAAGTAGAATCGAAAAGGTTGTATATATTAAGTTTCTAGAAAGTCTTAGGTCATGCTTGGAATGTCTAATAAAGTCCTATTTTTTCATAGAATAGTAATAGTAATAACTTTATAAAGAAGCCTTGTTTTGAGGAATTAAATTGAATTGTTCATTATATAAGTTTAAGGGGACTTGTGGAGTTGGTAGGAAGAAGTTGTTACGAATTTGCTATGGAGTTATAAATATATGGAGAAAGAGAATTTTGTATGGGGAAGCTCTCTTCTTGTTTGGATTAACTGCAAAAAATTTCATCCCAATTCCCAATTTATAATTGAGTAATGGTATTTACTCCTACCATTTGGTAATATTCATAGTCATACTCATTACATGAAGATATGTGTCAAAATCAAGGGATAATATTAGGAGAGAAAATTAGTGTAGTACACATATCATCCTATCAAGTGAGTAATACTATGACTAGTACCAAATAATAGGACTAAATATCATTTCTCTTTATAATTTGATCATCAAAGTCTGAAAATCGTGAAAAAGAATATTGATTTCGTTAAATGTTTCGTTCACAATAATATTAGTTGGAAAAAAATTAATTTTTAGAAGATTTTAGATATATTTAATTATATATAAAGGGCTGTTTAGTTGTAAACTTTTTTGAGAATTTTCTAGCAAGGTTTTATAGTAAAACTAAAAAAACATTGTAGGTGTTTAAATAGGACTTTAAAAAATCATAAAAAATCTTACTTTCAATTATATATTTGAATTTCTGCTACATGATTTTTATATTTTTCAACAATTTTACTTTTCAAAGATATAAAACTCATTCATTTTCTAAGCTACAAAATTTAAACATGTGAACACGTTTAAAGATTTCTGATAGTTTTTTTTAGAGATATAGAACACCTCCATTTTTCTAGAAAAAGGAGACAAAATTGAGAGAGAACTTTAGGCAAGTAAAGTAAAAACAATAGGCCTTTTTCCTGATGATTTTCATTTTCATCGGCCAAATTAATATTTTAAATGCATATTTTGTTTTTTGTTGAAAGAAGGAAAATGGTCTCACAAAAGTCATTGTCAAAGTATAAATATTGGTTTGAGTCACTGTCTATCAAATTATCAAAGGCTAAATCATCAGTTGCACCGCCCACATCACCTTTTCAAATTAATTCCTGAAATATATATTATGGGTTGGCGAGCAACCGCTGGCGTTGGGGTGACCATCAACAAAAACAACTTTTGGAACTAAAAAGGAAGCTGTTGTAATAATGTTTTGTTCCATTCAATTTGTCATCTTGTTACTAGAAGAATTTATTTCAAGTGAGAAAATTGTGTATGAAAACACAGAATATTACCCAAAAATCTAAAACCGTACTCCAAAGAGTATTACACCCTTGATCGTGAAATATCGATTGCTTGTTGAACCCTGTGAATCTATTGAAATGTAAATGTGAAACCACTTCAATCAAAACATAAATAGAATTATAAGAAAATTGCATATGTAGTTGTACTATATATTTTCTTTTAAAATTAATTGTATAACTACAACAAACATTCACCGATCACCGTAGCCCTACCTTATGCAGTTATGCCCTCCCTCTTAAGAGCCCATAGAATTTAATATCAATTTAACATTTCATTCAATTAAAAATGTAGGCTCGTAATTGTTACACAACAATTTTAATGTTTGGACTGTTCTACCCTTGCATTATTTAGCTTATATATTTACCATTTGCTATGGATGGTACAATAGTCAATATTGTAAAATCTGCTTGTACTCATTCATTCAATAGTTCTGGAGCATATAATCGGTTACTCAGCGAATAATTGGATTGAGATTTTCATATATAAATCTGTATAAAAATGTATATTATACATATAATTTTCCATAATTCTTAAAAGTAAAATCTATCTCAATAATATTGCGTGTGTATAATAATAATAATAATAATAATAATAATAATAATAATAATAATAATAGGGAAAAGTGAGTGTGTGGCTGTCACATACCTAAGGTTAGGTGTGGAACCACTTAAAACTACGTAATTTTGGTTAAAATAACTTATAATTCACTACATAAACTCATTAGTATAGCAAATCCCGTCTAAAACTTATCAATTATCTTAAATCTTAATTATGTTTTTGTTTAATTGATGTTTCAAGCTTCACATTTTTTAAATTGTATTTATATTGAACACATGTCATATTCTTGAATTGGTGTTTTTTTTATTGTATAAGTGTTCTAATATGATGGGAAAGTGACAATATATTATAAAAATAACCGTTTTAAGTTTTTTTAAAACTAAAACTATGTAGTTATAGGTGGTTCCACACCTAACCTCAGGTACGTGACAGCCACACACTCACTATCCCCATAATAATAATAATAATAATAATAATAATAATAATAATAATAATAATAATAATAATAATCAAAATAATAATAATAATAATAATAATAATAATAATCAAAATAATCAAAATAATAATAATAATAAAAATAATAATAATAATAACTTAAATGTATTTTGGAGAGTGGAGTGGTGGGAATGAAAACATTATGGAGAATTTGACCGAGTTTCTCAAGTTTTGGTTTGACCGAGCTTTTTGACCAATTTAGACCAACTTGAAATGGTCACTTTTAGTTTTGATGTCGGAATCTAGTTAACTAATTTGTGTCATCTTTCACTCTGTGGTTGGAAGATTTTGTTAGCTATATTTTTCTTTTTGGTTTGTAACGGGTATCCAGGTTGTTGGGTAATCCGAATTTTTGTTAGTTTGGGTGGTTTTTATATATTGGCTGTTTCTATAGAAAAACAAAAGGGAGGTCGGGCCCTACATCTCCATAATTATGAGTAAACAAACATTCCTTGTATTATTTTCTAACGTTGTAAAAAGTAGTCAGTAAAATGAAGTTAAGAATGTTAACTGTCATGCGTAAAAACACGACTTATGAAGTTAAGTTTTTTATAGCAGAAAAGCAGTTAAAGAAACGAAAAGACACTCTTAAACCTGTGAAATGGATCTGCAACCTCACTTGTTTTAGCTACTGTTGCCAATGAACAGCATTGCCTGTTTGCTGCTAACCTTGGAGATTTTATCTGCTGCGAAATTCCTTCTTGAATACCCACTTCACCTCGAGGTTTCACAGGCTCTGAATCTAAAATGATCACATTTTGTTTATCAACTACATTTGACTTCCCATCTGCAAATGAGTCAAAGTCAAAGTCAAAGTTAGTATTGGATGACTTGGTGGTGTGTATGGTCTTGATCTCATCGACTCGGGGGAAGCTTTTGGCTTTCTTTCTTATATGTTCAAATATTGTATCTGAGTTTAGTATGTTGGATGGAGTTTTTTCGTTTGGTTCTTCTTCTTCAAATCCTTCACTTAGGTTTAGGAATTCTATAGTGTCATTGATTGCCAGCTGTCTATCACGTGTACGTTTTCTTATAAGATTTAATGTCTCCTCAGATGGTGGATATTCAGTAGTTGATTTCGTTCCCAAACAAGGTAAACTTTTGGCTTTTTCACGTATGTGGTCGAAAATGCTTCTTTCAGTAATGATTTTGCAATCCTCATCATCACCATCGTTGTTGTTGTTCACAACAACCGCCTCACCTGTAGTAAGCACGGTTAGCTTGATAACTACTATAAAAACAGATTTTTAATGATGCTAAACTTGAAATAAAAATAAATATTTACAAATTAAGCCTCAAAAGCTGCTGATTGTACCTTCATCTGAATCGTCATCCAGGAGTTTAAAACTTGGCCTGATCACAGCAAGGAAAAACTAATCAACAAACGTAGAGGTGGAAAAATTGGGCGGATTGTAACAATCTCATAATTTTAATAAAATGAATTTTAGAGGTCTTATGCATTAAAAATATACTTTGGACAACTTTAGGCCCATTTGACCCGTTTCTTTTTTATAAAAATATAATGATTGAAGGTTGAAAACATACATGAAAGCTTCTTCATTTTTGGATTTTAATGACATTTCGGGCCCACGAGCTGGAACATTAGGTGCATAATCATTTTCAGGATCAATAATGCACACATCAGCGGACTGAGGCAAGGGTGGATTTTTGGTTGCATATTTATGATAGGTATCCATGTTATAGTCCTTCATTAGTATAACCTTCTGGCGTAGATCAATACCAACTGAATAATTATCAAAGCCAAAATAAGTGAAATTACTTAAATGTTATAAACAAATGAATACAAGAATTGAATTAGAAGATGAAACTTTACTGAATTCTTCGAAAATCAAATCTGCCTTGACAGTTAGCTTTCCTTGCAGAGGGCTTGTAACTAGTATTGTTGCACTATATGGGCTGCTCTCAGATGACCAACAGAGTTATTTATGAAACAAAACGGATTAAAAATTATAATTGTTAACAGATAATTCTTAAATGGGATCTCTTGTAAATTGGAAGGGAACATCGTTGTTACCTTGTAAATTCTTCCACTCTGCAGAAACCAATTGGAAAATGATGTCAGATTGTCAGGTCAGTTATCATAGCAATTATAGTTTAAACCAGTTTTATTACCTTATTTTCTCATGGAAAACTATCATGTTATCTTCCTCTACAGCAACAACCTGTGAAAAATGCACGTTTTAACGGTATTGTTTAACACACTCATTATCTATGAAAAAAAGGATAAAAAGATTCTTTTTTTGGAAAAGCAGGACAAAAAGGTATTTGTGGGTCAGCACGCCCGATTTCGATTGTACTAAAGATTACCCCTCATGACCCATTACCCAACCCACCTAACCCTATTGTAAAATATATGTTTTTATTCACGTACCATATCAGCATAATGGCGTTTAGTTGATTGTGACTGTGACAATCTAGTTAATGTCATAACCAGTTTGGACTTGCCATAATTTGGACATGTTATTTCCTCAATTTTCATTTCTACTTTTGGCGGAAGTGAAAACAATGATTCCTTAATGTGGTTGCCAAACGGGAACTTTCTACCAGTAACCATCTCTATTTTCCTTGGGTCTGCTTCAGAAAGGGTAACAAATGACTTTACTCCCATAGATTGCAAGGCCTGAGAACATAAAAAAATATTCTTTTAATTTATGTTGATAAATAATTTACTTTTTGTTGTATATGTTTTGAGATTTTGATGCACTTCACAGTCAATTTAGTAACAATTTCACACACAAACACACAGAAATCAATGAAACAGTGATTGAATCAATGAGACTCAATCCAATTTGATAAATCGCCACTATTCGAGATGTGACTCTCTCCCAACAAAGTCGTTACCACAAACACACAAACCCCCCGATATTAGACTACTACACTTTATTTATAGACTCACAAATCAGCTACTAGCTTCTAAAAACTTCTAACCGACTTATGACTTATTTGTAAAAGGACCAAACTACCCTTACTAATTACTTAACAACTAAGTAAGTGTATCAGATTTTTAAGAATGAACAATACCTTTGCGGTTACCATACCAATGCCAGGCAATTGTTTCAGCAGATATGGGCTGTCTTCCCAGAGTTTTTGATGTAGAGATTTGGCTAGAAGGATTGAATTCAAAGCTCCCTTGTAATTCTTTTTATATATAAAATATTCTTTCATGCATTTCACAATTCGACACCCATTTGAACAAACTGAGTTCATGTCCTATGTGAGTATACGGGTCGGGTCAGAGTGGGTCGACCCGCAAATAAATTTTTGTCCATTTTTAAAAATACTATTAAAAGTCAATGCATTAATTCTAATATAGAATTCTAACCTGGGTTAGAGACAAATCATGGGCTAAAGGATCTCCAGTCAAGCAATCATTTGCCAAAATAAATAGTTTCTCTTCTCTAGTCTGTATACGCTTTTTCTTCTTCCCTCTATCTCCAAGGATATGATATTTAAGCCTACCATCTTTATCGTTATTTATGTCATTCAGAAGCTTCTTTTCATTCCGTCTCAACTGTATCCCTTCATTTCAGGAAATGAAATCAGTTATTTAATTAGGTAAAATCAGTTAGAAATTACATACATGAAATTTCCTCTGCGCGACAAACAATATGAAGGGCATCTTCTATGCTGCAATTTGAAGGAGCTTTCAAAATGTGTTTCATTGTGTCGAATTTCAAATAATATTTTGTCATCAATCTTCCAGGTTCTGTTAACAAAAGATAGATATTTAGTAATATATATATATGTATATACAGATATTTTGTGTGGTAATATGGTTATTATAAGCTTAGAAATTAAAGATACCAAGAGGCTTTAAGATAAAACCATCTTCATCAGTCCAGATCATTTGGTAGTGTGATAACTCATTGACTTTTTGAAGACAGACCTCTGCAGTGCATATTATTAATCATAAACTGAGATGTACATAACAAAATGTTGTTTTTGTTTTATATTGAAGTACCTTGTATATGCTTTTCTATATGTGTACCAGGTAATCCTTGCTTTATTGCATACTTTTGAGGGTTCTAGAACATCAAAATATATTATTACCAGCAAATTTAGTTCGATAGTTTTGAGAATAAACTACCTTTTTCATTCTGACATATAAATATGAGCATTTTATCCATTCTATTGCTCTTGTTATATCTGGAACAGTCAGCTGAACAATCTCTGCAGCTAGATGCTCAGTAACACAGGAAAGTAACCTGAACAGACAATGGACAATATTAATAAGAAGTTGGCTAATATGCATCAAATAACAAGCTTTTAAGAGAATATATTCACTTGAAAATTAGCTAATAAAATATTGCAGGCTTACTGAGATTCAACCAATTCGCATCCACCTAGTAGGTTCTCGTATAAATGTACCTAAGATCATGTTTAGAAAACATATCATCTATAAGCGGAAATTAGAGTTGGCAAGTTTGACCCCTTATGGGTTGTTTCAGATTTTATTCGTCTCTAACGGGTCAAAAAATAACTAAAAAGTAAAACAGGTCACGTGGTTCAAAAGTCGCCCAAAGTGTACTTATAAAGTTATAATGCATAAAACCTCATAAATCGTTTTCTTTAACACGTACAAAAAATGACCCAAACTGACCGGTTTTACCACCTCTAGAAGAAATGAAGTAGATCATACTTCGGTAATTATCATAAATTGATGCTGATTTCAACCAATTCACATTCAACTGGTAGGTTCTCTCTATATGCACTCTCTGTCGATATACACACAAACACACGTGCAAAAAAAAAGGAAGGGGGGGGGGGGGGTGGGGGTGGGTACCGTTTCTCTTCTTGTCATGATTATGACCATCCCAGTATCATCAAATGGCGGGCGGCCTGCCCTCCCACACATCTGCACAACCAAAAAGGCAAAACAGCCGATTATTTGCACACTTACACAATTATATGAAGTGCACAAATAAGATATATACCTGCAGTATCATTGACCTATCATATTCCATGGATAACCCTTTCTCCTTGTTGCTAGATAGAAAAGAAGTTTTAACAAATATGGAAATTTTTAGGCAATTATAACTTTGCCCAAAAAATTATGAAAAGGCAGGTCTGGACATTACTAGTACTGTGTTGATTTGATTATAACTGTATGTGCTGGTAGGTTAATTCCATGAGCAAGAGTGTTTGTAGTGCATAGAACTTGAAGATCACCATTGAGAAAAAGACCTTCAATCAGAGTGCGATCTTTAGGGGAAAGTCCACCATTGTGATAACCAACTGAACAATGAGAATGATGAATTAGTCAGAGTGAACATTGTGCCAAATTTATGATTTTTTTGCTTCTGAGAAAAATCTTTAATTTGAAATAGATGAAAAGAACACTTACTACCATAAAGGATGTAAGATTGCATCTGTTTGTCACCACATGAGAGTGAAGCTTCCCTTAACCTTTCTTGCTGATCCCTGCTTTTAATAAATGGATTTGAATAACCATGAGTCATTGCAGTTTGGGATAGTATTTGTGCTGCTTCTTGTGCCCCTTTTCTGGTTGAGCAAAATACTAATGCAGATTTGCCACTAGAATATTGCATAAGGAGATCTGCATTTCATGTTTTTGCGAATTGAGCATTCTGTTTATTAAGAGCCAAGAATATAAGTTTCTTACACTCACCAAATATGTAGTTTTGAAGCCGCTGAATCATACAACAAACAAGAAAATATTCATGTTATTTCTAGTAAAAAAGATTTTAAAATACACAGGCATGAAGGATTACCTTCTCAAACAGAAAGTCATTTTTGGCTGGGGTGTAGCCTGCAAGCAAACACTTCTACATTAAGCAAATGACATAACTAACAATCATAATCTCTATGAGATTTTAAATGTAATACTATAATGACTGTAGTTACCGAAAACTTTGGTAGTCAACTTCACAGGTCTCATTTCCTCACCGAACCTACAAAGTTGGTAAGAGAAAAAAATTAATTAGCAAAAGTTAACACCCACCCATCAAATGACATCACGTATTGATATACTTTTTAATTCCTTCAATAGGAACCATAAGCCATTCACCTGCAAAATCCAAATACAGTCATTAATTATCTTATGGCCTTAATTATCACAAGACTAAAACAAAGTTGCACTTATATAAAAAGGAAATAAGCAACTTTACCAAGGTCATCAATATTAGGGATTGTTGCAGAAACAGCTAAAAAACGCACACGGGCCAATGGGCTTGTTTGCATTTGTGGACTACGACTAATCATTTTGATTCTACTAACTATTGCTTCTAAAGCTGCTCCACGAGCATCATTTAGTAAATGAACTTCATCAATAAGTACTAGTGATATATCACTAAAAAAGCTTAGACCACCATCTTTGATGCCAAATCTAGTGACTGCATCAAATTTCTGCAGATAAACATCTTTAAGTATTATGCAAACAATTAAAAAAGAAACTATGAAAGTAAATCCATATTCGACCTCAGGGGTAGTTAGAACAATGTCTGCCTCTTGTATATTCTTTACACTGTAAGATTCATTGTCACCAGTTAGCTCCAAGCAATTTACCCCCCATGATCCAAGCTTCTGGTTCCAACTTCTGAGCTTCTCTTGCACTAAAGCCTTGGATGGGGATACATATATCTTCAAACCAAAACAAGATTAGCTAAATAAAGTAAAACCATCAATCATTGTGGCCACAAACTACCAACATCTTTTAATGATTATTATGGAAAGAATCTGTTTTCTAAAGTAGACAAAGGAAAAATTGGTAAGTAGCCTACTGTTTTTAGAGTTCCCTTTGTATGAACAAATTTTCCATCCTGGGTCATGAACTTTGATAGAAGTCTCAAGATGCATAACTCAAAAAGCACTGTCTTCCCACTGCCGGTGGGTGCTGAAATAACCATGTTTATGTCAGAGTGGAAACACGCAGAAAAACATTCACTCTGCAACGAGTTGAAGTACCTGAATTTCAAAGGACACAAAAAAATGAAGCTATTATATTGACAAAGAAAATTTCACCAAGAACAATTACCAAAGTGTCATAGAGGCCCATAAGACACCGATAGTGAATCTTGACAATATAGAAGCAATACTTGTTTTTGTGTTCACTTGGATCTTCCACACTTAATTGTGCCACTACTAACTCGGATAATTAGTTAAACTTGTTTTTAAATAAATGGAGAAGCACAACATGAGGTACAAAAGATCAACATAATAGGCATCAGAAATTGTGCGCCAGTTCACTATTATTTGATAACCTAAGGTACCAGTGAAATTACAGTTTCGGGCTAAAAAGTAGCACTCATGTCTAACAACCAATTCACCTACAAAAAATTCATTATTGTTGAAGACATACCTGAAACTAAAAGTTGAACGGAAAGGATCAGGTAGATCTGAGACTGACTTAAGCGAGTATGAATCCATAGATGAGTGCATTTGATATCAAACTGCAGAAGGGAGAAAATCAGATTGCCAACAGAAAAATGCGTGTATTGGACTTGCACATTACAAGCAACAATAGTTATTAGTTACTATTAAATTGCTTTATGATCAGAGTTACATCTGTGTTAAAGCAGCTTGACTTGATAAAAAAAGGCACAAATATCAATGAACTTTATGCAGTTACATAGACCAAAAAATAGCTTAAATTAAGGAAGCAAAGCTTAGAGTTAGCTTCCAGAAAATTGCACAAGCGTAACTGTCACTTGCACAAAGATATGCACAATTCTGTGATAACAACATTCAGCAAAACTAAAATTGATTTCAGATATGTTTAATTATCAGACAGAAATCGTAATAGAGTTCGAATGAATCACAAATTTAAAACCAGATGTCGTCCTGATACACTTTGATTTCCGAAATCGAATGGAACAAATTGTATTAGCGTTCTTCTCTTATAATATCTGATTGACACGACTGACTTGTAAGTCGTCACTTCTCTGAAGAATTAATAAATAACAACTCGATCTAGTGTTTACAGCATAAGAACACCAAAGCGATTCTAGGTTTTCCTGAAATTTTATCGTAAGCTCAACCTAGTGTGATTGATACGGAATTACTAGATCGTCTAAGATTTTTGGAAATTTTAAAAGCAAATCAGAGCATGTGCGAAGAATTTACCTGAACTCACACACATCAATAGCTCTCCGACGTTCCTTGGCATGATTTCAAAACGAGATGATTCAATCATTAAAATTATGTGTCTGAAGGTCGTGTGCGAGAAAGAGAACTTTGAAGAAGAAGCTCAAACAGAATCGAGTTGTTTTGGCGGGAGTCATTTTGAATCCATTTAAATGATTTACCATTGGAAAAAACTAAAAAAGACCATCAGGAATTGTGTATAAAATTTTAAAATATGCTTTTAGTTGGAAAAGGAAAAACATTGGAGATTATCTAACTTTTTAAAATGGTTTATTTTTTTCCAAGGAAATAACTATACTTTTCTATATAAAAGTATAAAGAAAATAAAAATATTTATGGCAGAAGGTTATAGCGGTGGCGATGGGGCTATAGCGACAGACGACAGCGGCAGTGTGGTATAACAAACGTTATTACTCTATGACAGAGGCTATTAACGCCCCATAACATAAGCTATAGTAACTATAAGCCAATCATAATCATGTCACAGTTATGGTTCCATATCCATATTTGTAGAAATTATCACTAAATTATAGGGGTTATTTGGGAAAGTTTATTTAGAAGGCTTTTAAGCTTATCAAGCCTTAATAAGCTTAATATTTTAAGTTTATTAAAGACTTAATAAGCTAGTAAGCTTAAAAATCTTCTAAATAAGCTTTCCCAACCAACCCCTAGTATTTATAAAATTCTCTTAATGATAGCTGTTGATTCAAGAATCTTCCGGACGGTTTAGATGGTCGGCTACAACTTATGGATCCTGCAATCAACGAGATAACCCTTAGTCAGATGCTCCCCGGGTGGTTTCCCGTGAGAACACTCCGACGGTCAAGTTAGTAATCGGTATATGAGTATGTATATGACGTGAGGTCGTGATTGGCAAGTACAGTATTGAATGCTTGTAATAAATGATATAAGCAATAAATGTACCGGAAGGTCATGATCCATATTGGACATCAGAGGATCATATTTATAGCCGGTCGTCTTTAGGCGGGAAATGGAGGTAACCCACTTCGGACCGGTCGCTTTCGAACTCTGCGGATATTAGGTCGCCATAGGAGGCTTTGGACCGGAGGGCAAAACCTTAAACCCGCGCCGGAGCCGCCCTAGGGACTTGGTCGCATTTAATGCGATCGTACTAGTGGGGCGCCCTTTCCGTAATTTCCGCATGTCGGTTGGATTGATTCTTGGGATTATCGATATCTCTGCGTCCGTTTAGTCCTTCCGTTCTGGAAGGTTCCGTTCAGGAAGGTACCGTCTAAACACTCGGTTGGGAAGGTATATGCGGTATACCTCATTAAGTCCCCTAAGTTCAAAGAGGATAACCTGGAGGATCGTTTTTTGAACTTATTTTCAATCTACTGGGCACCCGTCACCTCAAGAAAATGACCGTTACCCCTTTTCTGACCGTTGGTTTTTTAACCGTTGGCCTATCAAGGGTAACCGCCCCTTTATCTTCTTCCTCTTATATATTCCTTGCTCCTCTGTTGATTCCAGTTCTTCACACATCCTCTCTAGCTACTTTCAGTTTCTTAAACAACTTTCGTCAAATTATTTTCCTCAATTCTCCCAAAATCAATATGAGGAAAGACAAAACCCTTAAAGAGAAACCTGAGAAATCGATCCCGAGAACAGCCGCCAATACACATACTAAACTTACTCCTCCGGATCTGAACGCGATCTATGATGATTATCACATTGATCGTTGTTACCATCTCTTACTTCCTGGTCCTTCCGATACCATTCGTTCCGCTCCGGTCGGGTTTGAGCCGGTGTATCTTCAATTCCTTTTGGGAGGATTGAGATTTCCAGTTGATGATTTCATCCTTACCTTGCTCAAAGATCTTGGTCTTCATCTGGCCCAACTCGCCCCAAATTCTTTTAGAAAGATCATCGGGTTCGTAATATCCAGTCGTGCGCTCGACATTCCCCTTTCTACCAAATTGTTCCGCAACATGTATGTTGTCACCGATCGGGGTGACTGGGCGGTGTTTACCCATCGACCTGGTAGAAGCGAGAGGATCTCCGGGTTAAAAGATTCTATTCAAGATTGGAAGTATGAGTTCTTCTATGTCGATCGTTTGGCCTTTAACGATGTTGCCCTTTCTTGGGGGCCTATTACCGGACGATCTTCCGAGGCCGCCCCGGAGTTGACTGCCTCTGAAAGTCAGCAAATTGAACATCTGTTGGGGGTAGACATGGAGTGGGAGGACCCAGATGAATACTTCCTTGGAATGGCTGATTTGAGTCCCCACTTCTTCGTTCGTGGGGTTCGCCCAATCTGGCAGGTGAATGGGAAGAATATCACCTTGTTGCAACGTTTGAAAATGCCGAAACCCCCGAGAGAGTCCATAACAGTCACCGAAGGGCCCATTACTCCTTTTCTCCCCCCAACTGAAGCTATCCTCAGCTCTGAGGGCACCCCGGAAGCTCTAAGGCCGGAAGCCGAGGTTGTTTCAGATGTTTCCTCGCCCCTAACCGAATCGCCAGGGTTCCGAACGGAAGATACCATGATTGCCGACTCGCAATCTGAGCTCTCGAGACCCATCAAAGTTCGTTCCGTGCGGTCCTTATCAAAGAGGTCACGCGAGGCAACGACTTCATCATCTCTCAAGCGACCAAGGAAAGAAGGTATGATTTGCAGCATATATACGTATATTCTTTTCGTACACTTATATCCTTCCTTATAATTTTTTTTTTTACTTGTCAGGAGAAAAACCGAAATCACCCCGCCCATCTGTTGAATCGTCTGTAATTGTTTCTCTTGCTCCTGCAACGTTAATTACTCCCACCAATGCTGTTTCAAGTGCTGTTCCCGTTTTTTCAGTTATCGAACCTACTAGACCGGAAACTGCGCCCGTCCCTCCGAGGGCCTCCGCACTTGCCATGTTCATCGATATTTTATTTAGTTCCGGTACACCAACACCTTCCGTTATCAAGGAAAAACAAACCGTTCAGCCGCCGAGGTCACAATCATCACTTCCCAACTTTCCATTTCTGCGTGAGTTTATGATTGTTTTTGTTATGTATATGTTATCTTTATTCCCTGTGACCTGACCTGATTCCCTTTTCTTTGTAGCCCGTCAGACGCGTACTACGATCGTTGTCCCCACACGGGAGGTGTCAGTCACCAGTGTTCCTGACCCGATCGTTCTTGCTACAAAATCAGCTCCTATCTTCTATGTCGATCGTTTGGCCTTTAACGATGTTGCCCTTTCTTGGGGGCCTATTACCGGACGATCTTCCGAGGCCGCCCCGGAGTTGACTGCCTCTGAAAGTCAGCAAATTGAACATCTGTTGGGGGTAGACATGGAGTGGGAGGACCCAGATGAATACTTCCTTGGAATGGCTGATTTGAGTCCCCACTTCTTCGTTCGTGGGGTTCGCCCAATCTGGCAGGTGAATGGGAAGAATATCACCTTGTTGCAACGTTTGAAAATGCCGAAACCCCCGAGAGAGTCCATAACAGTCACCGAAGGGCCCATTACTCCTTTTCTCCCCCCAACTGAAGCTATCCTCAGCTCTGAGGGCACCCCGGAAGCTCTAAGGCCGGAAGCCGAGGTTGCTTCAGATGTTTCCTCGCCCCTAACCGAATCGCCAGGGTTCCGAACGGAAGATACCATGATTGCCGACTCGCAATCTGAGCTCTCGAGACCCATCAAAGTTCGTTCCGTGCGGTCCTTATCAAAGAGGTCACGCGAGGCAACGACTTCATCATCTCTCAAGCGACCAAGGAAAGAAGGTATGATTTGCAGCATATATACGTATATTCTTTTCGTACACTTATATCCTTCCTTATAAATTTTTTTTTTACTTGTCAGGAGAAAAACCGAAATCACCCCGCCCATCTGTTGAATCGTCTGTAATTGTTTCTCTTGCTCCTGCAACGTTAATTACTCCCACCAATGCTGTTTCAAGTGCTGTTCCCGTTTTTTCAGTTATCGAACCTACTAGACCGGAAACTGCGCCCGTCCCTCCGAGGGCCTCCGCACTTGCCATGTTCATCGATATTTTATTTAGTTCCGGTACACCAACACCTTCCGTTATCAAGGAAAAACAAACCGTTCAGCCGCCGAGGTCACAATCATCACTTCCCAACTTTCCATTTCTGCGTGAGTTTATGATTGTTTTTGTTATGTATATGTTATCTTTATTCCCTGTGACCTGACCTGATTCCCTTTTCTTTGTAGCCCGTCAGACGCGTACTACGATCGCTGTCCCCACACGGGAGGTGTCAGTCACCAGTGTTCCTGACCCGATCGTTCTTGCTACAAAATCAGCTCCTATCTTGCAAGCAACCGTTACCTCTACCCCTCCGATAGTGCATGTTGTTGCTGGACCATCGACCTCCGCTCTAGATCTAAACGACGTTTCTGATGAGGGTATCTTTTTCCAAGCACGCTCCGGCTTATTCAACGCCGTCGAGTTGCTTTCAGAATTACAACTGAGAGGGGTTCGCAACCGTCAATCATTGGTTGGGCACCGCGAAGAGTTTGCTAAAATGGGAGAGTTAATCGAAACCACCCGTCGTTTGCACCAGGCTGAGGTTGAAGAGAAAAACCGCTTATCCGAAGAAAATAAAGACCTAACTGCGGCCTTGGAAGAAATGAGAAGGAACCTTTCCGGGAAAGATACCCGGATTCTTGAGTTGAGCGCCGAACAAAGCTCCTCATCCGCCCGTATCGCAGAGTTGGAAATGGCGTTGGTGGAAAACGATAGCCAGCTGAATGAGGCCGTTCGTTGCCACGGGGAACTGGATTTACAAAATGATAAATTGAAGGAAGAGTTTGCCGTTCAGTCTCACCAAGTGGGAGCTCTTCAGGAAGACCTTGATTGGCTTATCCGGAAAGGTATACCTGGGCTATTCGGAAGCCTGTTGAGTTCCTCTGAGTTTGTGACCCGGAACTCTCAGCTTCAGCTAGAAAGTGTTAGGTTTGGCCAGTATCGCGGATGTCTAGATACTCATCAAGACGGTAAATAAGACTGTTTTTTTTTTTCGTTTTCTTTTGCTGACCAAGCCAATGATGCTTAGCTGGTCTTTTCGGATGATCAGCCACATTGGGACCTTCGGAACAAAGGCGATTCTGTTCATGCTTCAGACGATTTGGCTAATTATATATATATTCTGAGCGGCTCCAGGATGCCAGGCTTGTGCACGACTATCCGGAGGCTCAGACAAACATCACGAGCCTTTTCGGCGAGCTGGTGACACCTAACTACCCCTTCCTTCAATCCCTTTCATCTGGTACAACGTCTTTGGACGCTATTAAAGAGCGTGTGAAGAAAACGGAGGCTGGTCCCGAGGATACGGGTGAGAGTTCGAATCGGGGAGGGGGGCTTCCGCTCCGTAGTTAGTGTGTTAATTGTTGGTCGTAGCTGGTGAATGTTGGTTGTAACTGTTGGTCCTCTTATCTTTTGTTTTGTTGTTTTTTTTTTGTTTGCTTGTAATGGAAGGTCTTACCTTCCTTTGATCTTGACGGTTTTACTTATTTACGTCTTCGTTTACTTATCGTCTTCGTTTGATTCGTTCGCCTATTTTGCTTATCACAATTTTATCTATCATGTTCGCTTGTTAACTTGTCGCATTCGTTCATTTATTTATCGCGTTCGTTCGTTTGTTTTCGAATAGGGTTTTATTTTCTAGCGAGGCGTCCCTCGCAGAATAGGAATAGGGAAATGTTAATTCCGATCCTTACCTATTTAAGCATGCTTTCGTCGTCGACGCAACCTTTCGTTAGGCTGTATAAGTTATTTTAACTTAGGATGTTTATGAAGGAAAAGGAAAATCTTACGTAAAAGACATTTCGTTAATCATTCATAACTTTCGATTTTATTAGTAGTGTGAACTCACACTACCAATTCGTACAATATTCGCACCAAAAGAGTTACTCAATGATTTAGTAAACAGAAAAGAAAAATTTAGAAATAAAACTTCCGCAGATTCTGCATATTCCATGTACGCGGAATGAACGAACCGTCCATTGCCTCCAGAACGTAAGAACCGTTCCTTCGAGCTTCTTTGACCCTATACGGACCTTCCCAGTTAGGGCAGAGCTTTCCAGGCTTGTGCTGGAGGCTTGCTTCGTTCTTGCGTAGGATCAAGTCGCCTACCTTGCACGCTGCTCCCCGGACCTTCTTGTTATAATAACCTTCCGTCATGGACTTGTATGCTGCTTGTCTTAAAGCAGCGTTTTCACGCCGTTCGTCTATGATGTCCAAGTTGTGTCTTAACGCCTCTTCATTCTCCCCCAGGTGGAAGTTCTCGACCCTTGATGAGGGGATGATAACCTCCAGCGGTATCACAGCTTCCGAACCGTACACTAGGCTGTAGGGGGTTTCCTGCGTACCCCTCCGGGTCGTTGTTCGGTAGGACCATAATACACTCTGCAATTCATCCGCCCAACTACCCCCCGCTCTGCTCAAACGCGTCTTGATCCCCTTCACTATTGTTCTGTTTGTGACCTCCGTTTGTCCGTTAGCCTGTGGGTGGGCTACCGACGTAAAATTTTGGCGTATGCTTAGTTCAGCACACCATTTTCTGAACGGGTTGCTGACGAATTGCTTTCCGTTATCGCTCACAATGGTATGCGGGAGGCCAAAGCGACACACAATATGTCGCCACACAAACTTAACAATGTTAGCTCCCGAGATACATGCTAAAGGTTTTGCTTCCACCCACTTTGTAAAGTAATCGATAGCTACAACCAAGAAGCGCAGACTTCCTGGGGCTTTAGGGAATGGTCCAACGATGTCAATCCCCCACTGGAAGAAAGGCCATGGACTGTGTATGCTGGTCAGGTTAAC
The DNA here is from genome assembly GCA_963853835.1 of Calendula officinalis. NCBI lineage: Eukaryota > Viridiplantae > Streptophyta > Magnoliopsida > Asterales > Asteraceae > Calendula > Calendula officinalis. Next base: position 13,066,329 of record OY970827.1, read on the forward strand.
AGAAGGAGCATTCGGGACATTTGAATAAGCTTGGCACCCTTCGCACCTTTGCACGTATTTGTGGACATCTTTAGACATGCACGGCCAAAAGTAGCCTATACGAAGTAGCTTTTGGGTTAACGATCTAGCTCCCGAATGCGACCCGCATAATCCTTCGTGGATTTCTCTTATAGCATCTTTAGCTTCCGTGCTTCCCAAACATCTCAACCATGGGGTGGAATATCCCTTTCGATACAGGACGTTGTTCATGATGGTGTACTTTCCGGCATTTATTCTTATCTTCCTAGCTTCATTTGCTTCAGCCGGTAGTACACCTTCCGTCAAATATAACCGAAGGGGGGTCATCCAACAAGCTTCGTCATTTTCTATTTATGCCACCTCTTCCTCCTCGATGCTCCGCTTCGACAATACTTCCACCAACACTTTCTTCGTTAAGTGGTGATACAACATTGCCGCCAACTTGCTGAGAGCGTCAGCCTCCTTGTTTTTGGTTCGAGGGACCTGTGTGATCTCAAAACTATCGAACCAGTTCACATGTGCTCGAACTCGTTCCAGATATCGCTTCATGTGTACTTCTTTTGCCTCATAGGAACCGTTGATTTGATTTACGATCAGCATTGAGTATGCGAAAGCCTCCATCTTCCGGATCTCGAGACTTTTGGCCAGACCTAAACCAGCTAACAGGGCTTCATACTCCACTTCATTATTCGAACAGGCGAAGTCGAATCTCTAGGCGTAGGTAACCCTCTCATCGTTCGGCCCGATCAGAACTATTCCCGCTCCACATCCATCTGCTCCGGCTGCTCCATCTGTATACATCTGCCAAACTGAAGGAGGCTTTCGGCCTATACTCGCGTCCGGACCTTCCTTCTCTTCAATTGCTAACACCCTTTCGTCGTCTGGCATTTCGACTAAGAAATCCGCTAGTGCCTGGCCCTTGATGCTAGGCCTAGGTTTAAACGTGATATCGTATTCGCCTAATTCGATCGCCCACTTTGTCATACGTCCTGACCGCTCCGGTTGCAGGAGTATGTTCTTGATTGGTTGGTTAGTCAAGACGGTTATCGAATGGGCCTGGAAGTATCTCTTTAAGCGTCTGACGGCATATATCAAGGCCAATATCAGTTTTTCAATTATCGAGTAATTGAACTCTGCCCCCTGTAGTGCTCGACTGACGAAGTAAACGGGTACTTGCTTTTTATCCCTTTCGGCGATGAGCACTGAACTAACGGCTTCTCTGTTAGTGGAGAGGTACATTACCAACAGCTCCCCAGGTATGGGACTGGCCATGGTAGGAAGGTTCTTTAAGTGTTGCTTAAGCTTCTCAAAAGCTTCCGTTGCCTCCTTCGTCCATTCGACCTCTCCTTTCTTCGTGCATCCGTGCAATGCTTTGAAGAAAGGAGTGGATTTTTCTGCTGACTTTGCGAGGAAACGTCCTAATGCAGCCAGTTTTCCGTTCAAGCTCTGTACATCTTTTACCGTCCGGGGAGTATGCATTTTTAATAATCCTCCTACCTTATCGGGGTTAGCCTCGATTCCTTCCGTTGTTACCATATGCCCCAAGAACTTGCCTTTGCTCATCCCGAACGAACACTTCTTCGGGTTCAGTTTCATGTTAATCTTCGAGAGTTGCACCAATGTTTCTTCAACATCTTGGATTAGATTCTCATCGCCTTTACTCTTGATAACCATATCGTCAACATATACCTCTAGGTTCCTCCCTATCTGCTTTTCAAACGCCTTATCGACCAAACGCTGATAGGTAGCTCCGGCATTCCGGAGGCCGAAAGGCATTTTGACGTAGCAGAAAGTTCCCTTCTCTGTGTGGAACGCGGTTTTCTCTTCATCCACCCGAGCCATTTGAACCTGATGGTATCCTTTGTAGGCGTCCAAAAAAGACTTCCACCGATACCCACCTAAGGATTCCACCTTCTGCTCGATCTCCGGAAGAGGATAACTATCTTTCGGACAAGCTTTATTGAGGTCCTTAAAATCGACACACATGCGCATGGACCCGTCTGCTTTCTTGACTAGGACCGGATTAGCGATCCATTCGGGATACTGGGCACTCCGCAACACCCCTGCTTTCACCAAACTCTGTACCTCTTCATTGACCACCCTATTTCGTTCTGTCGCCATTCTTCTTTTGGTTTGCTTCACCGGAGGGAAGCTTGGGTTAATCGCTCGGTCACCTCTCGAGACACTCCGGTCATGTCCCCGGGTGTCCAAGCAAATACCCTTTTGTATTTTTTCAGCAAAGCTTCCAACTCGCTTCTTAACTGTGGAGGTAAGCCTCCTCCAATTCGAATGGGAGTATCCGCGTATTCGGAGTTAATTACCACCCGCACCTCCTCCTGTTCCGTCCAACTGTCTTGATGTGTGATGTTGTTGCATTCCAATGGAGGCATGGGCATACTCCGGACGGTTATCACCCCTTGACCGGAAGGAAATTTGAGTAAACCATGGATCGTAGAGGCAATTGCCTGAAACGGCCACATCCCTGTTCTTCCCAAAATGGCGTTATATCGTGAGGGGGCTTCAATGATGATGAATTCGGCTAAAATTGTTTTGCTATGGAAGCTTTCCCAATCGGCTAACATGAGGGGTAGGTGGATTTTTCCCTTAGGCCAGACTGACTGCCCAGAGAATCCAACAACGGGGGACTTAGCTGGCTTCAGGAGGGCCCGGATATCAGAAGGAAATTTTTCGAAGCAATGACTGTACATAACGTTGGCTGAACTTCCTCCATCAACGTAAATTCTACGAACCATCGTTCTAGCCACTATACCGAAGATCACTAGCGGTTCCGTTCTGACATATCCGTCAGGAACAGGCTCCCCCCTTCCAAACTCAACAGTTCCCCCCCTTCCTTTTGCCTAGGAGAAAGGGTGTCGATTCCTCTTCGATTGCACAAATCTCAGCATTATATGCAGCTGCGTCTTTCTTAGCCTCGACAACATTGGCCTCCAATCTTTCTTTACCCTGGGCTTCCTTCTCTCTTCTGTAGCTTTCACAGGTCGCAGTGGTGTGACCCATGATCTTGTGAAAATCACAATAAGCGTTTGGATCCCTTGGGTATTTCTTTCTCGCCACTCTTCCGTCAGCCCTTCGGGCTTCCGTCGCTGCATAAACTTCTGGTCGGTACGGACCATATCTATCGCCTTGCGATCTCCCCTCCGGGATTCTTGCTTTGTAAGGCGACCTTCCGGGAAAACCTGCTTTGGCGAAACCCTTCCCCTTATCTCCTCCTTTGTACGAACCCGATCCGTTTGTATTTCTCTTTTCCCGAGCTTCGAAACGTAGCTTTTCAGCACTTTCATCTTCTTGTTTTAACACCTTGTTCACCACGCTGATCATGTCGTCTGCCTTATCGAAATCTCTTTTTGACAGTTCCCGAAACAACTCTCCTTCCCGGAGCCCGTACGTGAAGGCAGCAACGATCAGAGAGTCTTCCCGGACTGGCATCTTTCGGCTCTGCTCGTTAAACCTTTTAAAGTATGATTTGTTGGATTCCCCTTCCCGCTGTCGACAGGCCATAATGGACTGAGATCGCTGCTGGTACTTCTTCTGCTGTATGAAACTATGACTGAACTGCAGAACCAAGTCCTCAAAACTAGAGATGCTCTTCTGCGGGAGACTTGATAACCAGTACCTGGCAGACCCTTCCAGAGTTCCCGCAAAGTACAAACACCAAAGCCTTGGATCCATCGGGATCATTCGCACAGCCCACCGGAAACTGGCCACGTGATCGTCGGGATCTCCGGTTCCATCATATGATTTGACTCTGGGTCCTTTCAGACCTGGAGGTATGGGCATTTCGTTGATATCATCTGTAAACGGAGATCGAAAGTCTCTTGAACCGGAGGTGGTGCGTCGATGGGGAGCTTCTCTTTCGTTCTTGGGTGGAGAGTTCCTTCCTTCCTCCCGTCTCCCAACTGGGGTGATCTCCGCCCTACGAGGCCTTCTCGGAGGAGGTGGATCTCTGTACACCTCCTCTATTGGCTCTTCATCACTGGAGTACGTTAGGTTTCTTTCGACCCCTAGCGCCCCTCCTTTCAGTTTTGTTCGGGACTTTTCCATCTGCCTCATTTTCCGAAATTTACAGAAGAGGTTGTACTCTTCCAATTCCTCCAGGGTAGGCTCGTTTTCCCCGCCGGTGGGTGGTGGACACGTGTAAGTTGATGCCGGCGTCAATACCCCTACTGCCGGCTCCTCGGGCCGAATCGGTGTCACTCGTTCACCATTAGCGTCATTTTTCGGATTTTCTTGGACCATTTTGTTCGAGAAGTCCCACGGATGGCGCCAAATGTTGATTCAAGAATCTTCCGGCGGTTTAGATGGTCGGCTACAGCTTATGGATCCTGCAATCAACGAGATAACCCTTAGTCAGATGCTCCCCGGGTGGTTTCCCATGAGAACACTCCGACGGTCAAGTTAGTAATCGGTATATGAGTATGTATATGACGTGAGGTCGTGATTGACAAGTACAGTATTGAATGCTTGTAATAAATGATATAAGCAATAAATGTACCGGAAGGTCATGATCCATATTGGACATCAGAGGATCATATTTATAGCCGGTCGTCTTTAGGCGGGAAAGGGAGGTAACCCACTTCGGACCGGTCGCTTTCGAACTCTGCGGATATTAGGTCGCCATAGGAGGCTTTGGACCGGAGGGCAAAACCTTAAACCCGCGCCGGAGCCGCCCTAGGGACTTGGTCGCATTTAATGCGATCGTACTAGTGGGGCGCCCTTTCCGTAATTTCCGCATGTCGGTTGGATTGATTCTTGGGATTATCGATATCTCTGCGTCCGTTTAGTCCTTCCGTTCTGGAAGGTTCCGTTCAGGAAGGTACCGTCTAAACACTCGGTTGGGAAGGTATATGCGGTATACCTCATTAATAGCCATAAAAATTGTTATTAAACGAAAGTGAAGCAAGTGTGTAGCAATAACTTTAGTAGTAATATAAATAAGTGATATGCGTTGTAGAATAAAAGCAGAGTGGAAATAGACATAGTTGTAGGTCGTGAGTTGAATGAGAAGCAAAACATAATGGTAGCTCTCATTAAGGAATAACGTGTAGTAGTCTTGTTTTATATGAAAGTGTGTATCTTCAAGTGTTGTCATAAAACTCTTGTTATTCTTGTGAGCTTTGAAGCATCAGTATGCTTCTTATTGTTAATAGAAAATTTAACACTTATGTATTTGTACCACGAACAGGGTGGAAAAATCATCACCAACAAATAACCTGATCATTAGGGGGGTCTCCATATATTGCTTATGGAGTGGGAACTATAGCTTGTGAGTGTGATCCATGGTGAAATCAAGTCTTAAATATGACAAAATATGTTAGTTGCAAATATAGAAGACCAAGATGCTATTTTCTCTTCAAACTAGTGTTTTTACTTGAATAAACATTTATTGGTGCAGTTTGAGATTGACCAAATAGGTAACATTTAAAATTCAGAGGAAAGATTTAAAATTCAAGTACCACAAGTCTCAATGAACTAACTGGGTTGATGATTTATTAAGATGCAGAATGGACATTGTCATAAACACAAAATTAAATGGAGACGAGCAGATGAATATTATTAAGTTGTCTAAAACTAAATGTCACTACTTACAGCAGTTTCTAGCATTTCCAGAGTTCTGCTCTTAAAACCAGAAAAAGCACTCCTCAATGATGTCATTTCAAAAACCCACCAACCACCCAGGATCCCAACAAGGGTGTACTTTTGATCTCCTATTTCAACCTTAGCAATGCACAACACCTTGTAATCCTCTACTTCAACTTTTTTAGCGTATAATGACTGCACAATCATCACCACATTAATAAAAGGCATAAACGACATATATTATAGTTGGCTAGCTGGGTGGGTCGGGTTAGGTAGACCCCACAAACAATAATAATATACTATCATATATTTAGTAAAGAGATTTCTGTGCATTTGAATACACTAAAGATGAGTTACTATCCATTTAAATAGAAATGAAATGGATACTATTCTAAGTTCTAACGTATTTTGTAGCAATTGCAGAAACACTGACCTTGAATTTGTGTAACAACGGGTGTTGGACCTTGTATTGTTGTTGCAACTGAAATACCAAGAGAGAAAATAAAAAAAATTACAACAGACATTGCATAAACAAGTAATATTATGATGGGCTTCACAACATAAGTAATTTTAGCATAACAATATCAAATTGACTGATAAAGTCAACACAAGTTTATGGTCATGAGGCTTATATAAACTGATGCTTTCAAAATTATTATTTAATGACACTTAAAAGGCATGCAATGATGCAAGTTGGATTAAGTTGTGATCCATCCTGACCTGTTCAATGAATACATAAACTGAAAAGGGGCTGGGCTTTGTGCTGAGAAGAGTAAGTATGACTTTAACTGCAAGAGCAACAGGATAATTCCAGTTCATCCAAACAATTAAGAGTAGAGCAATAGGCACCATCAGCTTCTTAGCAAAAATCATGAAATTGTGTGGATTATCATCATTCTCTGATCCGTGTAACATGCCCATTCTATGATCGTCTACTGAACTCGTATATCCTTCAAAATCAATTATAATAAATTTAAAACTATGAGCTAACATGCAAAATGGTCGGGTCGGGCAGGTTGGGTAACATGTCCGGGTCGGGTTGTATTGACCCAAATTCTCAATTCACAAGTAAATTTACAGAATTCAAAAAAAGGGGAAATGGTGGTTCATCAAGCATTAACAAGCAGAAAAGAGGTCCTTACCATCCATACAATGTGCAAAACGTGGGCGAAGGAGGAAAGATCCTAGTACAGCTGACATGCCTAATAATCTCCCCATGCTAAATTCATGTCCTGATTATCCCATATATGTAGCAGCTCATTAGCATAAATCAAGAAAAACTTCAAATTAATTTCATAAATATGAGAACAATTAATTAAAATTATCCCATATAGGTAACTATCTAGTATCTAGACAATAACTGATAAGTGAACAATTAATTAAAATGTACACTTTCATAATGTATAGATATCCACTCATAAGTCATAACCACAATCAACTAAATAAAAGATAATCGGATTATAATGTGAAAAATAATTGATATAATTCAAGTTGAGTTCAGACTTCAGAAAGTACAATGTTTGCATCAGTAGAATATAATAACCAGAGAGCAGCGCAATGGAGAAATTCACAAAGATCACAAATCACATTCTATGGTTAATTGGTTATATAACCCTACTAATTACTGCAATATTTAGCATTGGTGATGCATAACATTCTTCCACAGTAGAAATTACAAAATTTATGTGAGACTAACTCAATTGAAAAAGCAAAATGTCTGCAGATACTATTAAGGTTAGTAATCTGTCAAATGTATAATTAAATAAACCTGATCAAACTATCCAACTCAAAACCTCCATGAACATGTATAATTGTCTCAAATGAATGTGTTATGGACCAAATATGCCAAAAACTGACCTGAATTATAAAATTTCTTCATATGTAGATATCTCTGCACATTTAGTTTCCAATTACTGATCAAGGGACGAGTGTAACCTCTAGATGGTGATTCAAAACTCGTCATAAACCTCTTGAACGGTCCATAATTCCCTGAACCTGCAGCAGGCAGTTGATTCGATCAAATTCATAAAAAACTTCAAGTCAATTCAAATTTACTACAGTATTTAATAACATACTACAAGTATACAGTTTAAAATTAATTTATTACGAGGAATTCTTGGAAGAAGAATAATCGAGGCGAGAGATGTTGTCGTTGTTCTAACCCTAATTAGCCGAATAAGCCCTATAGTGTGTGCCATTCTTTTTCCTAAAACAAGAGCACACAGCTATGGAGTTACAGCGATTCTGTTTATCACGAAGTACACAACTGATCTGGCGGCGTATGTTTGGAAAATTATCACTACCTACCCACGCTAAAAATTGATTTCTGTTTTGTTGCATCCTCAATATATCTTCAATTATGTATTTTTGCTCATGTACAAATAAGTTTTTAGATATCAAGTAAATGGTTTTGCAAGGTTAAGTCACCTATAATTTTTAAAATTCCATTGAGAGCTTATCGGATGACCGAAATTATACTTTGTGATATACACCGCATGATAACAACTGTGATTATTTTGGAACTTTCCTCTAATCATATGATAAATGTGTTACTCAGATATGAATCAAACTCGTGACATGTAGGAAGTTATTCAAGAACTCTTATTACTAAGTCATCAATCATATAATTAGTTAATTATAGGTCAACTATATATGTTATTTTTATGAAAATTTAAGTTTTATTTTTTGCTGGAAAATATATTATAAATGTTTTATTCAAATAATTATAAGCTCTAGTTATGCATAAAAAAAATATTTGATGCATTTTGGTTGTTATTTGCTTTAAAAAAATAACTATAGATGGTTGTTATTTGATGCATAAAAAATAATAAGAGGTGAAATAAGGTTAATTTGTAGATAAATAATAACTTAAGAACAAACCGATAAAGTCTATCTTTTAACACAAGGCCTAAATTTTTAATAATTTTCGCCTAATCATATACATGAACTATGCAGATATTTATACATGTTCTTTTTTGAACTACAATTATCAGGTTAAGTTGGTTTCTATCAGGCACGAGGGATGAACATCGAACTTCTAAAACAATAAATATATATAAACAAATCTCTCAAATTTAACTTAGAAAAATCCACATTCTCATCACTCGATATCGATACATTTTGTATAACCTCATCATCATGACAGAATTCAGAAACTTGATTAGAAGGCATTTGTTTCAAAGAATATTGAATGTTCTTCTCTAGCCAACTCAATCGCCTTTCAAAACTCAAAACTGCAGCATGCATAATTCTGACATCAAGTTGAGCCACACGTGCACAAGAACGCAATAAAATGTAATAATCCGCATGTGCACCATAAACATATGCACCATCGCCTTTTTTCCTTGTGTAATGTAGGTAATCGTGTCTTTTAACTTTCGACCTCGGGGGGATGTAACGAAATTTGTTTTCTTCCATGTTTGATATCATTCGTTTTATTTCTCCTTCTTTGTGGGACTCATTCGGGTCGAGGGTATTTTGGTCATTGTCGTGTTTAGGTTTCTTCTTGGCCTTGCTTTTTGAATAATCTTGAGGTCTCTTGTGGCTAGGCTTATGATCCTACAATAATACAAATTAATAATACAAATTAATAAGAACAAGTATCAAAATTCAAAACATGCCTCTTTCTTCTGATAATAATTCCATAAGTCCTCGATTATCTGATCTTCCTGATGATCCTCAAACGACACTTCCACGCCAGCAAAAAATTCATCTTTACAATATTCAAGATACGTTTTCAAATCATTCCCATGATCTACCAAACACAAACAATGAAACAATATAATATACTATAAATTTTATCCAAATCAAATTTACAAACAAGAATTAACTTTTAACAGCTCACCACTTGTATCAATAAGCTCATTGTATTTCGAATAAAGTAAAACCAAAATCTCTGTAGCATCCAAATTCAGTTGTTCTGGTACCTTCTCAGCAGCCGAATCATCAACATCTGATTGGCTGCTGCTAGATGGCTCTGCCAGCCCAGCAGCATTATTTACTTTCGTCTTTTTTCCATCTTTTTTCTTAATGCCACGTGATAATGACATTTCCCACTTCCCAAAACCATGAATATTATAAAGAACCCTAATTGAAACTATAAGTATAGACAATACATAAGCACGTGTAGGAACCCTAAATTCATTTGCAGATAACCACAACTCAGGTGGCATAGACCACTCGTATATCCTACACGCATGCGGGAGAATAATATCAACCGGAAGAGATAATTTTTTCAAATAACGGGAAGCAATTGCATAAAAATTAACTGGAGGTAATTCTAATCCAATTAAATTAGCAATTGAAGCTGCTAATGATTCGAGTTTTTGTAATGAAATTGCTTGTGATGGTCTGAACATGCGAGCTGAACTTTTAGGACATGCGTTTGTTGGGGGTTCAATTTGTTTATCGATTTCTTTAAATGCTGCAATATATGGAAGTTTTCCTTCAAGTGTCCATTTGATTATGTCGGTTGACATTATTGGTTCTCTTGCTAAATGGCACACCAAATATGAAATTACTAAAGAATAATATAAAGGTATTGTTTTCCTAACGGATTTGTACCATAACGTTATGGCTCGTTCACCCAGCAAATTATGCGGTTCGGTTTTATGTTCAGCTCTAGGCCTAACACGTTCTGTTTCACCTGAGATGAAATTAAAAGACTTGAAAAATCAATGAAAATGTTTTCACATATAGATATATAGCAAGTAATGATATTTGACAACCAAAAAAAAAAGTGGTAATATAGGCGGATTGGTTGGGTAACGGGTCTAAACGGGCAATATTTTGGTACATATCGGGTTGAGTTGACCTAAAACACATTTTGTCCAAAAAATCCATTTTTCTTAACAGAAATAATTAGTGTGTCCATATTATTTTAATAATAAGTTAATTTTTTGAATAAAAGTATCTAGGAGGTTTTATGTATAAATATATACTTTGGGCTACTTTCGACCCGCTTGATCCATTTGACCCGTTTCTTTTTAAGCTAATGTTTCTTTGACCCGTTAGAGGAAAAATATTACCCAAACCAACCCATTGACAATTAGAGGTGGAAACATCAAATACCTTGTACTTGAGATTCTGATTCTTTAATAACCTCATCAGCCCAATCATCAGCAAAAAGCTTAGTTAATGCCACAAATCTTAACCAAACGGGCTGAACCATATCCACAATTATAGGACTTACATTAAACTTTTCAACCAAAGCCTTAATCTGCAATTCAATCATTATCTGAACTCCCATCACATACCTCATTCTAATTTCTGAAAAATAATCTTCATAAGTCAATGTTCTGGGCCCTCTACCAAAATCAACGGGCTCAGTGGGGCCCCCACCATCCCCTGCTTCAGCATCTTCTTCTTCTTCTTGGGTCCTTAAAGTTTCCCAAAATTGTGAAGCGGGCTGAGATTGGGAAAGTGGTTCGGGCTTAGCAACAGGTACTCTTCTTTGAACAATATTTCCTACATTTTCTTTGGTTAAAATCAAATCATCATTATCGACAGCTGTATCCCTAATTCCATCAGCTTGGGACCCACATCTTTGGCAGTAAAAAAAGCCGTCAGAACCGTCATCTAATCCCACAAATCCACAAACTTGACATTGCAAAACCTAAATCATTAGCCATCTGTAAAGACACAACACCGTGTAATCAATAAAAAAAATTAAATTCTGTACTTAAGACGATTAGATAGTTTTTACGATATAATCATTAAATGAAATGAAATAAGATAAAGCTTGTCGTAGTCACCAAATATGTGAGCTGATGAATATGTGAATTCTTGTCTATTAATAGCAAAAACCAATTATTTTTCAATGTTCTATTGTTTTATTAAAACAGATTTCAAATATTTTTAAAATTTTAATGTTCTATAATACATATTTTACATGCTAATTATAAGCTTTGCTTAGCTGCAACACAGGTTAATTTACTAACTGCTTCTGGCAGCAAATATGAGTTAATGAAGGTCTGAATTGAGGTTATATATCAAGATGGAAAAATGAAATGGTAATCATGGTTGCAAAACTCGCTAGTCGCTACTTGGTACTCGTTCGCCAAATGAACCTGGAGCGAGTACTCGACGAGTACTGGGATTGAGATTTTTATATATAAATTTGTATAAAAATATAGATTATACATATAATTTCCCTAGTTTTTAAAAATAGAACAGAATCTAAAACCTGTAATAAAATGTGTCACACTAATACTGTATATAAATAATAATAATAATTTAACTAATAACTCAAAATGTATTTTGGAGTGTGGAGTAGTGGGAAAGTAAGCATTTTGGAGAATTTGACCGAGTTTTGACCGCGTCGGGCTAGTTTTGACTGAATTTTTTGACCTTTTTGACCGATTAGGGCCAAATCGTCTCAGCACACCAATGAGTACATGGTACTCGGCCGAGTTGACCGAGTTTTACAACACTGATGGTAACTATGATTTATGTATTTTCACTTTAGTATGTATATACATTACAATAATCTGAGTTGTCCGAAATTTCGGATATTTTGGAGTTATCTGAATAACTGAAAACATAAGCAAATATACAAAAAATTAATTAAAAAAAAAATACAAATGATGGCTGCTGGGTTTTGTGAAGCTAATTCATAATCAATTGTAGCTAATCAATACCTCTCATAATGAAATTACCTAATTTTTGTCCAGCACACAGATAAAATCGAATCTCACAATGTCTGTGTGGGTTTGGGAATCTAAAACTGTGATGTGGTCAAGGGTTTGGTAAGACAGAAGCTTAAAATCTTCCATAAAAATCAAATATGCTGTTGTATGATATTAAATAAGAGTTCATTAGAGATATCTTTACTATATTATAAAGCATTTACCCCTTCCATAATTAGCAAGGCTGAAAATTCAGTCAACACACTTGCTAATTATGGTAAGTATTACTTTTAATAAAAAAGAGGAGGAGGCAGGACTCGAACGCGGAACCTTGAGGTCACTGACAACAAGTTCGAACCAACTGAGCTATCTTGAATCCTGTTTTAATTGCTGTAATTCTCTTATTAAACAACTTGTAGTTCCTCAGATTTATTAGGGTATTCCAATCGTCGTTTTGAAAATTTGTTGTTTGCATTGGTAATGAAACAGTCGCTTCAATTCTCCCGACGCCTCCTCGATTCCTATATCACTGCAACAATGAAGACCTCGGCTACCCAAGACAGAGAGACACCACAAGTTGATCTAGGGTTTGTAATTTTCACATCTCTGTCTACGGCTGAGGTGATGAACTGCCCGTCGATCCAGTGGAACATGGTAGTAGCCTTGAACGCAAAGAAAATCCGGTGAAGACGAAAACAAGCCCGTTGCAAACGAAAATCCGGATGCATCTTTGGGTTATGTTGCATCTTTAACGGGTCAAATGATTTTTCCACTTTCACGCTTCTACTATTTTTTTCTATTTAAAAGCGTAATCCATTTTGTATTTAAAAGTTCAATTGCTTGATTTGATACTTAAAATCAGTTAGTTCTAACATTCTAATATTTTTTGGGGTACAGGGATATTGCCAAAATATTTCAGCACAGAATGGTCATTTGCTTGGTTTCACTTGCCTGAATGCAACCACTACATGTAATCATTTGGATCACAAACCACAATCACTATTGTCAGCATGGTTTTAAGGTATTTTAAATCATTAATATCGTTACTTGAGTTTATATAATCTTTTGTCACAATCACTAACATGTGAATACGCCTTCTTCTAAATAAGAATTTGAGTTCCTAAAATATAATCTGACTTGATTTATTCACCATATTTTTTTTAAAGGAAATAACCATGATAGCAGAACACATTGGATTGGATTTGTTCTGTTCCGAGGGTTGGTAAGAAAATTACAGTAAGTTATTATTTGTGAATTTTTAATATAATGTAACTTGTGTTACATGCAAGATAATATTCCTTTTGCTGCATTATCTTATTTGTGGAGGTTGCTTTCTTCATTTTTTGATCAAATTTATTTACATGTTCAATCAGGTGTAAAACCTTTTGACTTGAAAAATGTTTGGTTAATGGGAATGGTGTTTACTTCGATGAAATGAGTGTTTGGTTAGTGGTGCATATTAATTCTCCTTTTTATCACTTGTAATTTCATTTTTGAAAATTTTTAATTTCATTATTTGATGGAGTTTTATACTTCACAAAAGTGGCCCTCACATAGAGAACATTCATGAAGATGTGTCAACTGTTTAACAATACGATTACATAACTGTAATCATCCAAGTATTTGAATAAAACGGCCAAGTTGGGATGACTCCCTAACATCTCCTTGTGCATATTTTTCTTCAAAATATGAATATGTGACATACAAAATCAGTATTTTACAATCAGGTATTTGGGTAAAACTATTTAGGAGGTTCTATGCTTTGAAAATTGACTTAATCGACATTTGACTGGTAATACCTGCTTCCTTTTTTACCTAATATGTTGATTTGAACCATTCAACATGTTTGAGATAAACCACAACCCAAATTGACCTGTTATACACTAAACCGGTAAAAATGCCACCTGATCTATTCATATGCAAGTAATTATCTATCAGGAATTTTTAGTTTTACATGTGACAACAATTTTGTTTAGTGTAGCTGGCAATATTTGAGGCAACACGATGAAACCACAATCAAAATGGAAAAATTAGGTTATATTTATCTATTTTTTCACTTTTTATGGTTTAGTTACTCTTAAATTTTAATGTTTTCTTCATGACTATTGAACTTCACTTCCCCTTCCATTGGAAACCATTTTTTTAGGAAGCATTGAAGTGTGAACTCCCAACAATTGGTATAGATTAAACATACAGTATCAGTATTTGATTGATGAATTTGAGCAAGTTTAGTTTATTTTTTAATAAATACTTATGTTTTATAATTTTTTGTTACAGATTGTTTTATACAGGTTGATTAAAGAATGTTGGCATGAGAATATGGAAAAAAGACCAATAAACAAAACAGTTGATTCAAAGTGCGAGCTTTATTGTAATTGAAGGTTGGATTATATAAGTGTTGGGTTTAGACAGTGACAAATAATTTTGTATATTCGATAACTGTTAATTTTTCATGATATTTGTACAATTTAAAAGTTGCCTATATAAATTATGATAACTCAAGATAGAGATATATTTCAGGATTAGTTATAGAAAATATTCAGGGTCAATTGGGTCAAATATGGGAACAAAAATTGCAAAACGAGGAATGTATGAATTTAAAATGTACAGTGTTGGGTATAAAACATGTCTCAAATCTAAATTAATTGATAGTCCCTCCATCGTAAAATTATTGTCCACAGTTTAAGAAAATTTCTTTTTATTACATTGTGTGACCAATAGAATTCTATCTTTACCACCTAACTATTTTTTTATTTGTTAAATTTTTTCAAGCGGACAATCATTTTGTGACAATAAAATTGGGACGGAGGGAGTATTTCATTAAGCACTTTGAGTGATTGGGTGACTTTAAAGTTTAGACTAGACTCATTTTCATTTTAGCTGACTTTTGAAGAACACCTAAACTTTACACGCTTAAAGTTTACATACTTTTCAGCCGATTTCATTTTATTTGACTTTATTGCATATCTATTCGGTTTAAAACAAAATTTTGAATCTAAACTATTGTATAAAATGAAATTTTTAATTAACATATAACTTCGATTGACTTTTGACTCATTCCTGACTTTTGCTAAGGTACCCGTCGCCGCACTGCGCGGGTACCTGCTAGTTAAAACTTAAATTGACTCACCTGGGTAGCGATTTAAAGGGTTAACCAAACAAAATCGTATTCAACAATCAGAAAATACGATTAGAATTTGTCGATTAATTAGGACAACTCGTTTACTCGTTCAATTGTCTCGTACTCTTGATGTCCTTGAAGATAATGGGCTAATGGCGGATAGTTTAATGAAGAAAGAGTCTAGGGTTATTTGACTCGCAATACCTAATAATATATGTTACTCAGGGACGGCCACAACAAGCGTGTTACACCGGTGCTAGTGAACAAGGCTCACATTTATGTAGGGGCTCAAATTTTTAACTAATGTCTAGATTAGGCCCAAATTCTAGCTAAGGCCTAATTAATCAAAGGGGTGATTTTCCAACCACAACTTTTAAGCTATGTACCACAATCAATGCTTATTGTACTTGTACAGTTAGCTGTAAAATCTGTACTGTGTGGTATAACCATTAAAAGTTGTGGTAGCAAAATCAATTCTCATTAATCAATTATACGGTGACCTAAGAACATAATACGACAATAATTTTCAGAAATTAAAGTTAACGATTGGAGAATATGAATGAAAACAACAAACGTTTCGTTTACTTCCTCGATCATACGCGAGATTGAACACATAATCACATATTTACAAGCAACGATACAAGTCTTTGAACATAGTTTCTTCGGGCATGGGTTTTCACTTTTAAGTGCAATACTTCGGTTCATGTATCTATATATGTTAAATGCTATTTGAATTTTGATTTCCTCCAAAATTCGCAATCAATCAGTCACAGTTAGCAAGTGAACCCGGGAACACAAGAAACAAATTTTCCTCTTAGAATCTCTTTTTTTCTCTTTACTTTTCCTCTCTTCTTATCTTTTTTTCTTTCATTTAAAATGTCTACACAGTGTAAAAGAAAAGAAAAAAAAAAAGAAAAGAAGAAACAAGAAAACCCATAAAACCTTTGATGAAATTTTGAATAGAAAAATTATGTATAAAAATCCTTTTTAAATCCCTTGTCTTCTCTCAAACTCTAGAACACAATCTTTTTTAATTTCTCTCAATTTCTTTCATTCCTTCCAAATTAGGAGTTCATTTCTGCACTACAACTTTTAAGGGAGTTAATTTTCATAACACAAATATTAATGCTTATATAGTACAATTATTTCTGAAGACTGTACAGCTACATAAAACATTTATTGTGGTACATGAGTTAAAACATGTGGTGCAAAAATCACTACCTAACTTTTAATATCTACACCACAATATACAAGTTTTAAAACTAACTATATAACTCCCTTAATGATGTATTATATGCATTAAAAATTATCTTTCCGAATTATCACTCTGGAACACAGTGTAAAACACCCCAACCGTTTGAATTGTAGCCGTTTGAGAGCGCGTAGGCAATCAAACCGATCAAGAGAGAGAGGGACGCGTTCTATATGCTCCTTTATAATGGTGGATGCGTCGGGTTGATGCGACCGACCGAATGGTTTCTGATCGTACGTAGGGCTATTTCGCATCGACACCAGAAACCCTACATTATCTACCAAACTGTAAGTTCCTCTCATTCCCCATTAAATTACATACAATTATCTCCATGTTTTAGTGTTGATTTACTACATCTGATCGTCACGATAGCGTGCGTGAATCTATATAGGTTATGATCCATATAATTATGTGTCATTCGTCGAGTTTCAGTTGGTTAATTTTAAATCGATTCAAGACTTACTATAGGAAACTATGTTTTTGAAATTCTAAATGATGTAGAAATTAAGAGAAGAATTTCCGGAGAAGACAAACACATAATGGTCAATTTGGTCTATGTGTTTTACTTTTCAAAATCAAAAGTAAACTCTCATTTGGGGCTTTTGAGACTGAGATAATGATTTCTACTATTTCAAAATCAAAATCAAAATCAAATTGATCTGTGCATAAACGTGAGGTGTCCACAGGATATAGAAGCTATACGGAAATTTAATTAACAAAAACATAATTAAATTGTTCAATACATTTCACTCAAGCACACTACCTATATATGCATTAATCACATTTTATTTGTTCTTGTTTGGGAAAATGGCACACTTATCTGTCTTGTCAAGTAATAACTTGATCTCTCTCTTTTGGTGGTGGTGATGGTGATTTTGGAGAAGACTTACCACCAGTTATTGCTTTCTTCACCTTAGCAATGGAATGTTTGACCTTTGACCCAACACCTGACAATATATTATGAGATTTCTTATGAACCTTAACTTCCATGTCTTTTGATGCTTCCACCATAACCGGAGCATCTGAACCCATTTTTTCATTATCTTCGTTATCATCATCTTCTTCTTCATTTTCTTCATCGCTTTTTACTCCACTTTTCTCTTTTTCTACATGTTCATTTTTTGGCAGAGTTAGTCCTCTTTGTCCAGTCAAGTTTTCAACCACTTCTGACTCAGACTTCTTGTTTTCATCACTTAATTTTTTCTCTTCTTTGAAGACTTCACTTTGTGGTTCAGTGGCTTTGAATTCTTCCACCTCAGCAGTCAGTGGTTTTGCATCTATCTGGTTGGTTAAGAGCTTGTTCTCATTTTCTTGTGGTTCAGTTGGTGATTGTTTATCAACAGTGGAAGTTGAAACGTCATATTTTTGTATTTCTGGCTGAGTTTGACTTGTTTTTATTAGGTCATCTGTTACATACTTCTGTGAAATCTTCAAGTCCTCTTTAGCTGTATTATCGAAAGTCACAGGTGCATCGACTTGCAATGGTTCCTACAAGATATTACAGTGTATAAGTTGCAGTTATGTATATACATATATACATTTATCCAATTTTCTTTTTTATTTATTTTTTTCAATTTAACCTCCTTTTTCTTTGCCTCGTGTGATACATTATTCAGTTATTGATGATGTTACCTGCTTAATTCCAGAAACCTCTTCTGAAGGTTTGCTTTTGTTTTCATTTATAACTCCTTTTTCTGCCTCAAACGTCTTATTGTTTAAATCCTCAGTATAATCTGCTTTGTCAGCAGTTGCTTCCCTGACAGCTGGAATCTCGAATTCCCTTGTTGAACTTTTCACCTGTTTGAAGAGAATAATAAATGTGATTTAAAATAAATTAAATTGAAAATGTAACTGAACATGAAAAGTACATACATCTTCAATTGGAATGATGTTTTCATCTGCCTGCTCTTTTTGAGATTCCTGATTAACAATTTCAGATGTTGTGTCAAGATTTGGTTGTTCAATCTCTTCATTTCTCACTACATCTTGTATGATCTCTTTCTCTATTGATGGTTGAACGAGTAAATCTTCAATTTTGTTGTCTTTTTGTGCGGATGATTCTAGAACATCTCCTTCTTTATTCTGCATATCACCAGAGTCATTCTGTTTCTCTTCAGAATTCAATGTGGAAATTTGAATTTCTCCTGTTTTTTCAACTGGCAAACAACTTACCTCTATCTCTTTAATCTCCTTTTCAATCTTCTCAGTTGTTGTTGTAATTTCTGGGTCATGTTTTTCTATGGAAGCTTCTGGAAGATTTTCTGCTTCATCTTTATGCGGCTCATCTAGTGTTTCTTTCTCCTTGTTTGCATCTGTTTTTATAATCTTTTCTTCTGTCACAATATTTTCCAAATATCCAACTTCTGGTGCAACAGTTTCACTGTCTTCATCTGGTCTTTTTATGGCAGAGAATATTTCTTCCTTAAGCTTGAGGTTTTCAGTTGTCTCATTTGGACTTGAGTTTGACTTTTCAATCTGTTCAGTAACAAACTTTTATGAGTTAATTATAGGAAAAAAGGACCAATTTTGGATAATGTAATCTTTTAACATTAGGTCTGACCTGGAAAACTTCATTTGTGTCTGGTGGCAATTGATCATGTATAGCTTCCTCAGTGATGTTTTTATTTTCCATGGTCATTTCATCTTCCAGAAGAACCTGTAAATTAGGGGATGATTTAATCAACCTTTTTGTTAAAAGATCTTGATTTGAATTAAGATTAGACAAAGGCAGACTTTAAAATCATTAGGGTTTTACCATTTCACATGTGTCATTTGTTGCTTCTTCCTTCATCTCCATTTTGAGAATAGAATCGGGAGTTTGTACTTGAGTTATCGATTCGTCATCTTTTTCTTTCATCTCAAACTCAAAATTAGGTACTTCATTTTCTAATTCTTTTTGATTTGTTGTTAACGTGTACTCGAGCTCTGTAGGACTATTATCTTCCTTGACTTCATTTCTTCCTTTTTCGTTTTCAGTCTCCACAACAACCTGTTCAACCTATATAAGATTGATGTGTAAGCAGAGATGTTTTGTATTGGATTACTTGGTGAACAAGTAAAGTGCTATTTCAGACTTACCTCATTAGTCAAGATGACATTCTTCATTTTCTCATTTTGATTCTCTGGTGCAAGTGTAACAATATCTTCTTTCCCATCTTTAAAATCCTTTTGCTCCAATTTGGATTCCAAAGTTTGGTCATTTATGATGTTTTTCTCTGATTGTTCTTGTTGAGGCTTTAATTCATTAACTTGCTCTTCTATTGTCAGTTCAGATGTGGGCTTGAGTTCATCATGCAATTCACGATTCTACTTTGCACAAAAAAAACTAGATTAAAGACCAGTTGCACTGTCTAAATTAGAATAATCATTTTATTGGAATGTCCTTAAATCTAAACTTTATGATTAGAGTAGTCATTAGATTGTCTAAATTAGAATATTGAAAGGGGGAACTGTTATCTGACCTCTATAGTTAAAGCCTTATCTTCTTTATTTAATTCAGTCTTTTCTTCACATTTAACAGGCGCACTTGAAATCTCATTATTGTCTTCAGGGTCTGCTGAGTCAGCAATTACTTCAGGGGTTTGTACATCACAAACAGATTCAAGAGCCTGTGTGGGTAACTTTTCAACTTGAGATTCTATTGTTGCAACATCTTCTAAAGATTGAATTATTGGTGCTTCATCCACATGATCATTTTCACAACTGATATCTTCTGCAGCCTTTAAACCTTCTTGTCCTATCTGGGCATCTACTTTGACTTCTGCCATCTCAGCAGGTACTGTATCTGAGTATGATATCTGTTTCAAAAGTTTTAATGTAATTACATATTAACTTTTATGTATTTTGGATTACTTTATAAATAAGAAAGTCAACTATTTTTTTTTACTCACCTCTTCAGTCAAGATGACATCTTTTACCATCTCACTCCTGTCCTCTGTGCTTTTAAGCTGTGTAACATCCTCTTCAATATTTATTTTTTCACATGCTGAATCCACCAGGGGCATGTTCTCTTCAGTGGTGATGTATGATTTCTCTGATGTTTTATTAATATGATAATCAGTTGTTGCTGAATCTTGTAATTTGGGCAGGATTTCAGGGATCTGGACTTGAGATATAGTTTCAAGATCTTTTATTGGCAAATGTTCACTTTCTGCTTTTGCCTTCCCTGAATTTGAAGTGTCTTCTGTTAAGGTTGGTTCGACTGCAGTTTTTTCATATAAATCGGTTAATTTTTCCTCATCCAGATCAGCATTCTGTTCTTCAACAGGTTCATGCTCTAATTCTCCTTTAGTAGTATTGTCATTTGCATTCTCTAAGTTATCGTCCTTTTCTGTGATCTCATCTTCTATCTGATTAACATATATATTGAATAAATAATCTAATCCAAAAGAAAGTTGATCTGCATATATAATTAGGGAAAAATAGAAAGGGGATGTATTAAGTAATATTTTTTATTCAACTGACCTTTTCAGTTGCGACGACCTCATCTTTCATCTCACTTCTATCTCCTGTTTTGTCATCTACGTTGGCTTCTGTTTCCTTCTTGTTCTCTGCAACTTCTTTAACATTTTTTTCAATAACATGTTCCACTGGCTTTTGTTCTATTTCATCATTTGTGATATCCTCACACTTCTTACTTGCCTGTATGTAATTTATATATAGTTCACGAGGTTTAAGCATCAAAGTATCTAACTACTGAACTAGTAAGAATCATCATTAAAAAATGACAATACAATAGATTGTGTACTCTATCTTATTTAGAGCGTTAAAAGGGTAGACTATATACGGATTTTTGTGATTATCCAACTCATCCATTTGAGGTATGAGATTATGTTGCAGATGAAAATGTTTTTGTATTGCTTAGTTTTTAAAACCTTTTTTGAAATCATTAGAGATTACTTAGGAGAAAAACGAGTTACCTCTTGAGCATCATATGATTTGTCCTTTGTTTCTTCCCCAAGGATCTGTCTCACACTAGTTGTTGTTTTGTTTATATCCTGAATGGATACATTCTCTGATCTGATAACATCATCCCCACCACCTTGGACTTCTGACAGCGTGAGCTCCTGTTCTTTTTCCGGATCTTCATCTTTGTTCACTATTTCATTCTCATCCAATTTCATGTTGAAACTATCAGAATCTTTTGGTTCAACGTTCTTTGAGCTTGTTGATTCACATACTTCCTTAATCAAAGGGCTTTCGGACTCAATTTCATTTGTTTCGACACTAGATTTGATTTCTTTTGTATCTTCATCCACACTTTCTTTACTTTTAGCAAATTCTTCTAATTCAGCGCTAGCCTCTTGCATCATTTCTGTTGTCTGCTTCCAGTTAATGTCACAATATGTTAAATAAAGCACAAGAAAACAGTATTGTGAACTGTAAGGACATTGTTGTATCTCTAACCTCATCACTTAAGGTTACAGTTTCTTTTTCTTCATCCACATGCGTTGCTGTTTCTGAAATAAGACACTCTTCATTTACCTTTGACTCGTGGAGCGCTTCAGGGATTTGTACTTCAGTGACAGATTCAAGATCGTCTTTTTGTGAATTTTCACTTTCTGTTTTTGCTTTCTCTGAATCTAAAGTGTCTCTTGTTGAAGTTTCTAATGAATATGAATCTGTGATATCTTGTATTTCTGCTGCTGTTAGATCGGTATATTCTTCTGTTAATACTTCACCTATACCGCTAGTTTTTTCTTCAATAGCTTCTTGCTCTATTGCAGATATTTCAGTTTCCCTTGCTTTTCCATCTAGAATGCACTTTTCTTCATTCTCTGTTGTGATCTCGTCTTCTGTGTTTTCACTTTTGGTTGTAGTTAGACATGCCTGCATCTCCTCATCAACCTGATGTTTCAGTTTAATTTATTAAAAAAATTTAATTTTAATATATTAATTTATTGTAAAAAAAAGGAAGATGATTAAAGTTAGGTTGTATTTGCAACTGACGTTTTCAGCTGTGATGACCTCATCTTTCATCTCACTTCCTTCTTCTGTTCTTTCAACTTGAATTTCTGCATCTAGTTTGGTTTCTATTTCATCTGGCTCTAAAGTCTGCTAATGAAAAAAATTCAGTGAATAAATTTAATTACCAGACAAACAAGTAATATCACCAAAATTAGGTTAAAAGGGGACGGGCCAAACGTCGTCCGAAGTGTATTTTTAATGCTTAAGACCTTCTGAATCATATTATTCAAAGACCGTATGTATAATGAAATAATAAAAATGGTAATTATTCATAAAAAGTTTAAGAAATTTTGGACCAAAAGTTTCCCGGGCCAACCCTACCCCCGACCTGTATCAATTTACTTGTTTTGACCTATTACCCAACCCGTCCATTTTGCCACCTGTACTACCAAATAATGTGATTTTTCTTACCTCTTGTGTAGCAGGACATGAATTCTCAGTTTCAGGGTCCTCTAATTTATGGTCTCCTGTGTCCTCTTGCAATTCTTTCTCAACATGTTCTGTTACATCAGCTGTTGCTGAAACAAGGCACTCTTCTTTCTGATTTGAATCTTCTGATACGGGCCCCACCTCAGGGATTTGTACTTCAGATACGGTTCCAAGATCATTTGTTGACAAACTTTCACTTTCTGTTGAAGTTTCTTGAGGTTCTACTGCTTCTGTTTCATTTAAATCGGTTAAGTTTTCCTTTGATACTTCATCCTGACCACATTTTTGTTCTTCAACAGATTCATGGTCTAATGTAGAGTTTTCATTTTCTCTTGTTTTTCCATCTAGAAGGATCTTTTCTTCTTCAGTGGTATTGTCATTTGTATCCTCTATTTTTTCATGGTCACCCTTTTTTGTGACTTCGTCCTCTGTCTTTTCACTGATAGTTTCAGTTAGACATGACTGGATCTCCTCAACATTTTCTTCCTTAGGTTGTTGAAGCTCTGATGACATCTGATTAACATGTATTTTTAATGTACAAGGAATTCGATAAACAAAATGGAAAACTAATTCTATTAAATTGCTCTTTTTCCAACTTACCGAGATGACTTCATCTTTTATCTCACTTGTATCTTGTGTTCTGTCACCTTGATTTTTTGCATCAGCTTCACTTTCTTTAATATTTTCTTCAACAGCGCTTTCCTCAGGTATTTGTTCTCTTGTGTCGTTTGCCCCATTCTCACACTGTGTAAAATTTATGGAATAAATGAAACATTATAGGACATGTATAGAGGCTCAAAGTTAGGACAGTTTTTGTGGTTGCTTTTTGGAATAATTAGACATTACTTAGCATGAACATGAATTACTTACCTCTTGAGCATCAATTGATTTGTCCTCTTCTAAGCTTGTTACTTCACATGCTTGTTCAGCCAATGGGATTTTAGCCTTGTTTATTTGATCATCATTCTCTATATCTTTACTTTTTTCTTCATTTTCGGTAGTTTCTTCTTTAGATTCTGTTGGTGTTGAGTTGGTGATGACATTCAATAACCCTTGTTGCTCCACAATGGAACTATCAGAAAGTTCTAGTCCTTCTGATTCAGCCTTTCCTAAGCTAGTCTCTTCACACACCTCCGTGAAGGTCTCTTGCTTGATCTCTGTTTTCTGCTTCCAATTAATGTTTCAATATGTTAAATAAAGCACAAAATAAATGCAATATATTGTGAACGTACTATAAGGACATTGTATCTATGTCTGACCTCATCACTTTCTGTTACAGTTTCTTTTTCTTCATCCACATGCCCTGTTGTTTCTGAAATAAGGCACTCTTCTTTCAGATTTGACTCGTTTGAGGTGGGGACCACTTCAGATGCAGATTCAACATCATCTATTTCACTTTCTGTTTTTACCTTCTCTGAAGTTTCTAATGAATCTGAGACTGTGATATCTTCTTGAGGTTCTACTGGTGTTGTTTCATTTAAATCAGTTAAGTTTTCCTTCGATACTGGTTCATGATCTAATGTAGAGATTTCAATCTCCCTTGTTTGAAATATCTTTTCTTCTTCTTTGTTATTGTCATTTGTTTCCTCTATTTTTGTTATGTACAAAATTTGATCCCCGATGACATTAGGTTGTTCGAGCTCCGATGACATCTGGTTAACATGTATTTGTAGGTATATTAATAGATAACTAATGTACATAATTCGATCTGTATTTTATCATAAAATAAAAATGGAAAATAAGTCTATTAAGTTACCTTCTCAATGGAGATGACCTCACTTTTTTCTTCTGTTGTGTCAGCTTGATTTTCTGCATCTGCTTCATCTTCTTTAATATTTTTTTCAATGATTTCTGGACAAGAGTTTACAGGTTCGTTGACAGTATCGTCAGGCTTTTGTTCACTTTTATCCTTTTCTTCACTCGTTACATTCACATTCTGCTCGTGTTCCTTTACCTCTTTGCTCACTATTTCATTCTCATCCAAGTTCATACTGAAACTGTCAGAATGTTTTGTTACTTGTTCAAAGTCAGCCTTCTCTGAGCTTGTTTCCGATTTCTTTTGTTCATCGTCATTCTTTTCTCCAGTTTCTGTTTTATCTTCACTAGGTTTTGTTTCTGTATTTTCTTCTATTTCAACACTCGATTTCATTTCTTCATCTACACTTTCTGTAGTTTCAACTAGTTCGGGTTCAGTGTCATCATTCTTTGTTTGTAAGTCCTCTACATCTTTATCTTTGCTTAAACTGTCAGAAAGTTCTATCTTTTCAGATTTTGACTCAATTTCTTCACTTACATCCTTTATTGAGAGGTTTTCAGGGACATTGTCATCACTTGAAATTTCTTCGTTTACAGTTTCTTTTTCTTCATCCACATGCACTGTTGTGTCTGCAATAACGCACTCTTCTGAGGTGGGGACCACTTGAGGGATATGTACTTCAGATACAGATTTAGGATCATCTATTGGTGCGTCTTCTGTTGAAGTTTCTAATAAATTTGAGACCGTGATGTCTTCTTGTGGGAGTTCTACTACTATTGTTTCATTTAAATCGGTTAAGTTTTCCTTTGACAGACCACATTTTTGTTCTTCAACAGCTTCATGCTCTAATGTAGAGATTTCAAGCTCTCTTGTTTTTCCATCTAGAATCATCTTTTCTTCTTCTTCAGTTTTATTGTCATTTGTATCCTCTATTTTCTCATGGGATAAATCTTGGACCGTTTTTGTGATATCATCCTCTGTCCTTTCACTGATAGTTTCAGTTAGACATGTTTGGATCTCCTCAACATTTTCTTCCTTTGGTTGTTGAAGCTCCGGTGACATCTGATTAACATGTATTTATATTAGCTACAATAATATATAATCTTATACCGCTTCATTATCCATATATAGGCATTTTTATGTAAATGTTCATGGTTCAGGTCACACGTTATTCTGGTTTTTTGGTTCGCATTATATATAAAATTCCAATCCTTAGAGAATTGTTTCCAATTTTAACTATGTATGTTAATAGAGTTTCCAAAATTTATATACTCATTAATTAAATAGTCATAGATTACTTAGAATGGATGTTTAATTACCTCTTCAGCATCAATTAATTTGTCCTTGGTGAGTTCTTCAGTCACTGTATTCACATCCTGCTCTTGTTCCTTTTCTAGATTTTCCTCTTTCTTCACTATTTCATTCGATTCCAATTCCGTAACGAAACTATCAGTTTGTTCTGTTACTTGTTCAAATTCAAC
This sequence comes from Calendula officinalis, assembly GCA_963853835.1. NCBI lineage: Eukaryota > Viridiplantae > Streptophyta > Magnoliopsida > Asterales > Asteraceae > Calendula > Calendula officinalis. The sequence continues at coordinate 13,092,577 of OY970827.1, forward strand.
CTTCTCTGAGCTTTTTGTTTCCTTAACCAATGTGATTTCAGATTGCTCTTCTTCATCATCATCATCATCATCATCATCATCATCATCATTCTTCTCTCCAATTTCTGCAGCTGCTTCTTTTATTTCTGAGTATGTGGCATTATCCTCCTTTTGATCTTGTTCTGACAAGTTGAGCTCTTGTACCTTTTCTTCATCTTTATCTTTGCTTAAGTTGTCAGAAATGTCGGATTTAATATTTCCTGACTCAGTTTCTTCCTTAATCGAGGGGTTTTCCTTTTGACCACCATCACTTTCACTAGTTTCTTCTACAAGTTCTGTAGTCTCTAATTCAACACTCGGTTTGAGTTCTTCTGTATATTCCTCTTGCTCAACTTTTGAACAAGAATCTACAATTTGGTTGACACCAATTTCCTCTTCTTCTTTGTTGTTTGCTCCATCCACATACTGCTTGGTTGTCTACATGAAGATATATATTTATTAATACAAATGTCATATATTTGCTATTATGTAATATGTACAAGTAAAACCTTTTGAATAGTTAGACATTACATAGGATGAATGTGATTTACCTCTTGAGCATCAATTAATATATCCTCATTGGATGCATTTTGTAAGCTTGTAACATCACTTTGGCCTTTTTCAGACACTAAAATCTGTTGTTCCTTTTCTTCTTCTTCTTCTTCATTTTTGCTGACTATTTCATTCTCGTTTAGCTCGTTTTCACATATTTCCTTAACCAAGGGGATTTCAGACTTGTTTGTTTGACCATCAATAACCACTTCATCATTCTTTTCTTCAATTTCTGTAGTTTCTTGTTTAAGTTGTAGTTGTGTTGAGATGCAAACATCAGTCGGAATGACATCTTGGTCTTTTTCTAAAATATTGACCTCTTGCTCCTTTTCTTCATCTTCATCTTTTTCTAACATGTTAACCTCTTCTTGATTTTCCGCCTTCTCTGAATTGGCCTCTTCAACAATTGGCCTGGTTTCTTCAAATTCTTCCTCTTTCTCACTTTTCTTGACTCTGTCTTCGGGATTTTCTTCTCCTTTCTCCTTTGCATCATTTTTACACTCTTGACTTGCCTATATGAAAAAAAAAATATTTTCATCTTTTGGAATAGTTAGAAATTACTTAAGCTAAATGTTGATTACCTCTTGTGCATCAGTTAATTTATCCTCTGTTTCTTCTAAGAGGAATTCTCGAGACTCTTCATTCAGATCATGTTCCTTAAAATCAGCCACTATGGTTGCATCTTGAGTGTCAATTGTTTCTTTCACATGTTCATCATCATTTGGTTCACCTTGTATGAGTGATTCAGTTCTAGTGTCTGTCTCTTCACTTACTGCATTGATTGAGAGGTTCTCCTTTTGACTGCCATTAACCTCTTCTTCAAGTTCTGCAGTCTTCACTTGAGACTCTTCAACAGCTGGTTTGATTTCTTCTGCATATTCCTCTTGCTCAAGTTTTAAACAAGAATCTACAATTTTGTCAATGGGCTTTTGTTCTCCTTTGTTGTGTGTTCCATCCTCATACTGCTCGTTTGCCTATATGAAGAAATATTTTGAATATACAGTCTAAACAAAACATGATAACTGTGAATGAGATTTATATTCAAATCTTTTTTATTTGCTATTATGTACAAGTGAAAACCTTATAACTTAGGATGAAGATAAGTTACCTCTTGAGCAACAATTGATTTGTCCTCTACTTCTTCATTTGCGGTAGTTTCTTGTATACCCTCTGTTTGTATAGGTTCTTCATTTATTGGCTCTACAATATTTCTCATCTCTTCAGTTTCATCCTCTATACTTTTAACAACTTGTTGTTCAGTATCTTCACCGTGGTCTTGTAAGCCTTTTTCAAGTGTTACATCTTGTGCAAATGTAGCGTCTCTCTCACCTTGCTCTTTTTCTAAAATGTTGACCTCTTGGTCATTTTCTTCATCTTTTTCTAAAATAATAACCTCTGAAACGGTTTCTTCAGTTACTTCCTTGACCAAGGGGCTGTCAGACTTTTCCTCTTTTTCATCCAATATTTCCTCTATTTCAACAGTGGCCCTGATATCTGCACTTTCTTCCTCTTGCTCACTTTTCTTGACAGTTTCCTCAGGCTTTTCTTCTCCTTTCTCCTTGGCTTCATTTTCACACTCCTCACTTGCCTATATGAATGTATATTTTTTTCAGAGTTAACATGTATTTGTTTAGCTATAATAATCTATAATCTAATGCTAGTTGGGAACCCTCACAGGGTTCTTATACTGCTTCATTTTTAAATATATAGGCATGTAAATGTTCATGGTTCAGGTCACGCGTTATTCTGGTTTTTTGGTTCGCATTATGTATAAAATTTCAATTTTAGAGAATTGTTTCCAATTTTAAATATGTATGTTAATAGAGAATAGTTTCCGAAATGTATATACTCATTAATTTAATGAGGGGAATGTTAGTAATTTCAACTATTGAAATTTAAGAGATTCAGAGTGGCTTATAAAGGAGAGTATAGATACAAGAAACTCAATCTATATATTTTTTTATAAAAGAAAATGGAAAATAAGTCTATTAAGTTACCTTCTCAGTGGAGATGGCCTCATCTTTCATCTCAATTTTATCTTGTGTTTTGTCAGCTTGATTTTCCGCATCTACTTTGGCTTCTTCCCCAATGATTTCTTCAGTCGCTTCCTGCTCTTGTTCCTTTTCTTCATCTTCATTTTTGCTGACTATTTCATGATTTTCAGCCTTGTCTGAACCGATTTCTTCAACAATCGGCCCGATTTCTGCAATTTCTTCCTCTTTCTCACTTTTCTTGACACTATCTTCGGGCTTTTCTTCTCCTATCTCCTTTGTTTTTATTTCACACTCCTCACTTGCCTATATGAAAAGGTATATTATCAGCTTTTGGAATAGTTAGAAATTACTCAAGTTAATGGTTGATTACCTCCTGAACATGAGTTAATTTATCCTCTGTTTCTTTCACTCTAGGCTCTTCATTCAGATCCTGTTCCTTAAACTCAGCCACTATGGTTGCATCTTGACCGTCCATTGTTTCTTTTACATCCTCAAATGTTGCATCTTCATCATCATTTAATTTACCTTGTATGAGTGATTCAGTTTTAGTGTCTGTCTCTTCACTTACTGCATCGATCTCCTTTTGACTGCCATTAACCTCTTCTTCAAAATCTGCTGTGTTTACTTGAGACTCTTCAACAGTCGGTTTGATTGCTTCCGTATATTCCTCTTTCTCAAGTTTTAATTTAGAATCTACAATTTTGTCGCTTGCCTATATGAAGAAGTATTTTGAGTATACAGTCTAAACAAAACTTGATAACTGTGCATGAGATTTATATTAATGTCTTATTTATTTGCTGTTATGTACAAGTAATAAAAAAAATTGTCGTTCTAAAAAATAAAATAAAATGTATAAGTAAAAACTTTTCAAATAGTCACAGATTCACTTAGGATGAACATAAGTTACCTCTTGAGCATTAATCGATTTGCCCTCTGTTTCTTCATTTACGGTAGTTTCTTGTTTAGGTTCTGTTTGTGTTGAGATGTAAACATCAGTGGGAATGACATTTATTTGCTCTGGTTTTTCGATAATATTTTCAGTTTCTTCATCTATACTTTCTTTAGCTTTAACAACTTTATGTTCATTATCTTCACCATGGTCTTGTGACCCTTTTACATCTTGTGCGTCTTTCTGACATTGGTCTTTTTCTAAAATGTTGAACTCTTCTTGATTTTCGGCCTTGTCTGAAACGCTTACTTCCTTGATCAAGGGGCTGTCAGTCTTTTCATCCAATTTCTCCTCTATTTTAACACTTGGCCCCATTTCTGCATTTTCTTCCTCTACCTCAATTTTCTCAGCCTTTTCTTCTTCTTTCTCCTTTGCTCCAATTTCACTTGCCTATATGAATATAATAATTAATGTATAAATATTGATTTAAAAAGTAAATTATTAAAATAATAATACCATCTTTTTAAAATAAATTGAGTTTGGAAGTTAGTAAGCTTTTGAATACATGTTCAAAAAAACTTTAGACCCGTTTCTTTTTAGCCAAAGCTTTTATATACCTTTTGAGCATCAATTACTTTATCCTCCGTTTCTTCCTTGAGGAACTCTGTGGCTGCATCTTGACCGTTAATTGTTTCTTTTATTATATCCTCAAACACTGCATCTTGTGAGCTTTCCCTATCAATAGCCTTTCCATCATTCTTTTCTTCTTTTCCAGCTTCTGTTTGTGTTGAAACAGCTTCTGTGAAGGACTTGATCTTTTTTAATTCTTCCTGGTCTTGTATTGTGGTAGCCTCACAACTTTCTGGTATTTTGCTGTGTTGACCAGCGTTGACCATGGGATCTGAGAGTGCTTGTAAAAAACTTCCACTCTCATTGGTCGGTTTACCAGTTTCTACTTCTGTATTTACACTTTCAAGTTGTTTCACTTTGTTTCCAGGAAGTTCACTTGGCCATGCAATATCTTCTTCGGTTTCACAGTTCTGCACACAATCAAATCTATGGTATCAGAATTAACTATAAAGTGTACATGTTATTAATACTAAGAAAAAATATAGACGTATTTTTGCGTATGTATCTGTCGGGAACGCTGTTTGATGGTGTTCTCGAGCGAAAATGGTGAAAAAAAGTTTGTCACTCCGTATGCTCTTAGATAATCACAAATATGTGAGTTCAACCCATATACTTGTGAACGAGTCTATTCAGGTTAGTTTATATATAATTGGTGAATAACTGAAAGGAAAAAAATTAAGAAAGAAATGTATCAAATGATTTGAACAACTCTAATAATACTACCTCCGTATCAAAATAAGTGTTACACTTTCTATTTGATTTACTAATTGTTTATAAAAAGCTTTAAGTTTGTGGACAACAAGTGTTTTTAGTTTTTTTTTTGAATGGCAAGTTAGTAAGTTAGTGGTTTGACATATGCAGTGACATCCAAGCGGGCAGTATGCATTCCTCGAACAATCACCACCTCCTTTTTTATCTCCTGAGGAATGCCCAAGGTAACCTTTGGTGGCCAATTGATCTACACAACAAGAGAAGGTGCTCGTTTGGAGTTATGTTGACTGAATATTAGGTCAACCATCATTGATCAGGGAATCTTCTAGAGGAAATTACCCTTGGTCGGGCTTTTTTTCTCGCGGGCTGAGCACTCTTTCACGTGGTGGTCAAAATGGGTCAAACGGGAATGCGTTTGGTGAAGTTATTCTTAATCCATCTTTACAAAAGTGTTTTTAGTCAGATCCGATCCAAAGTGATTAAGATGGTACAAACACTTTACCTTTTTAACTTTTACTACACAACCCACCTGACCCAATTTTTAGCGAGTAAACTTTAAAACCGATAAAAAAAAGTCATCTGGTCTTGTAAAGGTATGATCACCAAGACTCCAACTGATTCGTAAACTTACTTCACTTTTCAATTTCCTTTTTTTCTTGATATTTTTACGAATAAAATACATGAGGATCTTACTAACAATTTAAATTGTTTAAAACATTAAAGTTTCTTCCTAAAAAGGTCTCTGATCTTTCTACCCAAACGGTATTCATTCAGTCTTTCAGTAAATCTCCATATTACTTCACTATGATTAGGATCCGGACAAATCAAGCATGCAAATTATACCTTATGATACAAAACTTATATCTATATCTAATGATCATACATCAAATATAACAAAAAGATAATAGTTAAGATATAAAACTAAAATCACACTAACCTTTAAGCATACAAATTCGGGAATTTGAGTTTCAGTTGCCATTGCTTAATGCTTGTATGTACAGTCAGCAGGAAAATTCTCAGAGTCAATATTACTGTGAGATGATGACTGAGAAGGCTTTACAATTTGAGATGGCTTCAACTTTCAAAACTACACTCTATATATATCACCACCTTATGGCCCCTTGATTTAACATATTGATAAAGTAGCAGGTAAATGACAAAAATGCCACTTGGATATTGCTTTTTAGTACAATTTGTGTCTAGGCCTACGTACTTATATCACATGCTCAGCCAGGCTAATACACAGATTTTAATCCAACTCCTTAATAATTCATTATGTTTCAAGCGTACAAGTCAGCGATGCATGGAGGTTAGCTAGCTACGGTGGCAAAATGAGTGGGATGGGACGCCTTAGTTGACTGGAGACATTTCTCTATTAAAAGTCTTGAGAATTTTCATTAACTAATTAGTATGTTAAATATGGTTAACACATTTTATTCTCTTGAATAACAATCTAGTTTTTAAACAAAATGATTTTGGCGATTCAATTCTATTAATTAGACCCGTGTCAACATCTTTCATTGGTTGTCATTTAAGTGATATTGTTGGTACTGCCTTGTCAGTTGATTTAAGCGACAATCTAGTAATGTGGAAAAGAAAAAGTGGTAGAAAGAAAATGATGAAGAGAGAAAGTGATTAAATGGAGTGGATATTTGTATTTTTTTTTTGTTTTTTTGTTTTTTTTTTGTATAAGTTGTAACTTGCACTAGATTCAAAAGAAATGTGTAAATTTTTTTTTGGAACCGGCTTTCAATATAAACAAAACTAGCGAGAAGATAGAACAAAAATTTAATAATTACAAGGAAAAATAAGTCATTCAGTCCAACTAACACTAAGTTTTTTACTACGATTGCATATCCAATTAAACGACACTTCCTTTATCGAATCAATCAACCAACATGTTTTTTTTCTGATGTCGCCATTATTAAACACCACCGCATTCCGGTACCACCAAAGAATCCATAAAACTGTAAGACAAACTGCTTTCATGATGAGTTTTACGTTTGCATTTCTTGCACTCGAGTCCAATGTATATATAGCAGTTCATCTAAAGCATCCACACTTGTATCGAGCACTTGTAACCAATTTCCAACGGCACACCAAACACTTTTTGTAACTTCACAACTCCAAAATATATGATCCGTGTCTTCCATATCACTACCACAAACACTACATCTCGTGTCTTCTAAATTAATTCTTCTCAACACCAGATTACGTTTAGAAGGAATCCGATCAAGATTAATCTTCCAAAATAAAATATTCACCTTTCGGGGTACAAGACCATTCCATCTAGTTTGAATAATTGAACTTGAAAGAAGTAAATTATCGAGCCATCTCCTTGTAGTATTAACCTCGAACAGCCCACTACTTCTGAGACCCCACCACCACTTGTCAGACGTGTCTGACACCTCGAACTCTTCTATAATCGCCATCAACTGCAACAATTGGCCCGACTGTCTCCCCCTGATATCTCGAGCCCAAGCCCAAGCTACTTGATTATTCAAAAATCTATTGTGGCGTCTATTTAGAAGTGTTGATGTGGTGCTAATGTGTCAAAAATGACGAAGAAAAAAAGATATTATTGTTGAGAGAAAACTTAAGTTACACTTTTGATGATTTAAAACTTGTTGCGTAGATCGTTGCTAAGAAACACATTAAACCCTTTATTTTGGCATCGTTTAAACCCTCTTTTTGGCATCATGTGTTGTTTAATTGGGGTTTAGCATGAATTTATGCAATTCTAGTGAGTACAAGTTTAGGATCTTCTTACTTGATTTTTGGAGCTAACCGTAATTAGTAAATGGCTATTATTGTCAATCTAAATCACAGTACAAGTTAGTGAAACGTCTACATATTGTTGCTTTCGGTGGTCCAAGGACGTTATCTTATCAAATACAAGGAATTATCGAATTATTGTGAGTCGGAAAGCTATTGATCAGCTTTTTAATTAGTCAAAAGGTAACCATAATGATATTTAGATCTTTTAAACACCAACGTAACTCAAATCTAATCTAATATTTATATAAATTACAGTAATACTTAATGTTACAAGAATATTTTTCATCAATTATAAAACTGACACTTTAATATTTGACATATTAGCTGACGTTCCAAATAACATACATGTACAACAATATGTTTTACATTTCAATTATTAGACCTAACATATTATAAAATACACATAAATATTAAATACCCCATCCAATCATCCTCATTTTCTCTGTCACTTAACCAAAAAGAAGCTAAATGAAATAGCCGAGGGTGGAATTGACACCCACGGTTGGCATTCGTCTAAGGTTGCAAGGTATGGGTACCACATGTGGTACCCATATTTCTTTCCACATCACCGTCACCTAAGCAACCACACTACCACCACACCACATCATCTCTAGGAAATACCCACCACACCACACCACACCATTTTATTCCATTAAATTTTAAATAAAATAAAAAAGAAAATACCCCTCAACCAATCAGAAGCCACCATTGTCCAAAAAAGCAACACCCACGCCTGTGGAAGCCCGTTGCCCGTGCCCATGCTTCACCACGCCCACCCCCCACGCCGTTGGGGGGGGGGGGGGGGGGCGGTGTTCCTCCAAAAACCCCACGCCGTTGCAGCCACCTCACACCCCCACGCCCCCTTGCCGTTGTCCCATACCTTCCCGTCTAAGGCCTCAAATAGGAAACATCCTATCCTAATGTCTCATAGAGTCATAGGCACAAATAACAAAATAATGATTAGAGATTAATCTTTTTATATATTCAAGGATTTGTATATAGTTTAAAAGATTTATTTTTTCATCATTAAGTTATAGTGGTTTACCACCCAATATCATTAAAGGTGATGACGCGGAGCGGACGGTAGTTAACGGCCTTAAAAATGCTGTTTTAATTTCTTCAATTTAGAGTTATGCTTTATTTAACATAGGAGTAAATTTAATTGTATCTTGGTGGATTGGAGAATTTTTCCTTTCTTGTCTTGCTTGTAGTTTTGTAATTTTGTTTCTCGTCTTAATGTCTTGCTAAGCTCGAGTTTATTTAATATATATTTGCCGTTTCTAAAAAAAAAAAAAAAAGTTATGCTTTATTTCATGCTAGTGTACTGAATTTAAAGTGTACACGTGGTTGATAATTAATTTTGCATTTCATATTCATATTAAGACGTGGCAGATGCTTTTTCTGAGTCACGAAATTGAGAGGTGGATTGGAAATTTAATTTGCTTTTATTATGTTTTCCCCTTATTAAATATACAACGTTATTCTTTTAATATAAACATTAATACGTTTTTATTCCTTTTCTTTTCCTTCGGTGTACCCACCTTTTATCTTCAAAGTTCAAACTCCTAATCAGGGGGCACATCTACATGGAAGGGGATGGGGCATGAAATTATTTTTATTCTCTTCTAAATTAATATGTGTTTACAAGAAGAAAAAAAAGCAAGATTATCAACGGATCTGTGAAGTTTGATTCACTTTATATTTCTGCAAAATTACAAACGGATTTAGTAGCTTTTCATTCCTTAATTTTGCAAAATCACGGCGGATTATGGTTATGTTACTATTTTCGTATCAGGCACCACAAACTTTTATACATGATCCGCCCCAGCTTCTAACTGAAAGCATGGAGGTGAATAAGGGTGTCTAAAAGGGTCAATTGATCCGAAGCCAAACACGCTTATGCTTGTCGGTGCGAGTGTATTTAATTGTGTTGATATCATGTTTTTAACCCGACATTGGAACCATGTCAGATATCGATTTATGATTGCTTACCTTTATCGGGTTTCGAGTTGACTGATTAGACCCGATTAAAGTTTAAAGAGTTTTTTTCTTTAAAATTTAACATATTTTAACCATTAAATAATGTTATGATTACTTTTATTTGCAAATATTTTGAATATAACAACGATATGTAATATCAAAATATGTTGCTTGTAATTATTATTGGTAAATACACATGGTTACTTATCGTCGCATGAATGAAAGATATGTATATTTGTGTCTTTATATAATGGAGTTATGCAATATTTCATATTAGAATCCTTTGTTAAACCTCAATGTGTTTGATCGTAAGCTCAGACCATTAAATTTAACATTGGAATATTGAATTCAATCTCATATTAGAAGGTATTGGAAAAATTTTGGACACATATAATTATATATTTAAGTATATATAATTAATGGTTGATATGTCCAAAATGTAGTTGTGGTGAATGAGATATCGACACTCGGGGTGTATGGAACAAAGAAATAAAATAAATGAACCAGTGGGAACTTGAACCTATCGACGCTCGTCTCCCGGGTATCATGTGGGTTCGGTTTGTATGGTTAAGAAATTCAAGTAATAATAATATTATTATTAATATTATTAAGATAATATTATTATTAATATTATTAAGAAGTTTAATGTGTGTCATTAAACATAGAATTGGATTTGGTGGTTTTATTTCTTTATAATGAATATGTATAATGACAATTATGATTGTTATTAACATGATGACACATTTCTAGTATAAATAGAGATGGTGTGGTTCATTTGTAAGACACATTCTTGTGAACATCAACACACATTCACCAACTTGTCTACACCCACTTACAAGCATCACAATTTGCTCTCTCCATTTTTAGTGTTCCTTAAACACAAGAACTTTCGATAAGTGTTTGGGCTTGGATTATATTCGGTAGTGTAAAACTACTCGGTTGTTTTACCCTGGGAAATAGACAACGAATCTATTTTAAGGGGATCGTGAATTTCACGAGACTCAACCAAAACTCTTTTCATCTTTGTTTCTACATATTCTTGTTTCAATCTTGTATTTATTTAGTCATTTCCCAATTGTATTGTATTTTATTTAATGAAAATTTGTATTAGCTCCTACAAACTTAAAATAGATTTTTCCTCTCTTTGCTAATACCGGTTGGAAAATATAAATTTTTTTTATTTTTTATTTTTGCTTCTTAATAGCATAGATTCGGAAAAAGTTTTTGATTGAAATGTTTATGTAAAACAAGATGTTTGGTTAAGTTTATTATAAATTGTTAAATCAAATTTTTGTATTTAAAGTTTATTATATCAAGTTTTTAAAGTTTGATTTTAAATAACTTGATATATTGTTTAAAACAATTTTGGATTTAAAATTTATAATTGTGAAAATTATTGTTGTTAATTATAAGTTTTGCAGTCATATTTGTTTGTAAGGTTCAAGATAGTCATAGGCTTCTTGAGTTGATTCTCATTAGATATGATATTTGAAATAAATCTTACAAACATTTGTATATCATTATGAAATTTGTTAATTATTAAAATATCAAAAATTATGCTGGTTTGTAAGTGATTTTGATTTCCATTTTCTTCATCTCAAGGTAGCTTTGGCTTCTTGACATATGGTTTCAATTTGTGAGACTATTTGGAAATCAAATATTTTGGATTTATATTTCATAATATTGTCGTTATTCTTCAATTATAAAGAATTTGTTTGAGAAAATATTTTATAAACTTTTCGTAATTTCCATTTTATACATATCAATAATATTTTGGTATCTTGAATATAGTCTCATTTTGTGAGATATTTGGAAATTAAAAGTTTTTGGATACAAATGGTTTGATTTATTTTGTTTCAAGTATCAAGATAACTTGGTTTTCTTGAATTTAATCTCATATAGTGAGAAAATGTACTTGAATCTTTGATTTTAAAATTTTTAACTTTTAGTTATCAAGATTGCCTTGACATCTTGAATTTATTCTCAATCTTGTGAAAGTTTACTTTATGATTTTCAAAATTTTGAATTTAAGAAAAGTACATTCGTTCATGTTATTTCCATTTTATGCATGTCAAGGTAGCTTTGGCTTCTTGACATATGGTTTCAATTTGTGAGACTATTTGGAAATTGAATGTTTGGATTGAAGTTTCACATTATTGTTGTTTTCTTGAATTATAGAGATTTTCCTTTGAAAAAAAGTTTAATTTCCATTTTATACATATCAAGATTACCTTGGTTTCTTGAATATAGTCTCATAATGTGAGATATTTGGAAATTATAAGATTTTTCAAATAAAAAGGTTTTGTTGATTTTAAGCTTTCAAGTTAACTTTGGTTACTTGAATTTTCTCAAATTTGGTAAAAGTTAAATTCTTCGGATTTTATATCTATGGATTGCTTTGGCATCTAGAAATTTACTTTCAAATTGTGAGACTTGGTAAAAGTTTGGTGGATATTAGTTAGTAAGATACAAGATTACCGTTGGCTTCTTGAGTTGATTCCTGAAAAAAGGATACTTGCAAGAAATCTTATAACTAATTAAATTGTGTTTCTTTTGTGAAACTTATTGATTGTTGAAGCATATTGGTCAAATTTGCATTTTTTATTTGATAAAAATGATAAATGTTATGACAATGCCTAGTATGGTAATACACATGAAGGAAGATGTGCATATTGTAGCCATGTTTTTTTATTTCTCGGAAGTTAATTTGGTGGGAACTGATTGAAATGGATGGTATGTCGATACGGGTGCTACCCGTCACGTGTGTTTCAATAAAAGTATGTTTATCAGTTTCAATGATGTTGAAAATGAACAAAAATGTTTTATTAGAAACTTGACTACCACATATATCAAAGGTGAAGGAAATGTTATCTTAAGGATGACTTCCGGAAATGATGTCATATTGAGCAACATCTTGTATGTTTCGGTGATTCATAAGAATCTTGTGTCCGGATGGTTGTTTAATAAGTTTGTTATTCGGGTTGTGATTGAATCCAATGGAATTGGGTTATCAAAATGTGGAATTGATATTGGTAAAAATGTTAAATTAAATGTGACAACTTGTAACCGCTATTTTGATAAAATGCTAATAAAGTTGTTCATTTATTTTGAATTGTTAAATATTTAACATGGTTGATTATGACATATTAATTTAATCAAATTTGTTGATTAAATAAATTAAATTCAATACCACTAATATTCCACAATGGTTCAAATTCACAAATGTAACAAATTGACAAACTCATCCTTCCATTTGGTTGAAAGAAATAACCAAAACTCCTAGATATACACGAAATAGTGTAGTTTCACTTTAGAGAAAATAAAAATGAAGCAATTGATACATTAATTTGTACAAATGTGGGGGTATGTCGTTCGTCGACTAATTATCTTTTATATAAGATACCCCGTGAGGATAAAATGAACATTGTACAAACTTTGGTTTGAAAGAAAATCGTATCATAAGTACGTACAAATGTGGGGGTATGTCGTATGTCGACTACTTATCTTTTATACAAGATACCTCGTGAAGGATAGATGAAACATCGTACGGATTTTAAGACATAATACGATATAATAACTACTCTCAATTGAAGTTATCAAGATTAACTATCTTGATAACATCGCGGATCCGCTTATGAAAAGGCTTAAGTAGAGAGTTAGTTATAATGGAATGGGACTAAAGCCCTTGGAATAAAGTTTATGCGAAGGAAACCTAACCTAGTTGACTGGAGATCCCAAGATCTAGGTTCAATAAGACAACCTAATTGTATAAACGAAAGGATGTCACTGTGGGGGTAACGGAATTCCTCTAAACATTCTTAAATGGAGTACATTGTACTACTTCCTAGTCCATTCCTAGTTCAGTGACAATGAGGATAAACACTATGGCTTTTAATGATTCCTTGTAGAGAATCACCTGTGTGATGGAGAAGTGGGGTCGCTTAGAATGGAATTGTTGGGGCACAATTCTTAGTAGCTCTCGCAGAACCAGGCAGTGTCCATGACCAAGACGGACACGATAAAAGGATATGAACAAGTTAGGGAGAGTCTTGTGAGAATGTATATTGTCGTCTACACAAAAGGCGGATTCAGCTCAAGGACATCGCGTCTACTGACTGCTAGGAGACTAAGTGTGCTTCTCAAGGGAAGGTTCAAAGGCTAACACCTACCTATCCTTTGCAAAACTTAACTGTTGAACATTTATCGAAATTTTATTATGTTTTCGATCGATCTCTATTCATGTGGGGGATTGTTGGAAAATTTTTGGACACATATAATTATATATTTAAGTATATATAATTAATGGTTGATATGTCCAAAATGTAGTTGTGGTGAATGAGATATCGACTCTCGGGGTGTATGGAACAAAGAAATAAAATAAATGAACCAGTGGGAACTTGAACCTATCGACGCTCGTCTCCCGGGTATCATGTGGGTTCGGTTTGTATGGTTAAGAAATTCAAGTAATAATAATATTATTATTAATATTATTAAGATAATATTATTATTAATATTATTAAGAAGTTTAATGTGTGTCATTAAACATAGAATTATATTTGGTGGTTTTATTTCTTTATAATGAATAGAGCGAATTACATCTAAGGTCCATGTGGTTTACCACTTATTGCAGACACAGTCCCTAAACTTCATTAAGTACACTGGGAGTCCCTGGTGTTGCCACTTTGTTGCACCCGTAGTCCCTGAAACAAACGGACGTTAATTAATGCCGTTAAGTCCCCCATGTGCACACCACATGATGGGTAGTATGGTAATTGTCCACCCCATCCTCATATTTAAACTTGAGTAAATTACATGAAAGGTCCCTGTGGTATACCACTTATTACAGTCTCAGTCCCTGATCTTCATTTATTACACCGGAAGTCCCTGGTGTATACACTTTGTTACACGCATGTAGGCATGTAAACGAATCGAACGTTCAACGAATCGTTTGCGAACCGTTCGGCGGGAGTTCATTTATGTTCGTTCGTTTAGCTAAACAAACGAACACAAACAAGATTTTGTGTTCGTTTAGTTAAACAAACGAACACGAACAAATGCCCGTTCGTTCGTTCACGTTCGTGAACATCCGTTCGTGTTTGTTTGTTTACGTTCGTTTGTTAGTGTTCGTTTGAGTTTGTTTATGTTCGTTTGTGTTTGTTTGTGTTTGTTTCGTGTTCGTTTGTGTTTGTTTCGTGTACTTTTGTGTTTCTTTATGTTCGTTTGTGTTCGTTTATGTTAAGAAAATTCAGTGTTCACGAACGGTTCGTGAACTAGGGTAACAAACATAAACGAACGGGCATTTGTTCGTGTTCGTTTGTTTAACTAAACGAACACAAAATCTTGTTTGTGTTCGTTTGTTTAGCTAAACGAACGAACATAAATGAACTCTCGCCGAACGGTTCGCAAACGATTCGTTGAAAGTTCGGTTCGTTTACAGGCCTACATGCGTGTAACAAAGTGTATACACCAGGGACTTTCGGTGTAATAAATGAAGATCAGGGACTAAGACTGTAATAAGTAGTATACCACAGGGACCTTCCATGTAATTTACTCAGGTTTAAATATGAGGAAGGGGTGGACAATTACTATACTACCCATCATGTGGTGTGCACATGGGGGACTTAACGGCATTAATTAACGTCCGTTTGCTTCAGGGACTACGGGTGCAACAAAGTGGCAACACCAGGGACTCCCAGTGTACTTAATGAAGTTTAGGGACTATGACTGCAATAAGTGGTAAACTACAGGGACCTTAGATGTAATTCGCTCTTAAAAATAGAAGGATGAAATTTTAGAATGGAAAAAAGAGGTGCGAAAGGCCACTTAAAGGAGAATAATGAGACCGTGGACACAATAATGTTGCATACGTCGACCGCCCAAAGCCTAAAGTTTTATTGTCTTTGTTCGCCGCCCCTTCTGTCGATTGGACGGTCCACATGGCCTACAACTTGATGACGTGGCCTCCACCAAATCCTTTTAACAATTAAGCTACGTTACATATTATAAATCATTTTTATTCATTTATTATTTTGGGTTTATTACTTTAAAATATAAGTTATATTTAAATGATTAAAAGATAATCTTTTGTAACCGCCAAATAAAACACTATATGGTTAAGAGGATGTTTGGATGTTTATTTATGTTGGGATTTGACAAGTTCTTAATGAGAGATCAGCTCAGTTTGAGTACACATAAACAAACCAAAAGTGACACACCAATGTTTAATTTACGAGAATGAAGAAGCCTAACCTCTTAAACAATTTGAATAATTTCACATCCTTAGCAATTTACATCTCATTAAAATAATCAATCTAATTACATAATTAAATGTTATAAAAAATTGCAACCTGATAAAAAAGTATATTTAACAGAGACATGGCAGTCAAATCCTTCTATCAAATTATGTAAAGTAAAAGATAATGAAGTTTTGATAACTCTTAAGCGATTCTATAGTAGCAGATTTAAGATGGAGATGAATTATAAACATCCAGCTCATATACACGTAACATTTTGTTTTCCTCAAAAGGACAAAATCAAAAGCACAGTTGGGCGGCTCTTTTAGGTCCCATGTCATCAAGATTTTAGTTTGAATCTCAATGTCTCAATAAATCATCATAAATATGTTAATATTGTCCAAAACATTTCTAGGGTGGATCAATGTAGTCCACTACGTATGCACATGTATGTATATTAAGAAGCATTAAAATGAACTAGCAGGTACCCGCGCAATGCGGCGGCGGGTACCTTGTAACTATATTTGGCGATGATCAATTTAGGAGTGTCAGTGGTGGTAGTACCTGTGGATAGTGGAGGTCGCGGATAATGTGTGGTGATAGGTGATACATGAGCAATAAAACTCCAGTTACCTTGTGCTCTTAGAAAACCAGTGACACGAATGGCTAAATGCAGAAAATTAGGGGGCGTTTGCCTCGACGTAATCCTCCGTAATGTAATTGAAATCGGTTGTAATTGAATTCGGTTGTAATTGAATTGGGTTGTAATTGAATACGGTTACGCGTTTGGTTACCAAAATTTTGAGTTGTAATTCAAATCAATACTTATGAATTTTTTTTAAACGTTTTTAAAAACTTTTTTAATGTTTTATTATTTATTTTTTATTATTTATATTTATTATTTTTTATATTATTATTTTTTTATTTTTTAAATTTTTTAAAATTTTTTTATTATTTGTTTACTTTAAAAAAATTCAATAGTTTTTATTTTTTTTTTTATTTTTTTTTAATTTTTTTAAAATTTTAAAATTTTAAAATTTTTTTACATTTTTTTAAAATTTTTTAAAATTTTTTTAAGTTTTTTCAATTTTTTTAATTTTTTTTAATTTTTTTTAATATTTTTTAATTTTTTTAAATGATTTTAAAATCTGAAGCATATAAAATATACAAATTTGTTAGTTTACTAAAGGACCGTAATTGAATTCTTAGGCTTTTGGAACGGAATTCAATTACAACGAATATCGTAATTCGGAATTACGTCGCAATTGAATTACGAAGAAATATAGTCATCCAAACGTCCTCCGTAATGTAATTGAATTACAATTACGGAAGATTACGGAGGATTACGTCAAAACAAACGGGGCCTTAGACCGTCGAAAAATTCACAAATAGAGAGTGACATCAATGGCAATTGGCATAATGTCGACTTGCTCACGTATTGATTCGTATGACATGTTCAAGTAATTGTTCTAATGTAAAAAAAAAACAATTTCTTACATGCTTCATGCCTCATAAGAAACAATTTATTACTTAGCTATCAATTTGACAGCAAGTAACCTGGCAACCCGCATAAATTGGTTGAACATGGAACAAAAAATGCATGTGCAGATTAGAAGTTTAGCTTATTAATTAGTTGAAATTAGCCAAATATTATATACATGAATGCTCTTATTATTGGAAACACGAAACATTTGCTGATACATCATCAAAGACCCCTGGTCTTCTAAAAAAACTAAGTGTTTGGTCAAAATTGGTATAGATATAACACAAGAATTTGATTAGGTAGCTTACACATACATTAAAACTCAAACTAAAACTACTAATAAAACTCTAAAGCTAAAGATAAATAAGTGCTTGTGGGTCAACCATCTTGACCTGTTCCATGAGCCGCCCGTTATAAGTTGTGAAAAGGGTGCATCAACCACTTTATTCGAGAAACATCCAAGACCACTCTCTAAATTCGGGTTTCTCATTCCCATCGCCTAATAAGATAAATTTCTCCATCTTTTCCAATGAACTTAAACAAAAACATGGAGTTTTATATAAGAAACTGAAGACCAGTCTATAAGTAAAATTTATGTTTTCGATTAAATGAAAATGAAAGAAATAAGATTGACTCACCACTTTTGATCTTGACTTTCCAGTCAGAACCCCATTCGCGGTTATACTTTATGCATCAAATCTGATGTACCCAAAAGCTTAGAAGTGATTCTAAGCAAAATAATCCAAATCCTACCAGCTGCAACAGTAAACAAACAAACAACAAATGCTTGTCAATATTTATTTTACGCTGACGTGCAACATATCATTTAACTTAAGCATAAACACAACAAAGACTCACCCCTGACATTTTTCTTGCATTTTCTTAATGTTAACCGAGAATTCTGTCATTGCCCAGTTGAGGGTATTAATAAGAAGATTCTGAAATGCTGAAAATAAATGTTTATCTTTAACACAAGCATCACATAGTAATTTATGTCAATCAACAAATGCAGATTATCTAGAAAATGGCATATGAAATTGAATCAATTTGTGCTTGAAATTGTTATTGTTACCTGGATTAATTAGGTTGAAGCTGCAAATGAAATTAGCGAACCCATGTGTTAAATTTATAGCAGTTTGCACAAGGATAATCATTGTGGCTCAAGAATCGAGAGGCTGAAACGAAGAGACGGATATGAAGAGACCGAAACGAAGAGTCATGGTGAACGAAGAGTCGCTGTGTTGAAGGGCGGGTAGACGGATAGGATTTTGAGACTTTAGGGGACAGACTAAAGAGGATGGCCAAAGGGTTTTGAGCAGATGGGCCGCAGTATCTATAAATAACTGGTGGGCTTAACCTTTCGTTTTGCAGCATATATAATTAAATGTTTGGATACAAAATACAGCCGCAGGCTTGTCCCAGTATTGTTATATAAGCAGCAGGTTGAGAGTTCAAATCCTGTCTTGTGGCTTTTTTTTTCGAAAATAATTCCAATTCCATAATTAGCAAGTGTGTTGGCTGAATTTTCAGCCTTGCTAATTATAGAAGGGGTAAACTCTTTATAATATAGTAAAGAAGTATAATTTTGTTACCATAATGCATTTTTAGGGGGAATTTTTTGTTATAGTTGTTAGCTCAAAACAAAATACAATAACAACAATAATCAATCATACATTCATACCTACCGGCTAATAACATTGGAGTATTTGGGAAGTGGATTGTAGATAGTACTTCCTCCGATTTAAATTAAGTGATACATTAATATTATAATGATTGTTAGATTAGATTAGATTGAATTGAATAGTTAGTGAGAGATGAGTTCCACATCTTTATATATAATAAAAGAAAGCGTTTTTGAAATCACGACACGTCATTCTTTCCACGTCATAATGACGTCATAATTCAAAGCCACGTGGACGCCAACTCATCACATGTCATAATGTCTGCAAATCAAATTAGGCAATGAAAGTAAAATGTTAATATGGAATTACCAAAACAATGCAAGAATTTAGTTACCAAATTCATAACACGCCATTAACTTCTCTTATTTAGGAAAATTTGTTAATGGTTTTAAATATGTGAACAAAAATTGAGAATTGATAAATTATGTAAAGTTTACATCATACTCCGATTAAATATATGGTAACCGTTATAATTTAAGAAAATATATTAAATATTATAATTATACTTTATAATATATGGTACTGTATGGTCAATTGGATTTCCTTAGTTCATATTATAGGTCTCATCAATACACGGGTTATTGATACATTACCTAATTGATATACAATGTTTTTTTAGTAGGTTTTTTTCCCTTGTCAATGACTACAATGGAAGCAAAGTTAAAGAAAATTGTTTGATATTAGTCAATTGAAAATTTGCAAAATATATGTTAATACTTAAATAAAGGTAAATCTTTTAAATTTGTGTGTATCTCGTAAGAATTGGTATAAGAATACATATAATATTTCTTTCTCTGTGTTGTTTATGTCAAGCATACATTTGATGAAATATCTAAGTAAAGATGTATGGTACTGTATGGTCAATTGGATTTCCTTAGCTCATATTATAGGTCTCATCAATACACGGGTTATTGATACATTACCTAATTGATATACAATGTTTTTTTAGTAGGTTTTTTTCCCTTGTCAATGACTACAATGGAAGCAAAGTTAAAGAAAATCATTTGATATTAGTCAATTGAAAATTTGCAAAATATATGTTAATACTTAAATAAAGGTAAATCTTTTAAATTTGTGTGTATCTCGTAAGAATTGGTATAAGAATACATATAATATTTCTTTCTCTGTGTTGTTTATGTCAAGCATACATTTGATGAAATATCTAAGTAAAGATGTATGGTACTGTATGGTCAATTGGATTTCCTTAGCTCATATTATAGGTCTCATCAATACACGGGTTATTGATACATTACCTAATTGATATACAATGTTTTTTTAGTAGGTTTTTTTCCCTTGTCAATGACTACAATGGAAGCAAAGTTAAAGAAAATTGTTTGATATTAGTCAATTGAAAATTTGCAAAATATATGTTAATACTTAAATAAAGGTAAATCTTTTAAATTTGTGTGTATCTCGTAAGAATTGGTATAAGAATACATATAATATTTCTTTCTCTGTGTTGTTTATGTCAAGCATACATTTGATGAAATATCTAAGTAAAGATGTATGGTACTGTATGGTCAATTGGATTTCCTTAGCTCATATTATAGGTCTCATCAATACACGGGTTATTGATACATTACCTAATTGATATACAATGTTTTTTTAGTAGGTTTTTTTCCCTTGTCAATGACTACAATGGAAGCAAAGTTAAAGAAAATTGTTTGATATTAGTCAATTGAAAATTTGCAAAATATATGTTAATACTTAAATAAAGGTAAATCTTTTAAATTTGTGTGTATCTCGTAAGAATTGGTATAAGAATACATATAATATTTCTTTCTCTGTGTTGTTTATGTCAAGCATACATTTGATGAAATATCTAAGTAAAGATGTATGGTACTGTATGGTCAATTGGATTTCCTTAGCTCATATTATAGGTCTCATCAATACACGGGTTATTGATACATTACCTAATTGATATACAATGTTTTTTTAGTAGGTTTTTTTCCCTTGTCAATGACTACAATGGAAGCAAAGTTAAAGAAAATTGTTTGATATTAGTCAATTGAAAATTTGCAAAATATATGTTAATACTTAAATAAAGGTAAATCTTTTAAATTTGTGTGTATCTCGTAAGAATTGGTATAAGAATACATATAATATTTCTTTCTCTGTGTTGTTTATGTCAAGCATACATTTGATGAAATATCTAAGTAAAGATGTATGGTACTGTATGGTCAATTGGATTTCCTTAGCTCATATTATAGGTCTCATCAATACACGGGTTATTGATACATTACCTAATTGATATACAATGTTTTTTTAGTAGGTTTTTTTCCCTTGTCAATGACTACAATGGAAGCAAAGTTAAAGAAAATTGTTTGATATTAGTCAATTGAAAATTTGCAAAATATATGTTAATACTTAAATAAAGGCAAATCTTTTAAATTTGTGTGTATCTCGTAAGAATTGGTATAAGAATACATATAATATTTCTTTCTCTGTGTTGTTTATGTCAAGCATACATTTGATGAAATATCTAAGTAAAGATGTATGGTACTGTATGGTCAATTGGATTTCCTTAGCTCATATTATAGGTCTCATCAATACACGGGTTATTGATACATTACCTAATTGACATACAATGTTTTTTAGTAGGTTTTTTTCCCTTGTCAATGACTACAATGGAAGCAAAGTTAAAGAAAATTGTTTGATATTAGTCAATTGTAAATTTGCAAAATATATGTTAATACTTAAATAAAGGCAAATCTTTTAAATTTGTGTGTATCTCGTAAGAATTTGTATAAGAATACATATAATATTTTTTTTCTCTGTGTTGTTTATGTCAAGCATACATTTGATGAAATATCTAAGTAAAAATGTATGTTTGAATTGAAAATCATAAAATAGATTAGTTATATTTATACGTAACATTTTTTCTTTATTTAGTACTCCTTATCAGAAGCATGCTCATGATATTTATAACATCTCTTCTTTTATGACCGAGTTCAAGTTTATAGTTCTTTATAGCAATAATTTCTTTTCCCCTAATCTCCAAGTTTTATTGTTACTTCTTGGATGATCTTGGGGCTAAAAGGTCATTTGTTTTAATTTAATGTTTGAGAAACCATTTACAAGTGTTATTTGCATTTAAGTTTTGCCTCACAAGAGTCATTATTTAATCAGAAATTTATATTATTTCTATTATTTCCAGTAAATGTGATTTTCATGCATATATTTTAACTATTTTTTAGGCCAGTACTTAGGCCCTCATAGTAATTTACATGATTTGGAATTTAGCAATTTGGACAATTTAATTTTATTACCTTCAATTCCCTATATCATATGACAAATAATATTTGTTACATTACGTATTTGAACTTTTATTTTGAATTTTTTTTATAAGTCACCCGTGATAAATCACGGGTTATAAGCTAGTTCTTTTAATAAAATGAAGTTAATGATATTTAAAAGTAAAAGTTAGGGTAAAGATGTCATTTCACTATATTAAAAGAGATAGTTAGAGTGTGAGTTTCGATACTTTTTATCAAATAAGGTAAATTATCAAAGTATGTCACTTATCTTGTACACCAACAAATGAAAATTGTATCACCTATTTTGATACGGATGAAGTAATACTTCTACCCGGGTATAGAAATTGCTTCCGGGGTAGTTAGGGCATACATTGCAGATAAATATTTATTTAATACACGTCAACTAACTAGTAATAAAGTATAATTCTTTTTATATGATTTTCAAGTTTTTATAGGATAAGAATACGGTTATCTCATCTTTGAAAAACAAATTCGTTTTGTAATTAAGGCAGTCTTAGTGGATTTGGACAACCTTGGAAATTTTCGTCTGTTGATGGTTGGGAATGAGTATGAAATATTTGTCCTTCTCTAAAACATCGATGTTTCAAGTATTACATGTACAACCAATAATGCAATAAGAGAATCGTGGCTCACGACTCTAGCCCTAACTTGACGTAGTGACATTGTTATTCTTACTAGATTGTGATTGGACGAGAGACACATAATAACAACGATATTAAATGCCGCCAAAGGTGGAGTATGAGGAGGTGAAATATAGAACATCATATCTATATCCGAAAGTAGAGAGACTGCTACCTGAAACACACCCGACAAATATGTTTGGTGGGAATAATAATAAATAAATAAAATAAATGTGTGGTGTAATAAGTATATAAATACCCAAAAAGATAAAATAATGTGAAGCACATGCTCATTTTAACGTCCAAAATAGACGGTCATTTGGTATCTAACAAAGTTCATACATCAGAGACGTTTAGTGTAATAAACGAACTTGTATGTAATTTGCTCAAATAAGAAATTAACTTTTTGGTTATTAATCTGTTCATTTTTTTTAAAACTCCGTATTTATTTTAATATATAGTTTAACAAATATCTCTAATACTAACGAAATATTTTATTGTAATATGTTTGCTAATAAAAATGTAAATAAAACTTAGTTACAATTATCAAGTACCATCTCTTTACTCGAATAATCGAACCCACTATTGACTGTGACGTGTCGGATGGCATTAGTCCATATCACTAATCCGTATGTCGCACCCAAGTGCCATTTATGGTAAGCCTCACAACCGTTTGCTTCCCAAAAGCCAAAGTAATTAGAAAAGGGAGCCAATATGCTCAAAGAATACTTTTATTAATTCAAGGAAATTATAATGCAAAGATAATAATATCCTTTTTTATTTTCTTATACAGTACTTCATATAATTTTTGTTTCCTTTTTATTAGAGCTGCTGATTTGCCTTTATTAATTCATTAGTTTCTTTCGTCTAAGTCTCTATAAACAAGGTCAAAAACCCACAAAACATTATCACAATAGGATCATAATTCATAACCCACACCAAAATTTCAGCGAAAAGTTAGTTAATTTCTGAAATTTAGATGAAATATGAGAGGGAGGGGACCCAAAATCAAGAAACATCAACTTCATCATCTTCCAAACTAAACATCCAGCTATGAGATTATTTAATTATTTGTAAATAATTCATTAATTTCGATCGGTGAGAACAATTTTTTCTTCATATTAACTGATCAAATTAGTAACCCAAATTATAAATGTTTCAAAAGTCAAAACCCAAATCAAAATCATGAATTTGAACCAAAAGTATGAATCAAATCTGTAATAGAGGTGTTTCTCAACGATATCAGAATCCACGGCTAAAAATAAAAAGGTGAATCAGAAATGGTAGCTTTCACACACAGAATTACTATGATTCTTCAACATCTATGGTGGTTAAAGAAAGAGACACCGGAGATATAACTTCTTCTTCGTTTCAGAAAATGTTACTTTCGTTTGATTTAAATCTGTCGGCTTCGGTGCCAATGGATGAGCTCACTCATGTAGACGATAATCATTGCTGCATAAAGCTTCGTCTCTAACGATTATACAAGGGAGAGGAAAAACCTGAAGAGAGATAGAAAGGGAGAGGAAGGGGAATAACTTAGGGGTATTATTGTCTTCGCATAAGTGTTGGGTGAAAAACCGAGAATAATTGGAAAGTTTGGTATCCAATATCGTAATACGAAAATCGTTTAACTAAGTTTTTCTAGTTTATAGAACTATTTCATGGTAACAATTGTAATTTCGAATTAAGTTTCTGGTATTCTAATAGCCTAACAGTAACTACATTTGAAATAATTTTCTAGAAATCACAGGTTCGATCTACTCACTCCACCCCGTATTTAGTATCCACATTACTATTTTTGTCGGTGTCAAATTAAATATCAACTTCCAAATAACAATAAATCAATTCATTTCTAAGTGGGCTAATATGAAATTCCATTGGTAACAAGTGTAATGAATATCACACTTTCGTAAAATTATGTGCATATTGTCTAGTGAACACTTAATAAGGGACATAGGGATTATTTTTCAGGTAAACATTTACTAGATGATCAATGGAAATTTCGAATGCGACCACGACAACGGTTATATCACGTAAATCACGGGCAAAACTCGGCTATACCCGGGGATATCCGTCATAAATGGAAATTGAAAAAAAGAAAGAAAGTATTCTCGATTATGAGTTAATAAATAAGCTACAAAAAATCATATTAAGATTAGTGATTATTTGTGTAAAAGGACAAAACAATGCATGTGACAGGCACATGAAAGTACGTATATGATATAATGCATGTATCTTGATGCACATGTTACCATTTTGGAGGCTAGCAGCCCACGGTGACGGGGTGTCTGACTGTCCATGCTCTTTGGTACAAGGAATTGAACCAATTCCCATGTTATATGTCCCATTTTTGTTGTACTTTAGCCCAGATAGAACGATGAAGGGTGTTGACTGTTGACCATATGATTGGTCTTTTCAATCATGTATTTAAGAATACATGTTTTTGTTAGAAGGAAGTATTAATCTAGTCGAAGATGAGCTCGTTTGAAAATTTTAAGTAAGGAAAATTGTATTGATTATTTAAATCTTCTTATTGTATCATTCTACCCATAAAATTATTAACATGTGAAATCTATTACTCCCTCCGTCCCACAAAAAACTTATCATTTCACTCTAAAATTTTGTTCCACAAAAAACTTCTCATTTCATACATTTGATGGGCTCCACATAATAAAATATTATTATTATTAAGGACCTCACCACTAACCATCCACTAAGAGGAGTGCCAACGGTGGCATCTTACGCACGTCAGTAGCCAATTTTGGCACGTCCTCTACTGATGTCGTTGGCATCAACCCGTCAGTAGCGCGCGTCAGTAGAACACGTCCTTGTGACGACGGGTTTGAGGGTTGCGTCAGTAGCTTTGTGTGTGTGGGAGGGGGTTAAATGTAATATTTTAAGGGTTAGTGATGGGTTAGTGATGGGTTATGGTTGACATGACCGTGTCAGTAGCGTGTCAGTAAGGATGTGCTGACGTGGCGCTACTGATAGGTTTACTGACGGCCAACTGTTGGGAGAGGCCTAACTATCTTTTATCTCTCCAAACCAATCTTATATTTAATCAAAATTATTACCAATGACTCCACCACTAACTACCACCTTAAAACTTGTGCCAAAGTCAAATGAGAAGTTTTTTGTGGGACGGAGGGAGTAATTCTCTTACTTAGAAATTCACATATACTCATATTTAGCTCGAGCGTGAACAAGTTGACTCTTAATTATTATTTTGCATCTAAAGACTTTTTGTTTTCAGTTTTTGTTAGAATTATAAATGAATACTAAACCAATCAGGCAAAACACATACTAAACCAAACTGAGAAACCCGAATTCGTATCATATATATGCATTAAGTTCTAGAGGCCCAATATATATTTACTGCCCAGCCCAAACCAACTGAAAATAGTGTATAAAGGGTAAAAAGATTAAAAGGGTTAAATAAAATGTCAAAATCCCAAAAACCAGCGAGGGCCGTTGTTAGAAAACCGCGCGAAAACACAAATTTGACTCTAATTTCATGTTGCCATCCTGCCCGGCATTTGACGGGCAGCTCAAAAATCTCACCTCAATTATACACCAAAAGCATCCTATGCAAATTTTCTTAAATACTCCCTCCGTCCCACAAAAAACTTCCCATTTTATTTGGGCACAAGATTTAAGGTGATAGTTAGTGGTGGGGTCATTGGTAATAATTTTGATTAAAATATAAGATTTGTTTGGAGAGAGAAGGATAGTTATTGGATAGTTAGTGGTGGGGTTAATAATAATAATAGTATTTTATTATGTGGAGCCCATCAAATGTGAAATGAGAAGTTTTTTGTGAGACAAAAATGTGTGGTGAAATGGGAAGTTTTTTGTGGGACGGAGGAGTATCATTTATATATATTCTAACTATTCACCTCTCTCTCTCCACCTGTTCATATTTTGCCGCCTTCATTTAAAGTACCAAATTGAGCCTATATCCTCATCGGATCCTCATTTCTTTTCCGTTTTAGCTCCAAACTGTCTCCAAAAAGTGCATATTTATTTGGTCATTTTTTCAGTTTCTGATATGAATTTATTGAAAATGCATCAATCTGATGGCGAATCTAAAGAAGGAAACGAATGGATGGTTGCTGGAATCAAATTACGTGCTCCTCTGAGATCTATATCTACCAAAACCTCCAGCAAAGAAGAAGATGAAATTTTGATTTACGGTTCAACAACTCCGACGTCAAATCAATCAAGGATACCTAAAGTTTTGCCGTGTCCGCCGCCGCCAAGGAAACGCCGGCCAGTGTCCACGTGTCACAGTAACGGAAACGTGGAGTTTTTTACTTCACCTGATATTGATTCGTTATTTATAATGTTTCCAAATACTAGAAGAGCTAATTGATTTAGTAAGATTTTCGGATGATTTTATAAATCCATTAGTTAAGTTACTTCTGGTTTTTGCTTCTAGTATTATAGTTTTGTTACCTTAGATAAGGCCTGTATAATACATAAATAATAATGAAGAAATATTTATAGAAGTACGAGTATTATTTATGTATTTTTATCTTATTTTATGCTCAATGCTATAGTTTTGTTTTTATTCAAATACGATGGTTTGTGTTTGTTATTTCAAGCTTGAAAAATTGAAGTTTGGTTTAGGGATTAGTTCCTCAACTGGACCGGAACCGAAAAATCTGAAACTGAAAAACTAAAAAAAATCGAGAAACCTAATAGTAATATATATTCCCTCCGTCCCACAAAAGAGTTCCCATTTTTCCTCTAAATTTAGTCACACAAAAAAGTTCTCATTTCTCAAATGTAAGGGGTCCACTTAATAAAATAATATTATTACCAATGATTTCACCAATAAAATATTTTCTCTCTCCAATCTAATCTTATATTTTAATCAAAAATATTACCAAGGACCCCACCACTAACTTTCTCCTAAAAGCATGTGCACAAGAGAAATGAGAACTTTTTTGTGGGACGGAGGGAGTAATAATTAATTTTATCAAAATAAACTAAACAACACAAAATTTCCTAACGTACATGTTATTGATGAGGTAATTGATACAATAAACGAATCAAGAACACACAAATACAACAAACATTAATGAAATTAGGTATTTCAGTCACTGGCAATGAATTTCCACTATTCGAGATGTGGATCTCTCCCAATTGTAATTTCTTACACACAAAATAGAATCCCTACACACTTGTTATCACAGCTTATTTATAGACTCCCCTTATTAGCACTAAACACTTTATTAAATCTAACCACTTCCTTACATACTCATGACTAATGACTAAACTGCCCTTATTCGTATCAATACCTCCCCTGAAACCATCACCTTGTCCTCAAGGTGTAAAGATCGTGAATTCGTACTTCCAAAACTTCTTTTCAATCGGGTGGTTTTGGAGGTTTTAAATCCCATGAATGGATAGCATAATCCGGTGGTTTAGGAGGTTTCAGACCACATGAAAAATACACAAATAGCATCTCGAGCCTTAACCTCAAATCTGGTTCAGGACTTTCATCAAACACCTGGCGTGCACACTTAGGCATTTCATTAAACACCTTGTAGACAGCCCCGAAAACCCCATCGTTCAAACCCAATTTCATCAAGCAATTGCCAGAATTTAACAATTTCTGATTTCTTGTACGTGAAACAGGTAGTAGTATACGAGTAACATTGAGAGAAAAAACGATTTGAAACTCAAGTTGACTTACTTCGGTTGATTGATTCGGATTCTTCAATTCTCGCTCATTGACTTGATTCACACCCAGATTATTCAAAATTGAATCGTGATTATCTTCTTCGTTCTTTGTTCCGATCTCTAATTGCCTTACGAGAGGAGAAACGATCTGAGACTCATGTACTTTAGATTCCTTGCCTTCGACCAATTTCTCTTTCATCTCCTCGATTGTATATTATGAGTTACCCTTTCCTGAACTCGTATTGATTTCTTCTCCTACACAGTTCATCTGTTCTTCAATGTTACCGTCGTTCACATCATACTGATTTCCGTTTAGATTTTGATTAAGAATCGTCAATCGCCGCAGAATTTCTTGTAGCTTTCCCTGTATTGAATCGAATCTAGCCTCGAGTCTATCGAATCCAGCCTCGAGTCTAGCATCTAATCTGGCTTGTGTTGCTACAAACTCCTCCAAATTCCAGTGCACACTCTGCTTTTTCTTGAAACCGCCTTCTATTTCTTCAATTCTTGAATTATTCAATCGAGTGCCCATTCTCGAACTGCTCTGATACCAATTGATGAGGTAATTGATACAATAAACGAATCAAGAACACACAAATACAACAAACAGTGGTGAAATTAGGTATTTCAGTCACTGGCAATGAATTTCCACTATTCCAGATGTGGATCTCTCCCAATTGTAATTTCTTACACACAAAACAGAATCCCTACACACTTGTTATCACAGCTTATTTATAGACTCCCCTTATTAGCACTAAACACTTTATTAAATCTAACCACTTCCTAACATACTCATGACTAATGACTAAACTGCCCTTATTTGTATCAGTTATTTTCCTCAAAACTGAAACCTATGATTAAAAGAGATTTTCATTAAAAAAAAACGTTTTTTTTTAAATTTAAGAACTGTATATAACAAAAAATTTGACTCGTTCGAAAACATACAAATATCATTTATAGGTTTGTAGAGAAAAAAATCAAAAGAAAAGGTCCTACCGAGACTTGAACTCGGGTTACTGGATTCAGAGTCCAATGTCCTAACCACTAGACCATAGGACCGATTGGTGTTTGTTTTCTAACATTATCCTATTTATCGATGATTTTTCTTTCGTGGATAAGCAGCTTCTTAAGACATTTGATCGAACACCTAGACGGCCACCAATGAACACCACTCAAGCACACAGCAAAATCATCAATGGCCGTTTCTCAATTCAATTTCAGGTATCAAAATCTTAAAAACAAGCACATTCGTCGTTTCGTGACTACGTTCTCATACCCCGCGAATATCCGATTTCAAGGTTCACCCGCCAAATTCAACCTTTCAAGCACCCGCTGCCACAATCTCGTTTCAGCATCTCTAAGCAAACCTGTAATTCCAGAACATAAAATCAACGGTACAAAATGGGTTGATTTTATACCTGGAGGAAATTGGTGGAAGTTAGAGGAAGAGGATGAAGCTGGTATGGTCAAATCAGTCAATCCCGTTACCGTTTGGTCTGTTTTTCGTCGAATTTGGGAACTGGTGGCAGATGATAAAGTGGTTATATACATCGGATTCGTCTCGTTAACTTTTGCCGCGGTATGCTTGTTTGAATGTATGACTGTTATTGATTCCCTTTGAGTCTATTCACTTTTGGTTTTGAAACTTGTGTTATGGTTAGTTGAATTCAGTTTGAAAGTTTGCATTCAATTAATAATTAGTTTTCATATGCAGCTTTCAGAGATATCAATACCAAACTTATTGACAACATCTGTATTTGCAGCACAAAATGGTGAAACATTGGTGTTCTATAGAAGCTTGAGGATCTTGACGTTTCTGTGTTTTGCTTCCGGAATATGCAGGTATGTAGTAGTAATTTAGCATGCAATTGATGTCTGAAAGATGCAATTGTAAACAAGGTTCTTCTTCATAATGTATGCATGCTCAATTGTTATGGATTTCAGCGGATTACGAAGTGGTTGCTTTGGAATCGCAAATATGATCCTGGTGAGTGACTTCTTTTGGATTACTTTGTTAATTTTTCTTGTTTATATAATTAACAAAAACATCAGTCATTAGTTCATTCTCTGCTAACATTTGGCCACTAATTGACACTTTATATGATTTTCACAGCTCAAGCGCTTAAGGGAATCTTTATACACGAATATATTATTTGAGGTGATTGCTGATACTTATAAACCATATACATCACATTTCAAATTTACTGTAACATG
Organism: Calendula officinalis; assembly: GCA_963853835.1. Lineage (NCBI taxonomy): Eukaryota > Viridiplantae > Streptophyta > Magnoliopsida > Asterales > Asteraceae > Calendula > Calendula officinalis. Next base: position 13,123,330 of record OY970827.1, read on the forward strand.
TTACGTATTTACGTATTTAGTCCGTGCTTTTTTCAGGATGTATCCTTTTTTGATAGAGAACCAGTTGGAAATTTAACCAGCAGACTTGGTGCAGATTGTCAAAAATTGTCTCATATCATTTCAAACAATTTACATTTAATAGTACGGAACTCTCTTCAGGTTAAAGCTTTTTCAAGATCCATTTTTCCCGCTTACTATCATCGTTTATTCATATCGACATAGTTTAATTTGAAACAAATTTAACAGGGGACAGGAGCACTGATTAATCTGCTGACATTAAGTTGGCCTCTTGCGTTATCAGCTTGCTTTATGTGCATTATTCTGTGTATGATCTTTCTGGTTTATGGGCGGTTAGTATTCATCTACATACCCTTTTCACAGATTTTATAAATCTGTTGTTTTACAGTTGAAGAACATGTTTTTTTTGTTTATAAATCTGAAAAATGTTACTATTTTCTATTTGAAAGGTACCAGAAGAAAGCAGCAAAGCTAATCCAAGATTCAACTGCTCATGCCAACGCAGTAAAGACTACTTGATTTTTTTTTCATTTAAAAACAAATGTGTGCCCGCACCCGCGCTTGCTTGTTGACTTGAGTTGACTAACCATGACTATATATTTTGTTCCCATCAGGTTTCTCAAGAAACTATTTCTTTGATGAGAACGATCAGGGTTAACGGAACAGAAACAGAAGAGCATGAGAGGCAAATATTTTTACCTATATATCTTTTCTTACTAGTTAAATTTCTCAATCATTAGTTTGAATAAAGCAGTGTTGTAAAAATCGATCTTAGTGATGTAAAAATCAATCTTGGCGTCCGATTAATCGCCGCCTAGGCGGTTATTGGCGGCCGGCCGACCAGGAAATTACATAATTGGTGAAATTAATCGGACCTGGTAAAAATCAGTCGGTGAACATTGGTCAAGTCGGCCAAATTAAAGCTTATGAGGAAAGTGCCAAATACTGTATGCAATAATAATATTAGAAGTGTTTGAGAAGAATAGGGATGGCTGCTGCTGTTTATTACATATGGAGGGAAAGAAATGATCGATTGTTTAATAACAATGTGAACACTGTAGATAATGTGTTTAACAAAATCAGAGAAAATATAAAATTGCAGCTTATGAGTCTGCAGGTTAAAGCTTCAAAACAAGTCAATGATATTGCTGAGGAATGGGGTGTTAAAATGCAAATTAGAATTTAGAAATGTATAAGAAGATTAGTCTGTTTCTGTTTGATAGTTTTTTTGGTTTGTATGTCTGCTAGATGTTTTGTTTGTGTATTCCTGTAATTTGTGAACATTTCGATATATATATTTCTGGGTTCTCTTGGGTAGGGTGATGGTAATGCCGAAGCTCCATTCTGAGGGTTAGTCCCATTTTTTGAAAGAAAAAAAAAAGTCGGCCAAATTCTACTCGAGAATATCGGTCAATATTGGTCAAAATCAGTCAACATTGCTAATATTTTTTTTCAAAAGAATAAATTCCTGTATAATATAGGTACCCTGGTTTTACAACCTTGGAATAAAGAAGCTTATTTTTGGTAATGTTTATATTTCTAGGTATAAGCAATATTTGGACAAATTAGCTTTCCTAAGTGTGAGAGAAAGTGCTGCATATGGATTATGGAATTTTAGTTTCAGCACTCTCTACCGTTTAACTCAGGTTAACTAAAGCAAAACCCTTTTAAGCTGTTTTAATGATTTCACTATAATTGTTATTTAGCATAAGTTAGATGGTAATATGGGATTTAGATTTGCATGTTGAACTAAAATGATAGGTATTTGCTATAGTTTTGGGAGGAATGTCCATCTTGACTGGTCAAACATCAGCTGAGCAACTTACCAAGTATGTATTGTACTGTGAGTGGTTAATATATGCAGCATGGAGATTAGCAGATAATTTTTCATCATTACTTCAGTGTGTTGGTGCAAGTGAAAAGGTTTTTCAACTACTTGATGCCTTTCCTAGTCATCAATTTTCAACAAAAGGTATTCAAACTGTGAAGCTCTTTAGTTCATTTTGTCAAAAGGTAGAAAGTGGGTGGGTTGGGTAGCGGATCAAAACGGGTCGTTTTGCTGCAGAGCTGATGTGGAACGGGTCTAACTAGTATCTTTATTCTGTATAGGAGTGAAGTTGCAGAAGTTAAGAGGACAATTGGAGTTCATAAATGTGTCCTTTCACTACCCTTCACGAAAAATGGTAAATGTTCCTAAATTTTATGGATGGTAGTATGGGCAAGTTGGGTTATGAGGTACCAGTTTTAGGGCAATTTAAAATGGGTTGGGTTGACTTGTCAACATGCTGTCTTCTTCTGAGTTTTATAAATAATTTATACTAGCCTATAACCCGTGATGAATCACGGGCGGTTTGATTACAAAAGCTATTATTAAAATAAGGGGAAATGGTTAAGAAAGGTAACATAAATGAATATACCATTTTTTCCCCCGAAATTTATACATACGTCACATATATTATGTTACTTTTTCTATGAGCAAGAAAATTTTACATACCTCACATTGTGTATATGTTACAGATGCCGACACTAACAGAAGTTAACATCTCTATACAATCAAATGAAGTCATTGCAATTGTGAGAAATTTCATTCTCTTCCCCTTTTAGATTCTGCAATAGTAACCACAATTTTCTTTTTTCAGGTTGGTGTTAGTGGTAGTGGGAAAAGCACATTAGTCAATCTCTTACTTGGTTTCTATGAGTCAACTCAGGGACAGATACTAATTGATGGTCATCCACTTAAAGACTTAGATATCCGATGGTTAAGAGAAAATATCGGATACGTTGCACAGGTTGTCATGCAATACCACCTTACTTCATGCAACCAATTATTCTGAAATTTGTATTTCAGGAACCATATGTATTCCGGATGGATATAAAATCAAACATAAGTTATGGTTGTTCAAGGGACATAACGCAAGAAGATGTAGAATTGGCTGCAAAACATGCATATGCACATGAATTTATTTGCAATCTTCCTGATGGATATGAAACAATAGTTGATGATGGGGTTTTAAGTGGGGGCCAAAAGCAAAGAATTGCAATTGCAAGGGCCATTATTAGAAATCCTCTTATTTTAGTCCTTGATGAACCCACTAGTGCATTGGATGCACAAACTGAATTCTACATTCAGGTTAGTGCTTTTAAGTTTTAAGATCCATATAATCAGATAATCAATTATTTGGCAATTATTGTTAGTAACCTGTTCTTTTTGTATATAGGAAATGATGGTTAGATTAAAAGGTGACACGAAAGCGAAACGATTGATTATTTTCATTGCACACAGGTAACAATACGCTCTATGTATTTCGGTTTTATATTCTAGAATTAAATCTGAGATGTGTAGTTTAACCGTGATCCGAATTGCAGACTATCAACAGCTAGAATTGCAGACAGAATCGTGGTCATGGATAACGGTCGAGGTATCATTTCTCTATTTCTTCATAAATATATGATTTTTTTATAAATAAATTAAAAATTAATTACAACAAATTTAATAAACTAAAAATGTCAATAACAAGAAGCTTTTGCAGCAAAACGGATTGTATGCACGGCAGCATCTATTATTTCAAACGGATGATGGTCTCAGATCCAACATCTTGTTCTATTAATTTAACATTTGTTTCCGAATTAATTTTAGCAACGGAATCACCTGTTACATATATATCCATGTGACCACGTCCTTAAACAAACATTGATGGAGTAATTAACAACATAACATACACTAGCTTGTATTATATTATGAATCTAAAGTTGCTCAAGAGCTTGTGTTGAGAACTCATGGGGCTGAGGAACTTGCTGGTGCGGTAGAGGCTGAGGAGACTCCTTTTCTGGTTTTTTAATCTTAATATCAGCATCAGCTTCATACGGTTGATGATTGGACGATCCATCTCTTTTTTCACATGATCATCGAGAATTCGTTCGTCAACATGGACTTTAGCTTTGAGTTCCTGCCATGGAATTGAAGGTCTTTGGGATAAGATGAGCTGTAACCACCCTTCTGTTTATCTTCCATCACCGTACGTCGTGGATACCACCGGCCGTTGACGCTGTTAAAATAATGCTTCCTTTTCTGAGACTCTTTTAGTGAAACGAGACGTTAATGAAATGAAGCCGTCATGTCATGTGTTGGGTTGAATTTTTGTTTTGCCTGTCGTGTTGATTTTCAGGAGGACGTGTTTCCTTTAAATCTTGCCAACTAGGATGTGCCATGCATATTTAGTTGTGTGAGAATTACTTAATTATCCAAATTTGAATGAGAGAGGTAATATACGAGGAGCTGGAAAAAAGTTGGATTACTAGTTTGTTAGGATAATTTAGATAAGTTGTGTAATTAGGTTAAATTACTACACTATATTTATATAAATAATTTAGATTCGTTGTAAATTTACTTAATGGTTTCATATATAATTTAGATTGGTTGCAAATTTTACTAAATGGTTTCATGAACAATTAGTCGAATCGAACGATCATTTAATATGAAAGCAATTTAAGTCTTTGACTAGAAAATACGAAAACAATGGCTGGAAGGTTTGAACGAGTCTTATTTCTCAAACAAATCCAGCATTTTCTTAAGAAAGGGTCAATTTGGTTCAACATCGTTACTCCATTACTGATTTCTCCAAGTATCGATTTGCAATATCTGTAAGTCCACGTTGCGGTCCGATTGGGCCGCTTCGTCAGCTAAAACTTACGGCCCATTTTTTATACACGCGTTCCGTTAAACCATCACAGACCAAACTTCCATCTGAACCGCTCGATACACACTCTTCCGGTTCACGTCATAATACTGAATAAACCGCTACCGGCTTACCCCATCAATAAAACCCATTTCACGCTAGTCAAGCTCTTTCTCCCTGTACTTACAAATCTTCACCAGTCGAATTTCTCATTGTGCTGTATGGTAAGAGTTAATTTCATTCTTTTAGGATTGTTCATTTCTGTTGTTGTAAATTGGCTGATTTAGCCCTGATTAGCTGTGCCTAGGGATTCATTGATTTATCCTTTGTTGAGCTTGTTATAGATCCAATTTAATCTACTTTTTATTGTAATTTGAATCGGATATGAGTATAGTATCTGATCTACGATTTTTTTTTTTTTTTGGATAAACGGAAGTAAATAGGATAGATTTGTAGAAACCCTAGAGTTCTGCGTAATTTGGGGATACCTTATGTTTCGAACTTCTAAAAATCTGGACTTGACGTAGAAGCGAAGATTTCATTGGATAAAAAAAATGTGCCTTTCTCCTTAATCAGGCATATCTGTTTGATATATGGTGCTTTTTATAATTTCTGATCTCTTTCTTATATACTGTTGCTTGTTATATTTTGTGAACTTTGAATGACATGCCTGTAATCCTGGACTCAACCAATCTAAAAATGACACGTAGGTCAATTAGTTTTTAAATTCAGAATAGTCCCTCAATTTCATGGTTGCAATGTGATATACTATAAAGTAGTTAAACATGAGTATGCTCTCATGGGTTTGTGTTTTCATCTCAGCTTGTCATGGTTACTTTAAAATAATAATATTAAAAGTTTTGGGCGTTGATTAATTCTTTTTCATTTGTTAGGCACCGATGAAGGGCATTCTTTCTCTGCAACGAGCTGCTTTATTAAGGCGTCAAAATGGTAATTGGGGGTTAACTACCAGACTATTCAGCACTACATCTGCAACAACTGCTAACACCGCCCAGCCTCCTCCACCACCACCACCCCCTGAGAGAACTCATTTTGGTGGCTTAAAAGATGAAGACCGAATTTTCACAAATCTCTACGGTATTCATGACCCGTTTCTCAAAGGTGCAATGAAACGTGGTGATTGGCATAGAACTAAAGATCTAGTCATCAAAGGTGCTGACTGGATAGTAAATGAAATGAAGAAATCGGGCTTACGTGGACGTGGTGGGGCCGGATTTCCATCAGGGCTAAAATGGTCATTTATGCCAAAAGTATCCGATGGTCGTCCGTCTTATCTTGTTGTTAATGCTGATGAGAGTGAACCTGGAACATGTAAAGATCGTGAAATTATGAGAAACGACCCGCATAAGCTTCTAGAAGGATGTTTGATTGCTGGTGTAGGTATGAGAGCAACTGCTGCTTATATTTACATTCGTGGTGAATATGTAAACGAAAGGTTAAATCTTGAAAAAGCAAGAAAAGAAGCTTATGCAGCTGGATTACTCGGGAAAAACGCATGCGGTTCGGGTTATGATTTTGATGTTCATATTCATTTTGGTGCTGGTGCTTACATTTGTGGTGAAGAAACTGCCCTTTTGGAAAGTCTTGAAGGGAAACAAGGAAAACCTAGATTGAAACCACCATTTCCCGCTAATGCAGGTTTATACGGTTGTCCGACAACTGTCACAAATGTAGAAACTGTTGCTGTTTCACCAACTATTCTAAGACGCGGGCCCGAATGGTTTTCCAGTTTCGGGAGAAAAAACAATTCGGGAACAAAACTGTTTTGCATATCGGGCCATGTGAACAAACCATGCACAGTTGAAGAAGAAATGAGTATATCATTAAAAGAGCTGTTAGAGCGGCATTGTGGCGGTGTTAGGGGCGGCTGGGACAATCTACTGGCGGTTATTCCTGGTGGTAGTTCTGTCCCGTTACTTCCTAAAAACGTGTGTGAAGATGTTTTAATGGATTTTGATGCATTAAAAGCTGTTCAATCTGGATTAGGTACTGCTGCAGTTATTGTAATGGATAAATCGACTGATGTTGTGGATGCAATTGCAAGGTTGTCTTATTTTTATAAGCATGAAAGTTGTGGGCAGTGTACTCCTTGTAGGGAAGGAACGGGCTGGTTGTGGATGATTATGGAAAGGATGAAAACTGGGAATGCAAAATTGGAGGAAATTGATATGTTGCAAGAAGTGACTAAACAGATTGAAGGACATACCATTTGTGCACTTGGTGATGCTGCTGCTTGGCCCGTTCAAGGCCTTATTAGGCATTTTAGGCCCGAGATGGAAAGGAGGATCAGGGAACGGGCTGATAGAGAGCTGCTTCAGGCAGCTGCTTGATTCAGGTTTGTGTTTGGATTTTGGAACATATTGTATTTTCGCTTCAGTTTTATTGATGTTATGTTTGTTTTGTAGGTCGGGCTGCCTTGCACTTTGTGGAATAAATATGCAGAAAAACTCGAGACACATTACGAGCATCATGGTTAAATTAAAATGTTTGTATTGAATTACATAGTGCCCTGTCTTTAGAACTGGGGTTACTTTAAGTGTGTTTTAAGGATACAAAGACATCCTATCCTATCTTTATTATTGACTTCATTTAGCCATGTTTTTGGACATGTTTTTTATGTTAATAAGCTGAACGCGATGTTGTAATGATACAACCGCAAACTTTTGAATGATCTCATTTCGTTTCTTGTTGTAGATTTAAATGTTGTAATGCTCATTAATATAACTTAAATATATAAATGAATTTATGTTGTAATATCAGATCAACAGATAAGACATGAAAGTTGCAGATTTCTTTCTTCTTGGTAGACACCTATCCAAGTTCTTTAGTTATCATTGATGTGTATAACCTAGGGGTGAGCATTTGAGCTGAAAAAACCCAACCGAAAATATGTATTTAGTTGATCTAAAAAGCACCTTTAAAACAAATTTTCTTACTTTTTAAGAAGTCAATTTCAAAAAATCACACATCTAACTTCTTAAAATAACTTATGACTTTTAGGCAATTTTAGCTGTAAAATATCATACAATACCAATATATCAATAAGCTAAGTTAAACACTTATTTAAAAACTAATTTTCAAACAAAATAAGTCAATATACACTTCTACTTAAAATCATTTTTGGAGTTCAGAGAGTTTATCTAAACACCCTCTAAATTAAAAATTATATAATCGGATGAATATTTTGACTAACTCTATGAATAGATCTGTAATTTCAGAATCATGCCTGTTTAATCTAGTTTAAAAACAAAGCTAGAGGTAATTATATCATTTTATATTGGCAAATGACATCGTTTTTAATATGACTACAAATTAGAACCACACCTTCAATTAGTACTTTATTACCCAATTTATATGTATTTGAGTATTTTATTAACTACTTTTCCTATGAATATTCTTTTTCTCAAGCTCAATCGTTTTGTCCCTAAAAATAATAAAATAAAAGATAAAAATCATTTATTGATATTTTTAACACAGCAAAAAGAAACCCCACAAACAATAAACTAAAAACAAAAACGGATGTGATTTTTTTTCCTGAGCGTCCACTTCCTCTTCTTCTGGCCGAGAATTACAGACAGGGACTGTGTGTATCTGCTTCTTCCTGATGGCAATGGCGTCCCACTTCACCCCATTCCCGAAGGTTCCATCATTCTACCTTTCTACGTCGTTCCTTTTTTTTCCATCACAAATCTAATACGATTTTGTGTAAAATTGAGTACAATTACTACTTCTGTAGCTAAGGATCAAGGTTTTTATTTGAATTTGCATTGATTTCGAAATTCTTATCAAATTAAAACAGTCACAGAAGATGATGCAGCAGATCGTGTGCAGGAAGAAGGAGAAAGGACGAGATCAGAACCACCCCTATAAAGTCATCGAAGTTACACCTCCACCTAAAAACCTTGGCATTCGCTGTTTCCCTACTGTAAGCATCCTCATCTTCATCAATATTCTAATACAACGTCTAAATTTTACTATCTCCAAGCTTTTACTTTAATTCCGAACTCAAAACCGCATAATTGGGGGAAAATAGCAGAGACATTGTTTAAATTACAGGATTCACATTATGATTGTGGAAGACAACTTGTTAATTTTATGTTATGAATTTTGTTGACAACATGGATGTAGATGTGCTTATTGTTGGAATAAATTCGCATCCAGCAATGGAAATTGTGTCTTTAGTTATATTAATGATATTATTTTGTGATTGTAGTTTTCATGACTCATTGGTCGAATTTAATATACCATCCTTTGTTCAATAGGACCTAGGTAGACAGTTTTCTTATCCGTCCGCAAAAAAATCCAGCGCCAGCAGGGCTGAGTTCGACCGGTTTCGAGAAAGGGAGGCTCGATACCATGTTGGAGATTGTGGAAATACCCGTTAGGGTTATACATTGTATTGATGTCAATATATAGAGTTACATATATACGGTATATACAATAATAACTCTTTAAATTAATAAGGTCGGGGCTTGAGAAATTTATTAATTTAGAGAATTATTAATTTATCGATGTTTTATAATGGCCCAAGTCGGGACCAAATAAATTTATTATTTTAGAGAGTTTATTAATATACCAAGTATTAATTTGAAGAGATTTTACTGTACATAAGGCCCTACACTGTACCATGTAAACGTAAGGAATAAAAAACATACTCCGTAATAAAGAATAAACTAACTAGTTAACACTTAGTTTAATTATTCATAGTGTTTGATGCTAGTGATTATATCTGCCAACTTCATTTCAATCCGTGTAACCTTTGTGACTTCTTAATTTGTAATCATACCCATTGGGAAATATATACCAAATTTGTTCGGTTTTTAGTTTTTATGCTCTCAGGTATTGTCCAACAAATCTTGTTAGTGATCTTTCTCTGATAATATTTTAGAAGGAAAGGTGTATGTATTAAATCGTAAATTATATAAATTGGCTATTGCCTTGTTGTGTACTTATGTGTATTTCAGTATATGATAATGATATGATGAGCTTAAATTTTATGTTATGGCAGAACTTGCAGTGTGGAGATGGTGTGACAATTGAAGGCCAAAATTACACAATTTCAGCAGTGACACACAGGTACCAGCTTCGCAAAGGTAAATATGAACCTAGTGAGAAAAGGCTCGATGTCCTTTCTACTGGGAGATACATATTGAATTTATATTTAGAAAATCTATTAGAACAATCTTAAATAAATATATATTCGATCATATTATGTTTTTAGAGTTTAATTAAGTAGTTCAAGTGTTATCTACAAAAAAATATGTAAATTTTAAGTTACTGTGTCTGTGATGTGAAAACTGGTTCAGTATATTCACTACTACAAGTGTTGATCACTTTTTGCTCTTGATTTTTACATGACATGATTCATGCACACCAAACTTTTATCCAACTATAACTCACAAAGAAGTTAGAAAATAATGTCAATAAATTTTGCATTTCCCCTGACGTAAAGTATTATATTCGATGGGTTAGAGCGGTTGAAGTGGTTTAGACAATTTTGGAGTGAATTGTCAAACGTGAGCAACTAATCCAAAAGGGTTCAAGCTAGTGGCAGACCCATGAAGAAACAATAAACCAGGAGTAGCATAATTTTTTCTCCGCGTAATATCTAATAAAATTAAATTAGAAAATACAGTTTCGTTAACGATTACAAAACGACAAACTAAACTAAAATTAGATATTACATTTTAACTTTGTTCTCTCCGTTGACCCATTTTCTAAAAACGAGTTATTATATTTTCATACGCCACAAATATTTCCTTTTGTACACTTCAAATCAAAGCCTCATTCAAAAAACCTTCATCTATTCTACTATGCAAATCTATCTTTAATAAATTTATCGTAGAGAAATATCAGTCAATAGTTGTGGTTGTTATTCAAGCCCACATATACATAGTCTTGGCCTGATAAAGCTAGGGCTAAAAGATCGTTGTGACTTTCACATAAATTGTTTGCACCGAGTGGAACACAAATCTTGGACCCCTACATAAATAAAAGTTCATTTCTCGGAATACCAACTCAGTCAATTCGTGGGTTAGCAGTTAGCACCTCACATTCTTTAGTTGGCGACTAATTGTAATGATTATTAATTTTGTATGTTTTATTATAAGATATATAATTAGTTAATGATTTGATTTTAAGAGATGTCAATGTCACTATAGTTCAACATTCATATTGCTTGCACGGTTTGATCACGTTAGAAAACCAAATTCTTATTTAATAATGACGAGTGTGTCATATAATATAATATTATGGAAAATGATAATTACAATCTTTATATTATTAAGATACTAAGACATGTATTATAAATTTTGCGTATCAATAATAACAAAATCTTACATTTTAAGAATTATTCTTTCATTATAAAAATACACAATTGTTATAAGTATATATCTTAACATCTAGTCTTCCTACTCATAAAATAATTAATATATTTTCTTTTCTAACAACAGTTATATTAAGTAAATTTAGTAGAAATTAATAAAAAAAACTTTAAATTGTTGCCTTTGATACAAACCCAATCAGAGCCGCGACCTGTGAGACTGTGACCGGTATAAAGGCATTTTTGGTTTTTCAAAAAGAAAAACTCTATTAAATCTCAGCCGTTGTCTTGCCGTCTAAGCTTATCTCACCGTCTCTCTCTTCTCCTACTCCCAACTCTGACCGCCGCCGATACCTCTTCCGGCATGGCCGCCACAACCGAAAATGGTACCAGTGATATCTCTACTGAAGCCGTGATGGTTGATGAACACGTCAAGTTCGGATTCCAGCGTCAGGAAATGTACACCGAGGATCTCTCCGGATCCGTTAATCCTTACGAACGTCATGTTTTTCTCTGCTACAAGACTCACGAAGACTGGCCTGCTCGTGTTGAATCATCCGTCTCGGATCCACTTCCTAAACGTCTCGCCGGAGCTATCAAGGATCGTAAGAACGATATCGCTGTCAAGGTTACTTTCTCTCAACTGTATTAGTTAATTATTGCTATGTTTATGATTCCGATGAGATGTTTGGAAGTTTTAAGTGCTGAACACTGTTTTACCTAGTGATCTTACTTTTGTAGACTCTGTTGACGATTTGCGAGGGCGGTGATGGTACAGGTTTATCAGATGGAGATCTTTTGATTTTTCCTGAAATGATCAAATACAGGTACCGTGAGGTTCTCTAGGTTTTGAATTCTGTATTACTGTATATGTGTATCTGCTTATGTTCGTGTTAGATTGGCTTTATGTTCCAGATTTGTTAGGCTATTCTTATGTTTTTACGCCATGTTGCTTTTGTCAATTTAGAAAGCAAAATTAAACTCGATGTCATGTGCAAATTATTATGAGAGTTTTCCAAACGCGCTAAGTTAGATGATAATTTTGAATTTCTGAAATGTTAGGTTATATATGTGTTCATATAGTACATTTTGTTAAAGCGATACTTTAGTTTAGCATATTATTTGGTCTTCAGTTTGCAGTTTGATGGTATTTTACTTTATGCATATACTGTGATTTTGTCTGCTAGTATACATGAAATTTAACACTAAGCAGAAAATCAGCAGTAGACTGTTTGTTCATATTTACCATGACTAGTGACTAGTGATATTCTCATTGTTTGTAACTACACAAATGCTAGGTAGGTTACATATTGATTTTTTTTTTTTTTTTTTTTTTGTGATTAAAGGGGTTTGGAAAAATCAAACATCGACAGCTTTGTGGAGGAAGTGCTTGTGAATGGAAAACCCTGGACTTCAGCAACAGAGGAGGCTGTGACAGGTTCACATGTGTTTGTGTGTGCTCATAACAGCCGTGATAAAAGGTGTGGTGTTTGTGGACCAGTTTTAATTGAGAAGTTCAATGAGGAGATTGAAGTTAGGAAATTAAAGGATCAGGTGTTTGTGAGTGCTTGCTCACATGTTGGGGGCCACAAGTATGCAGGGAACTTGATAATATATAGTGCTGTTCAAGATCAGAAAGTGTCTGGGCACTGGTTAGACCATTTGTTACCATGTTTATTCATTTTAATTTTTATATTCTCATTTGAAGTGCTCTATTTATCTAACTCATTTATATGACAGGTATGGTTATGTTACTCCAAATGATGTGCCTGAGTTGCTTGACCAGCATATAGAAAAGGGTGAGATCATTAAAAGGATTTGGAGGTACTCTCTTACCCTCTCATGCTAATTATATTTAAACAGTTTTGCCCATTTTACATTTTCTAGCTAAATTATTTAGTTTTAGTTATTTCAACCTGCCAGCAGTTAATATTAACACAATTGACACGTTTTCACACATAACCTTTAAGTTGCTCTCTATAACTAAAAGTTCTGCTTTATTACTTAACACTATGAAACTTGTAATTGTGATTGTGTCTTGATTGTGCCCACGAGGTGTAAATATATAGAGAATATATTTACACTCTAATCCTTGTACTTAGGAGAATATATATAGTATGTCTATTTGTCTAATATTCCCCCGCAAGCTAAGGCCGGGGAGCGAGCCTTAGCTTGGACCTTAGAAGCTCGAACCGTTGTGATGATAACGGCTTGGTAAAGATATCTGCAATTTGATCATTTGTGGAGATGAACTGTACACACAACTTTCTTTTAGCTACCTTTTCTCGAACAAAGTGAAAATCCACTTCAACATGTTTTGTTCGGGCGTGAAACACAGGATTTGCAGATAAGTATGTGGCTCCTAAGTTGTCACACCATAATGTAGGAGCGGCTTTGAAAGGAACTCGTAATTCGCCTAATAAAATCCATGTTAGTTCAGCAACTGTGTCTGCCATGGATTTGTATTCTGATTCGGTGGATGAGCGAGACACAGTACGTTGTTTGCGAGCAGACCATGAAACTAGATTCGATCCAAGATATATCGCATATCCCCCCGTGGATCGGCGGTCGTCTGGGCAGCCGGCTCAATCAGCATCGGAATAAGCGGTGAGATTTGGAAACGATGCATCAGAATATGCATGAAGTCGTGTATCTGATGCAGACTGAATTCGTAAGCCCAATGATGACGTTCCCTGTAGATACCGGATTATTCGTTTGACAGCAGACCAGTGATTTGATGTGGGAGCATGCATGAATTGGCAGACTTTGTTGACTGCATATGTGATATCCGGGCGAGATAATGTAACGTATTGTAGAGCCCCCACAAGTTGGCGGTACCGAACCGGGTTATCAAAAAGGGGACTGTCGCCAAGATGAAGATTAGAGTTAGTTGTAATTGGAGATGGAACCGGTTTTGATTCCGCTAAGCCAGCTCGGGTGATGATGTCTTGAATGTATTTCTTTTGAGACAATATCAGATCACCCTTTTGACGAGTAATTTCAATGCCCAAAAAATATGAAAGCGTTCCCATGTCTTTAACTGCAAACTGAGTGCTGAGAGTTTGAACAACCTTTTCTAGAGCCTGTTATTACCTGTCAAAATTATGCCATCAACGTACACAAGCATATATAGTAAGGTGCCCTGATGAGAGTATGTAAAAAGTGACGGATCTGTGCGGGAGCCCCGAAAGCCAATCTTCTGTAAAGCACTGGATAACCGATGAAACCAGGCACGGGGGGCTTGTTTCAACCCGTAGAGTGCTTTATGTAACAAGCACACGTGATTCGGTTTACTGGCATCTACAAAACCAGGTGGTTGTTTGAGGTAAACCGTCTCTTTCAGATCACCATGTAGAAACGCATTTTGAATATCCATCTGTCGTTGTGGCCAGTTGTGTGTAGTGGCAATAGATAACACCACACGAATGGTTGTTGCTTTGACAACCGGGCTAAATGTCTCTTGATAGTCAATATCCGGTTGTTGATTAAAGCCTTTGGCCACCAATCGCGCCTTGTAACGCGTGACTTTACCTGTTTGATCACGTTTTAATCTATAAACCCACCTGCAATCAACAATGTTAGTATTTGGTTTCTGTGGAACAAGAGACCATGTTCCATTTTTGATCAAAGCCGAATATTCCTCACACATAGCTTGGCGCCATTGTGGTATTGTGTTGGCAATGGTAAAGGATGGAGGTTCGTTATTTGTGTAGTTGAGAGTGGCGTGGTATGCGGAAAGATCATAAAAGGAGGGAGGTTTTGTATTTTGACGAAGGTTAGTCGGTCGGGTGCGAGTGGAGGCAGCGGGTGGCTGAACAGGTGGCGAATCAGGTGTGGATTGGGCCGCCGGGGTGCCGGCTGCCGCGGTTGAAACAGTGGCAGTTGCTGCCGGAACAGTGGATGTATTGGCCGGTGTAGGGTTAGGTTGTTTGGGTCGCCGGCTATACGTATAGATGAGTGGAGGTCCGGGATTAAGAGTAGTTGTTGTGTGGGAAGTGTGATCAGGTGGTGGGTTAGGGTAGGAAGTAATGTAAGGGTCGGAGTTGGTATGTTGATTTTGTTCAGGTGTAGGAGGTGAAGTTGCAAAAGGAAGAGAGGACTCATCAAACCGCACGTGACGACAAATGTAGATGCGGTCGGTGTCAGGATCAAGACACCGATAGCCATGATGAGAGGTGCTGTAGCCCAAGAAAACACAAGGAGTTGACCGAAAATCCATTTTATGTTGGTTGTAGGGTCGTAGTTGAGGATAAGCACGACAACCAAAAACGCGAAGAAACGAGAAATCTGGTCTAGTTTTAAAAATAAGTTCAAAGGGTGAGGTATTGTGGTTAGTGCGGGAAGGCATACGGTTGATTAGGTAAACGGCTGTTTCATATGCAAAGTGCCAAAAATGTTTAGGCACATGTGAGTGGGCAAGAAGGGTAAGACCAGTCTCAACCACATGTCAGTGGCGACGTTCAACAGTGCCGTTTTGGGCACTTGTGTGTGGACAAGAGTGGCGATGTACAATTCCAATAGATGAGAAAAAGGAATGAAGATTGCGGAATTCACCACCCCAGTCGGTTTGAACGGTTTTGAGTTTGGTTGCAAATTGTCTTTCAACCATAAGCATAAAGCGTTTGAACATGGGAAAGACATCAGATTTTTGTTGTAAAGTAAAAAACCACATATAGCTAGAAAAATGATCAACACAAAGTAAAAAATAACGATGACCATCCGACGAGGGGATAGGTGCGGGTCCCCATACATCACAAAAAACAAGATCTAAAATGTTTGAACTTTTATTAGATGAAGATGATAAATGTAGTTTGGATGATTTGCCAACAAAACATGATTCACAAGTAAAAGAAGAACATTTATTTGCTAAAGGTAAAGTATATCTAGAAAACATAGAATTTAAAAGTTGATGATGTGGATGTCCAAGTCGATGATGCCACGTTTGAGGGGACGCACGAACCGCTGAGAAAGCAACTTTGGAAAGTGGTTGAAAACGTGGAACATTGATGGTGTAGAGACCATCAAGGCTTGGACCCGTGAGGAGGGTACGATGTGTAGACTTGTCCTTCACAGCAAAAAAGGAATCATGAAATTCAAAATAAACGTGGTTATTAGTACAAAATTGTTTGACAGAAAGTAAGTTTCGTTTTATTTGAGGAACGTGTAATATGCTTGAAAGGGAAAAGGTTTTGTTTGGAGAAAATATTTTTGAGGAACCGATATGTAAGATGGGAAGACCCTTACCATTACCAACATGAAGTTGATCAGTGCCATTGTAAGGTTCGGTATGATCAAAGTTGGAAAAATCAGACGCAACATGATGGTTGCACCCTGTATCCGGAAGCCATGAAGATGTTGCATGTGACCGGTGATCGGCATAGTAAGCAGATGGTGTTGATTGTTGTTGTTGTCTCTTGTATGTAGATGGGTCACGGTTAGGACATTCGGATGGAATGTGTCCAATACCACACCTGTTGCATGAACCATAAACCATATTTTGATTAGAAGCCCAAGAAAATTTACCTCCCCCGGATTGGTTTTGTGACCTATTGTTTGAGCCGAGGTGATTGCCTCGTCCACGGCCTCGGTAACCACGACCACGTCAGTGATTCTCTGAGCCGGTCTGGATTTCCAACGCCTCGGGAAACTGGTCGAGATAGATGACAGCGCCTTTTTCCCCTCTTCCTTACCGGGAGGGCA
This sequence comes from Calendula officinalis, assembly GCA_963853835.1. Classification (NCBI taxonomy): domain Eukaryota; kingdom Viridiplantae; phylum Streptophyta; class Magnoliopsida; order Asterales; family Asteraceae; genus Calendula; species Calendula officinalis. The sequence goes on from OY970827.1 coordinate 13,140,067, forward strand.
ATCTTATCGGTTTGCATAAAAGGCAGTGGCGGGTGCATTGGTTTGTGGTTGAACTTGAAGACCGAATTGAGACAACATCTGTTGAAGGACAGTAAGTTGATCACCAGATGGAGTCCCGGACGAGGTGGCTGTGGCGGTGAAGGCTTGAGCAGGTGCTACTTCAGGCTGATTTCTTTTCAACAAATAATCAGAATCAGCGAGTATGCCATGGAGTTCCGAGAATTGTTGTGGTGGATTGGTAAGAAAAGTAGATTTCAGGTTATTGTATTCATCACGAAGACCGGAAATCACGAGCATAATAACATCTTTTGTTTTCATGGCTTCTCCGATATTAGCAAGAGCATCAGAATACTCTTGTGCACGATTTAAATATGCCGCTGCTGTTTCGTCACTTTTCATCTCGAGTTTGAGCAGCTGTGTTTTTAACGTGTATTCACGTGATGAGGAGTGTGGAGCATAAGCATGTTCAAGATTTAGCCAAATATCACGAGCATTAGTACCTTGAACTTGTGGGAATGATGATTCAGAAATAGTAGATATAATGAGCATTCGAATGTGAGCATCATTCGTGATCCAGATATCGTATTCTGGATTTGATTTTTCTGCATCAGAGGTGCTCTCTTTGTCTTTCGAGTTTGTGGTTTTAATATACTGTGACGGGCATGGAATTGTGCCATTGATGTACCCGAATAAACCATTGGTGATGAGGAATGGTTCTAGCATTGTTTTCCAGAAACCATAGTTTGTAGGTGATAGAGTAAACCCAAACTTGTGTGAGTTATGAGCTGTCTTCTCTTGGGTAGTGAAGGCGACAAGAGTTGTCATTGGAGAAGAAGAAGGCTGTTAGGTGTTGTCGGCAATTTAGGGTCGCAGGAAAAAGGAAGTGTCGATTAGGGCTGTAGGACAAGGTACGGCAATTAGGGCTGTAGGGGGGAAAAAGAAAAAAGACGACAGCTTTGTTTTTGTTTTAGGGTTTAGGTATCGACTGCTCTGATACCATATGAAACTTGTAATTGTGATTGTGTCTTGATTGTGCCCACGAGGTGTAAATATATAGAGAATATATTTACACTCTAATCCTTGTACTTAGGAGAATATATATAGTATGTCTATTTGTCTAATAAACACTAGTGCACCATTAATTCATTACTAAGACTTGATTAAATTAACTTAACTTAACTTAACTGCAGGGGTCAAATGGGTGTTCCTCCTGTTGAGAAAACTGAGAAGGAAGTCGAACAGTCACTTCCTAATGGAAACGGTCTAAAAGTCAGCGAGAAAGATGACAACATAAGCAACATTAAAGATGATAAGGAAAACACTGGAGGCTGTTGCCAAGGTACCAATGTATTCTCATGCTGCAGAGATGAAACTTCTGAAGCAAAAAAGGAGGGGAAAAAGTCAACCTACAAGTTTGACTTGTTCACAAAAAAATGGGAGCAACATGAGATTTTCACAGCTGCTGCTGTAGTTGGGGCTGTGGCAACAGTTGCTGTGGCCTACAGCCTTTATAAAAGGTCACGCTGAGTTTTGCTCTCACGGTCAACTGGTGCGTTCTGTGTTACTTGGTTTTTTATGGATAGTATAACAAAGGTAAAACAGATATTAAAGTTTCATATATTTTGCAAGGTTAGAATCAAGTATGGTAATGACTACACACGACATTATAAAAAATGGTATACTGCCCTGTTTGTAAAGGGTACAACTTAGCATCAATCTGGTGTTTTGATGATTTTATATGCTTGTTTTGTTTTAAATTCTGGATACTATGTTACATGTGATATGAATAAATGGTATATGATATGCTTGTTTTGATTGCATATTATGTAATTTTGAGGTTGTTATTCAAATGATGTGTTTTTGGAAGTTGGAACGTGTTTTGGAGCTTGAACAATATTTTGTCTCATTTCAAAACTATATGTTCATGTTGTGATGCATTGTCATGATCATTTTTTAATCTACTCTACCATTTAGTAAATTTTTATCGTGACCTTTATAAAGTCATTCAAGAATCCAAAATATTTCTCTCCATCTCTGTGTAAACCTTTATTTTCAATAATAGTCAAGTTCATTATTTATAAACTAAATACACCCTTAGTACCAAATCGAATCAAATTTAACATGCTTTTATCTTTTTTTTAAAGGCAAGTTAGTAAGTTAGTGGTTTGAGCCTAAATAGTGACATTCACAAGGGGCAATATGCCTTCCCTCGAACCTTCCACCTTTTTGTCCACGACGGGACTTGAACCCATGACCAATACAACACCTTAAATCCACCTTGGATACCACTAGGCTACAAGCCTTGATCTGGGTCTTAATTTCTCATCCAAATTGCATTTGGCCAACCCCTCTCTCTAGTAGCATTATGTTATGATCTCAAATTGGCTAGAGTAAAAAACTAAATGGTGGCTTATAAGCCAAAGTGTCCCCTCCTCCTTCAAGCTAGCTTTTGGGAGTGAGTTCTGCACTTGGACTTATAAGCATGGTGCGAGCATAGTATGGGATGGGTTCGTATCAATTGGTATCAGAGCTAGCCCTACGTTGCGAGGTTCCAACACTCGGAGTTAGGGGTGCCCAAAGGGTTGACCCGACCCGACCCTAACCCGAACCCGCACTCGATTACGCTTATCGGGTCGGGTCTATTCGGGTTCCATGTTATTATCGGGTTTTTTAAACCCGACCCGACCAACCCGATTCGTTATCGGGTCGGGTTTCGGGTTAGAATTTCTTACCTTTTTCGGGTTCGGGTTGACCCGATTAGACCCGATTAAAGTTTAAGTATTTTATTTCCTTTAGAAAATTAACATATTTTTACTATTAAATCAATTAATTAGCAAATTATATGATAAAGTATTCAATAAAAATCAATTAATAATCAAAAGTGTTAAATAAATACTCATAAAATTCAATATATTAAATAATTTCTATAGTTTTTACCAAAAATTCCTAACTCAAGTGTAACCCGACCAACCCGATCGGGTCAACCCGACAAACCCGAAACCCGACCAACCCGAACCCGACCAACCCGAATCCTTATCGGGTCGGGTTTCGGGTTAGATTTTTTTAACCTCAAACCCGACGGACCCGACCCGATAAGAGCCGGGTCGGGTCGGGTTGACCCGTTGGGCACCCCTACTCGGAGTGGTGGCCTGTGGAGTGGTGGCTTGGACCCGAAAGGAGGGTGCCAACCGTGACCAACATAGCCGTGACCAACGAGCTCAGAGTGGTGGCCTGTGGAGTGGTGGCTCGGACCCGAAAGGAGGGTGCCGACCGTGACCAACATAGCCGTGACCAACGAGGACGTTGGTTCTTCAAAGCGTGGGTTATTGTTATGATCCCACATTGGCTAGAGTAAAAAACTAAATGGTGGCTTATAAGCCAAAGTGTCCCCTCCTCCTTCAAGCTAGCTTTTGGGAGTAAGTTCTACACTTGGACTTATAAGCATGGTGCGAGCCTAGTATGGGATGGGTTCGTATCACATTACTTACATCCCAAAGTTTGATCAATAATTGCTCAAAGAACCGCATGTCGATCGTTTGGTCCAATTGCTTGTAATTGAATTCATACGGTTATACCTATTGGCTATTGGGACTAAATTATTTACTTGACGTAATTGTTAATTTGGTACCGGTATAATTGTATAGTTTGAGTATATATGTGGCAAGGAAATTTTTGGGTGATTTTTTATTAATTTTTTTATTTTTCTTTTAGTTTAATCCATTTAACCAGTCAGAAATGACATGCAATTCAAAAAACTGGTTTTGAAAAGGGTATTCCGTTTGTAACGGATTTCCATGAGTGGTCAAGCAAAACTTGAATGTACACGATCTAAATGTTGTTTTAATTGTTTCCGAGCCTCTCTTGGTCATATATGATGTTTACTAATGGAATGAATTGAAACTGTGAGTATGTGACATCTAGAAGAGCATCTTAGATACAATCACCACTAGGTTATCATTTGGTGATTAATATGTTTGAAATTTTTCTTTATAATTATAGTCGGTTGGAATTCATATATACAAATCACACGAAGAGGAAAAACCTCTTCATGGACTCTTTTCCCTATAAAAAATCAAAAAGATAATAAAAATCATGTAGTAAGCCTAGCAATCATCTCCTCCACCATTCCAAGCTCTATTCCTCCCATTTCACCTCTATCAATCTCCCCCATAACCTCTTCCAACCCCACATTCTTTGATCTTTCACTTGAACAATCCCTCAAAAGCTTAAGCAACGATTTCGACATCCCTTTTGCTCGTTTTGTTCCATCGATACTAACTTGTAGCAATCCCGGAATCGCCCCTTCCCGTAAAATCATCCCTCTATACATTTCCCTACTACTTTCACATATCATCAACAATATCCCAACTGCATATTCTTTACACTGTTTTGAACCGTCTTCAACCGTCTCCACAAGTGCCCGAATCCCGATTTTGGTCAAAGAAATCTCTCTCAATGCAATATTAGATGTCGAAACAATGTTTTCGAGCAAGCCCATTGATTTTTCGACCAATTTTGATGATTTTTCGGTGTTGTGTATGAGGTGGATTAGTGAAGATGATGTATATGGTAAAAGAATGGTGGGAATGTATTGTGATAGGTTATGGAGAGTGACAATGATGTCAAGTTTGACTTGGGTGGTGTTGGTTTCAACAAGGGCTTGATTTAGGACTTCAATGGCACCACAAGCAGCCATTGTTGGTTTGTTCTTTGAGCATGATGATAAGATCAAAAGTGCTGCTATTGCATGATCTGTTAATGGATGGATTTGGGATTGTACGAGGTTTAAAAGCAGAGGAATCGCTCCCGATTTTGCAATCCGGATCTTGTTTCTGTCAACATAACATATATAAAGTATTAGTTGTATTACATGTGATTATAAAAAACTCAAAATAAGCGTGATATCAGAGTGCGGAAACGAACCTTTCACTGCCATAGGCGAAACTGAGCAGAGCAAAAATGGCAGATTCTAGAGATTTAAAATCTCGAGGAGCATGAAGCATAGAGACAATTGCAGGAATGACTCCATTCTCAACCAATTTGTGTCTCTCTTTGTTTGTTAGATGAATCACCGCCTCTGTGGCGGAGGTCATGGCTTCATGATCGCCGGAGAAAAGGGCTTCCACCACCTGTATTTCCGCCATGAAATGAGGACGTTTTGATATGAAAATGAAGTAATTAATTTATAAGGGGGTTATATAATGTGTGATTTGGTTGCCTTAATATATTGCAAGTAGAATGATGCTTTCTTTGAAGAGTAAAATTGGAAGAGAAGCAAAGGTTACTATTCCTGTGGCTATGGACCATTAACTTTCTATAAATAGAAGAACAAAACCTATCCCATGTGTGCAACTGCAATCCTTCCTTTCTTGCCGTTTTCTTCTTATTAAATTCTCTTAAAAAGTACTCCCTCCGTCCCACAAAAAAGTTCCCATTTCCCCTCTAAATTTTGTCCCACAAAAAAGTTCCCATTTCTCAAATGGTGAGGGACCACTTAATAAAATAATATTAAAACTATGGACCCCACCACTAATTATCTTCCAAAAGCACTTTCTCTCTCCAGAAAACCTTATATTTTAATCAAAATATAACCATGGACCCCACCACTAACTCTATCCTAAATACTTGTGCCCATTAGAAATGGGAACTTTTTTGTGGGACGGAGGGAGTAATATTATATTTTCATATCTTCTTTATCTAAATTTATTTGTGTACGGTAATTTAGACTCATTTAAATAAAATATTCAATTCGCCTATTCATGTATTCACGAACTAATACTGCCCCCAACGGGAGCTTCGGTTTCAATCCGACGCCCTTCAGTTTATTGATATTATTGGCACGGAGACTTTGATTCTCATGGTAGGTTTCGGCCATCCGTATGGTGACGGAGAATCTAACGGGAGAAATAAGTATTTTAAATGGATATTACTAGTATATTGTATGTGTGTCTATTTTCTATATATAATACTCCCTCCGTCCCATAAAAAACTTCTCATTTCGCTCTAAAATTTTGTCCCACAAAAAACTTCTCATTTCTCATATTTGATGGGCTCCACACAATTAAAAACTATTATTACTAAAGACTCCACCACTAATATCCACTAACTATCTTTCTCTCTCCAACTCAACCTAATATTTTAATCAAAAGTATTATCAATGACTCCACCACTAACTATCACCTAAAAACTTGTGCAAAAACCAAATGGGAAGTTTTTTGTGGGACAGAGGGAGTATAAAGGGAATGGTTATTGTTTGAATTGGCATCTCTCGTAATGTAGTGTTGAAGTGACAAAAATTGCAATATTAGTTGATTGTCACGGTTGGAAATGTTCTAAAAATACTAAAGTTCTTTTGCTTTTCAATTTATCTTTATCTTTATTATATATATATAATGCATTTAAGCCTTTCCAATTAAGCAGGGCTAAATTTGCAACACACCCTCTTGCTATTTTGTGAAAGTCCTTATTTTTTTCATTTCAAAAATTAAATATGCACTTGGTATTTGAACCCTAGACCTTTTGGAAGATAGCAAAAAACACTAATTAATATACGATACCTTCTATTCACATTATTCATGCTCTCTTAATTATAACACGTATTAATTAGCAAACGTTTAGGGTCTCAATTCTCAGAATCTCGGTTTCAAGCCGACACCATCGCCTTGTCACCTTTAATGGGGACACTTGAAATTTATGTGTATTGTCTATTATGCCCTCATATACCCTGGCCTATTTTTTAAATTTGAGTTTCGACCTCAAAATTCTTAACTCGTCACCACTTATTTCTTTTACTTTTTTCTCTAGTTAACTTCATTTTTCGCATCCTTCCACCGGTAGCCTCATTTTGTCGGCATCCTTCCAATTGTTGATTATAGATATATTTGCGTTTACCATACTTTTAATTATCATTAATTTGTACAATAATTATTTGAAAAAAAAACATATAACTGAAAAATATTTAAATCGTCATGAAATATAGTTAACATGATATTCACTGTCGTATTGCGCGGGTATCATACTATAATTTATAAAGTCCGTCGGTTGCAAACCAATGTTCCGGCAGCCTAAAGTTAAACCCCATAAATAAAAAATGTAACGATCTTTCATTAACCCAAAAAATACCAACACATGAACTGTTTTGACTTTATTGCGACAACAAGATCTTAAGACTTCTAACATTAATGAACGGTTAGTCGGTTAGATATTAATCTGTTACATTTTGAAGGTTAGGTCATGTTCTAGAAATCCAAGTTGAAGTCAGAATCAAGTGGCCAAGTGGGTAAGTAAAAGTCAGCTAATCTAACGGCTGAAAAGAGAGTAGCCTCATCAAACCACCACAAAGTGTAGTGCAGCAGCATATAAAAGCTTAGTAAGCATAAATATAGAAAGTTTTTGGAGCACATGAATATCTATCTAAACCTGCATTCCCGGAGTGATCTCTGACCATTTTATATGGTCTCGTAAATCCAAAATTGGCCTTTTTTTTTCTCTTTAACCTATGTCGGGTAACATGCTTATTATATTTCCAATATATTGCTATACCAGCATTCGGTATTCCTAAAATACCGTTTGCTTGTTTGCGTCTTTTAGAGACGGTTATTATCTCAGTTATATATGTCACGTGGAATACTTAAAATAGGCGGTGTTAATTTGTTTCTACCGTTCATTGTGATGATTGTTTGTTTTTTCTTTTTGTTAACATGTGTTTTGGGCGACCCCTTGCGTTGCAGGTAGTCTCTTAAAAATGTACTCTTATTGAGACCAAATCCAACTATTATGTCACCATTGTGGTTTTGATTGTTTGTTTTTCAATTTATTCAAACAAACTTGAACTGAATCGGTAAGTCATTATAGTTACCAATATGAGAATTCATTTATGCACCACAACTTTTGATTCTTACACCATACAGTACAAGTTTTATAGCTAACTGTACAAGCATATCAAGCAATAGCTGTGGTAGATGGATTAGAAGTTATGGTGTAAAAATCACCCCTATTATATATGACCTCCTTTTCCAAATTAAAATTGCCATTTTTTACCACTCATAGCAAAGAGAAGATGTCCATTCAAACCAATTTACACAATTACGCCATAATAGTCTAGTTATTAAATGATCACTTATATAGTCTAATAATTAATCAAGAAATTAAGCATACCTATCTCTCTTTTTTGCCGAACGGATGTGTAGTTTTTGCAAGGGTGTGACAAAGACAATTGATAGTAGATATCTTACTACCTAATAAAATACTAAGTATATAACATCATCATTTGTTATACTTCCTCCGATTCAAAAAAAGTAATACACTTTTCATATTTAGTCATTTGGGTGATTCAAAATAAGTGATACACTTTAAAATTTTACCTTATTTGATAAAAAAGTAGTGGGCTCCACAACCACTAAGACCCGTGCCAACGGGCACATCAGGAGCACGTCGTGGGCACTTTTGTTGCCGTCAGCCACCGACGCCGTTGGCACGGTGGCGTCGTGACTCCCGTCGTTGAAGAGGCGTCGTGGGCAAGACGGATCGGAGAGAGGCGTCGTTGCAGGCGGAAGAAGAAAGGGGGAGAGAGGAAGGGGAAAGGAAGAGAGAGAGAGGAGATTTTTGAGTTGTACTATGTGCATAAAAACTTGTATATTTTGTATTTTTTAATTTAAAATCTTTTTTTCTCTGTTTTCTTTTCATTTTTTTTTTAATTTTAAACTTTCTTTTATATATTTATTTTAATAGGAATAATATATTACTTTTTTTTAAAAAAATTTATAGTTTTTTATTTTTTAAATTTTAATTAAAAATGATGATGTGGAAAGGATGAGTTTAGTGATGGGTTAGTGATGGGTTAGTGATGGGTAGGGTTGGCACGACCGTGTCAGTAGCGTGTCAGTAAGGATGTGATGACGTGACGCTACTGATGTGTTTAGTGATGGGTAAGGGTTGGGAGAGGCCTAACTACCTACTTTATAAAGTGAAATGATCCTTATACCCGTACTTTTTACTTTTAAACATCATTAACCTTACTTTATTAAAAAATTGTGGGACTCATTCCCCACTAACCATCCAATTAATCTAATTTAACCCTTATTATAATCTTTTGCCTAAAAAACCGTGAAACTCAAAGTGTATCACTTATTTTGAATCGGAGGAAGTATAAAAATTGTATTGTTTTCTATTTAATATATTTATACTCATAAAATGATTAAAATATAGAATTCACTAATTGTATTTCGTAATCTCATTATTTGATTTAGAAATTTATGTTAATTAAATAAGTAAAAAAATAAAGAAAAACATTTAGTAGGAAGCATTGTATTTTTATTCTTTTTGTTCTAGTTTTAAATGATGTGTCATTATTTGTAAATATACCCTTATAATTTTCAAATAGTAAGATCTGTTTTGGCTTTTTACTTCCCTCTACGGAATTGAGGGGCATTTTTTATTACGGCTTTGAGTAAATTTGAAGCATTCTTTATTCCGATTTGGGAGGAAATATCTACCATTTTTTATTCATGTAGTTTTTTTCATTTATATCAAAGCCTAACATTCAAATTCAGAGGTCTTATTGTGTTTTGAAAACTAATAATCTATTTAGCCCCTACTAATGCATGTATCAGTAACTCGTCAACACCAAATTTGAACCCATCCTCGCACGACGCCGTCGGCACCATTCCGTCGTGAGCCGCGTCAGTAGAAACCTGTCCTTGTGGCGACGGGTTTAACCTTACGTCGTCGGGATTTTTGCCAGGGAGAAGAGGGAGGGAGAAGGGAGGGGTTTGGATGTTATACTCTATGCATATATACTTGTACTAGTTGTTTTTTTTTTCTTAAAACTTCCTTTTTCTTTGTTTTTTTTTATTTTGTAAAATTTACATTTTTATTATAAATTTACATTTTTATTTGTATAATATATATTATATTTATATTTTAAATAAAAATGATAATGTGGAAATGATGTGTTAGTGGTGGGTTATTGTTGGCACGGTCGTGTCAGTAGTGTTTCAGTGAGGATGAGATGATGTGACGCTACTGATGGGTTTAGTGCCGCGTCAGGTTGGGAGAGGCCTTATTGTGTTTTGAAAACTAATAATCTAAAATAAGGATTTGGCAAAAAGTTTGAAAAAATCAATTGTTTGCGTCTTAGGGTATCCAAAATGGAGTTTTGAAAAGAAAAAAAAAACATGTGGGAAGCCAGGAAGATGCTTATCACGTTTTGAAAACTAGTTATTTACATTTAACCTATTAAGTAAACTAATAATTAAGTTTGTCAAACACCAAAAAAAATTACCTAATTATTGCGATTACAAACAACAAAATCAAATCCAAATATTATTTTCATAATCACATTTTACCACTGATTATCTGATTATTAATTTTCAAAACATATAATCTATTTTTTAATAAATAATACAAAACACCCCTTAATAGTTTAACAAGTTTTCTTAATCCATATTAGAGCTTGTCTGGAGAAATACTTAGCTCAGTTTAACTGTTTAAGAGCCTACGTCGCTTAAAAGTTTACAGCATAACTTCATATATAAGAACTCGAGTCGGATTTTGATAAAACCAGGTTGTTTCATTATAATGTATATGTTTCAAGCTCTTCTTTACATTCGACCTCGACAAAGTCTAACTTGATGAAGCTAGAAAATGAAACTAAATAAAAGTTCTGACTCAATTAAAATATTGTTCATTTAGATGGCAAATTTGAAGTTAGAAATTCTTTGAAAATTACAACCATTAATCATTTATGCAACCAGCAAAGAATAGTTGTGCCAAAACCGAAGGATAATTATGAGGACTTTTTAATAGTGTTATCTGATCAAATGCTTTTGTATACATTTTATTTAGCTCGTTATGTGGTTCTCACCAAGGAGAAAACAAAGTTACCAACCATTAATTATATATAACGAATATATTATATAATTTTATAAGTCCATAAATGGTGAAAACCCAATTTAATCACACAATTTTCCAACAAGAACATGGCGTTGATATTTTGAGGCAGGCCCATTTTATAGGAATACTAAAAACTAAGACGTGATGCACTGGAAAGTTTTAAAGCTTGAGGTTTTGGGTCATATGTGTTTGAATAATATTCTGTAACAATATCAAATTAACCAAAATAATTAAATGAAATGTACTAACCTGAAATTGACGAAGATGAAGAACACACCGCACGGAATAAGGATTACTGTCCTTAAAGGTTTATACGTGCTTTATTCGCTGCAAGCCTCAAACGTATACACCCAGGATTTGATGCAGTACTACAACGGTATGTTCCACAGCAAGAAACACCGTGTAACACAAAGTGATTACTCGGAAATTGGAAGAACTAGAGGAAAAACCCAGCAGCCAGTTAGAGAGCTTTTTATGTGTTTTGGTGTGTCTCTAACTCTGCCATATGAGTCCCTTTTATAGGGAGTTGAGAGACTTGAGAAGTGAAAACCGACCAGGCAATTAAGTCACTCTTAATGACCATTATTCTGTGATAATAAACGCCTCCACCATAAAGTCGATGGTCAAAAAACGGAAGAGGTATTAACAGCCTCTTAACACCCGACCGTTTCGTTTGACTATCACAGTCCTTGGCCAAAAAGAAAGCTCCTCAGCTTCCAGCGAAGTGCAAAGTGCGCGCCTAAATCGCGTCATTTTGCATCATCGGTCTCGGCTCGGCGCACGTGTGGGTCTAGCCTTTAATCCTCCACTAAAGCCTTTGAAAGCTTAAAGAGTTAAAAAGCCTTATAAACCCATTGAAAGTTCTTCCTCCCACCAATGTGGGAACTTACCAACTTGCAGGTAATTAATTAATATCACCTATTAATTAATATTTCCAACAATATGGGCCAAACTCGGATGACTTCTCCAGTATTATAAGTTATGTGTTACTTCGAGACCGAGAGTGATACTTCAATGGGTCGAACTGAAAGTTCATTACCACCACTCTTTAAGATGATTTCTAGAAATCACATGTTATATTCAACTCCGAGAATAACCGCAACCACCGGAAAGAGTAATGCTTATAGAGTTTTACGAGTACTAATTTATGTCATATTTATAGTCTACAATATAAGATTTGGATAGATGATAATACAAACGAACAACAAGATGCCTTGATAGCTCTTTTTCCTCTTTATAAAATAATGAGAACTCTTAAAATAAATGTATTATTGATAATTATTTAGAGATATAAAGATACATAAGAAAATTCTACTAGACCTTAAGTCGTCTACATAATTATACATAATTATAATACAATAAACCTAATTATACTAAATTAGGTTACCTAAATGATACTCCCGTCCCACAAAAAACTTTTCATTTCACCCTAAATTTTTATCCCGCAAAAAACTTCTCATTTCTTACATTTGATGGGCTCCACATAATAAAATACTATTATTACTAAGGACCCCACCACTAACTATCCACTAACTATCTTTCTCTCTCCTAACCAATCTTATATTATAATCAAAATTATTACCCATCACTAACTATCACCTTAAAACTTGTGCAAATGTCAAATGGAAAGTTTTTTGTGGGACGGAGGGAGTATTATCTAACATACTCACCGCAGTCAAAACGGCAAAATTATGAAAGCTCGGGACTGGAGCAAAATAAACCCTAAATAATACAATCGAGGGTCATTGGTGATGATCCTAAAAAACAAGTGAAGAGAAGTCATCACATAGCAGATAAGAGTCGGCTAATAAATGTCAAGCCGAAAGGCGGATAATCAGTCTAATGTCGAGCAATATGGGTAATAAATGAGCCGGCTTCGAGACAGACATCTGAAACTATGGTATAAGACTTATGTCGAACCATAGGGCCAATAACACGACCGGTGTTGAAATAGTTGTCCGAATAGCAAACAAGAGTTGTTCATCGAAAGAAAACGAGAAAACCTTAATAAAATGAAGCAGCGTTTCACATATAATTGAGTGGTAGTTAGCAGTGACAAAGCTTCATAAAAATAGAAAAAACTGAAATCACTGCCTCATCTAGATCCGAGGAAGTCGGTGACAAAGAAAAGTAACACTGAACACGACCGACGGCAATAACTCCTCATCTTCTATAAGTTCATTAAGGTGGATATACAATAAAGTTTCATGGTTCTTTTAACATGTGTCCCACAGACACATGTTAGCGTGCATTAATAAACTTTAATCTTCCAAAAAAATCTAAAAAATCATTTAATGCAGTTCCTAAAATCATTAAAATTTGGCTTTATTAAATTTTGTTGCTACATGTTTAGAAACTTTGGAGTTCATTAATGCACAATAATATGTGCCTATGTGGCACATGTTAGAAAAACTCTTATTATTGTTGTTATTTTTAATTATTTTATATATTATCACTATTATTATTATTATTATTATTATTATTTATTTATTTATTTTCTTACCTGTCATAGCCACTTGAGTAAGAACATTTATAAGTACAAGAAATGGAATGAAATAAGAATTTTAATTCTGAAAATATTTTGTCAAAGATGAATCGTAGATATTTTTCTATTCTACGTTAATGATAAGTGACCTAATATTTGAATTAAGATTAAAATAACACAAAAACAAAGAAAACATTGCTGTTTTTTGATTAAATTAATTTTGAAGTAAGTTTGACTTTTGTGTTTTATTGGATGGATGAAATAAGAGGTGTTCTTACAAAGAGCTGTTTGATTCTATTTTACACTTTTTCTCATTTTTGTTTTCCTCCTCAAATTTCAAATTCTCCTCTTTCTCCTGTTACCTGTGATGCTCTTTAGACTGCTACTGTGAAGTAATTTATGGCCAATAATCTCATCACAGAAGGCGATCGATCGCCTAGAATTATATTGCATGAACCTACCGGATCAACAGTCGAGGTTCGTTAATTTCTTCCTTTTGTTTCTGTTTAAGATCATGCTTTTGTAATTAGATTCTTTCGATTATTGTAGGTTTTCGATCCAATTTGGACTTATTATGTGGCTTTTTAAGTGTTTGTGTTTGAAATTGGTATTAGAGAATCTTTTAACATAGAGAAAATTCCAGGTGCCGGTAACAAGTGGTTTATTGATGCGCTTAGTTTACATTTCAGGATGAGTAGAGTAATAATCATTAGAAATAATGTGAATTTCTAATCAACAATTGGGGGAAAATGCTAAACCTGTAAATTGATTGCAATTTTTACGATCGTTAGTGTGTTGATTTTTCAGTCGTACTAAGAATTTTTCTAAAGTGATGCCTTAATCTTGAGTAGCAAGTATCAGGTGAACCTAAATTTACTATAGCAGCTTAAATTTCTAGGGCACTGGGTATAATTTTTATGCTTCAATTCTTAATATTGTATGTACAAGTTTCTGTTACATGCTTTCAGGAACAACTGATTGTCAAGTATCTTCCTAGCTTCTTTCTTGAATTTTGATTGTTGAATTGAGAATCATCTAGTTTATGTCACGATTCTTACCGTTTTATTTTTACTTTTCCTTCCTATATGTTTAGGTGCTGTTGTATGGGGCTCAGGTTATTTCATGGAAGAATGAACGCAGAGAAGATCTACTTTTCGTGAGCAACAAGGTAAAACTGTCATGTTTTTATGTTACAACTTATTTCTGTTGAATTTACAATATTGGTTATCCAATTAACATGTGGAGTTGTTCCGTTTTCAGGCAGTTTGGAAACCATCTAAACCAGTCAGAGGTGGGATACCCATTTGCTTTCCACAGGTTTGAATTTAACAACCATAATCTTATCTCTTTAAAAATCACACCTAATAACTATAATCTGCATATTACAGTTTGCAAATTTCGGTACACTTGAACAACACGGATTTGCCAGAAACAGACTGTGGGTGTTAGATGATGATCCTTCTCCATTATCTCCATCTAACAATCACTCAAGTGCAGATCTTTTATTGAAATCAACAGAAGAAGATCTGAAAACATGGCCATTTAGGTATATTGGGTAATTTTATTAAATATAGTACTCAATTCGGGAGCTAATTTTTTTTTTTTTTTTTTTGTTGCAGATTTGAGTTGCGGCTTCGCATTTCTGTGAGTGCTGGAAAGCTAACTATAATCCCTCGTGTGAGAAATGTAGATAACAAGGCCTTCTCGTTTACACTTGCTCTGCGTAATTATTTTTCTGTATCTGATGTCAGGTTTGCCTACTTTATCTCATTCTTCTTACTGTTCAAAAACATTAATAATTATTAGGTTTATTTTTAATAAGAGAAGAGATGCTTTCTGTTATTTGCTTCATTAATTTGCAGTGAAGTACGCGTTGAGGGATTAGAAACACTTGATTATTTTGATAATCTTGAGAAGAGAGAAAGGTACACAGAGCAAGCAGATGCCATTACTTTTGATGACGAGGTAAGATATGGTTTGACCCATTTGAGATAAAACACAACCCAAATCGACCCGTTCATTAATAAACGGGTCGAACTCTCCACCTCTTCATTCTAATTTTTCTGTATTTTTCTAGATCGATCGTGTGTATCTGAGTACACCTAATAAAATCGCGATAATCGACCATGAAAAAAAGAGAACAATCGTCCTACGTAAAGAAGGCATGGTGGATGCAGGTTTTCATTTCTATCTTTTCACTTTCAAATTTAAATTTTTTATTTTATTTTTAATTTTGGTGCATTTATGCAGTTGTATGGAATCCTTGGGACAAAAAAGCAAAAGCAATTCCTGATTTGGGTGATGAAGACTATAAAAGCATGTTATGTCTGGATGCTGCAGCTGTTGAACACCCGATTAATATAAAACCGTGTGAAGAATGGAAAGGTCGTCAAGAACTGTCTATAGTTTCCTCAAGTTATTTCAGCGGGCAGTTGGACCCACAAAAAGTTATCAATGGCTTCCGTTGATCTGGGATATTCATTTTGTGTTTAGGGTTTCTTATATCCGTATTATTATTCATGTTGATCAGTGAGAATATTGCATTTAGCTATGATCTGATACACTAAGTACGTGTGGTATAATTAGATCAAAGAATAGCCTCTTGTTATCTATTTTTATTATGGGTTCTTGAGCGACATGTACGATATGTATAATTTTTTTAAACATGTGTAATCAATGTTATTTTAGTAATATATATATATATATGTCTTAAATGTTATTTGGTAGAATCAGAATGATTAAGATGTTGCCTCTTAATGGAATCTTAAAAGGGCTTACCGAACAGCCTCTTCTTATTGCATTATCAGCTAGAAAAATGAATGTAGAGATATCGTAAATTTTTATTTGGCTTTCTTGTCTAAAGGTTCATCTCCTAGATACATATACGCATAGACTCTACACAACATCTCATTTTCAATGTTACTCACCACTTTTCCATGCACTGCAATCATTTGAAAAACAAAACTTTAACTAAATTTTTTGTACTTTCAAGAATTATATAGTAGAATCGATAACCATCGGGTGATAGTTTAGCGCAGCTATATTCAAAGTTCAATATACTTTTAAACTTCAGGTAGTATTAGGAAAGGTTGCTCACACAACCATCTTCAAGCTTTAATAAATCAATTATAAATCAGGAAATTCATGCCCATTATACGTGACAGGATTTAGCATATTCTTTTAACGGCAGTTAGTATTAGGGACAAAAAACGTGACAAGGTTTCGTATTTAGGGACCATCTGTGTATTTTTTGAAACTTAGGAATCAAATTCAAAGTTTTTGTTAAACCACACAACCAATTGTAATTTATTCTTTTTCTTATATAAATCGCATCCTTTTATAGTACTTATGATTATGGACGAAAAAAAGTGTCAAGTAAACTCAAGTACTCAACCTTGGTATCACTAGGCTAGTAATGTTGTATACTTGTTACTTGTATGACTGTATCTAATTATTCTTTCACAAATATATATACTTCTAACTAATACTTCATAATACTTAGCATCTCTTGTTTTTATAAACGTGTAAGCCTCTTTGTCCCCGCTCTTTTTGAGTTTTTTTTATTGTATAAAGAAAGAAAGTATAAGTGTGATTTTATAATTAAACATAATACAATGACATTATATATTTTTCAAAGTTCAATACGAAGTATTTAAAATGGGCACGAATTTCCTGGAAGGTGAACGAAGGCCGCCGGTTGACCTTCGAAATGTCAAATAGAAACAAACATTTTATACGGACTTTTTATTTCAATTAAATATATCAATGCTTTTAAATTAAGAGTCAATTTTTGTTTCAAAACGTTCTTTTCTAATCCGTTAATGTTGAAGTCTTACTATTGAATTTAATAATTCAAATACTAGCAAAGTAAAACGATGATCAAAATTTGTTAATGCTGAACTATCTAAAAAGATATGAAATGTATTTAGTTGTAAAAAATAAAGCTCATTTAAAAAGTCGATAATAATTAAGAACAAGAAACTATTATAAGCTCTTGGAAAAAAAATCTACAGAATTGATATTGAATGTGGTCATATGTAAACTCAATATCACATATAACTAAATGTGAATATATTTAACGAATAAGCTTCATAGATGATCCATTTTTATACACACGTGTGTTTATTATGAAGTCATTAACATTTAATTTTGTGATATATAATCATTATTATATAATTAATTAGTTTAAAAGTTATAAATTTTTAAATGTCAACATTAGTATTGTTAAGTGTAGTGTTTCAAAGCTCCGTATTTACGTTGAACCACCAACAATTAATATGATCCGACCGGATGAGCTTTCAGTTTGAACCAGATGACAATATTAAGTATTTATGATGTCGTAAATATTGAAATAATGACAAATTACATTCTTATATAATACAAACCATTTATTATTAAGAATGCACTATATTAACCCCTCAAATTAATTATAGTATCCAAATCATGCACAACCAAGAATAATACTACGTATAACATTTTGTTTTAGAAAATTCAGATAAGAGTATGTGATATTGTTATGTCATTAAAAATATATTGGAAATATAATATCTTTGAACTTATATTCTGTTCTTTTTAACATAAAATAATACTTTGGTTATTTTACAAATATTAGTAAATATTATTTGGTTATCAAATGAAACTTCCGTACAACAACTCACAGAATAAAATTTACTAGTTTTGTTACAAACATGAGACGTTAGAGTTTTTTTAGAGTAATGATATTGAGTCCTATGATTTACTCTTACTCATAGTTATATTTATTAGATGAAGACGTGTGTCAAAATCAAGAGATAATATTATGAGAGAGAATTAATATATTACACATGTCATCGTGGGTAGGACTATGCATAAAACCAAATGATAGGACTAAATATCATTTCTCTCTTTCTTTTTTTAAATATTTTAGATAGAGTATTTGTCATTGTTTTTATTTAAAGAGACACATGTATTTGTATGAAAATGCTAGCTTTTTGTTATGAAATGCAAATAACTCAACTAGCACATATAATATGAAATGATAAGTATGTAAACTAAATGATAAGATTAACAAATAGAATGATCAGATTCCACATATCAATTATTTTATGTATAGAAAGATAAATTATAAATATTTAATAACAATCAATACAAAATTTTTCACATAAATATTTATATATCATATGTACATAATCAAATTTAAACTCATAATTGCATACTCTTTAAAAAGAAATGGTATTGGTATATACTATTTATGTTTATTTATATGTCTGCTCACTTGATCAAGATAAATATTAAAATCAAATGATGATATGAGGAAGAAAAAAAATTTAGTAATTATACGTGTCATCCTTAGTGAGTAAGAACATGTAATACGCATAAACAATAAGGAAAATGATAATGACAGCCCTAAGGGTTGTCACTAAGACGTCAAGACACACATAAAAAAACTTGTACAATAGTTAATAACCGCCCCCTGCATTTTAGGAATCAACTCCCACCACTGAAAGTACAAACGATTTATGCACGTAATCACCTCTTAATGACAGCCCTAAGGGCTGTCTGTAACACCTCAATTTTTATAACACTTTTTAAATCATTAAAAATACAATTTCCATGTTATCCAAAAAAATATGGTTTAACAAATAAACATTGAAAAAATTATCAGAGTATTAAAATCTGGTGTTACAAAATAATATCATAACCATAGGATAAATGGATCTACTTATAAGCTCCTGAGCTAAACATCTCTAGGCCACTTCTATCGCGACCTTCTAATCCTTCAATCTCGCACCTGAGTACATAGCCAAAAACAAAGTAGTACGTGAGACAAAATAGTCTCGTGAGATACATGGGTTTTCGACTCATTCTCAAATATAATAAAAATCATATTCATTACTTTTCTTTATTCGCTTATTACTTATCATCTTATACTTTTATCGTTTACTCGAATTTACTAGTAAGCTAACCGTAAGCTTACCCATCACATAATCACATACATGTAAGCTATCCATAAGCTTACTCATTTTATCACATACGCAACGGGTCATCCCGAAGCAAACTCCCCCGATATGGGTTATCATCACAAGATCACATGGTAATTGGGGTTCTCCCAAACTTACCAAGATTTCCAACTCCCCCGTCTCGCGGGTTATCGTAATCCCCTTTTTTATCGGGTTATCATAGTCCCCCTATTATCGGGTTATCGTTCACATAGATATACTACCCTTGCGCAGGGAGGTACCGCCCCAAGTAGTAATCTCAACTCCCCCATAAATGGGTTATCGTTATCCGGATATTTTTGTTACACACATTGAATTCCATCAAATACGGACCTATGTCCCATCAATTCATAATCAAGCATTAATTAGCATACATCTATGCTAATTATCATATTATTCTCATTTAACATAATCATATTTCATTTATCTTTTCTTATCATTATCGTCGTAGACTTTATCCTTTAGTTCACTAATAAGATTCACTTCTTATTACTCAAAATCATAAATATTTTATCTCTACATTGACTAGGGTATATAGATATGTAATACTAGTCACTTTGTACTTATCCTCTTAACAATTCAATCATTGCCTTTATTACTATAATATACTAATCAATACTTGATACTTGAAAATCATTGTTGTTAGCTTTTTTAATACATATTATTAATAAGCCAAATATCATACTTTCTTAATCATTAATCTTAGTCAAACATCATATTAATAAAGAATTATTAATTACTTTTCATTATCATAATCTCTTTCAAAAATCATTAGTCATTTAGACATACTTAAATAGTCTATTACTTGCATTTTCTTACCTTTTTAATCATATCTTTATTGAAAACATTTATTAATAAAGACTCATAAAACATCATAGTTTTTAAAATCATTTGCTATGTACTCAGTAAAAGTCTCATGTACTCACCTTAGCCATGCTAACTCCAAATCGTGTCCATTGACACGAATCCTTGCTTCCCAACTTGAGCAATAACTCCAATCATTAGGTCTTCTTGACCTATCATTAACATATCCACATACTCCAGTTATTATCCATAACTAGTCACTAATCATCCAAAATAACACTCTTAACCACCAAGTTCATCCATCTTGGTGAAATATCAAACCCTAGTTCAAGATTTACACCAAGAACCCCAGATCTAGCAAGAACACAAGGTTCTTAAGCTTGCAAAGAGTGTTCTACACTCATCTTAATCATCTTCCCCAAAGATAACTTGGTAGGTTATTCAAACCACCATTTTTCCCCCAAATCAAGTTTATAAACTAACTAGGAGATGAAATTTACCTTAGATCTTTCAACTAGAAGATAGATCTCCAAGATTTGAGATGAAATCTCCTCAATAACACCCAAAATCGCCCCATTCTCTCTCTAAAACGGCTGCACACTTTGGAGAGGAGAAAAATGAGCAAAAACCCTAATTTTCACGTTTTATGCAGATCTGACCAAGATAGCGCCGCTATCTCAAATATAGCGCCGCTATTTCTAATCCCGCGTTAATTCGCGTGGGAGAATGGGAGATAGCGCCGCTATCTCAGGCGCTATCTTGAAATCACGTTTTTCCCACCGCTATTTTGGCTCGTTGTTCCAACATTGCACAAGATAGCGCCGCTATCTAAGTTAGCGCCGCTATCTATACCTGGCAGCTAAGGCTGCACTTTTTAATGCCCTTTTCGACCCGGTTTCGACTTTATCAACATATTACACATATCAAACGATGTCCAAATGGCACGAAACCAATTCCCACGTATTTTAAACGATTTATCCTTATTTATCATATTTTCCACAATTTAATCGATTCAAAATTTCGGGCCGTTACACTGTCATTAACAAAATCCAAACAATAAATATCGATATCATTTCTCATATTTAAAATATTAAATATTAACTTTGTGATCAGGGACGTATCCATGTAGAGCCAAGTGGGGTGTGTAACACCTCAATTTTTAAAACATCATTTAAAACATATTTTTAAATAAAAATATTACAAAGTCCAATATCTCAAAATACGGTTTAACAAAAACCATTTAAAAGTTTATCAGAGTATTCAAACTGGTGTTACAAAATAATATCATAACCATAGGATAAACGGGATCTACCTACGAGCTCCCGAGCTGATCAACACTAGGCCACTTCTAACGGGACCTTCTAATCCAACGATCCTGAACCTGAGTACAAAGCCAAAAAAAAAACAAAGTAGTACGTGAGACAAAATAGTCTCGTGAGATACATGGGTTTTTCGACCCATTCTCAAATATAATAAAAGTCATACTAACCGTTTCTATTCTTTATTCACTTATTAATTATCAATTATATTCTTTATTAATTATCAATTATAATCTTACCGCTTATTCGTATTTATTAGCAAGCTAACCGTAAGCTTACCCATCACGTAATCACATACCTGTAAGCTATCCATAAGCTTACCAAATCTTTATCACATACGCTACGGACCTCTCCGAAGCAAACTCCCCCGATGTGGGTTAACTAGGTAAACTCCCCCGTTTCCGGGTTAACTGAAACTCCCCCGTTGTCGAGTTAACTGAAACTCCCCCGTTTCCGGGTTAACTATTTCTCGACAGGCTACTCTTGCGCAGGGTGGTACCTCCCCAAGTAGGTGTCACTAACTCCCCCAACTTGTGTGGGTTAACTATGATCCGGATCCTTTTCTCAACACATAATGAAATCATCAAATACGGGTCTATGCCCCAATAATACATACTCAAACATAAATTAGAATACATCTATTCTAATTGTCATATTATTCTAGTTTCTTATTCAACTTCAATATTGACTTTGCCAAGTCCTTTATTAAATAAAACATATTTATCATTTATAAGAATCATACTACTTGAACTTCTCTTTGACTAGAATTCAAATCAAGTCACTTTATACTTATTCTCCTAGCAATTCAATCATTACTTTTATTAGTATAAAATACTAATCAATACTTGATACTTGAAAATCATTGTCATTAGCTTTATTAATACATATTATTAATAAACCAAATACCTTACTTTCTAATTCGTACTCTTAATCATATATCATATTAATAAAGAATTATTAATCACTTTTTCAATATCATAATCTCTTTCAAAATCATTAGCCATTTAGACATACTTAGATAGTATAATATTGGTATTTTCATATCTTTTCAATCGTATCTCTATTAAAACATTTAATTAATAAAGACTCATAAAACATTATAGTTTTCAAAATCATTTTCTATGTACTCAGTAAAAGTCTCATGTACTCACCTTAGCCAAGCTTAATCCTCTTGAGCTTCTTGAATCAAATCTTCACTTCCCAAGACTTGTGAACTCCAAGTCTTCCAACAAATGCCCTAATCATGAAACCACACAAGGTTTAACATCAAACATCACCATTGACTACATAATCTTTCACTTGATTACCACTAGTGTCAATTTTCCCCAATTTGACAACCCATAAAACCCTAGGTTTTCATAGATCCTAAGATCTCTATAAATCCATGATATGAACATGATTTCCTTGTTAAAATACCACAGATCTGAGTTATATACATCCATTTCATCACCCATGACAAACCCTCCAACTAGGGTTTGCATACAACACCAATTTTCCCCCAAAAACACAATCTCTAACAAATAAGAGTAGAGATTTACCTTATACTTCAACAATAGAGCAAGAATCTTCAAGATTGAGTCTGAAAATCGGTTCCAATGGCTTCCTTTCACTCAAAATCGTACACACACACTTGGGAGAAGATTCTAGGGTTTAGAAATGAGAGAAATGGCTGAAATCCCGATTTTAAAGTCTGTACAGCAGTAAATCGCGTCGCTATCCACAATTTCGCGTCGCTAAATGGTACCCGCGATTTTTCGCGTCACAAGATCGCGCCGCGATCTTCCACGCGATCCCGAGATCGCGTCCCCGACCAAAGATAACGTTCTCTAATTCGGGTCGCTGTTTCGTCCAGGCATAAATCGCGTCGCGATTTCCCAGTTCGCGCCGCGATCTTTCTTCACCAGATATTCTTCGTTTTTTTCCTTCTTGTTCACATGTTCGGTTTGACCCGCACTCGATTCCAACGATGGAAACAACCTTTAAATTCCCTCAATACCCATATCTAGCTGATACATAAATCGATACTCGTCATGCAAATGTACACATGAATCATTTATTCCCGAAATAATATACATATCAATGATATTTTCATTTAATTAATCATTCGAAATTTCCGGTTGTTACAGGGTGCATAACCACCACTTGATGGGTAATCCCATGTGGAAAAAAAAATTGATAAAAGAAAAAATTAGTTGTAAATTTCTATATGATCCATTCTATATATAACATTTACCATAGAATGAATAGTGGCTTTTTGTCTTTTTCTGCAAATTCTCCACATATAATATATACCTAAAGAAGAAATAGATTCCACAAAAGCTAACTTGCCAAGATGGCTAGCAGCCATTGCTTTGACTCCTCCCTTCCTTGGAGACCCGGGCTCGAGCCCCTCTCTCTGCATTTTTCCTTTTTTTTCTAACTTTTATGAAATTACATTTTTTACCCATGAACTTTAATTTTTTTTAAATGACAGTTTACTCCCCTGAACTGCATAATTTAATAACTATATATTTTTTCTTTCTAAAAACAATGATTTACAATCCCAACTTTTATGTTCATATATAACTAATAAATTTTTATATAACTAATAATTATTTTTTTAAGTACTATTATTATCTACTACAGATATTATTAATCGTTTTATTTTTATTTACTATTAATAAATTTCTATACAAAATTGGTATCAAAGAGGTCTAAATTTCTAAAACAACAAATTATATGATCGTATTTTAAGTAAACTAACAGATACAAATTGATATAATAAGTAAGCGTAAAAATATTTAGTTACAACAAACAGAATATCATAGATCGCACATATAACTAGATAAAAAAACATCTTTTGAGTTTCATATAAAAATCCCCGCGGCATCGCGCGGGTATTTCCCACTAGTTTATAACAAACTACAAGCCTACAAGAATCTATAGATTGTCCGTTTGTATGAAAAATCAGTCCAAATCTTAAAGTTATTACGACAAAAACAAAATTAAAACATTAAATGGCATCTCGCCCAAATCTTTCCATCTCTTTTCCCTTTTCTCACCTAAACTCTTCCAATAAATTAAATAATACGACCAGCAGAGTTTTTGTCTCGCAATTCCTATCCCTTATCTCTGCCGATCAAGAAGGCAACACAATCCCCACATAAAGCCTATAGTTTTTACTATATTATATTCAGCAAGCATTTGTCTCATTGTCTGCTTTGATTCTTGAAGTGAAGCTTTGTAATGCGCTTTCTCTAATTTCTTCAAATTCTCGGGGATTCTTTTTGTGTGTGTGTGTGTGTGTGTGTGTGTTGTGGAAAGTGGAAGAATTCGTTTTTTTCTCCCAAACAAAGTTAATCTGATTCGAGCGTTTTGATAATAAAGTCTGTCTTGCGTTCTTTGTTCGTGGGTTTAACTTAAAAATGCGGTGCCTGTAAGGTGTTTGTGAAAAGTCCTCACTTAGTGTAGATGGGATCCAGAAACGAGTTTTACTCTGCAGGTGAGTTTAATTTGGAAGCAAAGTGGTTGATTGATCCGAAACACTTATTTGTTGGTCCAAAGATCGGAGAGGGTGGACATGCAAAAGTCTACGAGGGCAAGTAAGTCAACTTTACCATGATTTGTTCCTATTCAACATGTCATGTTAAATTAGTAAATTGTGCTAATTGGAAATATATGGGATCTCGTCGGTTCTTTGATAGTAATTTCACTAATTTGTGTTTAAAAACCGTTTTGAGTGGCTCAATCACATTGTGAATTGAAGTCCAGAATGAGATTAGTATAATACTACATTTATTTCGATAATTTACACACCTTTCCAATTGTCCAAATTTGATTATTTCGACCCTACATGATCTAAAAATCACAAACACAGTCTAAACTCCCATCCAAACACCCCATTAGGCTCTGTTGTTATTTTTTGTATGTAACTGTTAGTTGGCTTTCTTAATTGTATGGATTTTTCCAGATATAAAAACCAGCATGTAGCAATTAAAATTATAAACAAAGGCGAAACTCCGGAAGAAATTGCAAAATTTGAAGGTCGTTTTGGGCGAGAAATTGCCATGTTATCTAAAGTTCAACACAAAAACTTAGTAAAGGTAACATTTTGATGTCATCATAGCAATGATATATTGAATAAAAATCAGATCTTGAAATAACTCTTTACGATGACAGTTTATTGGAGCTTGTAAGGCACCAATTATGGTTATAGTAACGGAACTTTTAACTGGTGGGACGTTAAGGAAATACATGGTGAATATGAGACCAAAGGGGTTGGATACACGTGTTGCTATTGGGTTTGCACTTGATATAGCCCGTGCTATGGAATGCTTACATGCACATGGGATTATTCACCGTGATTTAAAACCTGGTAATCTTGCTTAATTCTTTGTTTCTTGTTACAATTTTGTATTGTTAAATTGTTTAATGTGAACGAAGTGGACCTCATGTACAATTACAATGTGGTGGTTAACTATAAGTAATGTTTGTGCTTGACCTTTCAAATGGATCTTTATGTTTATCTCTAACAGGTCAAACGGGCCAAAATAAGACAAAATTAGCAAAAAAATGTAACCAGCTCAAATGGGTCGAAAGTCGCCCAAAAGTGTATACTTTTATGCAAAAAACTAGATTTATATTATAAGATATAAATTTATATTATAAGATATAGATTTATATCATAATCTCATTAGTATCAAAATCTCTTTTGTTTCAGAAAACTTGCTGCTAACAGCAGATGAGAAATGTGTAAAACTTGCTGATTTTGGTTTGGCAAGAGAAGAATCATTAACAGAAATGATGACTGCAGAAAACGGAACTTATCGCTGGATGGCTCCAGAGGTACTCTATTTTAAATGATAATAATTCACGTTTTATTAATTATTATTTATATTTGTAGCTTTATAGCACGGTAACACTGAGGCACGGAGAGAAGAAGCATTATAACCACAAAGTAGATGCATATAGCTTTGCAATTGTGTTGTGGGAGCTCATACATAATAAGATGCCATTTGAAGGCATGTCCAATCTTCAAGCTGCATATGCAGCCGCTTTTAAGTTATATATATATATATATATATATATATATATATATATATATATATATATATATATCATTAGGAAACTTATGATAATAATAATAATAATATAATGAAACCACATAACATAACGGGCTTCTTCATTATATTTTTCAGAATGTGAGGCCCAATGCCGATGACCTCCCCGAGGGTCTAGCTTTAATTGTAACATCTTGTTGGAAAGAAGATCCAAATGCTCGGCCCAATTTCACTCAAATAATACAAATGCTTCAAAATTACATACCAGCCACCGCCAGCTCACCACTAACTGAATCTGCAACCATCCCACCTCCTATGTTCAATGTCTTCATACTC
This sequence comes from Calendula officinalis, assembly GCA_963853835.1. Lineage (NCBI taxonomy): Eukaryota > Viridiplantae > Streptophyta > Magnoliopsida > Asterales > Asteraceae > Calendula > Calendula officinalis. Next base: position 13,166,921 of record OY970827.1, read on the forward strand.
GATTCTCCAGGTACCAGCACATTAATCTCAAAAGAAGACGAAATGCCTAAAACGCCCTTGAAAAACAGTCCTAGAGGCCCGTTTGCGTGCTTTAATCGGTGTTGTTGGTGACAATGGATGTGGAACATGCATAGTGTATACAGAGTAATATAGGATGATTATGAATTGACTAGGATGAGAAAAGGTTTTGGTTGTAAAATATAACAAACATTGTATAAGTCTATTTAACCCACAACACAATAAAAGTACTTCTGTTGACATCAAAATTACTAATATTTACCAACAATATTAACACCCAACTAGAGATGCAATGGATTAAGCGGAGCCATATCTATATCCATATTTATATATTTTTCCATCATCCATGTTTATTATGATCATTTAACTTTTATTCATGCATCAAAATAGTATTAGTCATTGTATGACATGAAACTGAACTAGCTTCTTACAACTTGAGGTGTTGAAAATGGAGAGGGAAAGCTGATATGACATTGATGCGGTACCAGTGACCAAATCTATGCTTGGTAACCATTACACTTAGTCTAACAACCTGAAAGATATATGCTTAAATGAAAAATAAACATCAAGAAACTAATGATACTTAAATCTTTAAGATTTGGTTAGGTTATTCATTATATAATTATAAGCTCTATTATTTCAGTGACAATTGGAGAATCACAAGAAGAATATAACCGAATGATACAATCAAATTTTATCTGATGAATAGCCCCTGCAAGATTGAGACCGTTGGGGACTCCGATCTATAAATTTATCCCTAACATCCTCTCTGAACTTCAAATCTATAAAATAAGCATGAATTTGAAACTCTACATATAGCTTTTAGGAATTTCTTCTTCTAACTCCTTGAATTCCCATGCATCATCTACCGAATATTCCCCTGTAACATAAGTTAATAGCATCATTATCGTCACATTAGGGCCAACATATGGATACAAATATAAAAAGGAATGAAAGTTGTAGCTTGAGTCAAAGAAGTGATCAATATATAATTATAGGGCAAGAAATAAAATAATAAAGCACAAATATATTGGGAAAAACGTCTTACCAATGGAATCTCTTCGTAAAGCAGTCATATGTGCACAACTGCAAGAAAATAATAATAAAAAATAATATATGTTATACTTATATCTTAGTGTGTGTGTGAGACCCATAATCATGTTTTAAGTATGATTAGTTAGACTACCTGTTAAGAGCCTTTGCAAAATCTGCACATAAGGATCGAATATAAGTCCCTTTTGAGCATGTCACCCTAAAAATCACATTCTGTCTGCAACCACACAAAAAAAGGAGGTATGTGATTATTGGAGCTTGAAATTGGAGTTGAGTTTTGTTAACCAAAAACTGATTATAATATTCTAACTATTGAGTTATATGTATCTTACATAACTATCTTAACTTTGATCAAGTGATTATCTGATTTTGATAACTTCAAATCACTTGGAAAACACACATCTAAACAACCCATACTACTAATTTGATTATCTTGTTATAATTTTTTGAGTTGCAATAACAAAAAAAGAGGATAACGAGATTGAATATCCAGCTAACCTGTCTTCAAGACTTCGTTCAACATCAAACTGGAAAATTGATACTCTTCTTGGTGAAAGTTCAATATTTTCTCCTCTTCTTGCCTTTTCATACAGCCTCTCACCTCCAACCTAATAAGAAGGTGTCAAAATGGGCGGGTCAGAATGGGTCGGGTCGGGTCGGGCCAATCACTTTTTTGTCTTTTCTTTAGGGTTTACCCATGTGAGGTTTGGTTTTAACAGGAAAAGACTTACTTTAATGGCAGAGAACATTGGAGGGACTTGCCATATTTCACCACAAAATGATGCAGCCGTTTTCTTTATGTCATCATCTTTAATGTGTTCCCATGCCTCACGTTGTATCACTGCTGAGTCAGCATCTAGGGTTGAGGTTGCTTCCCCTAATCGAAGCACTCCACTATAACCTTTAACCATACCCTGAAATCTGCAATTAAATTTCAAAAAATTTCCTAACATCAACTGCTACCAAATCATGATTTTATCTAATAACGACATAAAAAGTAATTAATAGAAGTATATAACATAACTGTTACCTATCAACCAACTTTGTTGCTTTGCCAATACATACAATAAGCAAACCAGTTGCCATAGGATCAAGGGTGCCTGCATGCCCAACCTGTAACAACCAACATACTTAATTACAATTAAACATGATTAGTTGCAATATGATACACTTGCCTCTCATCCTATACAATTTACATATATATGATTTACATATGGTAGAAGAAAGAAGGGGAGAAGGGTAGTATGGGTAATTCACATGAGAAGTCGGTTAGGGTTGCTATAAATAAAGAAGTTAGGGAATAATGTAGGCATGTTTGGTTTGGGTAAAGTTAGGAGTAGCTTATCTAGTGTAATTCTCTCTCTAGTTAATTAGGTTTCCTGTAATTCATGTATTCGTTTACTTCCTTCGTCAATTCCATTACAGTTGATCATTTCCTTTCATCTTATTGTTCAATCGATTAGAGTTCTATCAGATTTGTGTTCGATACTACTAAAGTGTATCAATTGGTATCAGAGATGGTTGTTCCTATATCCATGGCTGCCGCTAAGCAATTAGGCGTTCAAGTAGATGAAATTGAATACGATTTGCACTTTCCTCTTATTGGATACGGTTTACACGTATACGATTTGCATATGGTAGAAGAAAGAAGGGGAGAAGGGTAGTATGGGTAATTGGTAGGAGAAATATGTTAGGGGCTATAAATAAACTGTTTGAGATAATAAGGGGCATGTTGGTTATTTGGTAAAGTTAGTATTAGTTTAGCCCTAGAATAATTCTCCCTCTATAGTCCTTTACGTTTCTGTAATCTTTCAATCCCAGTTCTGTAATCGTTTACTTCCTCAATCAATATCATTTCATTTGATCGTTCGTTTCAATTGATTGCTCGATACTACTAAAGTGTATCACAATACCCTGCTACAAGTGCAAAAAACTAAAAATATAAAAATACCTTTTTAACATTGACCAATCGCCGCAATTTCCCGCAAACTGTAAATGAAGTCCATCCTGTAAATAAAACAGCATCATCTTTAAAAATGTGTGACAGCCAGCAAGGTAAATAGCTGGCATTATTGTAAAATGACAAAAATGCCCCTAATTTCAGAAGAAATACAAACCTTTAGGTTTGTTAACCAGAAGAACAGCACCAGTTGGACCATCCCATTTAGGAGGAAGCCCTGAACTCCTACCAGAAACAAACGGTAATGTTTCATCAACTTCATTGGGTTCTTTCTTCAAACACTTAAAAAACTCCTCAACTTTTTTCTCAGTAACATCCATTTTAACATCTTTTTCGTTTGTTTCTTGAACCTTTTCTCGATTTTCCTCCTCAAAAAACATCAATCTTTTGTCATCTTTTTTCTTGGTAGCATTCTTAACTGTATTCTGTTGACCTGGTTCAAGAAAGGCCTTATCAAAACATTGATCAGGAAAAAACTTCTTCTCCAATTGATAGACCATTTTATAATGTTTATCTTTTTCCCATGGATATGCAAATGCATCATAAAAATATAATTCCTCTTCTCTTTTATGTAATGTGCGTAACTTAACAACTTCTTGTTTTAATTCAACATACTTACTTTTCTCATGCTTACCGTTATCATCATTAAATTCTGAATCTGAACCGTACATTCTTTTCTCCCTTTTGTTATAATACTTCCTCATAGATTTATCCAACACTGGCTGATTTTGAATTTGATCTTGAGTTTGTGTGGTTGATGATGATGCTGATTCTGAGGTTAATTTCATATCAACCCAATCGTCAAAACCTAATTGGGAATCGGAGGGATTGGAATTTGGGGGCGGTGGGCGGCGGCGGAGAGGGTGGTTGTGCGGTGGAGATTGTGGTGGGCGAGTGATTATCATTTCGTATTGGAGTGGAAATGGGGTTTTGGTGGTGGAATATGAAAGTAAAGATTGTGGTTTGCAGGGTAGTTTTGTACGGAATGAGAAGATGGAACGAGGGAGGAAGAGGACAAGAGACGATGCACGGTTTATGCAATTTAATTTCGCCATTTTTGGAGTAAATTTGATTGCAAATGATGGAACAGAGGGGGTTTTGAACCAGACGGAAAGAAGGTTAGGGGTTTGGGATATACCTTTGAGGTAGACTACTGTATAACTTAAAAACTTTTATACTTCATTCTATTCAAAATAAGTGATACCTTTTTTCTTTTTAGATTGATTCAAAATAGATGATACATTTTGAAAAATTACTTTATTTGATAAAAATTGGTGGGATCCACACTCACTAACTATCTACTTTAACAAAGTGAAATGACTCATTTACTCTTACTTTTTACTTTTAAACATCATTAATTCACTTTATTCAAAATGTGTGGACTCATTCTCAACTAACCATTCAATTAATCTAATTTAATCATCATTATATAATCTTTTGCCTTATAAACCGTGAAACTCAAAGTGTATCACTTATTTTGAATTGGAGGAAGTATTATTTATATTTAGGAAAATGATAATGACATATTTTAAGGCTCTCAATAAGAAGCTAAAACTAAAGTAAAAACCGCCCCTGAATTTTAGAATCACTACTCCATCAATGAATATATAATCATTTTATGCATGTTAGAGATAGCCGTAAGGATTTTTATTAACAAAACTCTTATATTTATATATCCAAGGTTTGTATTCTTGTGATAGAGAAACGTTCAAGATAGTCCTTAACTTAACCATTCATCAATAAGATCTAATGCTCAAAATTAATTACGCATTTTATGCATCGAGGGGTATTTTAGTCATTTGGCACTTAAAAATAATTTCGATTTTTTTATTTTAATTTAGTGTTATTTTTTTTATTTATTATTATTATTTTTATTATTTTTTCCGCTAAAAATTAATATTTATTTGATAATTACGTGTAATACACAATCACATGTGATTCAATATGCAATCACATTATGTGTTACTAATGAAAAATAAAAAAATAATAACAAAAAAATATATTTTAAAAAGGGACCAAAATACCCCTCCAAGTGTAAATATGTGATTAATATTAACCATTACTTATAATTAATCAATAGTCGAGATTTGTCTCTTAGGACTACATAAAAATTAAGAATTACCTTGAATACAACCATCTAGTGATTTTAGTATCAAATGTAATGTGTTAGTCTTGACTTAATGGTCATGAGTTTAAGTCCTATTATGAACATAATGGAATAGATTATGTGTCTTTTAAAATAAATTATATTTATATTTATTTACATTAGATACTAAACATATATGCAAAAAAAAAAAAACATATAGAAGTATCTATAATATTTATAAAATGAGTGATTTTTACATCATAATTTTTAATGCATTTACTATAATTATTGTTTAATATAATCATACAATTAGTTGTAAAACATGTACAATATGGTGTATGAAAAAAATTGTGGTGTACTGAATTACCTATGTATGAATCATATTCTATCCCATAACAAAGCCACATTTCAATCAAGCTACAAGTCCATCATTACACAACTATTGGCAAACGAAATAGATATATCAAATCATTAAACTTTCTATGTATTATATAAATATTGTTTCTTGATTCACTTCATTTTTGCCAATGACATACACTGATACAAGAACATAACTGTAAAATTACTGCAAAAGGGTGAACTCCGAATACCTAGTCAGCCACTAAAAAATAACTTTTAAGATTATTTGTAATGGCGACCAAAGGAGAGGTCATGGGTAGCCGAGGACGCATCCCCATCCTCTCTTTTGCTCGGTATGGTCAGTCAGACGACCGAATGGTTGTATCTAGCAAAGCTGCTTGGTTGTGTCGCTTCCCCATGGTTTGGTAATGCATTCGGTCAATATTACGAACATTTGGTCATGTGTATAATCTAAAAGAGAGAAAGTTGAGGTAACGCTAATATAATAATTGATAACCCATGTTGCTTGTGGTACTACCGTACTATTAGTCTAAACTCTAAACAACCTATTTAAACTTTTACCTTTTCTTTTTCATAACCGACCTCTTTTTAACTTCATTGAAGAGTTTTAGTCAACAATTAATACCCAATGGCTAAAATTTGCACAAGGAATTGAAGGCATGAGATGTTCTGGCATGCATTGAAATTGATGTAAACAAATTGGAGTTGGAGATCGAGTTATTTATTCATCTGAGGTATAAAGATGGATGGAATAGAAATTCAATTACTAACAATCCTACGTCACAACTTGTTGCTCATTTGTATTCATCATCTATGTAATATATATCTTTTTTTTACGCAATACGTTGACATGAAGAAAAAACAACTTTAGTATATGAAAAGATGGGTTGTCTTTAAAGGAACCTGTTGATTATAGGTTGTTAATGCGTCCGAAAATTTGTCCCTTAAACCCGGGATCTTTAAGCATCACACTACAAAATGAAACATAAGGTGTTTAAGATTGTTTGTCATTATTAATATTTCTCGTGTATATTGTTTGTCATTATTAATATTGTTCGTCATTATTAACATAAATCGTGATAAATCACATGTAGCTCGTAAAATTTTTAGTTATAAGACTGATGAAACATATGTTGTATATATACAAGTAATGGTGATTTTCGGTTAAAACAAGAACCAAAACGCAGCGGAAAGATTTAATTACCATACACGGATCTAATATTAAATCATACAATTAAACTACAAGTAAAATCAAAGAGAATGGTATAAGAATTCATACCCTAGTTGCCTTTGATTTAGATGAATCGGATGGATGTAGATGGTGACCGAAACCAAGTATTCCAAAGGAGAATACCTATAAAGATAATCCACACAACACTTGTGCTTGAACACCAAAGGATGCTAGTCATAATCTTCAAGCAAATGGAAGCAAAAACTTGAGAGAAAATGGTGATGGTAGACGGCCAAAACAAGAGAGCAAGAAGGGAATTTATGGAGCCATTATGTCTCTTTAATGGTGCCATTAAACACCCTTTAATGATTTCCATAAACCATTTGTTTTATTTGTACTCAAGTCCCTAGCTTTTGTTCCTTCTAGTTTGCTCATAATAAAGTTCCAATATTAAAAATTAATATTAAACTTTAGTATATACAAGCATGTAGCTTATATTAATATATAATGCAATTACCCTAATTACACTATATATCTTATGGTGTTAAGTGTTTAAGTGTGTGACCATTTAAGCTCACAAACAACTAGCCATATAACTATATGTTATACGCGTGAAGCATATTCCAACAACAAGCTCATAAGTTGACGTACCTACAAAAAATATACCCCCTTGTGGCCACGGAGGTTCATCTGCGCCGACTCCGAGCTACCTGCAAAGCGGGTGGTCGCCATGGGATTAGTCGGCTTGCAAAGCGAGCCGGAACCCAGGTTACCAAAAGAAAAAAAAAGTTGACGTACCTACGTGTAATGAACCGGCGTTAACTATATAATTCGTAGAGCACTGTCAACCGTGAAGCAATTGACATCACCACTTTTTGCCAAATCAGCGTCACATCAGTTCAAATTTCAACTGACATATATACTCATGCCATCAATACTCGTTCTATTGAGTTTTCTGAGTCACGCCATTATAAAACATACACACAATATTAAATACTCTATTAAATTACCTTGGGCTCCACAAAACATCTGTCTCCCCTCTTCCTTTGACCGAGGTGTTAAGCCCCTTATCGCACAACTGACGAGACGTACCAATAAGAAAGGAAGGAGATGTTGTTGGTTATCCCGATTCCCCTTGGCACGAGTCTTAATATTTCAGGTTGACTAGCTGGTACCCGCGCAATGCGGCGACGGGTACCCTGTAACTATTTTATGCGGCGAATTAATGTTTTTTGTTAAAAAAATTAACACAAATGGTTACAATGTTTGCTTGCGCATATCTAAAAATGAACACAATACACTGGTTAAAATTCGACCGGGAAAAGGAAAAAAGTTCAGTTCGTAAACTTTGGGTTAAAATAAGGGCAAAAAAGTAAATGAAATTAACTCTCTTAAATGTTATATTAAATTGCATCAATATCATTAATAATAATAAATACAGGTAACTAATATATAGTCTAATAGTGCAGTTGGAGTCTCTTTCTTAGAAAGATCGATCTTAGAAATTTCCTTTCCATGGTAATATAATTAAAAGTGATAATGTGATCAACGCTAATAAAAGGGTTGCAAGCTCAAATTTTAGCTGCAAGACTAAATACTTAAGAGTGTAATGGCCAAATATTTTCATAGGGGAGCAAAAATTATAAAAAAAACAATAATCTACAATTACTTTAATTAGATTTTGAACACCAAGTGGGTATACTTTTGTGTTTTGCACCGATGGTAAAATGGACATCACAAGAAGGAAAATTTTTGGTAATTGGTACAACTTGGTTGGGCCCAAAATAAGGTTCTATTTTCTATCAACTTTTTCGGTTTTTCCCATGCGTTTTTAATCTTTCTAGTTTACTGTGACAATCTTTTTTCTAAAAAGTAAAAATTTTAAGCACTATAAATACACATAGATGCAACATATGACCAATTCTCTATTAATCTTACTCATTAGAGATAGAACATAACCAAAGCAAACACATTTATAAGTGAATGAGTCAAAATTACTACATCTACAATTTTTTCTAAGAAATATTTAATAAACTAACTGAACCAACTTAACTTATCATCATGCAAACAAAATGCTAAGATAAATACACCACAAGTGAATAACTAAATAACTAAAACCATAAGTAAACATTTAAATTTGTACCCAAACCTAGGTATTAGGTCCTTCCTAACAATTAGGTCCTTCCTAACAGCTTTCCAATCCAAAATAACACAATGCAAAAATTGACTAATCGAGAAAAACAAAACACCAAAAATAGAATCACAAACTAATCCCGATCGAATACTTTTCATAAAGGACTCCATCCTTCTAAGACGCGTGCAAACAGTTGGTTGGAACCTCGTCGTCCGTCCATCGTGGAACTCGTCGCCTACCTAAGCCGTTGGCACGGCTGCCAACGTCATCGAAGGTGGGCCTCATCAGTAGATCGTGTCGTAGCCCGGACAAGTTTGACTAAAGACATGAAAATGTATAGTTTAAGGTTGGTTTAAAATGTGGCTTTTTGTTTGAAAAGTTAGGTACATGTAGGGTACAACTGCGCCAAATAGGATGAAAACGATGAAGGTTTCTAATAATTTGATGTGAATGGACATGAGCCATAAAAGACATATTCTCTAAGAAGGGTTCTATACTGATGAAAAGATTGTACCTGAAAACAAATAGACGTTAATATGTAAATTTCAGTTTGTGTACCGTGTTGTTCTTACAAGTAGTTAACAGACTACAAGATGAAAAGAAGTACAATTAAATAAAAATAGTTATAACCAACCAAAATGGTATCTTCGTTTTTTCACAACCTGCACAAACCACTAAACAGTGAGTTAATTAGTGCAAGCCACTATAAGCAAAAAAACAAACAAATTGTGTCCATAGGATTTTTTAGAGTAAAATAAGAAAAAAGTTGACATAAAAATTAACATCTCTAGAATTCGCCCAATAGGCCAATAACGAGCACCTTCAACTGTCGAAAATTTGAGAATATTGATTATTAAAAAAAAGTAAAGCTTAAAGAAGATTAAAGAAACAGTCTATTAAAGCTTACATGGGAGAATTTCGATCCAACAGGAATTAGCAAGAAATCTGTTCCTTATGACCAGTAAAGCGGCAATCTTTATCGAAATTTTTAGACCTGGTAATCATTTGCTTCAAAGAAAGATAGAATATATTAATATAAGCGAACATGAAAAACCATTACCATCCATAACATTTGCGAGCATAAAGCATCCATAACATTTGCGAGCATAAAAGCGAACATGAAAAACCATTACCATCCATAAACTTCATTGTCAAAAAAAGCGAACATAGGAACATAATACATAAATCGCTCGTTATTGGGAGGATGGCAGAAATCAATGAAAGCTTACAGAAATCGCTTAAAAGAGGTTTGTCATCGTCATGAAGAAATAGAGATTCAGAGGATGGCAGAAATCGATTATTAAGTTGAATCAGATTTCCAAGGAATTTATTCCACTTCCAAAAAAAACCGTTCATTGCCCAAGAAACAGCTTGAGTGTGTACAGGTAGGAACAGAATACAAAGGGGTGGTATTGATGAAAAGATTTTCGGTGAGCAAGGTGTATATAGGAAGTTGTTCAAGTAATCAACAAGATCCCGTGTAGCTTAGTTGGTTATTTCCTATTGTTGCTAACCGGCAGGTCTGAAGTTCGATTCCAAGCAAGGTCATCTTTTTTACAAAATCAATTATTTCCATAATTAGCAAGTGTGTTGGCTGAATTTTCAGCCTTACTAATTATGGAAGGGGTAAACCCTTTATAATATAGTGTAGATGTATTTGATTGTTTGAATTCTGAGCAATCAGGTTACTTACGAAATATATTTTCAGGATCGAGAAAATTGATATAATTTATTGAGAAATAGCCACATGATAAATTCAATTTCTTTATTAGTGGTATATTGGTGTATTTTTCGCATGTCGTTAACTATGTTGAATGTTTGACCCCACGTTAAAATTGACGCTTCTTAGGTGCTGTTTGTTTTTTAAGAGGTGAAAGGTCTGCGGTCTGCGGACCACATCTGCAGAGAAGATGTGGACCAAACGTCTGCAGTGCATAAGAAAAAAATTGTTTGTTTTTTAATGCCTGCGGGCTGATAAAAAAATTTTAGTGTCGTCATTGGTGGTGGTGGTGAGGCGGTTGTGGTAGGTGGCGGCGGTGGTTCGTGGCGGCGGTGGGTGGAAGTGGATGATATGTAGTAGTGGTGGTAGTGTGTGATAGGTGGTGGTGGAGGTGGGTGGTAAAAGAGGTGGGTGGTGGCGGTTAGTGGCGGCGGTTGATGGTGGTAGTAGGTGGTGGTGGTGGTGGTAGTGGTGGTGGTATGTGGTGGTGGGTGGTGTTGGAGGTGGCGATTGGTGGTGGTAGTAGGTGGTGGCGGCGGTTGGTGATGGTAGTAGGCGGTGGCGACGGTAGGTGGTGGCGGCGGCAGCGGTAGGTGGTGGTGCGCGACGGGGGTGGTAGTGGTGGTGGTAGGCCGGGGTGGTAGTGGTCTTGGTGGTAGATAAACTTGTTTTCAAGGTTTAAGTAAAATGTCTTCCAAACTTGAAAGACTATGGTTCGAGTCTTCTCCAAGAATACCTCAAAAAGACTTTTCCTGCTCTTCTGACTTCCAAAAAACAAACAGTCTTTTCCTAAAATGTCTTCCCGCCTGCAGACATAAAATCTCAAAAAGACTTTTTGTCAAAAAACAAACACCACCTTAGTAAATACGGAATTTATGATTTTTAAAACGTCCAAATATTAGTAAAGATAGAAATCCTTTTTAAATTGGCTATTCCGTGTAAATGTATGTTTAATTAACCTCACTTTTTTTAATAGCTTGTCATACTTCCACCAATTATCCCCATTTCTAGTGTTCTTTATAATTTAAAAAGTATCATTCGTAATGTTCCATTTCGCTTCCAAAAATCTGAACTCGTTACGATTGTCATAGCGATACAATTTTACCTCGAGCATCAATTTTGGAATTGATTCGTCCTTCAATTCCCGTTATGTGATGAACAAGCACAGCAACTTGGTGTTAGATAATTTCGTGATGATTTCGTTTACTTGGAAAATTGTGAAGTCGTGAAACACTTTCAGATCAAATTATTTCGGTACAACGAAATCTTCAATCGGATAAAATCACAATTTCAAGAACAGAGAATTTATGAATTTGTTGTGAGAATTTCGTACCAGATTAAGATTATGACCAAAATCATCCTTAATCCACATTATGTGGAAAACCGAATTGAACTGCTATTGGCAGTTTGGAAACCGTATAAAACTGGCCAAAACTGACTGACCCCGTTCCCAGGGGCGCTGCGCCCGGACCCCGTTCAGTCGGTGTATTTTAATCAGAATAAATTTAAACAAGGGTGCACTCCGCACCATCCTTACTTGTTTAATATTTATTAAGATTATATTTGGTCAACAAATTTATCCCATTACACTTAAATAATATTGGTGATACAAATCACCAACACTTGGGTATTGAAACCCCCTGATTCTGGTTTTGATTACATTGCTTTTGCCGAAATTTAGCCCATGTTCTTATTTACAAATTCTTATCAATTCGACGATGCACCCTAATTTGGTCTGTAGTTACCAATTGTCTAATCTATTTCCTTTTTTTTTTCTTTTTCTGCGGGTGTTCTCATTGATCAACTGTCATCTTTGTCCGTTCCTCCCACCGTCAGTTTACCAGATGAATCACTCATTAACATGTAAAAAAAACATTTAAATCCTCATGAAATATAGTTAAACGTCATCACATTACACGGGTACTCTACTAGTACTTATGAAAACGTGTGGAATTCAAGTACATTAACTTCAAAAGTCGGATCGCCAAATTTTACAAAAATAGAAAACAAGATGAAAAGAGAAAACTTCCACGTACTAACAATCGACCCCAAAAATATGTTTTTTTTTTGTTCGGTCGTTTAAATACTAATTAACATGTCTTAATTATTAGTTTAGTTAAGCTTAAGCTTGCTTCGAGTTTTTTAATGTTGCTCATTTGTTGCTAGTTAAGAGTTTCTCACACCGCATATTCAAACAATTAAACATGTAGATGAACTTTCTTTATTTTTTAAAGAGAATAAGAAAATTCACATGTCCATTACAAATACTATATATGGGTATGCAATGCAGTTATTGTTAGAAAATTTTGGACATATATAATTATATGTATATTTGTTATATATAATTAATAGTTAACATGTCCAAAATGTAGTTGTGGTGAATGAGATTTCGACTCTCAAAGTGGGGTGTATAGAATAAAGAAATAAAACAAATGAACTAGTGGGAACTTGAACCTATTCACGCTCGTCTCCCGGGTTTCATGTGGTTTCGGTTTTGCCACTCGGTTTAGTGGAATGTATTCAAATAATATTATTAATAATAATATTTATAATTTTAATGTTTGTCATTAAAATTTATTTGAATTGTTTTGATCTTTGTAATGAATTGGTTTAATGACAATAATGTATGTCATTAATCCACTTGACCATCTTCCATACATCTTCCATTATAAATAGTGGGTTTGATCATTTGGAAGAACACACACAAATTCATATATTTTCCTACTCACTTACAAGCATCACATATGCTCTCCATTGATAGTGTTCCTTAAACACAAGAACTTTCAATAAGTGTTCGGGCTTGGATTATATCCGGTAGTGTAAAACTACTCGGTTGTTTTACCCTGGGAAATAGACGACGAATCTATTTTAAGGGAATCGTGAATTTCCCGAGACTCAACCAAACTCGTTTCTTCTTTGTTTCTACATATTCTTGTTTCATTGTATTTGTTTTAGTCATTTCCCAATTGTATTGTATTTTATTTAATGAAAATTGATATTAACTCCTACAGTTATGAGTATCATATAATTATATTTTATGGTGATCAATTAGTAGGTGTTGATACATTAGTTCTCATTTTACTAAATTTTATTTTTTATACTTTAATTAATTACTCATAGTAAGTACTACTCCGTATAACTCAACTTTTACAATAGTACGAGGCAGCATGGCCCATGCGATGCACGGGATTCGTTCACAATAATGAGTTATTTTGAGTGCATATCGTGTACAATTTACTGGTATCACGTGAAAAGTACGAAAAGTGTGATGGGTTACATGTTTAACTTTGATTACGGGTATTCTACCAAATGAGCAAAGTTGTTATTTATGTGTATTGATATTTAGGGTTTGTTGTTCTTTATTGAGTCATATGGATTGTCTATGTTAATTGCAATTATTACTTTAGCTTGAAATAGATTTCGTATGCGTGAGTAGGCCTGTGAAAATTGGACCAAGAACCGACCGGGATCGCATAATCGGACTGGACCGAACCGAGCGCCATCGGTTCGGTTCTCGATTGGTTCTAATTTTTATGAAAATTCAGTTCTCGGTTCCAATTGGTTCGGTTCTGAGTGGTCCGATTCGGTCCAAAACTGAGAAAAACTGAAAATAGTCGAAGAAATTGCCTCGGTTCTGTTCGGTTCCGACAGGTTCTCGGTACAATTCGGTTCTGAGCATCATGTGTTCGGTCCTCGGTCCATCCAAAACCATTTTTTCCTTCGGTCTGGGTTTTTTTTAAATAAATATCTGTCATCGTGCATTTTTTATATTGATTGATTTTAATAAACCTATAAAGTTTGTTGCTATGTAATTAATATTTAACCATAATCTAGATATTCAACTATTTTTGTGATTCATAAATGCATGGACATTATTTTGTTTTGTTTATTAAATATTATTTATGGTAAAAATTTTGATCTTACAATTGATTAATTTGTTATTTTTTATAAATGGATTTATATAATATTATTATTAATATTAAATGCATGGTGTTAATACAACTTCAAAGTAAGAACTCAATTTTTATAAGTAGATGTTCTGTTAGGGTAAAAGGTAATATCGTTTGAAAACTTAATATCATTTGCATCATGATAGTGTGGTATTTGTAGTTTATAATATGTAACTTCAATTTATATGAAAAGACTATTATTTAATTTAATTTACTACTATTATTTTTCTGTTAAATTCTTTGTATTATTTAATTAATATGTAACTTCTAGTTAAATGAAAAAGACTATTATTTAATTAAATTTACTACTATTATTTATGTTAAACTTTTTTTATACTCTATTACATTTATTCATGAGCATCATTTATAACAAAAACTTAATTTTTTAACATATAATATAATTCAATACAACATAAACTATGAAACTCAATTTTTTTATGATCCATATATATAGATATAAATATAGAATATAGATATAGATGTTAAGATATCAGTAAGTTATATACTTGATACAAATCAATGAAAGAAATTTAGCGAGGAGAAAGAATAAAATTGCTAAAGGTCTTTGTTGTTTACTCCACTTATTAGATGTTTCTTTTGGATGCACCTTTAAAGTGTTAAATTTTTGCATCATGAAAATAAGTATTTATAGATCTTAATGTGTAAGATTCATAAAACTTGAAAAATCTCTTATTTTATTGAACTTTTTATTATTATATATTTATATTAATTACAAAACTCTTGGTCTTACAATTTAATGAGTTTGTCAAATTGTTCTTAAAATGAATTCATTAGTATAATTTATGTTAAAACTCTTGATTTTATAAGTATTGAGCTTCTCAATCTTTATTAACATTATATATTTAGTATTATAATAAATACAACATCAAAATGGAACTCAATTTTTATATTTTAAACGTATACAAAAGAAGTAAGCATAAATTTAACAACCATCAATATATGTAATTAATATTTTCCTACTAATTAGAGAATCGCAAGTTTATGTTAAAACTCTTGATTTTACAACTATTGAGCTTCCCAATCCTTATTAACATGATTTATTTAATATTATAATAAATCCAACATCAACATGAAACTCATTTTATATATTTTATATATATACAAAAGAAATAAGTATAAATTCAACAACCATCAATATATTTCATTAATTATTTCCTACTAATTAGAGAATCGCAAGTTGTGAAAAATGACGATCGAAACCTATTAATTGGATTAAAAATAAAATAACAAATCAAATGAACAACAATTTATGGCCATTAACATGATAAGATATCCATCTTAAATAATTGTGATAATATCATACACAATCTCATATACTATAATGATAACTATTAGATCTTTTATACAAAATGTACATAAACAACGAATAAAATTTTTATACATATATACAAAAGAGGTTGTGAAATTTTAAACAAAAACAACTAACATACTCTCTCTAAAATAAAATCATAAAGAGTTCATCTCTATGACTTTTTTTTCTTCAAAAAATACAAATAATAAAGATTATGTTGGATTACCAATTAATAGTGACGATAAAATACCAAAAGCCCTATAGATCTTTGTTGTTGACTCCACTTGTTAGGTATTTCTTTTGGATGCACCTTTAGAGTGTTACAATTTTTGCTATATATATGATAGTGAGTATTTATATATGCTAATGTGTAAGATTCATAAAATTTGAAAAGTCTCTTATTTAATTGAACCTTTTATTATCATAATTATTTATATTTATTTTAAAACTTTTGGTCTTGCAATTTAATGAGTTATTTTTATAAATGAATTTATATAATATTATTATTAATATTAAATGCATGATATTTATTGCAACTTCAAAATTGGAACTCATTTTATATATATATATATATATATAGATTTATTTATTTATATTTACAAATATGTAAGTGAACACTTATATGAAAATGAATGATCTTGTTTATTATGAACTTTGCTACATATTGATTATTGAAGTAATGTACAATGTGACTTGCCTTCACCTCCGATTGTAATTTATTCCTTTTGTTTTCCCGTTTGCATTGTCATCATGCCTTTTGTTGCCCAACGATCGTATCGTCAACCCACATGTTTAGCTTTTGGTGTGTGTTATATATACTATATAGACTTTAACACTTGAGTATAAGATATAATCAAAGAATTAGACGATATAATCAAAGAATTATGAGGAACTGAATGATACCGATTTGAGTATAAGATATTGTGTAATCATCAGAGTAACACCGCTGGAGATAGTCGATCCTGCAAAATAAACAAACCTAAATTAAACGATGTATCATTACACAAAACTTACTTAAAAATATCAAGACATATTTGCTTCATGAATTCACTAAAATGAAATTCATAATAGGAGAATAGATGAATGAGATTAACAACCTTACTTACCTATTTATACTAAATTATAAATTAATTAATACTTTTAATATGTGTCTTTAAATTTGCTAGAAACTAAAACCTATATATTAAATATAACAATTTAATTTACCTTTAATATGTGTCTTTACATTTGCTAGAAACTAAAACCTATATATTAAACATAATAATTTAATTTAATTTAATTAATCGTATAAATGAATTTATTACATTATTAATATTATTAATATTAAATGAAAGGTATTAACTTCAACTTCATTTTTGAACTCATTTTTTATATATATAATATATAGATTATACATATACAAAAGAAAATAAGCATCAATTCATCAACCACCAATATATTTAATTAATATTTTCCTACAAATTAGAGAATCGCAAGATGTGAAAAATGGCGATCAAAACCTATTAATTGCATTAAAAGTAAAATAAAAAATCAAATGAACAACAATTTGTGACCATTAACATGATAAGATATCTATCTTAAATAATTGTGATAATATCATACACAATCGCATATACTATAATAATAACTATCAGATCATTATATAATATAATTTTTATACAAAATGTAAATTAACAACGAATAACAATTTTATACATATATACAAAAGAGGTTGTGTAATTTTAAACAAAAACAACTAACATACCCTCTATAAAACAAAATCATAAAGATTATGTTGGATTACCAATTAATAGCGACGATATATAATAAAAGCCCTATAGATCTTTGTTGTTGACTCCATTTGTTAAGTATTTCTTTTGGATGCACCTTTGGAATGTTAAATTTTTTGCAATATGAGAATGAGTATTTATAGATGCTAATATGTAAGATTAATAAAACTTGAAAAGCCTCATATTTATTGAACATTTTATTATTATTATTATTATTATTATTTATATTTATTTCAAAACTCTTGGGCTTACAATTTATTATAATATTATTACTATTTATATTATGATAATATTATTAATATTAATTGCATGGTATTAATTGCAACTTCAAAATTGGAACTCAATTTTTATATATACGAGGCAGCATGGCCCGTGCGATGCACGGGCTTCGTTCACAATAATGAGTTATTTTGAGTGCATATCGTGTACAATTTATTGGTATCAGCTCGAAAGTACGAAAAGTGTGATCGGTTACATGTTTAACTTTGATTACGGGTATTCTACTAAATGAGTAAAGTTGTTATTTATGTGTATTGATGTTTATGGTTTGTTGTTCTTATTAGGTCATATGGATAGTGTATGTTAATTGCAATTATTTCTTTAGCTTGAAATAGATTTCGTATGCGTGAGTAGGCCTGTGAAAATTGGACCGATAACCGACCGGGATCGCATAACCGGATTTGACCGAACCGAGCTCCATCGGTTCGGTTCTCGATGGGTTCTATTTTTTATGAAAATTCAGTTCTCAGTTCCAACTGGTTCAGTTCCGAGTTGTCCGATTCGGTCCAAAACTGAGAAAAAACTGAAAATAGTCGAAGAAATTGCCTCGAAACTGTTCGTTTCCGACTGGTTATCGGTATGGTTCGGTTATGAGCATCGTACGTTCGGTCCTCGGTCCATCCAAAACCATTTTTTCGTTCGGTCTGGATTTTATTTTAATAAATATCTGTCAGCGTGCATTTTTTATATTGATTGATTTTAATAAACCTATAAAGTTTGTTGCTATGTAATTAATATTTAACCATAATCTAGATATTCAACTATTTTTGTGATTCATAAATGCATGCACAATATTTTGTTTTGTTTATTAAATATTATTTATGGTAAAAAATTTGATCTTACAATTGATTAATTTATTATTTTTTATAAATGGATTTATATAATATTATTATTAATATTAAATGCATGGTGTTAATGCAACTTCAAAGTTGGAACTCAATTTATATAAATGAATGTTCTGTTAGGGTAAAAGATAATATTATTTGAAAACTCAATATCATTTGTATCATCATAGTGTGGTATTTGTAGTTTATAATATGTAACTTCAAGTTATATGAAAAGACTATTATTTAATTAAATCTACTACTATTATTTTTCTGTTAAATTCTTTGTCTTATGTAATTAATATGTAACTTCTAGTTAAATGAAAAGACTATTATTTAATTGAATTTACTACTATTATTTATGTTAAATTTTTTGTATACTCTATTACGTTTATTCATGAGCATCATATATAATAAAAACTTATTTTTTTAGCATAGAATTCAATACAACATAAACTATTAAACTCAATTTTTTTTTATGATCTATATATATAGATATAGATGTTAAGATATCAGTAAGTTAAATACTTGATACAAATCAATGAAAGAAATTAATAGCGAAGAGAAAGAACAAAATCGCTAAAGGCATTTGTTGTTTACTCCACTTGTTAGATGTTTTTTTGGATGCACCTTTAGAGTGTTAAAATTTTGCATCATAAAAATAAGTATTTATAGATCTTAATGTGTAAGATTTATAAAACTTGAAAAGTCTCTTATTTTATTGAACATTGTATATATATATATATATATATATATATATATATATATATATATATATATATATATATATATATATATTTGGTAACCTGGGTTCCGACTCGCTTTGCAAGCCGGCTAATCCCAGGGCGACCACCCACTTTGCAGGTAGCCCAGAGTCGGCGCAGGTGAACCTTTACAAAACTTTTGGTCTTACAATTTAATGTGTTTGTCAAATTGTTATTAAAATGAATTCATTACTATAATTTATGTTAAAACTTTTGATTTTATAAGTATTGAGCTTCTCAATCTTTATTAACATGATTTATTTAGTATTATAAGAAATGCAACATCAAAATAGAACTCAATTGTTATATTTTATGCATATACAAAAGAAGTAAGCATAAATTTAACAACCATCAATATATTTAATTAATATTTTCCTACTAATTAGAGAATTGCAAGTTTATGTTAAAACTCTTGATTTTACAACTGTTAAGCTTCTCGATCCTCATTAAATGATCTATTTGATATTATAATAAATGCAACATCAACATGAAACTCATTTTATATATTTTATACATATACAGAAGAAATAAGCATAAACTCAACAACCATCAATATATTTAATTAATATTTTCCTACTAATTAGAGAATCACAAGTTGTGAAAAATGACGATCGAAACCTATTAATTGGATTAAAAGTACAAATCAAGTGAACAACAATGTGTGGCCATTAACATGATAAGATATCCATCTTAAATAATTGTGATAATATCATACACAATCTCAACTATTAGATCTTTTATACAAAATGTACATAAACAACGAATAAAATTTTTATACATATATATAAAAGAGGTTGTGAAATTTTAAACAAAAACAACTAACATACTCTCTATAAACCAAAGATCTATAAAGAGTTCATCTCCATGACCTTTTTTTTCTTCAAAAAATACAAATAATAAAGATTATGTTGGAATACCAATTAATAGCGACGATAAAATACCAAAAGCCCTATAGATCTTTGTTGTTGACTCCACTTGTTAGGTATTTTTTTTTGATGCACCTTTAGAGTGTTAAAATTTTTGCAATATGTGAATGAGTATTTATAGATGGTAATATGTAAGATTCATAAAACTTGAAAAGTCTCTTATTTAATTGAACATTTTATTATCATGATTATTTATATATATTTCAAAACTCTTAGTCTTACAATTTAATGAGTTATTTTTATAAATAAATTTATATAATATTATTAATATTAAATGCATGATATTTATTTCAACTTCAAAATTGGAACTCATTTTTTATATATAATATATAGATTGGATTAAAAGTACAAATCAAATGAACAATAATTTGTGGTCATTAACATGATAAGATATACATCTTAAATAATTGTGATAATATCATACACAATCTCAACTATTAGATCTTTTATACAAAATGTACATAAATAACGAATAAAATTTTTATACATATATACAAAAGAGGTTGTGAAATATTAAACAAAACAACTAACATACTTTCTATAAAACAAAATCATAAAGAGTTCATCTCCATGATCTTTTCTTCTTCAAAAAAATACAAATAATAAAGATTATGTTGGATTACCAATTAATAACGACGATAAAATACCAAAAGCCGTATAGATCTTTGTTGTTGACTCTACTTGTTAGGTATTTTTTTTGGATGCACCTTTGGAGTGTTAAATTTTTTTCAATATGTGAATGAGTATTTATAGATGGTAATATACAAATAATAAAGATTATGTTGGATTACCAATTAATAACGACGATAAAATACCAAAAGCCCTGTAGATCTTTGTTGTTGACTCCACTTGTTAGGTATTTTTTTGGATGCACCTTTGGAGTGTTAAAATTTTTGCAATATGTGAATGAGTATTTATAGATGCTAATATGTAATATTCATAAAATTTGAAAAGTCTCTTATTTAATTGAACATTTTATTATCATAATTATTTATAATTATTTCAAAACTCTTGGTCTTACAATTTAATGAGTTATTTTTATAAATGAATTTATATAATATTATTATTAATATTAAATGCATGATATTTATTGCAACTTCAAAATTGAAACTCATTTTCTATAGATACGAGGCAGCATGGCCTGTGCGATGCACGGGCTTTGTTCAGGCTAATGAGTTATTGATATCACCTGTAAAGTATGAACAAAGGAACGTGTGTCGGGGGGAAATGTGGAGTAACAAAACATGAGTGCTTATATTAACATAACGCATTAAAGGTTTTTTTAATTTTATTTTGCTATATTTTTTTGGTTCAATCATTAAAATTTTGATTTACAAATGGTGAAAATGTTATTGTTCTGGTTATCCTGAGTTCGAACTTACGGTTAAAATTACCCCTAATTCAACCCAAAAATTATTATAATGTTGTATAATCTAGAATCATAAAAATTAACTTATTATATGCACATTACGTTAGTGATGTTCAAATCTATGTAGCGATAATGTTAAACTTATGGTTACCTTCAGGCTTCAGGGCCTATTTTCAAGGCATACAAATTTTCAAGGCCTATTTTAGTAACATTTGTCCATTTTCAAAATTTAGGCCCATTCGTCATTTCATGATTTCAGCTATAAGCCCAAATGCCTACTTAACCATTGCCAAAACGGTCCATTTTCAAAATTTAGGGTACGTTTCATTCATATCTTCCGGCTTCCGTATTTCGTTCGGATTTCGGATTTCGTAATTGATTCTGTTCGTTCCTGTTCATTTCGTAAGAGACGGTAATCAAGCGTTCTTTAATTGATTATGAATTTCTGAAATTTTATTTTGTTCGTTCCTATCCATTCTGTTGGTGATTATTCTGTTGTTCCTGTCCATTTCTCGCTAATCCGGTAATCGATTGATGTTATTTGAATCTTAATTTGATGTTGTCCAATTTAGTGATTTAGCTTTTTTTATGTTTCTAATGAGTTTATGATGATGAGTTTATTAATGTACCCATGTTTAATCGTTTTTCATTAAAGTTTGATGGGTAATGTATTTTCACTATGCATTTTACTTTCTTGTAGTTGGAGCTTTGATTTAGTGAAAAAATTGAAAGCTCGATATGGGTTTTTAGAAATTTGCAGAAATACCATTTTGACATTGAAGTCAGAACTTAAGATGTTATGTATTCATTGTTTTGGTTCAAGATGCAATTAGTGAAAAGCAAAAAAATAACATTTGTTGGGTTTATTTTCTTCTAAAACTATATTGTATATAATTTTGCTACTAAGTGTGTATTGCAGTTAGGGAATTTCATACACTAAATGACAACATTTATTTCTGGGTTTGTGGCTGGATTTATAGTGGCAATTGGCATTAGTTACACTTGATGTTGTGTCACTTTTGCACATATTGGATAAAATCATACAACATTAACTATATTTTTTCTAAAACTCTAGCGCTTTGATAAGTGAGTCGCTATCTAATTGCCATAATCTTCATTAAGTTACATACTTTATATTTGAATTTTACTTATCTAGTAAAATTTTGTTTACTATAGACAGGGGGCCATTTTTTAAGATTATGCCAGGGCCCAAAAATTGATTGGAGCGGCCCTGGTTACCTTGGGACAACTTGTGAAATATTTGCCATTGGTTTTGGATGATAAGGAAATAAGGTCTAGATATTGTAATCAAGCTGATCGATTATGCTATTTTGAGAAGAAATATTGCTTTGTACGATAAGTAAAGAACTTTGATTCCTTTGAATAGAATAAGTTCAGGTGCAAGGATACTTTGTAATTTTAATATTTTTTCATTAATTTTAAACAAAATTTTGTATTTGCTTCAAGTTGTGAATATTAATATAACTATTATTATTAGGGCAAATTTCATAATAGTGTAATTAACACAGGATCCTAAACAATCTAAAATAAAGAACTAAAGATCACTAAGTTGTACATATTTGTAAGAGTAACTGTTCAGTTTTATTTAAAAGGGTAATGCAGTGTGATGTGTTGGTTTTCATTGTGCAGTGCATTGTGTTTCCCTAGAAAAACAAACATGAACATATGAATGATCAAGAAGGAAACAAAATGAAAATGAGTACGTTTAATGTTACATTTTCATCCGAAACAGCAAAGTTAGTGTTTAGGTATTTCCCATCAATATTATGCACATCCCGTTTGCGACAAATGACCACAATGGGCGTGTGATCTACCTTCAATTGATCGAGTGTGTAGTTGTTGGTTTGTTTTTTTCTGAGTGCGACCCATTGTTGTAGTAGTAAATGATGGAAAGTTTGGCAAGCTTTACTGATCTGTTTTTATAAATTGCAGGAAACGGGTTGTTGGGTACTGAAAGGATTGTAATTAAGTTTGATGCAATCAAAATCATATGATTTTTATATGAAGATGTAACTGCCCGAAATGAACAGTTTCAGGAAAATAGAGAGCCTTGATCTGTTGGAACATTCTTGTAATGGGTTGGATTTGTGTTTGATTTGGAGTTTAAATGTCCTTTATTATTGTATTTAATTAGTACATTAAATTGTCTTTGAAAGGAGTCAAAGTATAACTGCCTTTGTTGGGTATTAAAAAGGTTGTAATTAAAGCTGGTCAATTAGTACACGTCTTTGAAAGGGCTGGAAATTGAACTGTCTGAACCTTTTTTTTTTGGTAGATTAACAAACTATCGGTTTTTCTTTGCTGGGTGTAAATGTAAAACTACTTGTTAAATGTGGTGTAAGTGGAATGTTGAGTAAATGATGGGTAATAAATGCAAGGGTAAATGCCGAGTAATAAATACAACATCAAACTTGGAACTCGTTTTTATATTATACGAGGCAGCATGGCCCATGCGATGCACGGGCTTTATTCATGATAAAGAGAGGAAAATATAAATTAACAAAATATGAATGTTTTTATAAGCATAACACAACACATGTTATTCATGAAACATAAGTGTGTCTACGAATTTCTATATTCTTTGTCTATTATAAGCACAACTATGAACACATGATGATATATCTTCAAGCGACAGTGATAAATTAGCAGTGCCTGAAAAGGGAAGTATAAAATTTTATTAAAAAGGAATAATTATAACTTATCTATTTGTAACATAAATTTAATATTTAATGAAAAATGAGTTTCAATTTATGTGTTTTACCAAAAAGTTATTAAAATTTCAAATCAAACTATGTGTTTAAATTACACATACCATTCATGTAAATATAACATATATAAGATGATGAGTTCTATTTCCGAGTAGTCATCAATGGCTTAACCAAATATTTGGAAATTAATAGTTAATAAGAACTATAACATGCATACATGGTATAGTTCTAGAAAATATATAACAAATGCATATTACACATAAATTACATAATATTATATGCATACGTACTATTTGGGTTAATAAAAATATGGTTGCCTCGTGAACAATCTACCATAACATTTCTTTTTAATTTGTAAGCTGTATGAAAACTTGTATAACAATAGGATCAAAGAAAAAATAAATAAATCTTTCATTTTTCATTTTTTTGTATCAAATTTTCTTAAGATTGTTTATAGATAAACGGTAAAAAAAAAGTGAACACATATATTAATACCTAAACATACATCTATTATTCTTTTTAGCATTTTACAATGCTTAATGAACTTAAACTCATAGTATATCCAATTCAACATTCAAATTACATTTTGATTAATTATTTGAATCAAATAAAATCTAACAAAATTATTTTTTTCACTCTTCCTTTATGCTATTTTATTCAAACAAATCATTTATATACGTTGTATATGTGTGTGTGTGCGTGTTTTTTTTTTTTAAGAATAATCTTAAACTTTTTAATTTTGTTTCTTCTCAAGTGACGAACATGGATCGAATTTGAGTAACGTGTTGATAACATGTTGTAAACCAATCAGATCATACTTATAAAATCAATCCAAATCTTCAAATTCATATATATGTGTGTTACAACAATATTATCAACTCACTTCGAAATGTATATTACAACCCCCGTATAAAGACAATTGTTGTAAGTGAAGAGTTAATGAATAAATACACATAAATGTGGGCAATCATATAGACAAATGAGTTACAACAACATGGTAAAATCTAACAAAGACATAAACTAAAAATATAATGGTTCATGAAAAACTTACGTTGTAATGTGCGATAAGAATGATCTTAAACTTTTTGGTTTTGTTACTTCCCAAGTGACGAACGTGGATCAAATCTGAGCAAAATAAAATTCATTAGCTCAAACTTATAGAATGGATGCAAACTTTCTCATTCATATGTATGTGTGTTACAACAATGAAATCAACAACATGATAATTAAAACTACATCAAACTTGAAACTCAACTATGATATATAGAATATAGATTCATATATGTGTGTTACAACAATGAAATCAACTCATTAAGAAATAGCATATACAACCCTCTTATATAGGGCAATGGTTGTAAGTGAAGAGTCAATGAATAAATACACGTAAATATGAGCAATTATATAGACAAATGAGTTATAACAACATGATAATTAAATTTACATCAAACTTGATAAGGCTTTAAACTCAATTGTATATTTACTCATGATATATTAACGATGATATATTAACGATGGAACTCCATTGTTTTAAATTCTTAATTGGAATTAATTGTTGGAACTCAATAAGGCTTTAAACTTATAAGGCATGGAACTCAATTGTATTAAACTCTTAATTGGAATTAATTATTAAATGTAATACATAATAATAAATGCAACATCAAAATGGAACTCAATTTTTATGTATATATAGATATAGATATAGATGCACAATCGCATATACTATAATAATAACTACCAGATCATTATATAATATAATTTTTATACAAAATGTAAATTAACAACGAATAACAATTTTATACATATATACAAAAGAGGTTGTCTAATTTTAAACAAAAACAACTAACATACCCTCTATAAAACAAAATCATAAAGATTATATTGGATTACCAATTAATAGCGACGATATATAATAAAAGCCCTATAGATCTTTGTTGTTGACTCCATTTGTTAAGTATTTCTTTTGGATGCACCTTTGGAATATTAAATTTTTTGCAATATGAGAATGAGTATTTATAGATGCTAATATGTAAGATTAATAAAACTTGAAAAACCTCATATTTATTGAACATTTTATTATTATTATTATTATTATTTATATTTATTTCAAAACTCTTGGGCTTACAATTTATTATAATATTATTACTATTTATATTATTATAATATTATTAATATTAATTGCATGGTATTAATTGCAACTTCAAAATTGGAACTCAATTTTATATATTTATATATATATATATATATATATATATATATATATATATATATATATATATATATATATATATATATATATATATATATATATATATATATATATATATATATATATATATATATAGATGCACAATCGCATATACTATAATAATAACTATCAGATCATTATATAATATAATGTAACGACCGAGATTTTGTAAATAAATAAATTGTACAAAAATATGATAAATAAGGATAATTCATTTCAGAACCGTAGGAATTGGTTTCGTGTCATTTGGACACCGTATGAGAAAGTTATGGACGAAACCGGGTCGAGACAAAGACCGAAAAGTGCAGCCTAGCTGACTAGTGGAGTTCACGGCGCGAAGTGGAGTTCGCGATCGCGAACTCCGTCCAGGGAATTAGGGTTTTTGACGATCGGAGTTCACGACCCATTACCGATCGCGAAGTGTTCACGACACGCAGAGTTCGCGACGCGAACTAGTTCGCGATCGTGAACTATGAAACTCTGTATAAAAACGGGTTGAGGCTAGGGTTTTGACACCTACACCCTTAGAACCCTACCAGCCGTTATTTTGGAAGAAGTGCTCGAGTGTTGCTGTTCTTGAGCTCAAATCTTCATATTTCTTGGAGATTATTGATCTAAGGTAAGAATCCTTATTAGTTTATGCATCTCTTTGGTATTTTGAGCTCTATTTGGGTATTAATGGTGGTTTTGGGAACCAACCACATCATCTATGGGGAAGATGATCTATCATGGGTGTAAAACACTCATGGTAAGCTTGTAATCAATGTGTACAAGTTGGATTTCGGTTTTATGGATAGAAATCTTGAACTAGGGTTGGAGATTTCCACCAAGTGGTATGAACTTGGTGGTTGGGAATGTTAAGATGGATTATCTAGTAGCTAGCTATGGTTTATGATTAGATTTGTGATGATTTTGATGATAGGTCAAGAAGGAGTTGAGATTGGAAGTACTTCTTTGATTAAGAAGTAAAGATTGTGTTGATTTACACAAGTATCGGATAGCATTGCTAAGGTGAGTACATGTGATATTTTATGAGTACATAGGAAAATGATTTCAATGACTAAAATGATTAAAAGAGTCTTTATTGAATAAACGTTTTGATAAAGAAATTGATTGTAATGTTTATATGCCATGAAATGATTTGTGACATTGACTTGTTAAATTGATGATTGAATTGGAGCTAAGGCTCATGTTGATGACCAATTATGTGTTAGTCAAATTATCTGGAAACGATAACCCATTCGTGGGGGAGTAGAGATTACTACTTGGGGCAGTACCTCCCTGCGCAAGGGTAGTATATCTAAGTGAACGATAACCCGAAATTCGGGGGACTATGATAACCCGATAAAAATGGGGATTACGATAACCCGCGGGACGGGGGAGTGATGATCTCGGTAAGTTTGGGAGAACCCCAATTACCAAAGATCTTTTGATGATAACCCATATCGGGTGAGTTGCTTCGGGATGACTCGTTGCGTATGTGTGAGCTTAGGGCAAGCTCGAGATTTTGTTGGACTTATGTGCAATTTGATAATCATTTTATTGTTATTATTTAGTTGCATTGAATTATGACCGGGTCTAAAACCCGTGTTTCTCATGAGACAATTTTGTCTCACGTACTACGTTTTCTTTTATGTCTATGTACTCAGGTTCGGGAGCTAAAGATTAGGCGGCCCGTAGTGATAGCATTTGGATGATTAGCTCGGTGTACCATTTGATTCCCTAGACTATTGTTTTTTATATATATTTTTAACACCGGTTTTGGCACTCTCTAATTATTCAAATGTTTTATTTTAAACCATATTTTGGATATTGTGGATTTTTAAATGTTAAACTGTTATTTAAAAAGTTTAAATTGTTTTGAAAAATCGGTGTGTTACAACTTGGTATCAGAGCATTAGTCTAAGTGAATTAGGTTGGTTACCCACCCTAGACTTAGACTTTGCTTTTGGGACATTATGTTCTATAGGAAGTTAGGTTGACCTTTAAGAACTAGGGTTGACCATTGAGGGAATTGTTTTAAATCGAGCTATTCTTATGTTTAATTTTGACTTTTTAGTCAACTTATTGGATTCTAATTGGGTTGACATCTTGTCATAGTAAGATGGCTAGAACGAGAAGTGGTCGATTAGTGGATGGAGAACAAGCTTCAAATGTGAATCCAGATGGGAATGGATTGGCCAATTCGGGCATCGGGAATAACCATATGCCGGTAACAATGGAGGCCATTCAATCCATGCTCACTAACATGCGAAATGTGATGCAACAAGATGTTAACCGGATCATAAATGATCGGTTGAACTTAGGAGGTGATGATGAGGAACGGGAGGAAGATGAACGACTTTTTGAGGAGGAGAGGGAGGAAGGTGAAGATTCCCCTCAACTCACTAAGACCAAGTCAACGGGAAACACCAACCCGACCGAGAAGTCCTCCAATGGGGAAAGTGGCGAAGAGAGAAAGATTGATCGTGAAGGATGTTCTTACAAAACATTCCTTGCATGTCGACCCGACTTATATCTCGGGAGTACGGAACCGAAAGTGACGGTTCAATGGATTCGAGAAACGGAACGTGTGCTTGAGAGTAGCAAGTGCAAAGAGGAAGACATGGTGACTTATGCCTCACGTTTGTTCAAAGATGATGCTCTTACATGGTGGGACACCGTGTATGAAACTTTGGGAAAGAAAGCCATTTACAAGATGTCGTGGGATGAGTTCACTAGAAGACTCAAGGAGAAGTATTGTCCCGAAAGGGAGTTGGAGGAGTTGTTGGAAGAGTTCTTGCACTTCAAGAAAGGCAATTTGACCTTGGATGAGTATACCAAGAAGTTCACGGGATATCTCCCGTTTGTGTCAAGTACCTACCCAACCGAACGAAGTCGTGTGGTTCGGTTTGCTAATGGGTTGCCATGGGAGTATGAGCTAGAAGTGAAAAGGGCGACTACCCTTGATGAGGCGATTAATATCGCCCGAAGTGTTG
The DNA here is from genome assembly GCA_963853835.1 of Calendula officinalis. Taxonomy (NCBI): domain Eukaryota; kingdom Viridiplantae; phylum Streptophyta; class Magnoliopsida; order Asterales; family Asteraceae; genus Calendula; species Calendula officinalis. The sequence continues at coordinate 13,196,568 of OY970827.1, forward strand.
AGAAGGTTAGCAAGAGAAGAGTTCAAGAGAGGTCGGTAGGCAATGAGAAGAGAAAGTTTGAGGCTTATTCGGGCCCATCAAAGAAAGGAAGATTTACCCCAAGCGGGTCAAAGCAAGGGAGTGGTGGCGGCTTTGCAAAATGTGGAAAGTGTGGCATGACTCACCAAGGAGAATGCAAACTTGAGTCGGGAAGTTGTTTAAAATGTGGGAGGTTTGGCCACAAGGCTAGAGATTGTAAGGCCAAGAGCCTAGATGAAATTGAATGTTACTCATGTCATGAGAAGGGGCATTATAGCAATGTTTGCCCGAAGAAAGGAACTGAAACGTTGGTGTCAACCGCCCACAAGAAACCGGAGCCGATGAAAGTCAAAGGCCGTGCCTTCCAACTCACACGTGAAGAAGCCAAGGAGACACATGATGTCGTCTCAGGTACCTTATTCATAAACTCCATACCCACTTATGTATTGATTGATTCGGGTTCTACTTATTCTTTCGTGTCTCATGAATTTGGTGCTAAGTTTAAGGTTCCACTAGAGTTACTTGATGAATTGTATGAAATAGAAGTAGCCGATGGGAAAACCTCTATGGTTCAACATGTCTATAGAAATTGTGAGTTAGAAATCTATAACAAGAAGTTTAAGGTTGATTTGATGCCTATGGGAATTAAGGCTTTTGACGTAATTATTGGGATGGATTGGTTGGGAATCCACCAAGCCAAGATTCTATGTGGAAGAAAATTGGTGTCGATTAAATCTCCCGAAAATGAAAAGGTGTATATCTATGGGGAAAAGAGACATCATATGCCAAACTTGTTAACCGCAATTAAGGCAAGAAAATGTTTAGCGAAAGGTTGTGCATCATTTATAGCCTATGTCCTAGATGGAAGAAAAGAAAAGAAGACGGTCGAGAATGTGAAGATTATTCGGGATTTTCCCGAGGTTTTTCCCGATGACTTGCCCGGTTTGCCACCGCAGAGACAAGTCGAGTTTCGTATTGATTTAGTCCCGGGGGCGACACCAATTGCCCGAGCCCCGTATCGTCTAGCTCCCACCGAAATGAGAGAGTTGATGGCTCAACTTCAAGATTTGCTCGATAAGGGTTTTATCCGTCCTAGTTCATCACCATGGGGTGCACCAGTTTTATTTGTGAAGAAGAAGGATGGTTCGATGAGAATGTGTATCGATTACCGAGAACTAAACAAGATGACGATTAAGAACTGATATCCTTTGCCAAGGATAGATGATTTATTTGATCAACTTCAAGGAGCCAATTATTTCTCCAAGATCGATTTGAGATCGGGCTACCATCAAGTTCGTGTCAAAGAAGGTGATACCGAGAAGACGGCCTTTAGGACCCGTTATGGTCATTATGAATTTTTAGTTATGCCATTCGGTTTGACGAATGCCCCGACAATTTTTATGGACCTCATGAATAGGGTTTGTAAACCATTCCACGATAAATTCCTCATCGTATTCATCGATGATATTCTTATTTTCTCCAAAACCGAAGAAGAACATGAAGAACATTTGAGGCAAACTTTGGAAGTCTTGAAACGAGAAAAATTGCATGCTAAATTCTCAAAGTGTGAATTTTTGTTGCGGGAAGTTCAATTCTTAGGTCATGTGGTATCTCGAAGCGGGATAAAAGTTGACCCGTCTAAGATCGAGGCGGTGAAGAATTGGGAAGCACCGAAGACCCCGACCGAAGTTAGGAGTTTTCTTGGGTTAGCCGGTTACTACCGAAGGTTTATTGAAGATTTTTCCCGAGTGGCGGTCCCACTCACTAGACTAACGAGAAAATGCGTGAAATTTGATTGGGGGAAAAGGCAAGAGGACGCTTTTGCCTTGTTGAAAGAGAAGTTGTGCAATGCACCGATCCTCACTCTACCCGATGGTATGGAAGACTTCGTGGTGTATAGTGACGCCTCGAATAAAGGTCTCGGTTGCGTTTTGATGCAAAGGGGAAAGGTGATAGCTTATGCTTCAAGACAATTAAAGAATTCGGAAGAAAGGTATACAACACATGATTTGGAGTTGGCGGCGATTATTTTTGCCTTAAAGATTTGGAGGCATTACTTGTATGGTACAAGGTGTATCTTGTACACGGATCACAAAAGTCTCAAGTATGTGTTTACATAAAAAGACTTGAATATGAGGCAAAGAAGGTGGATTGAATTGATTAGTGACTATGATTGTGAAATCGTCTATCACGAGGGGAAGGCCAATGTGGTAGCCGACGCCTTGAGTAGAAAAGTTTATGAAAAACCGGTTAAGGCTAAATTAATGCGGATTGATGTAGCATCTAGCTTCATTGAAAGTATAAAGACCGCACAAATGGAAGTGATGGGAAAAGACGAGTATAGACAAGAGAGATTGGGAAAGAACCAATTGTTTGATGAAAATGGTCAAGGGTTGAAAACTGTGAATGGTCGAATTTGGGTCCCGAAATTCGGTGGAAACCGAAAAGTGTTGTTGAATGATGCTCACAAGTCTAAGTATTCGATTCATCCCGAAAGTACAAAAACTTATCAAGACTTGAAAAAAATTTATTGGTGGCCCGGGATGAAGTCGAGGGTAGCAAAGTTCATATCAAAATGTGCCACGTGTGCACAAGTGAAAGCCGAGCACCAAGTTCCTTATGGTGTTGCACAATCATTACAAGTGCCGGCCGGAAAATGGAATGACATCACAATGGATTTCATTGTTGGTCTCCCAAAGACGAGTAGGAATCATGACGCCATATGGGTGATTGTTGATAGGTTAATGAAAAGTGTGTTATTCTTAGCTATTAGGGAGACCATGCCACTTGAGAAATTGGCAAAATTGTATGTTGATGAAGTTGTTCGTTTGCACGGGGTACCATTGTCAATTGTGTCTGATCGGGATGCAAGGTTTACCTCGAGATTTTGGAGATCACTCCAAGAAGAGTTGGGGACGAAGTTGAGATTGAGCACGGCTTACCATCCGCAAACCGATGGTCAAAGTGAGAGAACGATCCAAACGGTCGAAGATATGTTGAGGTCGTGTGTTTTGGATTTTGGTGGTAAATGGGATGAACATTTACCGTTAGTTGAATTTTCATATAACAATAGTTATCATTCGACCATTAAGATGCCACTGTTTGAGGCTTTATATGGGAGAAAATGTAGGACGCCTTCTTGTTGGTTAGAGGCGGGTGAGATGAGACTCACGGGTCCCGAGATTGTAAAAATAACAAATGAGAAAATTGGAATAATTCAAAGGAATATGAAAGTGGCACAAGATCGCCAAAAGAGTTATTCGGGTTTGAAGAAGCGACCTTATGATTTAAATGTCGGTGATATGGTGATGTTAAAGGTGTCGCCTTGGAAAGGCGTGATGAGGTTTGGTAAGAAGGGCAAGTTGAGCCCAAGATATGTTGGCCCATTTAAGATTTTGAAACGGGTGTCGGTTTGCAAGCATTTAAGTTAGAACTTCCACCCGAGTTGCAAGGTGTCCATGACACCTTCCATGTTAGTAATTTGAAGAAATTCTTGGGTGAAGTGGAGAATATTATCCCACTTCAAGATTTGCGGGTCGATGCGCCCAACCGATTGATTGAAGAGCCCGAGGCCATATTGGAGGCCCAAACAAAGAAATTAAGGAATAAAGAAATTGAGTTGGTGTTGGTCAAGTGGAAGCATTCCCTTGGGCCAAATTTGACTTGGGAAGGCAAGGATGAGATTAAGAAACGCTACCCGAACTTTGTTGATTATGATGCGATTCCGAGGACGGAATCCTCTTAAGGGGTAGATAGTTGTAACGACCGAGATTTTGTAAATAAATAAATTGTACAAAAATATGATAAATAAGGATAATTCATTTCAGAGCCGTAGGAATTGGTTTCGTGTCATTTGGACACCGTATGAGAAAGTTATGGACGAAACCGGGTCGAGACAAAGACCGAAAAGTGCAGCCTAGCTGACTAGTGGAGTTCACGGCGCGAAGTGGAGTTCGCGATCGCGAACTCCGTCCAGGGAATTGGGGTTTTTGACGATCGGAGTTCACGACCCATTACCGATCGCGAAGTGTTCACGACACGCAGAGTTCGCGACGCGAACTAGTTCGCGATCGTGAACTATGAAACTCTGTATAAAAACGGGTTGAGGCTAGGGTTTTGACACCTACACCCCTAGAACCCTACCAGCCGTTATTTTGGAAGAAGTGCTCGAGTGTTGCTGTTCTTGAGCTCAAATCTTCATATTTCTTGGAGATTATTGATCTAAGGTAAGAATCCTTATTAGTTTATGCATCTCTTTGGTATTTTGAGCTCTATTTGGGTATTAATGGTGGTTTTGGGAACCAACCACATCATCTATGGGGAAGATGATCTATCATGGGTGTAAAACACTCATGGTAAGCTTGTAATCAATGTGTACAAGTTGGATTTCGGTTTTATGGATAGAAATCTTGAACTAGGGTTTGAGATTTCCACCAAGTGGTATGAACTTGGTGGTTGGGAATGTTAAGATGGATTATCTAGTAGCTAGCTATGGTTTATGATTAGATTTGTGATGATTTTGATGATAGGTCAAGAAGGAGTTGAGATTGGAAGTACTTCTTTGATTAAGAAGTAAAGATTGTGTTGATTTACACAAGTATCGGATAGCATTGCTAAGGTGAGTACATGTGATCTTTTATGAGTACATAGGAAAATGATTTCAATGACTAAAATGATTAAAAGAGTCTTTATTGAATAAACGTTTTGATAAAGAAATTGATTGTAATGTTTATATGCCATGAAATGATTTGTGACATTGACTTGTTAAATTGATGATTGAATTGGAGCTAAGGCTCATGTTGATGACCAATTATGTGTTAGTCAAATTATCTGGAAACGATAACCCATTCGTGGGGGAGTAGAGATTACTACTTGGGGCGGTACCTCCCTGCGCAAGGGTAGTATATCTAAGTGAACGATAACCCGAAATTCGGGGGACTATGATAACCGGATAAAAATGGGGATTACGATAACCCGCGGGACGGGGGAGTGATGATCTCGGTAAGTTTGGGAGAACCCCAATTACCAAAGATCTTTTGATGATAACCCATATCGGGTGAGTTGCTTCGGGATGACCCGTTGCGTATGTGTGAGCTTAGGGCAAGCTCGAGATTTTGTTGGACTTATGTGCAATTTGATAATCATTTTATTGTTATTATTTAGTTGCATTGAATTATGACCGGGTCTAAAACCCATGTTTCTCATGAGACAATTTTGTCTCACGTACTACGTTTTCTTTTATGTCTATGTACTCAGGTTCAGGAGCTAAAGATTAGGCGGCCCGTAGTGATAGCATTTGGATGATTAGCTCGGTGTACCATTTGATTCCCTAGACTATTGTTTTTTATATATATTTTTAACACCGGTTTTGGCACTCTCTAATTATTCAAATGTTTTATTTTAAACCATATTTTGGATATTGTGGATTTTTAAATGTTAAACTGTTATTTAAAAGTTTAAATTGTTTTGAAAAATCGGTGTGTTACATATAATTTTTATACAAAATGTAAATTAACAACGAATAACAATTTTATACATATATACAAAAGAGGTTGTGTAATTTTAAACAAAAACAACTAACATACCCTCTATTAAACAAAATCATAAAGATTATATTGGATTACCAATTAATAGCGACGATATATAATAAAAGCCCTATAGATCTTTGTTGTTGACTCCATTTGTTAAGTATTTCTTTTGGATGCACCTTTGGAATGTTAAATTTTTTTGCAATATGAGAATGAGTATTTATAGATGCTAATATGTAAGATTAATAAAACTTGAAAAGCCTCATATTTATTGAACATTTTATTATTATTATTATTATTATTATTATTATTTATATTTATTTCAAAACTCTTGGGCTTACAATTTATTATAATATTATTACTATTTATATTATTATAATATTATTAATTAATATTAATTGCATGGTATTAATTGCAACTTCAAAATTGGAACTCAATTTTTATATAGAATATAGATATAGATATTGTTATTAAGTATTAAACTTTCTTTTTTATAGATGAATAAATTACTCACGTTTACTCACTTATATAGTATTACTATTACTATACTATAGATACTGATTTTACACATGAATTTACTACTCATAAATTCTTTTATAAGTACAGTTATTAATTATAGTATTTAATACTTCCTCCGTTTCAAAATAAGTGATACATTTTCCATTTTGGGGTGTTTCATAAATAAGTGATACACTTTGAAAACTTACCATATTTGATAAAAGGTAATGGGACCCACACCCACTAATTATCTTCTTTAATATAGTGAAAATACACATTTACCCTTACTTTTACTTTTAAACATCATTAAATTCACTTTAATCAATATACGTGGGACTCATCCTCCATTAACTATAAAATTTAATCTAATTAACCTTTATTATCATATATTTTCCTCAAATACTATTAACTCTAAAGTGTGAGGAAATATTAGTTATATATGTCAAAACTCTTAGTATAGTAATGTGATGAATCTTATTAAATTTAATTCTTTTTATACATGAATTAGTTACTATATTTATTATTATAATTATAATTTATAAATAGATGTCTAGTAAGGTTTTAAAAAACGTAACATCATTCTCTTCTTATACTATTTTATTTATATAAACTACTTGAAGAATTAAGCATGTCTTTATTATTTTTATTATCCTTTTCATATAGAATGCATCTGATATATTCTTAATTTAACAATACTTAATTTTCAGACAATCCACTTGTTATTTCGAGATATTTACGCTTAGTATTTTTTTTTTAAAATGCGACCTTCATATTATTAGCATTGGTTTGTAACCAATTTATTATGTACTACGAGGCAGCATGGTCCGTGCGATGCACGGGCTTTGTTCACGGTAAAGTGTTGTTAGTATGAACATGACCTGTTCACGATAAAGTATTGTTCACGATAAGTGTCTCAGAGAAGAAATAGGTAACTTGTTCGTTATTACTAAAAAACATGACCTTTTTAATAGATAGATTAGATTCAACAGAAAAGATTAATAAGAAATCAACTTACAAATGTCTTCTCCCTTACAACTGACAACAAACCAACGGCAACATAATCGTTATAACACACATAATAAACAAATAATAATACAAAAAGATGTAATTATTCTTATTGGTTAAAAAAGATTTACAGTTGAAAAGAAATTCAGCTTGTTATCAATACACTCACCATTTGGATTTTTTTAATGTGTGTTCGATCTGTTCATATGAAACATTTCTACTACACAATGCTCATATATGTTAAAAAGTTCCATTAATTATAAACTCAATCACTTATAGCAGCTCTGAAACGCCTTATATGATACTGATTCGTCTTCGCTTGTGGCGCAACAATATTACATCAATCCTATAAATATGAAAAACCAACATTGCATTATTCCATGATAAAGTCCAGAGAATTGAACATTATTTTACTTAAATGATGAGTCTACATCCAGGTACCGATAAATGAGGTAATTCAAAATTAACAAAATTATGAATTGTCTGCACATAGAAATTAACATAACTATCTTGAATCGGAAAATCGGAAATTAAAACGCATCTTCTAGATACCTGCTAAATGCTAATTATTACTATATGTTTAAGAGAAATAGGAATGTATCATTGTGTACCATTTTCTTCATTAGAATGTTTGAGAATAGATAACCCATTTGGATGCAGATTGCAAAACTAACATCCATAATTGATAAGTCAATAACCGAAGAGAAAAAAGAACATTTCATAGTTTCAGCATACATATATATCGAAGGTTGCCCATTTTACAAAGATATAACATAAGAGTAAAAAAATATTAATGATGACCCGGAAATGTAATTGAACCTAGGCCCGTGTGCGGTCCAGAAACCATACCGAGCCGACGGGAACCGCATGGAATCGAAAGGCGAAAAATCCTATTTTGAAGAACCGAGAACCGTACTGATTAGGACCGGTTCGGTTATGTATCAGGTTTGGTTGGTTTGTACCGGCTGGGACCGCCAATGCAAGTGCTGCTGCTACATACGGTTGACAGAGGACTGATGTTCAACTGCTGATCGATCAGCTGCAATGCTGCTGGTGCATTGTTGAACCATCAGTAAGAATTTTAATGTGTATTATATAAGTATATATTTAAGACACATAATACTCATTTGCTTGAAACTCATTGATGTTTTGTTGCTGATCAAGTGAATCATCGACAAACCTCATAATGGTTACCCTGAAATTCATTTGCTTACATATTAACATAATCCATAATTCCATATTAACATAAGACAGAAGCTACATTTAACATTTAACTACACAATCAAACTACATTTAACATAAAAGATTAGAAGGCTGGAAGAACTTAGATTCGATACATTACGGGCACGGAAGATCCAGATTGTAAGCATACCAGGTTGTTAAAACGTAATCGCCATCGAAAAAACCTAAAAGCTGTGAAACGACTTTCTTAATTTACAGAAATAGAAAAGGCACTCACTTAATTCGACAATCAGCCGGTGCACCATATTGATACTTAGGCTTATTATCTTCAAACGACTTTCTAAGAGTTGTATATATATATAAACGTTTTTTTGGGTTAAATGTATATCTAATGCTTGGTAAATGCAATTGAATGTTGGGTGTTAATGCTATAAATTGAAGTGTAATGCTAGGTAAAACGTTTCTGGAGTTCAAGAGTTTCATTCTATATAGATAAATCAATAGTTTCATTTATTTATTTTAAAATTATATTTAATATTGTAATTATTGTGATGCAAATTTAAATATCGTTCAAACGTTTCAATGGCTGGCAAAACGTTTCAAGTTTTCAATATGATGGTTGGTATAATTTAAAACATGATAGTATTCAAGTGGTCTAATAAATATGAGTTGGTTTATATGGGGTGACTTTAAGGCTTAATGCGTTTTTTTTTGTTGGATATCACACTTTGGGTCACGGACAGTAATAATGGCTACCGAATTTATTGCAATTTCGATCTTGGAACTCATTTTTTATGTTAACGAGGCAACATGACCCGTGCGATGCACGGGCTTCGTCACCATAAGGAGTTTTTGGTATAAACTATAAAGTATGAACAAAGCAAAGTGTGTCGGAGGAACACGTAAAGTAAATAAACATGAGTATTTATATTAGCATAAAACAAAATATGTTATTCATAACACATAAGTGTCACTACAAAAATCTCTGTGCTTTGAATTTTATAAGTACAAATAAATGTTGCTATATCTGCAAGGGAAACCGGTAAGTTAGTAATGACTGAAAAACATTTTTTAAAAGTTTATTAAAGACGAATTAATTATAAGTCATTTGTTTGCAACACAAATATAATATTTAATGAAAAATTAGTATTAATTTATGGTTTTCAACTAAAAGTTATTAATTATTTATCTCAATTTATTTGTTTAGGAAAAATATTAAAAAGAGGATAATTATAAACGCAGTCTATAATATCTACATCCCATAAACGAAACTTGTTAACGAATGTAGGATAATAATAAATGAATACGAATAATAATATAAAACTGCAATATCTTTATTGGGCTAAATGTTGGCATCTAAGTGGTTATTTCCATATCTGTTGGATGTCAATGTTAAAAATAGTTACCCTAAACCCACTGTAAATAATAATACATTACTGTCACATCTACGAATTCATATATTTATACACATATAGATCATACAACATACCAAGTATTCATTTCTATACATATATTTGTATACAAACAATTTAAATCAACTGAAAAAAAAATAAACAATCAAACCACCCAAAAATTGAATCAAGCAAGGAGAAGAAAGAATAAAACAACTGGACTAATCAAGTAACTTTCATGCAGCCGATGCATGAATAAACCATTTGTTAATTAGTTTTAAGTTTCAAAACACTTCTTAATTATTAATTAGTTTTAAGTTTAAATCGACAAAAATCATTTGTTTGACCCGATTAAATTACGAATGAGATAGTGGAAAAACATACCAATAAGGTACTTTCGCTTCGTTGGTTTAATATTTTCATATTCAATAAGATGGTAGAGATGTCTAACAAAAGATACAGGGTTAGCCGTCACTTTGCAGACAGTTGTAGAACCGTTCAACTCAACCAAGTAAGCATTTTCTTTAAATATGTGGTATTATTCTCTTTTCTGCATAGTAAAAAACCTTAGTGACACAGTAGAACCATCTAAAACCTTATCAATAAAAAATACGAATTAGCAAGATGTGAACAAAATTAAAATGGGTACGGTTAATATTACCTTTTAAGCCGAAACAACAAAAACAGTGCTTGGGTATCTTCCATTAATGTTATGCACATCCTATTTGCGATAAATCATTACCACAATGAGCTAATTTTAAGCAATTTCTTTTAATATGTGCTATTATTCACTTTCCTGCATAGTAAAAAATCTTAGTGACAAAATAGAACCGTCTAAAACCTTATCAGTACAAAATATGAATTAGCAAGAAGTGAACAAAATTAAAATTGGTACGGTTAATATTACCTTTTCTTACGAAACAACAAAATCAAAAATATGTGCTATTATTCTCTTTTCTGCATAGTAAAAAATCTTAGTGGCAAAATAGAACCATCTAAAACCTTATCAGTATAAAATATGAGTTAGCAAGAAGTGAACAAAATTTAAAATGGGTACGGTTAATATTACCTTTTCATCCGAAACAACAAAATCAGTGCTTGGGTATTTTCCATTAATGTTATGCACATTCTATTTGCGACAAATCATTACCATAATGGGCTAGGTATAGTTGGTGCTTTGATTATTTGCTAATTTCGATATAATTTTTGCAATAGTTTTGTAGTAGCAAATTATAAGAAGTTTAAAAAGCTCTAATGAACTTTTTTTGAAGACTACTGAAGAAATGTATGCGTGTAAAAAGCTCTACCAAATTATATGTGTGTAATTGGAGGAATATAGAAGATATTGCATAAATTTATTTAAGGCATTTAAGCCATGTGTTATACGTTTTAAATTTTTTTTATCAAGCTTCCAAGTGATAGGTTATATAACATTTAAGTCATCATACGTTAGATCGAGATGTATACGTTTAAAACCGTTTCAAATCATCTAATTAAATTTAAATGCATTCATACGTTTAAATGTAGGATTAAAACTTAAACCGTGTTAAATTCAACATTTAAATTCATACGTTTTAATCTTTTCTAAACCATGTAATTAAATCTAAAATTTAAACCATGTAATTAAATACAATTTCAAATTTAAAACTCATTATATATATATATATATATATATATATATATATATATATATAGATATGGATATTATATTCATTAATCTCTAAACTCATATAATTATATTGACTACCACTAACCACCCACCACTATCAGGGTGTCTCCGAGATCTTAAGTGCCCTGTGCGAAAACACGAAATAGGCCCCCTGAATACAATTTTTTTATACAAAATTTGGACTTTTTAATTTTTTTCTATTAAATTATTAAGTTGACTTAAATTTTAATATTATATATACTTCCTCCGATTCAAAATAAGTGCTACACTTTGGGTTTCACGGTTTTTGAGGCAAAAGATTATAATGATGGTTAAATAAGATTAATTGAATGATTAGTGGATAATGGGTCCCACACCTTTTGAATAAAGTGTGGTTAATGATGTTTAAAAGTAAAAAGTAAGGGTAAATGAGTCATTTCACTTTGTTAAAGTAATAGTTAGTGGGTGTGGGTCCTACTAATTTTTGCCAAATAAGGTAATTTTTCAAAGTGTGACACTTATTTTGAATCAGAGGAAGTATAAGATATATATAAAAATTGGTCCCCTATAAAATATGGGTCATGTGCGGCTGCACCTCCTCAAAGACACCCCTGACCACTATCATCATTACTCATCACCACTACCCACCACCACCATCATTGCTCACCACCGTTACAGGGCACTTGTCGTAGCATTTCACGGGTACCTTGCATGTAGGGGTGTCCATCGATTATGTTGTGGGGTCGGGTTAGGACTCTTATCGTGTCGGGTTTGAGGTAAAATAATCCTAACCTGAAACCCGACCTGACAAGGATTTGGATTGGTAAGGTTTCGGGTTTGTCAGGTTACACTTGAGTTAATTTGTTAATTAAAAACAAAGAATATATAATATATTGAACTTTTTGGGTTTTGATTTAACACTTATAATTGTTAATTGACTTTTAATTTATAATTATTAATGTGATAATTTATTTATTTAATGATAAAAACATCTTCAATTTCTTTTTTTCTTTTTTTTGAAACGGCTTTCATTAAACAAAAACAAGCAAAACTAGCTAAAAGTTAGCGCAAAACAAAAGAAAAACATTAATCATTACAAGGTAAAATCAACCACTCGGTCCAACTAACTCTATATTTGCGACGACGGTTACAAATCCACAAAAAAGACACTTCTTTAATAGCGTCCACAAGCATATTCCGACGAGCATCACAAGAATTAAATAAAATTGCATTCCGATGGCGCCAAATAATCCAAATCACCGTAAACACCACCGCCTCTACAATCTTCTTCGCTTTTGTGGAAATCAAACTAACCTCCAAATTAAACAGCAAAGCGTCCAAAGTGTCCACACTCGTGTCAATCACTTGAAGCCAACGACCAATACTACGCCACACCCCCTTGGTAACTTCACAATTCCAAAAAATATGCTCCGTATTCTCAATACCATCCCCACACATGACACACTTTAGATCCTCAAACATAATGCCTCTCATTAATAAATTCACTTTTGTGGGAATTCGATTTAAATTTACCTTCCAAAATAGAATATTTACTTTCCGTGGCACTAGACAATTCCATCTTGTCGGCTCAACCGACGAAGGAAGTAATAAATTATCAAGCCACCGCCTTGTACTCTTGACTTCAAACACTCCTTCATTACCGATATCCCATACCCACGAATCGTTATCATTTGACAACGTCACATCTTCTAACAATCGACTTATCTCGGTTACTTGCGATTCCTCTCTTCCCCCTCGAATCTCTCGCACCCACCTCCACCTTATCGAGTTGTTCACCAATCTATCGTGCACCAGACAATTAGCATCAATATCGAGCAAAGTAATTCGAGGGTATAATGTAACACCTCAAATTTTAAACACAAAACATTTGCCCAAAATAAAACATTTTTCATAAATAGAAGAACTATCCCAAAAATATGGATTTACAAAAACCTTTGGTATGAATCAGAGTATAAAGTTTCGGTGTTACAAAATATATCAAAACCAAAGCTAAGCATAAATCCAATCTAAAGTTCTTCTACTCTAGGTCCCGCAACTCTATCCGTGCGAACCTAAGCCTTCGATCCCGAACCTGAGTACATAGCAAAACAAAACAAGGAGTACGTGAGACAAAAACGTCTCGTGAGCTACATGGGTTTAGACCCGATAATAAAATGAATGTCACATTTCATATAACCAATCAATATACATATATATATCCAACTATCCAGTCTAGTCACCTTAGTGTGACCCTATCAATCTTGCTTACTTAGCAATCACAACTAACGTGGATGAGTCGATGGGAATTCACCCCAACTGCCCCTCACTCCACACCTCATGACCGGGAGTATCCCGTGACATCGCATAACTAACGTGGATGAGTCGATGGGAATTCACATGGGAATTCACCCAACTGCCCCTCACTCCACACCTCATGACCGGGAGTTGCCCGTGTCATCTCATGACTAACGTGGAAGAGTCGATGGGAATACGCCCAACTGCCCCTCAATCCACAACTCATGATCGGGAGTAGCCCGTATCATCACATCATCTCAATCTCATCATAACCCTATGGTTATGCAAATCTAGCTCTTTGCTAGCACTTTCATCATCATCAAGTTAGTTCAATACTATCATAGGTATAACTAACTATCAACTACTAGTCTACACAATTAAGCAAATAGACCATAACACAAGTAATGAAAATATTTAACAGGGCTATGTACTCAGTAAATTCCACACGTACTCACCTTAGCAACAAAGATGCTCCAACTGTGTTCTTGACACCAAAGCTCTTGCTTCACAATTTCACCGACTTTCCAAGATGTCACCGAAAGCCTAAACAATGATCATACAATGATCAACATCACAATCTACTATCAATGTGTTCATCTACCTCTAGATAACACCCATCAATCCATTTCCCCCAAATATGATGATTACCAAACCCTAGGTTTAACCAACCCTTAAGATTCTTACAAATCTTAACCATACACTTGATTTCCTTATTAATATACCATCTATTAAGTGTATACACCATTTATATCACCATAATCTATAACCCCAAGAACTAGGGTTTCAACCCCAAGCTTCTAAACCCATAGATCTAAAGCTACAACTACAAAGGATTGAAGATATACCTTAAATCTTCAACTAGGATTGAAGAATCACAAGATTTGATGAAGAAATCGACTCCAAATGATGCTTGACACCCAAAATCGTTCACAAGTTCGAAGAGAGAAAAACTAGGGTTTCACTTGGCAATAAATGAGCCAAAACCCGACTTTAATGCTGCCAGGCACAAGTTCACGACGCGACCATAGTTCGCGTCGCGAACTCTCCTTCTACACGCATACTTAGCGATCGTTATCTAGTCGCGAACTACTTAGCGACACATGGCCAAACTCCCTGGAGCAAGTTCCCGATCGGGAACTTATAGTTCGCGCCGCGAACTCCTGATGGCAGCAAGGCTGCACTTTTTCCAACTTGTCTCGACCCGGTTTCGCCCGTAACTTTCTCGTACGGTGTCCAAACAACACGAAACCAATTCCCACGTAATTTATATGATTTATCCATAATTATCATATTTTTATACAATTTATTTATTTACAAATTCGGGTCGTTACATATAACGAAGCCAAAGAACGAGACCCAATCCACGGATCTTTCCAGAACCGGATCCGCCGACCGTCCCCCAACTTCCGTTTTAAATGAGATAACACATCAATACCCCTATCTTTGAATCTAACCAACATTTTTACGATTTGAGCCCATGGCGACGTACCGAGCCTATAGGGACTCACAAGGTCCTAAGCTCCATAATCGCCATATATCAACTTTATAACCTTTGACCACAAACTAGATTCGCTCGTCACAAACCGCCACACCCATTTTAACACAAGGGCAATGTTAAAGGCATAAAGGCTTCCAAAATCAAGACCACCATTTTTGGTGGACGCCAAAACCGCATCCCAACATACCCAATGAATTTTTCTTTTCGCCTCGGTGCCTCCCCAAAAAAACGAAGCTCTCAACTTCTCTAATATGTTTGATACACTTTTAGGAATCACAAATATAGACATATAATAAATGCCCATACCTCCCAAAACGGACTTTAAAAGTAAGGATCTTCCACCAACCGATAGGGTATTAATTTTCCACCCCGACAATTTGCTTTTAAATTTATCCACCAAAGGATCCCAATTCTTTCTTCTTGACATACAAGCCCCCACCGGAAGACCTAAATAAATAAATGGGAAATTCCCATGACAGACACCAAGTGAAATCGCCATATTTCTCACTTCCCCGTCCGACACACCAACACCATACAAATTAGATTTATGCAAATTTAATTTCAAACCCGAGGCCATAAGAAAGTAATGTAATATAATCAACAACTTTTGCATATTATTAAAAGACCATTCGCCCATAAAAATTGCATCATCCGCATACAATAAATGCGAAATGGAAAAAGATGCATCAATTACCTCCACCTCTTTAAAAAGATGCCTAGACGTCGCCTCTTCCATATCCACATGAAGCCCTTCCATAGCAATAATAAAAAGAAAAGGCGAAAGAGGATCACCTTGACGAAGCCCTCTTTCAAGTTTGAACTCTTTTGAGGCATTACCATTAAGAAGAACCGAAGCCTTGGACGAATGCAGAATTGCACCAATCCATTTCCGCCATTTTTCTGGAAAATTCATAAATTCCATCATTCGGTCTAAAAACTCCCAACTTATGGAATCATAAGCTTTTTCAAAATCAATTTTAAGAACCATTGCACTCTTTTTTTTCTTCTTATACCACGAAACTATCTCATTCACCATCATTGGACCGTCTAAAATTTGACGACCCTGTATAAAGGCCGATTGCTCACTACTAACCACTGAATCGACCACCACCGCGAGCCGTAACGCCAATAATTTGGCAATAATTTTGTATTGAACTCCAATCAGGCTGATCGGTCTGTAATCAGTCACCGCCATCGGGTTGATTACTTTGGGAATCAAAGTAATAAAAGATGCATTACACCCTGTCGGAATAAAACCTGTAACAAAAAACTCAACAACAAAGTTAAAAATATCAGTTTTTAGGATATCCCAAAACTTTTTGATAAAATCGAAAGTGAACCCATCTGGGCCCGGGGACTTGTCATTTCCACAGCTCCAAACCGCCTTCTTCAACTCATCCATCGTGACCGGTTCCGTAAGAAACCTTGCATAATTCTCAGACAAACTCTTGAATTTATCACTCCTTCTCGTAATTTTAATAACTGGAACACATTTAAACTTATTAGCATAATAATCAAAAAAGATTTGTTTTACCTCCACCGGTGAAGTGATCCACTCGCCATTATGTTTCACCCCACGAACCGTCGAATGCCTTCTCTTGCTATTGATCACGCCATGAAAGTATTTAGAGTTTTCATCCCCTTCAATCGCCCATTTAACTTTAGCCTTTTGAGATAAATCTTTCCATTCTTTCGTTTCTAACTTGTACAATTCAATTTTTGCCGTGTGTCTCTCCATCAATTCATCTTCCATCGTTGTACCTGCTTCCATTTTCTTTTCAATCAACCCTATCTTTTCCACCATATTCTTTTTTTGATCTATAATTACTTTCTTTTTTCTTTGCCACCACGCTTTACAATTGTCCTTCACAATCTTTAATCTATCTTTAAAAGTAATAAAATGACTACTATTAACAGCTCCTAACGGCGTATCCCACGACCTTTTAACTACCTCTTCAAACGACTCATCATCCATCCAAGAATTAAAAAACCGAAACACCCTCGGTCCATAGTCGACGACCTGTTGAGCTAAAACGATCGGTCTATGATCCGAAACTATATCTGTCATCACATTAGCAGTTAAATCCGCACATAATTCAAACACCCCTTCATTCACGAAAAATCTATCCAGTTTACTCATTTTTTGACCATTCGCACTTAACCGAGTATAAGCCAATCCACCCATAGGCACTTCAATGATACCCGCCGTTTCCACAAAACCATTAAAATCCACAATCTCTCTTTCATTTTTTTCACAACCCCACCTTTCCCCTTCCTCCCTAACCGCGTTGAAATCACCAAAAAGAAAATAATTCCCCTCATTTAACTGCATGTAATTAACAATCGTCTCCCACAACCCTCTTTTGTCGGCTAAACTTTGAGGGGCGTACACGTTACCTATTATACACTGCATATTATTGTTTTTCCATTTCCCATGCACAAACAACACATTTTGAAAACTCATTATCCGAGAACTCGTAAATAAAGCCGGGTCCCAGATTGAAAGGATACCACCCGACGTACCGACCGCACTACTAAGAGCAAAATCAAAAGACAAATTTCCCCATAACTGTTTTATCTTAAAAACGTCTACCTTTGAACTTCTAGTTTCTTGTATCCCTAAAAAGGAAATCTTATATTTATTTGAAATTGCACCAATTCGTTTCCGTTTGACTCCATCTCCAATCCCACACGCATTAATTGACATAAAATTCATTTACAACCCTTTCCTTCTCCCATACTATTAATCATTCTTTCAAGAGACTGCTGACAACCCTCCATATCGTGACCCATCGCAAGACCAAGAGTAATGTATCTATCCAGATCATCTATCAACGAAACTGCTTTCGGGCTTTTCTTCAAAAACCCTGTTGAGGCACAAGAGTTAGACGACCCCGTACCTATCCTGTCCTTACCGTTTACCATATTGGCCGTTTTTGTACCGAAGCCTGGCGGAATGGAGATCGATCCAGCACTTTTTTGTTCCGAAACATTGTTCTCCAAAATGTCAATTTCAGGAGCATGATACTTGTGCTCCCTTCCCACTGCTTGACCAACCCCATCCTCCGAACAATCTGTTTCCTCCCCATCCACCTGTAATACCTTGTCCGGATTTTGCGCCCCCTCGTTAACACCACTGTCCCGAACATTATTTGTAGTAACCGACACATTAGGACATGTATTTCGGTTCTTATCAAAATCAACATCTCTCTCTTCCTCATCCTCATTTGTATCCGACCCCCCCCCCCTCTTGCCACAAAGACACATTGTCTTCATCTTCCTTACTTTCCATATCCACACTCCTCATATTCGGTTGCCACAAAGCGAATTCATAGACCCACACCGTGTATCTAATATTATCAATCATTACCTCGACCTCTTCATCAATCATCGACCCAATTTTTGTTTTAATGCACACTCTACCTGTACTACCTTCTTCATCCTCCCCATCAACATGCATGACCTCCCCCCATTCTTTAACAATCTTTTTAATAGCATTAATAGTTCCCGCCACTAATGGTAGACCATCCACCCTCACCCATACCACCTTATCATCAACCACAAATTTATCATCTAAATTACGTAATTGAGTGAAATAAAAAGCCATATCTGCATGATTTTTAAACTTATCGCACGCCACTTTATTATCAAATTCTAACCAAATCCAGGATCCACCAAGATAATGAAAATCAACATCACAAAAACCTTCTTTCACGCACACAACCTTAATATTTTCAATCAAAGATAACTCTCTAACCTTACCGATCAAGATAGTGCCGTCGTTCTTAAAGGCCATGGCATCTTTTCTCTCCAGCTTAATCACCTTTTTTTGTTTCAAACTTTCCTTTACTTCACTGCTTTTGGTATTCTGTTTTTGGTTCCCCACCGATTGCAATCTTTGTGCCTCGGATTTGAACAAATCCGAAAACTTAACGTTTTTCTGCACCTCGCTGGACGAAGTGGTTTTATCACGAACTATCGGTCTGGGAGCAGCCTCCTGTGGTGTTTTACGTTCAAACCTAGCTGTTGACGCGAACAGGTGATACGAGCCATACCAAGCAGCGTTTAATCTGTCCAACATAGAGTCAACATTGTCAACCCTAATAAACCTAACAAACCCGAATCGTCGTCCGATTTTGGATAACTTCCGGGGAATAAACGCGTCGACCACCGTTCCAAAAACCTGCATTGCCTTCCAAAGATCTGTCTCATCCCACTGTTTGGGCAGATTCGTGACATAGAAGGTCTTCGCAAGTTTTTTCACATCAAAACCATCCTTACGAAACGAAAGGTTTTGAGTAACACTGCCACTATTCTGTCTTCTTTGCATATTTCCTTGCGACATCGATTGCGAAACCAACCCTACCCCCCCCCCCCCCCACACCGACGTGGGAGAGCCGGCGAGAGAAACGACGATCAGCGCCCTAACGATCGGAGAAATCGCTCAAACCCTAGAGCGCCGTTTTAGGTTCTTACTTTAAATGCTAGGAGTTTTGTGATTATTGAAGTCGTTTGCTCTACTACGATTTGGATGATTTAGAAATATCGAAACACGCTTATTTTCAAAGACAAAGAATTACGGATAGAGGTTATAGTTGATCTAGTAAAAGAATATGCGTACAACTGTAATAGAAGTAGAAAATTTAACTTTAGTTGAGTAGATTAGTTTATAAACACGTTAAATTTGTTGTACGTTTTTTAACTTATCGTTTATTGTTTTTATTCTAATGAATGCTGTTTCAAAAAAAATCATTTTCATTTTCAAAAATTATTTTTCTTTTTAAATGTAACAAGAATCATCTTACTTTCACAAATCATTAACAAATCATTCACAAATAGTAATTTCTTAAATGATAAGTTTTGAAGTTTAAAGATCAAATTAAACGAAATACATATTTAGTGCAATTTGTCATTTACCGTATATACCAAAATTTCTTTCAATTATGATTTTAATTTAATGGTATGTGGATGACACTACAACAAAATGGTTGTGATATCTTCTAATTATCTATAATACTTCCTCCGTATCAAAATAAGTGACACACTTTCTATTTTGTGATGTATCAAAATAAATGACACACTTTGAAAACTTTCATTATTTGGTAAAAATAATGGGACCCATACCCACTAACTATCCACTTTAATAAATTGAAATTACCCTTATACCTTTACTTTTACTTTTAAAACTCATTAATATCACTTTATTCAAGAAAAGTGAGACTCATTCTCCACTAATTATGTACTTTAATTTATTTTAACCTCTACTTTAATCTTTTACCTCAAAAAATATGTAAGCCAATTTGTGTCACTTATTTTGATACGGAGGAAGTAATATTTATTAGTGGAAACATTGTTTATCTATATTTATAGTAGATAAATAGGGTTTTTAGTAGGCTTTTATTTTATAAATTTATATTTGAAAAATAAGTTTTATTCATAGTCAAACTTTTCAAAACAATAAATATAATATTTTATGTACTATTATTAATATATTAATTTACAAATATGATTTTTATCTTGCTAGACGGTCTCAGAACATGAACATATGCTCTTTAGTCCTTATAAGAAACATGGGTCATGTGTAAATACTATGTGTACATTAGTATAATCTTTTCTTTTGTACAAAATGAAAATAGAAATTAATTTATTATACATAATTATAATTACTAATGATTTTGTTTATCTCTTTATCACTTTATATAATCAGTTCTGAGTTATACTGTAATAAATAAATATAATTAAATTCTATCTCTATCTCATAACATTTAATAATATCTATTTAATTAATGGGATCAATAAGTTACTTTCTTTTCTCTTAACTTACAACACAATTACTATTTTAATGCTTGAAAATGAGATATTTTGGATGCAAAGCATTTCAATCGGTTACTAATGTGGTACACCTAGACTAACACGTGGCTTTTTCTCTGAGAAGAAAAACCTCCCTTTTACGATTCTTCAATTACTCTCACAATTTTAAACCTCTTTTTTTTTTCTTCTTCTGATAAATGATAAATAAAAATGATTTTTAAGAAATTGATAAACTTTATTTGAATAGGGCTTTTCAATTTCTATCAAATTTTATGATATAAGAGAGAAAACGAGTGTAGACTCTGCATGTATATATATAGAGATAGAATCTGTATATATACAACAATTTATATCTGATTGAGAGACATACTTTCAATTAAACGGTTGTAATTTGGAAGCCAAAGTTATAATGGAAGAACATTGTTCGGATTTTGCAACTCATTTCTTTTAATGTAATTAACCGTTTTTTTGGGACTTTCTAAGGGTTTAATCAGGTTTCAACTGCAAGAATTTTGGGGGTTCCAATCGGCATTTTTATATTAGATAAGTTGCGATTGTTGTTCGATTGTTGAATTTAGCCCTCATGATGCCTGATGTTTATTCAACTTACAAGAAGAGAGATGATATCTGTGACGATGTTTGCGGTCAGGTATGTTTTTTTTCTATAAAATATATTTTTTAGGGCTCTTAATTTTCCATATAAAATTCAGTTTCTGAAGAATATTCGTTTGGGTTTTTGTTATTTTTTATAAAATTACTGTTTGATTTGGGCAGTTTTCATGAACTTTGATCAATTGATGGGAATGCGTTTATTTTTGCTCTTCAATTTCCTGTTTATTTTCTATCGAAATTGATTGATGTTATATGAACCCTAGAACCATTTAGGCTCATCTTTGTCAATTTTTCCTTAATTTTTGTGGGCATCGTTTAATTCTGCTATTGATTGTTATTAAGAAATCAGATATATTATTAGTATGAGATGGTTGCATTTCAGGTTAGACTGCAGAGACTGTATACTTCCTTCTTTATTATTCTTTAAGAATTTGTGCACAAACTGATTTTTGGGGGCTCGTTGCATTCCTGATGAAGAAAAAAAGCTTTCAACTTTTAATATTTTGATTCTAAATGGAACTTTATGTAGTGATAGTGAATCAACGAATATATTTATGAAGTTGTATCTAGAGCAGGACCTGGTGTGTGTGATTCAGTAATCACTTTAGAGACACATCCAAA
Source organism: Calendula officinalis (assembly GCA_963853835.1). Lineage (NCBI taxonomy): Eukaryota > Viridiplantae > Streptophyta > Magnoliopsida > Asterales > Asteraceae > Calendula > Calendula officinalis. Next base: position 13,218,675 of record OY970827.1, read on the forward strand.
CACCCCTTTAAAGTCTAAACTAAGTATCCTTGGTGTGCATATAAAGAGTTGGGGGGTGTTTGGATGTGCATTTTCTGAAGTGAGCATAAAATATGGCTTTCTTGTTGTATTTAATTGTTTGTAGAGATAATTACCAAAATAGACTAAAATTAAACTTTTTTCTTAAAATATACTTGTGTGACTTGGATTTACCAAAATATACCATACGACTTGATTTTTTTTGTGCAACCAGACCTTTTTTCGAAGAAACGTTTTTTTACTTGTCATTTTTTGTGTGGAGGGTCTATTTTGGAAAGATCTGAAAGTGAAGTTTTTTTTGTGAATTTTGGATTTACTTGGTCTAGTTTTGGAAATTTGTATATGTCATAAGGCTGAATATTTTACCATTTTATGGTTTGCAGGAAGTAAGCAGGATGTCAAGACTCAAATGCATGCTACAAAGTTTGGATTTCCGAACAATTATAATATTATTATTTATTATTCCATGTGGGTTTGTGGCTATTTATTTTCATGGACAAAAAGTCACTTACTTTTTAAGACCCATTTGGCAATCACCCCCACAACCTTTCATTCAAATCCCTCATTATTATCACGAAAACGTCTCAATGTCAACCCTTTGCAGTCTTCACGGGTGGAAAGTACGAGAATACCCCCGAAGGGTATTTGATGCTGTTTTGTTCAACAACGAAATCGACATGCTTACAATAAGATGGAAAGAACTTTACCCTTACATAACCCAATTCGTTCTTCTTGAATCCAATTCCACATTCACAAGTATACCAAAACCACATTTCTTTGCTACCAATCAAGAAAGGTTTGACTTTGTGAAACCCCGTTTGACTTACGCCACGATTCCTGGCGGGTCAAGAAAGGGGAAAAACCCGTTTTACGAAGAAGCGTATCAACGTGTTGCAGTTGACCGACTTTTGAGAATTGCGGGAATTGAAGATGATGATTTGTTGATTATGTCTGATGTTGATGAAATCCCGAGTGCACATACGATTAATCTGTTGAGATGGTGTGACGGTTTACCTCCAATTTTGCATCTTAATTTAAGAAATTTTATATATTCGTTTGAGTTTATTGTGCAGCATAAAAGTTGGAGGGCTTCAGTGCACATTTATGAAAAAGGTAAAACTAGATATGCTCATTATCGACAAACGGATTATTTATTAGCGGATTCTGGTTGGCACTGTAGTTTTTGTTTCAAAAAAATAAGCGATTTTGTTTTCAAAATGAAAGCTTACAGTCACTCGGATAGAGTGCGGTTTGCCCATCATCTTGACCCGAAAAGGATTCAAAATGTGATTTGTAACGGTGATGACTTGTACGATATGCTTCCCGAGGAGTACACTTTTAAGGAAATTATAGGGTATATGGGCCCGATTCCTCATTCGTATTCTGCAGTTCATTTGCCTTCTTATTTGTTGAATAATGTTGAAGACTACAAGTATCTTTTGCCTGGGAATTGCATTCGGGAAGCGGGTTGAATATCGTGTTGTACTCGATGCAGTGAGAGTAGTACATGCGACTGAAAGAATGGGTCAGAATAGGAAGGGTAGTGATATGGGCAATATGCATATTTTGATATGTACCGTACAAGTTGTACAATGCATAGACTTTGTTGGTGGTTCTTTTTGTGCATTTATGCAACTAAATATATACCTTCAAGTTCGATTTTGGAATATGTTTGTGGTCATGTTTTTGCCCAGTCTTTTGTAATCTCTATTCTAGACCTTCTTTCATTCTCACTATTAGTACTTTGGATTTTGCAATTTTAAAGTGATTTTGGCCACTAGAAAATCAAAATAATCTATTTATAGTATATTATAAAGTAGTTAATTTATGGTCCAATATATCCATTTTAAGTTACAACTTTATGTAGACAAATAAAAGCACGATGAGTTGTGAGTATGTTTTTACAGTGTTTTTTCACTTGAAAAAGTGGAGGACAGTTATATGAACACTGTTCTAGACTTTCTGATATTTCTTTAATTTTTTTAAATTTAAATAAATTGAAAAAGATTAATAATCGTAAAAGGTATATATGATAATTAAAAACTTCTCATCCTTAAAATCTACGTGTTTGTTTTAATTGATACATGGATACAACATACAAATAACTTTGATTAATATTTACGTGTTTGTATTACGTGTTTGATTAATAATTGTCGATCCAACTTGAGTTTTTAATTCGATACTCCAAATATTTTCAAAATTTTAAGTTTTTTAATAGGTTTCTATAACAACCCAACTGTTATAATAAGTGTCTAGGAACGTCGTTCCGGAGTGGTAAAACACGGCGAACGTTGAAGAAAAGGTTCCTACTCTCTCCCCGAATCAGCATAACTTGCCTTCGTCGGCTTACTATTCAAAAAAATGCTCTAACCATTCACGTTCACTTCATTTATATAACTATCGTGACAACATTTGAAAATCAAGACGTGGTTATCTTGTATCTTCATTCATGAATCATGATCTCTTGAACTCGTTTAGCTTCTACCTTACATCACGTGTTCGCTCACTTCATTACTACTTTTGTTCATAATTGTCTTAACTTGATCAGTTGCTTTTGTTGTCTTAATTAGCTTGTTAAGCATCAACTCTTTGCTTTTAGCATTTTTATGGTGAGTTTTTCTAATGTATGTTAGTTTGCATTTAATAAATCAATTATTTCCATTTAAATATATATCGTATTTAATGAATCTTCTAACATGATACGAATTAGAGTTATTAATATTATCAATACGACAATACATAATGATTAATTTAATACATCCTATTATATGCTCACATAACACGTTAGAATAACTCATTTGTAAAAATCCGTGATCAACACCATAGACTTTTCTGAAGTCACCTTGAGGATTTTATGGTCACATGTCTCACAATTACACTTTAAGACTATGCGTAAGGGGTGGCCACTGTAACAGTGGTCACCCCTAGGGCTGTCAAATCGTGCTATCGTTTCGTGTTTCTGGATAACACGACACGACACGAAAACGTTCAACACGAAAACAACACGACGCGAAGTCGTGTTTTATTTTGCTAACACGAACACGACACGATTAAAAAAAACGATAACACGATAAACACGACAACACAAAATAAATAACAAATTTCTTACTTATTACATGCTAAAAACACGATAAACACGACAAACACGACAAAATCATAACTATCGTGTCAATTTCGTGTTAATATCTGAACACGAACACGACACGACACGACTTCGTGTTTGTTTCACACGACACGAACACGAATTCAAATTTCAGTTTCGTCCCAATTTCGTTTCGTTTCGTGTATTTTTGTCGTGTCGTGTCAGGTTTTGACAGTCCTAGTCACCCCTAACACATCAACGCCACATCAGCTCGACCAAACACATTACAAATCCCGACACAACCCACGTAACAAGCGACGAAACACTTCCCCATGAAAAAAACTCCCTCCCCTTTGAAAATTAGGCGACCTGCAACGGTCGCCTGAACGACCAATATGCCTTTGCGACGCATACAGCTCGAGCTTATATATAAGGAGGGACGCGTCCCATACAATGACACGTATGGGGTACGCATGAGACGACCTCTACCTTTACGGGTAGTCTAAGGGTTTTGTGTTTCCACGCGCTTAGAACCCTTTTTGGTTTTGTTCCTAATCGTGGTTTGCTACTATACTTGAAAGTTATTGTTTTTAGTAAACGACAACAAAAAATATACCCCGATTAATTATTCCCTTGGTACACATTAACCGATGACTAGGTGAAGGTTTAGAGACAGTCACGACACCGGTTTGATCGCGTATATCATGAACAAAATTTGACCACATCGGGAGTCTACTATAACAGAAATACCTTTTTAATAATAATAATAATAATAATAATAATAATAATAAAAAGTACATGGGATGGTTAAATTTGCTACACAAGGGTTTGATTGCCCAAAGAGTAGCAACAAAGCTGGTTGCCATGAAGAACACCAAGAAAAGTAGACAATAAGCTATGAGAAACGTACGCTAATTGATTCTATCGACCACTTCTATAGCAAAACTAAGTCGAATACCAACAAATATAACTCCATATAGCCAGTTTGAAAATCTACAGATTATTTAATGGACTTACTCAATTCTTATGCAAGTATTCTATCCGTGGAAAATTATAATCGAATTATCTGATAAATTAAGGTCATCTCACTAATAGAGTTGCTCTTAAAAAAGGTTCTTTTGTAGAAAATTTAATTGCCATTGTCAAGTGGCTCTCTCTATATTAAGATTTACATTAAGAATAATTTAGTTGCATAATGCACAAATAATAAACATAATAAGGTATGATTTAGTTTTCTAGTTTTCGTATATCTTTAATTTTATAATTGAATTTTGGTTCTTTTGACTAGAGAGAAAATTACGTATGTACCACATTGTCAAACTTGTGATCTTTTATTACTTTTTTGACAATTTTCCAACTGAGTCTTGATGTTTAGACTGATGAGATGAGTATCGAATCAAATGGAACAAGACATACTTGTTAGGTATAGGACCAAGGGAAAACCCATCAAGGGTAAGCCTGAGACTTTATTGTCTAGTATTGTACCCAAACATACCGAGCGGATTTAGAAGTCACGTTTGTTCGAATGTGCAAGAACTAAAAGAATGAATATGATGCTAGACAAGTTGTTGTCTCGCCACCTAGTGTAACTAGTAACATTATCACTCTTATTAAGGTCGTATGATTCTTGTATCATGTCTACTGTGATAATATATTTTATTTTGATATTCGTCCTCATAATAGCAGTGAGATATGATTTTGATTACTACTGAATATTCATACTCAATTGATCAAAAAAATGCCCAGATCAAATAATAGAATTCGGAAAAAGAATTAGCGGATTTTAAATTTCTATTAATTTTTGGGTATAAGGATAAAACAAACAGATTTAATAGGATCAATAAAGATTCTCTCATTCCAATAACATAAATCATTTTATAAAACGGATGTCTAAACGTCTTATTTACCTAATAAAATTTAAATAAGATTGATTATTAATTATTTACAACATTAGTAAATACTCCCTCCGTCCCTAAATAAAGTTCCCATTTCACCTTCAAGTTTTGTCCCTAAATAAAGTTCTCATTTCTCAAACTTAAGGGACCCACTTAATATAATAATATTATTACAAATATTTTCACGACTAACTATCTCTTAAAACACTTTCTCTCTCCAATCAAACCTTATATTTTATTCAAAAGTAATACCAAATACCCCACCACTAACTATCTCCTAAAATATTATGCCCAACACAAATGGGAACTTTATTTAGGGACGGAGGGAGTAGTAACTATGATTATTGTTATCATTTTCTTAATTATCTACAATCAAAATAATCATATTTGAATCTACAAATTCATGTAACGACCGTAGAAATTAGGGGTGAGCAAAAAAAGAGGGTAACCGGAATCGGAACTGGAACCGTCTCGGAACCGGAGGTTCCGGACCCGGAACCTGCTAAGAGGTTCTGGTTCTGGTTCCCAAAATCATGGAACCGCCTTAAGAGGTTCCAAATCCGGTTCTCAAAATTAAGGAATCTGGAACCTGTGGATACCCTGGATCCGACGATTACACGATATATTTTTATTAAAATATATAATATATAATATATTACACATGATTAAATTAAATATATTTTTGATTTATCTAAATGTAAAATACTAGTCCAAATAAATATATATAAATTGACCGTACTCGTTATAATTGAGTCAGAATTTGGGTGATAGTGAGACATTCACTCATCGTGATGTCGTATCTTTGTGACTGACTTTTACATGAATCACACATTTACTATCTTTTTTTCATTCCTATTCACTTATTTATATTTTGAACAATATTCGTAATCGTTGAAATATATATAAAATCGTTAAACGATATTTGTAATCGTTACTTTGTGTGATTTATTGTCTTATTTATTCAGTAAGTAATGTTTATTTTTTTTTAATTAAGATACAGGGTAACCGGAACCTGTCCTGGAACCGGTGGTTCCGGTTCCGAAAATTTAGGAACCTGTCTTCTAGGTTCCGGTTCCGATTCCTATATCTCAGGAACCTGCGGTTCCGGTTCTTGTTCGGGTTCCAGTCGAAACCGACGGGTACCCTATTATGCTCACCCCAGTAGAAATCGTCTCTCCGAACTCCATTCCAAGCTATCAGGAAAAGGGGGAATTTTCAAGTAAAAAATGTTAAAATAAAAGTTTGGGTTTTTGTGTCTCTCTACCCTCCCCCGCGAAAATTCGTCTGTAAGTGATCACCATCATCACGATTCACAATAATTAATGTGTTTCAGTAAGATCTACTTGTATATCTTCGAAAATTGAATAATTGTTCAAGAGTAGTTCACAAACGCTAAGGATTTTATCTACGATACGTAAGTTTGCTGCTATCGTTCTATCTACTTATGTATATTTGATCCATTTACCTACTGAACATATTATTGTATCCGATTGATTGCTTATTCTTTATATCATTTCAAATTGATTAATGCTATCAGATGTGCAAGCTGAAAAATATTATAGTTTGTAAACGAAAACATCGTGTATTGATGCAATTACCATTTAGTAACACAATTGTAGTGTGTTAATTAGGATCTAGGGTTTTAGTTGTTAAGAAATGTGAGTAATATAAGGGGTATTATAATATGTTTGAATCAAGTTAGGGTTTTGAGGGGTATTAATAGAAATTAAGCTAGGGTTTTAATTGCTATTAGTTTCACTACATTTAATGAAATCTTTGAATCAAAAGGCTTTAAGCACTACAGGACATTTTGTTGATTTACCCTATTAAAGTTGTAATGATGAGCAGAAGTTGACCTTGATGAATTATGGGCTATACAATTAACCCTTAAGTGTGTTGCAAATTCTAATAAAAAACTTCGATACCAATTAACCCTTATCTGCTTATATAACATGACAGCTGTTAATACCAAACGGAACATACAAAAACATGTAATTTTACATTTAACAAGCATCCAAACTACTTTATTTACAAGTGAGTATGCATGTTAATAAATGGTTTTCTACCACAAGTAGCTTATGATTTTTTTGTAGATATGTATGCATTACATAAAATATGTTTTTCCGTTAATGCTGATGTGGCACATTGATATTGGAGGATGAGAACATTAAAGTCACAACCATAAGTGTGAAAACAAAGGTAACTTGAAGCTTGTGGATAAAATAGACATAGGACCAATTGACCAAAATACATGTACAAATTGTGGACTTATATAAAATACTTCTATGTTTATAGATATAATTGATGACTTAATAAGTAGATATAATTATTATCCAGTTGTCTACTGAATATTCCATACTATGATTATTAGCAACTTTCTTTCCCTTCTCTCTGTAATCCCTAAAAATCTTAAATTTTACAAATTGCCCTTCGTAATCATATAATTACTCTGTTTTTAGTGACACAATTTCTTCATTGTTTCAGAACAGTTAAGATCTTGGATAAAAGCTCGGTAATATATTGAAATTGGAAAAGAAATATGTCGTCGCCAGACGTTGCAGGAATCTTAGATCAATCAAAAGAGCTTGATCGTTTAAGGAAAGATCAGGAGGAAATACTTCTTGAAATTAATAAGATGCACAAAAAGTTACAATCAAGTGAGTTCAATATTGTAATTTTATTCTTATTATTATGGTATTTTGTGAGTTTAATAAATTAGGGGAAATCATATTGTTATGCATTTTCTGGTTAGCTTTATTAGTTTTATTTTAAATCGATAATGGATATAGTTGATCATGTAGGATTTGTTTCTTATATAAGTTTCTTAATGGTGTATGAATCTACCTCAATTATATATATAATTTTTTACTCATATTTCTCTTTTGGATTATTTTATTTGATCAAATATTATATTAAATGTAATTTTTTTTTTACTCGTATACAGCTCCTGAGGTAGTTGAAAAACCTGGTGATACTTCACTTTCAAGGCTGAAAATGCTTTACATTCAAGCAAAAGAACTTTCAGAAAGTGAAGTAGCGTATGTTTATCCTTCAATTTCACAAATTTTATCATATTTAATTTAATTTATTAATATATTGGTTCATTTTAAATGGATGCAGTGTTTCAAGTCAATTATTAAGTCAGTTGGATGCTTTAATACCTTCTGGGCCACCTGGACAACAACGAAGAAGGATGGGTGAGTTCTACTTCTAACTAGATACTTTTTACATTTAAAGACTTTTATATTACATATACAAGTATATTTTTTGTAAATATATATATTTTCTAAAGTCAAAAAAATGAAATTGCAGAAGGTAATGAACAGAAAAAGAAAAGAATGAAAGCTGAGTCAGATGTACCAAGGCTTTCTCCTTCTCTTCGAAATCACCTTGAACATCTTGCAAGCTTAAAAGGGGAACAAGTATGCTGTTTTACCATATTACCCTTTTCCATTTTAGTATCTTATTATTTATTTTATTTTTATATGATTAAATTTTGCAGGTTGCTGCTAGGGTTACGCAGGAGGATGCTGATAAAGATGAGTGGTTTATTGTAAAAGTAATTCACTTTGATAGGGAAACAAGAGAGTAAGTTGTACATCTTATATTTTATCTATTAAATATTAAATGTTAAAAATGAGCTTTTGATTTTATTCAGATTTGAAGTTCTTGATGAAGAACCAGGTGATGATGAAGAACCAGCTGGCCAGAGGTATATGGTGTTTAGGTTCTAAATTAGTGTTACATATTGAGTATTAATGGGTAATTAAAATGATAGTTTTTATAATGATAATAATTGATTGTGTTATTTAGGAAATACAAGCTGCCTATGTCACATATTATTCCATTTCCAAAGAGAAATGATCCATCAACTGCTCAAGATTTCCCTCCTGGAAAACATGTGTTGGCAGTTTATCCTGGAACAACTGCTCTTTATAAAGCAACTGTTGTTAATACTCGCAAGGTAATTTTTAATTCTGTTGACTTTTGTGTTGACCGTCTTCATACTTGAGCTGTTGCCAGTGGTATGTAACTAACATTTCTCATTTTGCTGATGATGTTGTTTTTGGGCGTTATGTGAAAATCTACAGAGGAAAACTGACGAGTAAGTTTAAATTCATATTTTTATCTGTCATATGAAATTTTGGCAAATAGTAGAGGTGGTAATTTTGATACGTTTACTTGCGGGTCGGTTTGGGTTGTGTTTTTTCACAAACGGGTTGAAAGCTGCCCACGATATATATTTAATGAGAATAACTTCCTAATTATTTTATTTAAAGATATAGATTATTATTGTGATAATATTATTTTTGTAATCACAATTAACAGTTTAATTTTATAATAAATTTTAAAAAGGAAGAAAAAGTGTTTACGGGTTTGCCACTTTGCCCATAGTAAAAATTTACATGTTACCCAACCCTCCCATCTTGCCACTTCTGGCTAATAGTGCCAAGTAGAATTTAAGACTATTTATCTGATATTTAAGAAACAAGTTTGTGCAGCAAGCACTCAATGGTGTGCCAAGACATGGCTATTAACCACCATTTTTTGGTTTGACTTTTATGGTCAAATAAACCATTTTCGGGATGGCATTTTAGATTCAGATAAAAACTGGGGTGGTCTACGTTAACATAAATAATCAATCTTTATACTAAGAATATTCATGTTTGACCATGAAAGTCAAAACATTATCACTGTGCCTTATTTTTATCATTTACTAGGGTTTTTAATATGTTTTGGGCAGTTATATGCTTGAATTTGATGATGATGAAGAAGATGGATCTTTGCCTCAGAGAAACGTGCCTTTTCACAAGGTAGTTACTCTTCCCGAAGGCCATCGCCAATAAATTACAATTTCATAAAACTCTTTCTCTGTTGTGTCTTGTAATATAACAGATTACTATTCTTCTACTATCTGTTATTAAATCAGTAATTAGTGATCATGTAGCCTGTTTATGTAAAGTGAGAAACTAATTGATCTGAACCTTGTTGTCTGGTCTGTTACTGTATTGTGGTTATGAAACTATGAAAGTTAGCTATTTTTATGTATATAATTGGGATTCAGGTTGGCTGTTGGAGACACTAGTTATAACCTTTTATTTACCATTTATAGTCAAATTGAGGGTTATAATATAATGTGTTTATAAGTTGTAGTTCATGCAGTGAAAGTTGTACGTTATTCATTTTATTCTCGAATGGAGGTGATTTGTACACATAAACATTGAATCATATACATAAGGTGCATGCTATGGTGACTTATACCCTAGCTATGAGGGTGTTTGTACTTTATTTGTATGGTCATTGTTTTCATGTGTACAAATCACCTTCGATGATTTGAAAGAGTACTGATATTTGGTGTTTTGCATTATAGTTTTTTCAGTTAATTGTTTGTAAAGCATGTCCTATTTTGTTCTTAAATTATCTTTACCGCCAGTTCTTGGTGTGCTTGGTTTGTGGTTCCAAATTTTTTTTTTTTTGGAAAGTGTATTCCTGTTTATAACAGACTATTCGGGGTAGCTGAGTTTTGTTCATAATGTATGTGACATAAATGTTACAATTTCTAAACATTTTCCTGACGATCTGGAAAAAAAACATGTATAGTGGAAAAGCAGTTGAGTATGGGCTTGCTTTATAGCTATATTTAGGGGTGAGCATAGCAGGGTACCCGCCGGTTCCGACTGGAACCGGAACCGGAACCTCTTGTACCGGTTCCTCAATTTTCGGAACCGGAACCTCCGGTTCCGGTGCCGGTTCCGGTTACCCTGTCTCTAAAATCGTAAAGTTAAAATAAGATGCAAAGCTTAAATATTAATCATTTTTTTATCATTTTATCTACTAATCTTTGAATAATCATAAATTCCAAACACTTAGACATATGATTTTCTAAATATTATATAGTTAAAACGTTATATTCAGACTAATTAATTACTAAACTCATTCAAAATGACATAAAATATATCATATTGTTATATTTGGACATTAAATTTCTCAAATATATAAAATTTTAACAAAAATAGACCGAATAAACGCCGGTTCCGGTTATCCACCGGTTACCGGTTCCTAAATTTTGAGAACCGGAACCGGAACCTCTTAGGGCGGTTCCATAATTTTAGGAACCGGAACCGGCGGTTCCAAAGCGGTTCCGGTTCCAATTCCGGTTACCCGCTTTTTCTGCTCACTCCTAGCTATATTTGTGATTATGCACATGGGTTCTTTTGCTAGAGGACATAACAACTTCATACCAAAATCCTAAAAAAACCAAATCTGCCACTTTGGTACTTTGGTCTGTTTCTAAAAAGAGGTTTGCTTCTGGTTTTACATATTCAAATCACTTGGTTTCGTTCTGTTTATAGCTTTAGATGACAAACCATTTAATCAAATCATAACGGAGATTTTATTTTCTATTTTCGTGAATGAATAGGTGCTGACTTTAAGGTCTGTTCATAACTATAGGTTGTCGGAAAACCATTATTAGTTCAATTCAATAGTGTAAGCAGTATTTTGTGTGTGTCTTTTATGCCTTTAAGTCTCGTTAGTCATTGTACTTTTCACTTTGTATGTAACATCCAAGTGACCATCCTACCGATTTTTTCCCAAAAGTAACACAAATTAAAAAAATTATATACATTTCTAATATAGTTATCTATCTTCTTTAAAAAATGTGGTAGCCGGGATTTCAAAACCCGACTACTCCCCATCTTTACGATACCTAAACGTCTGCGGAAAAATTCAGACTCAGTTGCCTAGTTTTGAAATCCCGTCTTCTGGTTTGTACCTAGCTGCTGTGATTTAAAATCTCGACTTCTGGGTAGTGTCGCCGACTCATGTGACTTCCTGCCATGCCCCAATCTTTAAAATGGCAGGAAGTCTGATGAGAATTAGGGCACGTACCAGTAGAAATCAAGGACGATAATGGTGATTGAGTAATAATCTCAATCACAGGAACTTTTTTATTCACAATTCGAGAGTGTGAATGTCTCTCCCAGAGTTTACACTTTTCCAATTACAAACCGAATGCCTCCCCAACTACACTCACCTCTCCCTTTTATAACATTCTAACAGCTATTGACTTCCCCCTAACAGATTGACTAACCGATTGACTTTTCTAACTGACTTATTCATGAAAGTACTAAACTACCCTTACCAATTACTTAACAACTAAGTAAGTGTATCAAAGTCACATGATTTGGTTTATGTTCTGACACTATCCAGAAGTCAAGATTTGAAATCTCGGCAAGTAGGTGCAACTCAGAAGCCAGTATGTCAAAACTCGCCAATTGGGTTTGAACTTTACTGCAGACATTCCAAGTGTCGTAAAGATGGGGAGTAGTCGGGTTTTGAAATCCCGGCTACCACATTTTTGAACGAAGATAGAAAACTACATTAGAAATGGAAAATAAAAATGTGTACTACTATTACTTTCGAAATCCTACCACTAAAATGTTTAACCTGCTTCATTGCAACTTTGCAAGTATCACCATACTAGGGGGTTTTATTTATGATTATCTTTTGAAAGAAAAATGGAACATTCTTATAACTTCAATGCCCAAAACGAACCGGATCAAAATAAAACCACTTAAGCCGAACAAAACTGAAAATACGTATTAAAAGTTGCAAGTTCGAGCCATGAAAACGAGCCAAATATAAGTTGCCTGTATTCCATTTTTTACTCAGAATAGCAAATAGATTTACAAAATCATCATCCTTCATAATCTTTCTAAACCAAAATATGTCCAATATACGCTTTGAAATCTGATCAACTCGAAACAAGAGTATAAATTATAAAACTCGAGATATTAACCTAATTGTTTATGAATCGATTTCAAAATCTTGAAGCTTCTTCTTCTTCATCGTCTCCCCATAACTGTTTTCTAGCAATTACAACTCTTTCTACATTTAAAGAAAGAGAATCAATTTTGGGTTCAACTTCTAATGAATAGCCATCCCATCTTAAAGCACTTAAAAACTTTCTTATGTGATCAACTATCGACAATTTATCTCTAATTATAACAAATCCTTCTGGTCTTACCATTCGGTCCATTTCAATTAATAAATCTTCAACACTGCAACCACGACCCTCAATTTCCGAAAATACCCTCCATGCATGAAGGAGATCGTATGTTCGTGGATATGTTGAAAAAGATTCACACCTGCAAGATTATCAAATTTCTTTTAAAATAACTACCTTTTTATTCAATTTTCCAAAAAGAAAAAACACTTGTGTTTTCGAATCCTAGAATTTTTTTTTACTCATTTAGACCCGTTACCCAACCCATCTGGCCCATTTTGCCAGTTGTAGAAAAAGCAAGTTTTTTGATAGAAAAAAAGCAAACCAGTCATGAACTGTTCCAAGTAATCCTCGATCATAAATAATCTTCAATCTGGAAGACACATTAACTGGAGCAACATTCATGACCCAAACATCTTTATCCTTTAAAGCAGCAGCAAATCCACCAAGATTCGAGTTCATATCCATCACATTTCTAATTGAATCTTTTTGTAAAACAGATCTCATCTGCTTCCAATACTCAATCACTCTATTATGCCATGTGTCCTGCATCATCGTATAATCATGATTATAAACTACTTAACAATTGAGTAATTTAAAATAATCAACAGGATTAGATAGACACTTACAGTGTCTTCTTGAAATTGTTCAGGAGTAATTCCAATTTCATCAAGGCGAGGTGGAGGCCTTGTAAGCCTACTTGGCCATGGTTCAAGTCCACTACTTTTTCCCTTGTGCATCTCTAAAATGTAAAAATATATATATGTTAAAAAAATAATAATAAAAGATATAGAAAGGATTAAATTCTCATAACATGAAAATGAGTTGTAAAATATATGAAATGATCATCGAAAAGTTACGCGTTCGATTTACTAGCATATTCAAACATTATTTATTTATCGTATACTTATATTTGTACAAATTCCACTTCAGTTTAACAGAAAGGATGTTATTTTGATGATTGTGAAAAATTTAAGTATCTGATTAGTAAATACGTGTGTTGGGCGAGGTTAGGAGACGATAAAAGTTGAATTAAAACCTTAATTGTAAGGGGTTTTTAAGCCTAAATGAACAACGTACTTTTACAATTGTCCTGGATTAGTCATTGTACAGTGTTTTGTCAAATTGAGTCACTAGAAGATGGTTTTGTATCCCAATTGGACCTTTAGAATATTATTGTTTAAAATATGGTAATTCTATTAGCAGAATGTTGAATTTAAGTATAAATGATCGCTAATAATTGATTTAAAAGTTTTGAATGATCCAATTGGGATGCAAAACCTTCTTTTAATGATCTAGTTGGACAAAACTTTGTACAATGAGGAAAAAGGGACACATGTTTATTTCAGACAAAAAAAAATTATAATGTGCTGTGTTACTCATAACTCTAGATAATTAATACAGTTATATACAACTTACTTGTAGAATATGGAGTAATGCATGCTTTCATCTGCACATTCCAACTAACATCTGGATCATCACCTGAATCGCATAACGGAGGATTTGTTCCCGGTGTTCTCTTAAGATAACAACTATTACTCAACGATTTAGCCCAAATAACCGTTTGATCTCTTCTAGAAACAACTCTCCAACACATTCTTCTCAACAAATCATGCATAGCGTTCCAAATTCTTCTATTTTCAACATCATGTGCATATGCTTCTGGTGAAGAATACACAAAATAACCACCTGGTCTGAGCAATCTATCTAATTCCAAAAGTAGGATTCCATCCCTTTGAAGCCAATCGATTCGACAACGTGAACAATGAGCCATTTCAAATGATCTACTAGGGTATGGAAGTCTTTTTGTACCCAAAACACCTAATGCTGATGGAATCCCACGTTCTAATGCAAATTGGATTTGATTTTGATGAACATCATTTGGTGCTAAAGACATTGCTATAACCCCTAGAGGTAAAAGATAAGCACCAAAACTTGCAACACCACAACCTACATCAAGAACAGTTCGAATATTTCCTCCATGGTTGAGCTTATCACCAGGAATCTTCAGCATCTATATAAGTTACAAGCATGACTGTTAATTTGTTATAGAAGTTAATTGGATAATAAATAATAAGATGGCTAATTTATTAAAATCTTGACTTAAAAGTGATTAATGATGTTAATGTGACCTACCGATGCAATTGAAGCTATGTATTTATCAGCACCAGAATGAAAATGAGTTCCTCCACCAGGAAACCTAATTTTTTCTCCAACTACTATCATCCAATTTTGATCTGATTTCTCCTGAGCAAGATGAGTGTGTGGTATGTTTGCTTTCCAAACCTCATCTCTACTTTCTGGCCACCTGATTGGGATCTGGAATTAGAAACCAATGATCATATTACACAATTTGCCAAATGCACTTGCAATTCTATGAGATAATTTGATGCAAAACTTGTTGGAATTAAAACAGAGACGAATTGTAGATAACCTTGTATCCAATTGGTGGGGGAATAAGGCAATTATATCGACGTTCTGCAGGTGGACAATGGCGTTCATAATGCTCCATTAGAGACAAATTAAGCTTCAATTTCGATTGATATATAAAATGTCTGTCCAAACAAGGTATCAATTCCGAGTACCTCATATCACAAACCTTCACAAAATGAACAAACAATTAACACTATTTTAATTAAGTAAAATGTAATAGAGTAATTTAGGACGATCTAAGATTCGTAAATGACTTACAGGTAAGGTTTTTGGAACTTCAGGATTCTGTTCTTGATCTTCGAACAATTCATCGAAATAATCACGTTTCCTTACGAAACTTCCGATGACCGGATCCGTACCCTCGTCCAACGAAATAACTTCTTCCGCTCTCGGTAAAACAGGAGCGAATGTTGAACCATTGTATAAGCAAATCAAACCGAGTAATACAATTAACCCTAGCAAAACATGCTTTAATGTTTTCTTCCGGCGAATAAGTTCGCCAGCCGTTGATTTCATTTTCCGATAAGATAAGAATACAGCCGGTGATTCACTTACGGCTCTAGGATTTCAGCTTGCGCTTACGATGAAAAGTGAAAACCCTAGCTGTAAATCCATCCTTTTTTTTTTCAGAGAATCAAGCAAGGAATCTATCGGTTCACAGTGAGTGCTAGTTACAGTCCAAATTATGAAATTATTTATCGCAAGTTGCAAATACACACGAATAAAATATTCCAAAAGATCTCACTGTGCGGGCGTGTGTGTGGGCGGGAGAGAGAGAGAGTCGCCGGCGTTGGAAGTCGGGCAGCCAATGTGCCGCCGATGTGTAATCGATCTAGTTTGGAATATGTAAAGAAAAAAGTTTTTGGACTTTTCTTTCAATATTTACCAAGTTTGAGAAAATTATGCAAAGCTGTATTGAATAAAAAGTGGTTCCGACTAATTTCTTTAAATTTTTTAAACTTAAAATTGAATTTAGTTTTTTATTTTAAGAATTAAAATTTGTAACAGAACTAGTAGAAATTATAAAGTACCTCGCACGATGTTGCGAGGATTTTGTACGATGTCTAAAATTTGATTTACACTCGTAAACGTTATATAACATCTAATTATAGTATGCGACATGTTTTATATAGGAACATAAGAGTTTTGAAGATAAATCATTACTTTTAGAAAAAATATAGATGTTAAATACTAAATTTTATATAGTAGTAAACTATCATTTTATAAAATGGGGTGATAATTACATCACATCTTTTAATGCATATACCACAATAGATGCATCATATATTTGTACAGTCTACAGTTTTACTTATACTGCGTGGTATATGCATCAAAAGTTATGGTATCAAAATTAATTCCTTTTTATAAAAGTTGTTTAATAAAGTTGGAAAAATAGTAAATAAAACTGATCAAGAAAAAATATATATTAAATATAAAAGTTAAGTGTAGTAAACGAGTAATTTTTGCCCGCGCTTCACGGCGGGTTTGCAAATATACATGTTGTATCTAAAAACTAACATATTCATATTACTACGTAAAATATTATTTTATATAAAAATATCATTTTATAAATATATAAAAAAAACTAATCATATAACGTATAAAATAAAATAAAACACTATTTAAAAAAAACAAAAATATTAAGAAAACAACTATTCATATTCTTTTTTTAATTTTAAGTTGTCTTTTGCTTTTTAGATGAATATCTTTTTTATCCAGTATATGAATAATATTTTTTTAAATAGTGTTTTTTATAAAATGATATTTTTTGTAATGCTATGAATATTATAATTGTGTATTTTTACTAATCGGCCGTAAAATACATACACATACTTCTCATGTATAATAAAGTACTCAATTTACCTAACTTCTATCTATTTTATGTACTTAACTTTTTATTTTAATTATTTGTTGTCATTTAACTTTTATTTATAAAAGAAATCTTTTTTCGTCCATCTAATATTTTAGTTTGTAAAGTTTTAAATTCTAATACCTCAATCAATAATCTACCTAGGCTTATCTTTTTAGCGGAATAGTAAGATTAACATGATGAGATTAACATCATACTCTATTTCTCTTTCTTATTATTTTTCACAAATAAAATATCAAACTCTCTCACACACTTCTTGTAACACCCTGAAACCCAGCCTAATATTTTATTACTTTCGGTAAGTAATATTTTATTATTTAGTATGTTATATAATTTTATTTAATTTATTTGAATTATTTGTGTTTTTAACCACGGGGTTAAAAATTAGTAGAAACTGAGATAGATAGATTTTAATATAATTTTTATATATATGAGTTCACTTTTGAACCAAAGTTCCTAAAATATCTTTGTTGTCAAATTCAAAGCTAGTTAGCTATTTTAAATAAACTAATTGCGAATCAAATAATAACATTGTGTTTAAATGTAAACTAATAATCAAGAGTATGTGTGTACGTGTATGTATGTACGTGTATGTATGTGAGTGTTATAAAATTTGACTCACTTTTTGTCCCTAGTCTGCTTATGTCATAACCCACACACTGAAAAGAGTTTTTGACAACAAACAAATAAGTCTTGCTTGAATCTTTTGTTTGCTGCTGGGATTTCAAATTTGATGCTAGTACAAAGTAAGTTTTCTTCTTCTAAAGTTAGAGTTTTAGTTCTTAAAGAATTCTTGAACTAGGGTTTTTGGTGTTAGTGGGTTTATTAGGGTTCTTGATAGTTTTGCTTGGAAATTCGAAATTGATACATGATTTGGTGATTAGTTGAGCTTTTGAAGGTATATGTGAATCATGGTTAATTATAACTTTGAATTCCTAAGTTTTAACAAATCACCATTAATAGTGATTTAGGGAAGAAGATGTATTTTGATTTAAAAACCTTGGAATGGCTTTTTGTGTTTAAATTGTTGTATTAGTTTAACTTGTTAGATATAAGTTAGCAATTGAGATTAGAATATGATTTTTTAACAAGTTTTATAGAAATCTCAATTGAAGATTTGGTGTTGGTTAAAAAAAGAGAGATTTGGTAATTTGGTAGTAATTTGACTTTAGTTAAAAATATGAAGGTTTAACTTTTGTTAAGAAAAAGGTCAAATTTGTTACAAAAGGTCAAAATAAATTTAGGTGATCGTTGGTGTCATCATTGAGTAAATATTGGCTAAATATTATCGTTTTGACTCGTTTGTGTAAATGTTTAATTAATATAATTGATTTTGACCTGTTTGGCCAAATTTGATTTGTAAGGATCTTAAACTTGTGGTTATTGTTGGTTTGTCATCATTCAAGTAATTGGTTAAAGTTAGTTTGAAACTTATATTAGAAATTATTGACAATTGATAAGTGTGATATTGACTTGTAAAAGTCAAAGTAAAATGGTAATTGCACATTTAGTGCCGTCGCAAGAAAATGATGGTAATTGTAATGCATATGGCTGATTTTTTTATTTGTGCAAGTAAGTGGTGTCAATTGGTGAATTTTGACATTAATTCGGTTTATAATATGTTTTACAGGTAAAGGAAAAGAGACTCAGTGAAATACGATTACTGAGTGTGTCGGGAGGATGTGCTAAGGTGAGTGGTTTTAACCATCTTACTTGTGTTGTAATATCAATTTTGGAAAAATGCATTTAGATTGGAAAAAGGCATTTAGGTTGAAATATTACAGCTATGACGTATAGTTTGGTTGCCTAACAGCGGTGCTATATAGATGTATGTGCACATAGGAGAGGTCATCTATGGTGAATTCAGCTGAGCTACGGTTACTTTCGGTTACGATAGTTGGACCTTCAACTTATTCGTTATTTTAAAGGAAGTTCTACCGTACCGTTTAGTAAACGAGCTATCGGTTATCATTGTTAGGCCGACAATGATTTAGGTTGCCGGTCATCTGTTTTGCCAGTTCGTTCTTGTGGAAGTCGAACTGGAACTTACTAGTTCGTTCTTGTGGAAGTCGAACTAGAACTTGTTCGGTCTTGTGGAAGTCGAACAAGTGTAAATGCAATGTGTTGTTCCTTGGTTAATATTATCATACAATATGGTTGTTAATTTTATTCACTTAGCTTTGTGCTAATCCCCACCTCGTTGAATATTTTTTCAGGTTGTTAATGAAAGCTTTTGGTGGTGTTTGGCTTGTTGGGAATGGATTGATCAAACTCTGATTTTTTTTTTGTTGTTGAGCCGTATAGAAGTTAACATCGTACTTTTAATTATTATCTTTTGAACCATTATGTAAATATAAAATATGTAAATTGTTTTATGTTTATAAAATAACGCTTCCGTATTGTTTTAAAAAAAATGGCTCAAATTTTACGGTGTTACAATTTGGTATCAGAGCATTGGTTTGGAAATGTGTGCACATTTAGGTGTACCATTCTCAAATCTTGGCTCGTGTGGATCAATCATTCTTGACAAGCAGGGATTAGCGTGAATATGAATTTTGGTTAGTAGGTAGAGTACTAACGAGTTTATACTAAATTATGTTGAGATGTTGTGATGTACAGATATGGCAAATAATGAAGATGCAAACATTCTGATCCCTCCACCCGAGAACCCTGTTGTGGTGGGAACATCTAGAAATTTTGATAATGAAACAGATACTCAGGAACGTATCAGGTTACTGGAAAGTCAGTTACAGGAGATGCAGGATACTTTAAGGGGTTATCAACAAAATTCGACCACTCAAACTACGCAAATGCCGACCCCTCCAGTTACTCAAATTCCAATACCAAATCCTATTACTTCAACATCTGGTATGCCACAACCTACATTTTATTTTCAATATCCCTCACAAGAACCTCAACCGATACAATTTGGAGGATTTACTCCTCAAACAGGAACCAACCCACCATGTTCCTATAAACACTTTCTAGATTGTAAACCGATGGAGTATGAAGGTAGTAATGACCCGAGTGTGAATCTAAACTGGTTGAGGCATATGGAAAAAGTTTTAGATGCTTGCGGTTGTGATGACCATTTGAAAGTTAAGTATGCATCTCGTATGTTTCAAAAGGCTGCTTTAGTATGGTGGGATTCAATAACACTTCATCTTAGTAGGGAACAACAGGATACTATAACTTGGAGTCAATTTTATGAAAAAGTATGTGCTCGATATTGTAGTTCATTTGAGATGGATCATATTAAACAAGAATTTTTGAATTTAAAGATGACAAACCAGAGGACAGTTGATGAGTTAATAGAACAGTTTAATAATAAGTTAAGGTTTGTGAAACAATGGGTGCCGGATGAGCCTTCACAAATACAACATTTTGTCAGAGCCTTATTACCTGCTTATCGATCAACAACAAGGTTTGCTAATAGCCTATCACAAGCTTTTACTTTGGCTAAATCAATTGAGGAAGATCTTCATGCTCAAGATGTTGAAAATAAAGACAAGTCAGTATTTCAAAGACCAAAACAAACACAAACACAATCTGGGTTTCAACAAAATAGGAGGTGGCAGGGAAACCAAAGGCAGGGAAGTTTTAATCGTCGACCGATAAGTAGCGGTTCAAGTCAACGATTGTCTTGGTGTAGTAGTTGTAGATCACCACATCTGGGTCCGTGTACAAAACAAACCACTCGTTGTGTTCGTTGCGGCCAGGTTGGGCATGATATCGGTAGTTGTAGGTTCCCGAGGAGTGTGTGTTGGAATTGCCAGAAGGAGGGACACCGAGCGAGTGAATGTTTTTCATATAAGAAGGCGGGTTCGGTTTCGGGTTCTGGGTCAGCTGGGGGATCGACGACATCTACAGCATAAAAGAGAAAAAATCACCCTCCACCTGAGGGTAGAGCATTCAGAATGTCGGTGGAAGATGCTACTGCCACCGATGATGTCATTACCGGTATGTTTTTGGTTAATTCTGTTCCTGCACGTATATTATTTGATTCAGGGGCGAACCGTTCATTTATTTCTATGTGTTTTTGTGATAAATTAAAATTACCTAAATCTGCGGTGACTACTCCATTGGAAGTGGAGGTAGTCGATGGTCAAACAATTCCAGTCACAACATCTGTGTATGGAGCTCAAGTTGATATTGATGGTACTTGTTTTCCCGGTTCTTTACTTTTAATGCCTATATCAGGCTTTGATGTGGTATTAGGGATGGATTGGTTAAGTCTAAACAAGGCTAGTATTAAATGTCATAAAAAGATTATTTCTTTTCCTTTAGCCGACGGGACACATGTAGTAGCCCGTGGTGAAAGACCCAGTTCTTCTTTTCCAATTATATCTTTTATGAAGGCCAGAAAATCTTTGGCCAAAGGGTATGAGTCTTATATCGCTTATGCTATTGATGTTAAAAAGGAGAAACAGATAGTTCAAGATATCCGGGTGGTTTCGGAATACCCGGAGGTCTTTCCTGATGAGTTACCTGGGTTACCTCCTATTAGGGAGGTAGAATTCAAAATAGAATTGATACCGGGAGCAAATCCTGTAGCTCGAGCACCGTATCGGTTAGCACCATCAGAGATTCGGGAAATTATGACACAAACTCAAGAATTATTAGACAAAGGTTTTATCCGACCGAGTTCCTCACCTTGGGGAGCTCCGGTTTTATTTGTTAAAAAGAAGGATGGTACGATGCGGATGTGTATAGATTATCGGGAGCTGAATAAAAGAACCGTTAAAAACAAATATCCGTTACCGCGTATTGATGATTTATTCGATCAGTTACAAGGGGCTTCGTATTTTTCTAAAATTGACTTGAGATCCGGATACCATCAAGTTCGTGTTCATGATGATGATATTCAAAAGACCACTTTTCGAACCAGGTACGGTTATTATGAATTTCTGGTTATGCCGTTTGGGTTAACAAACGCTCCTGCTATATTTATGGATTTGATGAACCGGGTATGTCGTCCTTTTCTTGATAAATTTATTATTGTGTTTATTGATGATATACTAATCTATTCTAAAACTGAATCGGATCATGAGACACATTTGAGACAGGTCTTGGAAACACTTAAACGGGAACAATTATATGCCAAATTCTCAAAATGTGAATTTTGGCTTCGGGTGGTTCAGTTTTTGGGTCATGTTATCTGTTCTGAGGGGGTTAAAGTTGATCCGTCTAAAATAACAGCGGTTATGAATTGGTGTGCACCGAAGACTCCATCAGAGATCAAAAGTTTTCTCGGGTTAGCGGGTTACTACCGGAGGTTTATCAAAGACTTTTCCAAAATTGCGGGTCCGTTAACGAAATTGACACGTAAAGATGTACCATATATATGGAGTCATGAACAAGAGAAGCCTTTTCAGACTTTGAAACAATTATTATGTCAAGCTCCGATACTTGCGTTACCTGAAGGTTCCGAGGATTCATTGTATATTGTGATGCTTCTTTTGCCGGTATGGGTTGTGTTTTGATGCAGCGTGATCGAGTCATTGCTTATGCTTCACGACAATTAAAACCACACGAAAAGAACTACCCAACACATGATTTAGAATTAGCGACGGTTATATTTGCGTTAAAACTTTGGAGACATTATCTATACGGGACAAAATGTGTTATTTGTACCGACCACAAAAGTCTACAGTATGTATTCACACAGAAAGATTTGAATATGAAACAGCGACGATGGTTAGAACTTATTAAAGATTATGATTGTGAGATTAGATATCATCCCGGTAAAGCAAATGTAGTAGCCGATGCGTTGAGCCGAAAAGGTACTACAGAAATGGTTCGATTCATGAAAATTGAGATAGTTTCAGACTTGGTGGATAGACTTAAAATTTCTCAACTTGAGGCTTTGAAAAACGAGAACTTGAAACCGAGATATTAGTTAAAAGAAAAGATGATTTAGTTGATGATTCTCGGGGATTAAAAACTTTTCAATCACGAGTTTGGGTACCGTTAGTTGGGGGATTACGAGAATTAATATTATCAGAAGCACATAAATCTCGATTATCTATTCATCCGGGTAGTACAAAGATGTATAATGATTTAAAGATGTTGTATTGGTGGCCGACTATGAAAACTGATGTTGCACGGTTCGTTGAGAAATGTCATATTTGTGCTCAGGTAAAAGCCGAAAACCAGAAATCGTACGGATCGTTGAAACAGTTAGAGATTTCGGAATGGAAATGGGACAACATTACGATGGATTTTGTCACGAAATTACCTCGAACGCAAAAGAATCATGATATGATTTGGGTTATTGTTGATAGGTTAACTAAAAGTGCCCATTTTCTAGCTACAAATGAGACGGCTTCACTTGGTAAGTTGGCACAATTATATATTGATGAAATTGTTTCTCGACATGGTGTACCGCTTTCAATTGTATCAGATCGGGATCCGAGATTTGTATCTAATTTTTGGAACAGTTTACAGCGAGAGTTGGGTACACGAGTTAATTTAAGTACCGCCTACCATCCTCAGACAGACGGTCAGACCGAGAGAACTATTCAAACACTCGAGGATATGTTACGGGCG
The DNA here is from genome assembly GCA_963853835.1 of Calendula officinalis. Taxonomy (NCBI): domain Eukaryota; kingdom Viridiplantae; phylum Streptophyta; class Magnoliopsida; order Asterales; family Asteraceae; genus Calendula; species Calendula officinalis. Next base: position 13,242,530 of record OY970827.1, read on the forward strand.
TGTGTTTTGGAATATGGTGGTTCTTGGGATTCGCACCTGCCATTGATTGAATTTGCATATAATAACTCTTATCATTCGAGTATTAAGATGCCACCATACGAGATGTTATATGGTAGACGTTGTCGTACTCCTACATGTTGGTTAGAAGCTGGGGAGAAACAGTTTGCAGGTCCCGAGATTGTTCAGATGACCGCAGATAAAGTAGCAATTGCTCGGGAAAAGTTGAAAGCCGCTCGGGATAGACAGAAAATGTATGCCGATCCGAAACGTAGACCCGTGACTTTTAAAGTAGATGAGATGGTGTATCTGAAAGTTTCACCGTGGAAGGGTGTAATTCGATTCGGGAAACGGGGTAAACTAGCACCACGATATATTGGGCCGTTCCGTATTCGTCGTATAGTTAACGATCAGTCAGTTACCTTGGATTTGCCACCTGAGTTGTCAGGAATTCATGACACATTCAATGTATGTTATTTGCGAAAATGTAATCCCGAAAATTTAGATCAAGTGTTACCGATTCGAGAATTGAAAGTTGATTCAAAGAAACGATTAATTGAAAAACCGATAGAAGTTTTAGACCGAAAAGTAACAAAGTTAAGAAAGAAGCAAATTCCTATGGTGTTAGTGAAATGGAAACATAGTTTGGGTGCTGACATGACTTGGGAGACTGAGACCGAAATGAGAGATCGCTACCCGGCTTTATTTGACCGAGTAGTGATTCCGGGGACGGAATCTTCCTAGAGGGGGAGATTTGTAACACCCTGAAACCCAGCCTAGTATTTTATTACTTTCGGTAAGTAATATTTTATTATTTAGTATTTTATATAATTTTATTTGATTTATTTGAATTATTTGTGTTTTTAACCACGGGGTTAAAAATTAGTAGAAACTGGGATAGATAGATTTTAATATAATTTTTATATATCTGAGTTCACTTTTGAACCAAAGTTCCTAAAATATCTTTGTTGTCAAATTCAAAGCTAGTTAGCTATTTTAAATAAACTAATTGCGAATCAAATAATAACATTGTGTTTAAATGTAAACTAATAATCAAGAGTATGTGTGTACGTGTATGTATGTACGTGTATGTATGTGAGTGTTATAAAATTTGACTCACTTTTTGTCCCTAGTCTGCTTATGTCGTAACCCACACACTGAAAAGAGTTTTTGACAACAAACAAATAAGTCTTGCTTGAATCTTTTGTTTGCTGCTGGGATTTCAAATTTGATGCTAGTACAAAGTAAGTTTTAGTTCTTAAAGAATTCTTGAACTAGGGTTTTTGGTGTTAGTGGGTTTATTAGGGTTCTTGATAGTTTTGCTTGGAAATTCGAAATTGATACATGATTTGGTGATTAGTTGAGCTCTTGAAGGTATATGTGAATCATGGTTAATTATAACTTTGAATTCCTAAGTTTTAACAAATCACCATTAATAGTGATTTAGGGAAGAAGATGTATTTTGATTTAAAAACCTTTGGAATGGCTTTTTGTGTTTAAATTGTTGTATTAGTTTAACTTGTTAGATATAAGTTAGCAATTGAGATTAGGATATGATTTTTTAACAAGTTTTATAGAAATCTCAATTGAAGATTTGGTGTTGGTTAAAAAAGAGAGAGATTTGGTAATTTGGTAGTAATTTGACTTTAGTTAAAAATATGAAGGTTTAACTTTTGTTAAGAAAAAGGTCAAATTTGTTACAAAAGGTCAAAATAAATTTAGGTGATCATTGGTGGCATCATTGAGTAAATATTGGCTAAATATTATCATTTTGACTCGTTTGTGTAAATGTCTAATTAATATAATTGATTTTGACCTGTTTGGCCAAATTTGATTTGTAAGGATCTTAAACTTGTGGTAATTGTTGGTTTGTCATCATTCAAGTAATTGGTTAAAGTTAGTTTGAAACTTATATTAGAAATTATTGATAATTGATAAGTGTGATATTGACTTGTAAAAGTCAAAGTAAAATGGTAATTGCACATTTAGTGCAGTCGCAAGAAAATGATGGTAATTGTAATGCATATGGCTGATTTTTTTATTTGTGCAAGTAAGTGGTGTCAATTGGTGAATTTTGACACTAATTCGGTTTATAATATGTTTTACAGGTAAAGGAAAAGAGACTCGGTGAAATACGATTACTGAGTGTGTCGGGAGGATGTGCTAAGGTGAGTGGTTTTAACCATCTTACTTGTGTTGTAATATCAATTTTGGAAAAATGCATTTAGATTGGAAAAAGGCATTTAGGTTGAAATATTACAGCTATGACGTATAGTTTGGTTGCCTAATAGCGGTGCTATATAGATGTATGTGCACATAGGAGAGGTCATCTATGGTGAATTCAGCTGAGCTACGGTTACTTTCGGTTACGATAGTTGGACCTTCAACTTATTCGTTATTTTAAAGGAAGTTCTACCGTACCGTTTAGTAAACGAGCTATCGGTTATCATTGTTAGGCCGACAATGATTTAGTTTGCCGGTCCTCTGTTTTGCCAGTTCGTTCTTGTGGAAGTCGAACTGGAACTTACTAGTTCGTTCTTGTGGAAGTCGAACTAGAACTTGTTCGGTCTTGTGGAAGTCGAACAAGTGTAAATGCAATGTGTTGTTCCTTGGTTAATATTATCATACAATATGGTTGTTAATTCTATTCACTTAGCTTTGTGCTAATCCCCACCTCGTTGAATATTTTTTCAGGTTGTTAATGAAAGCTTTTGGTGGTGTTTGGCTTGTTGGGAATGGATTGATCAAACTCTAATTTTTTTTGGTTGTTGAGCCGTATAGAAGTTAACATCGTACTTTTAATTATTATCTTTTGAACCATTATGTAAATATAAAATATGTAAATTGTTTTATGTTTATAAAATAACGCTTCCGTATTGTTTTAAAAAAAAAAGGCTCAAATTTTACGGTGTTACACTTCTTATATTATTGAAAAAATTGAAGGGTATATCTATAAGCACTATTGAAAATCACAATGCATACTTCATTGAAGTGACAATCGACAAATTTACTTTTTTTCTTTTTAAACATTTTTTTTTCTATATACAAATTATATTTGAATTGTAGTGTGGCATGTATGTTTTTACTTTCTAGAACATTTTTCTTTGCATATACTGTAAATTTTTTTTATCATGACATCTAATATAAATGTGTTTTTCTTTACATTAGGTCATATAATACATGTATATGATAATGATATTTATAAATTTTTTCCAAACGATTAACATATAGGTATGAGAAGTGACAATTGTCTCATCTTGATCTATTATGAACTTAAAAATAAAGTAAATATTTATAAATGGAATATCTTTGTCTTAATTAAAATACCTTATATTTTTACAATTAATAAGTTTAATGATTTAAGTTGACGTTAAATAACCTAAGATAATTTTTTTAAATTTATTACTCCATCTGTCCCTAAATAAAGTTCTCATTTCTCTCTAAACTTTTATCCCTAAATAAAGTTCTTATTTTTCAAATTGATGGGGTCCACTTAATAAAATAATATAATCATCAAGGACCTCACTACTAACTATCCATTAACTATCTTTCTCTCTCCAAACCAACATTATATTTTAATCAGAATTAATGTCCAAGAGAAATGAGAACTATATTTAGAAACGGATGGAGTATGTAAAATTAAAGTTAAAAAAAAAACATAAACTGTATACTGTAATATTTTGTTTTTTATTGGAAAGGGTAAATGTGAAAAAAATACTGTAAAAGAAAAGAAAAGAAAAAAGTTTAGTGTGAAAGAGAACATTAAATGGAAGGTGGTGTTTGTTTTTTGACAAAAATTCTTTTTGAGGTCCTATGTCTGCAGGCGGGAAGACATTTCAGGAAAAGACTGTTTGTTTTTTGGAAGTCAGAAGAGCAGGAAAAATCTTTTTGAGGTCTTCTTGGAGAAGACTTGAACCATAGTCTTTCAAGTTTGGAAGACATTTTACTTAAACATAAAAAATAAGTTTATCTACCACCAAGACCACTACCACCCCGGCCTACCACCACCACTACCACCCCCTTCACCACCACCACCTACTACCACCACCGCCACCACCTACCGTCGCCGCCGCCACCACCTACTACCACCACCAACCGCCGCCACCACCTAATACCACCACCAATCACCACCACCCACCTCCACCACCCACCACCGCCTACCGCCACCACCACCACCACTACCACCAACCGCCACCACCACCTACTACCACCACCAACTGCCGCCACCACCCACCTCCTTTACCACCCACCTCCACCACCTATCACACGCTACCACCACCACTACCTACCACCCACTTCCACCCACCGCCGCCACCTACCACAACCGCCTCGCCACCACCACCAATTAATTACGACACTAAATATTTTTTATTAGCCTGCAGACATTAAAAAACAAACAGTCTTTTTCTTATACACTGCAGACGTTTGGTCCATATCTTCTCTGCAGATGTGGTCCGCAGATCGCAGACCTTTTACCTCTAAAAAAATAAACAGCACCGAAGTGATCAGCTAGTGGGACTGTGGGAGTATATGACTATCCGTATTTTTTTTCTTTACTTGTCACACTCTCTATGATCTCTTTCTCTTTCTTGTTCTTTTTTCTTCACCTCTCACACACAAACATAAATAACACATACTCTCTCAGTCTCTCACACTTCTTATATATCATGAATAGGGATGCAAATTTAACCCGCGGGTTTGGGTACCCGCGGATACCCGAGTCTTACATGGCAGGTATTACCCGTCTAAACGGGTAACGGGTCGGGGATGGGTTTAAATTTCATACCCGAGAGCGGGTACGGGTCGGGTACGGGTTTTATAATACCCGCACCGTTTATACCCGACCCGAATATATATATTAATGTGTAATTTTTTTTATTACAGGTTTAGCCCACGAGTCACTACTCAAACTTAACACAACTCTTAATCTCTCATTAGCCCAATTTAATAATGGTTAAAATCTGGCTCGTCTCTCGTTAGTCCATTACGTATTGAACGAAATAAGCCTGAACGAACTAAGAGTATTAAATGTTTTACTTATTTTGTTTAATTTTTTTATTGAACGGGTACCCGTCGGGTTACCCGTACCCGGCGGGGATTTTTCTACCCGAACCCGAGGGGTATTTGACCGGGTACGGGGCGGGTACGGGTATAGGAATAACGGGTCGGGTACGAGTACGGGTTTTGCAGTACCCGCTATTACCCGTACCCGTTTGCATCTCTAATCATGAATCATCTTTCAAAACCTCCACCCCACCAACACCAACCCACTTTCCTTGGGCAACAATGTCAGCATGTCCCACAACACTATGGGAATATATGTTTTCAGGTTTGTAATTTCTATACTTTTTCCGTTTTATTGGATTGTTGATGAAGAGAAAAGACACATAATTTCTTAATTTTTGTAATTTTTATTATTTTTGCATTTTATTAGGTTGTTGATGAATAGAAAAGACACATAATTTCTTAATTTTCTTAATTTTAGTGATGATTTTTTCTTTTAACTTGAAAAAAGGACTAAAACCTTATGTTTCTTTTGTCAATTTTTATTAGAAGGCTGTACTTTTGAGGAAGAGAAATGGTGAAAAAGGTGATTAAAGAGCAATGTTGATATCCTTCTAGTGTTGGTACGACTTTACTTCAAGAACCGCAGGTAATCTTTCTTTGACTTAGCATAACCACATGAAGAATTTAAAAAAAGAAGAGTACGATTTCATATTTAAAAAAAAAAAAAAATCTATTCATGTATAGTATTTACCTTTGGTAAATGTTATTTAGGTAATTGTCATTTCAGAAAAATAAATGTTAGGTGGTGTAAAATGTAGTACTATGGAAAATTGGGAAAAAAGGAAAAAACAATTAGTTGCCGCCAAAACTCGAAATCTGGACCTCTTGGTCATGATTTATTTATGGTTAAGGCATAAGTGATTTAAACATGTTTTTATTTCTTAACCATAGCCTAAGATGGGTGCTAATGGTTACACCGTCGGTTTAAGGAAACTGTTGGTACGACATGGTCAGTAGCAAACGTCGGTTGATTGCTTTAGTTTGGAGACGTATAAAGCGACGAAGGTTTAGAGTAATTTTGTAGGTATTGGTATTTTTTGGTGTATATTTTATGTATACAATGTTAAGTGAATGAGTATTGTTGACATGAATGTTTCAGTTGAGTGTCAGTTGAAATGTCAGTTTACGTGACGCTGATTTTGACAAAAATTGAAATATCAGTTGATATTACGGTTGAGAGCGGTCTAACGACAATGGTTAGCAAAAACCTGGGGAAAAAAAACTAACAAATGTACATCTTGCTAAGATTTAATGATTTCTTTATGGTTACTATAGTTAAGGTTTTATTTGTAAAATCGATATTGGGGAGAAAATATTTGGGGTCATGCACTCATGACTCATGAATTGATTATGATGCGGCGTTATGTTGCATCGCTTAACGGCGAGATAGAATTTGATTTACGTGACTTATTACTTGTAAGTCACATGTTTGTGAATATATATGTTTATAGAGTATACTATGGGTTTGTTTTTTTTTTTTTACTCATTAAGTTCTGAATGGGTAAAGCGTCTGTCTGGATAAATCGTGTCTGTCTAGATAAATTAGTGTTGTTGTTTGTTTATTGTGCTGAATGAATAGTCTGAATAATAAAATTTTACTCTTTTTTTTCTTTCTCATACCTCATTATTTTTAATAATATGTTCATATATATTTTTGAATTGGAATTTTAAATAATAGAAATACAAACATACGAATTACTTATTTAAAAAAATTAATAAAGTTGAAATATGAAACAAATTTTTACTTAAAAATATATAATATTAGAAATTAAATATTTTTTTCAACTGCGTATATATAAAAATTATAATTATATTAATATAAATTTGATAAATATAAATAAAGAAAATAAAAGTTGTGACTTAATGGGGAGGACATCACTTCCATAACTTTCCGGTTAAGTCATGCTTTATGGATAAAGTCATAACTAAACGGACTAACCATGACTTTCCACATTAAGTAATTTATCTATTAAGTCGTTTAAGTCATAAACAAACACCACCTATGTCTTACATATAAATAACGTCAAAAATATAAAATAGGGAGGGGGGTCTAACCAAGGTGAATCTGGAACAATTTAACATTTCGATGGTAGTTTCAAGTTTGATAAATCCTAAAGAATTGAATGAACAATACGCATAATTCTCATAAAAAGCTAAAAGATTCATTAATGAAACGTTACGATGGTATATAGTCAAATTTAAATGTTTTTAACTTAAACCTTCAAAATTAGATACGATTAAGTATTAAGAATTTTGGACTTTTAGTGTGGTAATCTTTTTCTTCAAACCTCAAACAATATTTTATTGAGAGGAAAAATTGAAATTAATGTGTAAGGAAACTACATGTCTCATGTCTGTATATATCGTTACCCCTAACATGACAAAATTTCCTAAAATTATATGAAATTGTTTTATCTAGTTTTATGGTGGGTTCCATAATTATTCCATACCATATTAAACCATTTGGTATAATCTGATAACTAGCTTATAACCCATGATAAATCACGGGTGACTTATAAAATGTTTCAAAACAAAAGTTCAAAGTATTATTGAATCTTGTTGCATGTAGAACTCTAAAATTATAGTTCAAGTGAGCTGAAAATAAAAGAGAAATTGTAGTAACTATTTTGTAGAAATGTGTTAGAGAGAAAAGCAAGTAGTGTCATCAAAATACAAATTTTGTACAAATGATACAAAATTGTAATTACATAACGTATTTTAAAAATAAATGGGTAACTACAAAATGAGTATTATAGGATAACCATAAAAAAATCTGATTTTACCTGATCATGAGCAAGAGCACTTTTGAGATTATGCATACAATGTCGTTTGATTCGTAAAAGTTCCAAAAAACTCATGAAGCTTTCTGGTGAACTGTTGTCTGAAACCCACCTTTTGTGGGGAAAAAAGTTATATATTTTCAAATTATCACATAAAAAACATAAAATTTTGTTTTACATGGAATTACAAAGTATGAAGGGATTTCAAGTACCTAACTCACAAGCAAAGGAATTTACAAATTTACCCCTTGAAAGAGATGAAGGAAAAGTGAAATATGTAACTTATAAGATCATGTACTTACATTTTGCGCTATGAAAGTCAACTTTACTAAGTCAACAGGCATAAAAAGCCCGCTGAAATTGTTAGAAAGATTCTAAATTTTTTACCCCATTAACTAAATTAAAGTATTTATAGAAAAAGGTTATGCTCGAACCATACCTGTTGCTTCCCAACTTGCAATGCCATTGTCTTGATACACCGTAAACAGATCCAACAATCAAATGATGCCAGCCGAGCACCTTATGAATTTTGTAGGAAATACAATTCTTCCCTTAACATGTTTTAATTATCCAAAAGTCAATTTGAATTAAAAAAAGAAGTCAAAGTCAATACTTATATTAACTTCAAACTGGTTATATTACATATCTAAATATCAACACTAATCTCCAAAGCATATATCTTCAAACTTATAATTTAATGTAATCATATTGCACACTAAACTATTACCCAAAACCCGACCCACCCATTTTAAAAAAAGTAGTTGAGAGTTTCTAACCGCAAAGAGATTTGTGACATGATCACTTGGTGGATCTTTAGCTGAATGAATTCCTTTTTGTTGCACGAGATTCAGCTGCTAAAAGATTCTCATAGTAATTAATTCGATCTTTCTTCAAAGTGTATTGTACCCAACCCATGGGCTATTATGAGCTCAACAACATTGACACCTGGTTGCTAAGTCAACGATGTAGTAAATGAAACATCTTCAGTTTCTTTCCCTTGAGTCAACAAGAAAATTGACCCGAATCCCATTATTCTTGAATCCGCAGGCACAGCTTGTGCAGCAGATCCGTCTATAATTGGGACCTTTCGAGAATATCCCATTAAAACTTGAACCTGAATTTAAATATTTAGATCATTATTGTAGAAATATTTATTCTGTCATCATAAATAATGTATTAGTTAATTCTTAAATAAAAATGGACAAAAAGTGTTAGCGGGTCAACCCAACATGGCCCGTTTTGACCTGTTACCCAACCCTCCTGAAGAAAAGATTCTTGTTTGCGAATTAATATTGTCTAAGTAATTCTCTTGCTTCATGGTCATAAGGAGCAGGCTTTTCTTCTCTTCGCGAGTATCCTGTTTTGGGACACCTAATACTTGAAAGATTGACCCGTCTTTCTGCTTACCAAATGCTAGTGAATCATCAGCAACAACGACGCAATCTCCACTAACAACTTCAACAACCGGTAAACAATTTTAAAAATATATTTTTAGTTAATTAATAATAATGAAAAGGGGAAAGATAGTTGAAAAAGATACTAAAAACCAACCTTTCCAGTGAACTTGTCTGAGATTGCCTTTAAATTAGTTGCTCGCGGTACATAGTTTGTCTAAAGACACAATTTTATCATTTTTGTTTGAAGTTCTGCAGCTTTCAACTTTCTTCTTGATTCAATAAGCTCCACTGTAAGATCCTTTACTTATTCACAATAAGAGTAATGCACAAAACCAATCGAATTGCTAAACCCCTAAAATGTTTAGCTCCCTCCCAAATGAAATTAAAAATATCAGTTGAAAACAGTGTGATAATTAACCAAACGATATAGAAAAGAGCCCTGTGATAATTAACCAAACGATATAATTAACCAATCGATACAATCCATATATTACTCAGAATTCAATTAGTTTCAATATGTGTGTGATCGGGAAGGGAGAAACAGAGACTTACATGTCGACGGTTGCGAAAGCTTCAATCAATGGAGAACTCCGGCTCCAAAGACTCCCTGAAGACGAAGATGGGAGAGATTAATTTTCGATTCGTTGCTCCAAAGAAGTTAATACATACAACAATTTACTGTCTCAATTCTGTACACACATACATATACACAACTTTGCCTGTCTCAATTCTATTTCCGGTGAAGATTATCTATGTAAACCTTTATCGATGTAAACCTAAACTTAACCTTACGAAACCCTAAAATTAAAAACAAAAGCGTAAGTTCTTGGAATTGATATGTTAAAGGAAATTCTTGGTCAAATACAGCAAATTGAAGCCAAATAATATCGATTATCAGACAATCTTACATCGATTTGAGGGGAAACAACAAAACATGCTACTTATTTAAATTAATACCCAACTTCAATCAAAACCGAAAATCAAGCCACACGATTTATTTAGAAACTGAATATACAAATCAATTGTGCAGTTTATACAACCGCTATTCCGAAATTGTTGCTACACGGCAGACATGGCGTGATAAAACTGAAAATGCACGGTTGGATTAGTAGTCGATGATCACAGTTGGCAGGCAATCAGCCTATGTGGCGATCCGAGTCATCAACGATTAAGTCCTATATCAGCATCTAACAGTGAAAACGTGGGGTCTATCATGGAAGGGTAAACAGGTGGCGTGAAAACAGTGACGTGCTATTATGATTCAGCATCTAATGTGACATTAACAGGGAAAATTGGATTTAAAATCTTTTCTTTTAATAGGAATATAGATAAGACATTCCATAATCAAGTTTGATTTTTTATAAGTAAATATTTTTCACATAGTAAAAAAAATATTAAAAACAATCATAGTAACAAATAGATCGCGTAAAATACAAGCAAATATCACTATCTAAAGAGGTTAGATTATTATAACGAAATACCATTAAATAAAACGGTACGTAGAGGAAAAAAGTTTTTATCTATAGCCTATAGGGTTGCTGAACATATATATCCATATTCTAATGAACGTGTGTGGCCTACAACTCAACCTACACTCAATCCAAATGATTTCGCACTAAAAAAGAATCAAAGAAAAAAAGAAAAGAAAAAAGAATCAAGCAAGAAATTGGGTAGACTTGGTTCATCTAACCATGTGCACACTTCGATCAAACAAAGACTTCAAAAACCAATTCATCCAAAAGGTATGTTGCTTTTCGGAGACATTTGGAATCATCAATTGATGCTTTAAAATTCTCAACCACAAATTATGCTCTTTTGCTTAATATAATCCAGGTTTGTATTAAATCTGAATCATTCATCTAGATTCATTACTTTCATAGCATTTTTCATTTATAATCGCCAATTTCAGTCCAGTTTGAGGTCAAATTTAGAATGTCAGTAGTAATGCTAATTTCATTCTAAAAATCGCTTCTTCTTCTTGTCGTTCGATCGAAATTCGCAGATCTAGTTTTGTTAATTATGTGTAAACTCAACTTAATTTGTCTTAATGTTGAGTAATTATCGATCATTCCTAAGAAATTACCGGTGCCGTAAGCCTTTGGTTGACGTACATCTACGGAAACCGACTAAAATCATAAGATTTTCTTTCTTTTCTAAATATAGATAAAATGAATTTATAGTCGTACACGAAATAAATGCAGATAACTATAAGTATGATGTCGGCGAACACCTGTGTTTAATCTCGTGAATGCGTACGGCAAAAGTCTTCGTCGTCTTGTAAAATTTCCAGGATAATTTTCAAAATCTGTTGGCGATTCATAAAATTTGTCGTTTACTATAAGTAACCTGTTTTAATAGGGTTTAGCATCATCCAATTCACTCTCAAGAACGTTGTTTTCAAAACAATTATATTTGCAATCTTGCAGATCATTTGATTTAATTCGATTTTGATTCAACTAAATGGGGGGCAGAAGTTCAAAAGAAGAACGACCTAGTTATCGGCAGTCACCATCATTTCAGTCAACATCATCATTTACGGGAAGTCAATATGGAAGTCATCCTCAACAATCTTATTCATATCCACCACAAGAAATTCAAAATTACCCTGTTCAGGAAGCTTATCCTGCATATCCACAACACTATCCTGCTGCTGCCCCTGCCCCTGCATATGGCGGTCAACCCAATAGACCACAGAAGAAGCTTGACCGGAGATATTCAAGGATTGCGGATAATTACAGTTCGTTGGAACAGGTAAAATGGCATGCATTTTTGTTAATGAGTTTAAAATATATATGATATAAAATGTTCTATTTTTTTGTTGTCAGTCTTGGTATTTGTCAATATTATTACTATTATAATAGAATTTGGATTTGGATAATGCTATGCAAATTATTTGTCTTTAGTATTTGGATCAATTTTGGCATGCTGATTCTCTGGGAGCAATTATTTTTTGAAAATACTTCATTCTTTTTTGTAATATTGTGCATTGTGTTCTAGCATGTGTAAGTAGTGCTAAAAGTATGAATTTTTGTTGAACTTTTATGATGCCTAAGTTAGTGAAAGATATTGCATTTGGATGAATATTTTTCCCTTATAAACTTGAATTATTACTAGAATATGACTTACACTTTTTTTTTGCAGGTGACTGAAGCTCTTGCTCATGCAGGGCTCGAGTCTTCTAACCTTATTGTTGGTATTGACTTCACTAAGAGCAATGAATGGACCGGTAATAATATTATCTTAATTCATATTTTATTTAATTTTTTGCTAAATTGCAATAATCAATTTATTGGCAAATAGGTTCACGGTCTTTCAACAGAAAAAGCCTACACCATATTGGAGATGGTTTCAATCCCTATGAGCAAGCAATAACAATTATTGGTAAAACATTAGCTGCATTTGATGAGGATAACCTGATTCCATGTTATGGTTTTGGAGATGGTATACTTCTGTAATTATCATTCCATTCATAATAATAAATGATATATATATATGTTTGTAAATCTTACATCTTTCTACTAATTTGCAGCATCAACACATGATCAAGATGTTTTCAGCTTTTTTCCAGAAGAGAGATTTTGTAATGGTTTTGAACAAGTATTAAGTAGATACAGGGAAATTGTCCCTCATCTAAAACTTGCAGGTCTGTTTAAATATATATATATATATACATGGTAAACTTTATTTGGTGATTTTTTAAAAGCTAAAATGCTTATTATTTTATGTTGTTACAGGACCAACATCATTTGCCCCTGTAATTGAACAGGCTATGACTATTGTTGAACAAAGCGGGGGCCAGTATCATGTGTTATTAATTATTGCAGATGGACAGGTAATTGTCTTTGGTCTATGAATTCTTTTTATTTTTTATTTTGTTGATTTCTTACAGGTGAGCATGTATTTTACAAGTCATACTTAGGATAGTTTTTGATAACTTTTTTATAAGTTGAATCAATATGGACGCAATTACAAAATACTTGGTAACATGGATAGTTTAATTCACACAACCTTCTAAATCGTTTTATTTAAAGATTTAGATTATTGGTATTGTACTAATAACCCTTCTAATAACATAATTATTTTGTGTATTAAATTGAATTATATTGTTGTGCAGGTAACAAGAAGTGTTGATACTGAGCCTGGTCATTTAAGTCCACAAGAACAGAGAACTGTAGACGCCATAGTTCAAGCAAGGTGATTAATTAATTATCTATAAACATTTATACACAATTTCTTTAATAATTAAGATATAACATTTATACCCCTTTTTTTACAGCAAACTTCCACTCTCTATTGTATTAGTTGGAGTTGGAGACGGGCCTTGGGATATGATGAGGGAATTTGATGATAACATTCCATCTCGCGATTTTGATAATTTCCAGGTAATCAATAATGCTACATTTGTATTTTGGACACTATTATTATTATTATTATTATTATTATTATTATTATTATTATTATTATTATTATTATTATCATTATCATTATCATTATCATTATCATTATCATTATCATTATCATTATCATTATCATTATCATTATCATTATCATTATCATTATCATTATGATTATGATTATGATTATGATTATGATTATGATTATGATTATGATTATGATTATGATTATGATTATGATTATGATTATGATTATCATCATCATCATCATCATCATCATCTTCTTGTTAGGAATATATTTTCATGTTTTTTGCTTTTTTTAGTTTGTTAATTTCACAGAAATCATGTCAAAGAATGTGCCTCCAATGCGAAAAGAAACAGAATTTGCTCTTTCAGCTTTGATGGAAATTCCTACTCAATATAAAGCAACAATTGAACTAAACATACTAGGGTAACTAACTGACTCTCTAGTTTCCCCTTATTATTAGGGTTGAAATTGTAACCTCGACATAACTGTTTCTTTTTCTTTTTTTGCAGTAGCAGGAAAGGAGTTTCTCCACACAGGGTTGCCCTACCTCCTCCAATTCATAATGCATCTTCTTTTAGTTACTCAAAACCATTAAATTCAAATAGTTTTCAAAAGGGCCCACAATCTTCTTATTATGGTCAAACTAGTCCTGTTCGTGCTGATCCTTATTATGATCAAAAAACAACTTCTCAAACCACATCTTCTCCACCTGTGCCAACTTCTACATATGATAATCAGGTACGATTTTTAATAGTCTTATGGTTTATTAACCCCCCCATACTAAAATTAAGAGTAAATTATATATAGACGAGTCATTTTAGGTTATGTATTAGGGTTTATGTCATTAAAAGTAACCAAGTTTCATCACTGTTCCTATTAAAGTCACTCAAACTTTTTTAGTCACAAAACCATTCAAGTTCCAAAACTGTTATATTTTAGGGACCGTTGATGTTACAAGTTCCATACTTAAGGACTATCCATGTGATAAAAAAAGTCGAGATACAAACGATGCAGACGATTTATGTAATTTACTCTTAATTTTAGTATAGTGTTTTAAGCATAAAAATTATGTTAAGTTAGTTATGAAATTAAACTAAAGTAATATAAAAGGAGTTAGGTCAACAGTCAACCCAACCTGTTTTGATCTATTGCTAACCTGTGTGCCCAACTTTTTCATATGTGGTTTTCTCTACTTAAATTTGTTCATTGCCATCGCTTATATATATTACTTTCATATATATTTCACATTTTGAGACTTATAATGTTGTGATATTTTATTAATTATATATATGTAGGTATGTCCCATTTGCCTTACTAACCCAAAGGACATGGCGTTTGGCTGTGGGCATCAGGTAATTAATTTTTTTCCACTTGTATTTATTTAAAAGTCTACTTAGATGATATTTTAAATTTTGGTTCTTGTTATGGTATTCTGCAGACATGTTGCGAGTGTGGAGAAACTCTTCAGTTGTGCCCGATCTGTCGAAAATCAATTGAAACTAGAATAAAGCTGTACTAAGTGTTGTTTGTTTGGCGTTCGGTTAGTCTTAGGTTAAATTCTTTGGTGACAAGGTTATTTTGTTTCTTGTTTGGTGGTTTTGGCGAGTTGTGTTGTGGATTTGTAAATTATTGTTTGTACTTAATTAATGATATTATAAATTTATGGTCATTTTATATTTCCTTCTCTGGTGTTGACTACCATTATATCATATTGTTGAGACTTGAGAGTCAGTGTTTGGTACTGCAGTTAGTTGTACTTTAACATCTGAGGACCCACACGTTCCGGATAAACGTTTATTATTTGCAACTGCTCATCGTGCAATTACACATAAGCCTTCGGGCTAGTTGTAAACATTTTGCACATCTTACCTTGTTTTGTCATAATACCATTTTTCTCATGAGTTTAGAGTTAGTGGACAGAATATTGCAACCAAATTTCATTCACTTTTGCCGATCCTTTAAGATTGTGCGTAACCGGCGATCACCACATCCTCGGTCCCCGACGCGTTACACCCACCCACCCTCGACGCGTCACCCCTGCCTAACGGCCGTATACTCGACCGTTCAAAATCAACTTCCAACGGCACACAAATTTACCACCCACCCCCCAACGGCTCTTTTAAATTAAACCAAACCCCTTTCAAATTTTTGTTTTTTACCCTTTTTTTTACCCTATAAATACCCAATTCTTTTACCAAATAATTCACACATCTCATTTCTTTCTAATATATTCAATCACACACTCTATCTCTCAAAAATGTCTTCCAAGAACAAAGCTACCAAATACAAAGCTTCAAAATCCCGACGCCAACCAAACAATCCCACACCCTCTCAATCACCATCTATCAACTTTCAACCACCAACTTGTATACACAAAACTCATCCTCAACTACAAGGTTATCAAAATAATCCATTTGCTCCCCCCTACTACCAACAACCATACCAACCATACTTTCCACCACCACAACAACAACCACCACAACAATACCAACAATTTCCTAACCTTGATCAATTTGATCCTTTCGAAGGCCTCGACCAATTCGAATACCAACCACAACAATACCAACAATTTCCTAACCTTGATGTAATGGTTTTTAATTATTATTAATGTAATGCTTTTAATTTTAAATGAAATAAAAAAAAAAAGTTATCGGTCACCCGTTACGGCCGTTTGGTCACTGTTTGGTTATGTGTTTGATCAGGAGAGATAAAGATGATGTGACGCAGAAGTGGCATGGATAACCAATATCATTACGCATAGTCTAACCACTCAAATATACACTTCTAACCTCGTATCGTGACATTGTTTGTTGCATCACAAAGCTTACGAGTTTATTTGTAATTTGGAAGCCGAAATGTTCATTTTGAACGATATACGAGCTTAGTCAAGCTTAGAGCCGAAATATAAATGATTCAAATATAAATATATTTAGGGGTTTAAAATGTAAAATTGTTAAATATAGGGCCTAGAAGAATCAAACATTAAAAGATGATTGTGTGGTTGGGGAAGAATAAGTGGTTGAAGTGACCTCCTAAAAAGTCATCTATTTCAATGGTAAAAAGTTATTTTAGAGGTTATTCAAAGGGAATTCATTTCTACACCACAACTTTTAATTTATATACCACACTGTACAAGTTTGACAACTAACTGTACAACCAAACTATGCAATAATTGTTATACATACAATAAAAGTGGTGGTGTAAAATCATCCCCTTTATTCAAATAGTAATAACCTTTTAAAAAACCTCTCATTGGAGATGCTCTTATACTTCAGCTAAAACCAAAAGGCCTTTGGTCTAGAGGTATGGTGTTTGACTCTCAACCTTGAGGATTTCGAGTTTCGTCATGACATATGTAGTAATTAAGAATAGATTAGATTTTCAGTTTAAAAAAAAGCTAAATACGCTAACCAAACACCCCCTTCCATTAACTTTCCCAAACAAAACAGGGTTGGAAAACTTCTCATCTCCTTTCTCCCCAAAACCTCCGAAGAACCCTCGTCACTTCTCACTCTCAATCGGAGCTTTCAAATCTATGAAGTTCCTCCGTTCAATCTCCGGTAGATTTCCGACCAATTCCACTTCCTCATTTCTTATTATCCGAATTTTATCTCTAATTCAGTCTCTTAACTTTTTGTTGTTTCGTCAGCCAATCGCCAGTCCCTGCTTGCAGCCCTCGGCCGTCGTCACTTTTCCGTTTCCGCCGATGACTATGCCAAGAGAAACTACGCTAACAATGTGTCTGAATACAACACCGTCATTGGATCTCTCACTTCTCAACGAAGGTTTGCTAATCTCTCTCAACCATGATTAATGTTACATTTAGGTTTTACTGAATTCTCGATTGAAAAAGCCTAATTGGATGCATATGTATAGGATTTATTTGTTGAGAGATGTGTATGATGACATGATGTTGGATGGAGTGAAACCGGAGAAGGATACCTTTAGGGCACTGATTGCTGGTAGTATGAAAGGTGTCCGTTTACAGGATTGTTTCTTCTTTCGTGATCAAATGAAATCCATGGGTTTGATTCCTGATGTATGTTTCTTTACTCTCATGTATATCTCATGTTATTCTGTATTTTTCAACAGACCTTGTGAATGTATTAATAATTTAATATCAACAATTTCCTGTAAATCAAATGCTAAATCAGTGTGATTATTTTATGTTTATTTTTTTCTTTGTGTTTAGGTTGTTTTGTACAACTTCTTAATCTCAACATGTGGGAAATGCAAGAACTCTGTTGAGGCAACTCGTGTATGTATTTCCTGTATCTTTATCATAGCTTTATAGACAATATTATCGGGTGGTTTAAACTTTAAATATGATATTGTAGACCTATAAGTTCTAACCATTTGTTGTCTCTGTAAATGAAGATTTTCGAAGAAATGAAGAAACTTGAAGTAAAGCCTACTGGACAAACATTCATCTGTCTAATTAATGCATGTGCAGCCACTGGCCGATTGGATCAAGTGTATGCACTACAAGAATGTTGATGACATATGATTATACTTATATTTTTTATGCCGTAAATTGTTACAAGTTATGTTAATTACAACATTTTTGGGGACCAAATTTTGTCGTAACATTTCAGATTAGCAATTATTCGTGATATGACTGCTGCTGGTCTCGGTTTAAATAAGTTTTGCTATGCTGGTCTCATAGCTGCACATAAGAACAAGACACCATTAGCAGAAGACACATCTGCAAAGGTAAATTAAGAAACTATATTATAAAGTTTCTTCATGAATTTAAATTTTTTTTGTTTTTGAAAAAGATTTTGGAGCTTGTTGAGCAATCCAAAGGGTGGTCTTCAGTAGAACATTCAAGAGAGAGTGCTGAAAATGTGATGATGGGGATTTCTGAGGAAGAATTATACGATATACCAACTGCTAATTATATTCACAGGAGGGCTGGTTTTGTTCAAAGATACTTAACAGTCTATCATGTTGCATTTCATGCATGTGCTGACCTCAAGGATGTTCAGGTGTGTGTATATATACATATATTCATATCCGTTGTTAATCTTTTTGCCATGTTAAATGTTAAATGTTGCAGGCAATGGATACACTTCTGGAGATGCTTAGGAAGGATAATAGAAATCCTGATGTTTTTATATTGATACAAATGGTCAGGTAATAACTTTTAGGAATCATTTCTGCTAATTTTTTAAGAATATACGGAGTACTTATCTATTTTACAAGTCAGTGATAAAAAGCTACATAACGCATTTACATTAAAGGTGACAAAATGGGTAGTCAGGCGAGTTGGGCAACCGGTCAAAATGGTCAACTTTTTTTGTGCGTGTCGAAACAGGATGGGCTGGGCTGGGTTGACCCAAATTAGTTCTCTTAAAATGGTTAAGTTATCTATTAATAATATAGTGTCATTAATGACTACAATAAAATGATCAATCAATTATATCCATATTATTATTATTATTATTATTGAATAAGTTGACTTTGAAGGTTTTATGCATTAAAAAATACACTTTGGGTGACTTTCGACTAGTTAATTTTTTTTTTTTTGTTATACTCTTTCGGCCGTTAGAGATAAAATATAACCTGAATTCACCTTTTTATAAGCAAATGGTTCTAATTGGCACCTCACTTTTCTGTTATACTTTTCAGAATCTATGCTGATGAAATACTTAATCTATTATAATGATTATATAGGTGTTACATGAATTCTGGTGACATTGATCGTGGGGTTAATGTGTTTGAAGAGTACATGAGATCAGGACCACCTGTACCAGAGCTTTATGCTGTAAGTTTAGGATCATGTTATTTGCTGTCTAAACACAATTTTTAATATTTTTAATTAATGTTTTTCTCTGGATTTGACTTATTTTTTGTTTACAATCGAGTACCTTATTCCTGTAGACGGTTATAGAGGGAGCAATGGTTGGTTATACACCCAAGGGTATGCAAGTTGCCCTAGACAAACTGGTAAAACTAACCCTCAAACACACATTTTGCCACCTGTACATTTTGTTGATATTTTCCCAATTGTTTGTTTTGCTTTTTCAGACAGAGATGAATTCTAGGGGAATTAACCTGGTTGCCAGCACGGGCAATGCTTTTCTCCTTGCAGCATCTGGTGAAAAGGTAAGCCCAGTCTAGAAACATATTTTAATCTTTAATTAGTTATTATATATGTAATTTTAAATATTTAATCCTTTGCATACAGACTGGAGGATATACAATTGCCAATATGGTATGGGATCTGATGCAAGCCCGTAATATAACTCCATCTCTTCCTGCTGTTCAAGCATATTACAATGGCTTAAAGGTAAATTATTTAAAAGTTATTTTATTTTAACAGTAATTAAGTCGTCTTTTGAATAGAATTGTACATTAATCAACCTGTTAGAGATAAAACATGGTAATGTTTTTTGCATGATAAATTAGGAGCGAGCGATACCTGAAGATGATCCAAGACTTTTGTTGGTGTCACGCACTCTTGACAATTTGCGTGCAAGATTTGGAAGGAACCCCACCCAATTTGGCGAAAGAAGATGAAGATTTGAATTATTGAGTATTTCCTTTTTTAATATTTTGTTGTATTCTAGGCCCAGTTTTAGATATTAATTTTTTATGATTATTTTTTCTTTCATATATTGTTTTGCAGTGTGTTAATGCTGACAAAATTTTGTTTTTCCTACACGAACTTAAGGTGCAAATAAATGGTTAACTTAGTCTGGTTTGCACAGTAGAGGGTTTCTGAAAAATTTGATGCAACTATCTACTAAAAATCAATTTATTTGTTTGTTCCAGAATAATTGATACATTTTTTATTTTAAATAATTTCAAAATTATACACTTTGATGATTTAATTCATTTGTTAAAAGGTAGCGCTATGCACATCCATTATCTTCTTTAATTACTTCGTATATGAAATGACTCTTTTACTCTTACCTTTATTTTTAAATATAATAAACATCACTTTAAAGGTAGTGAGATGTATACCTACTAATTATCTCTTTTTAATTTATCATAACCTCTGTTATAATCTTTTATCTCAAAATCTAGAAAACAACATTGTATCGCTTGGAAGAAGTATATTTGTAAAACTTTTTAGATCAGAAACCAAATTCATAAAAGGTTTTGATGTCGTTAATATTATGAAGAAAAGTATTATGTTATCAACCAGTAGAGTATAACGCTATGTTACAAAATTTTCATACGAAAATCAAAAGATTGTTTAAATACATAGATGTTTCAATTATACAAGGTATGAGAGGAGGAAGTAGCTAATGGGATGCACACCAAACATCCCCAAACCGGTTTCAACCCAAACCAGTTTTGACCGACGACCCAATCTGAAAATTCAATCCGCACCACTGCATGGGGACTATTTGATGGGAAATTGGATTAAGCCCATTAATAGTATACCCATTTCCTTGTGAGTACTTATGACTACTGCTTGTTAAAATTCAAAAAGAAAAAAATAATAAACAAAAGATCATCTTATCCATCTTTTTTTCATTGGACACAACAAAGCTTCTCGACAAGAAATTAACTTTCCAGTTTCCAGATGAACATGAACACTCTTCAACCAACCCTCAAACCATTCAAATGGAACCTAAATCCCAAACCCACAAGAATCTTCACCATTAAAAACCAAATTGATCCAACAAATCTCCAATCTTCATCATCATCAGCAGGCAAAATCAAGCGTTTGGTTCTAACCAAAGAAGGAAGAACAAAATTCAACATAACTCCTGATAGAGACTTCTATGCATTTCCAAGATTCGTAACCCATGTCGATAACAATTTCATCGACACATTAACCAGTCTTTATAAAAACCGGCTCAAGCCCGAATTCGAAGTTCTTGACCTCATGAGCTCATGGGTTAGCCATCTACCTAAAGATGTCAAGTACAAAAAGGTAGTTGGACATGGGCTTAATGCACAAGAGCTAGCCAAGAACCCGAGACTCGATTATTTTGTGGTTAAAGATCTTAACCAAGATCAAAAATTTGAATTCGATAGTGCTAGTTTTGATGTGATTTTATGCACGGTTAGTGTTCAATATCTTCAAGAGCCCGAAAAGGTTTTTGGTGAGGTGTTTCGGTTGTTGAGGCCCGGTGGGGTGTTTATAGTTAGTTTTAGTAACCGAATGTTTTATGAAAAGGCGATTGGCGCATGGAGAGAAGGGACCGGGTTCGGCAGGGTGCAATTGGTGGTTCAGTATTTTCAATGTGTTGAAGGATTTACTGAGCCGGAAGTGGTGCGGAAACTACCCGATGGCTCGAGCCCGAAGGAAGATGGTTCCGTTTTTGATGTGATTAAGGGGTTTTTGGGATTGTTGTCTGGATCAGATCCTTTTTATGCTGTTATTGCTTACAAGAATTTCAAACCTATTTATGAATGATTATGAATGAAGTTTTAGTTGTTATAAATCGATATGTATATACACAAAAGAGTGTGATGTTGTTGTGGTAATACTTATTAATAAATGAGGAATAGTGCAAGATTGCTAATTTTCTTCATCATTGTTCAACAAGGGCACTTTAAGTTGTTGCTAGTAATCGATATCTCTCATTCTGTGGATCCTTTTATAAAGTCTGTTGTAGAGTAGGCATGTGAAATTGGACCGAGAACCGACTGGAGTCGCCGAATCAGACCGGATTGAGCTATATAACAGTCTGTTTCTCGGTTTTAATTTTCATGTAAAATCAGTTCTCGGTCCGGTCCAAAACCGATTTTTTTTAAAAAGGTGAGAAAACCACGGTTCTCGGTCCGACCAAAACCATTTATTTGGTTCACGGTTATTCGGTTCAGTTATTGTACATCGCACATTCCTACTATTATACAAATGTGATTCATTTGTTACTGTTCATTGAAACCTCATAGGTGGAAAATTAGTCAATTAAAAAAAGTGGTTGAAAGATTAGTTAATTAAAAAGGTTTGATGCGCTGGTTATCTATCTATATATTAAATCAAAGCATTTTGAATTCATTTCTAACTCTTAAATCCACGTCATTGCTGAATCACAATGCCATGTAGGCTTTATTCTCGCCAGCTGTTACGCTCCACTACTTTTCGAACTTCATCAGCATGCAAGCACGGTTTAAGGTTGGTTTAATATGTGCAGTTTAAGGCCACGTGTGCCTTTTCACGCCAGCGGTTGTTTTTAGCGGTTATTTTATTATACAGCATTAATATTGCTGATCAATCCTCAATCACGGTTATACATTTTGAAGATTAATACGCTTATAATGATATGGTAAGTGGTAACTGCCGTTGTATTATAAGGATGTATTGCTCCGTAATTTTAGAAGCAATTACACATTAAACATGGATTACAGGCTTTCTTGCCACCATCGACTATCTTGCCACCATAATAAGGTATGCGTATCTATTACCAAACTATCAACGTACAAATAGTTATTTGTATTTCACATATTGATTGAGTTTCCACTTAATTTGTCTCAATACTGATGCAGGATATGACATGCTGATTTAGTATTTACTCTTCAATTTATCAGGTTAGGGATTTCAGAATTTAAATTACTTTATCAATTTACACGATCGGTTTTTTAAAATTTTTGTATCATATTGCAGTTACATCACTTGCATGATTCTTCTCAGTTTCAGAAAGTGTTATGTCCTTCCAAAAATAACTAAGCTTGGTGACGCCCTCCAACTGTTCGATGAAATTATTCAAAGAAATTTGATCAGTTCCATGATCATATTTAAGCAACTAATGATTGGCTAACTTCAGTGAGATGTTATTTACTAATTAGTATTCTAAAATACTATACTATTTCGGTTTTGTTCATCTATCTACTTTATTTCAATCTTCTGATTAAGCTAAGAATGACAGGGGAGCCCGAAGTTTCATTCTAAAGGATACATTTAATGAGAAGATGCTGAGTGGATGGGTCATGTTCATCGCTTTTTACGTTTTTTTGTTGGTCTTATTCAAGTGAGTTTATAAATCATTTGTTTAGGGCTTCACTTTGTTTAGGTTAATTAATTTGATCACATTAATATATCTCTTTCACTAGCAAATTCTTCACCAAAAAAGTTAGTATAATAATTCTATATTGCATATATCTCTTAATGCTTGTAAGGTTTAAAAATGGGCGGTTCGGGCATGGTTGGTAACAGGTAAAAGTGATTTCTGGTCCATGGGTAACTTTTGTCGCAAACGGGTCAAAGTGAGTTCTTATTTTGAGTTTCCTGCAAAAGTCAAACATCTACACAACAAGAAGATTATACTGATTAATATTTGTGTATGCAAGTATGTTTGTAGTGTTCTTGACCTAAAATGCAACCCTGTGGAAGTCCAGCAGTACTGCATCTAGACTTCTGTTGTGCAGACTTGTGGAAGTCAAACATCTACACGGTATTGTTTTATATTTATGTTATCCTTTTATTAATCAATTTTCCTACCTCTCTATTAAAACTAATATTTATTTCGTTATATTATTATGTATGTTTTTATGTTTTCATTTGAAGGTAGAAGATGCCGTTGTGCTAGCAATGTCGCAACAACGTCCAAGTTTAGTTCGACAATCTATTCCAGGTGTGATATATAGCCTTAAAATTAAATGACACTTTTGTAACCTAATGTTTTTGCTAAGGGATCATGTGAGGTATGCAATTACTATTTACTTATAAATGTTTTGATTTAGGTTATGTATCATCTCAAAAGGGTCAAGTCGTTTTTTAGCTAAATGAGTCGAACATCTCAAATGGGACATTCCTTGATTATTACTGAAGTACCCAATTTTTTGATGAATAAAGTTTTTTATAAAAGTAAAAGATTATAAAATTATGACAATTTATGAAATTTTATAGGCCACCCGTGATTTATCACGGGTTATAGGCTAGTTATTCATATAAAGCATAAACTAAAAATAAACTAAAAATGAAAGGATAAAAATTTACGGTGGATTATTTTGAACTTTGGGCCCGCCATTCTAACATTACCTCAAGCCCACAAAAGGTAACTTATTTCATGGTTGTAATAAATTGGATATAAATTAAATTTTAGTAGTAGCAGATGATTAAATAATACTCCCTCCGTCCCTTAATAAAGTTCTCATTTTTCTTGGGCACATGTTTTTAGGAGATAGTTAATGGTAGGGTCCTTGGTAATAAATTTGATTAAAATATAAGGTTATTTTGGACAAAGAAGATGTTGTTACGAGATAGTTAGTGATGAGGTATATGGTAATAATATTATTTTATTGAGTGGGTCCCTCCAATTTGAGAAATGAGAACTTTATTTTGGGACAAATATTTTAGGAGAAATGATAATTTTATTAAGGGACGGAGGGAGTATAAGTTTCATACACCGCAACGAAATGCGGACCCTACTATACTCGTTCTTATGGTATATAGGTGGAGGATTATAGACGAATTCGGTATAACATTTCGAATTATTTTTTTACCATTTTTCTTTCACATGTGAATCATGAAGAAATGGTTAGTACTTAATAATATTCATTGTAACAAACTCTTGTCAAAATGAAATGTTCTTCATCTTGGACAATTTATACATGATACACTAAGATTAATAAGACCCTGGAAAGACAGAAAGCACGAAGCCCCTATAGCTCAGTGGTAGAGCGCCAGTCTTGTAAACTGGAGGTCTGTAGTTCGATCCTGCATGGGGGCAGACCATTAAGTTTAATTTTTGTTGAATTAAAATGTGTTAAATCAATTTTGTTTTTTGTTGAATTTAATTTGTTATCAAACTGATATTTTGCTTTAGTAGAGTAATGACCAACAATTTCAAGCTTAGTTTTTAAGATTACAAATAAAAGGATTACAAATATAAATAGCTTTGTATGATTTATACTCATAATTCTTTAAAAGAGCATAGTTGTACACCAAAAATGCTGCAAAAAGACGCTAATAAATAAGTAGAAGCACTCTTCAACTTTTTGATTCACCAAATGCTTAAAAAAAGTGCAACTACTCGAATAAACAACTTAAACATTACATTTTGAAATTAGAGTATGTGGTTACTTTGTGTCGGTCATTGAAACAAAGTGGGGCGAGTGATTTTTGGTGTGTGCTCACTGTACTCAACAATTGCAGATGGTGGAAGACGACCAGTACAAATCTCATGAACCGTTGTGAACAAAGGAAACATCTCTAACCAACCTTTGTGTTTCAAAACCTCGTATACCTCTTTTGCTGTCGAAACGCCCTACAAAACCCAAAACTTCTTACTCATTTTCGTATCTAATTTTACATTTTTATTTACTATAATAAAACTTTTAGGAAATAACCTTCAATTCAGTTTTAAATTTGTATACTGCTAAATGAAAATTAATCCGAAATATATATAACGGACGTTTTCTTCAATTTTTAGCTATGAATATACCTGTAACTTCTGTCCCTGCAGCATCTCAGCTTCAAGATCATCAAAAGACCTGGCAGATTATACAAAATAACTAAATTTGATTAAATAAAGTATTAAAAAAACGTTAATGGTATATAATTTGATGGAAAAAAACAGACCTTTTGCCGCCATTTTTAGCAAAAGCCTCTGCACACTTCCTGTTTCTTCCTCCCACTGTTATTCATATTCACACCATTTATATGTTAAAAAACCAGAAAAAATAATAAAAATAAATAAATAATGATAGTAAAAACTGTGGATCCTCACAGCAAGTTGTTATAAGATCAGCCACACCACAACTCTCAAAAAAGGTGCTATCTTTAACCGAAGAGAATAACAGCTTTGAAAAGGCTTTCATCTCTCTCAACCCAATTCTCATTATTGCAGCCTAAAATCAACAAGAAAATATTCAAGATGATAACTCATTTTTTTAAATGTTTTTTAAAGCTTTTTGTAAGTTTTTGCATTTACCTTTGTATTGTTTCCCATGTCCAATCCATCCACAAACCCTGCCCGAAACAAATCAAGACCCTTAATTATTATATCATTATCATGATTAACAATTATATAAAAATCAACAAAGAAACGAACCTGCTGCTATTGCAACAACATTTTTCAAAGTCCCACATAATTCGACTCCTTCCACATCCTGACACTGTATTTAAATAAATACAAAAAGTTTTCTTCACGTAAATTTCATATTTAATAACCATAAATATAAAATATATGATCAATCAGTAATTGTACTCACAGCTGAGACCATGAAGTAAGGAGTGCTAAATAACTGAACCCAATTTTCAGCAATCTCTCTGTTTCCTCTGTACCCTACTGTTGCTTCACTAAATTTCTCCACTGCAATCTGTTCAAAAGTAATTAAATATTTGTTATTTTTATTTTTCTTTTTTTTTTAAATAATTTAGTCAACATGACCTCGTTAGCGATGTTAGCACCCATAAGAACACAACAATTAACACCTAATTGTTGTGAAATTAGTGTGGAGATCATACAAGGACCTTCTTTCTTGACTTCCATTCCTTTGATTAAAGAAATGGCTTGTGCATCACTTCTGATTTTTCCAATTAATTTCTTGCATATTCCCTCCATAAATTGATGTGGGGTCACAAATACCAACATGTTTGCATCCCTAACTGCATGATTAATCGACATAATTACATATAGGTATAGCACTCTAGTTGTTTAAGTTCAATTTTGGCAGATACATAAATTCAAAACAGGGTATTCAGTAAGCAGTATAATAATAATAATAATAATAATAATAATAATAATAATAATAATAATAATAATAATAATAATAATAATAATAATAATAATAATAATAATAATAATAATAATAATAATAATAAAATATATATATAATTCTGAACATGGTAAAACATATGTTTCTATTTACTAAAAATAAGTTCAAGCAATTTTAAACAGGCTATGCATATTAGTTCGGAAAAACATACATTTGATATGCACTATGATAACAAAAAAAAGAAGAAAAGTTAATTTCATATATGGTCATTTAAATAACCACGTATTGCAACTTTGATTTTTTTGTTATGAAAATTCCAATTTTAGTCGTAAAGGATCAAGTTTAGAACTTTGGAAAAAAAAATATCAAATTTGAAATGTGTAGTTAGTTAAAATATCATTTATGAAAATAAACTAAAAAGGAATCATCTGTTTATAGAGAAAAAAACAAAAATTCCATGGTATGCACGTGATTATCAAAGTTGGGTGGGTGTAGGTCACCAAAATTTCAAGATTCAGTTATTCTTTTTTTCTGGAGGATGATGAACTTGATTGATGATAAATGACGATACCTGCATTTTCAAGATCTGGGTCAGCAACAACATTACGCCCAAGCTTAATCCCAGGTAAATATTTCACATTTTCCTGTTAATTAACCAATAAAAAAAAGAGAGAAAATAGTATCATGGTAATAAATTAACAAATCTTGATATTGGGGAAATTATGATTACATTGGTACGGTTGATGACATCTGTGAGTTTTTCACCACTTGGCAGTACCTCTTCAAACACCCACATTTTCACTTCATCTATTAATTTAAGATCAAACATAGGTTTTCACGAAATCGTTCACAATTTAATAAAAATTGAATCTTTGAGTGAAAATAAACATAAACACAGACCATTAAAAGAAGATATCTTTAGGGTATTGGACGCAATGAGCTTTGAAGCAACACTACCCCAATTACCACTTCCGACAATTGTAACCTTAAATTTTGGAGTTGGGTGTTCATTGTTATTGATTTGTGCATTGTTGTTAACAGGGGCCATGGGTCTAGAGAGAGAAATGATGAATCTAGAGAGAGAATTGAATGGAAATGAAATCAAGATTGGAGATATAATGAGTAAAGAAGGTGGGGTTTGGGCGGAGAAGACAGACACGTAATAGTCGGCAGTTTCAATGTTAACCAAATTCGAGTTGTATACAATGTTAAAAATAACGGGCGATGTCTTCTATATACCAAACATCATGGAGCCTGATGTGTTTTTTTTTTAACTCAGATGTTAGAGCATCCTCAAGGGTTAAGCTCTCAATAGCTTATTGCTTTTGCAACATCAACAATTCACTAACCAATAAACTATTCTTAAATAACATCTCCAATGGTTAACCTTTTCCAAAAGCTTTTTCTTTTACAACATTTTTAATTTACCTTTATCTATCTCAAATATTTTATAAATACCCCTATATATAATTTGACAATTTTTTAACATCTTACTAAATATAAAATTTTTAAAAATGTCTAATACAAAAATGTTATAATAATTGATATTAAATATTATATAATTTATTTATTAACTAATAAAAACATAATAAAGCATTTATATATAATATATGTAAGGTTTAAAATGAAAATTTATTAAACATAGAGGACTAAAAAATACAAACATTGAAAGTAGATTAAAAGCTTAGTAGAAAAAAAGTCTTTCCAATAAGCTTTTGAAAAAGCTTGTTATTCCAATGGTAAAAAGTCATTGAAAGACTTATTATAATAGTATTAAGCTTTTGAAAAAGCTACCATTGGAGATGCTCTTATAAACTAGTAGGTTTTTACCTGCAGGATCCTGAGATGGATTTATAAAAGAGGATGATTTTCACACTAATTTTATTTCATCTATTATAACTAGTGCTAGATATATTTGTACAGTTAGCTGTAAATTTTGTATTATATGATGTAAAAATTAAAAGTTGTGGTGCAAAAATAAATTCGTATTTTTATTGATACCCAAAAAGATTTTTTTTATTGATACCCAAAAATAAATTCTTTTTTTTATTGATACCCAAAAAGATTTTTTTTTATTGATACCCTAAAATAAATTCTTTTTTTTATTGATACCCAAAAAGATTGTTACTGTTATATTCATGTTTTATACAACTATTAAAGTTTAAAATATGGATCCTAAGATATTTCATTTTTAAAATATTTTTATGGCATAACCCTCAAATAAATATAAAAATTTTATATTTAATGTTATTTTATGTTAAAAAATAAAACATAGGTTCTAAGATATTTTTTCTATCTGAAAAAAATAGGTCATGGTGGTTCAATCACACCTACTCCGGGTTACCAATAAAGCTTCTTCTTTTTTTTTTACATTTTGGATATTTTTTATAATTTAAGATTTATTTGGTTGTTTTTATGTAAGCCATTCGGTAATATAATAAAAAAGATAACTTACATAAAACTAAGGTAGAAAAAAAGTTATTGTTCATCTTGTCAAATTAAATTGATAAAATGTTACATTATTAATAAACCGAAAGTTGGATCTGTAAGTTAATTTGGATGCTGTAACTTTTATTTAGAGCTAGGAACTAAAACTTTTAATACAATATTATAATTGAATTTGGCATAGTAAATAGAAATAGAGCTGGAACATGTAAAGTGACATTAAAAATGTAAAAGCTCCGACTCCTTTCATATAGTTCTTTAGTAGTTACTACATACCACTATCTACAACATTTAAAAATGAAAATAGTTTTAATCTTGATGAGAAAACCATTTGTTACATTCATATGATTAAAGCCATTTATCACTTTAAGCTTAAATCCACAATTTAGATAAGCATATGAACAGCCGATCACACATTGCAACTTGAGCGGTGCTATCCAAGACCAAGTCGACTTCTTAGAGCACATATTTCATTCAATGCTTTGACTAGATCATAGAATTCGTCACAATAATCTATGATCTGTCAATAAAAAACCAATCAATTATCCACATTCATAGAAAAAGAATCCCTTGGACATTACCTATTATATCTATGATTAGACTATGCGTGATGAAATGGTCGCCCCTTCGTTGTACCTTGGCTGACGAGTCTTCCCCCTTAAGAGCTCCATGGCTGATGTGTCCTTCCTCAAATTTTGATTTGGTTTGGGATCAAACTTTTTGTGAGATAATAGTGTTGAACCTTGTGTGTGTTTGATCACCATTTTGAGAGTTTGGTCATGGTTAATTTGTTTGTAGAGAAAAAACTAAAGTGACATTACATGACAATGATTTAACCATTATCCTTAGTGTTATAATTACCTACTTTGTCGCCGCCACCACTCGAGGAGGAGAAATAAAAATTTTATAAACCCAAAACGTTATCATTATCATTATATAATAAATTAAAAAATTAAATGCAATTACTTCTAAGGCTTCTTTGAATCACAGTTCCGCACTCCTCCACTGTGATGCCGCACTTAGTGGCCGGAGCTGGTACAGCATCGGATCCGGTAGCCATTAGCCATAACGGCGACTGCGGGACTTGTAAATGGGCCTCATATTGGGCCACGTTCAGTTAATATAAGTAAAAGGTTTGATCCAGTTTTATCGATATCAATATGTTTTGGCCATATCTCTAGACTCTAAGGTATGGATGAAATTCTGCCTAGATAGGTTTTCGGCTTGTTCAAAAATGAAATACTACTATAACTTTTTTTTCTCTCTTTCAAATTATTGACCTTTTTCTTAAT
Source organism: Calendula officinalis (assembly GCA_963853835.1). Lineage (NCBI taxonomy): Eukaryota > Viridiplantae > Streptophyta > Magnoliopsida > Asterales > Asteraceae > Calendula > Calendula officinalis. Next base: position 13,273,556 of record OY970827.1, read on the forward strand.
AATTAGAAACCTTGACATTATGATATAATTTTATAAATTACCCAATAAATAACTCAACGATTATATTACGTTTTTTTAAAGATATTTTCGTTAAAATGGGCTCCCGTGGGCTGAGTTTTGCTCGTAATATATGTGACTAAATCATTTTTATAGCAGTTTCCGAACATTTCCCTCATTATCTGGTAAATGTTTATCCAATGAGAAATTAAACTCATAACTTCTAGGAATTTATTCGGCTGTTACTCCTTTTTATGTATATTCTAGTAAATATATCTGCATATCCATACTAAAAAAACGGAACTAATATTCCTTCATTACACATGTTAGTGTTTTTAATAAGGGCGACAAGGCTTACAATTCAATAATCTCCTTATTAAGATAAGAAAATCAAACACATACAATTAACATCATACCCTTTGAAAATAAGAGGGTACTAACAATCTCCATAAACAACAAAAAAACATACAATTAACACCGCCCTTAGAAAACAAGAGGGCCTCGTTAGTAAAATCTAGAGTAATCACGCTATATAATCTTGTATTCGTGGAAATTAAAGTTAATACGCTATTAGCGAATTAATTATTAGTCGAACTTGTTTTATACTGTGATTGTGCGATATGGAGGTGGTTTAGCTAATCCGCGAAGTTTCTTCTCCTTAATGGATGGATCTTGTAACAACAACACTTTGTCATTGTCTCTAACCCCAACCATGTGAAGATGTTCTCCATTTTCTCTTTCTTTTCCTTTATATAACAATCTTTGCTCTTTTCCCTCCAAACTTGTCATCGTCGATAATATCATCTTGAGTTCGCCTATTTAGACATGTAAAAATAGGATTAATTGGTGTTTTAACAACAACAAACCTATAAGAGTCCGAATAGTAATAATGTTTTTTTTGTCATAATGTTTGGTTACTTCCTATACAACAACAATACATAATTCTTTCAAAAGAAACTATTATACCTCTACCCGAAGGTAGAGAAACAACTTCCTGAGAGACCTAGTGCAAGTACAAAGGGACTTACCAAAAGTAGAAGTTGCTTGAATAGATACATCATGCCATTGAGAAACCGTTGTAACCCGAATAGTAATAACCCCTTCCGCAACACTTTCTCCTTTTATCTCTCTCCTTTGCACAAGCATCCCACCGGGACGCACTTCCCATTTGACTTCACCAATTCCCATCACCGTTGCATCACCACAATTGTTGCCACCTCCACCACTGCTACCACCGCGGATACCGCAATTACGCAACCTAGAAAAGCTCCGGGAAAGTCTCTTTGATTTCAATTTCATCATTTTTAATAGATCTTTTTATTTGTGTTTTCTTATTTGAGAAGAGAGGTTAGTTAGTAAGAAGGAGGAAGGTTGTATTTATATAAAAGTTGAGGACGCTTTGGGGTGGGATATTTGGTGTAAGAGGACAAAAGTGGGGGGCAACCAAACAAGACATAAAATAATTGAGCGGTGTTAGTTTAGTATGTTTGGGTTACATGAGACGAATCACAATGTGACACGTCGTATGTTGAATTTTATAGGTTTTAATGCACATGGGGGCGATGACGAATTCTTAAACACGGTTTTCGCTAAATTGCCGGGACCAGAAACAAACTGTCGGCTCAAATGTATTCTTTAAGATTAATAACCCGCTAATAAGGCTTCAATTATACACAATATTTTTTATAAAACTTGTGTGTCTAAAATATATGTCGACCAACTTTATTCCTAGCATGTAAATACTTTTAGAAAGAAAACAACAATCGATTAATTCAGTTCGATTTTTTTATTTAGTTTTATTTAGGTTTTATATAGAAGCCGAGGGGGAAGTGATTAGTGCAAAAAAACTCGACGAATGATTAGGATCAACAAGGTATAAGAGTTTGATTATATACTCCATACGTCCCACAAAAAAATACCTATTTTTCCCTAAACTTTTGTCCCACAGAAAAGTTCTCATTTCTCAAATTGATGGGGGTCCACTCAATAAAATAATATAATTTTCAAAGACCCCACCACTAACTATCCAATAACTATCTTTCTCTCTCCAATCAAACCTTATATTTTAATCAAAAGTACTACCAATTACCCCACCACTAACTATTTTCTTAAGACTTGTGCCCATGAAAAATAAATATTTTTTTGTGGGACGGAGGGAGTACATGTTAAAAAGTTTAAGGGTTAAATATGTAAATTTATATTTTTATCTCTCCAAGAGGTTTAAAAACGCTAGAGAAATCCTGACACCGTGTATCCGCAGATTGCGACTGAACCTTACCCAAGGAACAAATTACAGTGAATGGTTTTCTCGGTAAGGATGAGCAAACCGAAACCGAACTTGTCCAGTTGTCCGTACATGTATCGATTTCGGTACTCAATACCCGGTTTTGATCCCAAAGAATTTGGTACCCTCGATTCGGTACCGGTTTGATACCAGACGAGAAAAGCCAAGCAAATACCAGAACCAAACCGGTTACATACCATACGTACTAAGTACCAAACAGGTACCAACCTACGGTACCCGGTATGATACTTGGTTCCTGTTTTTAGAACCCGAAAAAATTCGGTACTTGTACAATTCCCTATAGTTCTCGATGAGTAACCGATGCCGAGGGAGTGAGACGATGGATCGAACCCATGACCTATTTCTCTAAAAATCTTTATTTTTTGACGCCGCCAAAACATGTATGTTGGAGAATAGTTGCTCAAAAACTGGTCCTAAAATTATTATTTGCAAGGTTTGAACTTGATACCTCTAGATAAACATTTAGTTATTGTAAACAACACTTATGAATTCCCAAAAGACGAACTTTACTGAAAAAGGAATTACATTAAAAAATTATTTTAGTGTATTTAATTTACACAAATCTTAAGATACAAGCTAGTTTCTTTTGTATCTACTTAAAAAGTTTTATACCAAAATCAATCAATGAACGGTCTCCTATGGGCTATGGTTGGAGGGGTTTTGGTCCATACAAAAAAAAGAAAAAAAGAAGATGATTCCATATTATGAGGTTTCCAACCGTTTTAACAAAGGGTAATGATCCTTACAGAGAAATCTCTATTCATAATAAAAGAAGGTTTTTTTAACACTTAAAGCCATGTCATAATAGCATGTCACGCCACGTAAGCCTGCATGCCACCTGTGCTGCCAACTCAAATGCCATGTAGATATGTGGATATTTAATCATGAAGGTTACAAAATAGGCCATTAAAATAGGCCAAGTTGAGGATTTCTAGATAGTTAATCATGAAGGTTAAAAAAGACGTGGCCATGAATGTGAAATTAAGATTATCAGTTTAAAACCAAATATTACCAAGTCATTAAAATAGTCCATGTTGAGATGGGGCCACGTTTTCTATTTCAATGCATTAAAGGCCCATATTTCACATTAAAAGCCCAACCATTCAATAGTTAGTCAATATATTAATATGCATTAAAGTCCATTTCAGTAAATTACTGGATTTAATTCTTTAGGTGCGCCTACTATCAGCCCTAACATCACGCATAGAATCAATGGCGGCCGTTACACATCCTCAATCAAGAATTAAATCTCCCCATGATAAGGATAGGCCAAGTTGAGGATTTCTAGATAGTTAATCATGAAGGTTAAAAAAGACGTGGCCATGAATGTGAAATTAAGATTATCAGTTTAAAACCAAATATTACCAAGTCATTAAAATAGTCCATGTTGAGATGGGGCCACGTTTTCTATTTCAATGCATTAAAGGCCCATATTTCACATTAAAAGCCCAACCATTCAATAGATAGTCAATATATTAATATGCATTAAAGTCCATTTCAGTAAATTACTGGATTTAATTCTTTAGGTGCGCCTACTATCAGCCCTAACATCACGCATAGAATCAATGGCGGTCGTTACTCATCCTCAATCAAGAATTAAATCTCCCCATGATAAGGTATTCGTCAAATCATCGCTCAAAATCAGACGTACGATGGTAATTCCATCGGAATTGCATATTTTAGCAACCCACTTACGGTAATAGCTGAAGATCCTCCTTAATTCAATTTTGCCGAAATTGAAGCAAATGGATTATTATTCTAGCATTGCAAAATCAGTTACAAAATCATTTGGTTTCATCACCAGAAACCCCTTTCAATACGTTTTAAATCGGGTTATAATTTGCTCTCATAATTTTTACGTTACCCTTCTATTAGCATCCGAATGAACATCCAATCTATATACATAATATGTATCGGGCAACAACGCCTCACATTTGAATCAAGGATTCCTTTTCATTCTAATTGCATGCAAATTTTCGCAAGGTTAGTATTTTTTTCCCAAGCTGTGATTGTAATTTTTTTTTGATATAATATTATAATAACATTTCAATTTTTACGACATATCATGTACTTAAATTCGGATTAGCCATGTTAATAATACAGGTTTTTATTGTTATTTTTCAGAGTCATATAACATGGAAAGCAAGGTGAACTTTATCACTGACCTAACTCAGATGAAAGACAACTGGTGTATCAAAATAAGAATCATCCGGTTATGGAAACTAACCTCCTTTAAGAACCCGGAGGAGACGTGGAAAATCGAAATGGTCCTTCAGGACGAGAAGGTAACATCCAATTTCTTGAAAACTGAATAACATTATATTTTTTAGATTTTCCATATTCGTAAGCATTTTTAATGTTTCTACTTAACAAAATAATTTACAAACTCTGTAGGAGAACAAGATAACTTCTACAGTGAAACAAAGCTTATGTTCAAAATTTCATTCTTTACTTGAGGAGGGAAAATCCTTTTACATAGAGAATTTTGGGGTCGCTGAATCGTATGGACCTCCATTATTGGTTGATAACAATAACAAAATCAACTTTTTGGCAACTACTATTGTCAAACCCTGTGATGCATATAATGGCCCGGTTAATGGGTTTCGATTTAAAACTTTTGAAGCATTACTTCACGATGATCAAGCGTCTCCAGTTTCTTACGGTAACAATATTGACATTCATACACCCATTTTTTACTCTTATTGAGATTTATTAGTTTCGACACACCCTGTAAATTTCTTATTTGTTTTGGAACATACAGATCTTATTGGTAAGGTGTATAAATGTGGAAAATTGGATCACTATACTGTTGATGGAAACAAGCGTAATTTGATGCGAATAGTGTTGGAAGACTTAACGTAGGTCTTTATACCATATCAAATTAACCATGATTGATTTTATATATTATTTTTAAACATTACTGACTATATATGTTTTGCGTTGCAGAGGGAGAAAGCTGGAAAATATAACCTTGTGGAGTGAGTATGCACTCCAGTTGCATGAATTTAGAAGTAATGCTGACAATGAAGGTCCTATAATCATCATTTTGCAGTTTATGAAGCATAAAATATACAAAGGTGATTTACACATACACATCCTAAATTGGTTAAAACAAAAACAACTTTATATGGTGCGTACACCAATAATGCCAGATATAATTTTGATTGCCCACCATTTACCCAGGAAACCCTACAATTTCAACCATGTTTGGGGCTACTAAGCTTTTTATTAGTGAAGACATACCAGACATCAGAGTTTTCAAACAAAAGTACGTTATCTATTAGTCAACAAAGAAATTATATTTTGGTGAATTATGATGTCTAATATCACTACTTTAACAAAATGTGATACACAGGTTGCTGGGGGATGGCTGTTGTTCCAAAGATGATCATCGTGTTACGGATTTAAAAACCTTCTCGAGTTATTCAATCGAGGATGACTTTCTAAAAATTTTGAAAAAAGTAACACTCAACGACATACGGGATATCAGACAAGTATGTTTATTGTAACGCGTAATTTCAGTTAAATTCACTATACTTATTATCGTAACACCTCTATTTAACGTTTTGATGGATATAATATAATGCAGCCTATGTCGTGTGTGGTTGTTGCCACGATAAAAAATGTTGAGGAGGAACCAAAATGGTATTATTTGGCATGTGGTCGGTGCAACTGGTCTGCAACTAAAGAATTAGTTTGTGACAGGTATGAATTTGGTGTTATCGTCAAAAAAAGGACTGGTACTCGTGTTCCAATAAAAATTGTGGTAAAGCCACTGATGTTGAGTATAAGTAAGCATGCTAATATATTTTGGTTACAATTTTTCATTAGCATTTTACTATTTTTTTAAAATAATCATTTTTAAAACATGTGTAGGTATAAGATACCAATAAGAGTTGTTGACTCGACTGGCTCAGTGTGTGTGACTCTATTTGACAAAGATGCACAATCAATGATAGACAGAACTGCGGGGGAATTTTGATGGATTTAAGGAAGGTATCATGCCACTACTAACTTTAATCCATATCACATCTTTTATAGGATATATATACAGTCTATATTTATATACTATTGCAATCTTTTAACCATTTTTTGTTGTTCACCAGCTTGGCGATGAGACCCAATTGCCTGTGGATTTTAATAAACTTTTAGAAACCACATTTGCATTCAAGATTGATGTCAAGGAGTATAAAAAGGACAAATTCTCCTATACTGTTTCCAAAATGACAAATGATAAACATATCATGTATGAGTTAGCTAAAAAAGAATTGGATGATAATGTAAGTAACATTAACAATTATAACTATACAAATGAATTTTGTATAGTTCATAAATGTGATCATCATTATTATTTTATTTTTCGTAGGAAATACAATCAAGTTTTCTTGGAAATACATCAGAGTTTAATGAAACAACATCTTCCTACATGACACCACCTTCATGTTCCAAACATCCCATTGTAAGTGCATGATTTGAAACCATATAAATTATGATCTTTTTTGGTTATGTCTATTTTGTATTTTTATAAACATATATGTACTTACAAACCCAAGTTTTGGATTTTAACAGGAAGTACGTTCAGCAACTGGGGATAATAGTACCGGGAAAATTGTTATTGATGTTGATGAGGAGCCTTATTTATGTTCATCTTCAAAAAAATTGCTTACCCCCAAGAAAGAAAATGAAGATATCTAATTAAAAATCAGCAACATCAACCGGCATTCCTTTGGCATTTTCGTACTCTTTATCGTTTTTGAACAATTTTGAAATAAGTTGGTATTGTTTGTTTGGTTTTTTTGACTTGGTTGTGGTTTTATTTGGTTTGCTTTTCATTTTTATAATTAATGGTATCTTAATGGTTGATATTTTGCTTTAAACATCTTTTGGTATCTTGAATTAATCATATTTTCATAATTACATGTAACTTTTTATGATTGTTTAAATGCATAAATTACCATCATTGATAACTTAAAATTTATCATCTCAATATTATCATAAAATTAATTACAACATGTTCATAATTGTGTAACCCATTATACTTTAAATACGCTTCTTTAACAATTTATGCATTCAACTCAATAATTTTTACATTTTTTTAGTAAACTACTATATTGTATATTTTAAAAACAATACGGTTTTTAAAAAATATAAACATTTCATAATTGTTTTCACAAACTTCTTCCTGAATTGCTTTTTACTAAGGCTAAGATCGGTAACATTACCTTGAATCAAGCTGATTATGTTGTTTACCCACCACACGCGTTAAAGGGGTTTGTCAAAGTGAAGTTAACAAAATGGTTGGATACATTGCCGACTCATTAACATCTACAAATGTAATATATTTATGACACATTAATGGAATAACATTAGAAGTGTAACTACAATTAACGTAAAACTGAAAACATGAATGCATTTTTTACAACGGTCCATGTATTAAAATCTATTTAATGTCATTTTCATAATTTATACGTTACTCTTTAAAACCAATGCTAACAATAATTTTGCGTTGATGATAATTAATTTCCACATTTATATGAATCTCTACAATACATTATATAAACATCCTTAGAACAATTCTTACTTTCAACAATCACACAATACTCTAAAAATTGATTAAACTGCCTCATATAGAAGTTTTACATCTGAACATGTAACCTAAATTTATTATAATTCATAACACAAGTGTAACTACTATTAACATGTAACTTAAAATATGAATGCATTTTTTATAACTGTCCACGTATTAAAATCTATTAATTTTGCCTTAATGAGGTATAATTTTCACATTTATACGAAACTCTACAATACATTATATAAACATCCTTAGTCCACTTCTTACTGTCAACATTCACACAATACTCTAAAAATTGATTACACCGACTCATATAGAAAGTTTTACAAGAATTCACATTGTCCTTACATAAAGAAGTGCACCTTTGGATTTCCAGGTAACGTTGTACAATATCATTATTCACAAGAAACTATGCAACTACTTTAATGATATTCGATTTACAAATCTCACTCTCACGCATCTTATGTAAATTTTTTAATACGTTATTCAATAATACTCTTTTGTTATGTTATAAAGCTAAATTATATCATTACTTCATGTATTATAATACTCTTTAATGATTTCGGTGCTTACTTGAAGTATTTAGGATCGACTATTCGGTGACCACATATTCAAAGAAGGCTACTTTAGTTATCTTCAGAAGTCGCCACCACCTCTTCATTTTTTTTAAATACGTGAATTTCATATCATCACATAAGATATGAAATATAAATAAGTTATTTATATATTCCGTTTGGTATTATGTCAAACTAAAAAAAAACTCTTTCAAATTAGAAAATACGGAAAACTAATTCGACTCTTTTACCATCTAAATTTGCAGCAAATAAGGTTTCATAAATCATGTCAAAAAAAATTATAGATGCATCCACAGATAAGAATTCGTCAGGCATATCATCAAAAACAACCGCCCCGTCTTTGGTTCGCAGACGTCCAGTAAGGCCGATTAAACAGATAAGGATCGGTACCATACACTTTTCTTTTATAATTTTAAATTTAAAAAGTGAACCCACATTTAAAATAAAATACTATAGGTCTAACTTTTGGTCATCTGTGATTCTCAGGTTTACCCACGCAGCAACCCGTGGACAAACAAGGTAATTCATGACAAAACTGACTTAAATCTCAATATAAAGATTAGAAAATGCTAATCATTGTCCTTAAGGCTATGGTTAAATAAAAAAGCTCATACCAACTTTAAAGAATATATATTGTAATAGTTATATATATATATATATATATATATATATATATATATATATATATATATATCGTCCTTAATATAAAGTCCCTAAACTGTTACTCGATAATTAATATACATCAGGGTTTCCTACTTAATAAAAGAAGGTTTTTATTATATAATTAGTTATATTATAATCGTATTAAGGACAATAAGTAAAATAATGGCACGTCATAATCTGTTATGTGCTGATGTACTTAAATATGATTTCAAAGTTCTCAAGAAGTTGTGCTAATATGATAAAATTTTTATAAGCCATCAAAAAACTAAGGTTAAGAAAAAAATTATGCCCTAAACTTGGTGTATTTTAACATATATATAATTATTAATTAACTTTTATATACTTAGTTGGAAGGAAACTAATGAATCACATTTCTATATGTTCCCATAGATTTGTTACCTCGACGTCGTGGAAGACCGAAAAATACTTCACCATTAAATGGCTTAACGCAAATACCAGGTCACACTTTATTTAGTATATTGTAATTTAATATACTGTAATGCATGCTGTAAATACTTTATTTTATACACATTTTATGAAAATTATAGTGCTACATTACTAACTCTATAAACTAGGGATGTGTTCGGTTCCGGAACCGGACCGAACCGGACCGGAACCGGAAAACCCGGTAACCAAAAAAAAGGAAATTTCAAGGACCGAGAACCGGACCGGTTAAACCGGTTCCGGGCCCGGTCCGGTTCCGGGTCGGTCCGGTCTTCAAGCGGGTTTAGAACCGGTAAACCCGGTTTTTGTGTTTGCCATCCGATTATACATTTTCGGTGCATATTTTTATCTTAAAATATATAACTTAAATATTTTAACGTACTTTTAATAAAAGTATGATGTTTGCGGGGGTTCACGGGTTGTTTCAAGTCAAATATGTTTCTATTAAAAGCCTATATGCCTATTATTTCGACATATATATATGAAAAGTCGTAAGTCTATATACCATTTTAAATGCCGGTTCCAAACCCGAAAAAACCGGAACCGAACCGGGACCGGAACCGGTAAACCCGGTTTGTTAATTTTTATCAAATCTAAGAACCGGGAACCGGACCGGTTAAGCCGGTTCCGGTTCGGTTCGGTGCCGGTTCCGGTTCGGTCCCGGTTCGGTTCCGGTTTTCCGGTTTTTATACACACCCCTACTATAAACTAAACAAAACCTATTAATGTGAACAGGCAACGTTAATGTGTTATTAAACGACGAAACTACTCTTTCAAAAAAACCTGAGAGCAACACTGCGAGCTCTTCTAGAAATCACCCGACTAAGCGACAGAGGCAATTCAAAGACAATGTTAAAAGTATACCTTTCAGCCTTGGCCTCGATGGTCACAACTCACAACATCAAAAACTTGAAAACTTTTATGGCATTTGTCCAGGTAATCTCATATTTAAAAGTACATTATTTCAGTCCTTTATACAATATATTGTTCCATATATCCCATACAACAATCTATTCTTCAACAGAATACATTGATCATGGTGATCCAACTCATGTGTGTGGAGCATGTAATGCTTTACTATGGGACTCAGAGGTGAGGCTTAAAAGGCGATTCGGTGATAAATGGAGTTACTCAATTTGTTGTTTATATGGAAAAGTAGAGGTTGCACCCTTTAAACAGCCAGACAAATTTTTGTTAGATCTTTTTCAACAAAATGATGTGAGATCAAAAATTTTTATGAAAAGTATTCGCACATACAACATGATGTTTTCATTCACATCAATGGGGGGGGGGGGGGGGGAAGGTCGATAATTCAGTTAACAAAGGCAAAGGACCTTATTGTTTTAGGCTACATGGACAAAACTATCATAGTCATGGTAGTCTTCTGCCTGCTAAAGGATCAACTGCAAAATTTTCACAACTCTATATATATGACACGGAAAATGAGGTTCAGAATCGAATTTCTGCTTTAGGGTATATCCTATTTACTTCATACCTTTTTAATAATTTATTTACATATATTGTTCGTGTACTTACAAAGTGGTTATATTTATATTATTATAACTACCGTGGTTAAATATGCTCATGTAGATCTGGATCTAACAATACCGGGGCTTCATCGTCATCAAAGGTAGACTCAAATAAATCAGATTCGATTGACTCGGAAATCATACTTGGTTTGAAGCGGATTTTGGATGAAAAAAATGAATTGGTCAAATCCTACAGGATGGTTAGAGATCGCCATGAGAATGACGAACTACAAAACGTACGCTTAAGGCTAATTGCTACAAGGACAACTGATGGGAGAAGATACAATCTCCCAACTGCATCAGAAATTGCTGGTTTAATTGTTGGAGACATCGAAGACTTAGTTGACAAAAGAGATATTGTTGTTGAAACAAGTACAGGTCGTTTACAGCATATTGATGTAAACCATCCTCAATTTCTGGCACTTCAATATCCTCTTCTATTTCCATACGGTGAAGATGGATTTCGAACTGATATTTTTCACAGAGATATTATTCATCCCGATACAAACACACGATATAGGTTGACAATGAGGGAGTATTTTGCATATATCATTCAAGAAAGGCAATTTAAATTTTCTCTTCATCATAACGCTAGGAGACTTTTCCAACAATTCGTCGTTGATGCTTATACTATGATAGAAACTCAGAGAATGATTTTCATAAGAAGCCAACAAAAGGTACTACGTGTTGAATCATATAACACATTAACAAAAAATGTAGAAAGGGGAAATACAGATGCAGCAACAACCGGTAAACGTATGGTCCTTCCATCGTCTTTTACTGGCGGTGCAAGGTATATGCGTCAAAACTATTTAGATGCAATGTCCTTGTGCAAATGGTATGGTCACCTAGATTTTTTCATAACTTTCACTTGCAATCCTAAGTGGCCAGAGATCACTAGATTCTTAAATGGAACTACACTTCAGCCTGAAGACAGGCCTGATATTATATGCAGAATATTCAAAATGAAGTTAGATCATCTTATTAAAAAATTAAAGGAATCATGTATGTTTGGTCGAGTTAATGCAGGTACATAACTATAACTTATATGTTCTTATTTTTATTATTAATTTTATATTTTAAGAATTATACCTCATTTTGTTATATTTCACGTTATTCATAAATTGTTTTATACAACAAAAATATCTTAATGTACTATATAATGGTTTGTTGCATATATTTAATTAACTATTCTTTTTATTTTATGTAGTCGTTTATACAGTAGAGTTTCAAAAAAGAGGCCTCCCTCGCGCACATATATGTCTATTTCTCCATCCGGATGATAAGTTGGTTAATCATGAAAAAATAGACGATTTTATTTCTGCCGAAATTCCTGACAAAAACACGGAACCCCAACTTTATCGACTGGTCAGTGAGCATATGATGCATGGCCCTTGTGGCTCTGATAATCCAAAATGCCCTTGCACTATTAATGGGAAATGCACGAAGAATTTTCCAAAGAAATTTAATGAAAGTACAAAGACCGACCCGGATGGTTACCCAATGTACAAAAGGCAGGATAATGGTCGTTATATTGAAAAACATAGGGTAAAACTACACAACGGTTTCGTGGTGGGGTATAATAAAACCTTATTGAAATCTTATCAGGCACATATCAATGTTGAGTGGTGCAATCAAGCAGGATCTATTAAATATTTATTCAAATATATCAATAAAGGCCATGACCGTGTAACCGCAACTGTTTCTACTTCATCTGATATCGAAAATCCACATACAATGAAAAATGAAGTTGATGAGATTAAGGAATTTTACGACTGCAGGTACCTTTCAGCATGTGAAAAAACGTTACTTTTAAAATTCTAAGAATTTTATATCCTAAGAATTATACCTCATTCTTTATATTTCACGTTATTCATAAATTTTTTTATATAACGAAAATATCACACTGTACTATATAATGGTTTGTTGCATATATTTAATTAACTATTCTTTTACGACTGCAGATACCTTTCAGCATGTGAGGCAACATGGCGAATTTTTCAATATGAAGTGCATTATCGTTACCCCCATGTTGAGAGGTTGCCATTTCATTTACCAGGAGACCAACAAATATATTTTGACAATACCGAAGATATTGATAATGTTCTAAACAAACCTTCCGTTGCATCTTCGAAATTTATAGAATGGATGGAATGTAATAAAGTCGATCCTGAAGCAGAGTTATTGACTTATGCTGAATTCCCAACAAAATTTGTTTGGAAACCTGAAAAAAGGAAATGGCAACGACGCAAACAAGGCTTTGCGGTAGGAAGGATACATTATATACCTCATTCGATCGGTGATGCTTACTACTTAAGGGTGCTTTTAAATAAGGTTAGAGGAAAAACTTCTTGGGAAGATATTCGAACTGTTAATGGTACGGTTTATGAATCATTTAGGGATGCATGTTTTGCTTACGGTCTATTAGACGATGATAAAGAGTACATTGAGGCTATAAAAGAAGGTCATCGTATTGCAAGTGGTGATTACGTACGTCGTTTATTTATTATGTTGCTTATTTCCAATAGCATCGTAAGGCCTGATCATGTATGGAAAGAGACATGGGAATATATGTCCAATGACATTGAACATGAACAACGTCGCCTCTTTAATAATCCAGGTAATCATAAATATAAATATATATATATATATATATATATATATATATATATATATATATATATATATATATATATATATATATATATATATATATATATATATATATATATTCATTTATTATAACGAAGTATATGGTAAATGTAAATGTAAATATAATATATTTTCTTTTGAAGATTTACAAATCATGGAACGCCGTCGAAAGAATCTGTGTTTGCAACAAATTGACAACATCCTTCGTACAAATGGTAGCAGCTTAAGTTTTATCAATGGAATGTCATTACTTGATATGGGGTTTCTAGAAATGCACACTAACAGGTTAATTCACGACGAAATCTGCTATGACACAACTTTATTGAAGTCCGAACATGATACGTTATTTCCGAGCCTAACTACAGAACAGAAAGTTGTATACGAAAGGGTTATGTCTGCAGTTCAAAACAAAAAAAGTGGAATTTTCTTTCTTTATGGTTATGGGGGTACCGGAAAGACCTATATATGGAAAACGTTATCTGCAGCTATTAGGTCTAAAAGAGACATATGTTTGAATGTCGCATCAAGTGGCATCGCTTCTTTACTATTAACTGGTGGTAGAACAGCACATTCTAGATTTGGTATACCTATAAACGTAAAAGAAGACTCTTTATGTTCAATCACATCAGGTTCGAATCTTACCTCATTTCTTATTCATACTAAATTTATTATTTTCTAATAATAACTTTAAGCACTTCAGGTACTGATCTTGCTGGCTTACTTACTAAGACTACATTAATAATATGGGATGAAGCACCTATGATGCACAAGCACTGTTTTGAAGCATTAGACAGATCATTAAGAGATATTATTGGATTTACTATCCCTAATGCAAAAAATCTTCCTTTTGGTGGTAAAGTTATCGTATTTGGAGGTGATTTTAGGCAAATCCTTCCCGTTATTCCTGCAGGAAGTAGACAAGAGGTTGTACATGCATCAATTAATTCATCATATATATGGGATGATTGCACAGTACTTGAATTAACAACAAACATGCGGCTCAGACAGGGTTCATCAGAAACAAATATTGAAGAAATTAAGGAATTTGGCGATTGGATCCTAAAAATAGGTGATGGTATTTTAGGTGGCCCTAATGATGGCGAGGCCACAATCAAAATACCTGATGATTTGCTTATCACCGATGTCGTTAATCCTATTGGATCTCTTGTACAATTTGTTTATCTTGATTTTATCAGGAATTTAGCAGACCCAACTTATTTCCAAGAAAGGGCAATTCTTGCATCAACACATGAAGTAGTTGAAATTATTAATGAGCATTTGTTGTCTAAGATTCCTGGCCACCAAGTAGTTTACTATAGTTCAGATACTATATGTGAATCTGAATGCCTAGATAACAATTACACAGATTGCTACTACTCACCTGAAACACTAAATGGGCTTAAACTATCAGGTATACCTAACCACATGTTAACTCTAAAAGTCGGTGCACCGGTTATGCTTTTAAGGAATATTGATCAGACATCAGGGCTATGCAATGGAACGAGACTAAGAGTACTAAGTCTTGGTGAACATGTAATAAAAGCAGAAATTATAACAGGAACTAATATTGGGCATGTTACTTTAATTCCACGAATGAAACTTAGCCCTTCTGATAAGAGACTACCGATAAAGATGAATAGACGACAATTTCCACTTTCAGTATGTTTTGCATTGACAATCAATAAAAGTCAAGGACAATCTTTATCTAATGTTGGGATTTTCTTACCTAAACCAGTATTCACTCATGGTCAGCTTTACGTTGCAGTGTCTAGAGTAAAAAGTCGCAAAGGATTGAAGATGTTAATATACGATAAAGACGGAAAAGTCACAAACAACACTCTCAATGTTGTTTACCAAGAAGTCCTTCAAAAAAATTGAATAAATAGTTACAATGTATGTACTTTACTTGAATTTGAGTTCCCGATATAAGTACATTTTTATACAAGTTTTGAAAACAATTGCAGATTATAGTGGATTTTTGTTCGGCTTCAACGCCCATGATTTTTCCCAAATTTGCGTTTCCACGTAACTCTCCATGAATTTTTATATTAAATGCTTTATATATATATTTCGTTGTGTGTTCGATTACATATGAAAATATTATGAACATTTTAAAAGCCGCCCGTGATTCATCACGGGTTATAGGCTAGTTATTAGTAATACAGAGCAATTTTTTGCAAAATGACAATTATACCCTTCTCCCTCCTTGCCAACATTTTACCCTTCCAATTAAAACCCTTCCTCCCCAATCAATCACGTTCTTGTTTGTGAGCACAAAAACACAGTCCCAATCTCCTGAATTCCACCGGCATACATCTAAATCAAGCAAAGCTCCGCCGCTTGTGGATTAAGAGACGGTGAAAGAAGTGCTCCCAAAAACGCCCAATCGAAAGCATTTATCTAAAATCGAAAGCAATTATCTATTTTCCCGATAAAATCAAAACAAACAGAGAATTCGTACGGCAATCGAAAGCATTTATCTACATATTTGATTTTATATTTGTTAGGTCTCCTTGAATTGTCTGTCGTTGAGTGGAAAAAGGATGCCGGAATCACAATTAGGTTTTAATTGTATGACGAACCCAGAAAAGTTACACCTAGACATTAGAAGAAGTAAATTCCAGTGACATTTAAAGAAGTGAATTATTTATTATTTAGATCTTGTTAATTTGTATAATTCCATTTCGTCATGAATCATCTATGCGAACAATCATTCACAATTAGAAATTGGTTATAATAATACAAATCAAATCTCTCCTCTTTTTTGTGCCTTCGATTTAAATGAATGCCGGAGTATTTGATAATACTCATCAAATCTGTATTTTGCTTGAATTAGATGAATGATCTGGAATTCTGGAGATCTGTGACGGTATTTTTGTGCTCACAAAACAACCCATTATTTAGGGGACGTAGTTAGATTAGGAAATAATAATGGTTATAATAAGGGGGTGTTTGGGAAAGCTTATTTAGAGGGACTTATAGCTTATAAACTTATATAAGCCTTAATAATCCTTTTTTAAAGGGATTATTAAGGCTTATATAAGCTCATAAGCCATAAGTCCCTTTAAATAAGTTTTCCCAAACACCCCTAAGAGGGATAAAATTTTGGTAAGGAGGAAGAAGGGTATAATTGTACTTTTAATTAAAATTTCTCTATATTACTAATAGTTAGCTCTTATCACCCTTTAACAAATTGGATGTGGATATATTATCTACTAGCTATAGTTAGATAGAACTTTCACACTTTAGTTGGGATGATTACGTTTTACATAATTACATGAATAATGTAAGGATAAAAATCTATATTAGATACTCCCTCACTCCCTTAATAAAGTTCCCATTTTGAGAACTGAGAACTTTATTTAGGGACAAACATTTTGAGAATTAATGTTGGTTTATTTATGTGTAGTTTATAAAAGGCTTGAGTTCAGCCATAGAAGACTACATACACGAGGAGGGTTTTGAAGTGTTAAAGAGAACAACAAACGCATATAAATCTAATCGAAGTCGAGTATAAAAACTCTTCTGAAAGCACAAACTTGTATCGTTACATTACTAGCGTCCATTGGCACGTTAATAATTCAATGTGAAACAACATTAATGTATAGTGGACATCAGAAAAGAGATGATTATTGGGAAAGATCCGATAACGTACAGTATGAGTTTCTAAGGCATGGTCCATGTTCTACCCTTTACCACCTCCTAGTATTGATATACAGTAGTACATGTCATAAGATATAACAAAGCGATCATTATTCTTATAATGTTATCAAATATTCATATAAAATGCCTTCGATCACCGTCATATTATTGTATGTTACTCCCTCCGTCCCACAAAAAAGTTCTCATTTCTCTTGGTCACAAGCTTTTAGGAGTTAGTTAATGGTGGGGTCATTGGTAATACTTTTGATTAAAATATAAGGTTGGATTGGAGAAAGAATATATTTTATTGGTGGAATCATTGGTAATATTATTATTTTATTAAGTGGACCCTTACATTTGAGAAATGGAAACTTTTTTGTGGGACAAAAATTAGAGAATAAATGAGATTTTTTTTGTGGAACGGATGAAGTATTTGACAATGATATCGTAATCAAAGTATAGATTAATAGGTTATTAGGAATTTGAATTTGGGTTATTAATTACTTATTAGCTGTGAAAAGTTAGGTGATCATAGTTTATGTGTGGGTGGGGGGGGGGGGGGGGGGGGGCGTCAAAACGAAGTAAAACTATATAAGGAAAAATGTGGTTGTTATACATTAGGTCCGAATTGACCACTTATTTTCTAAAAGAAATGGGAAGACTTTTATTAAACCAAATAGTTACATTAAATCTTACTCCATATTTTATGTATATATTTGTTTTAAATAAAAAAATGGTTTGCATAACGTAATAGCCATGTCGAGACTCGAGAGACCATGGCGCACCGCGCAAGGATGAAAAAATGGTGTGCTATTGCCATGGCGGAGAGCTTACGAAGATGAAACAGATAAACCAATTGAATAATATGTGGCCAAAAGATCTAGTTATATTTAATGTTTTACTAATAAATATAAATATTTATTATATATAATACTATAGTTGGTATAGGATTTTCGGCTAATTCTTAAGGTATCAACCCATGTGAGGGCGGGCCTCTTTCATAATTAATACAAGATAATATAATGTCGGTTGCCATAGTGCTGATCGTTACCAAAAGCTCTCTATTTCGAGTTTTCGACGTATTTTAATTTAAGTCATTTTTGTGTTAGTTTATCAATATCAAGTTTTATTTAGATAGGTTTGGTAACATGCACGATTTAACACCTTTTCACGTCAAGGCTGAACAGGTAATAAGTACTAACCATGTCAATAAATATAATTCAGAATTTAACCTTTTTACAACATGAATAGGTTGATTTGTACTTTATCTTATACTCCCCCCTTCCACAGAAAACTTCATTCTAAATTTTTGTCCCACAAAAAACTTTTCATTTCTCATATTTGATGGGCTCTACACAATAAAAATATTATTATTACTAAAGACCCCACCACTAATATCCACTAACTATCTTTCTCTCTCCAATCCAACCTTATATTTTAATCAAAAGTATTATCAATGACATCACCACTAACATTCACCTAAAAACTTGTGCAAAAGTCAAATGAGAAGTTTTTTGTGGGACGGAGGAAGTAGTTGCTAAAATAAACAAAGACCACGCAAATGTTCGACTTGTGAAATTCCATACAAAATTTGAAAAGTGTGGTCTAGTCGCATAAAATATGGTTTATCGCACAAAAAACATACTACTATATCTTTCAACTAGGTTAAAGCCCGTGAAAAATCACGGGTTGTAACTTTTTATTTTGAATGCAATTAAAAGATTTAAAAAAATTGAAATTTATATTAAAAAATTGTTATGGTTTTGGTTTTGAGCTCATGCAGATTACTAATCCCAAATACTCCATAATATTTTAGAGAACCAGTTGATTAAGGCTTCTGCAGAATCAAGGAAGATGAATTTTATTTTATGATTATAACCGGTACAATAAACTGTTTAAGTAGGCTATGATTCACTAAAAGAGGATAATTCCGATAATTTAGTAGATAATTAAGATATATTTGAATTCAATACTAGATTAAATAAGATAATTATGGTAAATTTAAAATCTATAATAAACTAAATCTATTAATTTAAGAAACCATATTAACACCCGTGAAAATTTAAATCATGTTCCCTAATTGTTTGATTATGACAATAAATGCAGTAAATAAATTGAATTAGAAATCGGATATAAACAATGAGCGGGAAAACGAATTTCTAGATGAATATGGGAGTGACACGTGGCACCCTAAAAAGCTTCCATTATATATCTTACTACTATATAAAGCATTTAGGCTTACCCTATTAAGCAAGTTTAAGGAGCTCCTTAAACTTGATTTTAAGGACCTTTCCACTTTTGTTAGTTAGTTCTCTACCTTAAAAATAAATAAATCGCGGCTAATAAGATTCGAACCCAAGACCTCTCCTAACTTATCACTATGTGTTAACCACTTGCTATACATTACACTTTGGTAACATCACCCACACTTAATAACAAAAGTCTGTTACTCGAAAACCATTTTACCCAATAACATTAAATATACGACGTTGTAAATCATTAACTCTTACCAAAATCCACATTTCCGTTTAATTATTTATTTCTAGCAACAATTATTACCGTGTAAACGAACAACACTTGCTCGCCACGAAATATGATTTCTGGGTACCCGCCGCCGCGTTGCGCGGGTACCCTGCTAGTAATAGATAATAGATAGATTAGAGCCGTATAAAAAAAATTAAATTGCATCGCTTGATCTATTTTGAGAAAATCAAATTGCACAAAATTTTACTCTATTTTAATAATCTCCTTTTGTCTAAATCCTTAGAATCCGATGAACATCCCTAGTATATATACGAGATTTTGTAAAATATACTTTTGAATCCGATTGGGATTTTAAAAGAATATGGCCACGTCAATATATATCTCAAATCATCTTTATCTTTATACTTAATAAAAGAAAAGAATTTTGAAATTTTACCAAGTCACTCCATCCACTCATAAATACGTCATAATTCATATGCCACGTTCGCGTCTGAATCACAATCTCTATTCCACATCAACATCTTCTTACGATTTCTTCATCGTCATTGATTTCTCTTTCAACAAACGCGGTTGAAACGCCCTAATTTAACTCATCAACTATCTCCAAAACAAAGTGAGTGATTCACTGGTTTTTCACGTATGCTTAATTTTTGTTGGTTCTGATTTCCTCGAATGACTATGTAGGGTTTTTGTTGCCTCGAATGACTATGTAGGGCTTTTGTTGCCATCCCCATTGAAGATCTGTTCACAACCCTCAATCGTCTGATTTGAGATTTCTCAACGTCGATTTCAGATTTCCTCAATCGCTGATTGACTATCCAGGTAATTTTGAGGTTTCCTTTGCGTTCAACATCGCCAATTTCTATCGCTGACTTCAGATTTATCATGATTTACGATTTCAAATTCAAAGCCAATCCATCATCTCCGTGATTTATGATTTTAAATTTTTCGACAGGTTATCTCAGCGGGTAATCAGCGATTGAGGAAATAATTTCAGAATGGGGTTAAGAATTGGGCTTATTCTTAGGCTAATATCAGAATTCGCTTTGATATATATTGAAGAAATGGGACTTCCAGCATTTGAAGCCATTTGGAACAGGTAAAAAATTTATAAAATAATTTGCAAATGCTTATTTAATTATTTTGATTGTATCTATCGTTTAGGGTGGAAAATTACCAAGAGTTGTGAACGGTGTGCTAGCTTTAAAAGGATGCCGTGAATGGAAAAAAAGCATGTAAAAATGGAACATATAAGTATGTAGTAAATCCAAGACTCCTCTACAAGAAAGAAGGAAATGCTTTTGAAATTATTGAATATGGATCAAATTGCTAAACTTTGAAATTGAAAATAAGGTTAGTGTTTGTTATAAGTTTCTTATTTTACAAATTATGCAACAATAGAAACCCTGCTAACAAATTTGCGTGATTCCTGTATTTTTAAGCCTCTTCAAGAACGTGGTCGTGAACTTTTTTCGGAATAGGAGCTAGCAGATGTTCGTGTGGTAAGTATGATTTTAGTATATTTATCTTCTTGAATTGCCTATTAATATTTCCTTTAACATAATCAATTAAAAATATCTTTTGACAACCCTAATACTAATAATAATAGTAATATTGATATGAATACTGATATTGAGAATCAAACAAAATACAAAAGGTTGCAAAACCATGAGAAAAAGCTCCTCAAGATGCTGTTAAGATGTGGAAAGAAAATGGATTTTCAAGGTTGAATTCCTCTTTTTTTTTCTCAATTACAAATCATAATTATAAGAAAGTATTTTCTTTTCTAGCTAATTTATTATTATATGTATTAATTTCCAGTTTGATTTTGTAGCTTTATAATTGCTGCTATAGACGTTGATCCTTGGAGTGTTGTGAAGGAGGTTCTACCATTTATATCGTTTTCAGCTCCATTTGTAATTTATCACCAATATCTTCAGGCTACCCTAAAATTTTAATATCTATTGTTGGTAATAATTATAGTAAGAAGGTATTTGGATTAGGTTTTTTTTAATTATCTTATCATTACTACAACTTCAAAAGGTATAATCACATCGAATCACTCTCTTTTAGAGATGTTCTACTACAGCTGATTATCTTATTTCAATATAACATAATCATTTAAGCCCTACTGATTCATCTATTATTTTCCTAGGTAGCTCAATTTGATCATTTTGACGTTGATGCAACAATAGCTGATGTACCAGCAAGAACGTGGCCTTTTTTAATTCAGATGAACATAAATTTACAATTTGTTGCTTATTATTGACATGTGGGGTGGCCCTGCTACTCCATTACTGAGTCCAAAGTCACATAGTTCGCGGTTCGCTCCGGTACGGAAAACTGTACCCGGATCGCGGTTCGGTCATTTCTAAAAATCGGTTCGAAGGGGGGTAGGCTCATTCTGGTTCGCCCGGTTCGCCTCGGTACGATGTACCATATATCTCGGTACAGTATACTATATATCATAATATATAATTTTTTATAAATTGAAAAACTTCATAATTATTAATACTACATAATATATTAATTTTAATAAATTGAAAAACCCCATTTAAATAGAAGTTGGGACTTGGGAACGAGAGGAGTTAAAGCAGAAACGTTTCAGTTTTGAGTTCGATTGCCCTTAAAATCATTTCATTGCTGTTCCAATTGCCGATTGAGTTGAGTTGACCATCGTTTTGTACAATTTCACCGTCGACTTATTCTTCGATTTGGTACACGACTTCGCTTGAATCTGGAATTGACGTCTAATTGAGCTTCAATTCGACGTTCAAATAGAAGTCAGATTGCAAATTAACGTTCAATTGCTCTTAAAATCGTCCAATTGGAAAATTTTGGTCGGCATTTTGAAAGATTTGACCATCAATTGGATCGACTGCTTCAACGAACCAATACGCGACTTCAGCCAACTTTGGATCGCGACCCAACTAGCGATCGGATCGCAAACGACCCGCGATTGGGATCGCACGATCCAGATCGGAGATCGTGGCTACCCTAGCGAATTATGTGACAGTAACTGAGTCAATGCACTTATCAGGTGTAAATATTAAATTTTTTTATAATCAGATTGTTTGAAATATTGGAAACAGTAATACTATTTTGTTACATTTTTATAGGCTATGGTTCACGAGTTGATAGGTATTAAACACAATAAGGTAGATTTAGGAAATTTTGGATAGAGCACTCATGTTAGTTTCACAAACAGAGCAAGAGGTGGCTTGCGTGCTAGAGATGATGATTGGTCCAATTTCTTCATTCTATACGATATGAATATTTCAGACTTTTTTTTGTTAAAATAATCCTTCGATCTTTAAGGGAAGAAAGAACCAACATAATTTTTTGTAATAATAATATTTATGCATTTGTGCTTGAGGTGATAAACATAAACTACTCTACAAGGCATTCATCAATCAATTGTAAGATGTTACTTTGCTTCTATACAATTAACGAAAATTATATGAAACCTGGACTTTGAGATGTGGAGATGGAGACCGAGAGTTGATTGGGCGGGTCAAGTATTGGTCAAATTTAAATTCAAATTATAAGAGATGTAATAGTCAAGATTAAATATAGATTTGATTTTTGACTATTTTGGCAAAAGGAGTCTTATTATTTGTGTACTTCCGGTTATTGTTTGTGACAACCTTCAAAATTGGGTATTTGACTCATCACTTATTTCAACTAAAATTATTAAACTATTTATGTATCGTTAATAAAGTACTAGAAAGAAAAAGAAAGATGATATATATTAAAACCTACATAGTTAAATATGCACGTACTAATATCCAACTACGCAGTACCATATGAGAATATCGAAAGTGAGTAAGGATGTTTATGAAGTGATATATTTTTGTCAGTAAATAACCACAATCAGAAACCAAGTAAAACCCCGATTAAAATATTTTACTAAGCTAAAATATCAGTATATGTAAATTAGTATCAATTAATAAACAAATTAAATGAATTTTAAAATCCATCACTATTGTTAATTGTTTACCTTATCCCACACGTGCATGTGCAACTGCCATCTTTTTCCATGCAACAAAGAGTCCGAATTTCTCTAAATAAAATATTGATATATCCAAAATATCCGTATTCTAAAACAAACAGATATCCACGATCGTCCCATCACCACCATTTCTCATATTTATGAAACTAATTCACCCTCAAAACTAGAGATCTTGCCATCTCTCTCTCTCCGAATATGGTACCAACAAAACCTCTCTACTACGTTCTACTCTCTCATCACTCAAAAGCAGGCAACTCAAACTAGAAACTCAGCAACTCCGGCCTCTCTCTCTACAAAACAGGAACCATCATATTCATCTTCTGACTTTTCCGGCGACACAAGCAACCGGCGATCCCATCATCTCAACTCTCTCTCTATGTGGCGTGTAAACCAACAACCACCTGCACCATCTTTTCCGTTTCTGATCGCATCCGACGAAGTACAGGTCTCCGGTGGTTAGATTCCGTCAACGAGGACGTATTCCCGACAGCGTAGTTCAGACGAATCCCAACACGCATATCCGGCGACCGTAACATCTCCGATCACCATTTCTCTCTCTATCTTGGTGTTATCCTCTCACTAGGTATAAATCTTTTACAACCCTTTTTAATCTATACTCTTTTAATCATTCATGCATGTGGGTGTCGATATTACGAGTTTTCCGTCGACCCCCTCGTCTCCGACGTACACTCAATCACAAGTTGAAGGTGTGTAATGTACGGTTATTGTTTATATAGGTGTTTCCGGTGATCGAGCCCGGATTTCCGGCAAGGTCTCATTCATCCCTGCCGTGAACACCCAGTATATTATTTGCATTTTTCCGATCAGGCAGTGTGCCTATTCCCTCCGTCGTGGGCTACGGCCACAAATACCGGCCCAGTCTTTTAATCGTGGCCCAGTATGCTTTAGTCCAATTTATTGTAAGCCCAAATCAAAATGGTAAAAAGAAATCAGTTTCCAATTAAATCGTTTTTACATAAATATGAATTAAAAAAAAAACATTTACTAGTTATTATTTATCATTTATTTAAATAATAATTAAATACTTTTATTTAATTATTATTTACCTAATAATATATTGTTTACAAGTACTAAATTTACTATTGTATTAAAACCCGTCTACTTTCAGTAAAAGTGTAACTATCTTTTTTTTTAAACTTGTTAAACTCAATCAATCGATATTAAATACAAGTCCAACCCCATGAGTCACCAACGTATCATTCAAGTCTAGATTTGTGTCAACAGAATCTCCATGCATCATATAGATTAAGCGTGTCATTTAGACCGTCACTTATTTGTTTATTAATATGCGTTTAGGACGCCAGGATTGTATGGTTGGAAACCCTAACTATTGTTGATTGCACTTTGCTAGCTTCGCATCAGGTGAGTTTCACGGCCCCACTCTTACTATTTTTATAACTATTTTACCTGGGGGAGAAAACATATGCTATTCAACTATTTTGCAATAAATAATCTTTGTGTAATCATTGTTGTAAACACGTACCTACCATGAAGGACAACGGACCATATTACGAGTCCACGTTTAACAGTAATCATTAGCTAATGTGTTAGCCAAGGAATATAGAGATAGTACTATCGGGATTGATCCCCCGCTCATGGCTAGTTATGCGCTAGCCTAACCGTGTTTGAGCTTTATATTCTAACAATTAGATTTCGGATTGATTATAGGCTCTTTGATTATACCTTAACTTGAATGTATTGCAAGCATGTCAAGGGATTATGAGTTGCACCTAAAACTATTTTTGTTCAATATTTCAGAACAACGATACAAATCGTACAAGATTGTACGTAACGATTTTAAACGATATGACTATTGGAGTCACAAAACCTATGAACTCACCAACCTTTGTGTTGACACTTTTTCTATATGTTTTCTCAGGTAATGGAAACTAAACAAACTTATAAGCATCGCATGTGTCTTGGATTTTGAAAACGATATCGGTAATCTACTTTATTTGCGTTGCTTTACTATTTATCAATATGTAATGTTACTAATGTTAGGCACATGCCGTTCTTCCGCAAAACCATTTTTGGCGGGGTGTGACATTGTTCATCATGTGTGTTTGTTTGAATACTTAACATGGAATTTGAAATATTTAATTACTAAGCTTATAATTGGTTCTGTAATGTGTGTGTGTTTTTTTTTCACAACGAGCTTATAATTGGTGTTGCAATGTCTGTGTTGGGCACAATAAGCTTATAATTGGTGTTGTAATATCTATATTTCGCGGGGTTTGAATTTTAAACGGTAGTCGCAAATGTGGCAATGGTGAATTCAGTTCACACACACCTACTAATAAATGTTAATCAATTACAATAAAGCATTTCATTCAGGTTATTGAACATCTGAAGTAAGGTAAACTTTGTCTTTGATGGTCAAACTGGATACACTTCATTGCCAAAGTTGACATGAATTTGTAGAAACCTTGTGAATATCTTTTTAACCTGTAATTTGGATTTTATTATTTATTTTTATAAGTTATCCGTAATTTATCACGGGTTATAGACTAGTTTTGTCTTATTTGAATTACATATCTTCTTACTATAAGATCTCAACCACACGCACAAATTTTCATTAATTATTAATCATAAGAAAATTATATTTCTTACTATATTTTCTATATACTTATATATCTACTTACTTCTAAACTATATGTGTAATCGATCTACTAATCTCTTTTTTAATCATTATTTAATTTTAATATTTGTTATGATCAAATAAATAGGTATATAAATAAAAAGAAAAGACAAAAACTAGTAGCCAATATCATTTCTCTAATCATAAATTTAACTACTGCATAACTTCTACGGTATTGAATTTCTTTTAATTACTATAATAAAATATAAGTGGAAGATTCAAATTCGGTATATATTAATTCTACTTAATCTTAACCATCTTAGCAATATCTAGTGGTAAGAGCGTCTATAATGATATGATGATTTTCTAAAGATTACAAATTCACGAACAAATTTCGATCACCTCTAAGAATCCAATGATGGCCAGTCTAGCTGGTTTGAGGCACTGGGTTTATATCCATGTGGGCTGCAGGTCGTGAGTTCGAATCCCTTGGGGAGCGTTGCATTAGCGTAATTTAACTCATACCTCATACGGGCACATATGAGGAATTTTCCTTGAAAATCCCTTTGGGGGCTGGGTTTGCCCGCTTATGCGGAGCTCGAACTCGGGGTGCTCGCTGAAAAATTGCGAGTAGACTTCCGTTATTTCATTTGCCGTTTCCAAAAAAAAAAAGCAAAAAACAATTAATCATATTTAATCTTGCTATGTAACTTGCATGTACACAAAGCGTACATTACTTGATTGCCAATCATGTTTTAAATATAATTCATTTAGGCGTGTCTAGATGCACTTTGAAAAAAATGATTATTAGAATTTAAAACCATCAGAATAAAAAATATCATATGATTACTTGACTAAATAAACTTAAGACCGCCAGATAATTTTTTTATTTATTTTTATACATCTTATTTCCTTTACAGCAATTTTGATATAAAATTTTATGTCTGTGTTTGTATTTTATATAACTTCTTGTTATCTTTTAAATTTTAATATAAAAGCATCTTAAAAAAAAAAAAACTTCCTTACAACAATTTATTGCATGTTTCTTCACATATACTCGATCCCAAAATATCATAACGTAATGGATTACTTCCCCAAGTTATGATCTCAAGTGATCAAATTGTTTAGGTCGTTAACTTTTGTAACGGTAATTTCTATTTATGATGATGAAGATTGAGGAGTATGTTTGGATGTGCACCAGAATCAAAATCTGCCCACCATCAGTACATACAATACAATACAACGCAGCATCAGCTCCCAATTCATCAATTCTGCTGGTCATTTTAATCCATAAATTTTGCCTTCCATTACATTAACATCGTATCATTACACCAGTTGTAAAAATCAAATTAAACTACTCCATCCTAGGGCTCATCTGATCTATGTTTTATCCACAAAGAAGGATTGAGCTTGTGACATTCCAATAATTCTCACGTAACAGCCTCGAGATTTCTTAAAAATCCTCTCATTCCTCGTTTTCCAAATTAACCAAAAAATAGTACTCGTATACAGGGGTGGGCAGGGTGGGCAGGGTGGGCATCTGCCCACCCCAAAAATTTTCCGATTAGTATAAAATTTTTAGGGGTCGGTTCATTTTTTGGTTTGGTTCATCCAAATATACATAATATATGAGCAATAACTAATACACGTCATATATTAGCTCAGTGACTAACTCATGTATCTTAAAACATATAATGTTTAGTTTAAATCCCTTCCATATGCATATATTTTTTTAAATTTTTTTTTCCTTTCCCGTTTTAACATTTATTTTACTTTATTTCCTATTAAAATTTTCTTTTCTTTTTTGATTCATTTCCCCCTAGGTTTATTGGCTTAAAAATATGATGCTCGAATTAACTAACACGTGAATTTTGATTTTGACTAATTTAGTTTAGGTTTAGATTTTCTTCAAACTAAAACTGATTTGATTTGTTTTATGATTTGACTTTAAATAAAACTTCACTCAAAGAACCTGACTTGCACTCCAAAATTTTGCACACCTTTAAAAATTTGTCTGGTACCGCCACTGCTCGTATACATTGCAGCCTCAAATGCCGCTGCCATATTCTTTGTCAGCTGAATTTTTCTTTCCCATTCAATAAACTCCCGAAGGTTTTGAAACATGCCCAAATTTAGACCCCACAAAATTCAACCCAAACATACTATTTAATCACAAATTCTTTATGGGTTTTTCTAACATTTGCCGATGCATTGATTTACTCCAAGTTTCCTAATAAAAACTTAATACACATTAATGAAGTTCATATATTACAGTTTCAAAAGTTGTATTAAATGTTTTTTTTGGATTTAATGAAAAGTTTATGGTAATCAATGCACCCTAACATGTGATGTACCTAGGGAGCACATGTTAGAAAAACTCTTTATACATAAAGGGGTATTTTAGATATTTGACACTCACATAAATTTTGATCTAAATGTTTTTGATCTTTTTTATAGTTATTTTATTTTATTAGTATTTATTTTTTTTCGTTAAAAAACAATATTATTTGATAATCACATGTTATTAATAGCTAATCACATCTAATGTTTTTTGAACGAAAAAAATTAAAAATAAATATTTAAAAAAAGTTTTTTAAAAAAAGTTTTTTAAAAAATAATTTTTTTATATGAGTGTCAAATGAACAAAATATCTTTCCATGTATAAAATATGTGATTAGTCTTGACCATTGACTATTATTAATCAATGGTTGAGATGTATCTCTTGAAACTATACAAAAATTAAGAATTATCTTCAACACATTTCTGAACCTGTTTTCTATTTCTTTAGGTTAGTAATTGAAAATGGATATTAGTCTCAATGGTTTTGTCAAATATTTCAATGTTAAAGTGGACTTTAAAATGGAGGAAAATAAATGGAATGATAATGCTAAAAGGTATTCATTTGAATATAAGCAGTAAATATGAAAATGTTTTCTAAGATTATTTTGTGCCAAATCAACGGTATATCAATTTTCTCTTTTTAGAAAAAATAAATGACCAAATTCATGTAGTGATAAACAAACATATGACCAAACCTTAAAATTGATTTTATTAGCATGTACTACTTACAATACATAATGTACAAAAGACCATTGCATATGTATAAGTGACCACCATCGGTTACCTGCACGATCAAACTGAACGAAATTTTGAGGTGGGAAGCCTCCGGCTATGGACACATAATTGGGGGATGCTTTGGTCGCGTTTACATTTAATCTAAGAGGTTTTTCAAAAGTGATGCGAAAGATGAATGCTTAAAATTTAGGGATATATTTGCAAATGAGAACATCAATTGTAATTGAGAATAAAAGCGGGTAAAATCAAAGTTTTTAATTGGTTAATAAAGCAAATGATAATGTGACTTAATCTTTTTATTAGGTAATATAAGAATTTTATTAGGTATTAAGATTGTTTGTGTTAATGGGCCTCCATCCATATTAGATAATGGGCCACCAGCTGATCCAAATGGTTATTTCCTCAACTTGACAACTTGTTCTACACTTCTACTGCAGTCTAATGGCCCAGTCTCTAATTGTCTATTCTATTGCTCTGGGCCTGGGCTTCATGTTCGCATCATATATTTATGCCATTTATTTTCTTACCACACTTTATGAATCAGTATTCTTTTTATAAGAATAAATTTTACTTTTATTTTATGTACATAGATCCCTGTAACATCTTGAGATATTTAGTTGTAGCGACAATGACGCAAAACGTGTAGAAATTGCATGATTGCGACGTTTTATCCTAACCCTTATATGTGTTACTAAATTAGGTTGTACAGTACAACCCAAACATGATAAAAGATCAGGCATTAATTAGATTGGTATCATGGCTTGTGATTTGTCGTAAAAGTATGCCAAATAAAGTATTATATTATTGAGGATGATGATAGAGTGATAAAGGAGAAAATGGTTTGCTTATTGGAAACTTCACTACTTATAGTTTGATGTATACACTTTCAAAGAAGGAAATGATAATGATTTTTTATGTTACTTATAATTTAAATGGTCGATGGCATCCACCGATGTCAATCCTTTTTCTATTATTTTTTTCTTTTGCATAGTGACGTTTTCTTCTTCTTTTGTCTCATCAAATATATTACTTAAAAATAATAGAAAAAAGGCAACCTTCAAGAAAAAATCTACAGAGTATTTAATATTTTAATGCTAAATCTCTATGGAAGATGATGAATCAGATACTCTGTACTATTATTCAAAAATATTTAGTGCTTTTTTCTAATCATTTTTAAAATTTTGCCTTTAAATCATTACTCAATCCTAAAATATATTTTCTCAGAAATAATCTAGAATCAGTTGATTAGCCGTTGGGATTGAACTTGGTACTTTGAAAAACAGATTGCACATAACCTTTATTTTATCCCCTTAATTTGTTAGATGACTGTAGTTTTTGTTTTCTTAATTTTCTCCATGTGTGTCTGGAAACAACCACTAATGTAAGCGCTAATAATACCATGCACCATCCTTCATTGACGGCCTACTAGTTAGGATAATAAGTTAAGAGAATTAACATTCTTGAATATATTATTCATCTTCAAAATTCAAATTACATTTTTTATGTCGTAATAATTGATTTGAAAACTCACTTTAAAACATGTCTATTGAGTCAAAAACTTAAAGAGAGACATGTCAGAATATGAGATGTATACATTATATGCATCATTAAGAATTATTTACATTTTTAAATTATTATTCTTTAAATTTTCTTCTTTGGTATGTATAAAGGAATTAATAAATCAATCAATTTCCAGGAGGCTTGGTGAAGTGCTTCTATCTTAGAGGTAATTATAAAAAACCAAAAATAGACTTCATTCCTAAAAAAAAAACTTATGAGACTTGACTTTACCAAAATAGACCGTGCGACTTGATTTTTTTGTGTGATTATGCGACTCATGTGGTAGGTACAATTTTTTTGTGCGAACATACCATTTTTTGTGCGACTTATGTACGGCTAGATCATTTTTTTTGTCCGAACAAATAATTTTATTGCGACCAGACGACACTGGTCAAATTTTGTTTGGAGTCGCAAAATGTATTTAGAAATATTTGAAAATGAAATTTTTTTTTTATAGAATTTTCGACTTTATTATTATTATTATTATTATTATTTTTAAGAAAATCACTCTTTATCTTATATGTATTCATATTCTTTCAACGTATTAGGTCATTTTAATTTAAGAAAAAAAAGTACGTTATTGTTTTTAGTATAATACTCCCTCCATCCCACAAAAAAAATTCACATTTCTCCTCTAAATTTTATCCCACAAAAAAGGTCTCATTTCTCAAATGTAAGGGTCCACTTAATAAAATAATATTATTACCAATGATTCCACAAATAAAATACTTTCTCTCTTCAATCTAACATTATATTTTAATCAAAATTATTACAAATGACCCTACCACTAACTTTCTCCTAAAAGCATGTGCCAAAGAGAAATGAGAACTTTTTTGTAGAACGGAGGAAGTATATTTTTTAAAATTTTATTGTTTATAATTAATTTTAGCACTTTAAACTAAAAGGTGTTAATTAATTGATTCTAGACAAATTATCCATTTCGAACCTTTTTAGTTTTAAGTTTTAACCACATATATATAAATAAACAATCTTAATGGTGGCTTTACAGATTATTTAAATAACAATTTTAGCATGAGGGTCCTCTGCTCATATCCGACGAATAAGACTAGTTGTCAAGTTGTGTCTTATTAATACTATTATTCCTTACTTGTTAAATAAAATCCGTAATTACACAACTGCAATCTCTTTCCCAAAAATCTATCATAAAAATCCTATCTGTCACACAATTTCCCTAAATTTTAACCTCAAACACCAGATTCCTTCTTTGAAACTTCAAATTTCCAGCTTCCACTCAAACAATTTAAAATACCCAACTCATCTGTCGAACTATTCTGGGATCTATTAATTACAATTATAATAATAGAAAATAATAAATGAAGGGTGTACTACTATTATAAAATTTCCAACTTCAATGATTATTAAAATCAAAATTATTATCATTTCTTTTCTTGCCAGAAGGATTTGTGTGTCATATAGACATACACCAAGTCGAAAATTTCAAGATTCGGGTCGGATTTCTATGTGGGTCGTTTGAGATCTGAAGAAGAAGAAGAAGTTGATACAGAAACCTGCAACTTTAATGGAACCTCCAAGTGGGGTTTGGAAATCTTTAGTGCAATTTATAATTTTCTTGCCTTATTTCACTGGTCTTCTTGTTCTTGGCTTCATTAAAGGTTAATACTTCTTTTTTAAATCTTAATTTCCCCGTTTTGTTTGATTTCAGACTTCTTTTTCTTCTATTTCTTGAATGCTAATTTTAGTGGGGGGTTTTTTTTTTTGTTGTAAAAATCGTTTCTTTAAATTCAGAACTGATTTTTTATTTTATTTTAATGAGACCCTTCTCAAATTAGCACTTAATTAGCTCCAAATCCATTTCTTGAATTCTAATTTTAGTGGGTTTTTTTGTAAGAATTGTTTCTTTAATTTCAGGAATAATTTTGGCTCCAATAATATGTGTTATTATGACAATTGGAAACTCTGCTATTGTAATTAGTCTTTGGCCCGCACATGTTGTATGGTCTTACTTCTGCATATTAAGGTACTTCCTCTAACCATTTTAACTCATAAAAATGAATTACTTACTTATCTTCATATATAATTATCATATTTTATTTATTTAATGGCAGTGCTAAACGATTAGGGCCAATAATGAAATTGGTTGTATGCATATTATTCACACCCGTTTTAGCTTTCTGGCCCGTTGGAATTCTTATTGGTAGCATTCTTGGTGGTTTAGCTTACGGTTTTCTTGGACCAATTTTTGGAACTTTTAAAGCTGTTGGTGAAGGAAAAACTGATCAGTTTAAACATTGTATTATAGTAAGTAATCTATAATTATTAGTTAATATGTCTTTAAAAAATTTTGCTTTTTTTTTAAATTTAATTTTATTGCATTTATCAGGATGGAATTTGGGACACTATTCAATGGAGCTTTACTTTTGTTAGGGATTTGAGAGATGTATGCTTATATTCATATTTCTCAATGATGAATGATCTCAGAAAACAAGGCTTGCCAGAGGGTAAAATCGAGATTAGGTTTGTTATATATCAATTTAATCCATAATATTAGTGTTTTTCATACTAATAACATTTTTTGTTGATTAAATTATTTATTTTTACAGGGCGGTATACCTTCCTATAGCCATTCTGATAGGCGTACTAGGACTGGTGGTTGACTTTCCAGTTATTACAGTTGTAGCTGCATTAAAAAGTCCATACATGTTATTCAAAGGGTGGCACCGTTTATTCCAAGATTGTGTGGGCCGAGAAGGCCCGTTTTTGGAAACCATTTGTGTCCCATTTGCTGGTTTAGCCATCTTGTTATGGCCATTAGCTGTAGCTGGAGCTGTTTTAGCTTCAATGCTTTCTGGTATTGCACTTGGTTTATACGCAGCCGTCATCGTTTACCAGGTGATCATTGACTATTTGACCCAAAAGTCAAAATCACATCTTTTTCTTTACTCGGGCTAATTTTGACTTTTTGGGAACAGGAGTCGTCCTTTTATCTTGGGCTTTGTTATGTTGTAGCTGCGATGTCGATTTATGATGAATATAGCAATGATGTTCTTGATATGCCTGAGGGATCTTGTTTTCCTAAGTAATAATTTAGAATTTTTTTTATTATTATTTTTTTTTGAAATAAGTTGGCTAATGTTTTTGTTTTAATAAAGGCCTATATATCGACGTAATCCTGGATTATCTGCTTCAAGTTCTTTTTCAAGGGCGGGTTCTTTAAAAAATGCACCATCACGCTCCGGGTCCATGCGGGCCCCCATGATTGAATTGAAGCCATTGGAGGTTTGTTTCTATTATAACTATCACTCAAATATCTATAATTTGGGTGAGTTTCAACCCGTTTGACCTGTTTGACCCGTTCAACTTGTCTAGTTACTTGATAGCTTTTTTCAAGAATGTCGTAGGCAGGGTGAATTCTTGGTTTTAGAAGGATTAATAACTGTAAAAGAAATAGAAGATCCACAATCCGTGAGTTTACCAGCTTATTGTCTTTACCAAGCACTTTTACGGTCAGCAAAAGCCAATAGTCCCGGTTTAATAATGTGTAAGTAATTCTTCATTTTGCATTATTTCTTTCGCTTTATAATATTCTTTATAATATTCTTTTTAACGCTAATTTGGTCGTTGAATAGCGGATAATGGTACGGAGATAACTAGTGCAAACAGACCTAAAGATATGTTTTATGATTGGTTCTTGAACCCGTTACTGGTTATGAAAGACCAAGTTAAAGCTCAGAATTTGACTGAATCTGAAGAGGTTTATTTGGGGAAGTTGGTTTTGATGGGCGGTGATGCCCAAAAGTTGAAGAATACAAATATTGGCCCACCACCCGAGTCTGAGCTTAGACGGGCTGAACTTGATGCGGTAGCTCGAAGGTAATTAAGTGGCAAAATGGATTCGGGTCAAAATGGGTTGGGTTTAACTTGCCAACAATTTTTCTAACTTTTAAATTAATTAATATTATAAGTGATGATGTTAAACTATAATCTAATTTTTATTTAAAAAAGGATTTAGGAGGTTGTAAGCTTTTAAAACATATTGTAACAAACTTACTCCTTTTTTAGCTAACTTTTTCTTTCTGTTTTCTCCATTTCGACCGTAGAAATATTATTAACCCAAATTGACCATAATTTAGGTAAATGGGTTGAAATTATTATCTCTATTAAGAATTTCTTTTTGGAGTAAATTACATAAATCATCTCTGTGGTTTGTATGATACTATTTCGTCCCTTGACATGTTTTTAAACTTGTAACATCAAACGGTCCCTAAGGCAAAATAGACTGTTGAGTTTTTGGGAACCACTGAAGTTGCAAGTTTCAAATTTAGGTACTATGCGTGTAATAAAAAAAGTTGAGGTACGAAATCAATAATTTCATACAAACCATAGGGATGATTTATCTCATTTACTCTCTTTTGTTTTTTGTTTCAAATAAAACAATTTAGGAGGTTGTAATATTTAAATGCATTTTAGATATATTTTACCGATATGAACCATTATAAATTAATTAGAAACCTTTAACGAACAACTTTCGCATGATTTTAATCAATGTTTATCTTGATGAATTTGAAGGCTTCAAGGAATCACAAAGTCAATATCAAGATACCCGACATACAGAAGACGGTTTGAAAACATCATGAAAGCAATATCAGAAGAACTTGAGAAAAAGGATGGTGGTAGTTACAGGGGACCTAAAACTGTTCCCAGATCAAAAAGTACATTTGGTCGCATTTTTAGCACACAAAGATCCTTTAAAAACAAAACAAGTAGTCATGGGGTTAGGCAAGAGAGTGAAAGAGATGTAAATATTGTGTAATTAGATTATAAAAGTGTTTATGATTTTACATCTGAACTCTTGAGGGAGTTTAACAAAAACCTAATTGGGACCATTCAAGATTCTTTTGTGTTATATGTTGTGATCTGTAATTTGAATTGTGTTGATTGGTGGAATTTTAATGTGAAAATGTATTTATGATCGTTTTATTCTATGAGTGGTTGAATATTATGTTTAATATTGATTTTGTATGTTATATATTTTGTTATAATTATAACAAAAAATAATTTAGATGGTTAAAATGATTATTTTTAGGAAAATGATAATGACAGCCCTTAAGGCTGTCAATAAGAAGACTAAAATAAGATAAAAATCACCCTGAATTTTAGGAACACTACTCCATCAATGAATGTACAAACATTTTATGCATGTTAGAGACAGCCTTAAGAGCTGTCATTAAAAAACCCTTATTTTTATTATTTAGTTCCAATTATTTAAATGTCTGTCAAACAATAATTCATCATACAGATATAGATTCAGAATATTTGTATGATTTATATTATTTTGATATTATCCTAGACACATAAAGTGGAGAAAGAAAAATCTAAACTCAACCAGAAACATATACATTACCTAAAACATAGGCGACTTAACACATGTTACTTTTTTTATCCGTTAAAATTTTAAAAAACATACTACGGAGTATTAATAGCTTCTATTTTACTACGAATATTTTATTTGTTCAAAATTGGAATTTTGAATTAGATGATAAAGACAAAGGCTTTGGACTTTGGGTGCTTTTTCCATTTAAATATGATTTTCAAACAGATGAACGTTACTCAGATGATTGTTTACTCCATTTTCAAACAAGTAGGACCCAATTGCAAGCTGAAAAAGAATGAACCCCAGGCGACTTGCTGTGTAACGTACGCCACTTTTCATTTGAATTTCAAATTTTGAGTAATGGGGCCGTTGTGAGTAAACATTTTTAACGAAAACCCTTTTCTTGATCTACTTTTACTTCTTGGGTTGTTTTTTTCTCTGTGTTTCATCTTCAATCGACATGGGAGAGTCGACATGTCTCATGCACTCTCTATCTTTTTCACCCGGCATGCCCAATGAATCCAACAACCATGTAAGTACCTGACAAATTAATGGTTTTCATTATTGAGCACCAACTATTTGTTGAAATGCCCCAGTGACTTGAATTTCACTGAAACCATATTTTGTGTACTTTTTTGCTTACTCAGTTGTAGAACGTTAAAATGTTTGTGATATCTCATCTGTAACTTGCAAGTACATGACAAATTAACGATTGTCATTATTGAGCACCAAGTGTTTGTTGAAATGCCGCAATGAGTTGAATCTCACTGAAACCATAATTTTGTGTACTTTTTTGCTTACTCAGTTCATTTCTAATTGTGGAATGATGGAATGCTTGTGTTATCTTAGATTATAAACTTAAAATTTCTGCTTTTAGGTTAATCGATTGCAGTTTTTGCTGTAACTTGAATCACATTTTGCAGGGAAACCGTGTTCTTAATCTTGGAGATTCAGTATCTTTTGGGAGGTTTACATCAGAGTCACTAGATTGGGAAAAATGGTCAAGTTTTCCTCATAAACATTATGTTGAAGAAGCCAAAAGTTACGCCCAGCCCGGATCTGTGGCCCAAAAGAAGGCTTTCTTTGAAGCCCATTACAAGAAAATTGCTGCTCAAAAGGCTGCTGCTGCTGCAGAAGCAGCATTACTTGAACAAGAAAAAGCAAAATCCCAAATTGAAGAAAGAATTTGTGGTACAAATCATGGTGCTCATGATTCAGAACCATCAACGTTGTTGAAATCACATAATGTACCAACAGGAATACCAAAGTTACCTACTTTACCAAAAAAGGCACTGCATAAAAACAAACTACAACCTGTAGGGCTGAATTTGAAAATGTTTGTGAATGAAAAACAGCAGATTATAACCCATGATGCAAGTAAGGTGATTGATGTTGAACCACAAGTTGAGAAGATTGTGGTGGCTGATGATGTGAAGAATAAAGAAGTATTAAATAATATAAAAAATGTTGAGGATAGTGTTTCTGTTTCAGAGGATAGTGGAACATCTCAAATGGACAAACCATTGTTGAAGGTAATTTTTTATTATTATTTTTAATTAACGTTAATTATTGTAACAAATTAGTAAACTAAAGCTACTAAACTGTTCGATTCTGCTGCAGTCAAAATCAAACACAGATCAAGAAGTTTTACAACCAAAAATCAGAAGAAAACCAGTTACACCATCTTTCAAATCATCATCAATGAGCAGAAGACAGTCAAGAATCCCACCTTCACCAGCAAAGTATGTAGCTTCAATGCATTCCAAAAAAGAAAATATAATCACTCCAAGAACCAAAAATTCAGCTACAAATTCAATTGACTCAGTTGATAAAAAGAAACCAGCCCCAAGATCTTTGTACACTTTAATGAATTCTGGTTCAGTTAAAGAATCATGCAGATTAAACTCAACGGTTGTTAGAAAAATCGAAAGTACCAAACTTGCTCCTAGTACTCATTCAACACCTAAACGGTCTGCAACACCTAATATAACCCCTTCTAAGGTATTATAAGTTATAATAATAATAATTATTGTTATTATTTGTAAAATATGTTGTGCTACTTTCTTTGTGAGCTTAATTTATGTAATTTTGGTGCAGGTTACAAATGGGGTGAATAAGCAACAGTTAGGAACTCCTTCACTAAAAAAAAGGTAAATGATTTTTCCAAATATTTGTTCTTAAATTCATAGTTTTTTTATGAGTCGGAAAGTTTTAGTCTGTTAATTATTTATGCATCTTGAAGGATGGAAACACCTCTTCATCCTTCAGCTCTTGGAAGCAAAACGCCTGGCCAAAAATGGCATATTTTCTCAGCTGTGTAAGTTATTTCAACCTTCATACTTTTTTTTTAATGGAATAATTTAACACAAGAATCAAATATCTGATTTTTGTTATATTTACTTGTATTCTAAATTTTAATAGATCGAAGTCCTTGAGTGCTTATAAAAACAAATTACAATCACCAACTGTATCAACCCCATTCAACTTAAGAACTGAGGAAAGAGCTGCACGAAGAAAACAGGCAAGAGATTACATTTTTATTTTATATTTTATTTTTATTATTAATTTGAAATTTGCATTTTTTTATGATTTCAGAAGCTGGAAGAGAAATTTAATGAGAAAGAAGCACAGAAAGTGCAACTACAAACATCATTAAAGGTAAGAATCCTTCTTTCTTTAGTATTATATTTATCTCCAAAGAATTACTTAAATAAACATTATTAAGCTTAATTATATGGTTATGTTTCAGGAAAAAGCAGAGACAGAGTTTAGAAGACTAAGACAAAGCTTATGCTTTAAAGCTAGACCACTTCCTAGCTTCTATAATGAACGTGAAACACCAACAAAAAAAGTATGCCTACAATTTCCACCCAATTAATTAAAAATATTACTTAAATTTATTCTCATGATTCTTTTTACAGGGTCAAGGAAATTTAAAGTCACTAACACCTGCAAGAAAACCTCCAACAACAATTTCACAACCGTCTTCAATCAAGAAGTCTTCTAGAAGACTTTGGAAAAACAACGAGCAAAATCCGACTAGTCATCCTCTTGCTTCATTAGCAAGAAGGATAAATCATGAGAATATATCTCCAAATATTCAACAATGATTGATAGCAAATTTGGCCATATTATTGATAGGTATGAAATGTTCGAGTTTTAGTTGATAATTAGTTTGTGCATAAATTTGTTGGTCCATGTCTTTAGGACACAACATTTCCGGTTCAGAGATTATATCCCATCACTATTATTGTTACTATTATTGCTATTTGCCTTTTGGTATGAAAGTAAATTTTGTTATATGTTGAAAAAAACACGATGAAAAAGGCATTTGGTTACATTTTTATGGGCACCTTTATTGTAAGTTGTTGGACCTCATCACTTTCTCTTTGGTTAATCAAACGGAAGAAAGTGAAGAGGAGGGAGAGAAAATGAGATTTCAGTCATGCATTAGAGATTTGTACATTTTGCAATATATTTTGTACTTTGCATATGACGTTAATATGACAAAATTGATAAATGAAGGAAGTAGGAAGATGATAAATGTATGGAGAGGTCTTATTAATCAATTTAATCATATGGGTCATATTTATATTCAAAATTGATACATGACCCACAAAATGATTGAGAGATGTTACTTATCATTTTTTCATCTCGTGGGGTTCTGTTTGTTAGAAATTGAAATGGATTATGATGAGTGCAAGACAAGAATTGTGCAAACTTTATTTATATTGTACACAATCAGCAAATAAAGAGATACATAATTAACAAATAATGACAACAATTTATATCAACCCAAGAATCATCATCATGCACAATATATAATTAGAATATGATAATCACATGATTTTGATCGAAAGAATTGGAATTTACTCCATTTGTCCACCCACCAAGTACCATCCATCATAACCATACTCATCACCATCTTCGTGTCCCCAATATAATCCTACATCACAAAAGCTCATGGCATCATCATCATCATCATCATCATCCTCATCCTCATCATTCTCATCCATCGCAACCGAAGTAGCAACCCCGAATCCAAATCCAACACGGAGGTCAAAGTCATGAGTACCATCATGATCATGATGACCATCATCAGAATCATAATCATAACCATAACCATAACTACAATTTTCTTCTAATCTATCCTCATAATCATAATCGTTATCATTATCATAACCACCATCATCCGCCAAATAAGCCAATACCCCGGAAGCCGAAGTCCCAAAAGTATATTTGGTCAACTCATTTTCGGCATCAATAGACCGTACTTTCATAGTACCTTTCCCCTTATCTTTAGACTTACAAACCGGGTGGATATGACAACCGTTGCAACGGGGCCTACGACATTTTCCGGTAAACTTAGATTGATTTGTGGGCTTTGTGGGCACCTTTGCAAACATGCCCATGGTGGATGCAGAATCCACCATTTTTACAAATCTTTGTTGTGATAATGAAGCTGGAAGGATTTGGTAGCAACTAACAACACCATGTTGACGGCCCTCTCTCTTCATTTGTTTTTGTGTTTTGACTTTGAGAAGTGTTTTTGTGTAGAGAAATGGTGAAAATGTTTGGGTATGTAAAGAGATTAATAGGAATATTAGGGACGAAAGAGGTTGGGTTATTGAATACGATTTGTTAATTTGATACGCAATGTGGTTTTTTGGTCAAACCGTGCGTATTGGCCAAGATGACACCTATCTTCAATTATATACTAATAAATTCACGATAATTTAATTTTCCTTAATTGCTATTTTTGGTAATCTAATTTTTTCTCATGTTAAATTTGCAATTCATTTTTTATGATATACTCCCTCCGTCTCACAAAGAAGTTTACATTTCTTTTGGGCACAAATATTTATGTGATAGTTAGCGGTGGAGTCTTTTATAATATTTTTGATTAAAATATAAGGTTATTTGGAAAGAGAAAGTACTTTTAGGAGAAAGTTAGTGGTAAAGTACATAAAAATAATAGTATTATATTAAGTGGTCCATCATATTTGAGAAATGTAAACTTTTTTGTGGGACAAAATTTATAGGGGAAATGTAAATTTTTTTGTGGGACGGGAGTATTAGAAACTAGATTATTGATCCGAATCACGCGAACGTCTTTAATATCAGCTTATAAAATTTAAATTCAAAATGTAGTTCTCGTTTATTGATGGCTACAGAAATTTACAAATGTGACCATATCATATAGTAATAGTATACTGATTTTTGCAATTGAATATCGACAAATATATAAATAATAACAAAAATGAAAAGATGTTGATGAAAGCTAAAAATTAATTTGAAAAACCATATGAAAATATCATTTGGATATGTAAAGTTAAAGAGTTAGAAATATATACTAGATTAAACTAATTTTTAAATGGATTCAATATTAAATTAAACGAATTTTTTTAATCCTCACTAATAATAAGAATTTTTATCATAAATTATAATTAAACTAATCATTAACATAAACATCATCAATAATAATAACTGTAGAGATAATATTAAATAACAATATTAATACAACTGAAAAACCTCAAAATATTATGTGAAACTAGCCTATAACCCGTGATGAATCACGGGCGGCTTATAGAATTTTTCATAATTTTTTACTTCTTTAAAATAATTTACTCATTGAAAATTGTGTGTATTTGAACTAATGTCATAGCTACATTAAGTAGGAGATTACAAAGTAATAAATACTTAGTTGAGAAGACAACGAAATATATAATGCAGTAACTTAATGACACATATATTTACGTGGAAAGCCAAATCGGGGAAAAACACGGGCTGAGGAAACCGAGAGTCAATCCACTATAATTTCCCAATCTTTACAAAATTTGACCAAAAAATACTTATTAAATGAACACAAAGTATAATAAAGTAGATATGTTGTAACTATTGATTCAAATCTTTTGCAGCACTTCATAGTAAACCAGATTCATAGTAATTATATCTCATCTTTATATGTTGGACAAACTTATATTGCCAATTGCATGTAAATGTATTGATACATAATAAAAGTTTACACATACAATTTATCGTTACATTAATTGGCTTTCGTCCAGGATGCCAATATGCTATATCTATAAAGACAAATTTTTTTTAATTACAAATTGTTTACCGGTAACTTGATTAGACAAGAATATCAACTTGAGATTTTATATTATGTTTTTAGAGTTTGTGGTTGAAACGGTACCTTGATCATTTAAAACATCCACTAATGGTGAAGTTGATGTGGTGTCACTTGCATTTAAAGTTTAAAACGAAACATGGTCAAAAAATATTTATTGGGTATGTAATATCTTTTTATATAAATTGCAAAAATAAAGCATTTAGTACCGATAATGGTTGTTTTGATGGGCATACCTGGACTTTTTCGAACCGAAGACGAGTGAGGTGATTTTAATGATGTAGGTGAGATGTTTTCTTGTTCGGAAGCAACGCGTTGGTCATGATTCATGGCAAAATATATTAAATTGTTGTAGGAAAATGTTAATATAAAATAATTTATACGTACAATTAAGATTAAAATTTGTTTTAATTCCTAAATGCGCATATGACTGACATTTTAATGTTTGGAGGTCCAATTGTATAAGTCGTTTGCTGGGCTAAGAATTCCAATATGGACATCACACAATTTATTTAGAAGCCCAATACTGTAGAATTATGATTGGAACGAAATTATACTTAATAAAAACCTTTTTAAATTTCAGATTATTATTTAAATAAAACCCGTGCAATACTTTGAATTTAAAATTATACTTTTAAAAATTTGAAGTTATAATAAGTAGCCCTTTTGCAACTATCAAATGAAAATCTGCTCGGCCCATTACTGAAAGCTCATACATGCCTCAAGGACTTCACTGGTATTACATTTTGTTGGTCGTTATTTCATATTTACAAACATCGTAATTTTATAAACCCTAGAACATACCAGCCGCATAAATCTAGCAGTGGCATGAAAGCTTTCGGGCGGACCGGATGTACAATCTTCTGCTCAATGGAATTGGTGCTAATCAATAATCGTTGTGTCTACTACACTGGTGCGTCCTTGGTTCTTCATATTTCAAGTTACAAATATGATCGTTGTAGTAGTATTTATAAACGAAATTATATTTACAGGGGTAGTGGATCGAACAGTTATGATCTTTAATAACCCTTATATCATTCTATGCATCCGAAAATTAAGTTTTTTTTTTTAATTTCAGAGGGAATTTTGGGTATAGGACGATATTATAGCAGAATATCAAGTTTTTGTGTCGATTGTAAAAAAAACAGTTGCAGCTATAATAAATTTCGTGAACTCTATTAACCCTAACTGATTTTATTAATCATGATGTATTCGATGTGTATAATTTTAAAACAGGTCGATAATCCAGGGAATAGTAATATAAAATAATCTCATGTTAATTTTAAGCTATAATTTAATTAATAACCTGACAAACTAAGGTAAACATAAATTACATTCATACCGTACGACCTTGAAGAATCCTTGCCCGATTAATGGTCTCAAATTCCTCAAAACTAAAGCCAAACATTGGCCCCTGTAGTTGTTGCAATCTTTAACAACGGTTGTTGGATTAAAATTAATCTTATATTCATTTTCTACAATAAAAGGATATTTTATGACTGAATCGGTTTTTAAATTTGATATAAATATGGATTGTCCTTCTTCGTGTCAATTGTGTATTTAAGCAAATGATTTAATGTATATAAATCAATATATTATGAAAAGTTACAGTGTGTAAGATTTTAAAAAATATATGATGAAGTACCTCCTTCGGCTTGGAGTATCATATCAATTTTGTATGTAACCAATGGGTTATTAAAGTCCATCAGTTTCCACAAACGAGTTATTCTTACCTTTAGTCTTTCACTAACCTTTAATTTGGATATTTCTCTTATATAGCAAACTGTGTTCGATGTATCTATTTAATTGTGGATACTGCCAAAACATAAAATCGACTTGTCACATTAGATGTTTAAAATTAAAGCAGCCGACGTTCTACTTTATC
This sequence comes from Calendula officinalis, assembly GCA_963853835.1. Classification (NCBI taxonomy): domain Eukaryota; kingdom Viridiplantae; phylum Streptophyta; class Magnoliopsida; order Asterales; family Asteraceae; genus Calendula; species Calendula officinalis. Next base: position 13,318,033 of record OY970827.1, read on the forward strand.
ATATGGTAAATTTAATGTCCAAATGTATTTAAGCATTGTTGTAAATTTTGCCATTTTATAGTTTATTTAAGCATAATTTTCTTGTACTACATAATGCAAAAGTAGAAGGAAGGGGAGTTATGAAGAAATGAACATTGAAAAGTTGGGGAAATAGAAAGCAGAAGCATTATGAAAACATACCTTGTATAATTTTGGAATAATAATGTGTGAGCAAACCTTGCAATGGTGGAGTCGTTTAGTGTTCGTATGCTTGCAGTTTCTGAGATGTATTATATACAGATAGTGGGGATAGTAAATATGCTTGTTTTTTAGAGTCACAATGTATAAAAAAGGTATAGATTAGCCGAATTATTGGGATTCACTTTAAAATGAGGAGTTAAAAAAAACTGAATACTGCTAGAAATTCGGGATTTACCTGATAATGGGGAGTTAATTAATAAAACTTTTGTAACCCAAAAACTGTATCTTAAAATAACCTTGCAACGTGGCAACACATAAGGGTAGACACTTCAATGATGAGTCATCATTGAGTCATCATATACTTAAAAATCTTTTGGTTTATTATATATAAAGATGGTTACATGTTGGCTTTAGAAACTTGAACCCTTGACGTTGCCCCTTAGACCTCTGCCTACGGTACGTCGTAGTGCACGTCGTGGGCCAAAAAGTGTCCGTCGAGGGAAGACGCCAATGGCACAGGCGCGTCGTGGGGGCCGTCGGTGGGGGGACGTCGTGGGCACGACGGGTTGAGGGGGTGGCGTCGGCGCATGTGTGAGGGGAGGGGGGAGGGGTTGGATAATATTTAATATTTTTTTAAGTGCAGATTGGTTAGTGATGGGTTTAGTGATGTGTTGTTGTTGGCACGATCTCGTCAGTAACCCGTCAGTAAGAATGTGTTTAGTGATGGGTTTAATGACGCGTCACGGTTGGGAGTGGCCTTATATTCGCAAAAGACGGAACATATTACATATGTGTACAAAACCGTATTGTGCATTACATATGCACAGTTAGAGATAGAGCACAGTATGACTTGTCAAATCGTCATACCATTTTGTTCCTCTCGCCAAGGCTTTGGCATTCTCCAACGGTTGGGAAAGGGCTTCTAATGGCCAAATTCTTTTAAATTTCAAGGTATGGTATAGTTGGAGTGGGCCCCATTTAACACTCCTTTTGACTTTAACGCCAAAGAGACAACAAATAACATGAATGTTAAATTTATGTTAAAAGGCCAAAAAACTTTTAAAATAGTTTTAACAGACCAATCATATCTAATGTTCTTAGTATTAACATAAAATAAGAACTATGTTAAGTTGTTATTTTGCTTAAAAAAACCCCGCACCAAATACATTAATGAGCATCAACGTATATTGACCGACAAAACTTTTAATGGGTAAAAGAAATCAAATAATTCAAAACCGAGCTACATAAAAATTTCATTTTCGAGCACAAAAGTGTATGTTTTAGCAACCCGCCTCAACACACATGGTAGTAATCTTCTCCGATATATGAGCCTACATTTGATTTAGGTTCGTCAACTCATCACTTTGGAGCTCCCTCATTGGTTGAGATTGCCACCTGTAATTCAACCATTGGCTGCTGATAATGCCTCAACATATTCATTATTTTCTCTTCACCTTTATCCCTCTTGCTTCATTTTCTTACACCTGGCTACTCTCAATTTCTCCCTTCTCTCTAAGACCCTAACCCCTACTCAAAACCATCTTCGTTCATCAAAGATGGCGACCGATCGCCTCGAATTATATTGCGCGAACCAACCGGATCAACGGCTGAGGTTCGTAAAATTTTCCGAATCGACAATGTATATTTATTTGTTAAATTACAGAGATTTTGTTCCGGATTCTATATGTTCAGTGGTTAATTTGGTTTCTGTCTGAACTGGTTATCGTAAATTTGGTTGAGAAAATAACAGTGCATGATCGATTGTTGATATGATCATAGGATTTGTGAAACTTGAATTGATGATCGAGAAATATGAAATTAGAAATTGCAAATTTGCAATGATCAATTTACTGTTTCTTCAATCGTAATGAAATACTGTTAAGTGTTAGGGCATTGAGTCAATTATCTGAAAGCTAGATTCCCTTTACTTTCTATTTACTTCTTTACCAGTATTCTAGGGCTCTACATTCCATATACCACTTTTTTACTCCATTGTAGAAAAAGTATTTGTAAAGCATCATATCATCATAGTTTGCTTCTTTGATGAAATTAGAAGGGACTATTCCATTGATTCATGATCTGGATTCATGCTTTTTTCTACAATTTAGGTGCTCTTGTATGGGGGACAGGTTGTTTGTTGGAAGAATGAAAGGCGAGAAGAAATACTTTTCATGATCAGTAAGGTGAACAAGTTATCTCAATATCTAATTTTTCAAGATTACATTATGATCAAGAGTTTATCCTTTATTTGACCAATCAGAGGAGGCATGCCCATTTGTTTTCCTCAGGGTTGCATTTAACAGCAAATTACACCATATTAACTTATCTAAATTTACATTTTTTTTTTGAATAATATCCAAATTTACAATTATTAACTATAGTTTTTTATATTATAGGTTGCAAATTTCGGTACACTAGACCAACATGGATTTGCAAGAAACAGATTATGGGCATTAGATAAAGATCCTTCACCTTTGACTCCAGCTAATAATCAATCAACGGTTGATCTTGTATTGAAATCAACAGAAGAAGATCTGCATACATGGCCATTTAGGTACCTTTTACATGATTTATATGAAATATTAAATTGGTAAATAATTGCTATGACATGTTATTTACTTTTTTAAAATTTTAGTGGTGAGCTGAGGTTACGTGTTAGTGTTGGTCCTAACAAGCTGACTTTGATTCCACGTGTGAGAAATGTAGACAACAAGCCCTTTTCATTCACGATTGCTTTGCGTAATTACTTCTCGGTATCAAATGTCAGGTTTGTGTAATCCAGCTTTTTGTAGTCATTGTTTCAGTTTGATATTTGATAATTAAAAAGGAAATATAATTAGTTATTTATAATAGAGGCAGCAAAATGGGCCAGTTGGGTAATGGGATCGGGTGCAAACAAGTACTTTATGGTACGGGTCAAACAGTGTGGGGTGGGTTGACAGGAACACATTTTGTCAAATTTGTAAAAATAAATTACATAAATACTCCCTGTGGTTGGTATGAAATTGTTGATTTCGTCCTTTGATTTTTTTCTTACTACGAGGATAGTCCCTAATCTTGAAACTTGTAACACTCCCTAATTAAAAAAAAGATAGTTAAGTTTTTAGGGTTCGTTTATATTACAAGTTTCAAAATTCGGGACTATATATGTAATAAAATAAGTAGAGGGACTAAATTCATAATTTCATACAAACCACAAGTACTATTTAGATAATTTACTCAATTTCTAATAAATAATTAGTGTCTCAAATATGATCATAAAATTTGTACTATTTTAATATTAATATAATTTTTCTGAATAAAATGATTAGTAGGTTTTATGCATTAAAACTCATTTCAAGATAATTTTTATTATAAAGAAGTTTTACTTAGTCTCTAGATTTTGTGTACCATTTGTGATATGTATCAAAACACGTTTAACATCATTTCAATAATAGATTACTGTGTTTATTTTTTTAGTTTTTTTGTTGGTATATTCCTTTTTATTTCTTGAAGCATGCCCGCCCAATCGGGGGGGCTATGAAGCTAGTACTTGTATAACACAAGACATTTCCATCACCAAATAGTATCATATAGCGAAGATTTTAGAAAAGTAAGAACACAGTTAGATATATGTACACAGCGTTTTGTAAGCATGAAAACAGTATGTCAGGTTTCATACATGTTCTGAAGATGTAACAAGTGGCTCCTGAGTTGCCACATCTGTAATCGGAGATTTCACCACCGTGTTTGAGTTTGACTCAGGGTAGATCACATAATGTTGTATGATGAACAAAAGGTCAAACAAGATAGACACCTGAAAACAATAACCGATTACAGAAACTATATTATCAAAATAATTCCTTTTCAGTAAAGAAAATTAGGAGGTTGTAAATAATATTGACAAACAGAAAGTCAACACGTACCAAAGAAAGCAATGTCTTGCCTATATTCCCATAAAAGTTCACCCATGAATCTGAAAAATACAAATAAAAATTAGGTCTCAAATTGTACCACCATCTTGATATTTATTTGTATATATATAAAAACATACGTTGATCTATAGATTGGACAGCCATTTGGGCGTAATTTGCTATTCCTCCAAGAAGATCAAGCAATATGTTACCAATACTAAATCCAATTGTGCTCTTTCTTTTGAAGTTCATAACTGCCTTAATACATACAAATATATTCTTCCTTAAATTACAAAAAGTCCAATTTTTTGCGACAACAATCAAAGAATTATAAAACAGAGTCATTAAGAAATTTAACATATGAAAAATAAATTCTTACTTGGGGTATGTACTTGATTATTGTCATAACAACCTGTAATGTGCTGCAATTAGCACATTAAACATGTTATGATCTATGACAAATTCAAACTGGTATGAATAATAACTACCATGTGATAAACATGTAAGATAAAATTACAAAAAAAATTTAAAAAATGCATTAAATGATGTAAAATTGATCTTACCTAAAGCAGGAGGCTAACCATAGCCAGGAATGGTTAGGTATGGCTATGAACACACAAACAATAACAGTTAACCAAGCTACTGAAAGTATTGAAATACTAGTTTTAGAGACCTTTTGACCACCACGCTGAAAATAGGGGAAATGGTTCATATAAGTTATTTCGAATTTATGATAATTTAATAATTAAAGTGACGACTTTGAATATTCAATACTAATCATTAGTAGTTAAAATTAAGCATTTTTGTTCATTATCTCTGATACTTACATCATAGATAGCTATCTGGAATAAGGTAAATGCAGTTAGTACAACAGCATGAATTGAGAAAGCAACATCATTTGCTGCAACAGGTATCATCTGCATATGCATATAGGTGGAACATACATTAATAACAACCTTTGGTCCTTCATTTTGTCAAAATTGAACTTTCAATCATATTTTTGTCAGAATTAAACTTCATTCATTTTGAAGAGAAAATTATTTGTGCTACGACCTATTTTGACATTGTTATTGCAACAGCTGCGAACATAAAAACAAATGGCGTGATAGAAAAACCTCATTGAAGCCATATTTCTCATGATACTGACGTTGAACTGTAGAACTAAAGAAAACAGAAGCGTTGTATATCAGATAAGACGTATGTTTTGTCAGATTCAGCACCACGAAATCGAAATTCAACCCTACCACACTGCAGGTTACAATTCAATTGAAAAATACAACACACATCAGTGTAAAATTGAAGTAATTCGATTAGATCATGAATTCAAATTCGATCCAACCTAAAACTTTAGAACAAAGTAAGATTCCTAAAAGTTACCTTTTCCTTTTGAAATTCAATATGACTTGCGGATAGAAGCTGATAGACCAAGCACAAAATGCAATCCATCCGAATACACTCGATAAAACCTCCATCTCCGTTGAATTCCATGACCCCATGCTTCCTCTCGATCACTTGAAGAACACACAGAGTGTGTGTTTGATCGGTCGGAGTGATTTCGTTTTTTCAGCGATCAAACTTTCCACTGAAAATAGAAAGCTGGTTTATAAAGAGTGGTTTGACGTGCGGTGGAATTTATATGGAGTTTGGGATCCAGTGTGGGAAGCCCTATGCGAAATGGTAAGGAAACGTCAAACTATATGGAGACACGTGGTAAGGACTTTGAAAATTGTGCAAGGTTCGTTTGAGATAAGACCACGAGAGATGTAAAGCGAAAATGAATGTGCCCCGTTTCTGTTATCCAGGGGCATCAGAATCGGACTATCAAGGTATTGGGTGTACGACTTCCTAGGTCGAAAGGACAAAAAAACCAATTATGATTTTTTGTATTATATTTTGGGTTTTGATAATGTGACCGTCGTTAAGTGCATAAAAAATTATATATTAATTTATGGGGAAGTAGTACCTGAAATTCAGAAGTTGGTTATGGATGAATATGCAAGTTTTTTATGCATGTCTAACAGTCCTTAGTACTATCATTATCAAAACCTTTATATTTGTTTTAAAAAGGCAAACAGGGAAGTCAAGCAAAAGAAGTTTCGGCAACACCATCACCCCAAACAAGAGACCCAACACTATAATTAAAAAGAACTAGCAAGAAGCTAGCGAAAAGAGTACATCAAGAGAATTAAAGAAACGAATTACAACACCAATTAGCACAAGAAAAATCTACTCTACCCTTGTTTCCTCTATTTTTACACCACATGAAAGAAAAATTTTGAATCTCAGAAAACATATTTGAGGAGCAGGTTGCTGCTTTATTTCCGATTTTTGGTATTATTTAAATTAAAATTATGCCGTTCAAAAAAAAAATTAATTAGAATTATATTGGAAAAACCGGTAAAAAAAAGTCAAAAAAAGGGGAACCGAAAAAAGACAACCGAGAAAACAACAACATAAACCGAAAACCAAAAAAACCAAAAAACGAGAATCGATTCGGAAACCGTAAACCAGGCCCAGCTGGTTCAGGTTTTGGGTAAAAAAACACATCCCTAGTTACAAATGTCGCCCCAAACTTTTATATACACAATTACACAAACTTTTATATACACGATTACACAAAGTATTAGATAAACCCACCTGTGTCCTGAATGGATCTCAACAGCCACATTTGATAACAATGAAATTATTCAAGTATTCTGATCTTAAAACACAAGTACGGCAAGATACAACCAATTATTACCAACAGTAAAAAGTTAACAAACATGTTCTAACATAATCCCGGAATGAAATAGGGACGACAGTCATCATTTTCCCTCTAAAATTAATCAAAAATTAAAAAAGAGAAAACGCTTAGGCTTGAAGGCTCTTGATGTTCTGGATTTGCTTCCCAGGGTTCAAACCCTTAGGGCAGGCACGAGCACAATTCAAAATTGTATGACAGCGATACAACTTGAATTCATCATTTACAGCATCTAGACGCTCTTTTGTATATTCATCACGGCTGTCCATAATCCACCTAATAAAAACAATATTTGCACTTGTTACATTCAATTCAACTGGGAGTATAATGTATTAATGAAAGACCATATGCAAAAAACTTTGGGACATAAGCTATTACAGAACAGTTGTCTAAATCATTGAATCTGGAAGGGTGCTGCTTCGATATAATAAGTAAATTGCTCAGTTTAATTGCATCAAGTAAGTTGATAACATTTAAATTAGTTAAGGCTATCATGAAATTTCTTGGAAATCCATTCCTAAGAAATTATTAAGAGACTCAAAAAATTGTATCATAACTGATGTAGTAAGAGATGTCACATATATCCTAGCTATTCGGCTATTCCTATGAACATGAAACTAATCGAGCATCTCAACATCCATAAGAATCTTAATGTCCAGAATGTAGGCGAAAGTTTCAGTTTTTTATAAGCTGGCAGCTCATACATGAGCTATATTGATGAACAAGGTATCTAGCATCGAACGATTAAAGATGCATATCTTTTTGCAGAAGAACAGTTATTGTCTCCAAGCAAACAGTCTACCTAAGTAGCTTATCATGATACTTTTGGATATGAGGTTTCTGAAAACGAAAGTATTGATCCAAATACAATTGACCAGAAAACTATGTATGATCATGAGACATGAAAATGAAATCTTAAAGTATGATGAACTATACCATGGTTATAGAAATTCTAATAGAGGCAACTGATTTTAGTATAATTTGAAAATAAAATATCTAACTACATTAAAATTGAAGCTTGGATTAATGAAATTTAGCAATTGTAGGCATCAAATCCAAACAGATGCGAAATAAAATTATACCGATTAGCATGAAGAAGAGCAGCAGGACCAAGGTAAGATTCAGGATTCCACCAATAGCTAGGGCATGATGTGCTACAGCAGGCACACAATATACACTCATACATCCCGTCCAATTTCGCTCTATCCTTCTTACTCTGAGGAACCTCTTTCCCTTCCCAACCAGCAGGTGCTGGTGACTTACGTTTCAGCCACGGCTCAATACTCTTATACTGATTATAGAAATTCGTCATATCAACCACAAGATCCTTGATCACAAACATATGCGGCAATGGTGTAATCATCGTCGCATCATTTGACGGAATTTTCGTCAAACAAGCAAGTCCGTTACATCCGTCGATATTCATAGCACATGAACCGCAGATTCCTTCACGGCAAGACCGACGGAACGTCAATGAAGGATCAATCTCGTTTTTAATCTTAATTAGCGCATCGAGAACCATCGGACCGCACTCACTTAGATCGATCTGGTAGTTTTGAAGCTCAGGTTTGCTCGGATTGTCGGGACTCCAGCGGTAGATTTGGAAGTTTTTGAGGCTAGGTGTAGATCGGGCGATAGGCGCCGATTCTTGAGTTTGGGGCTCAGAAGCGTGTGCTCGGGAAATGAAGAGCTTCGCCGCCGGCGAAGTGTGAACCCTAGAAAGAGCTCGACGAACCAAACCAGTCGCCATTGTTGAGGGAATAGAGAACAGAACACGATCAGTTATACCTTCTAAATTCTAATCGATGGGGATGTTGTTTTGAGAATTGAGATGGATGGGATTGTAAAAAAGGTCGAAGTTGAAGGGTATTTTTTAAATTCCTGGGTCAAGGTGCATTCTTACGGGTGGATGTGTTGACGTGGCGAATTCGGAATCGTTGATTAAGTTATGGGTAGTGTGGTGTGCTCGTGGAACAGTTGCCGCTGCCCAATGCCCCAATCAAGCATCTCCTGTATGGATGTTTAGTAGGTAAGGGTCCTTTTTTATTAGATTGTTTTTTTAATTATGCCTTAATACGCATTTTGGTTTGTTAAATTTGCCGATTCATGGTTTCTTATTGGATGCTCTATGAATATTGAATCCTACAGAATTCTAGGAGCCAACAATTAGTAAATTCTTATCACATTTATTAAATTGGAAGGCAACAACTCTATCTTCCGGTGGTAGGTTCTTGAAAGTTTGGGATTGTACTTTATCTCATTATTTAAAGTCTCGAAAGTTTCTTAAAGAAATTAAAAAGCTATAGATTAAAAAAATTTTGGGGTGCGAAGGTAGGGCCAAAGAAAATCTCGTGGATGATCTCTTGGGATGTTATTCTTAACAAACACTATTTTTGGGGTGCGAAGGTAGGGCAAAATTATTAAATTGGAAGGCAACAACTCTATTTTTTGTTTGGTGTTATTTTGGATTGGTAGGCGTTTGTTAATTTCTTATGGTTTGTATTAACAACCCCGAAACTAATTATTCTTGGTAAATTAGCACATATAACAATGAGCATGACGAGGCTGATCTTAGATCTTGCATCGTTTTTATAGCATTTATGAACAATCTTTGCGTGACGCACTAAACAAGACCTAAGCATATTAATTCTTTTAGATACGTGGCTAACCTATTAAGAAATTCGTGTGAAGTATAGATCTTCCAAAAAACTGATTGATTACTACTACGGCATTACATCTACCCGAAAAAGCCGAATAACATGAAAGGAATGGACCCCAATTGAAAGTCATGATGTATTATAAACCACAAGGGTGGTATTCGAGTGGATAGGGTTTGGCCTCTAAAAAGTGAAATTTTTGGAAGGTTTCAAATTTAATCCCTAGCAGCAACAATATATATCACACTTGTTGCCACAGAGTTTCACGTGTGCGACTTTATACTACCTGTAAAGTGGGTAGTCACTCTAGGATTCTCGAACCCAGGTTACCAAAAAAGTAATGGTGTACATGCTGCATACCCAAAACATAAAGACTTTTGACCAGCACACTTAAATCACCTAGGGCGCAACATGTAAACAACCTTTACAACAATAGGACATGTGTGGCATAAAGAGGTGGTGACGATGTAGTCACGCGGATAGGTGTGACGTATCATCTATAATCTATATCTATAATAGTATATATAACTCTAATAAAGTCCTTTGACGAAAATATATTGCAAATTTTAGCCTTTAATGCTCTTTCATTAAATAAAAAGCAATAATTAAAGTTAAATTGTTTAAGCCTTGCAAATAATTAGGTAAACACACAAATTTCAACTTGTGGGATAAAGATGGTGAGGGAGACGTGGCTTGGCTAGGACCAACAATGGCTTAGCCTTCCATAAATTATGCAAATTCTCCTTGAGATCAACGTGTGGTTCATTGGGAGGCAACCGCCAGGTGAACCCTTGTAAGAGCCTAGCCATCAACATTACAGTAATGGTTGAACCCAACAACACTCCTGGGCATCCTCGCCGGCCGGTGCTAAATGACAACATATGAAGGTTGTGGTCAGTTAACACCGTTTCTGCATCCCGTTTCAGGTGACGGTCTGGATTGAAAGTCAACGGGTCATCCCGGTTTCGTCCTAACCCTGTGCGGCTGAGTAACACATGGCTACCTTTTGGTATGAAGTACCCGGCGACAGTGGTGTCTATGGATGACACGTGGGGGAGGTTGAAGGGTGCAACGGGGTGTAGCCTGAAAGCCTCCCTCATGCAGGCTTTGATATAATTAAGGTGAACCAGATCGGATTCTTGAACTAGTCTATCTTTCCCGACCACAGTATCAAGTTCGTGGACTACTTTATCCAAGATTCTTGGCTCATTTATAATTTCTGCAATCGCCCATTCGACATTGTTTGATGTATTATCCAAACTTGCTAGCATCATATCCTATAAGAAAAAAACATTGAGACTTTTGATGATTAATAAGGGTGAGCATAAAAAACCGAAAAATTGAACCAAAACTTAAAAAAGGGTACTGAAAAAACCGAACCATTTGAAAAATTGATTTGACGATTTTGATTTGTGGAAAAATCAAATGTTTGGGGCGGTTTTTGGGTGCATACGAAAAACCAGACAAAAAAACCATTTGAATTTATTTTATTTGAGTAATGATAGTTTAATTTATAATTATATTATATGAGCACTTGTAATACAATTTTTAAGTTAACAGATTGATAAATTTTAAGAAAAGCAAAAACCGAAAATAAAACACATAAACCAAACCGATTTATTGAGAAAAACCAATATTTTATAATTTTTAAAAAATCAAAGTTTTCATGGTTTTAATGAGAAATCGCATAATACTCACTCTTAACCCTTAAGCATAAGACATCATAAATTGGGTTAATCTTACAAGGATCTGGGCTTTAATCTGATCCGGAGTTAGTCGGGGGTTTCGAAGGTTGATGAAAACATCAAGTAAGTCGTCTTGTTTGGTCCTAAGTCCATCGTTCCATTGTTGAATCCTTTCATCAATCAAGGGATCTTGATACTTTCTTGCGGTATGAATAGCCTTCCTTATGATCTTCTCATGCCCATCGAAATCAGTTATCCATCGCAACAACGGGAAATAATCCGTCACACAGAAAGCGTAAAGGTAGGCAAGAATCGTGGACAGTGAATCAATGTCTTCCTCCCCATGTCCGCCATCTGCACTCCCTTTGCCGAAATACCTACTCCCAAACATTATCTTTCTTAAGATGTTGGTCGAGTATTGTTGCCCGATAATCCTCACGTTCACTACCCCTTTGGTGGTCTCACATTGGTTGTAAATGTACCTAAAAGATACTAATTAAACAATTTTGGCAGTTTGAAAGGTCGCTAATCAGCCGATCAATTAGGTGATTTGCAGTGTTTTAAAAATCCAATTAAACCGGTGTGGAGCCGATTAAATTGGTATCAGCCGATTAAATCGGTGGTTATAATTTGGTCGGAATAGATTGGTTGAACATAAAAATCCAGCTGAACCAGCTTTTCAAAAGAAAAAAAATAGATAAATAAGATAGAAATAACAAGTTTATATAAATTTTGGAACCTAAAAGTATTAAATTTAGTTGAAAAATAGGTTTTTGATATTTTTTCACTTCTTTATGATATTTGTTTTATAATTTTCAGGTTTTTTGACAGTCAACAATATTGTCAAGTGGTTCAACTGGCTGACTCATCTGGTCCAATTGGTGTTTGACCGTATTTAAAGTATTGACCAGTTCAATGCAAAAAAACGGTTTTTAAAACATTGGTGATTTGGTCTAGTTAACAAAGAACAGTATGAACAATCTATATCTGTATTGGAATTGGAAAACGAAATTATTATTATTTTTAAAAAGAACGAAGAAAAAATTATTATTTTCTATGTCGCTAACAGTTTAATGGTATGGATAATTCATAATAGCAGCAACAAAAAAAAAAAACAGTTATATCAAACAAGCCCCGAACCCAGTTCAGCTTCATTGGAGGAGCCTTAACCAAAGAGCAAAAAACCTATTGGCCCAAGAAACACTTGTCAAACATCTTCAACCTTATATAGTAAGTAGTATATAGTAAGAAAGAAATTTAGATTAAAGACAAAAAGAAAAAGGTTTAAGCTTATAATTTGTTCATCACTTACTATTCATAAACTACCAAAATGTGAGCATATATAATTGGGCCTATTTAATTTATAAAGTTATTAAACTGAGCTTGCCGGCCGTTTATACGACAGTTTACATCCTAATAGCATCGATCATCATTGACTAAAAGGTGTATATGCAAACCTTAGCAGATTATCAGCTTCTTCGTCTCGCTTGTTTTGTAGCCATTTATGTCTAGCCGGTGAAAGAATGTCGGTGGCTAGGATTTTCCTCATCATCTTCCAATGATGACTCATTGGAACAAGAGCAGTGCTCAAGTAGCCACCGCTCGCCAGATAGCCAGACATGCAATCGGGCCTTGACGCAAAGATATCATCTTTCACCTTCAAGAACTCACAAGCAATCTTATGATCACTAACGGCTATAACATGCACGTTCCCAAGACGAATGCATAGAATCTTTGTGTTCATGTCGTCCATCATCCTATGGATCCATCTGAAAGTGGGCTTGTTTTGAAGCATGGCGATATAGCTTCCGATGTAGGGCAGAGGTTTAGGGCCGGGCGGAAGTGGGAGCCGTTGTTTGGAACGGGTGCACTTGATGTGGAAGAATGTGAACATTGACATGATGAATAAAATGAAGATGATCATGGTGACTATAATATTGAAAAACTTTTCTAATTAAACTTCTGACCTTACTTTTCATGTGTTTGTTTGCTTTTCTAACTATGCTATTTATGGTGGTTCGAGTATTATTAATTTAGTCTACTGGAGAGGGCTACCACATTGTTTTCGGCATAATTACTAATATGAGAAAAACTGAGCGTTTCATACGTGGTAGCCGATAATTATAGGCGACTTTTCAAGTGTTTGGTATTGCCTGAAAAGAGGGTTATTTAACTATAAACCCATCAGATTAATTACAAATAATTTAAGAATAATATATATGAAACACACCCAAGCTTTTTTAGGTCTATACTTGTTATAACATTAGTCTAGGGACCAAACTATAAATAGTCATAGGTATATGACGTAGATCATTGTACCGAGTTCTTCACACTTTTAATAGATAATAATATCAAAGCTACATCTTGAAAATGAAACACAACGGTATCAACTTTTTACTTTAAAGTTTCTTAGCCAACGGTATCCCACATTGGCTAGAGTAAAAACTAAATGGTGGCTTATAAGCCTAAGTGTCCCCTCCTCCTTCAAGCTAGCTTTTGGGAGTGAGTTCTACACTTGAGCTTATGAGCATGGTGCGAGCCTAGTATGGGCTGAGTTCGTATCAATTGGTATCAGAGCCGTTCCGGTCATGGCTGCGACACGTTCAAATCAAGTTCGATTTGATGAATTGGAGAATGGATTAGCTAGTACTCAAGCATCGATTCAGGCGAATAGTACGAAGATTGACGCGATAGAGACGAAGATGAATTCAATTGAAGGAATGTTACATTCCTTTATGAAGAAATTCGATCCTCCGAGTGCGAATCGGAATTCTGGAGAGCAGCGACAGCATTCCGATGACCAATCTACTCCACCAAATACGAATTGGAACTCTGGCGATTCACGACGACGACCAGATGACAGAAGTCAGAGTTCAGATGAATCGCGTACTCGTAACGTTCACCGTACGCTGGAAAACACGCCGTTTTCCGCAATCCGAGCTCGGAAATTGGAGATTCCTGTGTTCGACGGTACTAATCCAGATCTGTGGATTGTTACACTTACTTACTCACTATGGAATTAGTAGGGGTAGTGTAGTCTTTTACCTAAGAGTTTGTTAAATGGTTGTTAGCCTTAATAAAGTTGTTAGTCTTAATAATGTGAGTATAAAAGAGAGTTTAGAGGGAGAGGTTTAGGCATTGATTGATTTGTAAGAAGAGTTGTAAACTGGGAGAGTATTTCCCCCTCTCGAAAGTGGGAATCCATTGTTGGTGATTGAATTGCTTTGATTCATCACTGTTTCTGTTAATTCGTGTTCTTAATCTCTGTTTCCATTCACTATATTCAATCTGTTTGTATCAATTGGTATCAGAGCTAGCCCTACGTTGCGAGGTTCCAACACTCGGAGTGGTGGCCTGTGGAGTGGTGGCTTGGACCCGAAAGGAGGGTGCCAACCGTGACCAACATAGCCGTGACCAACGAGCTCGGAGTGGTGGCCTGTGGAGTGGTGGCTCGGACCCGAAAGGAGGGTGCCGACCGTGACCAACATAGCCGTGACCAACGAGGACGTTGGTTCTTCAAAGCGTGGGGTATTGTTATGATCCCACATTGGCTAGAGTAAAAACTAAATGGTGGCTTATAAGCCTAAGTGTCCCCTCCTCCTTCAAGCTAGCTTTTGGGAGTGAGTTCTACACTTGAGCTTATGAGCATGGTGCGAGCCTAGTATGGGCTGGGTTCGTATCATCAACCACATCATGGTATTATAAGCTAAAGGGAATTCATTCCTACGCTATAACTTTTAACTTATACACAACACAGTGCAAGTTTTATAGTTAACTATACAATCATACTAAACAATGATTGTGGTGAATGCAATAAAAGTTGTGATGTAAAAATCACCCATTAAACAAAAGCAATAAATGGAAGATAAACTTCTGGTTCATGAAAGAGACATTATTTTGACCCATATTCTTACCCATATTATTTAAGTTAATTTTATAAATCAGGTAAGGAACCTTATAATTGACTGTATCATGCCCTGAAAACTTATTCCTGTGTCTTTTCGCCAGAAGGAGTTTCTGATGTTAATCCGTCTATTGATATGGGCTTCTTCGGGTGATCGTATGCACAGGCCCGGCCCAACTTACAAAGGCCCAAATTTTTATAATTCCAACATACCTTCTTTCCCTGTTTTCACAAACACAAGGTGACCCAAAACAAAAGTGAACTAATACGAGATCATAGCTTCCCAACCTTGTGTTATCAATAAAATTAATATGCGGTGAAATAAGCTCTTCCATATTAAAAACTAGAGAAAATGAAATAAATGGTCCCTGAGGTTTGCACATTTTAACGGATGTCCCTCACTGAAAATATTTATACATTTGGTCCCCACTTTCACTTTTTTCTTACGCTGTTGGTCATTGGTCCAAGCAAAATGACTATTATAATTATACCTCCATCTTCTTCATATATGAATATCCTCTTGAATTCTTATTTATTTTAAAAGTCAAATTCATAAAATTTAAAAAGACTCAAGAACACAAAGTAGAATTCATAGACTTACAAATCAAAATCACAATCGTTAATGAGATCAATTCCTAAATTACTCAAAATATAATCAAAGTTCACGAAGATATTCATGAATGAAGAGGATGGGGGTATAATAGTCATTTTGCTTGGACCAGGGACCAAAAGTGTAAGAAAAAGGTGAAAGTAGCGACCAAATCCGTAAATAGTTTCCCTGAGAGACGATATCCGTAGAAATGTGCTTTTATGTAATTTCTCTAAAATAATTGTTTTTTTAGCAGATCTAAAAATTATTGTTAGCAAAAATCATTTAAACTTACAGGTCTTATTGGCAGGCCAACATCATTGAGATCACAAGGCTCTCTTTTTGGAGGCTTTTCAGGATGATCCTCAACTACTTCAACTTCTTTCTTGCATTCTGGTTCCTATTCATATCATAAATATTATTATAAAAAAAAACAAAACAAAAATGCTATTACCAAGAAAACTCAGATGATTGGTTCTACATGGACACACCTGATACTCACTCAATACACAATTTTGATGCAGATATAAAAAACTGTCAGTTGTTATCTGAGGCAATGAAAGGTATGATTGAGTTGATTTTGAAGCTTGTTTATGATTATTCATGGATTCATCAGTAACAATTGAACTATAAAGTTCGGGTTCAAAAAAATAGATAGGATCAGGGTGGTGAAATCTACAAGACGAACCATAACGACACATGCCAGTACGCATGTAGAAAGTGCAGTTTATTTCACCCTGATAAATAAATGATTTAAACAAATTATTATTAAAATAATTCACCTAATGTAGAAAACATATGGAAACATAAATTACCCATCTTTTTGGAAGACCAATAACGTTAAGTTGAACTGGAGAATTTTCGGTCTCTGATTTGGAGTGATGGAATCTACAAGATTCTCCATATTTGCAGACACCAGTCAGGTAAAACTGCAACAAGTGTGAGAAGTGAGCAACAATGCATATTATGGAAGAGAGAATGTAATCAAATGTACCTTGCATGGAATCTGACTCAAATTCTTAGATGAGCTTTTAACACCATTTTCGTTGCTTTTTCCCTGATTGATCAGACAAAAACAAAGCAAACACATATCAATTTACAACCACAAATATACCTGGGCATAACAAAAGTCTTTTCGCCCAAAGGTAATTAATCAATCAGGGCTAAATTTTGACAAATACACGTACATATTAAAATAAAATCCCATTCGTAAGGCCTATTCGTGTTAAGAAATGCTACTGATTATGATCACGAAACATATGGCCATAGATCTAACAAGGCTAAACCTGATGCTTTGTTTATATAGTTCAAATTTTTTTAAATCTATTTTTTAAGAAGTTGCACACAACCACATAACAGTGAGCAAATATAAGCATGCTAATCCAATCGATTCCAAAAATGAAAGGAAAAGGGATAGAAATAGTGAGACGATACCAGATTTTCCGTCAAAACAGGGTGATTGAATTTACACGTTGGACCGAACTTGCATGTCCCCTTTCGAATGAAAAACGAGCAATCTTCTGCGTCCGGTCGAATCGGGTATTGCATGTTACGATTGCCGATACTAACATCACCATCAGAACTCAATTCATTCGAATCATCTGAAGAAGCATCGTTTTGGTTCGATTTAAACCCTAAATTTTGTAAACCCCGAAGCAGACCATCAACCTCTGGTTTATTATTAAAAAGGCGTTTCAAATCCCAAAAGAACTTGTTCCTGATGCCTTCGTCTCCTGTTTTAACCATGAATCTGGCTCCGATTATGGAAAAGAAACCCTATTGATCGCACGATGAGCGAATCGAGTGTTAGAGTTGATGATGAAGAAGTAAGGCTTGTGAGAAGGAGATATATAAATGTAAGGTCAACCCTTTTATTGCAGTCTTTGAAAGAAGGTCAACTCTTTGACCCGTTGAATATATGATTTGATAACATAATAACAATTTTTAATTAAACTACTAAAAACAAAGGCAGTACTAAAGGAATTATCCCTATAATATATTTGTGGTTCAATAGTTACTGTTCACATGAAAGTGATTAGTTTGTTCTTTAGTAAAATGACACACATGTAACTTTAATAACACATATTAAGATTATTTGCGAATATAATGATTAATATATAGGTTTCAATGCAAATAACTGTATATGAAGATGAGTTGGTTAGAGTGCATTACATTTATATTAGAGACCTAGGTTCGAATATATTTGTTAGCATTTTATTTTTTCCTTTTTTATACCTATTATGATGGGTTATAAGTAATTTACACTTCCTATCCTAAAATTTTGTAACTTATTATAAACATAAAGTTTTTATCATTTATACTACTAACCTTATCTTAAAAAAATAGATAAAGAACCTAAAAGCAATCAAAATCGGTTCTTAATTCTAACTTAAAAAATATGTATTAAAACCCACAGCAACGCGCGGACTACTACAATCCTCGTTATATCTAATTTTCGTTATATGTAATTTGATATACGCGTAATTTTAATTTCGATAATATTTCAAAAATATATGTTTGTAATCCCACAACTTTTTGTTTGTTGACAATTTTTTGTTTGTAATCCCACAATTGACAAATTAAATACAAGGTTTCTGCTTATTAATGTAAATCGACTACAAAAACATCAAAGGGTAAAGGAGACGGGGTGAGAAGATGAAGCACTAGTAGCATGTCGCCTTAAAAAAAAAAATCTACATTTATGGTGGTTGCCGCAAACTTTGGTTTAGTTTATACTGGAACAAAATTAAAACTTGGTTACTATTTAAGTATATTTAACCCAATAGATATAAAACTTAATGAAATCAACCAATCTATAAGTAAATGGATAAAATTTATCACCTCTATACCTAGCTCGTTATAATGAGCTATGAATATGCAATTTAAAGAATTTAATCCAGCATTGTTTCAAGAAATGGGCAAGCAATTAGCTTTTGAAGATACTTTGTCTAATACAAACATGCCACAACTTAATTCTTGACAAAAAAAAAACTTTGAAGGTACTTTGTTCAAATGCAATATAAACATGCCACAAACCATACAATAATCTTAGGAAAAACTTATTTTTTTGCACGGGGGTCACGGCTAAGACCATGTTTTCTCAATGTGTTGATATAACTTCTCATGAGGGTGAATTTGTTGCTTCCCAGATGATAGAAATAATCCCATGTATATATCCCAGTTTTATGCAAGTCATCAAAAAGTAACCTAAAATCACACCGTTAAAATTAGTAAAAGAGCATGGCAGTTATCATAAAACAATCATTGTAGCTAGAGGTGGCAAAATGAACACGTTTGGTTACGGGTCAAAACAGGACATTTGTAATCAGACCCGTCGGAACATAAGATTTGGCCCAATTAGACCTAAATAGTTACTAAGAAACTAAAACTGACCCAAATTAATTGTACCTTACCCCGTAGTTTCCTACGGGTACTGCAGACATGATCCCTACTTGACGACGTCCATAAATCACCTGGTACCAGATTATAGTTAATGGGAAATTAAATTAACAGTTTTAATTCATCAGAAACTATTAACTAATGATCAAATTTCTGTTTTGTGGCTGTATGACAGAAATGACTAATCAATGTGCAAAATATAAATGGAAGCATAAAACAAATGAAAATCAAAATCAAACTCAAGATCAAAATCAAAATCAATGACATATGTAATCAAAATTGAATATAGAATTCAAGCAGCCATACAAAACCGCAAATATAATTTTTAAATTCTATTGCATTTAATCAAAATTGAATATCCTCATCCTGTTTAACAGTAAGAATTTTTGTTGGTATAGTGGATAATTTGGTGCATCGTGAACAAACTGTAAGCCGGAATATATTAAAGTCAAACGCACCTTTTCACCGCCAACTGATCTGATCTTACTATCAACAGCAGGGCTGAACACTCTTAGAAATTCAGCCGGAAAGCTATAACGATTTCCATTTGAAAATTCAACCTCAACCTAACTCCAAAATCACAAATAATTCAAAAACTAGCAAAACATCTTAACTAATTTGAATTTGAGAGATTGTCTTCACCTACCAAAATTATACAAATATTTTAAATAATTATACAAAAGCAAGAAAATAAAAATTGAAAGTAATTACACTCTTTGGAGGATGGAGAGCAAATCTGATCAGTCGAGGACAGAGTCCGGCCGTCGTGCTCAAGCTTCGTATCGCTCTCTGTACGGTAGTCATTTTTACTTTCTTTTTCTCTTCATTCTTGCTTTTTCTATTGGGCTCCATAAGTTAGGCCCATTAAAAAAAAGCCTCCTTAGTGGAAAAAAAAAGTATTGAATAAGAAATTGAATGACATGATAATGAAATTTACGAGTTAATGTATATGAATTTTCACATGAATAATAAATTTTCTTTACTTGTTTACAAATATTTAAATCAAATAATAAAAGTAAGGAAAAAATTTAATGAATTTCATCTAACAATCATAAATAATTTAGTAGAAAAAACAATAAACTATGATTAAACAAATCAAATTCACTTTATATTACAAAATTCGGTACCTATGGTAACGAACTTAAGCTCAAATCTCTCAAATTCCTGAACAGTGGCCTAACACAACAAAAATGGACGACAAATTAAAATCTCAATTTACAACTAATTATTTGCTAAAAGGAAAAAGACGTCTTCTTGTTGACTAAAACAATCCCATAACAACAATGAATCTCCACTATCAACCCACTGTTGTAAAGAATATTCTCCTAAAGAGGAATCTCCGATGGAAGAATTAGGGTTGTTTAAAATGGAGTCCTCAAAAGAAATCGAAAAATTATCACTTTTTGAAATCGATGTTATTTCTTGGTTTGTGTTTATCCATGAATCCATGTCAAAGTTCTTGCACACCATGTCTTGATGATGATTCTTAGAGTTCATGTCTCTTTCAAGTCTCGATTCATTTGTCTTTGTTTCATTTTCATGTCTCGCTTCATCTACCTTCAAACAATCCGCTTGTGTATTTTCACCGGTTGACATAATGTTATATTGCTCATTTTTGGCACCCGAGTCTTGCTTTTTCTCTTCGTCGGTATGTTTGTGACTGTTCGGGTCTACTCCAAGAACCTTTAGCTTTTTCTTGATACGAGTATTCCAATGATTTTTTATTTCATTATCCGTACGCCCAGGAAAATGTGAAGCTATCTTAGACCACCTAAAAACGACCAAAAGCCCATTTAAGTTAATTAACTATGCAATATTGGTTGAGAGTTGATCTCTACACCACAAAATCACTTTATCAGTGCACAATTGCACATGATACAATACATGTTATATTCATGCTCCTAATGTATATATTTCTTAAATTTTATGATGTACATATCACTTCTCATACATGCTATACGTTGATACGTGTATATAGAAACTTGACTAAGTACACCTACCTGTTACCGAGACGAGCATGAAGTTGGATAATTTGATCCTCTTCTGCTTCGGATAATGTACCTCTTTTGAGATCCGGCCTCAAATAATTTATCCATCTCAATCTACAACTTTTTCCACATCTTAGCAAACCTTCAAGATAACAGAAAATATAAAACATTACTTCATGCAAAAAAAAAAAAAAAAAAAAAAAAAAAGAGAATTGACATTTTAAAGCTTTTATAATCATTCTTATATAAACATGATGTTTTTACCTTCAACATTTAAAAAAAAAAAGATGGTATTTTTGCAACAAATCAATAAGTAAAAGTATATATCAAAGGAAAAACCTGCAAGCTTAGGAACCATTCTCCAACATAGGATACCATTATTGATGATGAAATTCATAAGTATTCGATCTTCTTCCATAGTCCATGGACCTCTCTTCAATCCGGCTCGATCACAACAAGGCTGTCTCCCCATGATTCCGCCCACAAATCAATCTTTTAGTTGGATGTTCTTAACAAACCTTATAAACCAAGCAAAGATTCCTTTGCCAGATAATTTTTGAATATTAAAAACATGTACAGTTTGTTAGAAAAAGGCATGATGATGAACGTATATATGATGCCATAACATAAATCCTTAAAATGGTCACCCACTCTTTAGTTTCTTTTTTAAATCATTGTAGACGTGGACTCTTTTTGTGTTGACAAATTACAATTACAACTCCCTTTTGTAGCCAAAAGTCGTCCTTCAGTTTTGTTCAATTTTTGGATTCGAAATCATGAGAAATTAATAAAATAATAAGATGAGGGTTGATAGGGATTCTTTTTGCCCCTTAATTAAAGAGCTGGCCAGTTTTGTCTTTTTGGAGGGAAACTCTTCATACACTTAGATGCCATTTTTGTACTTCCCTGTATATTTGATTAATTAGGCTTTTGTCGATTACACATGTTTCCTGCGATTTTCTTGATAGGATTTGGACAAGAATCGACTGAAGGTATGTTTTAACTTGTGTCAAAGATGTCGTAGTTTGAAGCCGAAAAATGGTTTTTAATTAAGTAGCGAAAACTGGTGGAATTTTGGTGTATTTTTTGATAGACGTGATTAATCAACTTCAAATATGTAATTATGGAATAAACAATGTTCAACTGGAAGTAGACAGCCATGCATGAAAGGAACCCTTCAGATAAACAAGTACTTATGTTCTTTAATGGACAAGTAGTACTTAATGAATTCATGGGGAAATCCATAAAGAATATGTTGTAACGGCATGTCATGGAATGGGGTTTGACCTATAGTGCATTAACATACTTCAACTGTAGCTGTTAGTACGGACAAAATAAAATTTTAAAAAACTATATTCCCCTTTACATCGGGCTTTCCGGGTTAATCAAGCTTTACTTGTAATGTATGCAACTTAATGACCGTTTTCGAATATTCTCATGGCTATTTGGTTTGAACTCATAATTTTTAAGATATTATTTTGAGTATCACTGGGTTATTACCAAATATATATAAAACGAATATGTGGGGATGGTTTAAACTATCTTTTAGGATAGTGTGAGCAGGCAGGATGAGGATGCTGCTTTGGCTCTGAGATTGCAGAGTGAGGAGTTTATTGAAGCGTTTGGGGGGGTCTGAACTCTGAACAACCACCACAGAATAGAAGAAGCTTGTTTGCAAGTACTGCAGTGAATCTGAGAGCAATGACATTGAGAGCTATTTATAACCTTCGTGGGTGATAAATGTTTGTTTCTTTGGTCACAAAATCTGTGATAAGATAAAGACTAGTGAACTTTTTTTGGTTCGCTAATTCGATGTCTTGATTGGGGGGTTATTTACACCAAAACACAAGATTGGTCCTAACCCATTCACCCCTAAAAAGCTTCAGAACATTCCAAAATCTGGTTAACACATATGCCACCAGTAAAACTGGATAGCTGTTCTGAAGAGCAGTAAAACACAAACACTGAAAACA
Source organism: Calendula officinalis (assembly GCA_963853835.1). Lineage (NCBI taxonomy): Eukaryota > Viridiplantae > Streptophyta > Magnoliopsida > Asterales > Asteraceae > Calendula > Calendula officinalis. The sequence continues at coordinate 13,341,041 of OY970827.1, forward strand.
CAAGCCGAGAGATTCATTTAATATATAATCCATGAGTACAAATGTTACAATATGTTACAAGGCAACAAGCATATATGTCATGTCCTGTCCATGGGTAGATATCTCATAACTCAACTATAATCTAACATAATCCCCGTGTATCATACAAAAACTCTCCATCCCTGCCTAATACGAAAACTCATGACCTCTAAGAGATATATATTTCTTAACCCAAATAGCAATATCTTCTGCACACGCTTGTGCTTCAGGTGTCCTCAAAAGCATATCAAGTGTCGCAAATTCATGAACACAGTCCTTGTAATCCAAAACTGGTGCATCAACGTTTACCTTTTTCAGCTCTTGTGCATACGCAATTGCGCGATCCCTCATCCAATCGTGTTCCGCCACAACTGTTAATGTAGGTGGCATTCGTTTCAGTGGGGGCCCACCTCTGTTGGGAGTGAGGGGATTGGCTGCAGGGTGGTCCAGGCTAAACTCGTGTTCTGGGAGGAAAAGTCTCCATGCAAGCATGGCCATTGCCTTGTCGAAGAAGTAAGAGTTTGATAGTTTGATTTCCGAGTGTGTGGGAGTAGTTCCAATGAAGAAGGGGTACATTAGAACTTGGGCTACCACTTTAACTGGGGATAGTAGTGTACCCGATTCAACTGATTTGCGCGCCACGTAATCAGCTATGTTTGCACCACAACTTACCCCAAGAAGAACGCATCTGTTTATCAGATATTCAAATCTTACTCAATACTTTCAACTCAAACATAACCCCAATCACTCATTTAAATTTAAATGTGTATATATATTAATAAATTGTATATTTTTAAATATATTATATGTAAATTTTAAGTTCAACCCTAACTCAGTTATTTTTAAATATATTAATAAATTTTAAGTTCATGTTTTAAACGTTTTATGCTTTCACAATTTCAAAACTTGTTCTTTTGTTGAGTTTTATTATGCTTATTGTTTTGGACATTTAAATGGTCACTTAAATCATCGCAGAGAATTGTCAACCCTAAAGCACAAAAATACTAACAATATGCAGAGCCCTATTTCTTACCGACAATATTCAAGTCTCAGTTTGTTAAGCTTTTAATTCTTACATATGTTGGTCTGTTCACCTAATAGCTCAGTTATAATCATAATTTCCTATTCAGTATTGTCCATGGGTTCTTGCACCACAGTTCTAACAAAATTTTCACATTAATGCATATATAAAAACAATTAGCAGTCAAGAAATAAAGATAATACTTCCTCCGATTCAAAATAAGTGATACACTTACCATAAAGGGGTGATTCAAAATAAGTGATACACTTTCCTTATTTAGTAAATTTTATATATGAAATTACCTTTTTACCCTCAATTAAATTTTTTTAAACACCATTAAGACCTCCTAACCCACCTTGATTATACCAACTGTCTTTGTACTTTCCAACTTTACTACCCAGTTCCCAACCACAAGAACAATGATCTAGGTTTCATCTTTTTTCTTTTTCTTCTAAGATCGAACCATCTTCTTCCTCTTCTAAGCTTCAATAATCTAGGGTTTTCATTGTTTTTCTTTGTTATTTAAGTCCTGTCGCAAGAAATTTCTATCTCGTCGATCTTTTAGACATGTCGATCCCTGATTTGCAACCCTTGGTAGACGCTCTGTTCCAAACCAACGATGAAGAAGAGGGACGATTCATTCGTGATGTTATGGAGTCCATCGAAAATGGATCTCCGTGGCCTATGAGATTGTTTGAAAGCGGTGATGCAGAGAAGATAATGGGTCCATATGCATGTCGAGCTTTAGGAACAATTCTTCTTGGTATTAAGCAGAACTCGCCCGTTTTCTGGCTTGAAGATGAGTTTTTGATGTCTGACAATGACGAAACCAGTGACGAAGAGAAAGTGAAAGAGGAAGAAAACGAGATTAAAGAAGAAAGCCCTAGATCTGTTAGCGCTCCGATTGAGGTCTGTATTATCCCTTCATTTTGCTTTAAATAAAGGTGATTTGTGATTATTGTTGTATGCGATTATTATGATTATTGGACTTGTTTATTTTAAAATCCAAGTGATGATTGGACTCACAATAGAATCAATTTCTTGATTTGTTGCAAAGTCCCTGATGGAAAACTTTGTTGATAGTAGTCCTCCATTTCATAGCTGGATTGAGAGTTAAAGTCTTCTGTTGCATCTCCCATGATAGATCTTTTGTTGTGATTAAGCTTATGCTTTAATTTTATAACTTTTGACTTTGAACTTGGCTGTGAAAATGTAAATCTTTTGAGATGGATGTATGTAAAAGCAGTAGGCGTTTTTAAGTATGTAGTAGACAATGAAAAGAGAATGTAAAAACAATGGGTGTTTTAATGTATGAAAAAGTAGTGGGTGTTTGAAAAGTTTAAAATAAATTATCAAAAGGAGGGAAAGGAAAAAGGCAGGCGCCTTTTTTACCCTCTCAATTTGTTTTCTCTTTCATCAATAAAACTAAAAGTTGTGGGTCCCTACTTTATTAATTAAATCATTTAATCTATCATAATCCTTATTAGGAAGTTTTGCATTAAAAAGCGTGAAACTAGAAGTGTATCACTTATTTTGAATCGGAGGAAGTATATTACATAAGTAATTGCAGTCAAGTAATCAACATATGCCCTAGGAGCTCTATTGGTTAGAGCCATTTGCTAATAAGATGAAGGTCGCACTCGCAACTCAGATGTTCGAGTCCTGGGGTTGTCAATTTTTTCAAAATGCAAATATTTCTCGAAATAGCAAGTGTCTTGGCTGAAAATTAAGTGTTTCTAATTTGGGAATATCTCAAATGCATTATATATAGTAAAGATTGTTGTCAGTTTTTAGGAGAAGATTATAACTTAGAACTTTAGAAGATTATGATTAGAGATTAGAAATTTCTAGTTAAGGAATTGAGGAACTACAAACTTTTTAGACTTTTTGGTTCATTCAAGACTTCTTATTCTAGCTAAATTATCATCATGAATATTTCCTATTAGGATAAAAGGTATCTTTGTTTCTATTTCTTCATATTGTGCTCTTGTTGTAAGTTGCTATATCAAATTGCATCGTATACAGAATCTTGAAACCTTCCCATTGCCTTCTCATTTAACTTACACTCACTAAAACGATAAAACCTAGGTTAACAATCCTAACTTTGGATAATTTGTGTCTTAGATTGATTTTTGCAGTCAATTAAGGCACTCTTCAACATCAAACACTAGTAAAATAAAATAGTAATATGCGCCAGATAAGCATGACTTCCTATTCAATTTACCATATCTGAAGAATTAACTATTAACGAGAACAAGGTGATAGGAAGCTACCTGGATGGATCTCCATGTGCAGCTACCCAAGGCTCTACCAAAGAAGCCCCAAATGCATCTGCAATATGAACATCTGACTTTTTTGAATCAAGCTTTTTCCCGAAGGACTTGCCACATTCAGCCAAATTTGCCTGTTTCGCCAGCCAATGTAGCACTTTTAAGCCATCCTCAAAAGCAGCTGGATAACGGTTTTCAGGAGCAAGCCTGTATCCAACAGCCACAACAATCACATCACATACTTTAGCAATCCGCCGACAAAAGAAGTCATTAGCCACTGAATCACAGCTTCCGGCCACAAACCCTCCGCCATGAAACTGAACCATCAAAGGCAGTTTCCGACATCTGTGAGTGAATGGAGAATAACCTCTGTAAGCACCGTTTTCCGATTTCAAATCCATGTCATCAGTACTAAAACCATTACAATAACTACTCCTCCGATTGCTTGTAGTGGCGGCAACATTATGCGATTCAACGGAACCGTAACTGTTACGCCGAGGAATGCCGTTGTCCGACTTACTGGAAAACGATCTGGATTCAAGTTCAGATCTCTTCGTCCTAACCTTATCAGCATCGGAATCCGGAGAGACAAGACACGTGTCAGGGAGGAAGATACGGATTGAGAGACAAGAAGAAGGATCTATATGTATATCTTTGGTAGCAACGCCGTCGGTAAACAAAGGATTTGCAGCCGCGATCGATTCTTCAGGACGTGATGTAACGCCAAATGAAGTACTCATCTCATCATTTAAATTAGGGTTCTGGATTCGATTTTGTAACCGTCGCTTTAATATCAATTTGAAAAACACACTGTATAATTTCACAGCAACGCTAGGCATTTCTCTCCCCCTCACTCTCACTCTCTCTCTCTCTCACTCTCACACACACACACACTATCCTCTATCCGTAAATCTCTATTTATTTTAACAAACCCTAGATGCACACAGTTAATCCCCCTCTCTGGGTTTTGAGATCAATTCATCACAAATCAAACAATGTGAAAAGATTTATCACATCGAATTAAGATCAATTTGAATTGTTGAGTGATGAATCTTCTCACAAATCGTAAGCTTCAATGGAATGCTTCTTCAATGGCGGATGTGGAGAGAGAGGGATGAAAAGAGGTGAATGATGGTGCCAGGCGCGCACACATATTTGCGCTGTGTTGTATTTTGGCATTTTTAGGGATTTGTTTAATTTTATTTTTATTTTTGAATTTCGCTTCTTTAAATTCGCGAGTGAGATAGGCGAGCCTGCGTAATGTGATAGGAGGCTAGTTGAAGATAATGATAGAATACGTCGCACGTAGCTGGGTATAACACAATACGAACCCTTCGTGAACCCCGTCCCCAACATGCAACCTTTCTTTGTATTTTGTGCTTCATAAAGGTTATATGTATTAATAAAATTAATTCTAATGTTTAGTTGTGAGTTTGGTCACGGTTACATGAGTATAGTCAAGGTTTGTCATATATTTAGTCGGATGAGAAAAAATTAATGTAACGCTCATTTGATAGAAGTGACCAAACTGAGTTTGATCACCCCTTACGGATAATCTAATAATCCATAGTATCAATTTCTACTAAATATTATTATTTACTTATTTGATCCATGTGAATGTTATTTATATAATTAATAAAAATATTTAAATTAAAGAATGAGATTAGAGAAAAGAATAAGTGAATTTTTCATATTAATTATTTTATATAGAGAGAGATAATTAGAAAATTTTAATAAAAAATATTAATTTTTCACCCCTCTTTACGTGTTGTACAATGAATCGCCCTTTGTTTCATGCACAAGTCTATATCAATTACTCAGGTGTACTCTTTAAATTCCAACGCATAAAAGGAGTCCCTCCAGATAAGGAAGATAACGAAGTAGCGTAATGGAGAGAAAAAATTGATAGTGATTGTTTGATTAATCGTTAAGTTTTTTAAAAGGTTTAAAAAGCACATACTATTTAGTCCTTGAGGAAGTGTTCAATTTACAGTTTAGACTAAAATTTTGGATTGTTGCAATTGAAGTACGAAATAAGACTTTTAGTGGTAATCAAGTCTATTACTTGATGGTAGATTGAAAAGCACAATCTCTTTTGGTGGTAGGCTGATTTTGGTATAATCGTATTATCGATAACTTAATGTCATATTTCCTTTCTTCTTCTTTCTTTTTGATTTCCCAACACGTATGAAGTTCTCCCTTCCGACTACTCAATCATCGACCAACTATCCTCAGTGGGCCGATAATTCCGACATGATCCAAAATACGACATGAACCCTGAGTTAGGGTTGAGCCTAAATGAGTTTGAGTCAAAAACATGTCAAGTCGTCCAACCAATTTATAGACCTGGTGATGTTTATTTATATTTATATTTGTTGATAATGAGTTTGATGTAAAAAACTTGTAGGTTAGAAATAAATGGGCGGTGATTGCTCGATTGTGGGATTGTTTGGCTTACGTCGGGATTTTGATAGTTTAGTTTTGGGATTGCTGTTAGATAGTTTTTAAGTTTGAGATTATTGATGAAGAAATGAGGTGTGAAATATCTTGTAGAAGAAATGATATTTATAAGGTAAAAAAAGAGGTTTAAAAAGAGTGGCTTGAAAAACTAAATGTGTAAATCTTATTTGAAGTAGCCATTTGAGGCTCAAACAAATCGATTTTGGCAGCCCAACGTTCGGATTTCGCGACCTCCAACGTTCGCCGCAATGAATTGGCCTTGGAGACGCGTCGCCAAAAAGGGGTGAGACGTGTCAGGGTTGGAGTGATGGGTAGGGAAGATCGATGGGCAACAGATTGTTGCAGTCTTATGAAGTACGCACAAATTAATAACTTAGGTGTTGTTTGATAGAAAAACAAAATGATTAAGCACTGAGTAATTAAGAGGCTATGTATAAAACTTGTTTTGAATGTGAAAAACTTCTTTTATAAATATTCTGAGTGCTTAATGATCATGATATATTTTAAGATAGAATAATTCAACATATCTATAATCTATAATACTTATAAAGCATTTAGGCATTCCGCTTATGGAAGGTCTTAATTTTCTCATTGTTTCTTTGGGAAATGTTTTAAACACTTAAGAACCCAAAATATTAAAACGCAACATCCGGGATTCAAACCCACAACCTCTCGCCCAATGCTCCAAATGATCTACCACTGAGCTAGGGGAGATTATTGGTTTAATATCAACTCCCCTTAATCTTAAACACACAATAAATCCTCACGTTTTAAATATTTTCCTTGGGATATTGTGTTTATAAAAAATATTCACCATGTAGGATTTGAACTTGAGACCTCTCTGATATTAACACTATGCTCTAAGCACTTAAGACACTAGACCATATGCTATTTACTTGATATAACATATCTTTATTAATCTTTACAAAATTAAAATTAACATCGCCCACCATCCGCACGACCATAACCAGTAGCAACTATTACTACCGTCGTCACCACCTACTTGATCGCCGTCAAATTTAGTTACAAGGTATTCGCTGTCACATTATCTGGTAACCTGCTAGTACTTTGTTTAAATGAGATAAGCAAATAGTGAATACCGAACGCTGAATGATAAAACACCTTAATGTTTACTTCTTGACTAAACCCATTTTGGGCCCGTCCAAAATAGTTAGCCCACGACTGTATTGCCGCCTATTAACAGTACTAGGAAAGAAAGCCCTTGAGCTGAACAAAACAAAGAAAGGATAGACGTGACGCAAAAGGCAGAGACACAGAGCCAGAAGTTTAGGTTGATCGGATCGCCCGATGCTAGCAGATTCTCAACCAGTTCTAAAACGAAGGAGATTCACCATTGCTGATCCAATGGACGCTCAATCTGCAACGGTCCTACTCTTCTACTTTACTCTGATTCTTTGACTTCAATCGATACACCTGATTTCATTACTTTTGTGTAAATTATTTGATTATTGCACACTAAACTGTGTACCTATGCTTTGGATTGGGTTAGATTACTTGTACGGTCGTGTTTCGTTGATTCCGTAAGGACGTTTTGTTATTGGGAATTCTCTGCTTACGTGAAGTTACTCTTGGCTGTTTAATTGAATTCACGGTGAATCAGTCAATTAGGGTTTAGGAGTTATATCCAATCGAATACTATACCTCCCAGTTTGTTCCTAATAGCTGGCTATTACATTATTAGCAGGGTGGATGCTTACTCAATAGTTGTCTTGTGTAATTGGTAAAACCTTGCGATTTGAAATCAGTTGTTAAAATTCTACTAAGAAAGTTGTTTGTTGACTTTCTATTCATCCTTTGTGTAATCTCTCTTTTTCAAGGGATATTTACTTTGAACTACTAAATTTTGAATACACTGAAGAAGTGGTATTTTAGTTGTCATATGTTAATTTTAGGAACGCCTGGTGGTTTGCACTGATAATACTAAGTTTGTTGTTGATTCTGGCAATTCAGGAAAAGCTCGCTTTCGCAAAGCAAAATTATGGGCGAGAAATCAGTGTATTTGAGACAACACCAGCAACAGCAACAATCCCTCAAACTTCAAGTGATGCCTCCAACAGTGGTATGAACATCCCTTCATATGTAAATAATTAGTAATTAAGTTGTGTATACTGTATACTCCTCAGTATGTAATTTCAACTGAAAAGGTGCTTTATTGTTTGGACAGAGGAACAAGATGACTTGGAATTCAGCACAGAAGATTATTATCGCATTTTGTCTACCAAAAAGGAAGGTCGGTATATTTTCTATATTATATCAATTAGGAGGGTGTGTTATCCGATATCCATGTTTCTTGGATTCTTTAATTAGCGATGTTTTGCAACTATGAGCAGATAAATATTTAAAAACAAAGAAAATTCGAGACGCCGAAAAAGCAGCTAGTAGATCAAGAATTACCAAGGTAGATGTTAATTGTTAACTCAATCTTGTTTTTTAGGCTTCATGTTACTAATATTAGTATGTGATTATTTTTTTATTTGTACAGGCTGTGATTCGTGTAAGATTTCCAGATAACCACACATTGGAAGCTACGTTCCATCCATCAGAGATGATGCAAAGCTTAATTGATCTTCTTGTTAAAGTGGTTGCTCGACCAGACCTCCCTTTTTATATTTGTGAGCATGCAATTACTTTCTTTGGTCTACTTTTTTTTAAATTTTATTAGTAGCTGATGTGTTAAGTTTGATCACAAAAAATATACTATTAGTATAATAATAATTTACTTATTTACATCTGTTAGTAACTTTAGGAGGTTGTAAGCTTTTTAGCCATTTCATTCATGTTCCTAAGTTTCACCCGTTAGAGCTAAAATAACCCGAATTCATCCAGTATTAAATAAATCGGTTGAAATTCACACCAAACGAGTAAAAACTTAAGGAGATTAATTTTTGGCAATTTTCCCAGATACTGTTCCTCCAAAGAAGCAAATAAAGGACATGTCTCAGGACTTCTATTCTGCTGGCTTTGCTCCCGGTGCAATTGTCTATTTCTCATATGACCTACCACAAGGTATTTTATCATGGGAGGTGATTTTGACACCACATAAATTACTTCATGCACCACACTGTACAACATTTAAAGCAAATTGTACAAGCACAGTAAACCAGTGATTGTGGTATGTAGAGTAGTTTTTGTGGTGTTGAAAACACCTCCCTTTTATCATACTAGTATTCCAATTTTCTTGTTTGAAGACAAACTAAGCACTTTGGGATAAGCCTGTGCAAACTGGACCGAGAACCAGCTAGAACCACATAAATGAACTGGACCAAGCCGAACCAAGCTATTCCGGTCTGGTTCTCGGTTCTAATTTTCATGCAAAAGCGTTTCTCGGTCCGGTCCAATACCGAAAAAAACCCAAAAAAAGTTGGAAATCTGTGGTTCTCGGTCCGGTCTAAGACGTAATCGGTTCGGTCCTCGGTCCGGCTGAAACCATTTTCTCAGTTATTATTCGGTTCGGTTATTGGACCGTGCATAGGGCCTACTTTGGATAAGAATATCATTGTTTTAATTTAAGATATTTCAGGTAATGATAACGCACATGTGGCATTTCTTAAAGATGATGTGTTATCTTTAAAGGGTCTAGAACTCATACCTGTGCAAAAACCTGAGCCTAATCAACCTGCTCCTGAACCTGTTGTGGCTGCTGCTGTTCCTGCAGCACAAAAGTCAACTACTGAGAAGAAAATGGTCAAACCGAAGTGGTTGAAAATGTGACATTTGGAAGGACAAAATACACACATATATAATTCACTCTTTCACTGTTTCTGAAGTTGAAATGGTTTACAAAAGCACTATTTAAAATCAGATTGTAGAATAGAAGAAAGGTTCTTCTGGTATAATCTGATATTGTTGTTTAAGTTCAAAACTTTGTAAGTGTAAATTATGGCCATTTCTTTTTATCAATTAATCATTTGCAATTCTCGGGTTCGCTTATTATTTAATTTCATGGTACGAGTTCTTTTATTTTATTGAAAAGGAAGCATATGTACTAATCAACATAAAAGAACACATGAGTTGGGTACCAACCTTGAACTTATTACCTCTATAGTTGTAACAAATATGGGTACTTTAATAATTTTAACCTTCCAAGTTCCAAGCTTTAAAGTCTACAGTTGTAGCTAAATGATATTCTAACAATTAAATACGAAACGTGAAATTGTTATTACAATTACCATTAAACTACAAGGGTGAATAACTCGCTCTCACATGTTTTCGTGAAACTTTTGTATTTTATCAAATGTATCAATAAGGTCATAATAAACATACAATGCTAAATTTCAAATTTCATATCTTTTATAACCTCGGTGTCTAATGTACATGGTCCGAGCTACGGGTGGCAATTTCTATCCCCACACGAAACCAGACTTGAAACCGACATGAAAATAAACATGTTTGGGTTGAGGTAAAAATAAATGGGTCTTGGGTTGACTCATGGGCCCGTTAATAAACAGGTTAGGTTCAGGTCAATGATAATTTAAATGGGTCGACCCGTCAACCCGTTTAATTATTAATATAAATTTTAAAAAATATATATTTATATTTAGTTTATAGTTTACTAATGTAAACGTAACTAATAGTTATATAAAAACTAACAAGACTACTTAGTAATGTGTTATTATGGTATTTTGTTATGAATTTTTATAATAATAACAATATGTATGACCTGTTTGACCCGTTTAACCTGCTAACATATATAACCCGTTTAATTAAACAGGTTATATGGGTCAGGTTCGGGTTGAAGGTAAACATGTTAGGGTTGAGATATCTGACCCGTTTATATAAACATGTCGGTTTTCAGGTTGAACGTTTCTGACCCGCCAACCCGAACCCGACCTGAATTGCCACCCCAAAATTCCGAGCCAATTAGCACACGCTCAAATTGAAAAGTTTTTTATAAGGAAATCAGTATGACCGACCCTTGTAAGGAACAATAACTATAGTAGGGCATTCGAACTTATATGTCCCCAAACATTTGATAGAAATACATAGATTGGTATCCAACTTAATCCTTTTGAGTTTTTAAAGCTGATAGTTATGTAATATGTGATTTTTTTTTAAAATGGCACCCAATCTATTTCATTTTGTCCCCACCGGGATTTGAACCCATGATTTTTAAGTCATGGTCAATACCATACACACTAAAGACACGTTTAGGAAACTTATTTAATATGCTTTTGAGCTTATCAGCTTAATAAGTTTGAAAATTCAAACTTATTATCGCTTATTAAGTTAACTAGCAGGGTACCCGCGCAATGCGGCGGCGGGTACCCGTAACTATATTTTGAAGTGACGACAGTACCGGTGGTGGTGACAATAGCGATGGTGATGAGTGGTGGTGCGTAGTGATGGTAGGTGCTGACATTAGTGATGGTAGGATCAGATCCGAAATTGGTTTTTTTGTGAAAGTAAATATGGGCCTTTTAAATAGAGAAATGATGGTTGAGTTCGGGTGACGTTAAAGCTTATATATATCAGTATCTGGAATAAATCAAAATAATCAAGTAGTTGAAGTGGTTAACACACAGTGACTACTTATGAGAGGTCTTGTTTTCGAATCCTGTAAGCAACACTTTATTTTTATAGTTAAAGAACTTATTAAAAGTGGAAATCTCCTTAAACTTAAAATTAAGGAGCTCCTTAAACTTAATAAAAGAGGTAGGCCTAAATGCATTAGTAAGTAGTAAGATAAGCTAAAAAAACTCCTTAAATAAGTTTTCCCCAGCATGCCCTAATACAACTAGGTTACAAATTTTGTGTGTGATATGTGATTTACTAGATTAAAAAAAAAAAGGACAATCGTAAGGACTGTGTCAACAAGAAATTTACTTGAGGGATCAAACATAACGTCTGGCAGCGAGTGGAGCATGTAGATAACGTCCGGCCAACACACCGTAGCCTTTCCGTTGTGAAGAACACAACTACCGATCAGTCTCCGAATTTTATCCAATTTCTTAAACCTATCTCCAATCACCATTAACAACATCACCACGAATCCGCAATATCTCGCCAATTCACAGATCAATGATCCCAATTCTATGATCTTCATTTCATATCGTGCTGTGATTAGGTAAAAAAATACGTTACGTAAAATGTTCTTAGATTTTAACTACTTTTCAGGATCTATTGGCTTCTGTTTCTTAAATTCCACTACATTTCTCCCCCATCACTTCGTACAGTTTAAATTGCATGCCATTCCTTTGGTTATATACTTACATACGAATCATTCTCGTTATTAATTGAAAATTGGAGAAGAATTGATACATTTCCTATGCTAACTAATAGTTTTAGTTTATTACAGTTTATGTTCAATCTGATTGGTGAAATTGATTTGTACGTATTTTCTGTTTGCTAAGTAATTTTTTTCGTTTCAAATTATTGTGTGGATCTGTAATTTTGTTTCCTTATAACTTATACCATGCAGTTCACCTACAGAAACAAGGTAAAATCAAGCGTGATATAGAAATTGTGACTAGTTCATCGATCTCCAAACTTTAACAATGGCATCAGGGGAAAATCATGGTGATTTTAAACCAGGAATCGGTTGTCTTTCAATTATTGTACTTGGGGCTTCTGGTGATCTTGCCAAGAAAAAAACATTCCCTGCACTGTTTCACCTCCACCGTCAAGATTTCATTGAATCAAACAATGTGCACATTTTTGGCTATGCAAGAAGCAATATGTCAGATGACGAATTGCGGGACCGCCTTCGTGGGTGAGCTTTTTGTTGTAAATTCACACAAATTGTAAATAAAAATATTAGGTACATAGATAAGATTTCAAAATATTTAAGATACAAAAACAAAAATAACATTCATAGATTTCTGGATCAACCATATAAAGCTGCAATTAACATCAATATTGGGTACAATATCTTGTAATTTGTCAACTTTTGGGAATCACTTGAACCAGGAGTATTCTTAGACGTTGTAGTAATACACGAGATAGGGTTAACACGTTCACCACATCTAGCTGGCAATTCTTGTGCTTTGGTGACATTAATACCAGCTCTTTCAGCATTTCTAGTACCTTGATTACTTATCATCATACACAAACACTCTGGATTAGACTTAATCACTGATTTTAAAGGATCACAACAGCTATCAGGGGGATTCTCTCCTTCTTGCTGATTATTCAGGTAGTTGAGACAAGGAAACAGCTGATTCACACATTGTGAAGAACCACCACCATTATTACTGTTTGTTTGTGCGTGTATTTCTACCATGAATGCCCCAGAAATGGCTATCATCATCATCAGCATAGCATTCATCAACTTCATCATCTTGATCTTCAACTATTTCTGATTTCTTCTTTCTCTTAACTGTTTATTTGATAAATTGCATAGAATGCATACACATATAAGTAGGGTTTGATGCATCGTATAGGTTGGTGAGTGTAGTTGATCAAACTGAGACCATGTTGACTTTTTTTTAATATGCAGACTGTCATGCTGAAATAAGTTGAACTACCCAAACTCCAAAAAGAAAAGACTGCTATTATTAAAATATAATATCCATTACGCCTACCATTAGTGTATTATTTTATATATAATTAATAAACTATTATCTTTATATTATCTCAGGACAAAATTCTTAACTAACTTTTGAATTGGCTTTTTGGAGTTTTTCAGATTTTCCTAATATTATTTACTAATTAATTACTATTGTAAGGTATAATTTATTTACTTTTCAAATGAATGACTGCAGATACTTGACACCATGCAAAGGTTGTGAAGAAACACATGAGGAAGATTTATTAAAGTTTCTGCCATTGGTAAACTCTGGACTTTTCTTTTTCCTTTTATTTCCTTTTATTAACATTTCTAATATTGTGTAGATCAAATATGTGAGTGGTCCTTATGATGGTGATGAGGGATTTAAGTTGTTAGACGAGGAAATATCTGCATACGAAAAGTCAAAAGACAGCACAGGAGGACCTTCTAGAAGACTCTTTTACTTTGCTCTTCCACCATCTGTATATCCATCTGTCTGCAAAATGATAAAGACTTTTTGTATGACAAAATGTATGCACTCTACTTAAATTTGGCATTTTTCTAGTATAAAATTCATTAATATTAGTATCATATGGTAATTGAGATGGGTGAATCTGTTATATTTCCAGGTGAAGGTGGTTGGACACGAATTGTTGTTGAGAAGCCTTTTGGTAGGGATGTGGAATCAGCTGAAGAACTGAGTAATCAAATAGGAGAACTGTTTAATGAATCACAGATTTATCGTATTGATCATTACTTAGGAAAAGAGTTGGTGCAGAACTTGGTAATATAAATAGCCAAAGTTATCTAATGTTTTATTTTTTTAGAAAATGGTAACCAACTTTATCAGATTTTGTTTTAAAAATGCAGTTGGTACTTCGTTTTGCTAATCGATTATTCTTGCCACTGTGGAACCATGGCAACATTTCAAATGTGCAGGTGAGGATTCTTCTTCTACTTTATCAATTCAATTTATTTTATACTGGATTATGATTCTGTAATTATTTATTAATCCATGCTTATTTTCTCTTTCAGATTGTATTTAAAGAGGATTTTGGAACTGAAGGTCGTGGTGGCTATTTTGACCAATATGGGTACTTTTTTTTCATACCAAACTTTGATATTAAGAATTGTTTATATTTTTTGTCAGATTGGATTGTGCTTATTGAGAATTTGTTAATATCTTTTGTTTGTTTGCCAGAATTATTAGGGACATCATTCAGAATCATTTACTTCAGGTAACTACTACTACAAATCTATATAATACTATTACATTAATTTTTAATAATGGAATTTGCATTTAATCAACGGTAACAATAAAATTTTGTACTTGAATATATTGTGATGTAACAGTTAGAAGTTTGTTTGGAGTGCAGGTGCTTTGCTTGGTTGCAATGGAAAAGCCAGTCTCTTTAAAGCCTGAGCATATTAGAGATGAGAAAGTGAAGGTGTATGATTATTTTTTTAACTTCAATTATCTAATAAATTATTTCTTAACAAAATTTATTTACCGAATAAGCTTGTTTGTGATATTGATTTGAGGTTCTCCAATCTGTTCTTCCAATTGAGGATTCAGAAGTAGTGATTGGACAATATGAAGGGTACAAAGATGATCCAACGGTTCCTAATGATTCAAACACTCCCACATTTGCAACAATAATTCTAAGAATTCATAATGAAAGATGGGAAGGTGTTATAGGATACTAAATCAATGAAGTCAAGAAAGGCTGAAATCAGAGTCCAATTTAAGGATGTTCCTGGCGATATATTCAAGTGTGCGTTATCAATTTTTTAAGAGATTGTAAGAGATAGGATTAACTGAAATTAGTTATTGCTTTTTACTTTCAGCAAAGAGCAAAGGGAGGAATGAGTTTGTCATTCGGTTACAACCTTCAGAATCCATTTACATGAAGCTAAATGTAAGCATTAATTTCCGTGTGATTATAAATAATTATATAGATTTTTTAGATATTTAATTTTATAATGTAGGTTAAGGAACCTGGGCTGGAGATGAAAACTGCTCAAAGTGAACTTGATTTGTCATATCAGCAGCGATATGAAGAAGTCGTCATTCCAGAAGCATATGAACGCCTGATTCTTGATACGTAATAATTTTAAAACTAACAACCAATCATAAATATTCATAATTATTATGACTAATATATATACATGTTAACAGAATACGGGGTGATCAACAACATTTTGTTCGCAGAGATGAGCTGAAGGTATGCATACACTAACTACTTAATTTATCGTAAAATATTGTTATAGTTTAACTAATGCAATAATTAATAATTAATGCATTGCTTGGGAGATCTTAACCCCATTACTGCACAGAATAGATAACAATGAAGCGCAATCACTACCGTACAAGCCTGGTGGTAGAGGCCCTGAAGAAGCAGATAAATTGACTGAAAAAGTTGGATACGCTCAAACACATGGATATATGTGGAAACCACCAACGTTGACTAAAGTTTAGGTGGGAAATCCACGTCATTCTTTTCAAATAAGATCCGGTACTTGTTGGATTTAATAATGTCAAAATGCTATTTTGTGGTAAAATGCATCACGAATGCGATTAGGTTATGTTTAGGTATTCCAATAAGTTTGAAACAAGTGTAGATAGAGGTTCATGTTTTTAATTTGTTCACCAAGTAGCTTTTAATTTCTCATTTATGTTTACTCTTGTGCATTTTAGACATAACTTATCACTAATGAAAATATAAATATCTAATGTAGTTAGTGGGTGTAGGGTTCACTACTTTTTACCAAATAAGGTAACGTTTTAAAGTGTATCACTTATTTTTATACACCCAAATATAAAAAATGTATAACTTATTTTGAATCGGAGAAATTATATATTTTATAACTATCATTATTAAAACTCTTTATTTAATTAGTCAGGATTCAGTTCTATTTTTAAAAGAAGTTTTAATCTTAATTAACAAAATACTCCCTCCGTCCCTATATAAAGTTTTCATTTCTCTTGGGCACAACTTTTTAGGAGATAGTTAGTGGTGGGGTATTTGGTATTATTTTTGATTAAAATATAAGATTTGATTGGAGAGAGAAAATGTTTTAGGAGATAGTTAGTGGTGAAAGTATTGGTAATAATATTATGGGTAAATTACAGAAATTGTCCTTGTGGTATACCCGATTCCGCATTATTGTCCCTAAACTTTTTTTGTCGGTTTTTTTGTCGGGTTTTTTGTCCCTAAAGATTTTTGGATTTCAGTTTTCTGTCCTTCCGTCCAAAATCCTCCGTTAACTGACGATATTTTTATCCAGTTCCCCAAATTACCCCTATTTTAACTCTTTTAAAGCAAACTACTTGTACCTTATGCTTCAAAAGTTGTACTTTATATTCTTCTTCTTCTCTCCTTCAACAACATCAAGAACACCTTCTGTACATTCATACATACCCAAAATCCAAAATCAAAATCCCCTACAAACTCAAAAACCACACAATCTGCAAATTCAAAAAATCAAAACCACACAAAAACCACACGATTTCAAGGAACAAGGAACCAAACAACAAACTTCAAACCTGCAATTTCTTCATCTGATGATGCAAAATCTGTTCGATGATCAATTGGAAGAACCCATAGAAAAGTGGTTCATCGACGGTCAAAGAAACCCACCATCATGCCCAGCCATCTTCTCCGTCTGTTATCACCTCCGTATCTTTCTCCTCCTTTCTTTCCTCTTACTTTCTTTCCGATTTCAAGTTGAAACCGTTACTTATTACCTCACTTCCTTCATTCATGCTCGATTCCTTCGATCCACAATCAAGGTTTTCCAATTTCGTATCAGATAACGGAATCAATTAATACGATTGATGATAAAAATACTGAAAAAAAACCATTCATCTTCCAGATCTGAAATCAAATTTGGTTTGAGTTGCAAGTTTTGTAGAAATATTATTCAGGTTTTGAGTTTTTGAGTTGCAAGTTTTGAAGAATTTAGAGAACGGTTGATAAGATGAATTAGAGAGCGATTGATGATAAAAACACTGACAAAATTAGAGAACGATTGATAAGATGAGTTTGAGTTTTTGAGTTGCAGGTTTTGAAGAAATGTTATAATTGTGATGTTCTTTAAAAAAAAAATTAGAAGTAAATATGAATGTACAAAAGAAAATTTAGGTTTTGAATGATGAACACATAAATGGGGAAGAAGATGGATAAAAAGAAAAAGGGAAAATTAAAAGGAAAAAAGAAAATGACAATAATACCCTCATATTTTGGCATTTTTCGTTAGTTAACGGAGGATTTTGGACGGAAGGACAGAATACTGAAATCCAAAAATCTTTAGGGATAAAATAACCGACAAAAAAAGTGTAGGGACAGAAATGCAGAATCGGGTATACCACAGGGACAATTTTTATAATTTACCCTAATATTGTTATATTAGGTGAGGCCTAAGTTTGAGAAATATGAATTTTATTTAGAGACAAAATTTTGAGGATTTTATTTAGGGATGGAGGGAATAATAATTTATTCATCAAAATAAATAACTATTGCGAATAATTGATACAGATGACGTGTATAGCAATATCAGTTGTCACGTGACCAGCGCTGCTCGAAATCGGAAGGAGTCAATTCTATTCATTCCTTCTAAGTTCTATCCATATCGTGATATCGACGATTATGTAATTTTAGGGTTTCTAAATTACTCACCAGTATCATTTGCACAATTTCATTCTTCTTATGCAAACTACTTGGATCAATGTATATCTCTTCTGATAAACCACGCTCATCAATCGATTTCTACAAAGAATCCACCGTCGGACTTGATAGAAACATGCTAATTGAACCAGAACAGCCACCACACAACCACCATCAGCAACAACAACAGCTAATGATTATGTCTGACAACATCAATAATACTAGTAGTGGTGAAGATCACGAACTTAGGGCTCCGAAGAAACGAGCTGAGACTTGGATACAGGAAGAGACTCGAATCCTGATCAGTCTCCGTCGTGAAGTGGACCGATTTTTCAATACTTCGAAGTCGAATAAACATTTGTGGGAACAGATCTCGTCGAAGATGAGAGACAAAGGTTTTGATCGTTCACCGACTATGTGTACTGATAAATGGAGGAATCTGCTTAAGGAATTTAAGAAGGTGAAGCATAAAAACGGTAAAGGAAGTGGTGGTGCTACTAAAATGTTGTATTATAAGGATCTCGAAGAATTGATTAGAGATAGGGCGAAAAATGGAACTTACAAGGCTACCTCGCCTATTTCTTCAAAGCTAGATTCGTTTATCCAATTCTCCGATAAAGGTTCGTCGTCCTTTTAATTGCATCGTCATTTATGAAATTGTTTTACTAACCGATGTCAGGGTAAGATAAAATTGCTTGTTTTGTTATTTTCAACGTGTAAAGGTTTTCTTTACGTTATAATTAGGTTGACTGTTTGACATAAACTGATTATGTTGACTGTTTGGATGTGCGTTATAATTAAGTTGACTGTTCGACAAAGAAACTGATTATGATTATGATTTTCTGATACAAAACACTCCTGATTACTTGTCAATTTTCGATACTTGCAATCTTAGGACCTTGTTAGTGGTTAGAGAGAATGACTAAAATTCTGGCTGCTTGATTGATTGCAGGGCTAGAGGATGCTGGTATTCCTTTTGGACCCATGGAAGGTAAATTGCCGTCAATTGACTTGACTGAATCTCTGATTTTCTGATAATGAAATTGAAATTATGGTTTAGGAATTTTATGTATGTTGTCTACATTGGGATCCTTGTAGAAGATGAACACTAAGTCTTAGGCATATGTATGCCCTTCTAGGCTTTTATAAATATGTTCATGAATGAGGCTGGATTTTGAGTGCATAAAGATAGAAGCCAAATAGGTTTGCAAAGAAGACTAGAAAGACTTAGGCACATGTAATTGCGTAGTTCATCAGAGTGGAACTATTAACTACTAAATTGCTGATGGTGATTATGGATCCTATTTAGTGTTGACCCAACCACCCTGGACATATATATAGTAGTTACTAATCAACAATTCAAGTACAGTACTGACACTTATCATAGAAGCACAAAATTTTATAACTGCAAGCTTTTGTTTTACTATAACAATTTTCCAGATACATAATGGTAACTGAAACGAAAACACTCTTAAGGTGTCTAGTGACATTTGGGCATATAATTTACCTATGTTTTGGCAGTTGGTGGTCTCAAGTCATTACATGTGATGGTGTTTGACACTTGTTGTTGGTCCTGATATTTCAGCTAATGAGCGGACAACAGTGAATCTTGAAAGGCCTTTGGATAATGATAATGATGGTGATCCTCTTGCAATCACTTCAGCTGAAGCAGTTGCTGCAAATGGGGTCCCACCATGGAACTGGAGAGAAACCCCTGGAAATGGTATCAAAATAGTTATGTTATATGATATGTAGTAAAGGGGACAATTGCGGTATGGGGGTCAATTTAGGGGGAAAAAAGTAATGGATTGTTTTAATAGTTAATCTTGTTATTGTACTGCAGGTGGTGAAGGTCAATCTTGTTATGGTAGGATTATAACAGTGAAGTGGGGAGAATACACTAGAAGAATTGGTATTGATGGATCCACAAAAGCAATAAAAGAGGCAATTAAATCTGCTTTTGGCATACGATCCAAACGGGCTTTTTGGTTGGAAGATGAAGATGGTATCATCCGGGCCCTAGACAGGATCATGCCTGTGGGAAGTTACAATCTCCACCTAGATGAAGGTATATCTTTACATAGCACAAAACCTTGTAAAATAATTCATTTTAAAATTTTATATTATTATTGAAATAACACAAGAATTTTTGTGATCGTATTAGTTATTATCATAACAGAGTATGATATGTTATTGTTTATGCAGGAGTGTCTATAAAAATCTGCCATTATGATGAAACAGAGCGTATAGCTGTGCGTACTGAAGACAAAACATTCTATACAGAAGAGGATTTACATGAGTATCTGACTCAGCATGGATTGTCAGGATTAAGAGAGATAAACGGATACAGAAGTTTTAACAATGTGGATGATTTACGTCTTGGTGCAGTTTACCAAGGGATCAGACTCCTTGGAGACTAGAAATTGTTTGTTCTTCGAATGTAATTTGCAATAGGTACTAACCTCTATATTCTTAATCGGATCTCTAAGAACATTTGCACATGTCATTTGTGCTGTGTACAAATTTAGGTAGCATAAGTTTTGTGCATTTGTTTATTGTGAACTTGTTGAATGTGGTGTTCTGTAATCTTCGGGATGAACTAATGTTAAAACACAAGCATATAGAGATACAAAACGAAGCAATTGTCATCGTGGATTTTCGTTTGTCCTGGCTAAATTACCTTTTTGTTTTATGATCATCAATCAAATAAAAAGTTATTCTTTTTATTGTTCCTTGCATATTTAATTTTAGAACAGTCATTTTAATATAAGGTTGTTAATTTGAATCATTGAAGATTGCTTTATTACAGAAGAGCATACTACTACACATGGCCGGTCCTGAGTTTGTCGGGGCCCTAGGCGAACTTTGACTCTGGGGCTCTATCGTAATTCAAAAAAATAAATATTAATGCAAAAAGTACAAAAAAATTTATCGAATAAATTAGTCATTTAAACGTGACATGTCTAGCATTTAAATGTGCCCCTAACTTTTATTTTCTTATCGAACTCATTGAATTAAATCATAAAAATATAAAATTATAAATAGTTCAAAAATCAAGCTACAATTCTAAATACAATTCAATTAAAAATTTCAAAACATTTAACAACAAAAGTAAATTATGAATATGAAGTAACGAAATTTGACAATAAATATTAAAAGTTGTACTGACATTCACATTCTACACAACTGCACTCCCATATTGTGAAGAAGAGTAAATAAAAAGGGCTTAAAAACTATGGGTTTAAAAGTAAATAAGCTATTGAAAAATTTTGGGCCCTCAAACTTATTTTTGGTATAGGCTTGGGCCTTGGGCCTATAACATCTTGTTTGAGGGCCGGCACTACTACTACATCAACGGCATGGCTGATGGACGACCATGGTATACAAAGATTGAAAAATTGTATTGCTTCGTTTTTTTATCTTTTTACTTTATCATTTTGAATTTGTACTTGTATTGATCAAATAAGTTGGAAGATATAATAAAAAACAATATTATTTTTCACTAAAATTAAACTTACAAGTTCAAGTTATGGTTACTAATAATAAAAAAGCATAATCAAATATATTCTATAAAACGATAAGAAAGATATTTAAAGAAAAGAACATTTCTACATACTATTATGTGCTTAAAAAGCAGGGGTGTATTTGAGGAGGTAGAGGAGGTGCAGTCGCACATGACTCATATTTTATAGGGGTTTAATTATATCTTATATATATAATATTAAAATTTAAGTCAACTTAATAATTTAATAGAAAAAAAAAATAGATGTCTAAATTTTTAAAAAATCTTATATTCAGAGGGTCCATTTTCGTGTTTTTGCACATGGTCTTCAAAATCTCGAAGCATACCGAAATTAAACTTATAAGTCGAAGTGCATTTGTAGATAATTATTTTTATGTAACATCAACATAACTTGTAGGAATTCCTGAATCTCCGATGGACGTGGGTGGTTGACACTCCGACCACGATATATCCGGCACACCACCTCTTCCCCCGCCTTTCATGCTTTCGCATGCATGCATATATAAACCCTGCTACCCTCTCCACCCACCCACCATTACTACAACGCATTTCCTTTTTAATTAATTGCGATGGCCAAGGTCAAGATCGGAATCAACGGTTAGTTTGTAATCCATTGCCAATTTCTTTATTTTTTAATTCCTATTTTGTTTGATTAGGATTCGGAAGAATTGGGCGATTGGTGGCGAGAGTTGCTCTATTGAGCGACGATGTTGAACTCGTTGCAGTTAATGATCCTTTCATCACCACCGAGTACATGGTTAGTCTCTCCCAATGTAGTCCCTCGATTATCAATGCAATTTGTTTTCTTTGTTCAGATTTACATGTTCAAGTACGACACGGCAAATGGAAAAAGGATGACATCAAAATTAAGGACCACAAGACTCTTCTCTTCGGCGATAAGCCAGTAACCGTTTTCGGCATCAAGTACGATTATTCTCCAAATTCACCTAACATCACAATTAATCACCTAATTTCATTTTAAATTAAACAACAGAAATCCAGAGGAAATTCCATGGGGTGAGGCTGGAGCTGAATATGTTGTGGAATCCACCGGACCGATAAGGAGAAAGCTGCTGCCCATTTGAAGGTTTACATTTATACAGCATCACTTTTAAACTTATGAATGAATCGTTGATAGTATTTATTAATTAGGGTGGTGCAAAGAAGGTTGTTATATCTGCTCCAAGTGCAAATGCCCCCATGTTTGTGATGGGTGTAAATGAGAAAGAATACAAATCTGATATCACAATCGTCTCTAATGCTAGTTGCACCACTAACTGTCACTTGCTAAGGTGGGATTTGTGTTTGGATTTAAAAAATTCTTCAAAACTTATTTGTTGTATACAGGTTATTAATGACAAATTTGGTATTGTTGAGGGACTTATGACTACCGTTCACTCCATAACAGGTTTCTGATGCGGTTTTTATTACATCGCTATTTGATAGTTGATTAATTGTTATTTATTTTTGTAATAATTATTCAGCGACTCAAAAGACTGTTGATGGTCCATCAATGAAGGACTGGAGAGGTGGTAGAGCTGCTTCTTTTAATATCATCCCCAGCAGTACAGGAGCTGCAAAGGTAGTGTCTTGACTCGAGTCTTTTTTTTTTTTATGATAAATTGGTTGTGTTTTGAAGGCGGTTGGAAAAGTTTTGCCTGCACTTAATGGGAAACTTACGGGAATGGCTTTCCGTGTGCCAACTGTTGATGTTTCGGTGGTTGATCTTACTGCTAGGCTTGAGAAGCCTGCATCATATGATGATATCAAGGCTGCTATCAAGTAAAACCAAAATTAAATTGAATTTGATGATTTTATTGCACTTGACGTATGTTCAGGGCTGAATCGGAGGGAAGCTTGAAGGGAATCCTTGGTTACACTGAGGATGATGTTGTGTCTACAGACTTTGTTGGTGACTGCAGGTAAGCCCATTATAAGTTTTCTTTTATAATAATATATTTGCATTTAGTTATTTGTAAAATTCAAAATAATGGACAAAAAAGTGTTGGCAGGTCAACCCAAAGCGACCCTATTTTGACATGTTACCTGACTCATCTACGTTGCCACCTCTAATTTGGTAGATTATGAAAGTATTATGGGATAACTAATTTGGTACATTTTTGGGTTGTAACAGGTCTAGCATTTTCGATGCTAAAGCTGGTATTGCACTGAACAACAACTTTGTTAAGGTTGTCTCATGGTATGACAACGAATGGGGTTACAGGTATATATATCATCACACCTTTAAATCACTTGATTATATTGGTCTTTGTTTTATTGTGGTTTTCATTTGTATTGCAGTAACCGTGTGATTGACCTGATTCGTCATATGTCAAAGTCTTAAGCTCACCAGTTTTGCCTACTTTGTATAGGCTGGGGTCCATTCATTTTGGGAATAATGAGAGGAATTTTTGGTGTATTTTGATCTTACATCTTTATGTGATGTTTGATGAGAGAATGTGTTTTTTGGTTATTTTATTTGAGTAAATCGATCCTTTTGTTTTTGCTCTTACGCCTTTCTCATTGAATGATATTTTCTTGCACGTGTTTTAACTTTTATATTACTAATCATGTCACATGTGGTAATGACATTACAAACTTCTAGAATAGTTCTGATATGCTCCACGCAGCACATAGGCCCGAAGGGTTTCGAGTTTCGGGCCCAGCCACAAGTTTCATGAACGAGTTGAATCATATTGTAAAAATAAAGTATAGTGGAGTGAGGTTTAGTCATAAAGTTGTCATCTCTAAAATGGTATTTAGTATATGATGATGGTTTAGCATAAAAAGCATTTGAATGATCTTTTAGAAATTACAGGTTGAATCTACTCCCTACGTTACCATGGCTATAAGATGGATTAAAAACAATGACGGTTAGATTACGTACATCACGAGCAAGTCTCAACCACCCAGAGGAGTTCATTATAAATAAAAATACTTAAAAAAAAATGATATCATTAATGTTACAGTTAAAAGGATGGCATTTAGTCATAAAGTTGGTTTGGTAAAATTGATTGTTAGAGATGGGCCATTAGGCAAAAACATAGACATCAATAAAGTCTAAATAGTGTCAACCACCTTCATGTGCCCACCTCACACCAAACCAACACACATGGGATGATCCTACCTACTTATTGCAACTTTTATTTGTTAATGTATTTTTGGTAATTAATCAAATAATATGCACATCTAATCTTCCAAGTTTCAACTTAATACTTATTTTTGACAAGCTTCAGTTATATACATAACTGATAAAACAAGCTATACTTGTACATGAAAGGCAGTGAAATACCATTAAATAGAAAGAGGATTGAATATCTCACTTCAATACCGATCTATCGAACTGTATACCTTCAATATCGAACTTCTCCGAGCAGTTCTAACACTCCTAGTTGTTTTGAAGTAACACATTCTTGTTTTGCCTTTCAAATAAACAAAAACCAATTATTGTTTTATGGTTTACTTTTTGAAATAAAATATTAATTAGTTACAAATTAATCAAAATAAACATATAAATGGTATTAAGCCAGACGCAGAGCTGTCATAAATTAATTATCAGTTTAAACCTTATTTGTTTAGTAAGATAACATTCTGAAAAATCCACATGAAAATCAAGTACATAAATAAATGCATTTAACTAATATGAGGCCAACTGTATACGGAGGAGTTTGTAGCGACGCACTACGAAAGCAGGCAGGCCCTCCCTCTTCAAGTCAACATGTTATCCTGGCTAATTGCTTAATCTTAATTAATCTGTTAAAATGAGTGGTCCCAATAAAAAATATACGAAGTATATGTATAGTTAAAACTTAACATGCCAAATTTTGTTGGTAAAATTTACTATAAATAATTAACCCGTTAAATACGACTATTAAAAGTATATATATTTTGTTAAATAAAGCATTAACGAATTATATGCATTAAAAATACAACCATCAAGGTTTAACCAGCTAGACTTATTTCCCTTTTAGTGTTTTTTTCTCCATTTTTTTTCATTGCAAAATCATAATCTACTCCTAAATACTATATATGTTCATAACAAGACTTGAATCCCTGACCATAAGAATAGTGAACAAACATCACATCGTCACCAAAGACCCTTTGGTTATTAAATCTTTTTAGTTATACCCTGTGACGAGATTGAGTATTTTCTTTATTGTTGCATATAAACAAATCATTGTTGAAATTAGCACTGTCGTTATGAATTTAGGTTTGAGTTTTTGAGGTGTATCATTTTTTGTGCTACCCATTAAATTACACGTTTTGAGTGTATGACCATTGACTCGAACAGAATAGACTTAATCAGTCAGGTTGGGAACAACAAGAAAAAAATATAATATATCTGTGGGCAACTTACATACTAGTATTATATTTCGTTAAAATTAAGACCAGATGTCACAATAGCTTTTTCATTAAAATAGCAAAAATAAGTGTTGACGGTGTGCACCTTTTCAGAAAGTATATGTTCGGTTGTATTCATTTTGATCTCATATTTTAATAACGACATTTGTCTTGTACTACAAAAACTATGTGACAACCCTAAAATTTAAGCATTTAATTCAACAATTATTATAATCCACTTTGTCTTAGTACGATACGAAAGTAGTGAGAGTAACTAAAAATAATTATGAACGCAATCAAAAACCAAATAAAACCTTGATAAAAATATTTTACGTTCCAAAATTATTAATATACATGTTTTACTATATACCAACTAAATAATCAAGTAAATGAATTCTAAAACTCCATCTTATCTTCTACTCGAAATCTGCATGTGCACGTCTACATTTCCCCAACTGAATATCCGATTTTCTTGAAGCATATGGGATTCTCGTTATTTAGCAACAACCAGATACATCAAGTCTTTATCATCATCTCATACAAAACTTAAAAACTACCCACACCTCAACATCTTCCTCACGAAAACACACCCTAAAATCCTCTCAGTCGCTCACGTTTTCTCACTCAGAATCACAACCAGGAATCCACCATTTCTCTTAGTTTTCGGGTGACACAAGAACTATCATTTCGGTCTCTGGCGATCAAACAAAGATTTCGACTCCTTTTGTACTCTCACGTTACACCTGCACAGTCCGGCGATCAACTATATTCTGGCGAAGGTATACAACTCAAATCTTTTCTTTTTAATCAAACATATACGTTTTTCGTCGTCTTATTTTCTCATTCGACATGTTTCTGTTCGGTTTTCTCGCCACCTCCGGTAAAAAAAGCAACATCTCTGGTGAATTCCATTTTTCCGGCAGTCAACACCTCCGCCGATCACCTTCTAGAGCTTCTCTCTCGGTATAATCTCTTGACTGTTTTATTTTCATGTTGTTTCAATCACGTAATTATGTATCTGTTAATCGTTGTTTCCCGTTTTCCGTGTTTTATAACTCCCGACTGAATACACACGCTAATGTGTGTGTTCTTTCCGGTAATTCATTTTAAAAATCATGTAGTGATATTATTTTTGAAACTATACAAATCTAAATTTCAGGGTGTGTGTATTAAAACCCATTTTTTTCGGCAATTATAACAGTCGCCGGCAAGCCAGCAGCTGCCGGTGTTCTTTCTCTGTGAATTATTTCCCAGCCAAGTATTGGGCCATCTTTTGTTTTAAACACAATCCATTTTTTTTAAATAACGTATTGTATTAACTTAGCCCACAAAAGTTTATTAGCCCAATACAGTAATCCACAATTCTATTTTAA
The DNA here is from genome assembly GCA_963853835.1 of Calendula officinalis. Lineage (NCBI taxonomy): Eukaryota > Viridiplantae > Streptophyta > Magnoliopsida > Asterales > Asteraceae > Calendula > Calendula officinalis. The sequence continues at coordinate 13,368,221 of OY970827.1, forward strand.
GCCATTAGTGTTATTATAAATAACTTAAATGGTATTGAATTAAATGACGTATTTGTCAATTAAATAAAAACTTAATAAATTTTCTTTGTTAAATAAACTATATAACCGATTAATAAGTTATAAATTAAATTAAAGTTTTTGATTACTTACGATCACACATATGTCATATATTTTCAACCAAAATTTATTTATTGTTCTATAAGAAAATATATGTTCAAACACAACGTATTTAAAAACACATAAAGTCATCAACGTATTCACTGGGAGTCATTTTGCATCATTTAGCATAAACGAGTCATTTAGACCGTCACTCATTTATTTACTTTTATGCATATAGGGCACTAGAAATTGTTTGGTTGGAAACCTTATCTCATTATATGAGTCTTTTGGAAGCATTGTATCAGGTGAGTCCACAGCCCCTCATTTTACTCTTTTTATTTCATTTTTAACTATTTGGGGTGAAAAACATATCAACTGTTTTATAAATATTTACATGTTTTATAACTGTTTATTTTACTTATGATGATACATATTTCAAAACATGACAATCAATCATTATGCTCGGACTAAGTTTAGGTGTAGTGCATAGCAACATCATTAGATGCTTACACACATAATCATTAGCTAGTTGCGACTAGGCCCTGGATATGCAGATAGTACTATCGGTTGATACTCCCCCTCCCACATGTGATCAATCAGGGAGTGTATATCTTAGATACAGTAACATCATTTAGAGTTGGTAGTTTTGGTTATGGACTTAGGGTCGGCATTACAATGGATACCAGTCATGTTTTCTACGTACTTATTGGTTTACACATTTCAACGTTTATCATATCATTGCCCGTGGTGGCACATCATTTTCAAACGTTATATCATCATACAACTTATTACATCATCATACAATTTATGCCATGGTTGGCACATTAAAACTTTGGGTTTCAAACTATCTACAACGTTACACTATTATATTTTATGCCATTATTGGTACACAAAAACTTTGGTTTTCAAAACTCATATTAAACCTGTGGATTCACTCAACAATTTTGTTGATCATTTTTCATATGTTTTCCAGGTAATTAAGTTGAAGCATGAGTCATAATAGCATTGGATAGCAAACATGCATGTGTCAAGATGCCACGATCACAAATCATTTTAAAACTATGTCTTTTGGATTTAAGTTATTTTATTTACGTTAATTTTTGTGACATTACTTTATTTCAAACCTTTATGAAGTTTTAAACAATTATTGTTTACAATAATCATATGCTTGTGTTACTCAAAATGTCCACGCCCGTTCTTCCGCAAACCATTTTTGGCGGGGTGTGACAGATTGGTATCAGAGCTATTGGTTATAGTGAACTAGCTAGTCTAGTCTATAACTACAAAAAGATTTTGGGTCAAAACGTTTTCGTGGCATCTAAAGTCTCATTTATATAGAGTTTCATTCATATAGAGTCTCATTGCATGTATAATTTCATTTCATATCATTCACAAGACTTATGCCTTAGTAGTAGGTTTCTTGTTGTTACACTTGCCTTACACTCACATTAGATCAATTTGCCTATGCTTCACAAATCACTTACACGTAAACACGTACACTTGAATTACCATAACGTCTGAGAACAACGAACCTCTTAGCTACTCTACAGGGAAAGGCAACGAGCATTGCGATACATCATCAATCGACTTTGCACAAGAAAAACTTCTACACATGCACCACGTATATCTTAATCACACACTATGTATTCATCTCACAAACTATTTTAATTATATATCCTTTCCATACATTGCACCTCACGCGATATCACAACCTTAACTCTAACTTCCTTTTCCATAAATCTTTAAACCTTTAAACTCGGAAGATTCATTGCTTGATCATCAAACGAACGCCAATGAAAATGCATCTCGTGTCATGTTTAGGATATCTCTAAAATATACTCTAAGCACAATACCAAAATTTGTATAATCCAGTTTAAGAAAGAATTTCAGTTTTGTTTTTTTTTTTTTTTTTTTTTTTTTTTTTGGTTGTGTCACTTTTATGATATATATCTTCAAAAAGAACTCTATGCACAACTCATAAATTCGTAAAATCGAGTATAAAGAATAAGATTTGAGGCTTCCCAAAAATCAATAATACAACCTCTAAATTTCGCATACAATAGGAGTATGGAGAAACCCTATTATTCATGAATGAATATATGAAATGATAATGATGATGAAATATTGTATGATGATATTATAAAAGCGTCTGGCCAACGAGTTTATAATAGCATGATACAATGTGAAATTATCAAAGTCATGGATTAATACAAGGAACCAATGAATACACATCATAAACCATATCGTCAATCAGAATTCTAACGAAATAAAATAGTCCAAACACCTCTCCCAACCCAGTAGTAGGTTGTCTTAAATTTCGGGACGAAGTTTTTTTTAACAAGGGAAGAATGTGACAACCCTAAAATTTAAGCATTTAATTCAACAATTATTATAATCCACTTTGTCTTAGTACGATACGAAAGTAGTGAGAGTAACTAAAAATAATTATGAACGCAATCAAAAACCAAATAAAACCTTGATAAAAATATTTTACGTTCCAAAATTATTAATATACATGTTTTACTATATACCAACTAAATAATCAAGTAAATGAATTCTAAAACTCCATCTTATCTTCTACTCGAAATCTGCATGTGCACGTCTACATTTCCCCAACTGAATATCCGATTTTCTTGAAGCATATGGGATTCTCGTTATTTAGCAACAACCAGATACATCAAGTCTTTATCATCATCTCATACAAAACTTAAAAACTACCCACACCTCAACATCTTCCTCACGAAAACACACCCTAAAATCCTCTCAGTCGCTCACGTTTTCTCACTCAGAATCACAACCAGGAATCCACCATTTCTCTTAGTTTTCGGGTGACACAAGAACTATCATTTCGGTCTCTGGCGATCAAACAAAGATTTCGACTCCTTTTGTACTCTCACGTTACACCTGCACAGTCCGGCGATCAACTATATTCTGGCGAAGGTATACAACTCAAATCTTTTCTTTTTAATCAAACATATACGTTTTTCGTCGTCTTATTTTCTCATTCGACATGTTTCTGTTCGGTTTTCTCGCCACCTCCGGTAAAAAAAGCAACATCTCTGGTGAATTCCATTTTTCCGGCAGTCAACACCTCCGCCGATCACCTTCTAGAGCTTCTCTCTCGGTATAATCTCTTGACTGTTTTATTTTCATGTTGTTTCAATCACGTAATTATGTATCTGTTAATCGTTGTTTCCCGTTTTCCGTGTTTTATAACTCCCGACTGAATACACACGCTAATGTGTGTGTTCTTTCCGGTAATTCATTTTAAAAATCATGTAGTGATATTATTTTTGAAACTATACAAATCAAAATTTCAGGGTGTGTGTATTAAAACCCATTTTTTTCGGCAATTATAACAGTCGCCGGCAAGCCAGCAGCTGCCGGTGTTCTTCTTTCTCCGTGAATTATTTCCCAGCCAAGTATTGGGCCATCTTTTGTTTTAAACACAATCCATTTTTTTTTAAATAACGTATTGTATTAACTTAGCCCACAAAAGTTTATTAGCCCAATACAGTAATCCACAATTCTATTTTAAGCTATTAGTGTGTTATTATAAATAACTTAAATGGTATTGAATTAAATGACGTATTTGTCAATTAAATAAAAACTTAATAAATTTTCTTTGTTAAATAAACTATATAACCGATTAATAAGTTATAAATTAAATTAAAGTTTTTGATTACTTACGATCACACATATGTCATATATTTTCAACCAAAATTTATTTATTGTTCTATAAGAAAATATATGTTCAAACACAACGTACTTAAAAACACATAAAGTCATCAACGTATTCACTGGGAGTCATTTTGCATCATTTAGCATAAACGAGTCATTTAGACCGTCACTCATTTATTTACTTTTATGCATATAGGGCACTAGAAATCGTTTGGTTGGAAACCTTATCTCATTATATGAGTCTTTTGGAAGCATTGTATCAGGTGAGTCCACAGCCCCTCATTTTACTCTTTTTATTTCATTTTTAACTATTTGGGGTGAAAAACATATCAACTGTTTTATAAATATTTACATGTTTTATAACTGTTTATTTTACTTATGATGATACATATTTCAAAACATGACAATCAATCATTATGCTCGGACTAAGTTTAGGTGTAGTGCATAGCAACATCATTAGATGCTTACACACATAATCATTAGCTAGTTGCGACTAGGCCCTGGATATGCAGATAGTACTATCGGTTGATACTCCCCCTCCCACATGTGATCAATCAGGGAGTGTATATCTTAGATACAGTAACATCATTTAGAGTTGGTAGTTTTGGTTATGGACTTAGGGTCGGCATTACAATGGATACCAGTCATGTTTTCTACGTACTTATTGGTTTACACATTTCAACGTTTATCATATCATTGCCCGTGGTGGCACATCATTTTCAAACGTTATATCATCATACAACTTATTATATCATCATACAATTTATGCCATGGTTGGCACATTAAAACTTTGGGTTTCAAACTATCTACAACGTTACACTATTATATTTTATGCCATTATTGGTACACAAAAACTTTGGTTTTCAAAACTCATATTAAACCTGTGGATTCACTCAACAATTTTGTTGATCATTTTTCATATGTTTTCCAGGTAATTAAGTTGAAGCATGAGTCATAATAGCATTGGATAGCAAACATGCATGTGTCAAGATGCCACGATCACAAATCATTTTAAAACTATGTCTTTTGGATTTAAGTTATTTTATTTACGTTAATTTTTGTGACATTACTTTATTTCAAACCTTTATGAAGTTTTAAACAATTATTGTTTACAATAATCATATGCTTGTGTTACTCAAAATGTCCACGCCCATTATTCCGCAAACCATTTTTGGCGGGGTGTGACAAACTAGTATTTTTAAAAAAACAAACACTTGTAGCTGGTAGTTGGCCTTTATAAACTACACCGAGAATCCAACTATAATCATCAAACCAAATCTAGCTATACTGATTTAAATTTTTATTTTAATTCTCTATGTAAAATTAGTTCTCAGTCAAATTCAATCCGGTTCAAAACCAAAAATTAAAAAAAATATCAAAAAACCGCAATTTTCAGACTGGTCCAAGACGTTTTTGGTTTAGTATCCAGCCAAAATTATTTTCTACTAGTTTGATCTGGGGCTAACATGGTCAATTATTTATGACACTTTTAACCGACGCGTTATATTCCCGCGTGACGATAATGACTAGGCGCGAAGGCGATGTCTAGTCCTATCTTTTGATTCTTGCAACTCACTCGGATATCGTTTTCATCGAAATTCTCTTCCTCTCTCTCTCTCTTTATTTAATTTAATATATTTTAATTAAATACACCCTTTTCTTCTTTCAAGCATTTTCGTCAACACTTGCTCTGCAACTCAATTGCCAAGGTACTAATCCGTCTTTATTCTCTCCACTTTTTACAGTTTTCACCATCGAATCTTTCCTTTTCTCCTATATAATATACCCTTCCCGCCATATTTACATCACAACTTTTGCATCATAATTTTAGAATTTCTTTTCTCATCAGTTGAAGGTACGTATGTGAGGTGATGTTTCCCTTTCTTGTTAGTTGCTTCTATTATAAATCATTATTTATTAAATCCCCTATTTTGCTTAATTTTTTGGTTTCCTATCTTTAATTTGTAATAATTTTGTCATCTGCCATTCTTTATTTTTAATACTTTATGCTATAATTCCAGTGATTTAGAATTTACATTTGACAGTTGTCATAATTTCTTCAAGTGAGCAAAGCATGCTTATGTCTCTGACAAGCTATGGTGCTTAATCTCACATGCTGTTTGTTCTTTGATTGACCTTATATACTTGTTCATTAGGGTTTCCGTGTCTCTCAGTTTCACCAACTTTTTTGCTAAAAAGACTGATTCTTCACCTTAATTTTTCTTATTCGTATCATTGCAGAGATTTTGTAGTTTTTTGAAATCTGTTTTATTTACCAATGCCGCCAACATATTTTCCTCTCCGGTGGGTGTGGTACGCATCTCCGATCGACTGGGCTGCCGCCAACGGCCACTACGATTTAGTCCGGGAGCTTCTCCGCATGGACGGCAACCACCTGATCAAACTAACATCTCTCCGGCCGCCTCGAAGTTGTCTGGGACGACGAACAATTCGATGACGTGGCAAAAAACCGACGCCCGTAAATTACTACACGAGGGCGAATGCAGAAGAGGAAAAAACTCGTTAATCGGATCTGGTTATGGAGGATGGCTTTTGTATACAGCTGCATCTGCCGGTGATTTACATTTTGTTGAAGAATTGTTGCAAAAAGATCCACTTTTGGTGTTTGGGGAAGGCGAGTATGGTGTGATTATGCTGCTGCAAGGAGTAAGAGGAATGAGGTTTTTTGGTTAATTTATGATTTTGCAATGTCGCCAAGGTTTGGGGAACAAATTGGGGAGATTCCATGTGGTTATAAGCAGGAAATGAAGAACAAAGCAGTTCATGCATTAGCAAGAGGTGAAGATATTAAAGGAGATTATTAGTGATTGTTGTGATGAAGATGTTTTGGGTTTTAGAGATGTTAATTGCTCCACCATTTTACACACGGCGGCTGCAAGAGGACAGGTTCAGGTAACATTTTTCTCATCATACTTTAAAAAAAATTTAGTTGATTATTGTATATTTTTTGTTTATTAAAGTCATTATATTTATTAAACCGGCAATTTCTATGCGGAAAATATTAAAAATAAGGTTAAAACTGTTTTAGTAAGTACTCCTATTAACTTGTAGTATCATGTCAAAATCTCACACTCGTTTTATAACATGTTAACCAAAAGTGTAAGAGTTGAAACATAGTAAATGAAAATTTGAGATTCAAACGTAATTAACTCTTGATTTTAATAATTGTTTGTGAAATTATATTAGGAAAAAGCTAATCCACTCATTTTGACACCTTTCAGTAATGGATGATTTGTTCACTTTTTTCGTGGATCTTTAACGGTTCATTGTAATAAAATAAACATTATGCTTGTTTTTGTTTATAGTTAGTTCCAAAATCCACAAAGTGCTTCATTTTTTAAAAAACAAACATAATTTATATGTAACTCACAAAAATACTAGCAGAGTTAGAAATACGAGAATTTAATCAATCAATTCAGCTACTAATATTACGATCTCTAGACTTAATCCAAGAAAGAAAGAAAAAACTTATGTTATATAAAATGTTACATTTCCTCATAGAATGAGGAAATAAATATGACACTATTTTGATAACATCAAATCATCCATAGAAAAAATGCAATGTTTCTTTGTTAAAGAGGTGGATCACTAACTCAACTAATATTGTCAATTGTTGTTTGAACATAATTGGGGCATTTTAATTCCATTTTTTTTGTCAAAAAGACCATTTATCTTTTGTATTCAAGACACGGTACTTTATGTCTGTCATCATTTCAAAAAACGTTAAATATGACTACACTTCAATTCTGTATCTTTTTTATTACCTAGGACATGAATGAAATAGAAGCTTAGATGCTACAATAACCACATCATATTCAAGCTAGCCTTTTTATTATTTTGACTATAAAATTGGTGCATTCTTAATCAACCTATATTTAGGATAGTACTGTTAGGAATAAAAGTTTAAGGGTTAAAACATCAAATAAGTATAGTTAGGTTCAATGATCAAAACATTATCAACCCTCTGAAAGATGGTATTGTTCTCATTTGATCAATACAAGTGTCCAAATCAAAATATGAGATTATGAAAGCTAGTTAGTAGATTTAATGATTTAATCATCTTATGAGTAAGAAAGTGAAATAGGAAGATTTAATCTAAAGTTATACAATTTTGTCTTAAAGCTTATATATGTAAATTAAATGAAACCGGTGGCAAATGCAGGTAGTCAAAGATCTGATTTCATCATTTAAAATAATAAATTCAACCGATAAACAAGGCAACACAGCATTACATACAGCAGCTTACAGAGGCCAATTATCAACACTTGAAGTTTTAATCCAATCAAACCCTTCTTCTATACATTCCAAACACCCACTTTCCGAAGACTCGATCGCCAGATCACTCTCATGAAACAATTAATCTGTTCAAAAACATTCAAAATTGAAGAAATCATTAATGCAACAGATAATCAAGGGAAAACCGCTCTTCATTTAGCCATTAACCGGAACTTACACAGTGATTTGGTTGAACTGCTTATGATCGTGGGATCACTTGATGTGAACGTGCGTGATAACAACGGTATGGCCCCACTCGATCTTCTAAAGCAACGGCCGAGATCAGCTTCATCGGAATTACTAACGAGACAACTGATTTCAGCTGGTGCTACTCTCGGGACCCACGATTACACAGCGAGAAAAATTATTGCTTCACATTTGAAAATGGGCGGGAATAATGGTGGTGTTAGTCCCGGTACTTCGTTTAAACTTTCTGATTCTGAAATGTTTTTGTATACCGGGATGGACGGTACACCTGTATTTAGCATGCATTCTGCAGAACTGAGTCAACTCGAATCTGTTTCAAACTCAAACTCGAATGTAGAATTCAGGAGTCCCAAAAAGAAGGGTATACAACGGTTTCTTCAGTGGATTAGAACGAAAAAAGGACGAAACGAGGGTTCGGTTTTGACAAAAAACTTGAACGAAATCCCGATTTCGTTAAGACAAAAATATTCAAATTCGACGTCAATTTGAATAATAAAAGAACACTTGCTGCAAGGAGTAATGTTCCCAGCCCAACTGTTAAAAAGAAACTTGCTTCTTGTTTGGTTAATGGTGTTATGCAATCAATGCCAAATTTGAATCGAAGATCGCGTTCTAATTCATTCTCGAAATCATCATTATCGTCACATAATTCGTTGGATAATAAACATACAGGAATTGATGTCGTGGGTTCATCAAGCTCAAATCAGATGTTTGAAGATGGAGTTAATGAAGAACATGGGGTAGTGAATAGTAAGTCATCAGTAAACCGAATTCTGTCTTTTGGTGCACACGGGTTTCCTAATGATGGTCATCAACAGCAACATGATGTTTATAGTCGTTATGTCCTATAGATGACTTAATTGTTAAGTAGGTGAGTTGGTTGTTAATTAATCTTTGCTTCTCTATCTAAATATGTGATGTTAACTTTTTTTAAGTGTCTTTGAATTTGACATCGTAACATAAAAAATATGTGTGTAACGCAAATAAGGTGTTTCTTATTAGATTTCTGAACATGTGCCATTTTTTCGTCGTAAGCAACTAGCCAGCAATGAGGAGACGTAGAAATAAGCATGTGCAAACTGGAAACTGCCGAACCAAATTATTTTTTAATATGGGTCGGGTCGACCCACACCTTTTTTGTCCATTGTTTTAGACTTTCGTATTAGGAGATGATTATTACATCACATCTTTTAATGTTCACACCACAATAAATGCTTTATATATTTGTACAATTTGCAATATTATGCGTATGTTGTGGTGTAGGCATAAAAAAATATGGTACCAAAATTAATTCCCTTTCGTATTAGATAATGAATGAGTTACAAAATTACAATAATAATCCAACCTTTAAATAAGCAATTTAGGAAGTTGTTTGCACAAAACAAAACATCGACTTCTGAATCATTTAACCTGGTAACCAATTTGACTCATTTCCTTTTGGCCAAAATGTATTTTAGTACCCTGAACTTGGCTGATTGTGTCTTCTACTACCCTGAACTATTAAAGGTGTAGTATGGTACCCTGAACTTGACAAAATGGTCAATTTAGTACCTTGACTCACTAATTTGGTGTTGTTTTCTCACATGATTTGCTTATAATATCAGTATATTGAGATGAACGTACAACTTTTAGTCTGTCAAAAGCTCCAACAGAAGTAAGTCAGGTAAGAAAACAAGATCAAATTAGTGAGTCAGGGTACTAAATTGACCATTTTGTCAAGTTCGGGGTACTAAATTGATCATTCTGTCAAGTTCAGGGTACCATGCTACACCTTTAATAGTTCAGGGTAGTAGAAAACCTAGTCAGCCAAGTTCAGGGTACTAAAATGCATTTTGACCTTTCCTTTTTGGTTAGATTTATCTATTTGGCCCATTTTAGATGAACTATAAGCAAAAACAACCGATTATGATCATATGGGTCGAAATTAGGCAGGCTAATAGGCTATGTTCTGTTGAATGTTGACTGATTAATTCTTCCTTTGACTAATATATTCAACTGAAAATAAAAGATTAAAGCCTCAGCAAATCAGCAATGACATTAATATGTTGTACTATATCAGAAAGTTAAGACATGTACATAATTTTCTTTAAACGAAACACATAATTCATACAGGGGATGTAGTCAGTATATCTATCATTAATTTATCTTAACTAATTTTTTGCTCCTTCTGAACCATACCTATTCTTGCTCTATACAACTCGATCCACCGGTTATAAATCCAAAGTATACTAACAGAAATTGCTGCAACAACAACGCAAATCCAAGAAACCCAAACCCATCTAGGGATGACATTATCTGCAGCTCCACTTGAATAAAAAACAACCATTTTGTAAACAAACAAAGGTCCAAACAAACCTCTGACAACAGAATACAATGCATAAAAGGGAACAGACATTACATCAAACACCTGGGCTGCAGTTTTAGAATCTGATTTCAGCGCACTTGCCAGCGTCCAGATATTTTGAAAAAAGCTGGTCACCTCTGCTAGTATGAGTAAAATCAGAATACCATATGCTCCATGAAACACTAGATATCGACATGTTAAAAACACGAAAAGTGTAGCCAAATGGTGACCGATGAACAGGACATCGCTAGGGTTGAAGATCAAATAATGACAAAGATCCATTAAAAAGTAGGCAATGCTGTATTCCAAAACGGAGTTTTGAAAATCGGTGTTTGTTGAAGCGAATCCGTGAGTACCGTCGGAAAGTATGGCTTGAGAAGCTAAGAAAACAGCAGGTGTTCCATGTGCAAGTGAGATCAAACAGCTGGCAGCTTCCGGTCGGAGTTTAGAATTCCAGTTTCGGAAGACGATGAAGTGAGCAGTCAAGTAAATCGCAAAGAACATGGAGAAAAACAGGGGCAGGTGTGGGAGAGAAGAAATTAGGATTTTGTAATCCATTATTGTTATTGAAACCCTAATTCACAAACCGAAATGCTGTTGATTGAAGCCCTGATTTGTGAATTTGAAGGTCAACCCAAGGGGGAATCTTGTATGAATTGATGAAACCGGTTGTTGATGACTTGAAGGTAAAGATAATATATATGAACATAAAAATTGGTAACGTACTCTACGAGAATTGAGATGGTAATGCAAAAGCAAAAACAAGTTGCAGCTTCTCGAAGTGTCAACCGCCATATCCTTGAGTTTTTGAATTTATGGGGTGAGAAATTGTAACTTCACTCCTAAATGCAGTACTAATTAATTCAAATATTAAACATTTCGTTACGTAATTAGTGATAATGCAATATTTGTTGTATGATTGTACGCAATCAATTCGTACAACTAGAAAGTTTCCTAGAAAAGAAAAACAATCCATTGAAAGATTGAAGTGCGGGTGAAGAGATTGTTGTAATAAAAGGATGAATCGGCAAGTCTAGAATTTTAAAAAGCACTAACTAAGCTAGTGGTTGTTTTTGGTGCCAATTCAAAACTTACTTTTGCAACATGTTAAGCAAAGACTTCACTCTCTTACGGTAAATGGAGGATTGATGTCACGTGATGCATGTTAAACATCCACATTTTGAAGTTGACAAACAACTATTAACTCTTCTACAACAAGTCATTCGCCTACCCACATGTGGTTGAAATTGTTTGTAATCATCCAAAGTAGATGGAAGTTGCTTCGTTGGACATTCACACAAAAAGGATCAACGAAGAAAGTTACCCAACTTTTGCTCGTCCGATTAGGAAAAGGAAAGGGCCTATAACGACTTCTACCCAAAAAACTAAGACTTCATCTCAAATGGATGATTTAATCAAAGAAGAAAATCTTGAGCTTTTAAGGCAAATGACAAAGAACACATGATTTAATATTCATGTAATGTTTAATTTTTCTTATTTAAAATTATGTAAAAGGGAAAAAAATAGACAGTTAAATATTAGCTTGCAGTTGATGATTTAAAAGAACATACACCTAGTGAAGATCATCATCATCAATCACGGATGCATACAACAAAAATTCTTCCTTCCATAATTTAAACACCACGATGCATCACTTAATTAATCTCACCTTCTTCCACATCATTATTTACCACTCCATTTTCATTTTCAATTTCCTTTCCATTTTCATCTCCAGCAACTGCAGTAGTAACAGTGGTGGGGTCCACCTCTTCCTCTTGATCTTCTTCGTGTTCTTCATCTCTTTTCATGTACAACCCCAGTTGTTCTAAGGGATTGCTGGTTCGGAAATTGAAACTGCCTAAACCATCTGGTGAAGACTCGTGTTGGGGGCTGTTGTCTGGTGGTAGCAGCAGTTGATCATGATCTGCAGCCCTTAGCATGTCCAAGTCTTTCAGAAACCGAGATGTCTCGTCAATCTCAACCGTCTTTTCCATCTAATCAACCAACACAATTAATAACAACATTAACACACTTTAATCACTACTCAAATACCTTCATTAATGCTTCTCTAGCTGCTTCACGTTCAACGTCTCTTTTCCTTTTTGCTTCTGCAGCAGCTTCTTCCTCAACTCGCCTTTTAGCATCCTCTGCTGCTTTTGCTTCTGCTTCTAGTCTTGCTTTTTCTAATCATCCATAAAACAAACATGCTTTATAACCTCAAATCTTATCTTACTTGTGTTCTAAGTCTCACCTTTTTTCCTTTGATTTTCAACTTCACGTCTCACTTCCGCCTTTTCATCCTGACAAATCAATCACATCACACAAATAACTATCGTCAATTTGCCAATTTAAGTCAACGATTCTAAGAGAAAATACAAGTAGAAATTGCAGGCATTCACCTGGTTGAGTGTTTTTTCCCGAGCTTTGAAAATAGTATCAGCAAATCGATTTTTCAAAAGAGCAGCTCTGTACAGCTTATCATTTGGAGCACTGTCTCCTGAAGTAAATACTTGTAAAAAAATGACCTACAAATAAGAAATTATGTTTTCTTTTACCATCATCTTTCTGGCTATCTGATTCAATAGAGTTTGGCTTCTGCTCAGCATGTTCAGATCCACTCACTGGCCCTAAAAAACAAATTCATATTTGTTACAAACCATCACCAAAACTTGTATAAAATTACATCTTTTTAACTCACTCTTCTCAGCTGAATCATTTGTGCCTGTCTCCTGACACATTAAAATAATATAAGGCATAAGATTCCATACAACAAAGACTATATAATATAATGTTTCTTACTAAAATTCAAGATAATACCTTTGCTTCATTGAATGAAGTAGAAGCTTTAACATCTTTTAACTGATTTTCAGAAGCACTGCTAGAATCTGAATCTGCACAAACCATAAAATAATAACTATCAACCAATACAATTATATCAATAATACACCTTCCATACAAGCAACCTATAGTTTTCATAGCTCCAGTATACATATAAAACTTGAAGTTTATGGGTTAAGTCCAAAAAATGCATAACCTAATTACCATTTGAAGTAGCTTTGTTGTCAGTCTTGTTTGTTTCTTTATCTAATTCAATTGGGTTTGGAGGATAGCTTGAAACAGGAGGTTCATTACCAGCAACATCTAAATCCTCATCATTCCCTGTAATATTTAAAAAAAAAAAAAAAAAAAAAAAAAAAAAGTAATAATAGAAACCTACTATTAATGATTTAATTCACAGTAATTTAAATAAATAAATAAATATATACCTTTGTACAATTGCATACTTGAGTTGCTAAGCCCTGATTCGTTCCGAAGCTGCACTCAAAGCACAAATATTGGGATACCGTGTCACAATTTATAAATTATAATCTTCTATTTTATCAATTATAACATAGATACCTCGATAACACAAGGTTCTGCTTTTTCTTGATTTTGATTTTGTTTCTCTCGAATGTGATCATCCACCATTTTACGCAATTCAAACAAAATCTCATCATTAAGATCATTAATATCAATCTCAATCTCATCTTCTCCACCTTCATTCCTGTTTGAACCATGTTTCCTCAAAAAGTCGATGATATTATCCGGTAAATCTCCCAAATGAGTTTCTAACTCCCTACTTAAGTTATGTTTTTCATCAATTGTCATTACAGGTGGCTTAACTGGCTCTGAAATTAGGTTTGGTTGTACTGAGGTCATTTTTCTCTTTTTTGAAGGAGGCATTGGTTTAACCAAATCAATTTCCTCATGAACCGGTTTTCGTTCAGAAACATTTACTGGTAATTTTTTCTCAATGGGCTTCCATCTTAACTCAAAAAATTTACTAAGAACATCAGCCATTATATGCACATCATTTCCTGGAGGATTATAAGTCATTGCATTTGAGAAAGTCAGTCTGACATCAGCAACAAACTGAAATGGACTTGAATAATTTCCTGACAAAAGTTTTTCTTTTATGGTCCCTAAATCCATAGGTTTCTTGATTACATTGAAATAATCTGGAAGTTTCAATGCAACAACATCAACAGGTTTGTTAAACACCCAACCATGCTGATGTGTCATCACCTTTTTTAACAGGTTCTCACACTGTTTCCTCAAAAGTAGACTGAAAGTATCTGGTACAGCTGGCACATTTACAGATTGAACCCTTCCTGCAACACCTCGATTCAAACTACTTGCTTTCTGAGCTTGTGGATCTATTAACTTCCTCATGTTTGTTTGTACATTGTTGGAGCGAATAATATTGCTGGAAGATGACATTGTAACATGACTTTTTTCCACATCAACTTTCTTCTGAAATGTTCTAATCTGATCAAGTTCAGATCTTAACCGAATTAACCACTTTTGTTTCTCAGAAGATGCAAGTGTTGACATGGGAACACTTCTTATAGGCACACCAAAACCATCATGCATTGCAGAGCTTAATTTAATCCATTTCTTTCTCTGGCCACTTGAGTTTTCATAGCCAGATGTTTCATTATGATTTCGTCCAGAACAACCAGATTCTTCATTGGAAGGAAATCCACCAGAATAAGCATCAGGAAACCGATCTTTTTTTGCCATGATCCTCTTAACACTTTACACCCAATTCACCCAGTTACTGTGTATTGCAAACTAGCCAGATATTTCTTCACGATACATTAAGTTCGCCCAAAAGATCCAAGACTAAATCCAGTACTCACTCCCCATATCCCCGTTTAATCATCACTAGAAAAAGCGCCACAGTAACTATTTAACCACAGCATCAAGTTAGACACTGATTTCCTGTTAGATTAGGGTATGATACATTTATATTTGGTTAACTGAAGTCTCGCACATATACAAATTATGTAATTGATTAATTTTATTCACAGAATTAGAACTGTTCTGGAATATAATATCAAGGTTACCTATTTCGCCATCTCGGATCAAAATTGAATTGTATTACGATCGGAAAACGAACAGAGAAAGATGATAGGCAGTCGCCAAAGAGAACCCAGATCTTACCGCAAAAATCCGTTTCTGCTTGCAAACAATAATTTATCCACAGATAAACAAACTCCAGTTCGCACGACAACTTAATTCAGCGTTATTAAAACTCGTGGCCATATAATCAACACCAATTATTACAGAAACAATATCATAACCCTAAACCAAAAGATCTGAACAGGAATTGATACTCGACAAGTGGAGAAGATGCAGTGATCGAAACCCTAAGAAAGATCAGTGACCTGAGAACGAGGGATGTGCATAAACCTCCCGATGGATTTGAGCGGAGACAATATGATCGTACGGCATAAATGCAAGCAAAGTTGAACTGAGACTCTTTAGAGAGAGAAGAAGGGGGCAAGTGACCGTCTGTTTTAGTTTAATTTTATTTTTTTTGGATTTTTAGAGTGAGTGTGAGTAAATCCAGGCCGTTAATTCACGCCGTCTTCAAAATCAACGGTGTTGATAGCGTTTTAGATCCATTAATCGATGTAGATCCACGTGAGTGAAACGTGATTTGGTGATGGATCTATTGACTCGCATTATATTTTTTGCAATGTTTTAAAACTCGGGTTCGGCCGTCCGGTCCGATGGAAAAGTGAAAATATGACGGTCTGAATCGACCGGCTTAAAGTTTATTTATGAACCGATTCGAACCGGCCGGGTTAATTATGAACCCCGGTCAGACCGGCCGGTCGAACCCGGATTTTTGTAATTTTTTGTTGGAAACATAGTTGTAATTTTTAGATTTTTATAATATTTGTTTTGTAATTTTTTATGATTTTTTTTGCATTTATATACCTTTTACATAACTAATTTAACATATATATTCAATAACATTGTAATCTGATTGAACCCACCGGTTGAATCGGTCCGATCATTTTTACAGCATCGTCTGGTACGACTCAAAATCCTGATTTTAAAACATTGATTTTTTGTTATCTTTGTTTTAAAGGTTGAGACTCGGGGGTACCAGATTGAAAGTGATAATCTTGTTTATTTTTAGTGTAAACCGTAAAACCTATTTTTTTGGTTTGGTCAAATTTAACGCTTCGTTGGTATGGTTTTGATTTTTGAAAGTGTAGGTAGCTTCCTTATCGGAAAATTTTGGGTCCATTTTAATCCTTTTTGCTCAAAACGACTTAATATGTCTTCGTTAGAGAATGTACATGCGACCAACATGGGGTGTTTTTGTCCTTTCATATATGGTCCTAATAGTAAATTGCAAAAATCGTTCTTGTTGTGTTGGCCAAATTACATGTTTTGTCTGTATAGTTAGTCTAGAAGGAATTAACGGCGGCGATGTGGGTGGTAGTTGTGCTGTAGACATGGTCTGACGGCAACATCAGAAAGGCTAGGTTGCTTATGGGGGTTGTTGGAGGTGGGAGGTGGAGGCCGAGGTGGTAGTGGGTGGCATTCACCGGAGAAAGAGAGATGAAAAGATGTGAAAATAGAGGAAAGTTTTAAGTATGCTCGACTTCTAGAACTATATAAACGAACATGTACAATTGAGTCTACAATTGAGTCAACATTTGAAAGGACGAAAATGCTCTCTTATGGTTTGCACGTTTCATCCTATAATAAAGACCAAAATGACTAAAACGGAACTAAAGTTTCCCCACATGGAGGTGACCTACATTTTCGAAACCACATGAACCAAATGTATAATTTAAACAAACCTCACAATTTTTTAAGTTTACTCTTTATTTTAAAGGCATATGTTTAGTTAAACCCCATGAGATGAGTTTTTATAAACCCATCATATCTGATGGTTTTGCCGAATTCCTTTCAATATCTTGCCTATCTCTCTCTTTCTCTCATCTTCTTTTTACTTTTCTATTTTTTAACTTTTAAATAATATACTCCCTCCGTCCCATAAAAAATTTCTCATTTCACCCTAAATTTTTATCCCAAAAAAAACTTCCCATTTTTTATATTTGATGGACTCCACATAATAAAATATATTATTACTAAGTACTAATGATCCCACCACTAACTATCCAATAACTATCTTTCTCTCTCTAAACAAATCTTATATTTTAATCAAAATTATTACCAATAACCTCACCGCTAACTATCACCTTAAAACTTGTGTCAAAGTGAAATGAGAAGTTTTTTGTGGGACGGAGGGAGTATTAAATTAAAACCCTCGTTTTTTCAATTATAATACATTTTATCTTACATACTTTTCTATCAAACATATACCTTTGTCAGGTGTGCGTAATGTTTTAAAACTCAGGTTATTATTCGGCTTAGTAAGATGATCGGGTCACGGGTTAACCGGTTTAACCAACGGGTCAACCCGGATCAACTAACAACATATAAAAAATATTATATAAAAGATGTGTACATCATACAGTAAAGTTTGTAAATTGTTATACATTTGAAGTAAAAATAAATAAAAATCGGGTCAACTAACAACATAAAATATATTATATAACAT
Organism: Calendula officinalis; assembly: GCA_963853835.1. Classification (NCBI taxonomy): domain Eukaryota; kingdom Viridiplantae; phylum Streptophyta; class Magnoliopsida; order Asterales; family Asteraceae; genus Calendula; species Calendula officinalis. The sequence goes on from OY970827.1 coordinate 13,386,259, forward strand.
ATGTGTGCATCATGCAGTAAAATTTGTACATTTGAAGTAAAAAGATTTAAAACCGGGTCAACCCGGGTCTCTGATATTCACAATACCCCGATCGGGTCGAACCGGGTCGATTCTAAGCAAAAACCCGGTCACAGTTGGACCGCCTATTACACAGGGTCGCGGTTCAACCGGTTCAACCCGGGTTTTAAAACACTAGTGTGCGTGCTTCACGTACCCTCCTGCTATAGCGTGTAGACATCTTCACGAAAGGATTACATCTGTCTCTTTTTATTTTTTCACTTTGAATCCAGTTTGAGTGTACGAACACGGAACACCTCCCTTAAACTGCAGGAGAGTGTTAACAGACAATAATATTGCATTATTGCTTGATATTTTAGATAGGCCCATAATTCTATATATTAGTAGGGCTTGGGCCGTTATTTTGTAACCTTCTGTCCTTCTCTATATACGTAGTATTTGTAATCACTTCAATGTAAATGAGATATGGGAAACAAACCCACTTTTATATATTGTATTTCAGCTCAAGAGATCAATTTTAGCTCCCAAAAACAAAATACCAAAATATCACATAAAAAGAAATAAATGAAACCAATTAAACACGGAAAAAGGTCCATATAGAATTTCTTTTAACATATTAGCTAATCATAATGGTCTTAACAAACGTTTAAACACTAAATCCTTGAATTGTGTGATATGGATTATTGGGTTTAAGGTATTAAGTTATCATAAAGTAGAAACCAAATTAATTAACAAAATTTAAAGTAAGTAAAATCCCGAAACCTAGTGCGATGTGTTTTTTGTGGTTCGATTATGGAGCATTAACCATAATCAAACTGCTTTTGTAATTACTAAGAAAAAAGTGAAATTGAACCATCAATTTTATGTGTTATTCGATTAATTTGATTCATTTTTAACAGTTATTTTGGTTATTCTTTGATTTTAGCAATTTTTTCTCACCCTACCAAACATTGTACATTTTGAAACCATGTCAAAACATAGAGACAAACATGTTTGTTTTATTTAACTGAGTTAAAATACTTGAAATAAGTAGGATAAAAGCTAAGAGCATCTCCAATGATAGCTTTTTACAAAACTTATTACCTTTTGTACAAGTCATATTAAGGTAAATGATGTTCTACCAAAAAGCTTTTGCTTCAAAAGCTTATTCTCTACTAAATCTTTCACAAGACACAAAAAAAGCTTTATATTGGTTAATATGCATTGAAGCAAAAGCTTTTTGAAAAGCTTATTCATAAATTTTGAGTGTAAAATCTAGGTGTCAATTACAATAAGTCACTTAACCATTGGCATGCTCTAAGGGACACGCGTCTAGTTACTGACAGAGAAGCACTTGCTACAATGAAAGCATACTACGTGTCCAGTCTTTTTCCAAAGTGCTTCCCCGAATTTGTCATTCTCCGCCACACCAATCGACTTTATTTTCTGACCCCACTCTATCCAATCACTTTCCTCCTAATTTCCATCAATTATCTTTTCGCCCTAGACACGTGTTCTTTTACAACTATGACGATTATCATCAACACCGCTGATTTCCGGTCAGTTTTACATTTCAGATCTCATCGACCTAGCGTTTCAAAAACATGAACACTCCAAAAAGGCGCGTTGACTGTCGATTTGCAGGAGCAGATGCCAACGATACGATCGCCATCAATCAGATCATGCTCCGATACCGTCCGATCGCTCCCCGCCCGGAGACTGCTGAGAATTCAACCATGTCGATGATTTCTAAACAAAATTCGATTACGAGAAAGAGAAATAAGAGGAAGTATGTAAGAGCGAAGAAGAAAGAGGTAACGGAGTGTGATTTGGCGATTAATGATCATAGTAAAAGTAGGTTCGCTTTAGACACGTCTGTGACGATGCATGAGGCTTCTAGCGAAAATGATTTTGTTGTTACAGATCCGGCACCGGAGTGGATCACTGGAAACGGAGGTAACAAGATAAATAATTTCACGATGACAAATGTAATTACACCGGTGCCGGATCTGCATGATGTAGATCTGGCGATGCCGACGCGTGGTGGTAACATTATTGAGTCATGGATTACGATGGAATCCTTGATCGGAGCGTGTGAGGTTGGAAGGCGGTTAGGTTATACAGACGAGGAGATACTGAAGAGTTTAGAGACGGACAGCTGTCCAGGTTTCATATCTAACTGTTGTGATGACGTCCAGTGGGTGAATTTAGCATATCGGAGGATCGGAGATCCAAATCCGGACGGTGGAGGACCGCCGGCGGATGTGGTGGTTTGGCTGTCGATAAAATTTGATAATTTAGGTTTGGTGAAATATTGGCCTGCTTTCTCATGCAGAGTGAGAGTTGTTTATCAATTTTTGGGGAAAAAGTTACAGATGACGGTCCCCTGCGATGTTTGGAAGATGGATTTCGGTGGTTTTGCTTGGCGGCTTGACGTCGAAGCTGCTCTGAGCTTGGGGCGGTTAAATTAATTTCATCAAAATTTATATTTCCAGGTAAAATAAAAATCAGTCAGTGTTAACGAAAAACACGTTTTACATATGCACGTACTATATATTCGTGTATATCTGTGTGCAAGTATATATATAACTGAAAGCTTGATTGGACTACTAATTAATTACAACTACTGTTACTATTCATATAACCAGAAGAATCTGAGTTGTGGCTCTTGAGATGCGAGTTTAACACCCCCCCCCCCCCCCCCGGGTGTGAGTGGGGTGGTGTTGATGTTGCTTCCACGGTGTGGAAACCCTTCCACCTCAGAGGGTACCATAACGCTCAACATAACCAATCTCGACGACATTGCGCTTGATGTTTTAAAAGCAACATGCGTTTTCCTTCTAATTAAGTCCTTTCTATGCATTCATTTTTTTTAAATGATAAATACTAATCTACTACTAAGTATCACATATTTACGACGGGATTCACAAAGAGAGAGCAACACATTATATCGCTAGGCCAAACACCTTTTGATCTTTCTATGCTTCATTGCTTTATGCTTAAAGCTTATGATCTAAGAGGGAATTAATTAATTGTCGACAATGTCTCAAGCAATATGATAAAGTTATTATATAAATATTTGAATGTCAGTTTTGGAAATGTAGTGACAGAAGGATGAAAAATGGACCTAATAGCCAAATAGGATGATGAAAGTAGAACTAGTTTTATGTTTTGAAAACCTTTTGATAAGGTTTTGTTAAATTATATCTTTATCTTACTAATTAATATTCTCTCCTTACTAATTTTATTATTTACATTTCTATTTTAGTTTGTCCCAAAATAAATGTTTACTCTTAAGTTTTAACCAACTAAAAAATATTGCAGTGGGAACTAATGTACTTCTTTTAACTATATTTTTATCTAGTGGACAGTAATATTGAGTCGGAAGGAGTATAATATACTAGATCTACATCCTCGTTTACTTTATTAACCAATCGGAAGCTTTTATTTTAAACAATTTTATTCTCAATTTTAGTTGATAATATCATCATTCGCAAATATACTCCTAATTTACAAATAGTCATCTTTTACATCAATTTTTATAGTCTGCCATCGATTGAAAAACTTCTAGAAATCGATTACTTAATTATTGCATATATTAAAATTTAAAATTCAATATAAATCTGATGATGCGTAGGCGTCAGATGAACTATCTTGAAGAGAGAGTGTTTTGGCGAGGTGAGATGAGATGAGAGGCGAGATATAGAGGTGTGTGTGTGAAAGATGGGGATAAAAGAGATATAAATGAACGATGACTAAATTAGGTACCTTACGTGACCCCATTTAATGGAGGTGAGTTACCATTGGTGTAATGTTTAAATTTAAGTAATATTTGTGACATGATCACAAAGATCATTTATTTCATATTGTTTGTTTATTTTACAACAACATTGATACGCGTACATGAGTTGAGATGTTAACAATCACATTCCTACCTGATGGTAGAGAGACTAGGAATACCTCCTGGAAAATTATGCGGATTTTATTAAATTTAAGTGAAAAACAGTTAAAGAGGTTTCGTAGCCTTTTTAAATGCCTTAATTTGTTCACTAGTTTGCGTTTCCTAGTCACTTCGTTTTGAAGCAAGCATTCGATACAAATAGAAGATTTTAGTGTTAATTTGCAGAATTCTACTATTATACAATAGCGATTCAAAAAAGCGTGAACTTACTGTTCGCACAAAAGATGGAAAACAATGACACCGTTATAAAAAACAATGACACGGTATGGTTTGTTAATATATTTTTAATAGTTTTGATTTATTAATATATTTTATTTATTTATCTTATAGTACTTGATACTAGTTCAAGTGGTTTCTTGAACTATGTAGCTCCTGCACAATTGATTGACCGACGATGCATGTTTCTTTTTTTATTTTTTAACTTATAGAATAATTTAAGAAAAATGATATTGTTTTTATTGTTTATTAAAACTTCAACGTTTTCTGTTAAAAGAGTTAAGAAAAGACTGGATTATAAAATCCGAATTTTTTCTTAAAATAAATAAAAACTCGGGAGATAAAAAAATTTAAAAATGTCTAAATTTATTGTAATTAGTTGTTATTTACGTAAATTTGAAGTTGGCTGAAATACAAAATTATTTGATAACAAATATTTTTTTTATCTCTTTTTAAAATGCATTAAAAATATAATAATTTAAATGAAAGTTTATTAACTTTTCGCGGCGGAGCGCGACCCCATCTTACTCGTATTAAACAATGGTGATTGCTGTAAATAGTATACAACTATTATTTGTTATCCTGGAATTAATTTGACATTTGTAGTTACTAAAGTTTGGAAAAAGTAAAAAATAAAATAAAAGAAAGGTGAGATTTTAGCAATGCCAATATATTGTTACACAGATAAAAGAGATATAATATTATTTTTATTAAATCTTTATATTTATCTACTTATTGGTTTGATTTATATAAATGTGTAAGGTTGAATTGTAAGTAATAAAAATATTCTAAAAACATTTGAAGTAAATTGGTTCCTTTTATAGCAAGAGAAAGGACAGCCGACAAGAAGCAGTGACTACAATGAAAGCATACGTACGTACGTCTTTATTTTCAATTCAGAACCACTATCCTCCCTCCACAAATCCTAGCTGTCACTCTAGTCTTGGTCACACCAATCTTTATTTCCGATCTCTATCATATCCTCCTAATTTCCATTCACTTACATAGTTATATATCGCACGCACGTGTCGCCCTACACATTATGTGACTTCGTAAATGTTGATTCATGAATCTCCCGAACGGTTGGAGGGACGTCTACCGCTCTATGGATCCTGCAATCAACGAGATAAACCTAAGTCAGATGCTCCCCGGGAGGTTTCCCGTGAGAACACTCCGACGATCAAGTTAGTAATCGGTATATATGTGTGTAAGTATGACGTGAGGTCGTGATCGGTACGTACAATATTGATTGTTAGTAATAAATGAGGTAAGCAATAAATGTACCGGAAGGTGATGATCCACATTGAGCACCAGAGGGCCCTATTTATAGCTGGTCGTCTTTAGGCGGGAAAAGGAGGCAACCTACTTCGGACCGGTCGCACTCGGGTTTTGCGGATATTAGGTCGTCGCAAGAGGCTTTGGACCGGAGGGTAAAACCTTACCCTCGCGCCGGAGCCGCCCTAGGGACTTGGTCGCATTTAATGCGATTGTACTTAGCGAAGCATCCTTTCCGTAATTCCCGTATGTCGGTTGGATCGCGATTCTCGGGATCATCAACATATCTGCTTCCGCGCAAACCTTCCGTTCAGGGAGGATCTGTTCAGACCTTTCATTCCGGAAAGTCTCGTTCAGCCGTTTGGTCGGGAAGGTGTATGCGATACACCTCATTAAGTCCCCTAAGTTTAAAGAGGATCACTCGCATGATCGTTCTTTGGACTTGCTTTCCGTTCATTGGGCACCCGTCATTTCATAAAAATGACCGTTACATTTTTATGACCGTTGGTTTAAAACGCCGGCGCTTTAAAGGTAACCGCCTCTTCACCTTCTTCCTCTATATATTCTTTGCTTCTGTGTTGATTTTCATTCTTCACACATCCTCTCTAGCCGCCTTTCAATTCCTTAAACAATTTCCGTCCCACTTTTATATAACTTCTCTTTTGTAATTCCCCGAAATCGAAATGAGGAAAGACAAAAATCTTAAAGAAAAATCTGAGAAATCGATCCCGAGAACTGCCGCCAATACTCATACTAAACTTACTCCTCCTGATCTGAATGCGATCTATGATGACTACCACATTGATCGTTGTTACCGTCTTTTACTCCCTGGTCCTTCCGACACCATTCGTTCTGCTCCGGTTGGGTTTGAGCCGGTGTATCTCCAGTTTCTTTTGGGCGGGCTAAGGTTTCCCGTTGATGACTTCGTTCTTACTTTGCTTCAAGATCTTGGCCTTCATCTAGCCCAACTTGCCCCAAATTCTTTTCGAAAGATCATTGGTTTCATCATATCCAGTCGTGCGCTTGGCATTTCACTTTCTACCAAATTATTCCGTAATTTGTATGTTGTCACCGGTCGAGGTGATTGGGCTGTGTTTACCCACCGACCCGGTAGAAGCGAGAGAATCTCTGGGTTGAAAGACTCCATTCGTGATTGGAAGTACGAATTCTTCTATGTCGACCTTCTGGCGTTTAATGATATCGTCCTTTCTTGGGGGCCTATTACCGGACGATCCTCCGAGGCCGCCCCGGAATTGACTGCCTCTGAAAATCAACAACTCGAAAGCCTATTGGGATTGGATATGGAGTGGGAAGACCCAGATGAATACTTCCTTGGGATGGCTGATTTGAGTCCCCATTTCTTTGTTCGTGGAGTTCGCCCGATCTGGCAGGTGAATGGAAAGAATATCACCTTGCTACAACGCTTGAACATGCAGAAACCTCCGAGTGAGTCCATAACGGTTACCGCAGGACCCATCACTCCTTTCCTTCCCCCCACTGAAGCTATCTCCAGTTCTGAGGGTACACCGGATGCTTTAAGGCCGGAAACTGAGGTTGCTTCAGATGTTTCTTCACCTATCACTGAATCGCTTGGGCTCAGAACGGAAGATACCATGATTGCCGATTCGCAATCTGAGCTCTCAAAACCCGTCAAAGTTCGTTCCGTACGTACCTTATCTAAGAGACCACGAGAGACATCGACTTCATTATCTCTTAAGCGACCAAGGAAAGAAGGTACAATTTACCGCATGTATATTTTGTTTTCGTACACTTGTTTCTTTCCTTACAAATTATTTTGCTACCTGTCAGGAGAAAAACCAAAATCGCCCCGCTCGTCTGTCGAAACGCCTGTAACCGTTTCCGCTACTCCTTCAACGTTAGCCATTCCCACCACCGCTATTTCCAGTGCCGTTCCCATTTCGCCGGTTATTGAACCTACCAAACCGGAGGCTGTGCCGGTTCTCCCGAAGGCCTCCGTACTGTCCATGTTTAGTGACCTTTTGTTTAGCTCTGGCGTACCAACATCTTCTGTCAGTAAAGGAAAACAATCTGCTCAACAGTCATCGCTTCCCAACTTTCCATTTCTGCGTGAGTTTACGATTGCTTTTGTTTTTATACATGTTATTCTCCTGACCTGGTTTCCTTTCTTTTGCAGCCCGTCAGACACGCACCACGATTGCTGTTCCTACCCGGGGGGTGTCCGTTACCAGTGTTCCTAACCCGATCGTTCTTACAACACAATCAGCTCCTGTTTTGCAAGCAACCATTACTTCAACCCCTCCGATAGTGCATGAACTGCTGAACCGTCGATCCTTGCTCTAGATTTGAATAACGTTTCTGATGAGGGTATCTTTTTCCAAGCACGCTTCGGCCTTCTCAACGCCGTCGAGTTGCTCTCTGAATTACAGCGGAGGGGGATTCAAAACCCTCAAACATTGGTTGGTCATCGTGAGGAGTTTGCTAAAATGGGAGAGTTAATCGAAACCACCCGCCGTTTGCATCGAGCTGAAGTTGAAGAAAAGAAACGTTTATCTGAAGAAAATAAGGATCTATCCGCCGCTCTGGGAGAAATGAGGAGGAACCTTTCTGAGAAAGATGCCCGGATTCTTGAGTTGAGCGCTGAACATAGCTCCTCGTCCGCCCGTATCGCAGAATTGGAGATGGCATTAGTAGAGAAAGATGCCCAGCTGAATGAGGCCGTTCGTTGCCACGGAGAATTGGATTTACAAAATGATAAACTGAAAGAAGATTTTGCCGTTCAGTCTCACCAAGTGGGTGCTCTTCAGGAAGATCTTGACTGGCTGATTCGGAAGGGTATATGTGGGCTATTCGGCAGTTTGTTGGGTTCCACTGAGTTTGTGACCCGGAACTCTCAACTTCAGCTAGAGAGTGTTAGGTTCGGCCAGTATCGTGGATGCCTAGATACTCATCAAGAATATTCTGAGCAGCTCCGTGATGCCAGATTAGTACACGACTATCCGGAGGCTCAAACAAATATCATGAGCCTGTTTGGTGAACTGGTGACACCTAATTATCCATTCCTTCAATCCCTCTCGTCTGGTGCAGCGTCTTTGGACGATATTAAAGAGCTTGTAAAGAAAACGGAGACTGATCCTGAGGATACAGGCGAAAGCTCGAATCGGGGAGGAGGGGCTTCCGCTCCGTAGTCAGTTTGTTATATTTTTCTTTCTTGTAATTGTTTGTTTACTGACTGACGACTGTAGGTTGTGATTGTTCATCCCGTTGTCTTTTGTATTTTTGTAATGCTTGTAATGGAAGGTCTTACCTTCCTTTGACCTTAACGATGTTATCTGTTTTCGTCTTTTATTCTCTGATCGTTTTTATGTAGCTCGTTTTTATTCACAAATTTATCTCGTATTCGTTTGTTAACTTGTCGCATTCGTTTATTTATTTATCGTTTTTGTTCGTTTGTCTTTCGAATAGGGTTTTATTTTCTAGCAAGGCGTCCCTCGCAGAATGGGAATAGGAAATGTTAACTTCCGATCCCTACCTATTTGCATGCTTTCGTCATCGGTGTAACCTTTCGTTAGGTCGCATAAGTCATTTTAACTTAGGAAATTTATAATGGCAAAAGAAAAGCTTTCGTACAAGGCATTTCATTGATCATTCGAAACTTTCGATTGTATTGGTAGTGGAGATTCACACTAACAATTCGTACAATATTCGCACCAAAAGGGTTACGCAATGATTCGTTAAACAGAAAAGAAAAACTAGAAATAAAACTTCCGCAGATTTTGCATATTCCATGTACGCGGAATGAACGAACCATCCATTGTTTCCAGAACGTAAGAACCGTTCCTTCGAGCCTCCTTTACCCTATATGGGCCTTCCCAGTTAGGGCAGAGCTTTCCAGGCTTGTGCTGGAGGCTCGCTTCGTTTTTACGTAAGACCAAATCGCCCACCTTGCACGCTGCTCACCGTACCTTCTTGTTATAATAACCTTCCGTCATAGACTTGTACGCTGCTTGCTTTAAGGCAGCGTTTTCACGCCGTTCGTCTATGATGTCCAAGTTGTGCCTTAACGCTTCTTCATTTTCTCCAAGATGGAAGTTTTCGACCCTTGATGAGGGGATGATAACTTCCAACGGTATCACGGCCTCCGCACCGTACACTAGACTGTAAGGGGTTTCCTGCGTTCCCCTTCGGGCCGTTGTTCGGTAGGACCATAATACATTTTGCAATTCATCTGCCCAACTTCCCCCCGTTCTTCTCAAACGTGTCTTGATCCCTTTCACTATCGTTCTGTTGGTGACCTCTGTTTGTCCGTTAGCCTGCGGGTGAGCTACCGACGTAAAATTTTGGCGTATACTCAATTCAGCGCACCATTTTCTGAACGGGTTGTTGGCGAACTGCTTTCCGTTATCGCTTACGACGGTGTGTGGGAGACCAAAGCGACATACAATCTGTTGCCATGCGAATTTAACAATGTTGGCTCCTGAGATACATGCTAATGGTTTGGCTTCTACCCACTTTGTAAAGTAATCGACAGCTACTACTAGGAAGCGTAAACCTCCGGGGGCTTTCGGGAACGGTCCGACAATGTCGATCCCCCACTGACAGAAAGGCCATGGACTGTGTATGCTGGTCAGGCTGACGGAAGGGGCTTTCGGAACGCTTGAATAAGCTTGGCATCCTTCGCACCTTTGCACGTATTTGTGAACATCTTTAGACATGCATGGCCAAAAGTATCCCATACGGAGCAGCTTCTGGGTTAACGACCTAGCTCCCGAATGCGACCCGCATAATCCTTCGTGGATTTCGCTTATAGCATTCTCAGCTTCCTGGCTTCCCAAGCATCTTAACCACGGGGTGGAGTATCCCTTTCGATACAGGACGTTGTTCCTGATGGTATATTTTCCGGCATTTATCCTTACCTTTCTGGCTTCGTTTGTTTCGGACGGTAGTACACCTTCCGTCAAATATAATCGAAAGGGGGTCATCCAACAAACTTCGTCATTTCCGATCTCTGCCACTTCCTCCTCTTCGATGCTTCGCTTTGACAATACTTCCACCAACACTTTTTTCGTTAAGTGGTGATACAACATTGCTGCTAACTTGCTGAGCGCATCAGCCTCCTTGTTTTTGGTTCGAGGGACCTGCGTGATCTCGAAACTGTCGAACCAGCTCACATGCGTCCGGACACGCTCCAGATATCGCTTCATGTGTACCTCCTTCGCCTCATAGGAACCATTGATTTGATTTACTACCAGCATTGAGTCTGCAAAAGCTTCCACCTTCCGGATTTCGAGGCTTTTGGCTAGGCTTAAACCGGCTAGGAGGGCCTCATATTCTGCTTCATTATTCGAGCAGGAAAAGTCAAATCTTAAGGCGTAGGTAACCCTTTCGTCGCTCGGCCCGATTAGGACTATTCCCGCTCCGCATCCGTCTGCTCCAGCTGCTCCGTCTGTATACATCTGCCATACTGAGGTAAGTTTTCGACCTACACTCGCGTCCGAACCTTCTTCCTCTTCAATTGCTAACACCCTTTCGTCGTCTGGCATTTCGACCAGGAAATCTGCCAACGCTTGACCCTTGATACTAGGCCTAGGTTTGAATGTAATATCGTATTCGCCTAATTCGATTGCCCACTTTGTCATTCGTCCTGACCGTTCCGGTTGTAGGAGTATGTTCTTGACTGGTTGGTTGGTCAGGACGGTCACCGAATGAGCTTGGAAGTATCTTTTCAAGCATCGGACGGCATATATCAAGGCCAAGACCAGTTTTTCAATTATCGAGTAATTGAATTCTGCCCCTTGTAGTGTTCGACTGACAAAATAGACAGGCACCTGCTTTTTATCCCTTTCAGCGATGAGTACTGAGCTAACGGCTTCCCTATTGGTGGAAAGGTACACGACCAACGGCTCTCCTGGTATGGGACTGGCCATGACAGGAAGGTTCCTCAAGTGTTGCTTAAGCTTCTCAAAAGCTTCCGTCGCCTCCTCTGTCCACTCGACCTCCCCTTTCTTTGTGCATCCATGCAATGCTTTGAAGAAAGGAACAGATTTTTCTGCTGACTTTGTGATAGGAAATTGAAATGTTTAGTTCTAGAGGGGGTAAAAGAGTAACATTATTATTATTAGGGTTAGTATATAAATAGTAGAGTAAGGCTTACGTTTTAGACAGACAATTGAATATTAGGTTTTGGATTACTCTTAGCATTGCTTTGAGCGGCTCTCTTGGAGAGAAGGGTTTTCCCTGGAACAATCATTCTATTTGTAGTTGATTGTCTTTTATCTATTTATCGTAATTCCGTTTTTATCTGTTTGTTGGTTCGTTTTATGCAATTGAATCCATTTGGGTTTGTTCTGAGTTTCACGTTCTTCATCATTGGTCCGACCTTGCCCTAGATCTGCCGATTTGCAACTCAATTTTACAGTAATTCTCGTTTTGCTTCTGTTCCATGGAAACTCGTTCTGTACAACAGCGTCTCGACCAACAAGAGGAATCGATTCAGCAATTGCAATCAGATGTGAAAGAAATCAAAGCTGCTCTCCAAGTTCTAGAGACCGATCGTGTGGAATCTGCTGAGTTTCACAAACTTATGATGGGATGGTTGAAACAACAAGGTAAACAACACAAACCTGATTCTATTGGGGGAAGGGGTTCTGGAATTCTCTTCACTTCTGATGAAGGGGATGACGGTAATGGTGGGGGTGGTGGATCTGGAATTGTTGGTGGTTCGGGTATGGGTGGCGGTTCGGGTATGGGTGGCGGTTCTGGTTTTTTTGGTGGTTTTGGAGGTGATATCGATTCTGGCGGGGGTGGTGTTAATCCTCAAGGTGGCGCTATGGCTCTGCCATGGGCTGTGAAAAAAGTGAAGCTGCCCGAATTTTATGGTTTCGATCCTCAGGGGTGGATTCAAAAGGCTAAACTGTTTTTCGACATCAATCGAACTCCAGCAGAGCTTCGGATTCGTTTGGCTCAGTTGAGCATGGTTGGAGTCGCTCAACACTGGTTCACGATCGTCACACAGGTTCACGATTCTATTACTTGGGATCAATTTCAACTTGAACTTTTGCAACGTTTTAGCGGTCTTGAAATTCAGAATCCGTTTGAGCAACTAGCTTCTATTAAACAATCGGAATCCATTCACGATTACATTGATGATTTCGAGTACTTGTTGTCGCTTGTTCTGAAATTGCCAGAATCACAAGCTATGGGGTATTTTGTTTCGGGATTGCGAGATGAGGTTAAACGATGGGTTCGGCTTCATCGTCCTCAATCTCGATTGGATGCCATGTACTTGGCTAAAGATGTCGAGGAGATGCTTCATCCTTGATATTGGCAGATTTATACATACTTTTATCTGCCAATATACCTATTTTTATATGTGTTTATCGATTAGAATATGATGTTATCACTCAAATTGTAGTTTCCATTATGTTTTTCAGGCTATAGAAGAAAAAGTAACAAAAACGGGTCAAAACGATTCAAGAAATGAAGAAATGCAGAAATTCAAGAGATAGCGCCGCTATCTATGGATAGCGCCGCTATCTATGTCGCTATCTCCGTCGCTATTTCAGTCCAAAACGCTAAAATGAGTCGCTGTTTGATGTCACAAAGAGGAGATAGCGCCGCTATCTTTTAGATAGCGGCGCGAAAAATGGCGGGATTCGAAAATAGCGACGCTATCGAGCACTTAGCGACGTGATTTTGTGCGATCTGACACCTATTTAAGCGAATTTGCAGATCTGATTCAGAACTTTTTGACCTAATTTCGAAAGGCAGCCGAAAAATACCAAAGGAGCACTCAAGATCAAGATTTCAAGGCTTAAACATTGGTTTTCTATCACTTTTGATTATCATTATGTTTATGTTTATATTTCTTTACGTTTGTTTGATAATTTTTAGCATGTCTATGTGCTAATCATCATATATTCGCTATGATTAGATGAAGTTAGGGTTTTAGGTTTGGATATTCTTAGGATTTGATGATGAATGTTTGAATACTTATATTTTTAACAAAGAACCTTTTTGTTAAACCTCTAATTTTGCATTATTGAATCTGTTTATTAATTAATTGGCTAAATATTGACAACATTGAATTGATCTAGTAATTCCCCTGACTTTTCATACTTTTGACCTAGTCAGCGACTCACTAGAAATAGGGGTCCGAGATTTGATACCAATAACCTAGGTGAAACTAAAAGTCTGATCTTTAGAGAAGAAATTCCTAGGATTAGAAGGTCTCGGAAAGCCGGGCCTAGTTAGAAGTAATAAGCAGGAGTGTGGATTTAAACAGATTTCTTGAGAAGAAATTCCTAGAGATCATATTAGATTCATTGTAAGGTTTTGAGAGAAATCTAGTTCCTTAAACTCCTAGAACATGAATTAAATCGGTACTTTAAAACCAAACCTATACCTAGACGGATTCGAGTCATAGTGAATATACTCCTTAATATTGAAACACTTCTTCGTCATTTTCGATCAATTGTTTATTTTAAATAATAAATTTTAGTTTTATTATTCAGTTTGCAAATAAAGATATCCCAAATGAAAACCCTTTTCTATTATTCGTTCAGTTTAATTAATTAGTTTTATATTACATAATCAGCTTAATTGTTCCCTGTGGAGACGAATAAACCCGAATTTACTTACCTAAACTATATTGCTCACGATTAGGTCATACTTGCCTAAGAGTGTGGTAATCTAGGAAAGGTGTATTTTAGGTGATTATTTTATAACTAGATTTTACACATCAATCCTTCCTCGGCTAACGTTTCTCAGTCTCGGTTTCGGTATCAACAGTTGGGTGGACTTGGGGACAATCTCAAAGGAGATAGAGGTTCAATGTTTGGTCAATCGCTAATTTGTGGGACGCCCTTGGTGGATTCGGGACTTAAGGGGGCTGATTCTCCTCCGGTTACTAGCCCGCGTCAATCTGTGTCAACTCCATTGGAGGGACCTCAAGTGTTAAGTCGGGATCGTGGTGTGCGGTCTTTGTCTCGCACAGAGTGGGAGGAAAGGCGGAAGAAAGGATTATGTTTTCGTTGCGGTCAACAATTTGGGCCAACTCACAAATGTCCGGAGGGGAAATTACGGGTTTTGTTGTTGGGAGATGATGAATACGAAGCTAACGGAGGAAACCTCTACCAATATGAGGAGTTGGGGTCACCGGAGCCGTCTTTGCGGGACTTAGCGGGCCCGGGTTCGTGAGCATCATAGGATCTTTTTTCTGAACAAGTCTTGAGGTCAAGACTTTTTTGAAGGCGGAAGTATTGATAGGAAATTGAAATGTTTAGTTCTAGAGGGGGTAAAAGAGTAACATTATTATTATTAGGGTTAGTATATAAATAGTAGAGTAAGGCTTACGTTTTAGACAGACAATTGAATATTAGGTTTTGGATTACTCTTAGCATTGCTTTGAGCGGCTCTCTTGGAGAGAAGGGTTTTCCCTGGAACAATCATTCTATTTGTAGTTGATTGTCTTTTATCTATTTATCGTAATTCCGTTTTTATCTGTTTGTTGGTTCGTTTTATGCAATTGAATCCATTTGGGTTTGTTCTGAGTTTCACGTTCTTCATCACTTTGCGAGGAAACGTCCCAACGCAGCCAGTTTCCCGTTCAGACTTTGTACATCCTTTACTGTCCGAGGAGTATGCATCTTTAATAGCCCTCCTACTTTATCAGGGTTAGCCTCGATTCCTTCCGTTGTCACCATATGCCCCAAGAACTTCCCTTTGCTCACCCCGAAAGAGCACTTCTTCGGGTTCAACTTCATGTTAATCTTTGAGAGTTGCACCAACGTTTCCTCAATATCTTCGATTAGATTAACATCACTCTTACTTTTGATGACCATATCATCGACATATACCTCTAGGTTCCTCCCAACCTGTTTCTCGAACGCCTTGTCGACCAAACGCTGGTAGGTAGCCCCAGCGTTCCGGAGGCCGAAAGGCATTTTGACGTAACAGAAAGTTCCCTTTTCTGTGTGGAACGCGGTTTTCTCTTCATCCCCCCGAGCCATTTGAACTTGATGGTATCCTTTATAGGCGTCCAAAAAAGATTTCCACCGATACCCGCCTAAGGACTCTACCTTCTGCTCAATCTCCGGAAGGGGATAGCTGTCTTTCGGACAAGCTTTGTTGAGGTCCTTAAAATCAACGCACATGCGCATGGACCCATCTGCTTTCTTAACCAGGACGGATTGGCAATCCATTCGGGATATTGAGCACTGCGTAACACCCCTGCTGTCACCAAACTTTGTACCTCTTCGTTGACCACCCTATTTCGTTCTGCCGCCATTCTTCTTTTGGCCTGCTTCACCGGAGGGAAGCTAGGGTTGATCATGAGCTTATGCTCGGTCACCTCCCGCGACACTCCTGTCATGTCCCCGGGTGTCCAAGCAAACACCCTTTGGTACTTTTTCAACAAAGCTTCCAGCTCGCTTCTCAATTGTGGGGGCAAACTTCCCCCCATTCGAATGGGAGTCTCCGGGTATTCCGAATTAATCACCACCTGCACCTCCTCTTGTTCCGTCCAACTATCTTGATGTGTGATGCTGTTACATTCCAACGGAGGCATGGGCATGCTTCGGACAGTGATCACCCCTTGACCGGAAGGGAATTTTAGTAAACCATGTATCGTGGATGCGATTGCCTGAAACTGCCACATCCCTGTTCTTCCCAAAATGGCGTTGTACCGTGAAGGAGCCTCGATGATGATGAACTCTGCCAAAATTGTTTTGCTATGGAAGCTTTCCCAATCAGCTAACACGAGGGGGAGGTGGATCTTTCCCTTAGGCCAGACAGACTGCCCGGAGAATCCGACGACAGGAGATTTAGCGGGCTTTAGGAGGGCTCGAACGTCAGGAGGGAATTTTTCGAAGCAGTGATTGTACATAACGTTGGCTGAACTCCCTCCATCAACATAAATTCTACGGACCATCGTCTTAGCCACTATACCGAAGATAACTAGCGGTTCCGTTCCGACATATCCATCAGGAACGGGCTCCCCCCTTCCGAACTCAACAATTCCTCCCTTCCTTTTCCCTAGGAAGGAAGGTTCCGACTCCCCTTCGATTGCGAAAATCTCCGCATTATAGGCAGCTGCGTCTTTCTTCGGTTCAACCACGTTCGCCTCCGTTCTTTCTTTACCCTGGGCTTCCTTGTCTCTCTTGTAACTTTCACAAGTCGCAGTGGCGTGACCCATGATCTTGTGAAAATCACAATAAGCGTTCGGATCTCTCGGGTACTTCTTTCTCCCCACTCTTCCGTCAGTCCTTCGGGCTTCCGTCGCGGCGTAAACTTCTGGTCTGTACGGACCATACCTATCGCCTTGCGACCTCCCTTCCGGGATTCTAGCTTTGTAGGGGGACCTTCCGGAAAAACTTGCTTTCGCGAACTGTAACACCGCAAAATTTAGGAAGCGTTTTTTTTTTAAATGCCCGAAGGCGATTAGGTTATCCTCTAGGTTAGTTTAGTTTAGTTTAGTTTACAAACAAGGTCCCACAATAAGCTTCCAAAATGAACATTACTTAAACAATACAAAACGGTGTCACTTAAACGACATGGCTCATTTTTCAAAACATAACAAAATGAGCTTGGTCACTCATCCCGTCCAAAGCACCGATCACCTGAAAAGATTCAACGAGGGAGGGATTAGCACAAAGCTAAGTGAATGAATATAATCTACAAATTCTGTAAAGCCCAACAAGCTGGCATAGACATCTCTACTATCTAAAGGCCACCTAACCACATATCACTGTTCCCTAAAACACGGAAGTTATAAAACATCTCCGGTTGGGTCATCACTTAAACCCGGAAGTTTAAATAAACATCTCCGGTTGGGTCATCGCTGGAACACGGAAGTTTAAATAAACATCTCCGGTTCGTTCAAGAAGATCGGGGTCCTGTCGGAGCCTTAAACCATGGTCGGCCAAACCACGGTAACCGATAGCGGTTCGTGACCAACACCCGGGCAACTCCCTCCCCTTGACCATGCAACAAATACAGGTAAGGTCGGATACCCTTTAGTCGACACCCATTGCCCAGCGCACTGACTTCTCAAACCTCGGTCACCAAGTCAAACCGAGTTCCGTCAAGCCAAGTCTCTTCACCTATGTGCACAAGGTCATGTATGGTATTCCCTAACACTAGGCATACATAACAAGTAGACCATCTACGAAAAACACCGCGAAAAACGTCACAACTGAGTTCCCAATCGCGAACTCTAGTTCGCGATCGCGAACTATTGTTCGCGTCGGGAACTCGTATCGTGATCTAGTTCGCGACGACCAACCAAATCCGCTGGAGCTACTTCGCGATCGCTAAGTGGAGTTCGCGACGCGAACTCCCCTTATCTGGTATGTTCCTGCAATTTTCTTCAAGGTATGCAAATACCAACCAATTTAAACCAAACACAAGTTGGAGGTTAAATCCACTCACCGAAACCTTCCACTTGCCGAGCTCAGAGGTCTAATGTTTCTGAGTCCCGATCCCGATTCCTGTACACCAAAGGAATACCGAATTAGTATATAATTCCAATAAATTATAAACAATGTTAAATATGCATTTAACACTAGCACTTGCACTAACTAGATAGCCAAACACTTAAACCATCATATGAACATGTCATGACCATCTACACTTACATAGCAAGTCAACTAGTCATTTGCAAGTCTTACATTCAAACGGGTCAAACCGTGTTATTAAACAATAATACATCCTACAATTGTAAACATAACATCAACTTGCAATTCACCAAATGTTACCAATAACATTACTAATCACATAATCCTAACAAAATACTTACACTTTCACAATCCAAGTTATTTTAAATCATTTTACCACTAAATGGCCCAAACGGGTCAAAATCACATAATTGCCAACATGCCCGATTATTACCTCTTTAATCCTACAATGAACTTTACCATGACATTAAACCACATTTGGCAATTCATAATCATATAACAATTCATCAAGTTCAAGTCACCAACAATCCATGCATTTTACTTCCAATTTACTAGTTAACCATTTTTAACTAAAAACATCCAAACACAACTACAAATGCTATAGTATACCATTTAGCAAATCATAACTAATTAATCAATCTAACAAGTTCATAACTATCACAACTCAACTATTTTACTTCAAAATCATAAGTTATAACTTTTGACCCAAATCATCCAAACACTAGCTATCAAATCTCACCAAAACTTGACATACTCCATAACTAACATAATTGACATATTATCACTTCCTACATATTAATTCAACCCACATTAACATTAAAACCCATATTAAGTCAAGTTAGAAGCATAAACCAAAACCACACAATTGATACACACACACACACACACGAACACACACACACACACACACACACACACACACACACACGAACACACACACTCACCCATGTGTACATTTTGCTAAAAAGGTTGTACCTTGTGCTAAAATACTTGTACCCATACAACAAAACATGCCAAACTTAGTGTAAACACTTAACACACCATCTAACACAATAATCACCAACCAAATCTCAAGAACACATAAACCCTAATTTATCAACTATCATGAAATCGAAAATGAACACATATAGGTTGAAGCTTACCTCAAGAGCTTTCCAAAAACGGGTTTAGATTTAAGATTGAACAAGAGATGAGCAAGAGATCTTCATAAAACTCCAAGAACACAAATGGGTTTTAAAGGATTTTGAATTATAAAAGTCTAAAATGAAATAAAGATGGAAAGAGTTGGGAAGCCAAAAGAAGAGAAAGAGGGGGCTGCCCTCTTTCACGCCACCAGCCAAGACAAGGGGGAGAGGGGCCCACTTGTGACTTTTTCAGTTTTTAAGCAATACAATCTAAAAAGTCCCTTTCGTAGTTAATTTATTTAAAATACCAAACGAGCTCCAATTTTAAAAAACGAAAGCATTTCTGGAGACGAAATCCGACAAGGAATCTAAAGATATAAAAATCACATTTTTATTTAAACATTTCAGAAAACAGATATTTTAATCCCTTGATTAAAATATCACAAAAGGACAAAAGTCAAACAATTCATTTAACACTTAATCAATTTATTCCACATATGGTCAAATAGATATTTTTCCAAATATCATTATATATCTAAAACATCTAGGCCGGTTTTAGGATGTTACAACTCTACCCTCCTTAAAGAGGATTCCGTCCTCGGAATCCTAAAACACAACTCAAATAGCAAATATTTATCACAATAAGTTTACGACTCTATCCCAATCACTTTCACGTATACATGCTCAAACAAAATCATATCCAATATGACATGCACTTCATAGTATACTTAGCAATTCCAACTTTTCCATATTATGTTCCCGCAAACATCGTCATTTCAATTAACAATCTAATCATTTCTGTAGTCTACACTTACTCCAAATAATCTCATTACTCATATAGCATTTACCATTCATAACAAGTTAGCATTCTTCATGCCATACCAGCGATCCACATGCATATGTTTAAGAATTTTCTTACACAAAGTCACAACAATTACCCCAAGTCTCAATTATCTACTCATTTTCTTCTTTATTCTAACAAAATTTACAACCTTGACCCGCAATTTTAAGAATTTCCAATAACAATTTCCGGTCTTAATCAACTAATTTTCAAAAAATACACTTTCATAAAATAACGTCACATCAATTTTTGCATACTAGGCACGAACTGGTCAAAATCAAGCAATTCATCGTGACACTATCAAAGTCCTTAGTTAACAATACTTCTAACAATCATCAACTATTTTATGCATAATTAGCCATATTACAAGGATGACAAGATTTTACAAAGTCAAGTTGCACGTTTTGACAAAACAAGTCGGAGTCTACACAATTCAAGTCTACCCCACAATTTCATTACATTCATGGCAATACAACTAGCATCATCTTTTATACCCAATTAGTCATACCTGTGACCTAACAGATCAAAACAAGTTTTTATTATCCAAAAATTGTTTTATTACATCCATATCATGTTAAAGTATTTAACAAAACCAACTTATACAATTAACAACAATTATCATCATAATTAAGGTCTAGCGACTAAATGCATCCAATCAAGTCTTGACACTAGTTATCTTTAACGGGTCAACAATAAGAAATTTATCACGACGATTTCAAACATACAATTCACAGTTCATTAACATGTCAAACTCATGTGACGACTAATAAGCATTTTCAATTACCTGACAACTGTTACTTAGACTCCAAGTCAATCAATCACAATTCAACTAGTCCTTAACTCTTACTTATTAACATCCAAATAACATGATACTTTGGTGGAGGATATCTTCCTTCTTCTTATCTCCCAACGGAAGTGAACTCTGTCTTACGAGTCCTCCTCGGAGGGGATGGATCTCTGTACACCTCTTCTACTGGCTCTTCATCACTTGAGTACGTTAGGCTTCTCTCGACTCCTAACGTACTTCCTTTCAGCTTTGTCTGAGATTTTTCCATCTGCCTCATTTTACGAAATTTGCAGAAGAGGTTGTATTCTTCCAATTCTTCCGGGGTAGGCTCGCTTCCTCCACTGGTAGGTGGCGGACAGGTGGAGGTCGATACCGGCGTCAATACCCCTTCCGTCGGCTCCCTGGGTCGAATCGGTGTCACTCGTTCACGATTAACGTCATTTTTCGGATTTTCTTGGACCATTTTGTTCGAGAGGTCCCATGGATGGCGCCAAATGTTGATTCACGAATCTCCCGAACGGTTGGAGGGACGTCTACCGCTCTATGGATCCTGCAATCAACGAGATAAACCTAAGTCAGATGCTCCTCGGGAGGTTTCCCGTGAGAACACTCCGACGATCAAGTTAGTAATCGGTATATATGTGTGTAAGTATGACGTGAGGTCGTGATCGGTACGTACAATATTGATTGTTAGCAATAAATGAGGTAAGCAATAAATGTACCGGAAGGTGATGATCCACATTGAGCACCAGAGGGCCCTATTTATAGCTGGTCGTCTTTAGGCGGGAAAAGGAGGCAACCTACTTCGGACCGGTCGCACTCGGGTTCTGCGGATATTAGGTCGTCGCAAGAGGCTTTGGACCGGAGGGTAAAACCTTACCCTCGCGCCGGAGCCGCCCTAGGGACTTGGTCGCATTTAATGCGATTGTATTTAGCGAAGCATCCTTTCCGTAATTCCCGTATGTCGGTTGGATCGCGATTCTCGGGATCATCAACATATCTGCTTCCGCGCAAACCTTCCGTTCAGGGAGGATCTGTTCAGACCTTTCATTCCGGAAAGTCTCGTTCAGCCGTTTGGTCGGGAAGGTGTATGCGATACACCTCATTAGTAAACAGACAGAAGTTTGCAAGCTATGCGTGGTCAAAAGAGGTAGCTACCATATTCATGGAGAAGATGGTAAGATGGCTATATATTAATCAAATCATGCTTTGATTTCGGCCCATTACTTCCAAACCGGAAAATGCTGAGAAATATTTATAAGACAAAGTATGTAAGAGTAAAAAACATTGAGGATCTGGTTATGGCGGCTTGTGGAAGTAATTAAGGTTATCTAGTCATATTATATATGGATCACGATGGAATCTGTGACTGGGGTTGGAATGCATTTAGGTTACACGGATGATGAGATATCATATTGAAGAATCTAGAGAATGACAGTTGTCCATGTTAGACAGAGAAGTAAACAAGGAAATGATCACCTCCATTCCAGCTCATATCCTCCAACGGCTACACCATGATTTCCTAAATCACCATTAAGACCATTCCTTTTATGTATTAAACTCTTTGTGTATAAATAGAGCTATTCCCTGTAATGTTAGATATACAAGAAATACAAAAAAAACACAATTCATATAATTATCATGGTATCAGAGCAGGTTCGTTCATCATCTACCGAATAAACCTGAAAATTTTCGATTTCAACGAGCTGCCATGTCTAACGACGGTAACTCGGAAACCTCTTTATCTATCCAAATTGACAATCTGTGGACTCATGGCCACAAAACAATCACCAAAAGCGTCGCACAAGAGAAGGGACAACATGATGTTGGCGGAAACAACACTGATCGGAAAACAAGTTCCGGATTTGGTGGTGTAGCAGCAGGTCTCGGCGATTTTGGGGCAGAACAAGCTGGGTTTTCTGCTGAAAATGGAGGTACAGCGGGTAAAGGCTCGATTAGCTTGAAACCCCCCTCTTACTTTTCTTGTTTGTTAAATAATACCCCTTGCACATTTATTAATTCAAAACATGTCTCACAATCGTCAATGCAAAAACGGTCAAACCGAGCCTCACTGTCAAAAGATGCATTTTCCAAAACAAACAATTTATTAAATTCCATTTTTAATACACCAAACTTTAAATGCCATCGATTTAAATCCAAAACAAAAAAAGGTGCTTTTTCTTTTAATTCCTTTTCTATTAATTCTAAAAACCGATTTAGATACAAAACAAAAAAAGATGTCTTTTCTTTTAATTCCTTTTTTATTAATTCCAAAAACGATTTTAATACAAACTGTTTTATTAAATCCAAAAATTTCTCAAAACCAAAAAGAGAAGCTTGTTTAAAACAAACCACTTTTATTCATTATCTTGATAAAACATATAATTATTGTCAAAATTTTCAAAAATGTGACCAAACAAATACTAAAAGTGGTTTAGTAAATATGGTTCGTAATGTTCAAAAACCGGAACCGTTATGGATATTTGATTGTGGGGCTACGCATACAATGACCTACGACTTATCTGATTTTAAAACAACTAATAAACCAACTAAAACCTTTATAGAAATGGCAAATGGAGAAAAACTTCATGTAAAAACGGGAGGAAGTATTGAGATCTCTCCAACTCTCAAACTCTCTAAATGTTTATATATTCCGGAACTATCTCATAAACTTTTATCCATTAGCCATGTCACAAAAGAACTAAATTGTTCGGTGCTCATGCAACCGACTTTTTGTATCTTGAATGATATCAGGACAGGAGCGATAATTGGGCGTGGCACTGAAAAGAACGGGTTATATTATGTGGATGAAGTAACTCAAAGTGGAAGTGCAATGCTATCTCATGGAACAACAGAAAGGGAGGCATGGTTGTGGCACAGAAGACTAGGTCACCCATCTATCAGTTATTTACATACTCTTTTTCCAAAACTTTTTACTTTAAATTCTAAGTCACATTGTGAGACATGTGTGTTTGCCAAAAGTCATCGAAAAACGTTTAAACCAAATTTTACAAGAGTTGACCAACATTTTTCATTAATTCATTCAGATGTGTGGGGCCCTGCCCCAATCGCGGGGGGGGGGGGGGGGGGGGGGGCACAACTTTCGGTTTTTTGTTATGTTTGTTGACGATTGCACTCGTATGACCTGGTTATACTTATTAAGAAATAAAAGTGAAGTTTTTGATAAATTCACTTCTTTTTTCACCATGGTCCAAACCCAATTTCAAAAACCTATCCAAATCCTTAGGTCCGACAACGGTGGAGAATTTATTAACTCAGATATAAAACTTTTTTGACAACAAAAAGGTATAATTCACCAAACCTCATGTCCTCATACCCCTGAACAAAATGGTGTTGCTGAACGGAAAAATCGTATCCTTTTGGAAATTACTCGAGCACTTCTAATAGAATCTCAAGTCCCAAAATCTTTCTGGCCCGAAGCCCTTGTTACTGCCGCCTATCTCATCAATCGTCTACCCACAAATATTTTAAAGTTTAAAACTCCGTTACAAGTTCTTACTGAGTATACTAAACCTCCTCCTATTCTCACTCTAGAGCCACGTATCTTTGGTTGTACCGTATTTGTCCACATACCCAAAACTACTAGATCTAAACTAGATCCTTGTGCGGAAAAATGTGTGTTTGTCGGGTACGGGGTAAACCAGAAAGGTTACAGGTGCTACAACCCTAAAACTCGACGTATGTTTACTACTATGAACTGTGATTTTTTAGAAACAGAATACTACTACTCCAACCTCAGTGGTCAGGGGGAGAGCACGAATTATACGAATGACACACTGAGTTGGCTTGAAACAGCAGACACAACAAAAATCAACCAAAACAATCCTTCCACAGAAGCTCAACATGCTGAAGACGCTACAACAAAAACTCAATCTCCTCAACATACTCAAAACAATCGTTCCACAGAAGCTCAACATGCTGAAGACGCTACAACAGAAACTCAATCTCCTCAACATATTCAAAACAGTCGTTCCACAGAGGCTCAACATACTGAAGACGCTTCAACAGAAATTCAATCTCCTCAACATACTGAAGAGAGTGCCCCCCAAGAATCGACTCCTACCCTGGTACCCGAGGTAAGTGACCCATCCCCTACTAACAATCTATACGAACAAGAAAATATGCAGGGATCAGGTCAAGAAGATGAAGAATTCACAACAATACAAGAAGACCAACCTGAACAATATACTTTACCTAAAAGATCAAACCGAGGCATTCCACCTAACAGATACTCACCGGAAAGAGAGACAAAGAGGGGTAGGTATCCAATGGCCAACATAGCCAAAGGAAACTTATCTAAACAAGCCAAAGCCTTCACCGTAGCCCTATGTTCCGAATCAATCCCTACAAACGTCGAACAAGCATTTAAATCCAGACAATGGAAAAAAGCAATGGAAGAAGAAATGAAAGCACTTGAAAAAAACAATACTTGGATCAAATGTACCCTACCACCAGGAAAGAAAACCGTTGGGTGTCGATGGGTATTCACAATCAAATACAAACCTGATGGAACAATTGAAAGGCACAAAGCAAGACTAGTGGCAAAGGGTTATACACAAACATATGGGATTGACTACTCAGAAACCTTCTCTCCTATAGCAAAAATCAACACTATCAGAGTCCTTTGTTCCGTAGCTGCAAACCAAGAATGGCCCCTGCACCAGTTCGATGTAAAAAATGCTTTCTTACACGGAGAACTACATGAAGAAGAATACATGGAAGCTCCACATGGCTTCACAAATAATTTCAAAGAAAGGGAAGTGTGTCGCCTTAAAAAATCTCTTTATGGTTTAAAACAATCACCTAGAGCTTGGTTTGGGAGATTCACCATAGCTATGAAAAGCTATGGGTTCAAACAAAGCAACTCAGATCACACTTTATTTCTTAAAAGAAGAGGAAAATTGATAACATGTCTAATAATTTATGTTGATGATATGATCATTACAGGTAATGACAAGGAAGAAATAGCAAAGCTAAAAGGAAGTTTGTTCTCAGAATTCGAAATGAAAGATTTAGGAAACCTCAAATACTTCCTAGGAATCGAAGTTCTAAGGTCAAAGCAAGGAGTCTTCATGCACCAGAAAAAATACATTCTTGACTTATTGGCAGAGACTGGTATGATTGATTGCAAACCCGCCGAAACGCCAATGATCATGAACCAGAAACTTCTTATCAACGAAAAAAATGATCTAGCTGACAAAATGAGATACCAACGAATGGTGGGAAAATTGATATATCTCTCACACACTCGTCCAGATATAGCATATGCTGTAGGGGTAGTGAGTCAGTACATGCACAGACCACAAAAACCCCACATGGACGCAGTCTTAAGGATCGTAAGGTATCTCAAAGGAACAGTAGGGCATGGGATCTTGTTTAAATCAAATGGTCATCTAGAAACTCAGCTATATACAGATGCAGATTGGGCAGGAGATAAAAACGATAGAAGATCAACAGCAGGGTACTTCACTCTTGTCGCTGGAAACCTTGTAACATGGCGTAGCAAGAAACAAAAGGTGGTTGCCCTATCTAGTGCAGAGGCAGAATTTAGAGGAATTGCAAACGATAGAAGACAGAATGTTAGATATACAAGAAATACAAAAAAAACACAATTCATATAATTATCAGTCCATGTTTCACAACAAACTGTTACAATGAGGTCCAGTGGGTAGCATACCGGAGGTTAGGAGATCCACATCCGGATGTGGTGGTTTGGCTGACGATAAATTTAATTTGAAAAATTAGGTTTGGTGAAATACTGTACGTGCACAGTGAGAGTGTGTTTGGAGAAAAAGTCAGAGATGACGGTTCCGTGCGATGTTTGGAAGATGGATTTCGTTGGTTTTAATTTGCTTGGCGGCTTGACATTCAAGCTGCTTTAAGCTTGGGACGCTTAAATTTTCATGTGTTACAATAGTTTCTTGATTTAGGGAAAACGCAGGCTCGCTCTTATGAATTTTCTATTTATTTAGTTTTATTTCTCAGCTTATTTTGTTAGGTTACAATTTTGTCCTAATTTTGTGCACAGCGGCCGTGCCAAATATTAATACAAGTAGACTATACAAGCTTTGAGTTGTTAGGTAATTTTAATATAAACTCTAACTAGTCTCAATCACCTCAGCTTATTTGTTAGGTTTCAGTGACTTTTAAACAGTCAGGACTCTTGATCCTTATCTTCTCACGCACCTATCAAATTAAGGTGTAATTAATGTGTTGGCTATTGTATTGGTGTAAGGTAAGGTGTATAAGTCATTGATTCAAGTACCGCTATTAACAAATTGAAGTAGAGTTTTTAAGACAGTGTAACACTACAAAAAGGTTACTTTTAGAGAATACATGTATCGTTTCTAAAAGTAGAGTTTTTAAGAGGGTTTGTTGTCTCAATATCTATTTTTTTTTAAGTCAAATACTTTTCAAAATTATGAGATCACAAGTGGTCCTAAAAATGTAGCGGCACCAATATCTCAAAAATATAGAGACATGTGTGATCTCTAAAAAAAAAAAAAAATTTAGCAACATTTAACATGCCTATTAATTTAGATAAAGAACGTTTTTTACATAGTGAAAGAAGGCAAACGAGCCACAAGCTGTGCCGCTATTCCATTTTGAATAATTCATAGTTTTTAGAGATTGACGTATGAAACTAAACCAAATTTAATTAAATAATTCATACTACAAATTAGTATTTACCAAAAACAAAACTTGCAGTTCAAGAATATAAAACTTTAGTTTTTCACTTTTATATTTCAGTTTCACTTTCTCTTCTTCATAGAACCTAATTTGCAGAATCACTACTTTGGTCACAGAATTCATAACAACTGTTGTAAGGCGAATGGTGGCCGGCAATGACAATATAGGCGGAGCTCTTTGGTGTGACATGTTTCAATATTAGGAGAATTTGCTATTTCAACTAAACCCAGAACTAAATACAAACCAAATAGATAATTTTTGTATTTGCTCAAAAATTAATTCAAAATAAATTTTTGGTTACAGCTAAAATTAAAAGGGAAAGTTGTGTTTGTATCTGTCACATAGAGGGTGTTTGGGATTGAGTTTAATAGTAGATTATCTGATTATTACGTTTTCAAAATGCAATAATCCGATTTGTAGTGTTTTGATAAGAAAACCCAATAAGTGATTTATTAGCGTTTTTACCCAATAAGTGATTATTACCTGCTTTTTGCAAACGCGGTTCTGGAGTACTGCCATCAGATACTTTATACCCATTATACCCTTCTTCCTCAACCCCCAATATACCCTTCTTCTCACACAATTCACACACGAAGAAGAGGAGCTGTCGCCTTGCCCCAATCTTCACCGTCGCCACACCTTCCGGAGCCCACGCCCACGCAGATGCTGGCCATCCCCTTGCAACCGCTGTTGTTGCCGGCCATCTCCTTGCAACCGCTGTTGTTGCTGCCTCTATAAACATTTTCTTTCCTTTATTTTTCCTCTGTAAATAATTCACGGGTATCTGCAGTTTTCCTTTTATTTTCTCTCGCTAATGGTACGTGATTCTACTACAATCGTATCCTAATTTTACAGTGAAATCTATGATAGAAATTAGGTATTGATAGGAAATTTAGTTTTCAATTAGTAAACAGAGGAGTTATAGTGTGAAATAGATGATTGTCATGAGGAGCTCAAAAGATGGATCTACTCCCATTTTATTCTTATTGGTGTAATTTATTTGGTTGTATTCATGATCTCAGTATTGATTTTTGTGAATTGATAATGTTTGTACTCAGCTCACGGTTTCAAATTTGTTCATCAATATTTTCTTAATTTATTTCAACAAATACAAGAATGTTTATTTTAGTCATTTTACCTATTAACTAATCAATATTTGCTTTGCTAAACACTAAACAAAATGATTATTACGATTTCAAACAGCATAATCAAATCCAAACACTAGTTTTCAGAATCACGTTTTGTAACCGCTGATTATCTGATTATTCGTTTTCAAAACGTATAATTTATTTTGAATAAGCAATCCCAAACACCCCATATGTGAAAAATATCTTTAAACTTTCACTATTCATATGGCATGCTTGGTTTGGTGTAAAGTGATTAATAAGAAAATGAATGATAAAAGAGGAATGCAAAGTATGGATTGAATGGTTAAATCCATTTCATTTAATTTTATAGGTAATGCGTAGCCAATTTAATGTAACATGTCATAGTATTATAGCTTCTCTTGGATATCAATAAACTCTCTTCTCGCCAAAAAAATGCATTAAAAACGTCATTTTATTAACATGCATCTTTAAGGTGTATTTATAACAACGATACTTAATCCCGTTAAAGGCAACATATAAAAAGTGTGAACTGTAGACAATCATACACTCATACCTTACCCAGAGTAGAGAGTGTATTTAATTAACTTAGATTCTAAATATACCTTAACACACATTAATGAAATCTAATTTTTATATTTTGAGGAGATGTAATAAACGTATATATCAAGTTTAATGGAAAGTGCAAAGCAATGGAAACGAAAGGAAAACCTTGAAAGGTAGAACAGCGATCTATTAGAAAACAGCCAAGTAGGAGCATGAATTTGATAAGATTTAAAACAACAGATAATAAAAGAAATGAGTCCCTTATTCCAAGTACCAAATGCTGCTGTCCTCACATTAATTATCAAAACACAGCTTTTGAAGGTCAAAATGCATGGCACTCTTTTACAGAAAACAATAATAATAATAATAATAATAATAAAAATGATTATTATTCTGATTCAAAGTCTCGAAGATGAAACTTAGTTTAGTTGACAACATCAAGAACCAGCTTACGGGATTTAAGAACTGACCACCTCAAACGCCTATAGTATGCAGCTTGAAGCAGGGCCAGTGACAATACAAATATCCACTTAAATCCCATCTGCATAATTACATAACTAAAATCAGTATGCAAATTATATTCTTTTATTAATAAAGTCTACATACAGTTAACCTTATAAGTTTGAAAGAAAGTAAGGCTATTTACCAGTTTCCTTTCTTCCATTTCAGGCTCTGCAGCCCAACTTAAAAATGACACGATGTCTTTCCCCATCTGCACAAATTAAATTAAATTAAACTCATATTAACTATAAGCTAAACCCTAAAAACACAGTTGCAATTGCAATATAAACCTGAGCCTCAGTTGCAGGAGTGCCATCTTCATACTCAACAGCACCATCCATAAGCATTTTAGGCATTGCAATTGCTCCACCCGGGAAATAAGGATTGTAGTGCAGACCTTCCCTGATCTACAACCATATTATTCATACTTACCTCAATATAATAAAAAATCAAAAATAAAATAAATATTCAATACTCACCGAAACACCAGCAGGAGGATCACGGTATCCAGTCAAGAGTGCAAATACATAGTTCTGTCCATTGTGACGAGCCTAAACGAACAAAACATAACAAGAATCAGTTCAAATTTAAAATTAAAAAAAATAAATAAAAAAGAAAAGGAAAAAAGAACTATACTTTGGTGATAAGACTCAAATCTGGGGGATAGGCCCCACCATTAGCAAATCTAGCAGCTTGTTCATTAGGATAGGGTTGAGGAAATCGATCACTGAGTTTACCAGGTCGGGTGAACATTTCACCCTCATCATTAGGACCATCAACAACCTCTATTTCAGCAGCCATTGCTTTTGTCTCTTCTTCTGTGTATGCAACACCCACCAAATCACGGTATGAGATTAATCCCATCGAATGGCAGGATGCACATACTTGCGTGTACACTTGGTGACCACGTCGAATCCTGCTCATGGTCAAACATTCAAAAATATAAAAGTCAACTCTAAAAGATTATAAAAGTTAGATAGAAAAAGAAACTTACGAAGCATGATCATATGAACTGAGAATGCCTTGATGTGGCCAAGGGTAGCTTGGACACTCTAGACCATGTTCAGCCTCATCAGCAGATGCAATAGTTGTAAAACTCAAAAGACCTGAAACACCTGCTCCAAGTAATGCAAGTGCCCTCAAAGACTTCATTCCAGAACCTTCTTGATCCTTCTTTGAGATCAGAGATGACAAAACTGGTGGGGCCTGATTTTTTCAACAAGGAGTGCAACAATCATTCATTCAAATATAAGGATGAGGGAACATAGGTAACCCTATATTATGAAAATCGCCCAATACTAGTTCTGAAACATATGATAACAGTCCAGTTTCACTAGTTCTCAGATGTTTCTTTTCACTCGCATCACTAGAGCAAAAAGGGTTATACCCAAACACTTGGATTAACCATTAAAGCAAAACAGGAAACCATTAATTAAGCAAATGCAAACTATAATAATGCTTACAGTGGTCTGTGGATGAAGTCTGGTCCTCAGCAAGTGGTAAATTCCCCTACCACCAGCCATTTAATCCAATTTCCTGTGAACACAAATATCACAACTCAGAGTTAATCTCTACATCAAGTACCAAAATTTGCCCCCAACTTCTACAAGGTCACATGTGTACTAGCTCTAAAGAATAAATCACAGAATTGTAATAGGCTCTACCACTAAACACAGATAAGCTTAAACTAAACGTTATTTTTTAACTTTTGGCATAAAAATTCAAGAACGTTGAACATTGTTAGTTATTACAAGGACCTTAATTATCAAATTGTATTTTACATTTCGACTCACGAGGTAAGGTTTCACATCAAATACAATTACCTAATTTTGTCCATAACATGAAAACGCTACCCTAATTATCACAAGGTGGATTGTAAAGGAGCTGAAAGAACAAATTAATAACTTATAACATCGGCTCAAGATCTGATTTCGGATGTTAGACGGACTATGAGAACAAATCAATCAATAATCAGGAAATCAAACAACGATCATAACACATTAAAAGACAAACATACGCATAGCATCAATTTAGCATAAATGATTAGCATATTAGGGAGTACTTACAGGACGTAATCGGAGAAAGTAATCGTTGCCGGCGGCGTTAAACGGCCGCAGAGAGATCGAAGAACGAAGGAGATGAAGAAGAAATTATTCGCCCAAATAGAATGAATGAGATCTTCACTTTCGCTTCCCACAAGAACGATGACCATTCTATCATTTCACCTTTTCTCTAACACACGTGCTTTTGGTTGGGCCATAATCACGAAATGGGCTTAATGCTTTTTGCTTAAAATTGGGCTTCTAAGTACTTGGCTAGTTGAAAAAGTGATTTAGCTTCATGTTGTGACTAGTTATCTAGCTTCTATAATTGTACTTTTTTATAATATTATTTAAACAAATCTTCTTCTATATATGCAGCTACATGTGATTTTGGTTTGACAACTCACCCATTTGAAGCACCCTCATTGGTTCTTTATGCCATGTGTAATTCATTCATTGGCCAACGATTTCCTCTCACTTTTGCTAAACCTTGATATTCTGCATTTAATTAATTAATTAATACCATCCGGATTTAACGCGGGCCAAATCGTTGCAAATCCACCTAACAGCCTGTCAATGGAAACGTATTTATTAGATTAATTCTGATCTTTAAAAACAATTATATACCCCCAAAAATAAATAGCCAATACGAACCGATAATTAAGGCATCTTTTGAAAATCAAAATTATGCCAATATTCTCAAATAAAACTCAACCAAAATTCCGTTTATATCTAATGCAGTACATAATCGGTTCCTTAATTATCGTGATTTTCAAAACCTCTACCGGATTTTAAATATCGATAACCATCCACCCCTATAAAAACAATGCAAATATATTGTAGACTCAATTGTAAACCACCAACAACTATTCCCTGCATCAAAGAACTTCATCGGTTGAAGGTAAATGTCTCAGTTAAAAAAAATCGTCCAACAGCATTAGTGGTGAACCAATTCTGTTTGGTTCATCCCTCATAATTAAAACTGCATTTTAATTATTGTTCTAACTATAATGTCAAAACAAATACTTATATATTGTTCTTAATAAAATCTGCATGACCTTGCAGGTTACGACTTTGCAACACCCAGAACAAAGCTTCAATTTTAGGTATTTTAAAAACCCTAACACATGATTACATAATCCGAAAAAAATCCCAGAAACATCTTCTGGGAAACAGACTCCATAAATGATTGTTTTTTTGTGGAAAATATTAAAATACATAGCTGCAGTTTTTAATTTTTTAATATTGTTTATTTATCTTCTCCTATATATGCACCTACATATGATTTAGGTTTGACAACTCACCCGTTTGCAGGTCTGTGATTGGCTGATTATGCCACGTGTAATTCACGTATTGGTCAACTAATTCCTCACAATCTTCCTAACACTTCGTATGATGCAGTTTATACTTTGCGGGAATAAAGGGGAGGAAATCAATCTGTGTTCCACCTCACAGCCTGTCAAAGGTAATCTTTTTATTAGATTGATTCTGAAATTTAAAAACAATTAAATACCCCCCAAAAATACATAGCCAATATGCAATGATAATTACGACATCTTTTGAAATCCGGAATTATTAAGTCAATATTTTCAAATAAAAACTCAACTAAAATTCCATAATAATCTACTGCAATACATAATCTATTCCAGTGTTATCGTGATCTCAATTACCTATACCGGAATTTAAAATTTCAGTAACCATCCACCCCTATATAAACTGGACAAATATTGAAGACTTACAAGTAGACAGCCAACAACGATTCCCTGCATCAAAGAACTGCATCAGTTGAAGGTACATAATCATTCCTTCGATTTTTGATACGCAACATATCGTCATTATTTTGTCTTCATACATGTCTTTTCGAGATTAGATTCATACATGTAAGCATATCTCATGAATCTAATCTTTTTTGTTGTCTTCATACAGTAAAAAAAGTATTAAAGAAAACCCTACATTAGTCAAATATGATCATATTTCAGTTATAATAAATAGATAAAAATATAGTCTTTGATTAAAAGTATTAAATATAAAAAGAATTTTACTTTAAAAGTCATAATTAAATATAGTAAGTATTAAAAATCATAATAGACTTTAAAATGTAAATAAAAAAAATACTAAGAATAATAAATTCTCTAAAATTTTAATTATTACTATTTTTAGATGTATCTGAAATTCTTTTCGATATTATTACAAACATATTTATTATAGTGATAAATAGTCAACTGCTCTTTTATGGTTTTTGTAGCATACGTTCAACTGTTTTAATACTCATGTTTCTATTTGTATTATTCTATTATTCTTTGATAATTTAAAGTTGACTGTGATTTTTGTTAAAATTTTAGTCAACTGTTTCTGTTATGTATATTTGCATAATCTAATAAAGAACATAGACCAATCTTAGTATGGTAAACTTATTGTTTTAATCAACTGTTTAACTATGAAATATATATTATTTTTAGAACTCATATTAATATTTATGATTCATATTAATTATGTGTTGTTCTATGTTTTAGAGGTATAAAAACTTTTGGGCAATGATGATTGTTTTAGTAAAGAATATGATAAATGATAATATAATTCATAAGATTATATTTTTAAAACAAAATAACAGTGAGAAATAATATCCCTATAACGGATTTCTGCTTTTAAACTTTAAAAAAAAAATTCCTAATTTTTTCGGAAATTTGTAAAACATAATTTTGTTCCTAATTTATCTAGGTTGACTGAGAAAGGTAATTATTAATTAGGGTTAAAACGAAATCAATTATCTGTGAAGGCTAATTAAAACGAAATGGAAATCATAGTGGGCGGGCATTGTATTTTTCGTTTTAAACGAAATCAATTATCTGTTATGTTAATTTGTAGCATTTACCTAACTGTTTATAAATTGCTAAACGATTACCCTAATTGCATTGAAGGCATTAAATCGAACAGTTGGGATGCATAGTATGTTGCCTTTTGCTTTGGATTACTACACATAGAACCCTAATTAGTCGATAGAAGTACTGTAACAAAGAACCCTAATTATAGTTGGCGGGCTAGCAATTACTGCAGAAACAACCCGACATGAACATAGTCACGCACACAGAGATAGATGGCAACTTATTGCAAATCTTAGGCCTGAATGACGGCAAGAACAGCTGAAAAATGATCGATAACATCGTCGGTAGGAAGATCGAGAAGGACCACACGATGTGTGAAAACGGAAGAATACCCAATCCTGCTCCGAGTAATTCGCGTTGAAAAAATTAGCTACAGTTTGTGTTCTGGACCCATAAACTTTTAAGGGCCTTTTAGCTTTAGTAAGTTGCCCAACTTAATTCTATGTGTACATATCTCAGCCCATTAATATATTTTACTTATTAAATTGCATAATAATCCTAAATACAGCAAATACCGGAAATTAAATTATTACGATTGTCCATAGATTCTGTTTTTAAAGTTTTATACTTCCAACAAATTAATGATTTTGTTACTACACTTTTATTCTACCTGATTTTGCATTTTAGAAAAAAAAAATAGGAAACTTTATAATTTATCCTAAATTTCCCTTATTAATATACTACCATGATTGTAGGTTTTTTATTTGTTATTCATTAATGAATGCAATAGCATCACACGGCAAGTGTGGTTGTGAGATTAAGCTAACCAAGTAAGGTATTTATTAAAGCACAACTTTATTATCATTATTTGTTATATACATTTTAATTATTAATTAATTTTTTATGTACAATTATGGATTGCTATTTTATTTAAACAACATTAATATATCGTTATTTTTGAAAATCTCTTTCGAAGCATGCCCGCCCAGTCGGGCGGGCTATGAAGCTAGTTCTGAATATAGAAGCTAACATTTTATTGTAGGCCAAAATATATTATTTTAAGAAAATATTATTTAAATAACTACTAAAAAAATACGATTAAGAGAGATTTTCAAACATATTGAGATAAACCTATATTTATCACTGTTAAAAATAAAAGAGAGATTTATAATAAAAAAACACGATAAATTAGTCAGTGATATACTAAATTAATCAGTTATATTGGTAGTAGACAACCAATATAAATACTTGAAAATATAGCGCGGAATCATAAAAGTAAACATCGGCTGTCTCCACCGGTAATCGGAAACCATTGGCGGCCGCAAAAATCTATCTCACCCTTCTCAATCTAATGTTCGCACACACTATTTATATATGGGTTTTATCGAGATTTTATAAGTTTATGAAAATGGCAAGGAATCACAGCAGTAAACAGATTTCCACAAAATCAGCAATCCTGTTGTTGCTCACTAGTCTTCTTGTTGGTGGCGCTTTCGTTTTTGATTATTTATGGGCTTCATCTTCTTCTTCTTCTTCTGTCTATACCTCAATTCATTATAATTGGATTCGCGAGAATAACGACCTTGTAACACTAAATCCTAATTTGTTCAACGACACTGATAAGGTCAGCTTATTCCCCACATTTTATAGTTTGATTTTACTTCTCTAGTCTGCTTGAATAAATGTTCAAATTTTATTTTATTTTAATCATCTATTTTGACTTTTGAATTTAATGCTAGTTATTTCAAATTCGAAATTAATACTATTTCATTACAAAATCCACAACCAAAAGCTTCTGATTTAATATCGATTACTTGTTAGCAAAGTCAAATTAATTCTTCTCCCTAAAGACATTGATACAAATTTGCCATCGAGACTAATTGAAATTGATCTACAAAAGCCCAGGTTCAAATCATTAAAACGACATTGCATTTTCTTCATATAATGTTGTTAGTAAGAAGATTCAGCTCTCTTTTGCTTCTTAAGTAATTTTAATTTATTTATTGTTACTTTTAGGTTTTAAAAATGCTAAGGATAAAATTCCTGAGAATTTATTATCTTGCTGATTTACCTGCACCAGAAACCGAATGGGAAGAAATGGCAGCAGCACCTGTACCACGTCTTGATCAATGATCTTTTTTACGTGTTTTCAGGTTATCGAACCCTGTAAGTAACAATCAACTGGTTATCTAATTTTGATTTATTGGTTCTAAATTAAATTATGTTACTATAGGTGCATGTTGATGTTTACAATTTCACAAACAACAAATGGGGAGAAAGCTTTGGTACACCAGAACAAATGGGTAATTCTCATTTAGGAAGATGGGAGATACATTTATGTTGTCTCACGGTCCTCCCCCTCCTGTATCTGAAACATTTGTACCCAAACGAAAATCATTCCCACCGTTACCACAACCTAGGTATCGTATCATCACTATTCAAAAGTATAAATTGTTGTATACATCTCCCAAAAAAATCTTTTAGTTTTTCCTTTGATATATTATTTATTAATATCAAATGTGTTTACTTAAATTTCAGGGTTAATAATGTTTTAATCCTTTCTCTGATTTGGCATTTTAACCCTTAAAGTGGTTCTAAACTTTCATTTATTTATAAGTAAATTAGTCAATCTGTGATTTGAATTAAGTGAAGTTGACTGGTAGTTGACCAATGGTAGAAAATTGAGTTGTAGGTATGCTCCAGCAACTCAAATTTGGAGGGGTAGACTTCACGTGATGGGGGGTGGGAGACATACACCCAGTACAGATCATTGCAGTCAAAAATGGTAAAGCTGTTGAGAAAACTTGGAGGAAACAAGTACTGGGGGCCCACACAGGTAGATTCACTTGTATTCATTTTGGGATGCTTATATTGTTGTAACCGTTTTGATAGAGCTTGTGTGGCGGTTGGTATGTTATAGGTGGTCAAGAAGGTGACTTCATGCCTAAACCAGGCTCACCTATTGGCATGAGGTCACTTCATAATCTTGACCTTTATTCTTGATTTCATACAATTTAAGTGTTGTTGAAAACTTCAGGTGACGTGTACATGTTGGATGATAAGATGACATGGCATACATTGCCAAAACCTGATTCACATAGAGAAAAATCCCGAATGATATTGGTTGGAGATTTGATCTCGACTCAAAGGTATAACTGTGTTTTTTATTTATATAAAACGAGTAAATGTATTAATTAAAACCATAACAGGAATGGCGTGTTATTGGGAAGCTGCCTTATCGTGTGAAAACTACACAAGCAAAGAAAGTTGTAGCGGATTTATGGCCAACCAAATTGACCTTCTACAAAGATGCTGCTTAACTAACAAACTGTTTAACTTTTTTATTTTTACCTTTTTTTTGCTTATTTCACTCGATAGTGTTGTACCAATTTTAACAGCATTTTTGTCCGACAGCAAACAAATCGAATAGTATTCAGAACAACAGAATTTGATATTTTTCCGTGCAGATCATCTAAGAATTGATTGACATACAAACACACATTAAAACTCACAAGATATATCATCTAAGAATTGGGGCATAAGGAGCAGGACATGGAGCTTGAGAAAGATCTGGTAACTGATTTATCAGATCAACAGTTGCTTCCAAGCATTTGCTTAGTATCTTCTTTTCACATCTGATGAGCTGTGTAGCAACTCGTTTCTTGGGATCAATATCACATTCTACTAACTGTATTGTATTGTATTCACCAAAAATAAATTAGATACAAATGGGTCGATTTGGGTTGTGTTATATGGGTGAGCTAAAAAAATTAACTACAAAGGTAACGTTTAAGTGAAGTGTCATCCAAGGATGCATAAAACCCCCTAAATAAAGTTTAAACTTTCAGTATAATAAATAATAAAATCGTCATATTTGACACTTTGACTATTTATAATATTGAAAGGGATGAATAATAATAATAATAATAATGTAATTTAAATTTGAGGAAAAATTACCAAGGCTTCATCTTGACTAAGGGTAGTGGGGTACCCTGCCAGTCTTTCACTAAAATACGTAGCTAATTGGTCCAAAACTGCATGTTCCATACAAGGGCTCACCTGTAATTTCATAACATGAAAATAAGAGTATAAATAAAGTTGCTGAAATTAAAATGTGAAATTGACAATACTTACTGGACAAATGGGACCCTGAGAAGATATAACAGATTCCATCTCTAAAGGATCTGAAACATAACCTAGTCTCATATATGGAAGCATGTCTATAACCGTTTCTCTTTCCTTACCCACTTTAACCTACATTAACATCAAATATTATATTAACAACACCCATTCACAACATAATTCATGAAAACTGATAACAATATTTGACTTATGCCTGAAAAGTTTGTATGGTCAACTTTCCATTTCGTTGAGCAATTAATCTCTTGTCTTGATACTGAGGATCCTCTGTATTTAATGCTGCCTGAAACCAAGATTAAAAAAGTACAACCAAATTTTAAGCCTTTAAGGATATAAAGTTGAATTTTTACCTCAACTGACAAACGGTCGTAAGAGTTATCGTCATCAACGAAACCATAGTTGATAAGTAACTTTGAATTAGGTTGTGGCCCACACCTACAAAAAAAAAAAAAAAATTAAATAACATCAACAGTGTGGCCTTGCAGAATATATACGGTATACATAAGCATACTCAAATATGTATTACAAATTTTCAATGCATAAATGCAAATGCCCATTTTTATGTCTTTATAGCATATTAATCCTTAAAAAAATTAGTAAGATTTATGATTAAATTTGAAGATATGATACATACCATACTACAATAGATTGTCCAGCTATGTAAGGGCGATCAACAACCAATTGGACAGCTCCATCTACAGCAGTTAACATGGCTCTGCAGTTGCTCCTATAAGTCAACAAAGGAGGTCCAAGAGGAACTAATGCAAACCTTCGTGCCAAACTCACATTCTGAAGTTAAAATTAAATAAATAAATAAAACTACAAGAAAATGAATGGCAGCTGAGTGTTTGCAGGACAAACCTGCAGATGTACAACACACGATTGGACTGCAACAAAAGCTTGTTTAAATATCTCAAATGAAAAGGCCTCTGTCGGGATATCAAATGGATATTGCTTCTCAAGGAAAAAGTAAACTCAGCCATGTGAAATCATTAAAGTAAACACAAATTATAAAGATGAACACCTGAAATAAAGATCCAGCCATAAACCAAACAGTGTCAAGCTCGTTATACTCTTTTCTAATGCCTTCTGCTCTTTCAAGAACTTCAGCCTGATATATTATTATAATAATAAAGTTACTTTCTCCTTGTGTTTAATGAGTGTTTGTTTATAGACCTTAAAATTTAGAGTAGGAATAAGTACCTTAATGGGACTTCCTGTCAGATAATCCAGTTCAGATTCAGACCACAAGAGTGGGGATTCCACAGATAACTGTCCCCTACCACGTTGGCGATCAAGCTCTTTTATATACGGGTACCAAACAGAATCTTTTCCTTGTTTCTTTTCATACATCAGATATAGTGCAAGGCAAGCTAATTCTGACAGCTTATTTGTGGTTAACAGTTCAGCTGCAATCAAAATAAGGAATTAAGTCCTAGCCATAATAACCATCAATCAAACAGAAAATCAGAACTCCTTAATTACCAATAGTCTCGTTCCCCAAAACTCTTTCAAGTGTTACAACCAAAGAATCCGGAACGGAAAATACAGTATCACCTGCCTACAGTTCAATTAAAGATGTCATCAAACAAACCTAACTTCAACTAACTGAAATTAATCAAAATCAAGCGAAATGCATCAACCTGTAAATCTTCGCTTGCAGCAACGTAATGAATTGAAGGATGCCGTGAATCATACGCTTGCCTTTCTTTAAGAACAACCTTACACGGAGGTAAACCATTCTTATGCATCCAAGACTTCAAATCTTCTTCTTCCTCGAACTCCTTATCTTTCTTACTGGCAACCGTAGGAGAAGAAGGCTTCCCGGAGACAAGTGTATCGGAGCTTGAAGCCAAACACATGTTCCGAGTTCCCCACCGGAACGAACGACGAGCATTGTGACTGTAATCTCTCGAATTTGAAATTGAGACTCTGGAAAGAACAGAAACAGGTCGATGACGATTTGAATTGTAAGTTGGATTGAAATCGAATATGAATTTGGTTTGTTGTAGATAAGCGACGTCCATGGTAAAGTTAGTTATTTATGTTCTTGAGTCAGATGTGATTCGGAAAATGAAAATTAGGTTAGGGTTTATGAGGTTCTGGATGATTAAGATTGAAGAATATGTAACTGTAGGGCAGATTCTGGAAGGCGATTGATTGTGTGAAATTGTGAGTGATGATATTTTTGTTGGTGGCGTTCAGTTGTGAGGAGGGGGATAAGGAGGGAATTTACGATCAATCTAATTCTGGATTGGGGGTCAGTTTACATTTTTAGTCCCTCGATTTCTAGATGTTGCATAAAATCTTAAAAACTTTTACAACTTGTTTAAGGGTTTACAGTACAAACTTTGAGTGATTAGAGATGAAACACTTTGTTTAAATCTTGTATTAAAACTATTAGTATTTAGATTGTAAAACTAATTCTTTTAAAAACAAAGATTTGTGTATGTAGATATCATAACAATATTATGAATAACTTGTACAACGGCGCTCAAGTGACTTATGTCCAACAAAACCAAATGTATCAAACGTGAAAAGAATATATATGTGTTGATTTTCCATGCATGTTTTCTCGTATTTTGTCATTTTGCACGAGATGACTTTCAAAGCAACACGTCCTCCCGTGAAACCTCAACTACTCAACGTCTCACCACACGAGAGGTGAACCCGAGTTAGATCGACACACACATGTTTCTCTCCTACCCATCCAAAAACCAAAATGTCAACTAATCTTAGTGTGGATCTTCAATCCAACAGGGGCAGTCAAAAAGTGCACATATGCTTCTTTCTCGACGGAAATCTTTCCCCACCCCCGTTGGGTCAGTATTGAAGCCGGAACTCTGTAAAATTTAACATACTACTTACTTTTCTGCATTGCATACAGTTTACTCTAGTCAAACAAAACAAGCTCAAAATCTGGCAACACGAAAAGTCAAATAACGTAAGCTCAAAATCTTGTGAAAGTTTAGTGCCCAAAGTAGAGAAATTCAGGCAGTCAATTTCATCTCTCATTTTACCTTTACTAATCTTAATTCCACCTTCTTGTTGTTGTTCAGCCTTCTTTTGTGCTCTAACCATCGCTCTTTTTGCACGTGGTCTCATTTCACGAACTT
Organism: Calendula officinalis; assembly: GCA_963853835.1. NCBI lineage: Eukaryota > Viridiplantae > Streptophyta > Magnoliopsida > Asterales > Asteraceae > Calendula > Calendula officinalis. Next base: position 13,427,878 of record OY970827.1, read on the forward strand.
GTCTAGGTGGCATCACAAATGGTTCAAGAGCCTTGTCACCAAACGGGTGCTCGTTGCCTGAAAATATTCTCAGCTTACGGTCTCTATCCTGTAAAAATCAATAAACTTTTTATCAATTAATACATTATTTATTGACAGCATTTTTATGCACTTACATCACGCAGTTTATTTCTTGGGAGCATGCGAAGAACAGCTTTCCGAATGACTTCTGTAGGATCTTTTGCCATTTGGTCCTTCAAACTCCTTTCCTTAAGGTGGCCAATGTACCTGCAAACCGATTTTCAGATAAACATTAACTAACAACTGACAATTCACTAATCCTACCCAGTGTGCCATCGATAAAATTTGTCAGTTAGTTTTCTGCCAGTGACACAGATATCTTTAGCATTAAGCACAATACACATATCCCCATCATCACGATTAGGGGTATATGTAGGCTTATCTTTGCCTTGAACCACTGTTGATATTTGTGATGCTAATCGCCCCAAGACCTGCAATCAATTCAGTAAAATTACTTGCCTTAATTTCTTGGTTGTTAGTTAGTTAGTTTAACGGATGGTACCTGGCCTTTGGCATCAAACACTCTCCATCTTAATCCATCCAAATTTATACGTCTTATACCAGCAACTGCTTTCTGCAACAACGCCAACAAAAAAACTGCAGTTTATAATTTTGTTTTTAATTAAAATCGGTAGTTTTGAGCTGCCTATGAAGATTTGTGATGAATCCTGCATAACTAATATTAATACCTTTCCTTTCAAACAGCTAATCTGAAGCAAACTGTCTTACGGTTCTAAATTTACAGAATCAGCTCAGAAATTGATTTTCTTATTGATACTTAACAAATTGATTTTCATCTATGAAGTAATTAATGTCTGATTACTTGATTTGTTTTTCTCTCTCTTTTGAAAGGAGTGTATAAACTTCAACTAGAACTATACGAACCAATATACTCTGTATATTGACGATAATAAATCACCTATTTCCGACGTCTTCCAGAGCAAAGAATTAACTTTGATTGATTACTTAGGATTGCGTCAAATTATACAGACAGACGAATCACAAACTCAGGCAATAGAAATTCGATTTTGACATACTATTAAAAATTACATGACCTAAACAGCCGGCGTACGCCGTACTTTCTTGAACTCGCAATATATAACCGAACATGTTGCATTTCAGAAGCAGATGATATCTAAATTACAGTTTTTGATGGGGAAATGAGAGTATACCTTGAGGTTGCCATTAAAAGACTGAGCTGCAACCGACATTTCTAAACAAAATCAGATCAACGTAAAAACCAAATCAAGAACAATCAGATAATTCAATAACTGCCGAACCCCTAAACCCTAGTGTTTCGAGTGGCGCTTGGATCAGTTGCGTCGTACTGTCGAATTTGGTGCCTGAATCGCTATGCTACCATTACCGGTCGAGAGTCGAGACCTTCGGAAAAGAGGTTTGGGTTTTGCAGATTGTAAATGGGCTAGCCCAATTTAGTTAGCCCGAGAATGCAACGTGGATTAAATATTATTTTATTTTACTACTTACCACTTAAAGTAAAGGATAACTACGAGTATTATATTTTATTTCACTTCTAAGTGGTTGAAGTGTAAATATTTATTTAAAAATTAATATATACTAACTTTGTAAAAGGTTTATTTCAATATATTATAGAAATTACTTCAAAAGACGCTCAATTTCGTCTACTTATATGCCCGCATTAAATTCAATTGTTTGATTAATTTGCTTTTAGAAGAGAGGAATAATTTGATAAAATTAAATTCTTAAAAGTAAAAACAAAATATTTTATACAACATACATCTATCTAAAAGACTTAAAAAGCTGGTTAATAAAGTTTTCCAATTTATTGAAAATGACAATTTACGGATGGGGGTGTTCATTTGATTGAGTCAGTTTTATACGCAAAGATGAAACCATCTTTTAAGTGTAGTAAGAAAATCCTCGCCCAAGATACAATCTACTAGCTATATACTAAAACAAAAAAAAGAAAAATGATATCAATTTTGCATCGTCTAAAAATGTAAAAAAGATTAGTTAAACCTAAAAGACCAAATGTCTACAAAATAAACTAAGACCGGATACCCTACTGCAAATAAATCACTGACTTTGCAATAAGTTAACTAACAAACTAACTCCAAGTTGATAAGAAAACTAAAACTAACAGAAATAACCACCTAAATAAATTTAAAATCAACGGATCAACTACAAGTATTTGTGATTTAGCTTTTTGTACAAACAACACCATAACATTAAGTTGCTGTAGAATCTCATTTCAATCGCCCGATTTAAAAACTTTCCCAAGCTTTTGCGTTTGCATCACACAAATCTCATCATAAGGCTTTTCTTGTTTCACATTGATGTATCCTCCTGTTTTTAAAACCTACATCATTTTTTTAAATACAACATTATTAATAATAATAACAATAATAATAATAAATTAATAATAATAATAATAACAAACTAATGTGTATATTTCGATGCGGTTACCAGTATCTGATAGAAAAACCTCGCACTTTCTTTCTTAGTTTTCTGTTTCAAAATCCGGGACAAATTTACAGCATCGTCTTCACCTTTTTCTTTTCTGTTTACAAAGGTATCATGCAGGAAACCCGCAACATTTCTGTATAACACAAAGGCAACATCTTATACTTTTTATAAGAGGGATTCTATTCTATATAACGAAATTATCAAACTTACTTTGTTACAGCTGACCATTTTTCGCCTAACGAACTTGGTCCCTGAAATTTGGTTTAAAAACAACACTAAATTATTAGAATATTGCTCGATCTTGAATTATATTTGCAACTGGTCAAATAAAAAAATATCTAAAAAGAGAAATAATAAGATTGATTATTATTACCTCTTCCATTTGAACATCATTCAAGTCTACATCCCTAATCTGCAACCGCTCTGTTTCTGATGAACTTGCGGGTCCCACTTGGTCAACCCTAGATGTGTCATGAACCTCATTAAATCTTAACCCTAGTGTTGCTTGTGTTACTGGTGTTGACGGAGCCATTATTTCAGCTTCTCTTTCCTCAGAAAATTTATCCATGTTTAACGCTTGTAATTCATTAATTATCTGATTTTCTTCAACCGTCTCTTTAACTTCTTCTTCTAGTATCATTTCCTTTGAGGAAATAACAGGATTAAGATCTGATGGAAAACCTGTATTGACTGAAGGAGGGCCAAAAATTACTAAATATGATGTATTAAATTTACTAGACAAGAAATAATGATTATTAAATAATTTCAATTACTGGGAATTATAGGCTCCGAGAAATAATCAAAAGACCGTCTTTCCTTCCAAGCAAGAAGAGCAGTTGGGGCTTTCCTTCTTTTGCATATTAGATCACTTGCATCTTCAACCCAATCTCTATATATCCTGCCAAATTATTTACAACAATATTAGGGTTTCTAAGGTGTGTTTGTGTGTTATGTACATACCATGTATGTATAAGCACACACAGATAGGGTTGATCATTTGGGCGGAAAAAACCGAACCAAACCGAACCTGAACCGAAAATTAACCGAAAACATGTAATCGTTTCGGTTTTCGGTTTTCAAAATTCACCATTTTCGGTTCGGAACTCGCATAGGGATGAGCATTTGGGCTAAAGAAACTAAACCGAACCAAAACTGGAAACATGTAATCGGTTCGGTTTTGAAAATTTATCACTTTCGTTTTCGGTTCTATCGGTTCAGTTTCTAGACCCCTACACACAGATACACACACACATAAAGAAAAGGATGGCATCACTCACTCTGTAGGAACCTTAAGCATTTCTTCATAAACACATTTACGTTTCCGTGGGGCCCGGACTTCATTTTTGGGAGCTGGGGTACGAACAGCTACTATATCTGATTTACTAACACCTGCTTTTAATAACCCGTTCACAAACAGATATCCCATAAACAGAAATAAGCTAATCAGATTAAAAATTTAAAACTCAAATATTACCTGAAACAACAGGAGCTTTTGATTGAGGTGTTACATCAATGGTAACTGCTAATTGACGCTTTTCGGGAGTAGGTTTAAGAATTATGTTATCAACTGATGTCATTTCTGCAACAATTGTTTGACCAGTTGTACACTCTTCATCAGGCTGCTTATCTGGATTTTGTCTATCCTCAAATATAATAGTTGAAGAATTTATATTATGATTATCACATTCTGGTTCTGGTTGAATAAACGGTATTACAGTTAACACTATTTCTTCATCAGTTTCATCAAGCTCCATTGGATCCAAACAATCATCTAAGGAAAATCTATGACGAAATTTCTCTAGACTTTTTTCTGAATTACTTGTGTTAATGCTGCAATGGTAAAAAAAGTAAATCAGTGTGTAAAGGTATAAAATATATATTGAAATAAATTATTAATTACGTACTTTGTATTCATAGCAGAAGTAGAAGTGGACGCATGGTCTGATGGAAAACGAGCATAAACATCTCCTTGCTCCTGAAAAATCAAAATACAATATTTTAATTTTTAACTTCAATAAATTAAAACTGTTTACCAAATAAATCGTAAGTAAATTATAAACATAACTTTTATGTACCTTTCCAAAAATGTTATCCTGTGTTCGGTCATTTTCCCATGTATCTATTATATAAAAATACGCATACCATTAGGTTAAATGATCGTGTATTTTACATAATAATAAGGCATATGCATAAAAGCTTACCATTAAGCACAAGTTCCAAATGTGGTTTCACATGGTCACTGCAATATCAGAGAAACAAATACAGAACTATTGGAAAGAAGTGACAAAAACGTAAAACAACCAACAAGATAGACCAAATTATACAATATATACACATATATATTTATAAACTTGGGATCGGGTAACTCACTCGCTGCTATCATCTTCCATGATTTCCAGATCAAATGCATCTAATTCAAAATTTTCTGGCATGCTGATCGAAGAAAATTGTGCACGCATAGATTGCACAAAAGTACTACTTATACTTTTACTTGAAGATCCTGATTCAGGCACGTTTGCAACGTTTGGTTTGGATTTATGACTTGATTCTGGTAAACACATACCACCAACGTTAACATCAACTTTTTTTCTCCCTTCAGAAAAATATTTCATTTCATTCAGGCTTTTATTGGAATCGATAAGCAGATAATCCACTTTTTTTGAGTAAATTCTTGTCACTCCTAGGAGAATAAACCCTAATATTCTATACATTACAACAGGAACTTGCTCTACCAATATTTTATCTGAATCAAACACAACACAAAAGAACAAGTATGTCAGAAATATTAATAAGAAAAATAAATTTAATGACAAAAAAATTAAGGTGATATGGAAATACACCTTAATTTCATTCTGATAGAACAATTCATAACACCATTCATTGCGAATGTATACATAATTGTTTTACCCTTTTTAAAGTCAGCAAGCCCTAAATTTGTGCAGTGACATCATATATAATTATTTTCTGCTTTTTATCTAATATGGGAGAAATTTATTATATGTGATGTTGGCTTGCTGACTTTGAATGAAAACAACAAAAGCCCACCTAATTTGTACTGTTACTAAAATATGTCTGTACATCCCCCTAATCGGAAGAGAAAAAAAAAACCCTAGCTTTCAAATATACACAAATATTTAACAAAAAAAATAAAGAAAGATTGAACAATCACATTTTCCAGTAACTTCGAAAAATTGTATGCACATTAAACTACTAATCAAACGCAAACAATCATATGACATCATCCTTGATATATTCACAATCATCCTCGACTTACCCTAGAGATGAACGACATCAATTAACGACCGTTAATCACGAACGAACCAAGAATCAAAATTAGTAAAACAAATGAACACTGATTTGGTTTCTGAGAAACACGAAAGCAACTCCAATTGAAAAAACTACACAGTTTTCGTTTACTACAAGTCCTGCAAGTTCAACTAAAGAGAAAATGACGCAGAAGAAATATTAAACGGAGAAAACTAACCAACAGAAGAAATAATGTTCGTCCGTTCAACAAGTTCTTTCTTGATACGTTTGGGAAAGTATGCAGCCACCCAAACATGCTCCAAATCGCCATTTTTCTTCGCCATTAACAACTGCCTGTAAATCGTCCCAAATTTAAACTTAATTAGACTTAATCAGACCCCTATCTATATGCGTATATACACAAGTATGCATATATGTAGAGGAATTTATGGTTTGATTCTCTGTGAATGTGTGTGGAATTTGAAATGGTGTGTGTATTTCTCTGCAACTGAAAGAAGAGAGTATGTGAGGTTTTGGAAGTGGAGGGGGAGAAGAAAACGGTGGAGGTTTTCTGTGAGAGAGGAGTCACAGACAAGTTTCTCAATTAAAAAATAAAATAAAAATGAAATCTACCGTTATACACATTTGAGTAAATTCATGGAATCGCACTCGTTAATCTCACAAAAAATTGAATTCTAATTCTAATCAAATCCTATCCTATCCTATATATGAGGCCTAAATTTGAAGAGGGTTTAACACCATGGCAATTCCAAGCATTCCTATTCGTCCATAATGTCACTTGGAATTCCCTGATTGGTCCACGTCATTTGCACTAATACAAACGAATCTGGTACGGCTTACGGTCTACATTCATATTCATATGCTCCATATACGGCAAACGAATCTGTACGGCTTACGGTCTACATTCATATGCTCCATATACGGCAAACGAATCTGGTACGGCTTACGGTCTACATTCATATGCTCCATATACGGCTTCCTACATACAAGGAAACAAATAACTATTTAAAAGATCGTACATACAAATAACTATTTAAAAGATCCTACATACAAGGAAACAAATAAATATTTAAAAGATCAATCAGCGAAGGAAACAAATAACTATATGTAACATTTATATGTAACATTTCTTCATTTACCCTTTTTTGTACAAAATCATCATCACATCTATCGATTATTATGTCATTTAGAAGTATATAAAGTTTTTGGACATTTTTCTACATACTAAAATTTACAGCATATCCGTCCATCGGGCGGGTTTTATAGCTAGTATAAATATAAATGTAATAACAATTTAATTATTCCTTACTAAAATTTACAGTATTATTTTACTAATTAAAATTTTACAGTATTATTTTACTAATTAAAATTATGTGTAGAATTTATTAAACTTTTTCCTTTTGATTTGTATATTTATATTAATCAAATGATTAGATAAATAAGAATATTTAAGAAGAATAAATGCAATTTCTATAAAGGATTTTGATAATAACCGTCCTTATGATTGTCTATAATGCATAAAAACTTGTACCTTAATTCATGAAAGAATAAATTCCTAAAATTCAGGAAGTTGTTATAAATTGATTTATAAATTTTCGATGCATATCTAGTGACAACTCTTAGTTTTCGATCTCAACAAGCTAATAAGCTTAAAAACCTCTTAAATAAGTTTTCCCAAACATACCCTTAAACATGTCATTATCAAAACAATTCTATAAAAACTCTAAATGAAAAGCATTAACGTTGTCATAATGTACTACGGTACGAAAGTTTGTAAAATGTTTTAACTTTTTACATGCGTGATGCGTCACCCTACAAGAAAATAATATGAAAAACTATAACTCACTTTTAAATTTTAGATTAAATACAAAAAAATTACCAGAAAAAATATATGTTTAACGAAAATTTTATGTCATGTATAGAAAAAGAAATAGAAAATAAAATCTCTCGTGGATAAATATGGGAGCTTTGGAGCTTGCTCCTCCGCAGTAAAAAGTGCGGTGCGTAAGTTACAATGGGATATACATAAAAGTATGTTTTAATGGCAAAAAAATATCATATAGTGGTGGTAATCAAGTCCTATCAATGTTTTGATTTAAGTTTTTTATTTACATAGAAAATCGACTATAAAGAAGTAGAATCTAATATTTTTTCGTTGATAAATTTCTTATAAGATGTTAAACTGAGTACTATAAGTTAAGTAATTATAAAATTTGTTTACAAATAGATAGATTTTTAAAATATTTAACCTAAATTAATAGTTTTGATGAATATTTGATAAAAAAAAATCATCAAATGATAACTATATTTCATAATTATATATATTCTTGCTTAATTTTAATCGCGTAATGCGTTAGCAGTACCCTATTATTATTGTGTCGATAGTGATGATGGTGGCAGTAGTGGGTGGTGGTGCGTAGTGATGGTGGATTGGCGGCGGTAGCGATTGTGGTGGTGGGTAGTAGTGGTGAGTAGTGGTGATGGTGGTCAATAAAATAATAAGAGTTTAGAGATTAATTAAGATATTGTGGTACATGGATATTCCCCATTAAAAAAAGGAGATAGGTTCGAGGAATGTATATTGTTCGTTTGGATGTCACTGAATGATTCGAACCACTAACTTACTAACTTTTCGTTAAAAAAAAAATAATAGTTCAGTTGGTTAGAGCCATTTGTTAATTCTAAAGTTTCCAATTTGTTCAAAATATTTCTTGAGATAACAATTGTCTTCGTTGAAAATTAATTCTTGTTAATTTGTAAACATACTAAATAATATAAACATAGGATAAACTTAATTCGCGTGACACATAACACCATAGTGATAGTTGATTAACTAACAAACAAACATAACATATATTCAAACTCATGCAAAGACTTGATAATGTTGATCAAATTACACCAGCGCTTAATGTATTCACGGTCGATCATTTTTTTTCTAATTAGTACGATGTATAAATGTGTACGATTGAAAAACATCTAACAGAACAAAATATCGAAATAATAATTTATTTCGTTCTTTAACCAAAGTTTTCGCGCTTCAGTACATATCACTGCATTTCCACGTCTTCCTTTGTGACTTGTAACTCCTGATGATGTTGTAGAGGCTTCATTTCTTTGCTCTTTCCCCATAGCACGCCGTAGAGTCCCATCACTATAAGCACTGACCCTAACACCCTGCACTCAGTCATTAAACACAAACTTCATAAATCATAAGTTTGGATCACTTTTGATGATTTTGTAAGATTTATTTTTGAAAAATACGTAACCCATTCTGTAAAAATTGGTCGATGGTAGCTAGTCGGTCGACCACATTCAAGCAATTAATTGGTATCAGAGAGAGAGAAAGCCGAGCAGTTCAAAACTGTTTTTTTAATAAGTAAGTTTGACTTTTGTTGACCTTGACCAGTTTTGCCTGATTTTGACTAATTTTGCCCTTATCGATAATTGAGTCGATTAGGAAATTTATCACTAGGTCGACCCCAACAACCACCTAGGTGCCTATTAATCGGCCGTCTAGACCAAATTTTACAACACTGTAGGTAACACTTACGTTCCCAAGTATAATTTCTCGCGCAGAAATGCCCAACTGAGTGCTGCAACGATAACCAACAACAAAGGGCTAAAAACTGAAACATATAGCGGTCCCTTTTTATCGATACACCATGACATCATGCAAACCCCTATTCCGGAACATGCAACTCCCTGTAATGATCAAGTTAGGTAATTTATTATCTAATTCATAGTTAATATATTTGATCGAGTCGTAAAATATCATACCCCATAAATACTTGACAAGGCCCTAATGGCTGGAAACAAAGACCATTCGCGCAAATGGGGCTCCATTATTAGACCAAATACTGATGATTCAATAGTTGCCATTACCAACATCAGTGCCGAGCTTGAATAGGGAGCTGGATACTTGTTGCCCATGTCCGCCTGAATATTAATCTTCATTTAGCACACTAAATATGATACAAATTCATCTCATACTAGGCTGGTATAATGTCATAAGCTCGTATCATACTTTTTACTAATGTGGGATCGTAACAAAATAATTTAAATATGTGTGACTTACTTGAATAATGAACCATATTGCCCAAGTGAGAGAACTAACAATGACTAGAAATGGCCCGATGAGGTTCACTTGGGTAGGATCATTAGCGGTATTGTTTGCGATATTTAAATTAATGCCCGATTCACCAATAGGTAAAACAGGTCCATTGTACAAGGACAATAGCATTGCACCTCCCACCCCAACGAATGTTCCCATCAACTTTGCTTGCCCTGCCAATGTCTTCAAATTTGCATTTTCTTGCCTACCCAAAATTTTAAAAAATTAAAAATCCAATAACTATAAACAACATATTGGAAGATTCATTAAACATTATTATTACTTGAATATAACAGTAAGGACAAATGTAAGCGCTGGAAGTAGATTCGATAATGCACAAGCAATGGTTGGCGTCGAGTTCTTCAAACCAACGAAGTATGTGATTTGGTTCATGGACAACCTGATAATGATTGATTAATTAACCCGAAAATCAAAATGCACAGTAATTCCCAATTGAAAGATGTGTTCCAAATATAACTATAAGTAGTTTAAATTTAAAGGGTGTGTGTTCTGCTGACAAAAATAAAATAAAATGTAAAAGTGTAATTAACTCACCCAAAAATTGAGCAAAAAAAAACTTGGATGAGAATCGGTAGCGTCATTGGAGGTCTTTTCCCTCTACAAGCAAATAACATATTAGTTTGTCACCCCTCAACTCGACGGTGCCATCAATTAAGCATGACATGTTTCGTGCAATCGTTAAAATCATAACTTAAAAACTCGTTTTAGACTTACTATAAAAAATCAAAAATTATTTTGCAGTCCGTAGTTAAATTTTAATTGACAGATAGAAGGTGTGAGATCGAGTTGAAAAAATTGATAATATATAACGGTACAGAAAAATAATGTTGCAGACGTATTAATTAGCTAATTAATGTTTTGGCGTTTGAATGAAAGTATATATCCATCCAAACTGATTAGATAAACGACGTGTACCTTTCCATGAAATAAGCCAAAGGGACGAGGAATAGAGATGCAAAGATTTGGCGATAGGCGACATGGATAAAAGGATTCATCCCGGAATCCATGGCGAGCTTGGACAAAATGTTCATACCGGCAAACTCAAACTGTACAAGTACCATAATCAAAGAAGGCAATAACTCCTGCACCATTTTTGTCTCTTAAGTTTAATCTCGCTTCACAAGAGATCAATATGATCTCGTTGAAGACGAAATTAAATTAATTAAGCTATGAACCGTTTCAGGGATTACTTATAACAAAAAATCATGAAATGCAGTTTCTTGGCTTTTCCATTTTAGACAAGTCATTATGAGGCAAGTAAACTCGCATGCCTTGCCAGCCAAAAATCCTGTCACGATTCTACCGAGTTTTGGCCTTGCTCAACCGAAAGATTATACAAGTGTTCAAATTAAATGATGAGATTATGAAAGAGAATTAGTGGATTTCATGTGATAACCATTCTATGAGTAGAAGAATGAAATATAAATATTTAGTACGAATCAATAATTTTTTATGCTAAATTAGGTGATACTCGCTAATTTTACTGGCTACATCATTTTCACACGAATGTCATATTTCTATAATAAAAGTAAAGTATACCAACGTCTTTCTTCTTTTTTTCATGCTCATTTTTCTGCTTTCAAGTATGTCTTTTATCTTTATTACAACTTAATTATTGTACATCAGCCATCGTTTTAAACATGAACTCTTATTGTTATACTCAATCTCGTTTTGAAGATGATTAATGTACCATATATACACATATGTTGCCATGTTAATAATTAAAGAATTTTATTTAAATGTCTAGATAGTCACATGTTGAGTTTTATAAACACATGAAGTTACACTACACTTTCTGTAAGATTTCAGTTTCTTTTTGGTAAAGGGTACATTCCCGGTAAACTTTCCAATGACAATAAACAATTACAAAAAAGTTCTTTTTACATGAGTTGCCTCATGTATAAAAATAGGGTGTTAATTTCTAAACCGACTCAGAAATCTGAACTGAGACTGATATGAAAACGAATAGATTATGACTTAGACAAATAAGTTATAAACCAGTTTTGGGTTTACTCAACTACCCTAGTTTATTAAACGAGTTATGTTTGGGTTGATGACCGGCGAACCTAATTTAATTATTGAAATATGTTTAAAATATATATTTATACTTTAATAGTTTATAGATGTATTTCAAAAATGAATATGTTTATAAAAAATATATATACTTTAATATGTTTTACATACACATTTTAATCATCGAATTGTATGAGCGGAATACAGATTGAGAAGAAAGTGATAATTTCTCATTAGCTTCAAAAATAAATGTACAACTTACTTATTACGGAACAGAAAACAAAAGTAACAAACTAACAACTAATTAACAAATTAGCCCTCTATCTTCTAAATATTTACAATTAAACCCTTCTACTTATATAATCTTCAAATTGTTTGACCCGTTCAAACCACTAACATATTTTACTTTTTTAATTAAACGGTATATGGGTCGACTTGAAATTAAAATGTTAGAGTTGAAATATCTGACATGTTTATATAAATGTATAGGCTTATAAGTTAAATGTTTTTGATCCGTCAATTCAAACCTTACATGAATTGTCACCCTTGTTTTAAAGTATATATTTATAGAAGAATAATAATGTAACGTTGAAATATACATGCTTCAAACAACAAATTTGAGAAAATTAGAATGTAAAGCTTGAAGAAAAAAAAAAGTTGAACTATTAAATTTGCATTGGACGAGGTTTAAAAATTTAAATCCGCGTTGGGGTTGACTTCGGAATTTTTTCATTGATAATAACAATAACAAATTTAAAAATATAGTTCGGAGCTTTTATTTTAAAAGCCATCCTCAGGTTATGTGGTATGGGACATCAATGAGGTATGTGGTGTTGTCCCATGTGGCAACCCGTCACACCACACTAAAAAAATGGAACACCATCCCCCCCCCCCACCGTTCTTGCATGTGAAAGGGGCCCCACCATCTCACTCACACATGCTCCCTCCACACCGTTTCTTCACGTTGTTGTTGCCATAGATCCACCACGCCTTGCCTCCACATGTTGGGGGGGGGGGGGGTTCACACTTTTCTCCACGGTGTGGAGCCTCCACCTCATCTCCACCTCACTTCCACATCACCCATAAACTCCACGGTGTGGACCCATACCGTATAGCCTTATAAAAGATACATGGACATGACGTTGGCAAAATCAAGATTAAAGATCGGGTAGATATTTTATCTAGATTAAATACGAGTAAACCCAATGTTTGTAACATAGTATTAATATTGATATAAGGTGTAAAATATAATTTATGACCTATGGGTAACGGGATCATATTACGCTGAGGATAAATTAAAGTAGATTAAATTACATTAAAAAATAAATACAGGTAAAAATAAAATGTCTAATCATTACTTCCTTTTTCTTCTGTATTTTTTCTTTCTCTTGATCTTGTCATACATTTTTAACACATGAGTTACGCGGATATTCATTACTTATTAATAAATTATGCATTCTTTGCTTCTCTCGCACATGACTTTAAATATGGAAAATAGAAAGAGAGGTAGCTCAACCCCAAATCATGCATATATAGACACCGGAGTCATGATGGAAGAATAGAGTACGTTAATTATCAATCACCCACTTTCTGTTTCTCTCTCTATGTATAATTTTCTTTTTAGAAAAATTCGAAAACAACCCCTTTGTTACGATTAATTATTTATTATATTATATGATAATTTGTATTTTGATAAATATTTTTTTTATCTATGTGAAAAATTTAGTTTGTTTGCCGTTCAAAAAAGATATGAATTTATTTTATTATTAGCATGTAATTCTAACAATTTAACTCGATGAGTATGTCGTTTTACAGTGTCTCATAAACCTTATTACTTGAATGAACATAGAAATTTTAGTCTAGATGTATCTGAGTTCGACTCTCATTAAAAGCATTATGTGGTATTTAATTGTGTGAAAAAAACTGTATTTAGAAAACTTGTTATGTTCCCAAACGTACCCTAAAAGTTAGAAATTATAATGTTTTGAGTTGATAATTTTATATTTGAATATACTGGGAGCTAAAATAAATGTTTTTATATTTACAAATTTTAACAATTAAAATAAATATTTTAAAATATAAAGTAGGAGTTATTAAATAAAAAAATTTAATTTATATTTGTATATTTTTATATATACAATAATACTAATAATAATACAATTAATAAAATGAATATAAAAATAGGGTGCAAATAAATAAAAAGATTAAATAAATAACAGAGTAATGATGACAAATAGTCAAATATTAATAATTTGACTAATTAGTTTTTTATATGGAAATTGAATATGATGATAGGTTTAGACAAACTCTTGTTGTATAATGAGAGAAACATAGATTTTGAAGAGAGCGAAAATGAATAATGTAAGGAGATGAAGTGAGACACTTGTGAGTTGTCATTTCTTTTTACAATCAAATAAAATTATGTTTGCTTGTAGTAATAACTGAGAAGATAATTATTAAAATATACAAAAAATCACTCATTTTTCAAAGATAATTTATTGACTTAAATTTTACAAAAATACAATGTGCGATTTAATATTTTTATATGACTATGTGAGTTTGAATTTTTATGTATGACTTGTTTTTTATATGACTAGATAATTTTTTATATGATCAGACCGTACTTGTTCAAATTTAGATATAATCTTACAATTGCACACAATATTTTAAGAAGATTGAAAAATAGATCTTTTTGAAAATTTTGAATTTAGTGTATATTTTTGAAAGTCACTTCGAGATTATTTCATTTCAACAACTACATAGAAGATTATGTTCTCCCTATCATACTATACAATAATAAAACAAGTTTCCTACATTTTTCTTAAACAACAAATAAGGGTCGCATTATTTAATGATGCGGTTGAACATGACTTTTTTTGTTGCGTTGATTCGTTCAAATAAATGCGATCTTTGTTGTCTAATAGAACAAAGACTAATACCTTAATTGAGTCGGTCAAGATCAAATCTGTTTATCAAAGTGCTTCTCCGATTGCTCAAGATATCTCTTTTCAACCGAGGAACAAAACAAGATCATTTCGCTCCATTTTTAGTCAAATAGTGAAGGATATTCGATTAGTAATGAAAAAAGGGGTGGAGGGGATCCGTATATGTTGTTCAGGTCGATCAGAAGGTGCAGAAATAGCTAGAACTGAATGCAGAAAGTATGGAAAAACATCTAGTAATGTATTTAACCAGAAAATAGATTATGCTCCTGCGGAAGTATCTACTCGTTACGGAATCTCAGGTGTCAAAGTGTGGATTTCATATAGTCAAAAAGAAAGGGGACGTGCTATATCCGAAACGTACGAAATATAGTAAATATCGTAAAGGCAGATGTAGTAGGGGTTGCAAACCGGACGGTACACGACTTGGTTTTGGAAGATATGGCACTAAAAGTTGTAGAGCTGGTCGTCTTTCATATCGAGCCATTGAAGCAGCGCGTCGAGCTATAATTAATTCCATCGTACTATGAGCGGACAATTCCGAATAAATGGGAAGATATGGGTAAGAGTTCTCGCAGATCTCCCTACCACCGGGAAATTGGAGGCCGTTCGATGGTCACATGCCACTCACCATCATTATGTATATGTTCCATGGAGGGGCAGCCCGTTTCGGGTACCTTGGTGCGCTATAGGCCCTACCGGGGGAATCTCCGTAACGATTCCAACGGCCTAGCTAACCGTTTCCTCTTGATCGGGACACCTGATTGAATCTATTTCGGTCTTTTCCACTCTTGAACATGAGTTTGGAAATCTTCATTCCGCGTATCTCCTCGTCATTTGGGTATGAGCTTCTGGGCCTAAATCGATCCCAAATGAAAGAGGTGATGGAAGATGATAAGTTCAAACCGCTTCAACAAATGAGCTTAGCTAGCTCAATCAGTGCGCTGGAGTTACGTATTCATTTCAAATTTCACTATGTTTAACGAATAGTGAAATTCATTCCGTCCTTGAAATCTCTCTGCCAGGGAAGCACTCTTCGGGCCTTGCTCCAATGATTTTTACTTCTTACTTCTTCTCACTCAACTTCCTTAGAGAACAGCGAGAACTCGAAACCGATAACAACCCTAATGGGTTGGTTCACCCTAGAAAACCATTTTTCAACAACGAAGTAGCAACTACCTTAAATCAGCTATTAATACGGTTAGCCCCTTCGGGAAGAACCCGGATAAAATAGCTATACAACAAGAGACATTGCCCATACAAAGACTTGAGGTGACTAGCCTTAGGGCAATAAGGAATGTCGGGATGCTAAAGATATATTGCCATGAGACTAGTGCAAAGAAGTAAGAAGAAGTCAAAGTGAAATCTGTTAATTAATTAAATATCTGTCTCGCCCTTAGCTTGCAAACAAGTCCTTTATCAAGCAGGCGTCTAAGAATAAGAAGTCCCTGCCCTTTCGATTGTTATTGGCTTATTCTCTAGCATCCGATTGTGGGCATCAATCCCAGCCATCAACATTTCAGTCCCTGCTTTGGCTCTTTCTCTAAGACCGTGGTTAAGAAGTTCCGTCGCCTTACTCAGCATTAGATGCGGCGTAACGACTCTTTTTGCTTCCTTCTGGAGGCCTTTCTTAGGAGTGAACTTCCCTGTCTTAAAAAGACTCTATAAGCGTCTCAGTTCTTTGATCGAGTTTAGGTTTTTATTCCTCCAACGAAGTCCTTTGCTGGGGGCAGAGTGCGTCCATTCTTTTTTAGTAGTAGTATAAAAGGATTTCAATTCTTAGAAACGCTGAAGTTGGCGGCCTTGTAAGTTTACAGCTATAAAAAAAAAACACTTGTCAGAGGTTTGAACCAAAAATTAAGTATCTGAAATCAAGGAATTTATAATTCCGGTTAGCCATTCTTAACATTACATAGTAATATAGTATAATACATGTCTAGGCTTTTTACCTAATATGTTTTTTCTTAAATTACACCATTGATTAATTGTATTTATCTGACCATTTTTAGGTAGTACATGTTCTGAAACATAAAAAACTACTAAAAGGTTGTGTTTGGTTGGCATAGGATTTTGAAGGAAGGGAGGCTGACGGGGAGAGTCGGTGCAAAAGATTTTCAAGAAAAGAACTACCAGTGTAATTTTTTGAAATAATAGGTCATAGGTGCAATTTTGAGTAAACAACGAGGACCATCAGTGTAATTTACTGTCAATACAATTACACAGTAGCTAGCTACAACATTCATCAGCTTTAATAATGCCCAACAACTATAAGTTTTCCATTACAAGCATACCCTACTGGACATTATGTCAAGCACAAGCATTCTTTTTCTTCACTTTTCTCTTCAAAAGCTAGTGAAAATCTTCATCCGAAAGAGACAAAACTTGGTTCAAAAGCAACTTAACCGCACTTTCTTTCACAATTTCATACCTCGGTTTAATCCTATCTTCCAAACTGTACCCAAAATATTGAGGAAATTTAACCAATTCGGTTTTTGGGTAATCCATAGTTAAAAAATATTCCCATTTCGGTAACAAATTATCCTCCACACTAAAAGTATAAAGAGCACCATATCTAGAAGCCATTAACGCAAAATCAGCAGTATGATAACCTTTTTGCAAGAAAAACTCGGTAACCGGTTTCAAACTTGATTCAATACTAAGACCAAAAGCTTGAGGACATCGAGACATAAGGACCGCAGGATTAATTCCAACTGATTGAAAATACTGATATGTGGGCCGTAGCTTCTCATCCACACTGTAACTTATGATGGACGGGTAACGGGTTAACACTTTCCCCACATCTTGAGAAGAAAGCCCAATTTCATAAAAGTAATCAACTGTTGATTGTAACTTTGATCTACTATACGTTAAAAGAGCGGGAAAACGGTAAATAACTTTGGCCCATTTTTTCTTATCCACCCCCAAATCTTCTAGAAACGCCATTGTTGGGATTAGGTTTTCGGTTAGACTAATCCCACATAATTGAGGCCGTTTACTTATAATCACGGGAATATCGGATTTTGAAATACCGAGATCAAGAAGAAACTCGACAACCGGTTTAATTTTTCCTTCCAAACTATAATAAGCAAAAGCAGGGAATTTTCTAATTACTTCTTTAGTTACATCACGTTCCATCCCGAGTTCTTCTAGATAAACCACATGTGGAGGGAGATTTGGTGTTTCACCAATATTAGTTACACGTGTGGATGTCGGTTTTTTGATGGATTCAGTAGTAGTAGAAGACAATGGTGTAGTTGAATTTTCAGTAATATCAGAATTCGGATTTTGCGTTATTTCTTCTGATCTTTCTTTGACTAACGGGATCGGGAAATATTCTAGAACTTTAACAAAATCATCGCCGTGTTCTTCAACAAGTTCATCTAGGTACGGGATGAGTGCGTCCCTGATTTCAGGAGTTGTGAGCTCTCGTCCTGCAAGGAATCATATATTAATTTTTCTTTATTGTTTTGTAATAATGGGGATTAAGTAATTAGGTTATAGTTTATGAATTCAGACCTACTAAATATCGGGTTTTGTAAACAGTATGAAGTCTTAACATAAGGTGATCGACGAATAGGTCCAATTTTTTCATTTTTCTGGCTGCATTTAAACGGTTTAAGCCTTGACTGGTCAAGAACATGTGTAATACAGCTTTAGCTTCTTCTCTTTCTGCTAATAGTAGATTTGGAGGCACATTCACTAAGCTCACCGATCCATCTGAATATTTAAGATGTTAGAATAATAAAACAGAAAATATGATTATCAAAAATGTTATTAAAAAAATTAGTACAGATTTTTGACAATGAAGTTTGACTTTGACTTGCTTACCAGTCTCTGCACGACAGAAGAAGAGCCTTTGAGGGAAAGAAAATAAAAACTGAAGTCGGTTATAAATAGGATTGCAAACATAGAGAGATTCAGAGACCTCCATGAATGATTCTTATCAGAAACTTCTTCAGGTAATCATAAATTCTAAAAATTGAAAATTGGTAGTAACCTAATGAAGTTTTTACAGCAATTAAAAAATTGTAACACTCTATAAAGAATCCTAAGTTGACGGTTAACACAACAGAAATATAACCATTAAGACTTTCATAACCTGATAACCAAATTGAAAATAGAATTGTGATCAATTTAAACCCTACAATTGAGGATAAACATGTATAAATGAACAAAAGCTGAATAATTAAACTTGGTAGCTATGTATGGATGACTGTAAGATGAAATGAAGGGAGAATTGGAGAAATTGCCGGTGAGAGGAGACCGACGGCGAGGGTGCAGCGAAGAGCGAGAGGGTGTCGGAAGTTGGGAAGAGAGTGAAAGCCTTCATTTGGGTGAAAGTGAGGTGTTGGTGGATTTGAGGGTCGGACTGAAGAAGAAGATATGGTTGCTTTGCTCCCTTTGCACCAAATGTAAGCCGTTAATACAAAAGTCCAAAACGATGCCATCAAACATATATAGAAAAACAAAGATATTTTACTTATATTTTGTCTATTTATGATCAATTATTATGGTTCATAAGATTTGTAAAATTCTAGTATACTTTTACCCATATGTGTGAAATATACCCAACTTGTATCTATATGTTATTCTGTAGCGTTCTTTTTTTTCTTCCAGAATTTAAGTTGTTATTTAGTGTATCCAACCTTGGTGTTTGGTTCGCTGGAAAGTAATGGAATCTGAGGGAATTGGAATCCAATTCCATCAGATTCCAGTGTTTGGTTCAAAAAAAAGGATGGAATTGGATTCCTAAATGATGGAAACATTCCACCAAATGAAGGAATCTCAATTCCATCCAAATGTTGATGGAATTGAATTACAAGGTTGGATGGAATGTTTATTTTACCTTTATACCCTTCACCTACCGCGACCACCTCCACCCACCGCCACCACCACCAACCGTCACCGCCACAACCACCTACCGCCACCACCACCTACCGCCACCACCACCACCAACCGCCACCAACCACCGCCGCCACCACCATCAACCACCACCAACCACCACCCACCGCCGCCACCACCAACCACCACCCCACCGACACCACCACCTTCGCCGCCACCCACCACCGCCGCCGCCGCCACCAACCACCACCCACCGCCACCACCAACCACCGCCTCTGCCACCCACCGCCACCTCCACCACCGCCACCACCGCCACCACCCGCCGCCACCGCCAACACCACCATCATCCACCACCGTCGCCACCATCCACCATCACCACCACCCACCACTACCCACCGCCACCACCACCACCCACCACTACCAACTAACCACTATCATTAATAAGGATAAATTCGTCATTTTAGATAATTCTAATTCCAATTCATGTCGACCAAATAGAATATTGAATTAGATTCCAATTCCCTTCCATGCCAACCAAACAGAGTATGGAATTGGATTCCAATTCCTGACGGATTCCAATTCCTGACGGATTCCAATTCCTTCCTAGATTCCAATTCCATCAGAAACATTCTACGAACCAAACAGCACCTAAGAGGTAATAAAAAGATCATAGTTTTAATGAAGAGTAAATTACAATTTTTGTCCATGTGGTTTGCCCGATTCTGCGTTTTTGTCACTGTACTTTTTTTTCTGTTTTTTTGTCCCCGAGGTATGCAAAATTCCCTTTTTTTGTCCTTTCGTCCACCTGCCGTATCTTTTTGGCCGTTAAAGCCCTCACGTGCTGAAAACGTGAGGGCATTTTGGTCTTTTTCCATTTTCATTTTTTTTCATTTTTTTTTCTTTCTCTCATCTTCTTCTTCTTTGTTCAGGCTATGAACATTCAAACCCTAAGTTGCATATCCCCTGTTAATTCACAAATTTTGATCAGAGACCATCGTGGATGGGTGGAAATGAACCACAATGATGAGATCTATGAAACCCCTAAGTTGATTTCTGGTTCCAATTGAAACAAAAGAAAATTAAAAGTTGATTCTCAATGTTAACTGTCGCCGTTAAACGCCGTGTAAAATCGGAAGTATACAGCGCCGACAATGATCTCTATCACTCCGCCACATTTTGTCTACATTACTGCCAAATCTAAACCCTTTCATTTTCAATCGTATCTTTTCGCAGCATTAGATTAGGATAACATCACGATAAATCAGTTGAATTCCTCTAGAATTTCTCAGATCATTTCACGAATTAAGGTAACTCAAACGGCAGAGATGATAATCAACACCGCCGCCCTCTCTCATCACCGGTGTCATATGCAGAATTTTTAATCTCTTGAAATAGTAATCCTCTTTTACACTCACAGAATTCCTAACTCATTCAATTCGTTCGACGGTGACCGTGGCAATCAAATTAACCGCGACGGTGACAGCGGCAATCAAAGTGCCCATATTTCTTGTAGATGAATGAGTTTTGTAGATCGTAGGTGAATGAGTTTTTGTCCCAGTAGATTGTAGATCTCAGGGAAGAGAGAGAGGGAGTGAGTACAGAAGAGAGAGAGGGAGTGAATACATAAAGTACAACTCTTAAAACATATGGTACAAGGGAATTAGAGAAAAGACTAAAGTGCCCTCACATGCTTGGCATGTGAGATGATTTAACGGCACTTAACGGTGGATTTTGGACGGAAGGACAAAAAAATGGAATTTTGCATACCTCAAGGACAAAAAAAACAGAAAAAAAAAGCACAGGGATAAAAACGCAGAATCGGGCAAACCACAGAGACAAAAACTGTAATTTACTCTTTAATGAAAGTAATGATAACACTAAACATTAAAATGAACCGATGGTTGCACAATATGGTTAATTCATCTTCAAAGTGTTAAATTCGTCCAACACAGGTTTTGGCCCAATTAGGGTACTTCAATTCGTCAAAAGATTAAGAAGTGCCTAATTCGTATCTGGAATCTGCATTAAAAAGAGCAAAAAATAAGTGCCTCCCTCGTGGTTTGTGGACCACGGAGAGGGATAGTAATGTTATAGGGAGGAAAAAACCATATTTCAATGCTATAACGATATATGATTACTGAGCACTTTTGTATATAAAAAAATGAATCGAAGGGTCTTCGGCCTAGCGGTATGGTTTCTACCTCTGAACTTTGAGTAGATTAAATTTTCCGTTTCAAAAAAAAATAAAAAATAAAATACAAGAAATGATAACAGGTCGAAATTTTTATCTCTAAGGAGTTGGTAGCTGGGCTCCATAGGTGGCCCATGGGTTTTCAAACAGGCCTATTTTGTCCTATGCGCCTAATATAGCCCATTGAAACCAACATGTGAAAAATCTTGACTCGCAATTCACAGTTTATTTCACACGCAAGGTCAAAAGTTAGCTATACCCGACCCGACACCCATATAATCAGATTACTATAATACCATTCCAGGTTGAGTTTGTTTACCCACAGAGACAGAGAAACCAACAATGGCTTCACCAACTACCGATGATGATAAGCAAAGTTAGGGTTCTTCTCGTTGCATTTTATGCACACGCATTTGCAAGTATAATTCAGAAAAAAAGCTGTTTGGAATAATCAATTCTGTGGTTTTGCAGGACCTGCTAAGAGAGTTGCCGTTGTTGGTGCCGGTGTCAGGTATCATAATTAGCTGTTAAAACACAAATTGATCTTCCTCATTTTGCTATATTAAGTTAAATTGTTGATGTTTTAGTTAAATTATCTACAAAATTCGAAATTTCTATATCTTTATCACTGTAATAATTCGTTTACGAAACCAAAAGCTCAGTGAAATTGGGTATTATATGGTGACCAAATGGCCTTCGTAGACAACTAAGGTGAAGCATATGATTTCACCAATCCATGTAGTAGATAGAATTTAGCTAAGAAGATGGTTGATCATTCCTACATGCATTCTATGGTGTTTTCTGAGTGCTAATTTTAACAGCTTAGTTTTTTATATTGACAAAAATGCTTATTCGCTTACTAGTGATCAGAACACAATGCAGAAGATAGCTTTTAGATTTGTTTATGTTGTATTAAAACCTTTTTAATTAATAATTTAATTAATTTCAGTGGGCTTGCTGCTGCATATAAGTTAAAGTCACATGGATTAAATGTGACCGTATTTGAAGCTGATGTGAGAGCTGGAGGGAAACTAAGAAGCATCTCACAAGATGGTTTAATATGGGATGAAGGTGCCAATACTATGGTACATTTATTTTAGTATAATAAATCAATGAAATTAATTAACATTTAGGAATTATGGTGATGCATAATGTCTTAAATTTTGCCTTGTACAGACTGAGAGTGAATCAGATGTCAGTAGTTTGCTTGATGATCTTGGGCTTCGAGATAAACAACAGTTTGTATGTGATTTATTTTGAGAATTTCTGCAATTATTTTCTAAATAATATAACCATATATCCGTTGTTGCAGCCAATTTCACAGCACAAGCGTTATATTGTAAGAAATGGGAAACCTGTACTGGTATGAATATTTCAACACCATACTTAACTAACTACTATTTCTCCATTGTTGATAATAATATTTAATTTCTCATAAAAATTAAGATTGAAAGTTAAAGTCTAAAGTTGATGATATGATTGCAGATTCCTTCTAACCCAATTGCACTGATCAAAAGCAATTTTCTTTCCACACAATCAAAGGTACTCTTTATCCTATTTTCCTAAAAAAAAAATTAAGCATCCAATAGTTTATTTTAATAAAAGATGGTTGTATATATGTGATTACAATGTATATGGTTATTGTATTTGTCTGCAAATTATACAGTTCCAAATTCTGTTGGAGCCATTTTTGTGGAAGAAGAATAAGTCGTCTGACACAATAGAAAGGTAATATATTATATATATGTATATGTATATAAAGTATTCATATTTGCCATTTTATGGAAGTAATTATATTTATATTTTCTTTCAGTGTGGGAGGATTCTTTGAACGTCATTTTGGGAAGGAGGTATATGTATATATTAACCTTTTTCTTCAGTTCATTTACATATTTTTCTGTTTTCTGTTCTGATTTTAACAAACCCAAGTTTTCATTTGATTTAATTATTAATATTTGATGTATATATAATATGTAAGGTTGTTGAGTATCTGATTGACCCTTTTGTTGCGGGAACAAGTGGTGGAGATCCTGAATCACTCTTCGTGAGTAAATATTTTAAATCATTGTTGCTCTACATTATTTTAATAAATATTAATAACTGCTTACGATTAACAATACAAAACTAAAAAGCAATTATAGGTTTTTAACCTAATTGCTTAATATATAGCTTGAATTCATTTATTTGTCCACACAGATGCGCCATGCGTTTCCTGAGTTATGGGATTTAGAGAGAAGGTATGCATGGGAGTTATTAACTAAAATAATTAATATCATTGTGGAATAACAACTTACGGTGTGCTTTTTTACTTGTGACTATTATAAGTAAATAATTAGTTAATTACAGTTATTTACACTTAGGTTTGGTTCAATCATTTCTGGGGCACTTCAGTCTAAGATATCTTCCATAGGTGGGAGAAAGGGTTCTTTAGAAAACAGCAAACGTAGCCGTGGTTCTTTTTCATTTTTGGGTGGAATGCAGGTAATTTTTTATTTTAATATAATTTACTGGAATCTAATATGTTTTTAATTTTTGGGTTTTGTTAATGACAACCCTTAGGGCTGTCTCTAAGGTGCATAAAACGTTTGTACATTCATTGATAGAGTAGTGTTCCTAAAATTCAGGGGGCGGTTTTTACATTATTTTTGCAGACGCTGACCAATGCACTGTGCAAAGAACATGAAGTTAATCTTGAATCAAAAGTAGTTGAAATGGGTTATAGCTGTGATGATAAAACGGTTGGAAACTGGTCGGTTTATTATTGTTCAGATCAAAACAAACAATTAAATCAGCAATCTTTTGATGCTGTGATCATGACTGTGAGTACATAATATTCATTGTTATCGACATTAACAAATTTGGTTAATTTCTTGCATTCTTGATGAAGATTGGGATTATTATTATTTTGACTGTAGGCCCCACTAAGCAATGTAAAAGAAATGAAGATTACAAAGACAGGAAGCCCGTTTCTGCTCAAATTTATACCAGAGGTACCTACAGAAGCATTACTTATAATCTTTTCAGATTTTTAAAAGTGTGATTATTCATTTATTAGCTTTCGTTTAGGTGAATTACATGCCAATTTCAGTCATAATATCGACATTTAAGAAAGAGAATGTGAAACGGCCCCTTGAGGGTTTTGGAGTTCTTGTTCCTGCCAAAGAGCAAGAAAATGGTTTGAAGACACTCGGTAGGTAAAAAAATCTTGACTACTTTGACCTCCAAATTGTAATATTATTTAAAAAGAATTTGTTATGCAGGCACTCTTTTCTCTTCCATGATGTTTCCGGATCGGGCCCCACAAGACTTGTACCTTTACACCACTTTTGTTGGGGGGAGTAGAAACAAAGAGCTCGCCAAAGCATCCAGGTAGGCATTGACTTTAGTCAAAGTTTAAGTGACCAAATGTGAAATCTGTAAAATAAAAGAATCTTTTGGATCAAATTCTATAACATCAATCATCTATGTTTAGTGATAATAGTGGCAATATGTCATAGTTGCTGTTTTTGTGTTTAAATAATTTATAAATATATTATCATATATGTTGGTACTATCATTCAGGGATGAGTTGAAGCAGATAGTAACTTCTGACCTCAGACAATTGCTTGGAGCAGAAGGGGAGCCAAATTACTTAACGTAAGGACACAACATTTCTTCATCTCCAATTGAGATTAATAAAGTGTGAGGTACATAGATATATGCACAATGTACAAGTGGCTTATGCTTGTTAATTATTGCAGTCACTATTACTGGAGCAAAGCATTTCCTCTGTATGGGCGCAACTATGGTTCAGTTATAGAAGCAATTGAAAAGATGGAAAAAGAGCTACCTGGTTACTTTTATGCAGGTAACTAACTAACTAACTGCTTTGGGTTTCAAAAAAATAAGAAACAATAATTTATGAACAAAAGTAGGTTAATTAGTGACTAATGAGAATGAATTAATTAGGTAATCACAAAGGAGGGCTCTCTGTTGGGAAATCAATATCCTCTGGATGCAAAGCAGCTGAATCTGTAATTTCATATTTGGATCACAAGTGTTGCTAAATGTAGTAATAAACATGAAATAGTGAGCATGAATCTATTATCAGCTTTCTGTTAATTTCCATTTGGCAATTGGTATGAAGGAATTTCAGGTGTATGTACATCAAAGTAATTTTTCCGGCTTAGGATTAAGCTTAAAAGAACTTGTATAATGCAACAACAATGGACCAAATTGTTGTATAATTCACTAATTTACGAAGGTATTGATTTTGATGCTTAGGCTCACCATTGTTTGGTGAAGTTTTTTGAAAACATTGAACAAATTAGTTTTAATTTCTATTTACTAATTATATGTTTAAAACGCATTTTATTAATTTACGAAACTGAGATAACATATGTTTCTAACTATTTATTACACATGTTTTATCCAACAATAAAAATGTTACCTTTAAATATCATAAATAATAACTTTATAAATATTAAATAAATCATATTAAAATATTAAAAATGATTTAAATAAAGAGATTGTTAAAATTAATTGGCGCATTTCGTGTTGTTTTCAAATCATTGATATACATAAACTTTTACGATTTTACATCATAGACTTAACTACAACGTATAAACTATTTATATAAGAAAAGCTATTCCAAATATTTTATAGTAACAATTTTTTTTTAATGAAGTTAAAAGTAAAAATTATACTTCGTATAAGTTTTGAACAAAGATAAGTAGATATAAATAAAATATATTAGATAATTTAAAAATATACATTGTAAAATTCTAGGATTAGAAGTAAAAATGACAAATTTAATGGAAAGCATAAATTCGTTGAGAGAATTTGAAGAAACATTAAATTGGAGGCAAAGCCTCGTATGTAATTCTTTTGGCTACTTTATCTACAAATCTACAATCAACTTTGTTAATTTTTCTTTGAACTTATTATATATATAATGAATTTTAAATTTTTTATTATGAACGTTAAAATACTATTATAACTGTATTATAAAGATAATACTTTTTTCGTCTCAAAATTATTGTTCATAGATAAAAACTATATAGTTTAAGAAAAGTGTATTTATTACACTGTCTATTCAATAAAATTTCATCTTTACCGCTTAACTATTTTATAATTGGTGAAATTTTCAAATTGACAATAATTTTAAGATAAATCAAAATGAAAAGATGAATAATAAAATTAAAACGGAGTTATAATACTAAGGAAAATGATAATGAATAAGATGCTAACTTGCTAAGACATTTGTTGGACAAGGGAGGGGACCAACATCATTATCCTTGAAAGATAAAGGCCGATATGGTCTTCATAGGAGTTTGTGTCCTTCGAAATCCACCCAAACCCAAAGATTGTCCGTTAACTCCTTTTTCTTTTTCTTTCCCTTTTGTCTTTTATAATTCTAAAATATGGAATTAAT
This sequence comes from Calendula officinalis, assembly GCA_963853835.1. Classification (NCBI taxonomy): domain Eukaryota; kingdom Viridiplantae; phylum Streptophyta; class Magnoliopsida; order Asterales; family Asteraceae; genus Calendula; species Calendula officinalis. Next base: position 13,455,186 of record OY970827.1, read on the forward strand.
TATTTCTATAATTATGGTTAATTTACAAATAGAATTACGGTGTTATATGTGTTTGTTTGATAGATTTTAGATTGCGGAATGTGAACTAAAGCGATTAATAATGTTTGCTTTGATGCAACTAAAAATGAAAATCAGGAATTAACTAAAAAATAATATTTAATTTGTCATGTTAAAATAATGTAATCTCTTACAATCACCATTATAAACTTTTTAACAAATTCCAATAATTATTTCAAACTATGTATAAAAACTAGTGAAATGAAGAATCCATAATAATGTATAAATTATTGGAGTTGATGTTTGCCGGTCACCAATATATGCAGTCATATTTAATGGTTTATACGACTACTTTTGAATTCAAGAAGGGACGCTACAACTCTTTTAACCACATTTGTCGATTTATTTAGTAATTATACTTTTTCTTAACAATTTTTTTAGAACAGTAGAACACATGTTCTAAATTACTCATTAATTACATCATTTTATCCATAATAGGATTCGAATATACGACCATTTACCAAGAAAAACATGTTTCAAACATTTTATATCACTAGATAGTTGAAAAATGCATTAATTGATGTACATTATGAAATATATCGTGTAACATAACTTTTCAAATAGATCATTTGATGCAGAAAAGATTGAGAACACTTGGCCAATTGATCATGAAATAATTAATTAGATATTGGTAATGAGATGGATAATGCCTTAACTTCAAAATACCCATTTTTCTCGTCTCATATGAGTAAGGAACTGGCTATCAGTCCACGAAAAGGTCTCAGCATGCTAAACTTATGGCATCTGACCCAAAATTATATTATATTAGTAATGTTATTATTATCATCTTAATCTATAAAATTTGTCTCCCATGTCTCATGTATTAAGTGATTCAATCACTGCTTACTAAATGAAACATGTGTTGCAGGACCAACCGTGGAGGAACGGACCATTTTGTTTTTAGAGGTTTCAGATCGTATAAGTAAGGGGCTTCGCTAAAATCAGCATAACTTAAAGGCTCCGTTTCTGGGCCGAGGCCAGTTAAATGGACGGTTGGAACGAGAGAGCTGTTGTTCATAGAACTTTTGGGCCCAAAATGTTTTATATTATGCGTTATTTGCGTATTAATGTCTTTTCCATTTTGTTGGACTTTGTTTGTGTGCTAGTTTTGAAGTTTTCGGTTAGTTTGTCTTTTTAGGCTCATTAAAAAATATGTGTCTATTTTAATGCTGAAACATTCGTTTTTTTTTTTTATTATATGGAATTACATTTTTTCTCTCATTTTGTAAAATTTGTATTTGAGTGGAAAAATATCATGATTATCGGTATTCGCCGAATCAACGATAGTTAGAAGAGTTATTCCTAATGTTCATATTAAATTCGTGTTTCTCTTATTTTTAAGCCTACATCAACATGTCAACTCCAAAAGAGACATTATTATAGACATATTACTTCACATTTGTCCTAGAACAAGACCAACAACATAAATCAAAGGCAACCAACAAACAGTCTTATTATCTTATACTTTCTCTACTTCCATGGCAGCAGCAGCTTTCCACTAAATGCATTTAAACACTCTTCTTCATGTTTTCAACTACCTCCATAACTCTTTTCTTGCTTTTATTTCCAACACCATTTCTCCCTTTTACTCACTAAAAACACACACCCAATTAATTCTTCATCATCAACAACCTCCATAACTCTTTTCTTGCTTTAACATTTTCTTCACAACTTCTGTAGAATTTAATGTTTAAAGTTCAATTTTTGCTCATGTGTTAAGTTTATGTTTACCACATTCCTTAGCCTAAATTTGATCCATTTTCAAGATTCTTGGAATGGATACTTACTATTTGTTTCACATAGTTTTTGTTACATGGGTTTTCTTGATCTCAAACACCCATGAATTACAAACAACCCAATCAAGACTTCTTCTCCAATTGAGACAACATTTGGAATACCCAATTCAGTTAAACAATTGGGAATATTATTATAGTGATTTTTGTAACTTCCCTTCAAGTCTTCATGTAAGCATCAAATGTGAAGACAACTTTGTTACTGAACTCAAAATCATGGGGGATAAATTTCCAAAGGTCAGTCTTTTCAATGGGTTTGCAATTCAAAAAGAAACCTTATCCGAATCTTTCTCTATCGATTCTTTAATCGTTACATTAACAAGATTGACCACATTAAAGGTTCTTAGTTTAGTCTCTTTAGGAATTTGGGGTCAACTTCCTGATAAAATCCATAGATTCAATTCACTTGAGGTATTAGACATGAGTTCAAACTTTATGTTCGGTTCTATTCCGAACGAGATTTCAAGATTACAAAAGCTTCATACTTTATCATTAGATGGAAATTATTTCAATGAAACTATTCCTGATTGGTTTGATTCATTATCAAACCTCACCATTTTGAGCTTAAAGAACAACAAATTAAAGGGTCATTTCCCATTTTCAATCTCCAAAATCACAACATTAGCAGATTTGGCTCTTTCTCACAACCAACTTTCGGGTAAATTACCTGATCTGAGTTCCTTATCTAATCTACACTTACTAGATTTGAGGGAAAACCATCTAGATTCTCAACTCCCATTCTTGCCGAAAGGATTGATCACAGTTCTTTTAAGTAATAACTCGTTTTCAGGTAACATTCCCCAAGAGTTTGGGAGACTTAACCAACTTCATCACCTTGATATTTCATCGAACAAATTAGTGGGAATACCGCCATCTGGTTTGTTCGTTTTGCCAAATATTACGTACTTAAATCTAGCATCCAATATGTTAAGTGGGTCTCTTTCTAATAGTATAAGATGTGGAAATAAACTTGGGTTTGTTGATATTTCAAGTAATCAGTTTACGGGTAGGCTTCCTTCTTGTTTGGACACGACTTCTAGTAACAAACGAGTCGTAAAGTTTACTGGGAATTGTTTGTATGTTGGTAACGGAAACCATCAAGAACCTGATTGTAAAGAAGGGAGTATGATCAAGAAATCATATTATTTGGGTAAAGATTTGTGGGTTCTAATTGTTGTTATTTTTTCTGCTATTTGTTTGGTATCATTTGCGATTGTGTTGCTAATCTTTCGCAAAAGACATCATCGAAGAGAGACGGTTACTCTACAGCATACAGTACCAAAAGTTACCGGTGATCGTTCACCAACAGGGATCTCTACTGAAGTTATTGCTAACGCGAGTAAGTTAATTGCAGAAATAAGTAACTAACTTAGATTATATATCATTTTTCTTTTTTATGCATTTAATCCTTTAAATTTGCGCGAAGATCGTAAAAAGTTAACAGAAGTTTAACAAAAAGAATAATCGATTTCCGTTTGTGTTAGGGGTCATATCGGAAGCATCAGAACACGGAACACAAGTTGCCCCATCGTGTCGAGTGTTTTCCATGGAAGATTTAGTAGAGGCCACAAGCAACTTTGATCAATCGACCTTCTTGGGTGAAGGGTCAATTGGGAAGGTACTTTTGGGCTTTTGTAAGCTTGCTAGCTAGATTTACATTTTTTTAAATGTCATAAAATAGCAAATATATTGTAGGTGATGTCACATTTAGCCAGCCGATTTTGGAAATCAAAGTTTTTTTCATCCTTATTTTAAGTGGCTACAAACTTGTCATTGCCAAAATCGTACCACCACCTAAAATATATATTGTTACGACATTTGCACATTTTTGTTACAAAAGTTTAGTACCTACATTAAACATTATAACAAACTATGAAATTTATAAAAAATGTCCATTTTAAGTTGGTATTTCTAATTAGGATAACTTCTTATCTGCTTATTTTGAGTTTGATAATTTGTAGCTTTATAAGGGAAGATTAGAAAACGGAAGTTACGTTGCTATACGAGCGCTCTCATTGTTTAAAAGATACTCAAAACGGAATCTAAAAGTCCGATTAGATTTGATTTCAAAGCTTCGACACCCACATCTCGTTAGCTTCTTGGGTTATTGCATTCATGATGGAGGAGTTCAAGATTCGACTTCTAGCAGAATCTTCCTGGTTTATGAGTATATATCTAATGGGAATTTTCGAGCTTTTCTCTCAGGTTAATTGACATTGCTGCATTTGATTAGATTAGTTGATTTAATCTCTAAATTATGAACTTATGGTTTCAAATAGAATAATTATCTACAACTTGTCGAAAGAGATCCAATATAATCCGATCAAAATCACCCAAAAAATGATAAGATGGAAATTATGCCTTAAAGCTAAAATTTAAAAATATTAAATGAAAACTAAATACTTTTGTCAAGCTATAAAACTTAATTGAGCATTAAATTTGAACGAGTTGAGACTTTTGTTGTACAATCCTTTTTAGTTCAAAGTTCTTTTTAATGCTTTAACCACCAAAACTTTACTTTTTGTGTTTTGACCACCAATTACTTCCCCGTTAGGGGTATTCTAGTCATTATATCATTAAAATCTACATATTGTGATAATTTTGGTCTGTCACTAGCTAGTACCTTTGTCACTAGAGAGTCATCCTTCGTGTAGTGTGGTTTATTTAATAATTCTACAAAACTTTAGCGGTTTCCTTATGCACTCTTTTTTTTTTTAACTCGATCAACTATAATTAATGGCATATGCAGAGATCGGTCCAGAAAGAGTTCTTAAATGGTCGGACCGATTAAAAGTTCTAATAGGAGTTGCAAAAGCTGTACACTTTCTGCATTCGGGAGTGATCCCGGCTTCTTCCAGCAACCGTTTAAAGACAAACAACATATTGCTTGATGATTATCGCATTGCAAAGCTAAGCGACTATGGAATGTCCGTTATTACAGGAGAACTAGAACAGCTTGAGGTACGTACGTGTATATATATACATCATCTTTTACAATCTTGTAATTATGAATTTGGTATACAATCCGTCTACTAACGTTCAATGTTTTCATGATGTAGGCAAAGGGAGATGGACATAAATCATGGTAACAAATTCTTTCTGAATGTATCTCCTAGATATTTCACATTCAATCATAGATAGCCCTTCGTTTTTTGATCCAAAGGCCCACAAGATTTCCTAGTTCTAAAGTTTTATCGAGCTCTAAAATAAACTTCCTCCTATAACCTACCCTCACTATAAAGTTGTGTGTTGCAGGCATTTAAAGAAGTTGGCTGATGATGTATATGATTTTGGATTCATTTTGCTCGAATCACTTGTGGGGCCGATAGTAAGTGGCAAAGGCGAATCGTTTTTGCTCAATGAAATGGTATGGTAATTAACGATTAGCGGCTATGATCTTAAGACTCTTGGTTTTAATATAATGTTTAAATTTGCATAGAAATCTTTTGGAAGCCAAGACGGGAGACAAAGAATTGTGGATCCGGTGGTGTTAACAACATGCTCACAAGAATCTTTATCCATTGTGATATCAATCACAAACAAATGCATATCGCCGGAACCAAAAAACCGACCATCGTTTGAAGATGTGTTATGGAACTTGCAGTATGCAGCTCAAGTACAAACCACGGCTGATCTTGACCAGAAATCAGAAAGTGCATCGTTGTGTTGATTGTTTTACTTTAAAAGTTGGTAGTTAGTGTTAGTTCACACCATAAAATCAATGTTCACTATATATATTGTAGGCTAATACAGTTATAGAGACAAATTTGTTACAAATCTGTCCACTTGAATCTCTTGTGTTCTCATATATATGGCTATAAAGACTAAATAACGTTGGAAATCAAAGACCTTAAAATTCTAGTTAAAATAAAAGAGAAAAACTCTCTGCAACAATGAACTTCAAAAATATGAAAGGACACCAAAAAATCATATTTAATTAATAAAAGAGAAGCCTATATATAGGCACATGACAAACTACGTTATGAGAAAAGTAGTACTAACCTACTACCCACTTTCTAATCCTAAAGACTAGGCACATCAACTGAACCACTCTTCCTATCTCAAAACGTGACTACTAAAGAATCGGTCAAACCACCAACTCTTAAACAACAATTTATTGACTAAAACATAACACATAAAACAAACATATAAAGACTTATTAAATTAGAGCTCCATCATGCAATACGAGTCCAGTACTTAACGGATTATATCCAACAAATAAAACTCCCAAAATCATAATCTTCTTCAGAAAATGAATGAAGCCCAAGGTAATATATATATATATATATATATATATATATATATATATATATATATATATATATATATATATATATATATATATATATATATATATATATACTAAAAACAAGATAAAACAGATTGAACATTGTTGATTCACACCAATACCATAAAATTCTTTTAATTATAGTTGATTTAACGAATACTGATAAAGTGTGAATATCCAATCAAACACAAATTATGTGAATTGAAAGAGAAAAATGAACTTTTATGATATCAAAATTGATTTCAACATAAAAAAACCCCTAGAAATCAAAATCAACATAAAATACAATGTATGCTATGGTGTACATGGAAGGCTCGAAATGATAAGGTGTTCATTGGGCGAAACAAATCACCCACTTTGATTGCGGATGAAATCATATCGACATCCTACACTTGGGTTAAACATAGGGGTAGTGATCCTTGTAACTTTACAAATTGGTGTTGTGGTTTTTTGTTTTCGGTGTAATTTCTGGCACTTTGTATTTTCTCCTTTGCTTAGTTACTTGATAAGTATTGGAATTGTGTTTTTAATATATTTATTTGCCGTTTCCAAAAAAAGTATGGCGGGTGGGACTTTAACATCGATATGGTGAGGTGTCTTGATTAATGACGATAGTTACGTCTCACGAGAAATGGGTCAAGCTGTCTACTTCACCGTTTTACTAAGTTAATTCCGGTGTCATCAAATGCTTGATTGTCAAAACACAATTAATAAACAAATCTTAGGATCTAAGGTTGACTCTATCTAAAATCTAATATATCACACATTATTAATTTTATAGTTAATTGGATACTCATAATAATTAATAATTATGATATATGCAATAAAAATTATAGTATAAGAATTACCATGTTCATTTAAAAACAATAGATTTTTTATTTCAAGTTTGCACGAACGAGTCCCGAATGACTCATCTTGCTATTTGGGTGGTTAATGAATTGGTTTTAGGACTCTGTGTAAGCTAGGTTTGGTAAATTTACTTGCACATTTTGTAAGATTTAGCCAATGTGACAAAATAAATCCGTTAATTTATGATGTCATTGCGTAAACATTATCCATTTAATTATACGACAAAGAGTCAAAAGTTTATATATTTTTGGTTTTTTATTTAAGTGATAGCAAATAGTATCCGACCCGGAACCATTTGAGCGGGAACGAATTGGTGAGTTGGAAACAGCAAATGTGTCGGTCCGCGAGTACATACAACAACCCACGCGCCCACCACCACCAAAACCCCTTTGGTACACCGACATTTGCTTTGGAGTCGTTAGAGCGTGTGTTACACCTTCCAGTGCAGGAGTAACCCTTACTCATACAGCAGTAACATCTTTCAACCACCCAGTTGCTTGCTACTCCTTCATGTTCCACGTTCCCCCTTCTAACTTGGTGATATCATCACATGACTCCCTTATCTTCTCATAATAATTGTTTGCACAAATTCAGTAAAACAAATTAGATTTTCTGTACAAATTTACTATTTCATAATAATGATAATGTCATGTAATTATAGGTTCAAAATTGAATATTTGAATTGTTTGATAGTGTATTTTTTGCTATCTGAATCTAGTATTTGAAATCTAGATACAAAATTAGGATAGTGGATTTCTTACTATTCGAATCTTGTATTCGAAATTCAAAGATCCAAAATTTCAAATATCTGGTATCCCAAAAACAAATTATTCATCTTTCTAATATTTTTTAGATGCTTTTAGGATATTTTAGATAATTTTTCGGATATCGGATATCTAAATATTCTGAAAACACTATTGGAATCTGGTGTCCAAAATTCGGATATCCGGATTTCAAATGTAAAATATTTTTTTCCAGAGTACTTAATTTCCGAAATATTTTCGGATAATTTTAGACACTCTATCTTTAAGAGCTTAAATATTTCATATTGCAAAATATGTTAACCAGATGATATATCCACTAAACACATTATTTTGTTTGAGATATATCGTCTCGAAAACGAAAAATCTTGACATAAATATTATGCATAAAAAATTTTCTTTTAATTAAAAATCTTACCTACCTTTAAAAAAACAAGAAACACATAATATGTTAAAATAAGCAAATACCAAACAACCTCTTTGGCTGTTGAAGTTTTTAATTGTCCATTTTTGCCCAAAAAATAAGTTAAAGGACAAAGAATGGAAAAAAAATGTTAGGATTACAAAAACAGTACTTTGTCTTTTTTATTTCCCGAATTTAGCTCACATACTCTCTCTCTCTCTCTCTGTGTGTGTTCATTAGGGGTGTTCGTTTGGACGGTTTGGATATATCCGAACCAAATAGATGAAACCAAATAAAGTCCGGTTTTCAAAAGTTCAAACCGAACCGTCCAAACTAATTCGAAAACCAAACCGATCCGAACCAAATAACATTTTGATTGATTTGGTTTTATCCGTTTGGTTTTTCCTTAAAATTTCCAAAAATACTATAAAAGTTATAAATAAAATAATATTAAGTTCGATATATAAAATTCCAAAATGATAAACTACTTTGTACATAAAAACAAGTCTAATTCATAGCTTGTGACATTTATAATGATATATGCAAAAATCTTGATATCAACTTTATCAAAAACTCCACAAAGATTGATATATCGTCAAATGATACAATATAAAATGGAACAAATGTTAGTGTATAGATCATTTTACTATAAGAAATGTAAAGAAAATGAGTATCATAATTGCTTACAGTGGAAACCAACAAGTGTTAGTATATAAATCAATTTACTATATATTACTATTCGGTTTTTTTGGACAATCCGGTTTTCACGATGGAAACCAAATCCAATCCGAAATCCAAACTATTAAGTTGGTTCAAGTCCAAACCGATCCAAAAAACCAAATAACCAATCCAAATAGTCCGATCCAAAATGTCCAATTGGACAATCCGGTTATATCCGAATAGTGAACACCACTAGTGTTCATAAACGAGTATCTGATATTTAGTCTGCGTTCACACATTTGTAGTACGCTTGATTTCATGTAAGTTCCTGCAAAACCCTTGCAATTTTCTTCACGTGCTTCATTTTTCTCGCTAATGCTTCCTTATTCCTCAATTTTAGCTTATTTTTACACAATTTTGTTGTATTTATTCTTGGCGTTTGATAATTTTATGGTGGTCAGAGCTCCCTTGATTAACCGATACCCTAATTGGAGTGTTTTTATTATGACCTTTGTTTTAATCAAGTTTTCTTATTAATAATCCATGAACTCAGACCACAATTGCAACTTGCAAGTCACTGCCATTTTCTATGTTTTGGACCTTTGGGTATAATTTGTTGTGATTGATGGCTTAAATCTTTTACTGATTTCTATGTGTGGAAGTTTGGTGAACATTTAATGTTAAAGTAACACATAGTTAGTTGTTTGGATTTTTTTAATTATTTATTCTGGCTGCAAAATTATCAAATACAGAGTATACTTCCTTAAGTAATCAAAATTGACACTCTTAACACCATCAAAATTAATTTATTACAGTTTCAAGCAGCAAAATCACATCAAACAGAGAACAGAAATGGTACAGGGAATGAAGCCAAAAAACCGAAAAAGTGCATCTGTACAACTGGATTATAAAATCACAATTATAGATATAAAACCATGGCCTCCATCTCAATCATTAATTTCACTTCGATCTGCTTTGATTCAGTGGGATTATAATGAAAAAAGTTCAGGAACTACAAAAGCAGTTGCACCTTCTGGCTCGAGTATTGGCGATGGTAAAATTGAATTTAATGAATCATTTAAGCTTCGCATAACATTATTAAGAGAACTGTCAATTAAGGATAATGACACTTTTATGAAGAATTGTATAGAGTTTAATATGTATGAGCCACGGAGGGATAGAACTGTAAAAGGCCAGCTATTAGCAACTGCAATTGTGGATTTTGCAGAATATGGTGTTGTGAAAGATGGTTTGGTTGTTAGTGTGCCTATGAACTGTAAAAGGACTTTTAGTAATACAATACAACCGATGATTTTTTTGAAGATTGAAGCAGTTGATAAGAATAATAATCGTGTTAGATCTTCATCAATGGATAGAAACGGTTCAGAGTCTTTGATTAATGAAGAAAATGTTGAAGAAATTGATAGTTTTTCTGTTATTGATGATGATGATGTTTCTTCACAGTCTTCCATGGCTGCCACGTCATCTTTGACTTCACAGTCAAACGGGAGTTCAAACTTTCAAAAAGAGGATTCGGTTCATGAAAAAACAGTTGCTGAGTCAGTGGCTGAAACCGATGAAAGTGAAAGTCAACTCACGGGAGAGCATGAGTCAAACATTTTAAGTGGTGACAAGATTAAAAAGATGAAATCTGGTTCAGTTGGTAACGGATCTTGGAAGACCAGCAACAGAGATGTAAGCAAGGTACAACAACTGGAGCAGAGAGTACAAAGTCTTGAAGGGGAGCTTAGAGAAGCTGATGCTATAGAAGTTGGTCTTTATTCGATAGTTGCAGAACACGGGAGTTCGGTTAATAAAGTTCATGCGCCAGCAAGGCGTCTTTCCAGATTGTATCTGCATGCATGTAAAGAAAATTTACAATTTAGGAAAGCAAGTTCAGCAAGAAGTATCGTTTCAGGATTAATTTTAGTTGCAAAAGCTTGTGGAAATGATGTCCCAAGGTAATGTTTTGTTTTTGTGGGTCAAATTATTTTTTTGAAATTGTTTAATCAATCTGTTAATGTAGGTTGACTTTCTGGATGTCAAATTGTGTTGTATTGAGAGCAATTATATGCAATACTTTTGAGCAAGAGCACATAAAATTGAGCAAAAAGAATGTGAGGAAGGGAAATAATGAATGGGAGAACCCTATTAATTTTACATCAGCCCTTGAAAAAGTTGAATCTTGGATTTTTTCACGGATTATCGAGTCGGTTTGGTGGCAGGTTATTGCATAATCACCTTTTTTATATCAAAATGAGTATATTATATTCTATAAGTGGTTGACTTAGGGGGTGTTTGGGAAAGCTTATTTAAAGGGGCTTATGGCTTATAAGCTTATATAAGCTTAAATAATCCCTTTGAAAAGGGATTATTAAGGCTTATATAAGCTTATAAGCCATAAGCTCCCTTAAATAAGCTTTCCCAAACACCCCCTTAATTGCAAATTATGAAAATCTTGCAGACTCTTACTCCATATATGCAATCAGCAGCTGCAAAAGCTATCATTAAAGTGGTAGATTCTGAATCTAAAAAATCTTTGAAAAAATCATCGAGCCAACAAAATCAAGAACAAGCAAACTTCTCAATGGAACTTTGGAAGACTGCTTTCATGGATGCTTGTGAAAGAATTTGTCCTGTTCGAGCTGCAGGACATGATTGTGGTTGTTTACCCGTACTTTCCAAATTGGTAAACAATATCTCACTAACTCTATTATACCAATTTAAATTAATTTTTTTTTTAATTTTAATTTAATTTACTAGGTAATGGAACAATGTATGTCTAGATTAGATGTAGCTATGTTTAATGCAATCCTTCGTGAATCTGCTGATGATGTTCCAAATGATCCTGTTTCTGACCCAATTAGCGATGCAAGAGTTCTTCCTATTTCATCAGGGAAATCAAGTTTTGGGGCTGGTGCACAATTGAAAAACGCTGTCAGTTAATTTATGTTAACTGTAAATTTTTAACAAATTATTATTATTATTGTTATTATTATTATTATTACTACTACTATTATTAATGTGTATTCGTTGGTCAAATACAGATAGGAAACTGGTCAAGGTGGTTAACTGATCTATTTGGCATTGATGATGACGAAAATGATGATGCCTCATTTAAATCTTTTCATCTTCTTAATGCATTGAGTGACCTCATGATGCTTCCAAAAGATATGCTCTTGAATAGCACAATTAGAAAAGAGGTTTCCATCTGTAAAACCCGATAAACATATGCTAATTATTTATTCACAAATCTAATTTTATTTTATTTATTTGTTATAAGGTATGTCCTACTTTTGGTGCACCAATAATAAAGAGAGTAGTTGATACTTTCGTCCTAGATGAGTTTTGTCCAGACCCCATTCCTGAAGCGGTGCTTCAAGCCCTAGATTCAGAGGTCAGTTTATCCAGCCAAAAAAACAAAATATGATTATAATATTAAAAAAAGTTACCAAAATACTTTTGTTTTTTGTTAATAGGATTCATTTGAGGGTGGTGTGACTAGTCTCCCATGTGCAGCAGCTCTGGTTATTTATCGGCCACCTTCTGCATCATCTACAATAAGATGCATATTTGGAGATGGTGTGAAGTTGACCAGAAGTGGGTCAATGTTGAGAAAGTCAAACACGAGTGATGATGAACTTGATGAATTAAGTACACCTTTAAGTGCTGTTATTAATACTTCTCGGGGATCATCTGGTCCAACAAATGGCAGGTGGAGATCAAAGGATGCTAGTGGAAGTATTCGGTATCAACTTCTTAAACAAGTATGGATGAATAATGAGTAATGAAGTCTGAAAACTGGTTGAATGTAAATAGTATGAAATAAGTGGGCAGATTATATTTTGTTTTAGGGTGATAGTTAGTGGTATACAGGTCGAAATGGTTTAGTTTTAAGCTTTCCTATGACATGATATCTGCATGTTTGTTTGTGTTTAATTCTGTAATATTACATGCCCTATTAGATTATATATATATGTTTTGTTTGTTTCCAGTGTTTCAATGTTTTAGCATTCTCCAATACATTCTTGGTTTGTTATTTTCTAGTTTTCTACCCACTCACTTATGGTTTGGAGTAGGGGTGAGCTCGGTCCAAAAACCGAACCGAGACCGAAAACAATGAATTTTCAGAACCGAAACTGAACCGATAACATGTTATCCTTTTCCGAAAACCGAACCGAAAATGATGAATTTTCAAAACTGAAACTGAACCGATAACATGTTATCTCGGTGAGTTTTCAGTTCGGTTTTTTTGGTCCAAATGCTCACCCCTAGGACTTTGGAGTGGAGTTAGACAAGTCTACTTGATTAGTTATTTTTTTTATTAATTTTTAGGCTTCAGTTCTTTAAAAATATCAGATAAACTTATTCACTTAGGTCCTGTTTGATATGCTTGGTCTAACCTCAGATCTAGTCCAATTTAAGATTAAATATTCATGTTTGATTTGCTCATATTTCATTCAACTCTGGACAAACTTGAATTCGATCCAAATTTGTCTTCCGAGCCATCCAAAAAATCATGTTAAATTCAGCCCAAACTTGTCCCACCTCTTAATCCTAAGTTCTTAACACATTTTTCATCATTTAGCACAGCCAATCAGAGATATAATCAATCAGAAATTCTAACTCAATCGACAACTAACTCAATCAGCACTATTCAAAGTCAATAACTATCAAAGAACCTTAGCCTAGTTGTATTGGTGATTGTTATAAGGTGTTGCCCATGACTTAGGGTTCAAGTCCCGGTGTGAACAAAAAAAAGTGTAGAATTAGGGAGTGTATGTTTGGCCGTTAAAAAAAAACTAGCATTTAATAGTCCAAATGAAGTTTTACCAAACAATTCTGTCCATTAAAATCATATAACTTTCCATAAAATAAGGCACACCATTAGTCAAGTCAAAGGTCCGATATTGTGACATCATATCAGAACCAACTCATACTATTCCAACTAAAATAACATACATTGTAGGTCTCCTAGATCCAAGTTGAGCTTAATTATTCAGACATCAAATTTGACCAGATCATAGAAACGCAGATTCACTACTTTGCCTATGAACCGCGTTCTGGACATCGCGTACCGAAACATGGTATTTGTACAAGGTAACATATTACATGCATCAAGTATCACTCAAAGGTAACATACTAACATATACATATTACATAAAATATATTACATGTGATAAAGGTGAAAAGGGCAAACCTGAATTTATGTAAAACACAAAATTGATAACCCGGAGGTCAAGTCATAAGACTGCATTACACAATATCAAAATTCTATAATACCCGGGGTTTGAGTATAATGGACAAAAGAAAATTATTCTCTCGAAAAATGCAACTCTGTGTATATTATATATTACACTCGTAATACTTGTATATTGTTTTGCCGGACATAAACTGCAAAAAAAATAATTATACACTCAACTTATGTGAAGATGAGCTAAGAGCATTCTTATGTTGAAGATGAAGGGCGGCTAATAATCCTTTCCATGTTTCTCCCGGTGCACCAGCCACATTGAAGTTTAAAAGCTTCTTTTGTTTCTTGTAGTACTCCTCTAATGGGTTATTCTGCAAATAAAGATTATAAAATATTTACATAAATCCGCATGTAATACTCTTGATTTTAAGCTATTTATTCATCAGAGTTTAGACTTTTGAGTGTACCGTCGAGTTACGCCCATTAATAAGATTTTGGTAAGAAGCAAAAGATTGACGTGCTACAAGCTTCTTTTGCAAAGATTCTTCAGTGCATTTGAAATTTAAGACCATATCTATATCTGCAACTTGATCAAGAATCTCCTGTTAGAATTAACAACCGTTTAATAACACTTATTGAACAAAAGGCATCAATTAATATTCAAGGAACTCTTGTGAAAAAATTACGTTCAAATATGAAGTTTCATAAACAAAATAGTAGACTTACAGCTTGCATTCTTGTTCTAGGAATTCCATCCAAAATGAAGCCGTTTTCACCCCTGTAGAAACCTTCTTCAAGCCTCTTTGATAACAGACCAAAGATCACTTCTTCTGGGACTAGCTTGCCTTGATTCACAGCATCAGCAATCTAATTTTGCACAAATAACATAATTCAGATATGTATAGAGTATATTCACAAAAGAGGCATAAAATAAAATCTATTATTAAAAAACTAGGGTTTTGAACAACCAAATTTCATAATACCTAACAGTGAAATTGGATCCAAGCAAAAGTCAAAACTACAATTCAATGATAACACCAGCCATAGTCCTTAATTGAGAAATACTTGAATCAAACAATTCAAAATTTTGATGGAACTCTAGTATTTCAAAATTTTATATGATTTAATTAAACATGGAAAACGCAATAGAAGAAAAGATCTAGACAATCGAATAGTAGCGAAGGTTCAAAACTAAATTGCGTAAAACGGAAGAAGTGTAATGAATCAAACCTGTTTGTAAAGCGAGGAGCGAGGGTGGAGTTCTTGACGAACTAGGGTTCCCATGGAAATATGAGGTACTTTGAGGAGCTGCGAAAGCCTCTCTGCGTACATTTGCCTATTCGTCAACGGATCGCCCATTATAACCCATTGCACGCCCCGACCCGACACCGATCCCAAAGAATCCTCCATCTCCGACGGGCTCTCGTTGTAATCATAATCGTCGTCGTAATCGTACTGGAGCTGAGCCGCCGATCCATACGAGCGGCGTTTAATCTGATCTAATCGGAGACGCGCAAGAGGTGCAGTAGCCACTCTCAGGCGACATACCATGGCCATGGCGGCTGATTAGGGGTTTTAGCGACGGACAGAAATCAGGGTTTTGAAATGGGAATTAGGGCAAATCAAATGAAGGACTAAAATGCTAAAGAGCAGGGACGGACTACCAAGGTTAGTTTCAATTACGACCCTCAAAGTTTTAACTAATTGTAATATCGCCCAGATTATATATTCATAATGTTTTTAGATCAATTTTTTTAATACACTCCAAAACTTTTTTTTTTTTGTTTTGAACGGCAATAAATTACTGTCTAATACACTCCAAAACTTTTGGTTTACAAATACATGTCTAATGGAACTTATTGTTCAAGGAAAAAAAATTGCGTATCATTATTAGTTTCACATATTTGAAAATGCTAGGTTCGAAGTGGACTCTATCATGAATTTTTTTTACAAAAAACATATTACTACGTGATTTTAGTAAGTTATAGAAAAACGAATAACCGGTTATTTTATGGTCGCAACATAAGTTCATTGGAAATACACCTTAAAGCCCAAACACACCGCTACATCATTTGTTTTTTTAGCCCAGACACATGACCAAACCCCTGTAGTGGTGAACAAACACATGACCAAATCTTAAAATTGATTTTATTAATATGTGTATAATTTACCATACATAATCGGTCATTGCATACATACAAGCAACCACCACCGGTCGCTTGCACGATCGAATCAAATGAATATCGGTCGCAAGTTGTCACTTAATGGTAGGGACATGTCCTTAAAGGGGATTGTAGTTGTCAAGCGACTCCCAGTACGTTCAGTCTTATCTTCTTAGCATGCATGTTTAGGATATCAACAAACATAATGCATTAGTAACGTGTGAATCCAGTGACATCAACTTTGATTATAATAGTCTTAGTAGTGAGAAAATGTTTGCTTAAACTAATAATAAATCCTTAATATGCATAAGAGAACTACGCTCTTGCCTCTTAGTGGTTAGTGAATATCATTTTTTGGTGAATAGGAGGGTGGTATTGAAATCAGCTAAAAGCTAAAGGGTCGGGGACTAAAACTAAAACTTTGGTGCTTAAAAGTTAAAATAACAAGAAGTAACACGATGAGTGGTATTTTTCTGTAGAAACAACACGCGTAACACGATGAGTGGTGGTCCCACGAAGTAGGGAGTCCACACGTCTAAAAAGTTGTGGTTCACTGGTTCACATGACTGGACATTAAACGGATAGGCAGATATATTTGAGTCGAAATCCAACCACATATGCATATGTAAGTCACAATTCATATCGGGTTGGAGTTTACATATTTAGTTGATGAATCAGAAATAACTAAGATAAAATTGGCATAATTATATAAACAGTTAGATATGTCAACTTTAATCTGAAACAAGCTTATATAACTTTTTTAATTAAACGAGTTACACAATTAGCAATTTGAACGAGTCAAATATGTCAAACATACTAAATTTTAAAATATGTATGCAGAAACTAATCTAATAAATTATATATATATCAATTTTTCAAATATATTTATAAACTACCAAAGTATAAATATATTTATATTTTAAACATGTTTCAACAATTAATCTAGTTGTCGGATTGACTGATTTAAATATCATTAACTCGAATCTAAACCGTTTAATAAATGAGTCAGTTAAGTTGATCTAAAATTAACCCGGAACTTGTTTGGCTCAACTATACCTTCCTTCCGTGTTCGTCTTTTACATAAAAAACTGAGTTGCTCTCTTCTTTTAGAGTAAATACGTATATATTAAAAAAAAGATAGAGAACAAACCAAGTCGAAGATCATGGGAAATACGTTAACGCTCTCTAGAAAAAGAAAATTAAATCAATTTGAAAGAATCCACATATTGTTGACTTTGAAGGAACCAAAAGGGTCCTAACCCATTGGAATGCAAGAGTATTAAATAATAGGGGTGAGCATAAAAACCGAAAAATCGAACCGAAACCGAAAAAACCGAAAAAATCGCACCGAAAAACCGAACCATTTGAAAAACAGATGAGAGCGGTTTTTATTTTTTGAAAAACCGAATGCTTGGGGCGGTTTTTGGGTGCATACGAAAACCGAGCCGAAAAAACCGCCCCGCCCCACCATATATATATATATATATTTCAAATTTTATAAAAATATATTAATATTTATAAAAGATTTGATCCTTACTTATATAAAAGAAAGTTTTAAGTATATTATTTGTAATTTTTCACACGTTTTAATATAATGTTTTTCAGGTTTAATAACTGTATAAGTATTAAAGTTTGGAATAATAACTTTTGAGTTAACAAATTGGTAAATATTAAGGGAAACAAAAAACCGGAAAAAAACCGAAACCGAACCGAGAAAAACCGAAAAACCAAAACCGAAAAAACCGAAACGAACGGTTTCTAATTCTTAAAAACCAAAGTTTGCGGTTCGGGGTTTGGTTTTAGTGAAAAATCACCCCAACCCGCCCCATGCTCACCCTATTAAATAATTTAGAGTATACTAAAAGACTATCCGTGAGATGAGGTTGCTGCTATAATGTAACTCTATTTTACAATGATCAATTGGTTGGATGGTGGTGGTTGGTGGATGCAATAATGATAGTGGTGGCGGTAGTAATGCTGAGTGGTGGTAATTATAATTTTAACTTTTAAAATTTCAAAGAGATTAATAAAAATAAGGTTTTGATAATAACTGCCCTTAAGGCTGTTTTTAAGCGCATAAAATTTGTACATTAATTTTTGGAGAGAAGTTGTTTCTAAAATTCAGTGGTGTAGTTATAGATCAATCATCAATGTACATGTTTCTAATGCATGTCTATTGACAGCCCTTAGGCTGTCATTATTAAAACTCATAAAAATATAATAATTAAGTAATAAACGTATTATCTAGTAATTTAGTTGTTTAGATCATTGTGCTAGTAACATAAATGTTACATGTTCAAATTTTACATGATGTATATTTTGATTAAACGTAAATCTGTTTTGAAATAATAAGTGTGTTAGCTAAAAATTAAGTTTTACTAATTTAAAAATATTTTATATAGATTTAGAGGATATATTAACCGTTAAAAAAACTATTACAAAAGAAGTCATTTTATATTTGTGAAAAAAAGCTTAGACATTAAATTTTCTTTAAATATATGACGACAGACCGTACAATAACACAACGTTAAACACAAGTTATGTCTAGAACTTTCAGAGGGTCCATTTCGGAGTAATTTCCAAATTCTGGAAGAAAATTGTAAATTGTAAGTTGGGCAGCCATTTGTTTTTGAACATTCGTCATCTATAAGCCATAACCACTATTCCTTTTCAACTTCTCATATTTGGTCAACCACGCGCAAAATACTAGACCAAATTACAATATAAATAACTAAAATTCTCACAAAAGATAAATATATACGTACATAAACACCTGCAAAGTCTAGTTTCAATTCACATATTCGATATTCATACAAAAGTAACTTTTTGATGGACAAAGAACAACAATACGAACGTGTATTTAGACATTTGGACATGAATGATGACGGGAAGATATCGCCACCCGAGCTCCAAATTTGCATCGGGAAGATAGGTGGCGAGTTGTCATTGGAGGAAGCGGAGATTGTGGCGGAGTTGATGGATTCAGATGGTGACGGATTATTGAGTTATGAGGATTTGGTTAAAGTTGTGGAAGGTGCAAATGAGGAAGAGAAAGTGAATGATTTGAAGATGGCCTTTAAAATGTATGAAGAAATGGAGGGGTGTGGTCGCATAACTCCTAAAAGTTTGAGGAGAATGCTTAGCAAGTTAGGAGAGTCGAGAACCGTTGATGAGTGTGAGTTGATGATCGCAAAGTTTGATCTTGATGGCAACGGTGTTCTTGATTTTTACGAGTTTCAGGATATGATGTCATGATCGTGATCATTTGAAGCTAGGTAAAAGGTACGTTAGATTCGCCGAGATTGCTTGATAGAGGCACATTCTTTCATATTTCATGGCATGTGTTGGTTAATATTTAGATCATTCTTTCGATCGTTGACATTGTCCATATGATCAATAACTATGTTAGTCCGTGATGATTTAGTCGTCCAGTCGTATATACATGTGTAATTCATTTGTTATTTATTGTATTTTGTATATATCACATATTTTTAATAGAGTTCCAAAATTTTGTTATGGCTTATTGTTAGAGCATCTCTAATAGTAGCTTTTTTAAAAGTCTTTTACTATTATAATAAGTCTTTAAAAGACCTTTTACCATTGGAATAACTAGCTTTTCTAAAAGCTTATTGCAATGACTTATTCTCTACTAAGCTTTTAACTTACTTTCAATGTTTGTCTTTTTTAATCCTCTATGTTTAATAACTTTTCATTTTAAACCTTAAATATATAATATATAAATTCTTTATTATATTTTTATTAGTTAATATATAAATTATATAATATCTGTAACGACCCGAAATTGTAAATAAATAAAATATGTAAAAAATATGATAATTATGGATAAATCATATAAAACACGTAGGAATTGGTTTCGTGTCATTTGGAGTCCGTATGAGAAAGTTATGGACGAAACCGGGTTGAAACCTAGACCGAAAAGTGCAGCCCTGCTGCACAGGCAAGTTCGCGGCGCGAGCCAGGCGCGAGCGAAACGCGAGGTTGAGCAGAGGGACCAGAGCTGAAACGCGAGCATGTCGCGTTGACTTCGCGTTGACTTCGCGGCGCGAGCCAGGCGCGAGCCTGGCGCGAAGTCTGGTAAAAAGCGGCGACTAGCGGGCAGACCCGCGTCTTTTCGCGACGTGAGCTCGGCGCGAGCGGGGCGCGAGCTCTTCCGACCAGAGCAATAAATTCGGGTTTTTAGCCATAAATGCATTTCCAAAACCCTAGTTTCTTCCATTGGCGGTTTTGGAGTGCAAGAGCTGATTTGGGTCGATTTCTCCATCAAAGCTTGATAGATTTCACTCCTAAGTGAAGATTAAAGGTATATCTTCAATCCTTTGTAGTTGTAGCTTTAGATCTATGGATTTAGAAGCTTAGGGTTGAAACCCTAGTTCTTGGGGTTATGAGTTATGGTGATATAAATGGTGTATACACTTAATAGATGATATTTTAACAAGGGAAACAAGTGTATAATTATGATTTGTAAGAATCTTAAGGGTTGGTTAAACCTAGGGTTTGGTAAATCACCATATTTGGGGGAAATGGATTGATGGGTGTTATCTAGAGGTAGATGAACACATTGATAGTAGATTGTGATGTTGAACATTGTATGATCATTGTTTTAGGCTTTCGGTGACATCTTGGAAAGTCGGTGAAATTTTGAAGCAAGATTTTTGGTGTCAAGAACACGGTTGGAACATTTATTGCTAAGGTGAGTACGTGTGGACTTTACTGAGTACATAGCCTATGAAATACATTTTTATTACTTGTGTTATGGTCTATTTGCTTAATTGTGTAGACTAGTAGCTAGTAGTTAGTTATACCGATAGTTGTATTGAACTAACTTGTTTGATGATAGACGTGATAGCCGAGAGCTAGATTGACATAACCATCGAGTTATGATATGGTGAGATGATGTGATGATTCGGGGGATCCCCGGTCATGAGGTATGGAATGGGGAGCATTTGGGCGGATCCCCATCGACCCATTCCATGATAGTAGTCTTGCTAACTGGAAGTAGTCCGGCGAGTAAGGCAGTTATTGGTAGATTGGGCGATTCCCTCTTGCCTTTACCTTGAAGCTTGTTAATGCGGGGGATCCCCGGTTAATAAGTTAACGTGGTTCTAGTTGGTTGGGGATGTCCCGACAACTAGATATGTTTGCTAGGAAAGCAAGGTATTAGAGTCACAATAGGGTGACTAGATAGATGGGTGATTGCTTACATGTTTGTTTGTTGTCATTCGGTTATTATTATTAACTTGGGTCTAAACCCATGTATCTCACGAGACGTTTTTGTCTCACGTACTACGTTTGTTTTGTTTTGCTATGTATTCAGGTTCAGGATCGAAGGCTTAGGTACGCATGGATAGAGATGCGGGACCTAGAATAGAAGAGCACTAGATTGGATTTAGTCTTAGCTTGGTTATGATCTATTTTGTAACACCTACTTTTATACTCTGATTTCATACCAAGGTTTTTGTAAATCCAAATTTGGGGATGTTCTTCTATTTATAAAATGTTTTATTTTGGCCGATTTTTGGTATTAAAATTTGAGGTGTTACAATATCTAATGCTAATTATTACAATATTTTTGTATGAAATATTTTAAAAAATATTATATTTAGTAAAATGTCAAAAAATTATCAAATTATATATAGGGATATTTATAAACATTTGAGATAGATGGAGCTAAATTATAAATTTTGTAAAAAAAAAAAGCTCATTAGAAAGGTTAACCATTGCAGATGTTATTTATGAAAGAGTTTTTGGTTAGTAGAATGTTGATATGGTAAAAGTAATAAGCTTTTAAGAGGTTAACCATTTGGGATGCTCTTAGTGTAGGTCAGCTAAAACCTTCTATAGTTGCTTCACTCTACCCCACACGACAAAATAAATTATTTTGTGAGGTTCTAGAAAATTCATAAACATACACACATTAATTATGGATAGCAAAGTATTTTTTTCTTAAATGATACTATAACGGAAGTCTAAATAAAGAGTGTAACAACGTGCAACTAACCATAGTACAGAAATAGAGAAGATACAAGTCAACATGCATATCCTGCATAATTCATCATTTGCGCGGCGGCGTGACATCATCATCAAACCTCAAGTCATGACGTTTTTTCAAGGGTTTTGATAATAACAACCCTTAATAAGGGTTGTCAATAAGAATGATTTGTATATCAAGTTTATAAAAAAAATTATAAATCTATTGATTTATATGATAATTCCTTAAGTACACAAAATCTAAATTTATAATTGTGTCATTGTTTTATTTCAAAAAATACTCAATTTTAAGGCAGCAAAAAAAACTCGATGGTGCCCCTTATCTTACGTCACGGCTAAGGCTATCGACATAAATGTAGGTAGTGCAAACACTTGAGGACAAAAAGAGGATAAAGACAGCCATAGACTCAATAGTCATGAGCGTGTTAACACTTGCATGGCTCATCACATTAGTTAGTAGTCATCAATCACTCTTTCTGTTAACTATGCTACTTTTGTTATTAGTAGCCCATGGCGGTGCAAACTTTTCTGTTGTCTGAGTGCATACAAGCTTTACATATATTAACATAAAGCTAGAATCTTTATTATTAAAATTTCTTAAATGAAGCATACAAAGACAGGTGCATATATTAAAGGAAATCAAAATAGCAAGTCAAAAGTGCAGCGGACTGTTGAAATGATTGAATGGTTCAAGCAGTTTTGTTGTTGACAGCTGTCCTCAATAGGGATATAACTTGAGCTGGTTCTGGAGCTCCAAATACTGAACTGCCAGCAACGATGCAATTTGCACCTGCAGCTGCTGCTGCCTCAATTGTTGAAGGCCCTAAACCTCCATCTACCTGCATCATCATCATCCCAAATTAAAATAATATTACTTCTCATAATCAGAATACAATTTAAAGGAAACAAGTAGCTAACTAACTAACCAACCTCTATGTCAAGTGTCGGGTACTTTTGTCTCAGTGTGCGTACCTAAAACCAAATTGAATGATAATAATAAGAATTAAGTGGAAATTTAGCAAATGAAATGCAGGTTGCTTCTGTACGTACCTTAGTCATCATATCTGGCATAAACTTCTGACCACCAAATCCAGGCTCCACAGTCATAACAAGAACCATTTCAACTGGACTTTCACCTTCAACCTATCCATTCAAAAAACATAATAAAAAATATATAATTCTACTCACAAATTAAGATAAAATATTTCAAGAGCTTATAATAATACCAGGGGATAGACTTCCTCAACTGGTGTTCCTGGCTTTAACGCCACACCAGGTCGCATGCCCTTTGACTTTATTTCTTTAATAAGTTCTTGCCAGTTATCTGTGTTTCTTTCCATCAATCAAATCAATCTTCACTAATCTAAATATAATAAATTAACTGAATAATCCCAATCCTCACCTTTAGAGACCTCAACATGAAATGTGAAACCAGAAGCACCTGCTTTTCCAAATTCATTCACATAATCAAGAGGATTTGTCACCATAAGGTGGCAATCCAGATATGCCCTGTCTCACAACAATATATAAATATAATATAATATAATACTCCTTAAATAGTTTTTAAAATGGCTGAAAAAACAAGGATTTACTTTGTGTGTTTTCTCAAACTCGCGATTACCGGAGCACCTATTGTTAGATTTGGGACAAAATGACTGCACAAAATCAATAATCAGAGTGTCAGTAGTCATTCAATTGAAAATTTTGAACATCAAGAATCTGCTGGTTTCTGCCAAACAGGGACACCCAAACAGCTTTGGCAACATACCCATCCTGCAGATTAACAACAATTTCTTATCAGCTACAACTAACTAATAAAACCAAAAAAGCAAACCATAAACCAAAAAAAAAAGTGCTAATTTATAAGGAATTAATCTCTTAATTTTCATGTGAAAGCTCGTTCAGTAAGATGTTAACACAAATATAATTATTTTATTTAATGTCTAATATTTTCATTGCAAATAATGTTTAAAGATTATTTGCTAAAACCCATGTACCACACAGGCCCTAAATCTAGTTTTATATAAACATGAGATATTGCCATATTGGACAGATTTGATTAAAAATTACATCTTCAATGGTCAAGCAACTATCAAATTAAATCAAAATCTGCGTTTTATTGTTAAAGAAGCAGAGAAAATAAATATATACCATGATGTCCATGTGAAGCCAATCGGCACCTAAGTTGACCATGCGTTCAGCCTCTGATGCCAGGTTGGCAAAATCTGATGATAGCATGGATGGTGCAATCTTTGCTACCACTGGTGCCATTTTCCCAAGTTCTGATGAGATTTTGGTATTAAAATAACACAAACTTGCTGATTTATGGGGGTGTTTTTGTAAATGCTTAAGGCTGAAATCTGAAAATTAAGTCTGATTATTGAGCAAAAGGATTAATCTAATAAATTAATACATCACAGATTAAGAAGTACATAGTATAGAACAACACAAGATAACAATATATAGAATTATAGATCAACTAAAACCCAATTGCTAATGATTTTCCATTAATTATATATCATGTTACTCTTTGCTTCCATTAGCAATTCTATGGAGCTTGCTAGTTTCTTACAGTGAAGTTTTATAGTTTTAGCTTCTTTGTAACTAAAACAACGAATGGAATTTCAAAATTACTAGGAACTGTTGATATAAATTCCCATTAATTGTTGATGAGCAATACAGTTTCTACGATTTTGTAATCCAAAAAGACTCAATTACAAAATTTCACAGCGATCATAACATGCAAAGCAATCAAACAAGCACGCCTACAGAATAAAACTAAATTCCAAAAGAATCCCCAACTCCAACACTAGAATACGAAAATTGATAAGTTTTCGAAATTCATTTCAGCATGTGGTCAAAGTTCGTCTAGGTGATGTGTATGGTGAAGAATACGAACCTGATTGGCACCCGCGAGAAGATGATGACAAGGTGGAAACAGGTAGAAGAGAAATTGGGGAGATAATCGATCGATTGATCAAAAAAGGGGGGAGAGAACGAGATTAGGGCTTTTGGTTGAAACAGATACGCAACCAAATAATGTTGTCGGGAGATTCTTACCAACTCCCATCATATTCTTTCATATTTTCGTTTGCTTGGAAGCAGCCACTAATTTTTTTTTTCTCCCTATGACCCTTTTAGTCAAAGGTGGGTTTTAACTGAAGCAAGAGCAATCCAATAGATGTTCTAGAAATAGAAATTATAACATTTCATTAGATAAATTATAAGTATTTAATAAATAGAATGTCTAAAAACAACAGTTAAATTAAGTTCGACTATTATAGAGTCCGTTATAAATGAGAATGTGCTTTTAAGAAAATTGATTTCACATTAATTTTCGTTCTTAGTTGGTATTCCCGTGTTTCCTTGGGCTAAGGGGAACCTTTCGACTAACTTAGTTTTTGTGTTTCAGTTGAAGTTAATGTCGTCTAGTGTTTTGGTTGAAATTAATTTCAGGATTTGGAAGTTATAGACGTGTTTTCAAATAGATTATAGATGCCAATCACTATGTTGTTGTAATGGCGGATGTACATGGCCCAAAGGGGAGGCACCCAACGTTCCAACAACCCATAAAAATATACTAATGTTTTTGACTTTTGCACTATGTAGTGTTAAAAACGAGGAAATGTGGCTCTCAGGCCTCAGCCCATCTTTGGGAATGAGATTCCCTTACTCGTTTAGGCCAAAATTGGTTATTTAAAAAGGGAGTGATAAATGTACCTTATTTTTTAATGAATACATTATAATTAGTACTTCATATGTTTGTACATTTTGTAATAATACTTATACTTCGTGGTATATAAATTAAAAATTGTGGTGTAGAAATTAATTTAAAAATGATGGTTTTACCCGTACATTCACGGGTGTTTGTTTTAGCTTATTTTCTCACCTCATAATCATGTTTTTCGAGCTTACGAACTTGTGAACATTAACTTACCATAAACAAAAAAAGAGTTTATCAACTTATCAAAAGTTTCAATAAGTTAATACCTCAAAGTCTCAAACACATAAAGCTAAAACAAACACCCCTTAAAAGGTAAAATCATGATTAGTCACTGGATTTTGTATCCCAAGTCCGTCAAATTATTAAAGTAAGTGTTATCGTCATCAAAGTACCACACATTACTCGGTCAAACCCGAATCGGAACTCGCCGGAGCAGCCATGGTTTCAGAAATTGGTGGTCAAACACGGTCAAAATGGGCAGTGGCGGTAGGAAACTTACAGGTGTTAATGCCGATTCACGGAAATATGCACACAAAAAGGTGCAGCGGCGGCAGTCCACTTGCACGGTGTTTCTTCGAGACAGATGGAGAAGAAAGAGGCGTAACAAGGTTGGGCCGTTTGGGTGGGTTTGGGTTTTTTAAATTCATTTCTAAATGGGCCTTGACTTCTTTTAGTTTGACAAACGCGCTATTGTTTCTAAAATGAAAAATTGAAACCTTAGAAGGAAATTGTAATTCATATATAGGTATGAAACCCCAAAATTGAAAATAAAACTTCAAAAACGAAAAGGCGTAGAAAAAACCTGAAGATCCATTTGAACCCTAATTAAAAAATACGAAACCCCATGATGATTAGAAGGAAATTTGGCTCGTAGGTAGACTAAGATGTCGAACGTGAGATTCATAGGCACATGCAGATGGCGTTGGCTGTTCACATTCAAGCAGGAGGTGGAGTTCGCTGAAGAAATGACGGAGCAGAGTTGGGAAGCAGGAGGTGTCGTTTACTGTTCACCCAACTGTAAAATGTAATAGATATAATAACAACAAGAGTTAAAAAGTCACAAAATAATTATTGGAGATAAGGGATAATATATTGATATGTAATCTAGAGATGCAAACGGGTACGCCGTCAAATCCCCGTCGGGTTCGGGTAGAAAAATCCCCGTACCCGCCCCGTACCCGGTCAAATCCCCGTTGGGTTCGGGTAGAAAAATCCCCGCCGGGTACCGTTCAATAAAAAAATTTAAACAAAATAGCTAAAACATTTAATACTCTTAGTTCGTTCACACTCATTTCGTTGAATACGTAATGGACTAACGGGACACGGACCATATTTTAACCATTATTAGATTGGGCTAATGAGAGATTAAGAGTTGGGCTAAGTTTGGGAAGTGACTAGTGGGCTAAACCTGTATTAAAAAAAATTACACATTAATATATATATTCGGGTCGGGTATAAACGGTGCGGGTATTATAAAACCCGTACCCGCTATCGGGCATGAAATTTAAACCCATACCCGACCTGTTACTTGCTTAAACGGGGTAATACCCGTCCCGTAAGACTCGGGTACCCGTGGGTACCTAAACCCACGGGTCAAATTTGCATCCCTAATGTAATCTGTATGACGCCAAGGAATGTCAATATCAAGGGTAAAGAACAAAAATAGAAAGACTTTAAAGTCACTTCAATGTATAGGGGACCAAGTGCTCTTGATTTAATACAAACAACTTCCCCTTTTAATTGTAATCAATCATCTTAACTAGTAATGGATCTCTGAAATAATTTTTTTTAGAGTTTATAAGTTGGTTATGTTACCCTATCTATAATAACATTTGTAAGGAGGAAATATTATGTTTCATCTACAGTATATTATATGAATATTGTGTTTTTATATAAATATAAATTATCTAGTACTATGAGTATGTTAGTTTATAAATATAATGTGTATCTTTCCAAAACTGTCCCGCGTACAATGCTCCTCATTTAACAAATGCCTCATCAAGAAAACAACTTTTTTTTATGGTAATACTCCATATTAAACTACTCCTAAATCCACTATCTCCACTACTCCTAAATCCACCAAGACAACAATTAGATTACTAATAAATAGAAGTGCCTTTTAACAAAACAAAAACATATCAATCACCTTCATTTTCATTTCATTACATCTCAATTTTGTCATTTTCGCTATCTTTCTCACAACCGTTTTTCTTAATCAATATCTTCTCTTCTTTTAATCTTATCTTAAGCGTAACGCTAAATCACACCATACATTTATACTTTACTCTCTCTCTCTCTCTCTCTAACTGTATCATCATCATCATCCCCAATTCATAATTCACGATCACAAGTTGTGTCTGAGTTTTGAGTAATTGTTGTGAGTTATCAGAGAACATATATGGGTACTTGTGTTTCTACTCACCACAAGCCTTCTGCAATGAAGGTACAGCTGTTGTTTGGGTCTAATGATATTAAACCTCCAATCATCAATGGCGATCTTGCTGCTAAACCCACTTCTTTTCGAGATTTTGGTATAATTTCTTTTCATATCATGATCTCGATTCTTCATTAGACTGTCTAGTATTACTTTTTCTGTTCATACCTTTTGGTTTTCGTTATTTACTTTCTGGGTACCTGACTTTTTTCAGTTTAGGGGTGTATGGATGTGGATTTTTATAGAACTTGTTAATGAGTTGGTATATTTTTCTTCTATCTATAATATAATATGGTATGATTGTAATTACTCTGTTTATTTTATGTAAAAGTTTGTCTTGTTTTGGCAAAGGGGAAAAGAAGGGTTCTTTACTTGATATTATTGCTGGCTGCTTATTCTCTATCTTCAAAGTTACCATCTCGAACTATTAACATTGCCTTGGTAGGGTCTCATTTAAAATATTTTATAATTAATTAGAGTAATACTTTGTTGTTTCAGATTTGGTATATCATTAGGAGTGGTATCATGCTTTGCTGGTTTTGTTGGATGGTATTAAATAATTGACTAGAAAACAAAAATTAGAATGTGAATTAGTGGAAACTTATATGGGAAGAATGTTGCACACCACATTTTGTCATGAACAATAATTGCTAATTACAAGTTATCCTCATCACCTTTACTATGAAAGAATATACATGTATGTAGACCAAAAGTTGATGTACAAGTGTTATATTACATTGCAGGTAATAAAGAGGAGACGTTTTTCGACTCACAAGCTTGGTTAGATTCGGATTGTGATGATGATTTCATGAGTGTTAATGGTGGTAAGATACATTTTTTCTTAAGTTGGAAAGATATGAAGTTCGGGTAAAAACCTTTTAAAAGATAATTTAAATCTTTGATAAAAACCTTTCAAAAGATCGTATCGACTTAAAATAGACTTAGAGTGACTTTCAACAAGTTCAACCCATTTAAGCCAGACCCCTTTTAACTAAATAATTACGTATTTGATGCATTTGATACCTTCGAGTAAAACACGAAAATTGATCCATTAGTAAATAATTGCCTAAATTACCACCTCTAATTTATTTAAAAATAAATTCACAATATTTGGTGTTGGTTCTTGTGAATGAGTGGTGGTATTTGTGCAGAATTTACCCCATCAAGAGGCAATACTCCGGTCCACCATAACTTCAAACCGCCTATTACCCCCATCTACAAATGGGCCCGAAAAGAAAATGAGACTTTCTGATCTTTTCCAAGATAGCTTAAGAGACAACTATGATTCTGAATTTGAACCACCCAACAAAAACAGGGTCCAATCAAAGGTGGAAAGCCCGTTAGTGCATGGCGGTGATGTGGCGGCAAATGCTGGTGGTAATGGGTCAAAGACAAAGCGAAAGAGGTTTGGGAGGTCTGTTCAAAATTGTTTTCCGAGTTTGATTCCAGGCCGAAGCTCATCAACAAATTCAAGGAAGATGATGAGTCCGGGCCTGGGCCTAAGCCCGAGCCCTGTAATGGGGTGATGAGCCATACTCGGGTTGAATGTATAGTAAGAAAAGAATGTGTAAATCCAATTAAGTTGTATTCGGGTTGATTATTGAAAGATATACAAAAAGTATATTTTTTCAGACGGAATACGTATTTGAAGATTTTTGGTTAAAAACCTACCTCGCATTTGGGTTGGGCTGAGTTTTGGTTATTTGTTGCATACCTATTGTGTGTGTGTGTGTTCAAAAATGGTCCTATTTAATAGATGATTATTTGTTAATTAACTCGTTTTAAGCCCTACTTTGGTAAAACTTGTGCTCAAGTGAACTCAGATATTTCATTATATTGTTCGATTTATATGTTAAACAAGGTAATTTTATATAAAATGTACGCGAACCAGGCACTCATTACAATTTTATCCTTTGTATACTTCAAATATGTATATACATGGTCTCAGTTACATAGTTATTTTGATTAATAAAATTATTCTAACAGCAATTTATATACAGAGTTATATTAAAATTACTTCAACTATTATCTTTCATTCTCTAAATCAGGACTGGCGCAAAAGGTGTGCAGGAGTCCGACCGTACATGACACAAAAGAATGAAAGATAGGACGGCACAATTTTATTTTACTTTTTGTAACGGTATGTGAGACTAGAACCATTTTTTAAAATTAGCCCACATAGTTTTTTTTATTAGATATGCCATTGAATTTGGGCCGCCAGTAGCCCAGTACTTACAATTTTCGAGCCTGCCAGTTAACAAAAACAAATGAATTGATTTCGTTATCGTCCATTTACATTATCACCTGGTTGGGTTGTTAATGAGTCGTCTAATTAGCAAGCTACTTAGAGTTTGAAATCGTTTAACCCAAGTTCGAGCTTGATAATATACGAGCTCGAGCCGAGTCCGAATAAAATTACTTATTGATTAATTTCACGAGTCGAGTTTTAAAAAATAATATTCGATTTGACTCGCTTACTCGAAAACTTGTTTTTGGAGTCGAACAAGCCTAATTTATATATGGATTTTTTGTTTTTAAAATTTGATATAGTTATTCGCAATGAGACGTGAGCCTAAAACCTCATATATAAAAAAGAATTAAGCTTTACCAACTTTTCTTCTTTTTATTAATTTTTTGGTGCCATATATGTAAATACAAACATGCACGTTAAACATATATACGTTTTTACGATCATAAACGAGTTTATCTGAGTCGAGTTCGAAAAATAGTATATTGAAAAGAATTTTTAAATCAATTATCAAGTATTGAGCTCGAGTCAAACAATACTATAGTATTATTCGAGTTCAAACACTATTTTTAAAACCTATTCGAGTTTGATTCAGATAATTATTATATAATTCGAGCCCAAATTAAGATTAACACTCAACAAGTTTCTAGATCGACTTCAAGCATTTAAATTTAAATCGTTTCAAGTTTCCAACATAACAATCAAACAATCAAGAAGTTAATCAAATTACATAACTTTAAGGTGTAATTGCATATATAGATAATTATACTTGAGGTAATTCCTTATGCAATATATTAATGGTCATGAAGTGGGGCATGGGATACAAAGTCATATCACAATTTGTAATGGTCTTTTGTATGAGTTAGAATGTGATATCACCTATACAATCCCTTATACTAGGAATCGCCATGGTATCGTACAGTTATCGACTCAGTACCGAATATTCCCGGGTCCCAAAAACGAATACCGATTACCAGCAGTGGTTTGGTACGAGACCGGGTCCATTACGATATTTGATCCCCATTACTCATCCCTACCTTAACAACTTTCATTAACTGTACTTAAAAATATAAAGGGTGGATAGTGGTCAAAAAGTAAACAAATTACTATGATGATCAATGACAGATTACTAAAGAATGTGTTTCCTTGCAAGAAAGAAAAAAATATCAATACTCGTATCATCATGACATACAAAGTGCATTCTTGAATGATTTTTTGTTGCTTTTGTTTTCAAATTAATTATCATTCTTCTTCACGATCTTTACCACGTGACATGTTTTACTTACATGATCAACTAAATTACCTTATATTAAATCGTTACATGTTCCATATACTATTGTAGTCTACGCAAGGGATGCACTTTCATTCGTTTTGTCAAAGCAAACTTGCCTCTAATGTTTAATTGATCTTCTTGCCAATCTATATATATAATATAATATCGCTCTTTCTTCTAGTTAACATATATATTATTAGAAAAATTGTATTGATTTTTACTAAATTTTCCTACTAATTTATTTTGCTACCTATATTATTATTGATATGTTAAATTTATTAATTTTCTTTCATACTTATCGTCACATTAAACTTGTATTGATTAAATGAGTAACAAAATAAGTAGAAAGGATTAGTATGAATTAATATCATATTTTTTATTATATTTTCTCCAAACTCAACAACATGCCTATTGTTGTCAATGACGTGAAAATACCTAGAAAGGGGAAACAAGATTGGACAATCAATTGAAATGATATATATATAACATCAAAATTTCTAGCTCTTATCGTTTTCGGACAATAATTAAACAAGAAGGAAAGGTGAGATACCATATTTAGCTCAATTGTTATTTTCATTGAGAGTACAGATGAGATGCTCGACAAAATAAACCACATCTTCAACATTAAGCATTATATTTGCCGAAAGGACCTTTCACATGAATTCAGTTAATATTTGCTATGAGAAATCGTAGCATTTACAAATTAATTGCAATGAATTGTAGACATACACGGATCAATATTATCGGTGAAGTGGATTCATGAGTTGTAACAGTTGCTACTTGCTAGTTGTAGGTTGTGTAAGGACTACGGAGCTTAATTAGGTTAATTAATTAGGTGGCTTAGTGCTCTTTCGGTGTTCTTGCTTGGCGGATATATTTTTTTTAACAGCAAAAAAGGAGGCAACGGGCCGAGCTTCGGCATTGCCATCACCCGCCCGAGGACCACCAAACTAAATAAAAACTTGAGTCTAGCAAAAAAATAGACTAAAAAACATTACAAAGGGTTTCTTAACCAATCAATCCACGAAATCTTGATTTTATGATTTCGGTGGACTATCCAAGAAAAAGAAAACAACATTATACTATCAACTATATCTGACCTACGCATTATACTACCGTCAAATATAACCGAATTCCGATATTACCAAATCATCCAACACGTCGTATAACCGATAGCCTGCATCTTCGTTTTCCTATGATTGCCATTGGAAAGGCCATCACACTTAACCCACCATTGCAAGAACGAATCACAGCACCAGTCATCGAGCCCGCACCATCGGTACACTGCCTTCCAAACATCTTTAGCCATGGTGCACGTAAACATCACATGGGCAGAAGATTCTAAACACGAATTACAATTGGGACACACTATAGATTGAATTTCCATCCCTCTTCTAGATAGATTTTGCCTCGTGGGGATCCGATCCAACAAAAGACGCCACATAAAAATGTTTACTTTAATCGGGATTGACTTACACCACTTCAAACTAACATCCGTTCCAGGGTACATGCTAGAATTAATCACGTTTTTAATATCGGCCACCGTAAAATCCCCACTATCGCCCAAATTCCAACAAACTCTATCTTTTCCTTCTGTAATAGTTACATCGTTAATCAAAGATGTAAGATTATCAAATTGATCTTTTTCAAACCCATCTCGAATAGGTCTTCTCCAATTAAAACACCAAGCACCGTCCCTCCATCTATCTTTAATCTTACAAAACGAATTTAACTCCAACCGAAATAAACGGTTGAAAAGTTGACAAAACGGGACATTGGTTTTCCACGCATCCATCCAAAATTTAATGGATTCCCCACTCACCAATTTAAAATATAGAGCATTAAAATCGACAATATTCTTAACATGCAAATATTTTAATAGCGCCAATTATGTTACCCCAAATACCTTTTTTAATTCTTGTACGATTGGCAATTGAGAACCCGCCTTCTTCACCATGAATAGCATGAATTACCCGCCGCCAAAGCGCCTCTTTTTCATTATAAAAACCCAACGCCACTTAGCAAGAAGAGCCAAGTTAAAGGCATCAAGACTTGTAATCCCCAAACCACCGCTTTCTTTTGACGCCAAGCACGTATTCCATTTAACCCACGCCATTTTTTTGTCTTTTTCATTACCACCCTATAAAAATTGAGCTCTAAGTTGCTCCATTTTTTTGATGATACTAACCGGGGCACGTAAAAGAGACATTACCAATGCATCGACTAACAATAACACTAGTGAGTTTGATTCAAAGTCATACACGTACGTTCATAAAAAAAATTCGGCCTGTTGTGGTTTTTTCATAATATTGTCTTTTGTGGGTGCATGTTGGCATGCCATCCCAATTTGTATATGGTCCCTATTCAAAGAAATTTTAAGAGGTTACACATGCTATCCTATACAAGTAGGGGCGGATACATTCACAATTAAGGGGGTGCATGTCCTCACTTGGTGGGCCACTCCTATGTGGAAAATTTTTTGATAAAAAAAAATTAGTGGAAAATTTGTATGTGGTCCCTTTTCAAAGTTTTATGAAAGCTCCGGTTAACATTGGTCCTGAATTGCCATGCATTGCATATAAGTTGCAACACAATAGGTCTGGCCCATGGTTGGCATTATGCTAATTAATTTAAATGCACGTTCGGTATTTTGAAAAATCGTCTGACGCAAACAAACAACTGAAGAAGCTGCAGAAACAGGAATGGATAATATCCACGATAGTATGATATCACATCATCTTACGCTTACATTGGCGTGGATATTCTTTCTTACTCTACCCTAGACAACCATTCACTTCTCATGGGATGGACAACGTATTATTTCCATGAATACAACTATCATCTCATGATGAGTGTGCAAACAAAATTACACACGTGACTTTGAACGCAAACGGATACATTTTTAAGGGTGTCTTTAAGGAGGTACAACATGTGCAGCGGCACAGGGCCTTCATTTTTTAAGGGGCCCATTTATTATATACGTCTTATATGTAACCTTAAAGTTTTAAGCCAATTTAATAATTTAACAGAAAAAGTAGAAAGTCCAAGTTTTTTTATATATAAATCTTGTATTTAGGGGCTCACTTTTGTCTATTCGCACAGGCATTTAAAATTCCGGACACGCCCTGCTTGATTTTATCTCCATTCTCCATCCGTTCAAGAAAACACAACTTTTTTCAAATATTTAAATTTAAATATATCTTTAAAAAAAAAATACAATTTTCTCATATTTTAAGATTTTTTTTATATACCACAAAAAGTAATTCACTCACTATAATACACAAGTCTTAAACCAGATTATACTAATATATCTTAACATATATTATTGTGTGTAATTAGCTTTGTTGGTTTAAAACCACTTTTTCTTTTTCAAACTTTATACAAAGACAACAAAATGTCTAGTCATAAATTGACAACTAGGATAAAACCCGCGCGATGCGGTGGGCTGCGAACTAAATATTACTGGCGATTAAAACTTCATTCGTAACATATTTTTAGAACGAGCACAATACATAATTGCAACGAACTGTATATTTTTTATTTTGATTGGCAGCTTGTGCTTGCTTCTGTCTTCACTTGAAGAATTAAGGTTTTCAACGACGCAAATTTCTCCGATTACATCTAAAAAAAATTCATTAATTAGTAGGGGTATAGGGTTATATAACATATAAATCCTACATAGTAAAATGGAGTTAATTTTACCAATTGATTTCGATGCTAGTAATGAGTTATTCAAAATGTTCTTGTATGCAGCAAACTCAAAACCATGTAATGGACAAGACCACTCAGCGCATTCTTTAAACGTTGTGCTTGATTGAAATGAAAGTTTTTCATTCAGGCCAGTAAACGTAAAACTTGACTTGGCCTGCCACAACTTACCTCCTCTGATATAGTAAACACCGTCTTCCTTCAATTGTTTTTGAAATCCACTCATCAGTTTAACGTAAATAGAAGCTTGAATCTTGCCTCCCTACAAAAAAATGGATAATACATACGATGTTAATTAATAGTTAAATCAGTAAAAATAATATTTTTACGTAATGATCAATTATAGAATATGGTTAAGTGTAATACCTCCTCGTCAATTAACAACATCTCAAGTGATATTATCTCATTTTTATTGTTGAAGTTCGTGTGGGGCCACATTCGTAGAACCCTGACCTTGAAGTGAATTTTGTCCTTAAAATCATGAATGTTTCTTATATAGTGCAATCCGATTGTTGACATGTTTAGAATACCTTACACAAAAAATAATACGAAACTCATACACGGTAGGAATAACATTTGTATCATTTGTTAAAGAATAGAATGAAAAAACAGAGTTGCGGGTGATAACTCATACCGTTGGTTATGAAGGTTTTCTCGGTTTTTTGATGAAAACAGTGACGGGTTTTCTCGTTTCTCGGTTTATAATACCGTTGTTTATATAGAGTGGTGGTAATACGTATTTTAATTTAAAAAATTAAATTAATATTAATGCAAAGATTTAATGGGTAGTTATAGCATGAATAAAAAAACGTATAGGTTAAAATTAAGTCTTTATATTGGTATCCGAAATATCCATTGGTTACTATATATTCTCTCTCACAGTTCATAAGGATGAAAAAAAACGTAAGCTTGAAAAAAATATATACATAATTAAGTCTTTATACCTAGTTATAGCATTGACTGACCGTTTTTGTTTTAAGACCTGCTAAAAATGAAAAACAAAACGTATATCGTATAATTAAGTCTTTATATTGGTATCCATTGGTTACTATATATTATCTCTAACAGTTCTTAAGCATGGAAAAAACGTAAGCATGAAAAAAACGTATACATAATTAAGTCTTTATACCTAGCTATACCATTGACTGACCGTTTCTGTTTTAAGACCTACTAAAAATGAATAAAAAACGTATAGGTTAAAATTAAGTCTTTATATTGGTATCCGAAATATTCATTGGTTACTATATATTCTCTCTCACAGTTCGTAAGCATGAAAAAAACCGTAAGCATAAAAAACCGTATACATAATTAAGTCTTTATACATAGTTATAGCATTGACTGAACATTTTTGTTTTAAGACCTGCTAAAAATGAAAAAACAAGCGTATATCGTATAATTAAGTCTTTATAAGCATTTAAATTTCATTAAGTTGGACGGTTACTATCTTACTATTGAATGCGTAAATTGGAACAAGAATTATTTTATAAAGTTAAAAATCATACAACTTCCTTATTCAGTATCACACTAAATTGAGTAGTTATTTTCACGTTATATTATAGTTATATTTTAGTAGAACCGCTCGAAATCAGGGATTTGGTAGTTATACAATCATAATATAATATTTTTATATGGTAATTTTTATTCCATTTGGTCGGCAACAAGTGAATCATTCTTTGAATGTAACCGCAATTTAAGAACCGAAAAATGTATATAACTCATACCTCACACAGGCACATATGGGAATTTTCCTTGGAAATCCCTTTGGGGGCTGGGTTTGCCCGCTTATGAGGAGCTCGAACTCGGGGTGCTCGCTGAAAAATTGCGAGTAGGCTTCCGTTATTTCATTTGTCGTTTCCAAAAAAAAAATTGTGGGATGAATTACAATTAGTTCATATAATTAATTTGTCCTCTTTGCAATAAAAACGTATATATAAAACGTTGCTTTAAAATGTATGTTTAGTAGGGGTATTAAAATTATATTTAATTTG
Organism: Calendula officinalis; assembly: GCA_963853835.1. Taxonomy (NCBI): domain Eukaryota; kingdom Viridiplantae; phylum Streptophyta; class Magnoliopsida; order Asterales; family Asteraceae; genus Calendula; species Calendula officinalis. The sequence goes on from OY970827.1 coordinate 13,492,737, forward strand.
AAAAGATATAGGTTAATTTTGGACTAATAGCATTGATTCGGCATTTTTATTACAATTTTGTATAAATTAGGGAATCTATAAGAGCATTAATTTTTTAACTAAAAAATATATAATTCACATTATGTCAAAATAAAATAACAGTTAATCTTCATCAAGTTGGAGTGCTTTAAAAAGCAATTAAAAGCAATAAGTCAATATCGAAAATAAGTCAATATCTTTATATGGAATCTAAATTGCCAGTAAAAAATTAATATTTTTACAATCATAATATAATATTTTTATATGGTAATTTTTTATTCCATTTGGTCGGTAATAAGTGAATCATTCTTTGAATGTAACCGCAATTTAAGAACCAAAAAATGTATATAACTCATACCTCACACGTGCACATATGGGGAATTTTCCTTGGAAATCCCTTTGGGGGCTGGGTTTGCCCGCTTATGCGGAGCTCGAACTCGGGGTACTCGCTGAAAAATTGTGAGTATGCTTCCGTTATTTTATTTGCCGTTTCCAAAAAAAGTTGTGGGATGAATTACAATTAGTTCATATAATTAATTTGTCATTTTTGCAATAAAAACATATATATAAAACATTGCTTTAAAAGGTATGTTTAGTAGGGGTATTAAAATTATATTTAATTTGAAAAGATATAGGTTAATTTTGGACTAATAGCATTGATTCGGCGTTTTTATTACAATTTTGTATAAATTAGAGAATCTATAAGAGCATTAATTTTTTAACTGAAAAATATATAATTCACATTATATCAAAATAAAATAACAGTTAATCTTCATCAAGTTGGAGTGCTTTAAAAAGCTATTAAAAGCAATAAGTCAATATCGAAAATAAGTCAATATCTTTATATGTTAAATCTAAATTGCCAGTATTAAGGACGTTTTGTTAATTCGCATTAATCACTAAACTTTCGTCCAAACAGCGATTTTCATTTGCTTGTGGTTGATGTTGACGAAGTATCATTTTGGAGGGTGATTCGATACTTTCTCATGATTTTCCAATTATTACGACACGTTAAGAGATAAAAAATAAGTAATAGGGTGTGACAAAATGAGATAATTCACACTTCAAAATATATAATTTGTGTAGTTGCACTAAATTAAATCGTATAACAATAATTTTATTATTGGGAAAGTGAGTAATTTATATTTTTAAGCCAAACCATAATCATCTACTATCTATAATGGAGGAATGACTTTCTACTTTTAGCAGGTCTTAAAACAGGCCTGCCATTTCTGGAAGGTCTTAAACCAACATCTTAATTGAAAAAAAAAAAAGATTTTAACAGGTTTCGAATTTGGGCTCTCTAGAAACACAATTATGCACCTTACCACTACACCACATCACATTTTTTGTACAAAAACGAAACACTAAGCCACTATCCTTTCAATGTGCAGACACAAATCATTATAACCGTTACAAATAAGACGTTTTTCAACTCTTACTTTTAGAAACAACAATCCTTAATGCTAATTATTTAAAGCGTTTTTTATTTTAACATTTAAATCATTTAAAGTATACGTTTTATTCAAGTATGATATGCGTTTTTTATAGCTAATTGACTTGTACGTGCGTTTTAAAACATAAGCATTGAAATCATTTAAATCATTTTACGTTTTTTTCATAGCTAATTGACTTGAACGTGCGTTTTAAAACATAAACATTGAAATCATTTAAATCATACGTTTTAACAATTATGATGTGCGTTATTTATATAGTAGATATATATAATTTTACATTTTTTTCTAAGATATATATATATATATATATATATATATATATATATATATATATATATATATATATATATATATATATATATATATATATATATATATATATATATATATATATATATATATATATATATTTATATTTATATATATATATATATAGAGCGGTTCATGCGAGAACCACTAAAATTGTGAGAACTGCGAGAACCACTTTCTAGCCAATCATTTTACTTAATTACATTTTTTAATCTAAAGGGTATTGTAGTCTTTTTAACACTAAAATCTTTTTATTAAATTCAGTTTCTTTAATTAAATTAATTCATTTTTAACCTCAATCCTATTTTTTAGGATCCGAATTTTGAAATTTGTAATTTTTTTCGCAATTCGTATGTGTTCATTGATGAACGCCTAAAAATAACTAATATTTTTTACCGTATTTAACCTGTTCAGCATAATAATAATGTGTTCAATTTGCAAAATTTACAGATTTACTAATGAACAAATCTACAATATACATAATGAACATAATGAACAAGTCTGACGGAATTTTATTAACCTTATTTAATGTATTCAATGATGAACGAATGAACAAAGTTACAAATTATGAACTGAAACCTTAGACTAATACAAATCTGAAATTACAAACTGATGAACAAGAACAGATCTGAAACATATCGGTGAGAAAAAAAAAACACCCTTAAATCTTCGAACCATTCATTATTGATCAATGAAGTTTATCATTAATGAACGGATGAAATCATACTACCACCCATCATGCACTAATCTGAAACAAAACACCAAAAACTAATTAATCAATCACCACTATTTAAAGATTTAATAAACAAAAATACAAATTGAAACTTAACATCGAAATTTAAAATTCTTGTATCAAGCACTCAATAGTTGAAATAAGCTTTGCAAGAATAAAATTAAAAAAAATTAAAATTAAAATTAAATGAAAATTACAATAATTTCATTCTTTTTCTATTAAAGTTGTTCTGTTAACATATGAAATAAAATCATATTTTTGTTTATGTAACAGTAACCAACTAACCATATGTTTAATGACTTGAAATAACTCATCTTGATCTAAATTGTGGACAAAATCAGCATCAGAAACATACATACATAACAATAGATTCAAAAGATTTCAATTATTCAATTTAAACCTATTATAAATCATTACAAGAAGCCAATAACGTTTCAGGATTGACACGAATTAAAATAAAAGCACACAAAAGTCAGCATGAACCCTAATTTAACCCCAATTCCATGTTCAGAAGCACAAATATTAAGCAAGTAAAATTAAATGAAAATTACAATAATCGAACCAAACAAAATCAAGTCACTGCTCCAAATTGATATCATTATTTAATAAAGAATTAAAAATGCAGGAAACAAACAAAAAAACTTAATTTTTACCTTCATCTAGAAAAGGCTATAGTGAAGAATATCACGCTGGTTCAAATTGACATCATTTTTACCTCCATCTAGGAAACAGATCTCACAAATGAACAGATATGGTGTTGACGGCGGCGGTGGTTTACCCAGAAAAAGTCTAGATCGGTGGTCGGAGAAGATGGTGGTGCGGCGACGGCGGTTTACCCATATGGCGGCGTTGGATGCGTGACCGGTCGTCGGCGTCTGTTGTATCTCCGGTCTTCGCGGCTGTTGTGTCTCCGTTCGTGGTGATGTACGGCGCCGGGTGTGGCCGGAGAAAGGGAGTCAATTTCATAGATAAGTTTTAAACGGAGAAGAAGGGACATGGGTGAGACACGGTGAGTGAAGATGGTTTTCAATTAAATGGGTAATTAAAAAGGTGTGGGGGCGTAGGTTTAGGAGTGACTGGTGAGATGAAGAGTTTACCATTATACCATTTTCTCTCTTATATTTTAGATCTAGATTTCCAGCTATTTACAAAATTGCCACTGAAAATCTGAGCCATTCATCTCCTAATCTAATGGTGATAAAGTTGTTCTCGCAGTTCTCGCAATAATAATGGTTCTCGCATGAACCTTTGTCTCTCTCTCTCTCTATATATATATATATATATATATATATATATATATATATATATATATATATATATATATATATATATATATATATATATATATATATATATATATATATATACTCCATCAACTTACGATGGGGTTGTTGTGCAACCGACAAACGACGTGAAAACTCACAATCATATTATCTTCTTCATGGCTTTAATCACCCAATATGGTGCTTCAGTTCTCCAGCCACTGCCACGACCAAGTGAAGAAGTAGAGGTAACGTCTATTTGACTAAATTCAGAGTTTCAAATTCTTACTTTAAAATCATAAATTCGGTGTTAACTAATATTTTTCTATTTCTCTTTCGAAGGAATTTGATGGATATGAACCGATTGAAAACTTTGAAGACCTCTGGAATCCACATTACTTGTACAAATGCAAATTTGTTCGAGTTGATTATGTTTGGCTTGACCACAAACATAACAAATTATATTTGTTCCTGCTTGACAGATTTGTAAGTTACTACTAATTATTATATGATCTCCTTATTTTTCTACTAATAATCATTTATTTTCAGAGGCACAAATTCGCTGCAATTATCCCCCCATCTTAGTTTCTGCATACCAACGCCGAAAACTAGAAGGCGGTGTCTTTTCTTTAAAGTATTTCAAAATTGATTACAAAGATTTCGAACACTTTCCTCGCTTTGACAACTATAGCTTTGTTCGTAATGAATGGCAATAATATTCAACACTAAAACCGAACTTGGGACCTCCACCAACAGATATATATGACTTACCACATCCAATATTTGGTGTTCTACCCGAAACATGTTAACTACTAGCCTCCTTATTTTTTAATAAGCCCAAAATTCCGCTCCTCTTTATGACGCCATCAATTCGTTGAAAAGATTTAGGAAACCACCTCCTTTTTTCCTTTATTCACGAATATGCAGTTACTCCTAGCATTTTTTTTTTACCGATTTAGTATTTTATCAACATTAGTGCAGCTGGGGAAAAAACACATTTTAAAGAGATTGACTTCTAAGGTAAAACGATTATAAACATTCATTCCAATTATTAAGTGTTTGGCAGTTATGATACAAATTGACCCAAAAGTTTTCCATTCTTTAGTAGGGGAGTAACTTGTAAGGCAACAACCTGTTTTTATGTGATTGCATCATAATCATACACATAGATGTAAATTTCAATTTTCCCAATGACCATTTTTTCATTGATAATTTAATGATTTCATATGACAATTTAATAGTTTCATTGATAACCATTTTTTGTATTTGTACGTTTCAGCCAACTTTCTTATTTCCACTGATGTTTCAACTATTGAGTTCAACCCTCCAATTCCAGAACCACGATCACTGCAGCTTATCAAACCTCAAGTGCAACACGCTCACAACATTGTTATGCCTTATGATGAATCGGAATTGCTACATAATGCTAAACGAATTAGAAATTTCTTATTCAAAAATAAGCGTCTTACTACTTACCAACAAGAGGAACAGTTGCTCACACTTATTTATTCCATCAATGCATTACTATTATTTTCCATCTTTATTACAATGTGATTTTTTTTACTCTTATATTCCATCTATCCAAAACATAACTTACGTTTTGCTTTTTCTTACATTTACTCTTATTTTCCATCTTTGTTACAATGTAATATCTTTTACCGTATTTGGTTCTAATGGAAGAATCATACAATTAATTTAATTAACTTTCGTAGAAAGAATCGATAGTAACTACAACAAAATAAACCGATTACATAGAATCAAATGAATTAATTAAGTGTATAGATAAAAACTAAAACATATACCTAAAATGAAGGGGTAATCGGGATAGAATGAAGTAATTAAGTTTGAAATTAAATCTTATGGAAGTTAATCTTCCATAAGATTGTGGGATGAATTGAAAAATTGCGAGTAGGCTTCCGTTATTTCATTTGTCGTTTCCAAAAAAAAATTGTGGGATGAATTACAATTAGTTCATATAATTAATTTGTCCTCTTTGCAATAAAAACGTATATATAAAACGTTGCTTTAAAATGTATGTTTAGTAGGGGTATTAAAATTATATTTAATTTGAAAAGATATAGGTTAATTTTGGACTAATAGCATTGATTCGGCATTTTTATTACAATTTTGTATAAATTAGGGAATCTATAAGAGCATTAATTTTTTAACTAAAAAATATATAATTCACATTATGTCAAAATAAAATAACAGTTAATCTTCATCAAGTTGGAGTGCTTTAAAAAGCAATTAAAAGCAATAAGTCAATATCGAAAATAAGTCAATATCTTTATATGGAATCTAAATTGCCAGTAAAAAATTAATATTTTTACAATCATAATATAATATTTTTATATGGTAATTTTTTATTCCATTTGGTCGGTAATAAGTGAATCATTCTTTGAATGTAACCGCAATTTAAGAACCAAAAAATGTATATAACTCATACCTCACACGTGCACATATGGGGAATTTTCCTTGGAAATCCCTTTGGGGGCTGGGTTTGCCCGCTTATGCGGAGCTCGAACTCGGGGTACTCGCTGAAAAATTGTGAGTATGCTTCCGTTATTTTATTTGCCGTTTCCAAAAAAAGTTGTGGGATGAATTACAATTAGTTCATATAATTAATTTGTCATTTTTGCAATAAAAACATATATATAAAACATTGCTTTAAAAGGTATGTTTAGTAGGGGTATTAAAATTATATTTAATTTGAAAAGATATAGGTTAATTTTGGACTAATAGCATTGATTCGGCGTTTTTATTACAATCTATCTTATAATAAAACAAAGTTCCTTAGTGGCCACGTGGACTCCTTTAGATGCCAGTTTTACACGTGTCATTATATCATAAATTGCAGCTTTTTTAATTTTTATTCCGGCGTATTAAATACACCATTTAGTTGAAACCATTTTATTCGGAGATCATAGCTGAATCTTAGGAGATCATGGCTATCTATTTCAAATTTGAATGTCTATGCAACCTATTCTTCTTAACATTCTTCATCATCTGGTTCTCTTGAAACCGTATGTCTCTCTCTACATATATCACCACAGCAACCGCGAAACTCTGATCATCAATATCAGTTTCAGCAGAACCACATTACATTCAGGTGATCCAAATTTCTGCTATGTGTTCGACTGATTGTTTCTGATATTTTAATGCATGATTCGGTTTTGTTTTGTAATAACAAATGAATTATTGGAACATTGTTGTAAGAATTTTAATAAGCCTTCACCAATTCAATCGGATTATTGGCGGTTTCTTTTATGGTCGTGATCTATATTGATTGCTAAAACTCGCTCTAGGTAAATTAGGGTTTTTTTGTTTGATTATTGTATTATAAAGTATGTGAATTTAGGGTTTATTTGGTTTTAATTAGGGAAAACACTGAAAATTTGGGATACAGAATTAGGGAAAGTAATTGTTTAGAATTAGTATATTATTTAGAGTTGATACTAAAATACCATTTTTCATGGTGGTAGTTAATGATACTGTGTAAAGATCCATCAGATTTGTATAATCCAGTAATGAAATGTTGTCTTACCTAAAAAGCATTCAAGGCCAAGGAGAGATGCAACATGATAAAATTTCTTTAGTGTGTGTTTTCAAGATAAATCATTATGATATAAAGCTGTTTGGCTTTATACAAACAGATAACTTGGGTTAAAATGACCCACTTTTTTTTAGTATGTGTTATTGGGTTGAGTTTATTGTCAACACGTTTGATCGTTATTTTGAAAGTTCTTCTATTAGTATTGAAGCATTAGTGTTGATTGTATGGATGAGTTTCACTACCTTTTAATTGTTTACTATCTGCCCCATACTAAAACTTTAACTTATTTTTTTGCTTTGACATGTTGACATGTAACACTACCTGAAAGGCTAAAATATCATATTCTCTCAGTTAATGAAATTTGAAATATATTTTTAAATGTTTCATATTGCAACATTTTGAAATATTATTAAGATGATGCTATGATTAGAATTTTTTTTTAATGATATCTTTGTTCCACGACTAATGAAGTTTTCACTTTTTAATCCATTGTTGAAACTCTTTAATATGAAGAATCCATCTATGGAAAAGATTTGTACAGGATCTGAAATCGGTGCAATCAAATCCATCTGACAATTTCATGAGCCTTCCTCTTGAGGTAATCTAATTGTTGTATAAACTCCAAAGCCTAAATATCTCATATTGTGTTTACATGTCTCATAGAATCTTGGTGCAGGGTACTATACATTTCTAAACGTATTACTGCAATTTCATACTGATTTGTGTTTTAGTTTCTGAATGTTTGAATTAAATTATCATGTATATAAATTCATGCTTGACTCATTTACTAAGAGAATCTATACAACAATTGTCAGCTATATGTGTACTTTGAAAGACATGATGGACAGGTAGTAAGTTGTGATGATTTCTTTGCTACAATGTGAGATGCTAATGATGCAGATTTTGCTAATTTCTTATTATGGTATTTAACCAACTTTCTTTATATTGTCACAAAACTGATTTTTTTTATTTATAAAATTATATAAATGTGACAGGTATTCACAAGCTGTTCACACTGCTCTCACTTTCTGATACTTCTCAATTCAAGGATAATGGCATTGCCATCATGGACACAAAGGCATGCTTATTTTTCAAATAGCTATTTACTCTGGTAAATTACAGTAATCTTAACCCCCAATCTTCTTTTCTTTTTCTTTTTTTCTATATTATAATCACCCATAATGCCAACAACAACAATTACATTAAAATAAAAATAAAATAATAATGCCAACAACAAATTTAAGGCTTTTTTACAGGTAAATTAGTTGTTGATTTAATCTGATTACATGTTGATGTTAGGTCCTAGATATTAAGGTAGAAAAGGTGTTATATCTCAGTCTATATGTCACTTTGAGAGTTTGGGCTATGTTTTATCTCAAACGATCAATTTTGACCCGTTTAACAATTTTTGGAAATCTTTTCTATTTGGCTACTTGCTGGTAATCATTTTTATATAAAATTGATAATGATAATGTTAGGCTTTTTATAGATACAATCAATGCATGCTTGTATTAATAAAATTAGTTGTGATTCAAATTCTTATAAATAATTTTAGACTTTGTGCTTAGTAACTATAAAATCCTTAAAATACTATTTTGAGCAACACATTCATCTGTCACATTTTGCTAATAAAGATTACTTGGAATCCAAGAACACTACATTGGGTAAGTTTTGCTAAAATATCATTTTTGTTTTTATATTCTTACATCTTTAATGTGTACATTATGATATTATCTTTACAGGTTGTATCAAACAAAGATGATTAATGGGAGTCTTTTGCTGCGTGAAGAAAATGATCAAAATAAAATGGGTAAATAGTTATCATGCAAAATGTAGAGATACCTTGGCACTGAATGTATTATTTTGTTAAAGACATTGTTTTTTAACATTTTGAATTAATGTTTTTTTTTTTTTTGTATTTTCTTGAAGTTAATGTAATCATCATGAACTTAACTAATTTTTTTCTTTAGTAATTACCTTCAACGTAAAAAGTGTCAACCCGTGATTTTTCACGGGCTTTAAACTAGTTTTGTATAAATTAGGGAATCTATAAGAGCATTAATTTTTTAACTGAAAAATATATAATTCACATTATATCAAAATAAAATAACAGTTAATCTTCATCAAGTTGGAGTGCTTTAAAAAGCAATTAAAAGCAATAAGTCAATATCGAAAATAAGTCAATATCTTTATATGTTAAATCTAAATTGCCAGTATTAAGGACGTTTTGTTAATTCGCATTAATCACTAAACTTTCGTCCAAACAGCGATTTTCATTTGCTTGTGGTTGATGTTGACGAAGTATCATTTTGGAGGGTGATTCGATACTTTCTCATGATTTTCCAATTATTACGACACATTAAGAGATAAAAAATAAGTAATAGGGTGTGACAAAATGAGATAATTCACACTTCAAAATATATAATTTGTGTAGTTGCACTAAATTAAATCGTATAACAATAATTTTATTATTGGGAAAGTGAGTAATTTATATTTTTAAGCCAAACCATAATCATCTACTATCTATAATGGAGGAATGACTTTCTACTTTTAGCAGGTCTTAAAACAGGCCTGCCATTTCTGGAAGGTCTTAAACCAACATCTTAATTGAAAAAAAAAAGATTTTAACAGGTTTCGAATTTGGGCTCTCTAGAAACACAATTATGCACCTTACCACTACACCACATCACATTTTTTGTACAAAAACGAAACACTAAGCCACTATCCTTTCAATGTGCAGACACAAATCATTATAACCGTTACAAATAAGACGTTTTTCAACTCTTCTTTTTAGAAACAACAATCCTTAATGCTAATTATTTAAAGCGTTTTTTATTTTAACATTTAAATCATTTAAAGTATACGTTTTATTCAAGTATGATATGCGTTTTTTATAGCTAATTGACTTGTACGTGCGTTTTAAAACATAAGCATTGAAATCATTTAAATCATTTTACGTTTTTTTCATAGCTAATTGACTTGAACGTGCGTTTTAAAACATAAACATTGAAATCATTTAAATCATACATTTTAACAATTATGATGTGCGTTATTTATATAGTAGATATATATAATTTTACATTTTTTTCTAAGCTATATATATATATATATATATATATATATATATATATATATATATATATATATATATATATATATATATATATATATATATATATATATATATATATATATAGAGCGGTTCATGCGAGAACCACTAAAATTGTGAGAACTGCGAGAACCACTTTCTAGCCAATCATTTTACTTAATTACATTTTTAATCTAAAGGGTATTGTAGTCTTTTTAACACTAAAATCTTTTTATTAAATTCAGTTTCTTTAATTAAATTAATTCATTTTTAACCTCAATCCTATTTTTAGGATCCGAATTTTGAAATTTGTAATTTTTTTCGCAATTCGTATGTGTTCATTGATGAACGCCTAAAAATAACTAATATTTTTTACCGTATTTAACCTGTTCAGCATAATAATAATGTGTTCAATTTGCAAAATTTACAGATTTACTAATGAACAAATCTACAATATACATAATGAACATAATGAACAAGTCTGACGGAATTTTATTAACCTTATTTAATGTATTCAATGATGAACGAATGAACAAAGTTACAAATTATGAACTGAAACCTTAGACTAATACAAATCTGAAATTACAAACTGATGAACAAGAACAGATCTGAAACATATCGGTGAGAAAAAAAAAACACCCTTAAATCTTCGAACCATTCATTATTGATCAATGAAGTTTATCATTAATGAACGGATGAAATCATACTACCACCCATCATGCACTAATCTGAAACAAAACACCAAAAACTAATTAATCAATCACCACTATTTAAAGATTTAATAAACAAAAATACAAATTGAAACTTAACATCGAAATTTAAAATTCTTGTATCAAGCACTCAATAGTTGAAATAAGCTTTGCAAGAATAAAATTAAAAAAAATTAAAATTAAAATTAAATGAAAATTACAATAATTTCATTCTTTTTCTATTAAAGTTGTTCTGTTAACATATGAAATAAAATCATATTTTTGTTTATGTAACAGTAACCAACTAACCATATGTTTAATGACTTGAAATAACTCATCTTGATCTAAATTGTGGACAAAATCAGCATCAGAAACATACATACATAACAATAGATTCAAAAGATTTCAATTATTCAATTTAAACCTATTATAAATCATTACAAGAAGCCAATAACGTTTCAGGATTGACACGAATTAAAATAAAAGCACACAAAAGTCAGCATGAACCCTAATTTAACCCCAATTCCATGTTCAGAAGCACAAATATTAAGCAAGTAAAATTAAATGAAAATTACAATAATCGAACCAAACAAAATCAAGTCACTGCTCCAAATTGATATCATTATTTAATAAAGAATTAAAAATGCAGGAAACAAACAAAAAAACTTAATTTTTACCTTCATCTAGAAAAGGCTATAGTGAAGAATATCACGCTGGTTCAAATTGACATCATTTTTACCTCCATCTAGGAAACAGATCTCACAAATGAACAGATATGGTGTTGACGGCGGCGGTGGTTTACCCAGAAAAAGTCTAGATCGGTGGTCGGAGAAGATGGTGGTGCGGCGACGGCGGTTTACCCATATGGCGGCGTTGGATGCGTGACCGGTCGTCGGCGTCTGTTGTATCTCCGGTCTTCGCGGCTGTTGTGTCTCCGTTCGTGGTGATGTACGGCGCCGGGTGTGGCCGGAGAAAGGGAGTCAATTTCATAGATAAGTTTTAAACGGAGAAGAAGGGACATGGGTGAGACACGGTGAGTGAAGATGGTTTTCAATTAAATGGGTAATTGAAAAGGTGTGGGGGCGTAGGTTTAGGAGTGACTGGTGAGATGAAGAGTTTACCATTATACCATTTTCTCTCTTATATTTTAGATCTAGATTTCCAGCTATTTACAAAATTGCCACTGAAAATCTGAGCCATTCATCTCCTAATCTAATGGTGATAAAGTTGTTCTCGCAGTTCTCGCAATAATAATGGTTCTCGCATGAACCTTTGTCTCTCTCTCTCTCTCTCTATATATATATATATATATATATATATATATATATATATATATATATATATATATATATATATATATATATATATATATACTCCATCAACTTACGATGGGGTTGTTGTGCAACCGACAAACGACGTGAAAACTCACAATCATATTATCTTCTTCATGGCTTTAATCACCCAATATGGTGCTTCAGTTCTCCAGCCACTGCCACGACCAGGTGAAGAAGTAGAGGTAACGTCTATTTGACTAAATTCAGAGTTTCAAATTCTTACTTTAAAATCATAAATTCGGTGTTAACTAATATTTTTCTATTTCTCTTTCGAAGGAATTTGATGGATATGAACCGATTGAAAACTTTGAAGACCTCTGGAATCCACATTACTTGTACAAATGCAAATTTGTTCGAGTTGATTATGTTTGGCTTGACCACAAACATAACAAATTATATTTGTTCCTGCTTGACAGATTTGTAAGTTACTACTAATTATTATATGATCTCCTTATTTTTCTACTAATAATCATTTATTTTCAGAGGCACAAATTCGCTGCAATTATCCCCCCATCTTAGTTTCTGCATACCAACGCCGAAAACTAGAAGGCGGTGTCTTTTCTTTAAAGTATTTCAAAATTGATTACAAAGATTTCGAACACTTTCCTCGCTTTGACAACTATAGCTTTGTTCGTAATGAATGGCAATAATATTCAACACTAAAACCGAACTTGGGACCTCCACCAACAGATATATATGACTTACCACATCCAATATTTGGTGTTCTACCCGAAACATGTTAACTACTAGCCTCCTTATTTTTTAATAAGCCCAAAATTCCGCTCCTCTTTATGACGCCATCAATTCGTTGAAAAGATTTAGGAAACCACCTCCTTTTTTCCTTTATTCACGAATATGCAGTTACTCCTAACATTTTTTTTTTACCGATTTAGTATTTTATCAACATTAGTGCAGCTGGGGAAAAAACACATTTTAAAGAGATTGACTTCTAAGGTAAAACGATTATAAACATTCATTCCAATTATTAAGTGTTTGGCAGTTATGATACAAATTGACCCAAAAGTTTTCCATTCTTTAGTAGGGGAGTAACTTGTAAGGCAACAACCTGTTTTTATGTGATTGCATCATAATCATACACATAGATGTAAATTTCAATTTTCCCAATGACCATTTTTTCATTGATAATTTAATGATTTCATATGACAATTTAATAGTTTCATTGATAACCATTTTTTGTATTTGTACGTTTCAGCCAACTTTCTTATTTCCACTGATGTTTCAACTATTGAGTTCAACCCTCCAATTCCAGAACCACGATCACTGCAGCTTATCAAACCTCAAGTGCAACACGCTCACAACATTGTTATGCCTTATGATGAATCGGAATTGCTACATAATGCTAAACGAATTAGAAATTTCTTATTCAAAAATAAGCGTCTTACTACTTACCAACAAGAGGAACAGTTGCTCACACTTATTTATTCCATCAATGCATTACTATTATTTTCCATCTTTATTACAATGTGATTTTTTTTACTCTTATATTCCATCTATCCAAAACATAACTTACGTTTTGCTTTTTCTTACATTTACTCTTATTTTCCATCTTTATTACAATGTAATATCTTTTACCGTATTTGGTTCTAATGGAAGAATCATACAATTAATTTAATTAACTTTCGTAGAAAGAATCGATAGTAACTACAACAAAATAAACCGATTACATAGAATCAAATGAATTAATTAAGTGTATAGATAAAAACTAAAACATATACCTAAAATGAAGGGGTAATCGGGATAGAATGAAGTAATTAAGTTTGAAATTAAATCTTATGGAAGTTAATCTTCCATAAGATTGTGGGATGAATTGAAAAATTGCGAGTAGGCTTCCGTTATTTCATTTGTCGTTTCCAAAAAAAAATTGTGGGATGAATTACAATTAGTTCATATAATTAATTTGTCCTCTTTGCAATAAAAACGTATATATAAAACGTTGCTTTAAAATGTATGTTTAGTAGGGGTATTAAAATTATATTTAATTTGAAAAGATATAGGTTAATTTTGGACTAATAGCATTGATTCGGCATTTTTATTACAATTTTGTATAAATTAGGGAATCTATAAGAGCATTAATTTTTTAACTAAAAAATATATAATTCACATTATGTCAAAATAAAATAACAGTTAATCTTCATCAAGTTGGAGTGCTTTAAAAAGCAATTAAAAGCAATAAGTCAATATCGAAAATAAGTCAATATCTTTATATGGAATCTAAATTGCCAGTAAAAAATTAATATTTTTACAATCATAATATAATATTTTTATATGGTAATTTTTTATTCCATTTGGTCGGTAATAAGTGAATCATTCTTTGAATGTAACCGCAATTTAAGAACCAAAAAATGTATATAACTCATACCTCACACGTGCACATATGGGGAATTTTCCTTGGAAATCCCTTTGGGGGCTGGGTTTGCCCGCTTATGCGGAGCTCGAACTCGGGGTACTCGCTGAAAAATTGTGAGTATGCTTCCGTTATTTTATTTGCCGTTTCCAAAAAAAGTTGTGGGATGAATTACAATTAGTTCATATAATTAATTTGTCATTTTTGCAATAAAAACATATATATAAAACATTGCTTTAAAAGGTATGTTTAGTAGGGGTATTAAAATTATATTTAATTTGAAAAGATATAGGTTAATTTTGGACTAATAGCATTGATTCGGCGTTTTTATTACAATCTATCTTATAATAAAACAAAGTTCCTTAGTGGCCACGTGGACTCCTTTAGATGCCAGTTTTACACGTGTCATTATATCATAAATTGCAGCTTTTTTAATTTTTATTCCGGCGTATTAAATACACCATTTAGTTGAAACCATTTTATTCGGAGATCATAGCTGAATCTTAGGAGATCATGGCTATCTATTTCAAATTTGAATGTCTATGCAACCTATTCTTCTTAACATTCTTCATCATCTGGTTCTCTTGAAACCGTATGTCTCTCTCTACATATATCACCACAGCAACCGCGAAACTCTGATCATCAATATCAGTTTCAGCAGAACCACATTACATTCAGGTGATCCAAATTTCTGCTATGTGTTCGACTGATTGTTTCTGATATTTTAATGCATGATTCGGTTTTGTTTTGTAATAACAAATGAATTATTGGAACATTGTTGTAAGAATTTTAATAAGCCTTCACCAATTCAATCGGATTATTGGCGGTTTCTTTTATGGTCGTGATCTATATTGATTGCTAAAACTCGCTCTAGGTAAATTAGGGTTTTTTTGTTTGATTATTGTATTATAAAGTATGTGAATTTAGGGTTTATTTGGTTTTAATTAGGGAAAACACTGAAAATTTGGGATACAGAATTAGGGAAAGTAATTGTTTAGAATTAGTATATTATTTAGAGTTGATACTAAAATACCATTTTTCATGGTGGTAGTTAATGATACTGTGTAAAGATCCATCAGATTTGTATAATCCAGTAATGAAATGTTGTCTTACCTAAAAAGCATTCAAGGCCAAGGAGAGATGCAACATGATAAAATTTCTTTAGTGTGTGTTTTCAAGATAAATCATTATGATATAAAGCTGTTTGGCTTTATACAAACAGATAACTTGGGTTAAAATGACCCACTTTTTTTTAGTATGTGTTATTGGGTTGAGTTTATTGTCAACACGTTTGATCGTTATTTTGAAAGTTCTTCTATTAGTATTGAAGCATTAGTGTTGATTGTATGGATGAGTTTCACTACCTTTTAATTGTTTACTATCTGCCCCATACTAAAACTTTAACTTATTTTTTTGCTTTGACATGTTGACATGTAACACTACCTGAAAGGCTAAAATATCATATTCTCTCAGTTAATGAAATTTGAAATATATTTTTAAATGTTTCATATTGCAACATTTTGAAATATTTTTAAGATGATGCTATGATTATAATTTTTTTTTAATGATATCTTTGTTCCACGACTAATGAAGTTTTCACTTTTTAATCCATTGTTGAAACTCTTTAATATGAAGAATCCATCTATGGAAAAGATTTGTACAGGATCTGAAATCGGTGCAATCAAATCCATCTGACAATTTCATGAGCCTTCCTCTTGAGGTAATCTAATTGTTGTATAAACTCCAAAGCCTAAATATCTCATATTGTGTTTACATGTCTCATAGAATCTTGGTGCAGGGTACTATACATTTCTAAACGTATTACTGCAATTTCATACTGATTTGTGTTTTAGTTTCTGAATGTTTGAATTAAATTATCATGTATATAAATTCATGCTTGACTCATTTACTAAGAGAATCTATACAACAATTGTCAGCTATATGTGTACTTTGAAAGACATGATGGACAGGTAGTAAGTTGTGATGATTTCTTTGCTACAATGTGAGATGCTAATGATGTAGATTTTGCTAATTTCTTATTATGGTATTTAACCAACTTTCTTTATATTGTCACAAAACTGATTTTTTTTATTTATAAAATTATATAAATGTGACAGGTATTCACAAGCTGTTCACACTGCTCTCACTTTCTGATACTTCTCAATTCAAGGATAATGGCATTGCCATCATGGACACAAAGGCATGCTTATTTTTCAAATAGCTATTTACTCTGGTAAATTACAGTAATCTTAACCCCCAATCTTCTTTTCTTTTTCTTTTTTTCTATATTATAATCACCCATAATGCCAACAACAACAATTACATTAAAATAAAAATAAAATAATAATGCCAACAACAAATTTAAGGCTTTTTTACAGGTAAATTAGTTGTTGATTTAATCTGATTACATGTTGATGTTAGGTCCTAGATATTAAGGTAGAAAAGGTGTTATATCTCAGTCTATATGTCACTTTGAGAGTTTGGGCTATGTTTTATCTCAAACGATCAATTTTGACCCGTTTAACAATTTTTGGAAATCTTTTCTATTTGGCTACTTGCTGGTAATCATTTTTATATAAAATTGATAATGATAATGTTAGGCTTTTTATAGATACAATCAATGCATGCTTGTATTAATAAAATTAGTTGTGATTCAAATTCTTATAAATAATTTTAGACTTTGTGCTTAGTAACTATAAAATCCTTAAAATACTATTTTGAGCAACACATTCATCTGTCACATTTTGCTAATAAAGATTACTTGGAATCCAAGAACACTACATTGGGTAAGTTTTGCTAAAATATCATTTTTGTTTTTATATTCTTACATCTTTAATGTGTACATTATGATATTATCTTTACAGGTTGTATCAAACAAAGATGATTAATGGGAGTCTTTTGCTGCGTGAAGAAAATGATCAAAATAAAATGGGTAAATAGTTATCATGCAAAATGTAGAGATACCTTGGCACTGAATGTATTATTTTGTTAAAGACATTGTTTTTTAACATTTTGAATTAATGTTTTTTTTTTTTTTGTATTTTCTTGAAGTTAATGTAATCATCATGAACTTAACTAATTTTTTTCTTTAGTAATTACCTTCAACGTAAAAAGTGTCAACCCGTGATTTTTCACGGGCTTTAAACTAGTTTTGTATAAATTAGGGAATCTATAAGAGCATTAATTTTTTAACTGAAAAATATATAATTCACATTATATCAAAATAAAATAACAGTTAATCTTCATCAAGTTGGAGTGCTTTAAAAAGCAATTAAAAGCAATAAGTCAATATCGAAAATAAGTCAATATCTTTATATGTTAAATCTAAATTGCCAGTATTAAGGACGTTTTGTTAATTCGCATTAATCACTAAACTTTCGTCCAAACAGCGATTTTCATTTGCTTGTGGTTGATGTTGACGAAGTATCATTTTGGAGGGTGATTCGATACTTTCTCATGATTTTCCAATTATTACGACACATTAAGAGATAAAAAATAAGTAATAGGGTGTGACAAAATGAGATAATTCACACTTCAAAATATATAATTTGTGTAGTTGCACTAAATTAAATCGTATAACAATAATTTTATTATTGGGAAAGTGAGTAATTTATATTTTTAAGCCAAACCATAATCATCTACTATCTATAATGGAGGAATGACTTTCTACTTTTAGCAGGTCTTAAAACAGGCCTGCCATTTCTGGAAGGTCTTAAACCAACATCTTAATTGAAAAAAAAAAGATTTTAACAGGTTTCGAATTTGGGCTCTCTAGAAACACAATTATGCACCTTACCACTACACCACATCACATTTTTTGTACAAAAACGAAACACTAAGCCACTATCCTTTCAATGTGCAGACACAAATCATTATAACCGTTACAAATAAGACGTTTTTCAACTCTTCTTTTTAGAAACAACAATCCTTAATGCTAATTATTTAAAGCGTTTTTTATTTTAACATTTAAATCATTTAAAGTATACGTTTTATTCAAGTATGATATGCGTTTTTTATAGCTAATTGACTTGTACGTGCGTTTTAAAACATAAGCATTGAAATCATTTAAATCATTTTACGTTTTTTTCATAGCTAATTGACTTGAACGTGCGTTTTAAAACATAAACATTGAAATCATTTAAATCATACATTTTAACAATTATGATGTGCGTTATTTATATAGTAGTATATATAATTTTACATTTTTTTCTAAGCTATATATATATATATATATATATATATATATATATATATATATATATATATATATATATATATTTATATATATATATATATAGAGCGGTTCATGCGAGAACCACTAAAATTGTGAGAACTGCGAGAACCACTTTCTAGCCAATCATTTTACTTAATTACATTTTTAATCTAAAGGGTATTGTAGTCTTTTTAACACTAAAATCTTTTTATTAAATTCAGTTTCTTTAATTAAATTAATTCATTTTTAACCTCAATCCTATTTTTAGGATCCGAATTTTGAAATTTGTAATTTTTTTCGCAATTCGTATGTGTTCATTGATGAACGCCTAAAAATAACTAATATTTTTTACCGTATTTAACCTGTTCAGCATAATAATAATGTGTTCAATTTGCAAAATTTACAGATTTACTAATGAACAAATCTACAATATACATAATGAACATAATGAACAAGTCTGACGGAATTTTATTAACCTTATTTAATGTATTCAATGATGAACGAATGAACAAAGTTACAAATTATGAACTGAAACCTTAGACTAATACAAATATGAAATTACAAACTGATGAACAAGAACAGATCTGAAACATATCGATGAGAAAAAAAAACACCCTTAAATCTTCGAACCATTCATTATTGATCAATGAAGTTTATCATTAATGAACGGATGAAATCATACTACCACCCATCATGCACTAATCTGAAACAAAACACCAAAAACTAATTAATCAATCACCACTATTTAAAGATTTAATAAACAAAAATACAAATTGAAACTTAACATCGAAATTTAAAATTCTTGTATCAAGCACTCAATAGTTGAAATAAGCTTTGCAAGAATAAAATTAAAAAAAATTAAAATTAAAATTAAATGAAAATTACAATAATTTCATTCTTTTTCTATTAAAGTTGTTCTGTTAACATATGAAATAAAATCATATTTTTGTTTATGTAACAGTAACCAACTAACCATATGTTTAATGACTTGAAATAACTCATCTTGATCTAAATTGTGGACAAAATCAGCATCAGAAACATACATACATAACAATAGATTCAAAAGATTTCAATTATTCAATTTAAACCTATTATAAATCATTACAAGAAGCCAATAACGTTTCAGGATTGACACGAATTAAAATAAAAGCACACAAAAGTCAGCATGAACCCTAATTTAACCCCAATTCCATGTTCAGAAGCACAAATATTAAGCAAGTAAAATTAAATGAAAATTACAATAATCGAACCAAACAAAATCAAGTCACTGCTCCAAATTGATATCATTATTTAATAAAGAATTAAAAATGCAGGAAACAAACAAAAAAACTTAATTTTTACCTTCATCTAGAAAAGGCTATAGTGAAGAATATCACGCTGGTTCAAATTGACATCATTTTTACCTCCATCTAGGAAACAGATCTCACAAATGAACAGATATGGTGTTGACGGCGGCGGTGGTTTACCCAGAAAAAGTCTAGATCGGTGGTCGGAGAAGATGGTGGTGCGGCGGCGGCGGTTTACCCATATGGCGGCGTTGGATGCGTGACCAGTCGTCGGCGTCTGTTGTATCTCCGGTCTTCGCGGCTGTTGTGTCTCCGTTCGTGGTGATGTAGGGCGCCGGGTGTGGCCGGAGAAAGGGAGTCAATTTCATAGAGAAGTTTTAAACGGAGAAGAAGGGACATGGGTGAGACACGGTGAGTGAAGATGGTTTTCAATTAAATGGGTAATTGAAAAGGTGTGGGGGCGTAGGTTTAGGAGTGACTGGTGAGATGAAGAGTTTACCATTATACCCTTTTCTCTCTTATATTTTAGATCTAGATTTCCAGCTATTTACAAAATTGCCACTGAAAATCTGAGCCATTCATCTCCTAATCTAATGGTGATAAAGTTGTTCTCGCAGTTCTCGCAATAATAATGGTTCTCGCATGAACCTTTGTCTCTCTCTCTCTCTATATATATATATATATATATATATATATATATATATATATATATATATATATATATATATATATATATATATATATATATATATATATACTCCATCAACTTACGATGGGGTTGTTGTGCAACCGACAAACGACGTGAAAACTCACAATCATATTATCTTCTTCATGGCTTTAATCACCCAATATGGTGCTTCAGTTCTCCAGCCACTGCCACGACCATGTGAAGAAGTAGAGGTAACGTCTATTTGACTAAATTCAGAGTTTCAAATTCTTACTTTAAAATCATAAATTCGGTGTTAACTAATATTTTTCTATTTCTCTTTCGAAGGAATTTGATGGATATGAACCGATTGAAAACTTTGAAGACCTCTGGAATCCACATTACTTGTACAAATGCAAATTTGTTCGAGTTGATTATGTTTGGCTTGACCACAAACATAACAAATTATATTTGTTCCTGCTTGACAGATTTGTAAGTTACTACTAATTATTATATGATCTCCTTATTTTTCTACTAATAATCATTTATTTTCAGAGGCACAAATTCGCTGCAATTATCCCCCCGATCTTAGTTTCTGCATACCAACGCCGAAAACTAGAAGGCGGTGTCTTTTCTTTAAAGTATTTTTAAAATTGATTACAAAGATGTCGAACACTTTCCTCGCTTTGACAACTATAGCTTTGTTCGTAATGAATGGCAATAATATTCAACACTAAAACCGAACTTGGGACCTCCACCAATAGATATATATGACTTACCACATCCAATATTTGGTGTTCTACCCGAAACATGTTAACTACTAGCCTCCTTATTTTTTAATAAGCCCAAAATTCCGCTCCTCTTTATGACGCCATCAATTCGTTGAAAAGATTTAGGAAACCACCTCCTTTTTTCCTTTATTCACGAATATGCAGTTACTCCTAGCATTTTTTTTACCGATTTAGTATTTTATCAACATTAGTGCAGCTGGGGAAAAAACACATTTTAAAGAGATTGACTTCTAAGGTAAAACGATTATAAACATTCATTCCAATTATTAAGTGTTTGGCAGTTATGATACAAATTGACCCAAAAGTTTTCCATTCTTTAGTAGGGGAGTAACTTGTAAGGCAACAACCTGTTTTTAAGTGATTGCATCATAATCATACACATAGATGTAAATTTCAATTTTCCCAATGACCATTTTTTCATTGATAATTTAATGATTTCATATGACAATTTAATAGTTTCATTGATAACCATTTTTTGTATTTGTACGTTTCAGCCAACTTTCTTGTTTCCACTGATGTTTCAACTATTGAGTTCAACCATCCAATTCCAGAACCACGATCACTGCAGCTTATCAAACCTCAAGTGCAACACGCTCACAACATTGTTATGCCTTATGATGAATCGGAATTGCTACATAATGCTAAACGAATTAGAAATTTCTTATTCAAAAATAAGCGTCTTACTACTTACCAACAAGAGGAACAGTTGCTCACACTTATTTATTCCATCAATGCATTACTATTATTTTCCATCTTTATTACAATGTGATTTTTTTTACTCTTATATTCCATCTATCCAAAACATAACTTACGTTTTGCTTTTTCTTACATTTACTCTTATTTTCCATCTTTATTACAATGTAATATCTTTTACCGTATTTGGTTCTAATGGAAGAATCATACAATTAATTTAATTAACTTTCGTAGAAAGAATCGATAGTAACTACAACAAAATAAACCGATTACATAGAATCAAATGAATTAATTAAGTATATAGATAAAAACTAAAACATATACCTAAAATGAAGGGGTAATCGGGATAGAATGAAGTAATTAAGTTTGAAATTAAATCTTATGGAAGTGCCCAATCATTGAAGGTTGTTTTTAACTGAGTTTAATGTCATCGTTTCGGTCAACCGTTGTGGTCCAATTATGCTTGTGAAGTGCATTTCTATGTCGCCACATGATCCAAATGACCGTAAAATCATATGGTAAAACCGCCTCAATAATGGAACGAGACTTATATGCAGAAAGTTTGAGGCAAATCTAATTGATGTGGAAATGGCCGTTGCTAACTCTTTGGAGATGGATCATTTGTTTTATTATACTTCAAAACATGTAATCGAACAACATTTTAATGCCAATGCTAACTCTTGTTTTTTTTACGTCTATTTATACATAGTTTTCATTCTTATGTACTGTATTTGTTGTAAAAATATATAACCAATGGACATTTAATCGTCAGGAATATATATTTCGCAGCCGCCGCATCGCGCGGGTTTTAGCCTAGTATAAAAAAAAGCACCATTTATGTCACAGAAACGTTATGTGTGATACAATTAATAATTGTTGTTCCATCCGTAGGGGTCTGAAGCACTGAAGCAATATATTGGGTGATTAAAGACATTTAAAATTTTTCAATATGATTGTAAGTTTTCACCTCGTTTGTAGGTTGCACAACAACTCCATCGTAAGTTGATGGAGTACATATATATATGGCTTTCAATGATTTCAATGTAAAAAAATAGGATGGAGTGATCTAAACCGCACGAATTCAGTGTTAAAATTTAATACAAAAAAACGCATGTTGAAGTAAATTACCATTAGTAATTATTTTTTCTAAAAATAAAAGCAGGAAAACGTCTAATTTTTAATGGCTATAATGATTTACGTCTGTACATTGAAAGCATGGTGGTTTAGTGTTTCGTTTGTATACCAAATATTTGATGTGGTGTAGTGGTAAGGTTCATAAATGTGTTTCTAGAGAGCCCAAGTTCGAAACCTGTTAACAGCTTTTTTTCTTTCAATTAAGATGTGGGTTTAAGACCTTCCAGAAATGACAAGCCTGTTTTAAGACCTGCTAAAAGTAGAAAGATATTCCTCTATTATAGATAGTAGAGATAGAGATAACAAGCCGATTGCGTCCGTCCCTTGGTAAGTTGTAACTGATTAATTAGCAGGAATTAAATTTGACCGCATGATCAAATCCAAAAATTTTGCTTGTATTTTAAACTTTCAATAACTTCCATATTAGTCGAAATTGTGGATATATAGAAAGGTGCTGATTTAGTGGGTGACTATGGACAAAATTAGTAATAAATATTAAAAAAATTAAAAGCGGGTCCTAATTACCATCTTCCCTTCTGTCAGTGACCGCGAAGAAAAGGGCTTAACGTTTTCCTAACTTTCAGTTATGAGCTCGCAAAGGAAACCCGAAATCTTCAAGATTTTGTTCATACACTCACATTATCACTATAAAAACCGTTTTGTTCTGTAATAGGATGACAGAATCCTAAGTTTATCTCACTATCTTCTTTGCACAAGACTAATGGGTGTCTTTCAATTTGTGTGTGTATTATCGGTCTCTGTAGTGCTTTTAATTCAACCAGACTCAGCTTTCGGTACAAGAAAATTCAGCAACTTCATCACCAATTCTCCACCAGCCGGAATATGCGCCTCAGCCGTCACTATATATGGTTATAAATGTCAAGAAATTGATGTATGGACTGAGTTTTATTAATTTTCTAGTAATGAGTAGGTGGTTATTACTTACTGTATTAATTAATTAATTACTAATTGGATTTTGCATATGTATATATTGTCAGGTAACGACGGAAGATGGTTACATATTGAGCGTACAAAGAATCCCGGAGGGGAGAAATGGCAGCGCCGGCGGCGGGACAACCGGTGTTATTACAGCATGGACTTATGGTGGTAAGTTAATGCTTACAAGCGCACACACATATATTCGTGATTACTCGCAGAATTTACACAAAAAGTTTTCTTTTGTCGTGACGTGTAAGTTACATATATAACCTCCTCCTTTCAAAATTTACTTTTTGAGCTTAACAACGAAAGTTAAATAAATTAAGTTTGTTTTAGTGTATTAGTTTTAAGACATAGAGTACAATTTATGATATTGACGGTCAAAGTTTTTATGGGCTCCTTTTTTATCCTTGGCCCAATAATTCCAAACCTCCCGTGATGGAATTTCAGTGTTGAGCATAGCTGATACTTTGCCCCCTCAACTATTATCTATTGTCATAAAGTCCACCACTATCTTTTTCTTTTTACTTGTTAAAGACAAATATTGATTTATGTGACAATTTGGTACGGATGCAGGATGGAGTGACATGGCTGTTAAATTCTCCCGAGCAATCTCTGGCCATGATCTTGGTTGATCACGGTTACGATGTATGGATTGCCAACACCAGAGGAACCAAATATAGCCGACGACATGTTTCTCTTGATCCTATAACACCCGTAAGATAAATATAACTTATGTTTATTATTTATAATCCTTTTTTTACATACTTTTACATTTAATAATCGCGTAAATTGATTATTTGTCACATATATCTCATAGGCATTCTGGAATTGGTCATGGGATGAAATCGCTTCTCTTGACTTGCCTGCTGTTATCTCTTATATTTTCCAACAAACGAGCCAAAAGATCCACTATGTCGGGCATTCATTGGTAACTAAACTAAACTAAACCATCTAGGGACTAAAGTAGGGGCAGTGTAGTTTTAGCAACGGATTTTGTTTCATAGTGACAAACTAATATATGGATGTCGTTTTTGTACTAACATATGTACTAATTAAAGTACACATCACCTAAATATCAAGTACACAACTTTGTGATAATATCTTGATCCCAATATTGTAGGGAACTTTAACTGCTTTGACATCTTTTTCGGAGGGAAGACTAATGGACAAACTGAAATCAGCTGCATTGTTGAGCCCGATCTCGTATTTGAGCCATATGAATTCTCCACTCGGTGTTTATGCTGCCCATGTCTTTGTTGGTGAAGTATGTTTCCTTTAATCAACACGTTTGTATTCATAGATTTGGCTAAAAATAATTTTAATTTCTCTACAGGTTAGTCTAGCTTATGGTCTAGCAGAGTTTGATCCAAAAGGGTAATTAAACTAATTGTAATTATGTTTTTTCATTCTTGATGACAATAATAAACTAACGGTCTCGGTTTATGTATTAAACTTACAGTGTTGATGTGGGACATTTCCTCGAAGGCCTATGTGCAAACCCAAACATCAACTGTTTTGACTTAATGTCTTCTATTACAGGTTAGCAAAGATAGTGTGTAATCAATTTACTCTGTTCTTAATTTGGGTGTATATATATATGTTGTTTAATATCATAGCTATTTCATTTGAAAGGTCAAAATTGCTGCATTAATGCCTCAACCATCGAAGTCTTCTTAGGAAACGAGCCTCAGCCTACCTCGACTAAGAACATGGTTCATATTTCCCAAAGTACGTTCCTTTATATATATTTATTTGTTCATAAATACTACTAATTGCTAAAAAAATGGCTAAATAGAATTTATAAAACTCGATATATATTGTTGCAGCTATTAGAACTGGGATTGTGTCAAAATTTGACTATGGAATTCCTGCCTTCAATATGGCAAGTTACGGTGCACCAATGCCTCCAATTTATAACCTCTCTAACATTCCAAAAGATTTTCCTCTGTTTCTCACCTATGGTGGTCAAGATGCTCTCTCAGATCCTACGGATGTGGCTGCTTTACTTGATGATCTCAAGTCGCACGATGAAGGGAAGATTAGCGTGCAATATATCAAAGAATATGGTCACGCCGATTTTATCATGGCTGTAAATGCTAAAGATCTTGTTTATGATCAAGTCCTCTCGTTTTTTCAACAAAATCAATAGGGATATTTGAATGTATATGTAACCGTGCTCGATTTGTGTTTTTAATGCCAATATTAACTTTTTTAGCATATGCCCAAATACATCGATTAATTGGTTTATTTCGGTGGTAAATTAGTGACAATAATTGCTTCATGTTCTTGATAATGAAGTTTGCCGAAAGCATGCAACACCAAATTCATATATGATAAGTTTCAAAGGCAAGCAATCACTTAACAACCCTACAAATAATTTGCTTAAGAATTAAGATACAATTTATCTGACCGTCTATTGTTTTTACATTAACCTACCAAATCCCATAATTGATATCTTTAAAAAATGAAGTTACAATTATACCATGATTGACAACACAACAAACCACACATCAATCATGTCAATCCAAGGGGCAAATTGGTAAAAGAAGGTTACGAATCTGTATATGCATTTGATACAATGATGTAGTATATATACACACACAAGGTTTGGTTCCATACACAGATCATTCGATCAAACAAAAATGGGCAAGAGTGCATATAACATGTTATTGTTTGTGGGTTGTGTTGGAATGTTGCTAATGTTATCGAAACAAGGGTTGGCCGAACAACATGTCGTTGGAGGGAAACAAGGGTGGGACGAATCTACTGATTTCAACTCTTGGGCTTCTGGTCAAACCTTCAAAGTCGGCGACACACTCGGTAAGCGAAAATTGAATTATAATGTCGAACCGAGTTTTTTAATAGCAATATTATGACAAAATTTAATGCTTTGAAAGTGAGTCGTTTTTTTCGTGGTTTTTTATGGTTTATTGGTTGGTTTTTGGATAGTGTTCAAGTACAGTCCAATGCATACCGTTGCGGAGCTTGGTAGTGAGAGTGAATACAAGAAATGTGATGTAGGATCGGCTACGAATTCAATGAGCGATGGCAACAGTGTGGTGAAGTTAACTAAGGTGGGTACTAGATACTTTGCATGTGGTACAAGTGGACATTGTGATCAGGGTATGAAGTTGAAGATCACTACGGTATCCGCTTCTAGTTCTGATTCAGATTCTAGTTCTAGTACTGGTACTGGTTCTGATTCTGGTTCTGGTTCATCATCAAATTCATCGCCAACTTCAACTTCCGCTTCAACTCCAACTCCAACTTCAACTTCAGGGGTGGTATCTGTTTCTGGATCATTTGTTTTTGTGGCTATGGTTTTGGTGGTGAGCTCCTTGATGCAAATCTTGTGGTAAAGGGAAAAAGGCTAGTTACGCGGGTCGAATTTTACAACTTCTATGTCGTGAGTTGAATTTAGGAAAGGAAAAGACATGATGTTTTCCTTCATATTTGTTTTGTTAAATTAATATTGTTTGTTGTGTATACGTTGAGAAATAGAATAAAAATTGTTTAAATGAAAATAATTTGAATCTTTATATCATAATAAGGATGTGTGGTTGTCACTAGGGGTGTTCAAAGATATTTGTATCTGATTATTTCTTTAGGGTAAATTTGTTTTTGTTTATAATATATCTTAAGGTAGTTGAACTTTACTTATTGCTATATCTGAACTTTTTTCAAAACATTTTGTAAAATTTACCCAGTGAACTTCAGAAATTATTTTAAACATCCATACTTATGAGTTATGAAGGATAGTTTAATGAGATATTTACTTTCATTAATCAATATGTTGTTGACCTTGACCTGACACCTAGAGAGAAGGTGGGTGGCAATTGAGATGGAGTGTGATAGGAGAGAGACGAGTTTCTGTCTTTTCCTAACTTCCATAATTTCCAACAATTAATTTCATTGGACAATTCATATTACCCTTATAATACATTAGGCATACCCAAGTTACTGTTCATAAAGGGTTTTTTATTATTTTTTATATCTCTGTTTATTATATATAAGAATATGACGAGGAATTGAAACTAGAAAGTGTGCATGCCCCAATGGTAGGACTATGTACATGAAAGCTTAAGTTCCAGATCTCGAAACCTCCTTGGCTAATTTTTTTTTTACCATTTTATTGTTTTTTGCTGTGTTTATTTATTAGCTTTAAAAACGACCAATTTTTGACTATTAATCATATTATTTTTAAGCATATAATAAACATTTCTTTATAAAATATTTAAGTTTCATAAGGTCATTTTAATTAACCTATGATAATACGTATTTATTGTATAAAATTTAAAATAAGTATTTTTATTATATAGCATTTTCGTATCATAATATATGATACATATTGAGTTTTACATCTTTTGAGGCAAAATATTACAATTAAGGTTAAGATAGATTCAAATATATAGTATAGTAGAGGATGAGTATAACTCCTTTTAAATAAAGTGATGTTAGTAATTTATAAAGTAAATGTAAATGTAAAAATATTATTTATTGAAATGGATGGTTAGTGGAGAACGTATCTCATTTTTCTTTTACCAAATAAGATAAATTTTAAAGTATATCACTTATTTTGGAACTCTAAAAGATGGAAGTGTATAACTTATTGTGATACATATATAATACCCCCTTCATATTAATTTAATTGTCCATCTTTCTATTTTTGTTTGTCCCAAAATAATTGTCAACTTCTACATTTCAACCAATTAAAAAGCTTTTAAGTGGTAAAATATAATTTGATTGGTGGTATAATGTAATTAGTATACTTTTCTTAAACTACATATTTATGTCTGGTGGACAATAATTTTGAGACAGAAGGAGTATAAAATTAGAGAGAGTAAAATGTTACATTTTCAGTTAGGTTATTGAGCATTTTCGGTTCAGGTTATATATAAAGTTAATTCTATAAAATATAGTAGAAATAATTTTCAAAAGAAGATAAATTCAGTATGACATCTTTATTAATGTAATGTACACATAATGTAAAAATAAATCCGCAGCAACGCGCGGAGCATTATTATGCTTGTATAATACATTTGTGGTATTAAAAAACTAATTTATTACTGTTCACTCAACCATGATTGGTTGATTAGTTTTTTTTATGATTGGTTGAAACTATTTTCTAATATTTATAAACAAGTGGGTATGAAAAGATAATTCAAAGTTGGTTGTAGTCAACTGGTAAAATGCTTTGCCTTCTCCACTAGATGCCAATGTTCGACTCCAAGGCCACTAGATTTTTGGCATCTTTTTCATAGTATAGTTAATAAAGATTTTTCACTTCACTCCCTAAACTTATATAATATCTTATTATTACCCTAAATTTTTATTATTTACAAAATTTTAAATATTTTATTTCTAAAAATATTTTCACCCTTAAACTTTTATAATTCATACTTTTAACTCTTAAACTTTTATAATTTTTCTTAATTCTATTTAAAATATTTTATTCACGTAGTTAAAATCATAAAAAAGTTAAATACTTCAATAAACTAAAAGTTGGATAATATTCAAATCAAGTAAAAGATAACAACCTCACACAAAAATTTATCTACCTAGGATATATTATGTAACACCCCGAGACCCGGTATGATATTTTAATAATATCTGTAAGTATTATTTATTATTTTTCTATTTTATAGGATTTTATTAGAATTATTAGAATTATTTGTATTTTTAACCGTGGGGTTAAAAATTAGCAAATACTGAGATAGATATATATTAGAATAATTTTTATATATCTAGGTTCTCTTTTGAACCATGGTTCCAACGGTATTTTCAGATTTAAAAACAGAGGTCGTTTAGGGTTCCAAATTAAACATCGAAATTTCAGAATTATACCGATAAAAATAAATTTTGGGCAGCTCCAGCTTTCTCCTGAGACTGACCACGTTTTTAGACTTGGGGCTGACTCAAACTTTAGTCTTTATCTAAAAACATCTCAATCTCAGCCTCGTTATCTGCTCTCTCTCTCTCTCTCTCGATACACACTCAAAACACACACATCTTTGATTCTTGATCTTTCTTCTAAATTGAAGCTTCCATCTTTGAGGAATTTAATCCCTAAGCTCGAAATTGTACAAGAAACAAGTAAGTCATCTCTTTTTCTTAGCTAGGGTTCGAATTCTTGAGTTATTGATTAACTAGGGTTTGGTGTTCTTGATAGTTCTTGACCTAAAAACTGAAATTGTTGAATTCCCTAGGTTTTGGAGCACTAGAAAAGTGTTATAACATCTTAATTGCTAGTTGAATTCATTGTTTAGATGTTTGTTTCATAAATCACCATTATAGATGCTTTATGAAGAAGAAGAAGAAGAAGTGAACATAATTACTTGGAATTGAGTTTTATGTATGAAATGTTATCTTAGACTAATTTGGTTAAGTATTAGTTACTAAATTGAGATTGAAATCTGAGTTTTAACAATAATTTGTAGAAATTTCAATATAAGGTTAGTGTTTGGCAAAATTTGGTGGGATTTTTGATTTAGTCAAAACTCTAGGAATTTGACTTAGTTATATGATCATATTAACCATAAATGATTAAATTTGTATGTATTGACATGATAGTTAATACTTGGAAATGATTGAGATGGAAAAGTGGGCCATTTTGACCCATTTGGATATTTGTTAATTAAAGTGGGCCTATTTGACCCGTTTGGGTATTCTTTTAATTAAAGTGGGCCTATTTGACCCGTTTGGGCATTTTGTTAATTAAAGTGGGCCTATTTGACCCGTTTGGGTATTCTTTTAATTAAAGTGGGCCTATTTGACCCGTTTTGGGCATTTTGTTAATTAAAGTGGGCCTATTTGACCCGTTTGAGTATTCTTTTAATTAAAGTGGGCCTAATTGACCCGTTTGGGTATTTTTAATTAATTAAAGTGGGCTTTTTGACCCATTTGGGTAAAATTGAATAATTTTACAAGAATGAATCGGGTTTGACTTTTGTAAGTCAAAATGTCAAATTGGGGGTTATATAAGTGCAAGTTTTGGATTGTATACTTGTTGTTATGATATTATAGTATATTGTATAGTTTTGCACATTTCGGGTCAAAACGGTTATTAATTCGGGTGTTTAATTGTGTTGCAGGAAAGGGTAAAGGAACTCAGTAACATAAGACCGTGGAGTATCAAGGAGCTTTTGCTAAGGTGAGTGGATTTATAACCATTAGATAGTATAACTTGCAATGGTTTCGGGTTCCACTTGGGTTAGTGCAGTATATGCAAGATTTTTTTATCTGCAGAATTGTTTTCGATACGGTTCTTGTTTGGGTGTTAGTTAATTAGATGTTATGTGTAATTAACTGCAATATGCGCATGATACACGGAAAGAGGTCAGCCCGTGCAGTTAGTGGCTGAGCATCGTTAGCTATTGGAGACAATACCAGGACTCCTTGGACACGGGTAGGTCGAGGAGCACTGGTATTGTACCAAGTAGCTTAGGGCTATCGGTAAACTGTTGTTAGGCCGACAACAGTTGTGAGTTGGGCCGAACTGTCGTGCCTCTTGTTATTTGCTAGTTGCAAAGGGTGTTAGTTGATTAAGGGTGATAACTTAAATTGTTGTAGTTATACAATTTAATGTTTATAATTTCATTCACTTAGCGTTATGCTAATCCCTCTCTTGTTGACTCTTTACTGGTTTGACTGGGTGGACTTTAGAGTTGGGATTTGAAGGAAGGTTTTGTCAATTACTCTGATATTTTAGTAAAATGGTCAAGCCTTGGATTTAGTAACACCGGATATTTTTAAAATAGTTTGTGTTGGTTTGTAAATTATTAATGGTTGGTAAGTCTTTTGATAAACTGGGTTAGTTGGGATTGCTTCCGTTAGGTTAAGTTTAGTTAAAAAAAAAATGGCTTGAAAATTTGTGGTGTTACAGTTTGGTATCAGAGCAAGATTTAGCAATGATTGCACCGTGAGTGTAGCATTCCTAAATCTTGGCTTGAGTTTTGACAAACATTCCTTATTGGGGAAGGGTTAGTTGATAAGTGAATTAGTTGGTAGAGGTTAGTATAGAATTTACTAACGGATAATTAAAATTAAATGTTTGTGAGATGTTGTGTATGATACAGATATGGCTGACCGTGGTGATATTCCAGTGACCCAACCGACCAAAGAGACAAGTAATGCGGGTACTTCTGGGGATAGTAATACCGAAAAAGAAGAATATATTGCAAGAATGGAAAGCCGTATAGAAGAGATGCAAAGAACGATTGATGAATTACAAAATTGACCAAACCCACCACTCCAATACTATCATCCTTATCCACCACAAGGCACTGTACAACAACCTTTTCAATCTTTTCAAAAACCACCTTGTACCTACAAACAATTCCTTGATTGTAAACCATCTGAATATCCTGGTAGTACAAACCCGACCGTTACATTAAATTGGTTAAGGGATATGGAAATAGCCCTTGATGCTTGTAGTTGTGAGGATCATTTAAAAGTGAAGTATGCTTCAAGAATGATGAAGGAAGATGCAAGGGTTTGGTGGGATACTTGGACTAAACATTACTCACCAGAGGCGTTAAACGGGATAGGGTGGGGAGAATTTCGTCAAAGAGTTTGTGATCATTACTGCGGTACGTTTGAAATGAATAAGATTAGAAAGGAATTTATGAGTTTGCAAATGGATGAACGTATGTCAGTTGAAGGTTTAATTAGACAATTCAATGATAAGTTGAGATTTGTGAAAGATTGGGTACCTGATGAGCGAGCACAAGTACAACATTTCGTTGAAGCTTTGTTACCGATATATAGGGGAACAGTTAGAACTGCAAGTACATTAACTCAGGCATTTACTATAGCCAAATCAGCTGAAGCCGATAGTAAAGCTCAAGAAAGAATGAACAGGGATAAAGTAACTACTCAAAGATCCAGATTTGATCAATCCAGTTCCCAACAAAACAAAAGATGGCAAGGGAATCAGAAACAAAGTTCCCAGAGTTCTAACGTTCGAAGTCAAACTAGTACCGGTTCGAGTCAAAAGTCTCAGTGATGTAACAAGTGCAAGTCTTCTCATTATGGGGCTTGTATTATTCAGACAATGAGGTGTTTGAGGTGCGGTCAACACGGGCATGAAACGAAAGATTGTAGGCTCCCGAGAAATGTTTGTTGGAACTGTCAGAAAGAAGGTCATAGGGCGGGAGATTGTCCATCTGGTAGAAGAACGGGTTCGGGGTCGGTATCGGGGTCGGTAGGTGGGTCTATGTCATCCACGGGTCAGAAAAGGAAGAATCCCCCTCCACCTGAAGGACGGGCATTTCAGATGACGGTGGAAGATGCAACTACCACCGATGACGTTATTACCGGTATGTTCTTGATAAATAAAATACCTGCTCGCGTATTATTTGATTCTGGAGCTAACCGTTCTTTTATATCTGTAAATTTTTATGATAAATTGGGTTTACCTGCTACTGTTGTGTCTAACTCTTTAGAGATAGAAGTAGCTGATGGTAAAGTGGTTCCGGTCACATCATCTGTGTCCGGAGCATATATTGATATAGATGGCGTTAAATTTATAACTTCCTTCTTGTTAATGCCAATATCTGGCTTTGATGTAGTCCTTGGTATGGATTGGTTAAGTACCAATAGGGCTAGTATAAAATGTCATAAGAAATTGATTTCTTTTCCTTTATCGGACGGGTCACATGTAGTGGCTCGTGGTGATCGGGTTAATTCTTCTTTCCCGATCATTTCATTTATGAAAGCCAGGAAATCCTTGGCTAAAGGGTGTGAGTCTTTTCTAGCTTATGTTGTTGATACCCGAAAAGAAAAACAGGTGGTTCGTGATATCCGGGTGGTTTCGGAATACCCGGAGGTTTTTCCCGATGATTTACCTGGGTTACCTCCTATTCGGGAGGTAGAATTCAAAATTGATTTGGTTCCGGGAGCCAGTCCTGATATTGACGTCTTTATACATATTCTTTGTCGTCAATATCGCGTAAATTGAGCGTGTTTTTAATAAATTTCATTTGATATTACTCAATTTACTTGTTCTTGTGTATTTCAGGCCCAAAGAGGAAATATATGGCGAAAACGAGCGAAAAAAGGAGCTAAAACGGACAACGCGTGAAAATCAAGCCTTCTGGGCGCGAGTCTGGGCGCGAGCTCGACGCGAGAATGTCGCGCCGAGCTTAGGGACAGTCTGTTTAACCTCGCGTTTCTTACTCGCGTTTAGACTCCTTCTCGCGTCAAAAAAATCGAAGCAGTTTTCCAGTTCTCGCGCCGCAATCTCGGCGCGATCTCGGCGCGAGTCGACGCGGGAATTCGTTTTTTATATCAGATTTAGTCAAAATTAAAGGCGACTTCGAACGTGACTGTGTTTTTGGACGGTTGGGCGACGAAATACAGCAGTTTTCAAGAGAATTCTTCATCAAATCAAGCAATTCATTGGATTTTTATCATTTCGATCAAAACAATGTTCGGTATTTTGATATCTTTTGTACGTTTGATGATTATTAGCACTTCCATGGGCTAATAATCTTAATATTTGCTATGTTTGACAGATTCTAGGGTTATGTTTGGTTAAATTTTAGGATTTTCTATCTTGTGTTTGAACAATTGTTAGTTAATGCATTAATCTTTCGATTTACACTTTGATCTTTGTTGTCTACTTTGTTTATAGGTAACTAGTTGATTATTGACAACAATTGAATAGTTATTTCTACCCTCGTCTTTTCACCCAAGTGACCTAGATGGCAATTCACTAGGAATAGGGATTGAAATTAGATTCCAATAAGTTAGGGTAAATTGAAAGTCTAACCGTAGTGACGGGAGTTCTAGGTTAGAGGGTTTAGGTGATCCAAACCTATTAAAATTAACAACCCGAGGTGTAATTAGATTACAACTTTTGAGAGAAGGAATTCCTATTAGTTGTGTCTAGTTTATTAAATGGAATTAAGATGAATCTAGTACCGTGACCTCTAGAACATTGGAAGTAATCGGGACTTAATAACCAAACATAAACCTAGATGAAGTCAGACATAGTGAATATACTTTAATCTTTTGAAAAACAAGTTTTCTAAACCAATTCTCACTACATTTTCTAAGTATTTGTTCAATTCATTTAATCTTTACAATTCAAACAATGAAACTTTTAATCAAAATAATTAATTTGTTAACTTTTGATTATTGGATTACATAAATTGCTCCCTGAGGATCGATAACCCGAATACTTGCCTAAGCTATATTACCCACGATTAGGTATACTTGCCTATGAATGTGGTAATCTAGATTAGTGGTATTTGGAGCTTTATTTTATAACTAGATATATCTCATCAAGTTTTTGGCGCCGCTGCCGGGGATATTTTATTTACGTGTCATGCATGGAAACGGGTTCTCACCATGCGTGAACCGGTTTATCGTGAATTGGTTTTCGAATTTCTTTCCACAATACGATTCAAAGCGACCCTAGCATTAAATAATCCAAATGCACTTTCTTTGGAATACCGAATCGCGGGGAATTTGTATAACACTTCTCTACGTGATTTTGCCGTTAACGTGGGTTTGTACACGGCACACGAAATTACTGATTCGTCTTTCATGCATTATTTAAGAAGCTGTGATTGGGAGGCTCCTAAGGATGTTGATACGTTATGGAGTGAAATTGGTGCGGGTGGATATGATGGGTCAGACACTACCGAATCCCGAATCTTCTTTAGTGATTACCGGTATTTACATCGTATGATCTCTAATACGATTTGTCAACGAAAAGACGGGTCGGAGAAAGTGAACAAATACGAAATGTGGTTACTCGATCAACTCCGACACTCCCATAAATTCACTAACATACCCTATGTATTGGCTGAATTTTTAAGTGACGGTGCCAAGGGTTTTCGACCCAAGAGTGGTTTATGTGGTGGCCATTACATCACGAGGTTAGCTATGGCACACGGTGGCCTTCCACCCCGAGTTTTAGACACTTTGACCCCCATAGAGATGGGTTATATCGATGCGACCTTATTGGCCCGAATGAAAGTTCTAAACCGCGATCAAAATAACAAATATCAATGGGTGGACTATCATGTATTGGCCGAAAAATGGCGCGTACCACCTCCACCATCTGACGAAGAGGAACAAGAAGATGCACGATTAGGTGATGAAATGGGTGATGAACCGATGAGGGATTCAATGCCACCATTTACGGGGCAAGATCAGTTTTTTGCGGGTGCTTCCGGTTCGGGTACGGCTCATGCCGGACCATCGGGACCCAGTGTGGGCCCATCGACTTTTAATCCATATTACTCATATCAACAATTAAATGAGTCGGTGAATGCCTTACGGGTTGATTTCCAAGCTTCAAATGCATCGATACATTCGCGCATGCAACGCTTTTATTACGAGAATATGCAACAACGATATGAA
The DNA here is from genome assembly GCA_963853835.1 of Calendula officinalis. Classification (NCBI taxonomy): domain Eukaryota; kingdom Viridiplantae; phylum Streptophyta; class Magnoliopsida; order Asterales; family Asteraceae; genus Calendula; species Calendula officinalis. The sequence goes on from OY970827.1 coordinate 13,529,622, forward strand.
ACAAATTGGCAAACTCGTGGCATTAGTAGCTTGTTGTATAACGATGTTCTTCCACCCGATAGATTTGAACCTATGCCGGATTGGACATCCGGAAATTTTCCACCCGGGTACCCAGATTATGACGCTTGGAACTAGCATTACACTGATGGGTATCGTCGGGACCCACCACAATAAGCAGCAGTAGTTAAAATAAATAAATTAAAAAAAAAAATCGGTTGCTGATTGAAGATTGAAATTCTTGAAGATTGTTGATTTCGGAACAAAATTGCACACCACCCCCAGGTCGTATTTATTCTTTTAACTTTTTAATTCACCGTTTGTGTTAAATTCATTGCATTGAGGACAATGCAAATTTCAAGTGTGGGGAGGGGGGGTGAATTAAAATAATTCCACCACTAAATTTGTGAATCCTTAAAAGAATCATCAAAATACATTTAATGATTCAATTAACAATATAATTCTAATTAACATCAGCCCAAATTTTTTTTTTAGACACTTCTCCTCAAGGCTTCGAGGAAAGCAAACTAGGAAAATTATTTGATTTAAACGATAAAATTTATTTTAGTTTTTATGTTCAAAATTTGTGGCTTTCCATTATTTTAAAATCCTTTCTATTAGCTTACTAAATTTTTAGTGGCCTAAGTAATACAACAGGTCTTGCATAAGCCAAAATCTTTTCTTAAGTTAACTTTTGACCCAAAAGGTTGAGACTGGGTACTTAGTTTAAAAAAATCCCTTTGTGTACGAAATACACCGGCGAAAGCCGAGAATTAAAGCAGTCAAAGAACTAAGATGTTGCATCAGTTTCAGCTCCCTTCGGCCCAATTGGATGTCCAATATATATATCATAAATCAATAAGGGGTCCGTTGGAAAGTCGAAGTAAGGGTTGGTTCTGGTATTAATTATCGAAAAATTCATAAAGCTGAATAAATGTGATGTACAATGTACATAACAATCATAAATAGGCACATTGGCAAAAAAATTTAAACTGTGTTCATTTCAAAATATCTTCAAGTTGGGAGTTTTCGCAAAAGTAAAAATTTTGAATTATGCAAGAATGAGTAGACCTTAGGCTAATAAAAATTGAATAAGTTAATTAAAAGGAGATTAAAATGATGAAAAGTTGGGTAAAACTGTACACAAATCTTGGCATAAAAGCTTTAACAAATTCTATCCGCTAAAACAAATAATTTTCTGAAATTTGTTAGAATCCGGGCGTTGAAAGAAATGTCAAGAATAGATCTTTATAGAGGCTAGTGAAATATATTTACATGACGATTTGCTTGAGGACAAGCAAAGTTTAAGTGTGGGGATTTTGATATTGACGTCTTTATACATATTCTTTGTCGTCAATATCGCGTAAATTGAGCGTGTTTTTAATAAATTTCATTTGATATTACTCAATTTACTTGTTCTTGTGTATTTCAGGCCCAAAGAGGAAATATATGGCGAAAACGAGCGAAAAAAGGAGCTAAAACGGACAACGCGTGAAAATCAAGCCTTCTGGGCGCGAGCTCGACGCGAGAATGTCGCGCCGAGCTTAGGGACAGTCTGTTTAACCTCGCGTTTCTTACTCGCGTTTAGACTCCTTCTCGCGTCAAAAAAATCGAAGCAGTTTTCCAGTTCTCGCGCCGCGATCTCAGCTCGATCTCGGCGCGAGTCGACGCGGGAATTCGTTTTTTATATCAGATTTAGTCAAAATTAAAGGCGACTTCGAACGTGACTGTGTTTTTGGACGGTTGGGCGACGAAATACAGCAGTTTTCAAGAGAATTCTTCATCAAATCAAGTAATTCATTGGATTTTTATCATTTCGATCAAAACAATGTTCGGTATTTTGATATCTTTTGTACGTTTGATGATTATTAGCACTTCCATGGGCTAATAATCTTAATATTTGCTATGTTTGACAGATTCTAGGGTTATGTTTGGTTAAATTTTAGGATTTTCTATCTTGTGTTTGAACAATTGTTAATTAATGCATTAATCTTTCGATTTACACTTTGATCTTTGTTGTCTACTTTGTTTATAGGTAACTAGTTGATTATTGACAACAATTGAATAGTTATTTCTACCCTCATCTTTTCACCCAAGTGACCTAGATGGCAATTCACTAGGAATAGGGATTGAAATTAGATTCCAATAAGTTAGGGTAAATTGAAAGTCTAACCGTAGTGACGGGAGTTCTAGGTTAGAGGGTTTAGGTGATCCAAACCTATTAAAATTAACAACCCGAGGTGTAATTAGATTACAACTTTTGAGAGAAGGAATTCCTATTAGTTGTGTCTAGTTTATTAAATGGAATTAAGAGGAATCTAGTACCGTGACCTCTAGAACATTGGAAGTAATCGGGACTTAATAACCAAACATAAACCTAGATGAAGTCAGACATAGTGAATATACTTTAATCTTTTGAAAAACAAGTTTTCTAAACCAATTCTCACTACATTTTCTAAGTATTTGTTCAATTCATTTAATCTTTACAATTCAAACAATGAAACTTTTAATCAAAATAATTAATTTGTTAACTTTTGATTATTGGATTACATAAATTGCTCCCTGAGGATCGATAACCCGAATACTTGCCTAAGCTATATTACCCACGATTAGGTATACTTGCCTATGAATGTGGTAATCTAGATTAGTGGTATTTGGAGCTTTATTTTATAACTAGATATATCTCATCAAGTCCCGTGGCTCGGGCTCCGTATCGGTTGGCACCTTCAGAAATCCGTGAAATGATGACTCAGATTCAGGAGTTACTCGACAAAGGCTTTATTCGACCAAGTTCCTCACCTTGGGGAGCTCCGGTATTATTTGTAAAGAAAAAGGATGGTACTCTCCGGATGTGTATTGATTACCGGGAGTTGAATAAACGAACAGTGAAGAACAAATATCTGTTACCTCGAATCGATGACTTGTTCGATCAGTTACAAGGTTCTTGTTGTTATTCAAAAATTGATTTACGATCCGGGTATCATCAAGTTCGTGTTCATGAAGACGATGTTCATAAGACGGCTTTTCGAACTCGGTACGGTCATTATGAGTTTTTAGTTATGCCGTTTGGGTTAACAAATGCCCCGGCGATATTCATGGATCTTTTGAATCGGGTGTGTCGATCATTTCTAGATAAATTTGTAATCGTTTTTATTGACGATATATTGATATACTCGAAAACCGAATCAGATCACGAAGAACATTTAAGACAAGTTTTAGATACTTTGAAACGGGAACAACTTTATGCTAAGTTTTCAAAGTGTGAGTTTTGGTTACGGGAGGTGCAATTTTTGGGTCATGTTATTTGTGCTGACGGGGTTAAAGTAGATCCGGCCAAAATTACCGCAGTTATGAATTGGAATGCACCAAAGACACCATCCGAAATTAAGAGATTTCTCGGGTTTGCGGGGTATTATCGAAGATTTATTAAAGATTTTTCAAAAATTACGGGCCCGTTAACTAAGTTGACCCGTAAAGATGTACCGTATCGGTGGAGTGACGAACAAGAAAATGCATTTCAAACTTTAAAGAATTTATTATGTCAAGCTCCAATTCTCGCGTTATCGGAGGGTTCAGAAGACTTTATTGTATATTGTGATGCTTCATTCTCGGGTTTGGGTTGTGTACTTATGCAACGAGATCGGGTGATAGCCTATGCTTCAAGACAGTTAAAGACACACGAAAGAAACTATCCAACACACGATCTCGAAATGGCGGCGGTTATTTTTGCATTAAAGTTGTGGAGACATTATCTCTACGGAACGAAATGTATTATTTGTACCGACCACAAAAGTTTACAGTATGTGTTTACTCAGAAAGATTTAAATATGAGACAAAGACGGTGGCTAGAATTAATCAAAGATTATGATTGTGAAATTTGTTATCATCCCGGGAAAGCCAATATAGTCGCCGATGCATTAAGTCGTAAAGAAAATTCAGATAATATACGATTTATGCGAATGGAGATCGTCTCTGATTTGATAGCTCGATTGAAGATATGTCAATTAGAAGCTTTAAAAGATGAAAACCTAAAATCTGAAATAATGCTTAAACGTAAAGACGATTTAGTTAATGATTCACGAGGGTTAAAGACGTTTCAGGCTCGAGTTTGGGTTCCATTACTTGGGGGTCTTAGGGATTTGATTTTAGCCGAGGCCCACAAGTTTAGATTATCGATTCACCCGGGAAGTACTAAAATGTATAATGATCTTAAAGTATTATATTGGTGGCCGACTTTGAAATCGGATGTGGCATTATTTGTAGAAAAATGTCATATTTGTGCTCAAGTTAAAGCCGACATCAGAAACCGTACGGATCTTTGAAACAATTAAAAATTCCCGAGTGGAAATGGGATAATATCACAATGGATTTTGTGACTAAATTACCACGAACACAAAAAGGTCACAATATAATTTGGGTTGTGGTAGACCGGTTGAAAAAAAGTGCTCATTTTCTAGCTATAAACGAGACAGATTCGCTAGGAAAGTTAGCACAAATTTATATTAACGAGGTTGTTTCGCGACACGGTGTGCCATTGTCAATAGTTTCTGATCGGGATCCAAGATTTGTATCAAAATTTTGGAATAGTTTACAACGAGAATTAGGTACACGAGTAAATTTGAGTACTGCTTATCATCCGGAGACAGACGGTCAATCAGAGAGGACGATTCAGACTCTCGAAGATATGTTACGAGCGTGTATTTTAGAATATGGTGGTTCTTGGGATTCTCACTTACCGTTGATTAAATTTGCTTACAATAATTCTTATCACTCAAGTATCAAGATGCCACCATATGAGATGTTATATGGTAGGCGATGTCGAACTCCCACGTGTTGGTTAGAAGCGGGGGAGAAACAATTTGCGGGTCCCGAGATCGTCCAAATGACTGCAGATAAAGTGGCGATTGCTCGGGAAAAGTTAAAAGCTGCCCGTGATAGGCAAAAGATGTACGCAGATCCGAAAAGAAGACCAGTGACTTTCGAGGTTAATGAGATGGTTTATTTAAAGGTTTCACCTTGGAAAGGGGTAATTCGATTTGGGAAACGGGGAAAATTAGCACCAAGGTATATCGGGCCATTCCGTATTCGTCGGATTGTTAATGATCAGTCGGTTACTTTAGATTTACCACCGGAATTGTCAGGAATACATGACACTTTCAATGTATGTTATTTAAGGAAATGTAATCCTGAGAATATAGATCAAGTGTTACCGGTTCGGGAATTGAAGGTTGATTCGAATAAACGGTTAGTTGAAGAACCGGTAGAATTATTAGATCGAAAGGTAACTAAATTACGAAAGAAACAAATTCCAATGGGATTGGTTAAGTGGAAACATAGTCTCGGTGCGGATATGACATGGGAAACTGAGGCGGAAATGAGGGATCGCTACCCGGCTTTATTTGACCGAGTAGAGATTCCGGGGACGGAATCTTCCTAAGGGGGAGATTTGTTACACCCCGAGACCCGGTATGATATTTTAATAATATCTGTAAGTATTATTTATTATTTTTCTGTTTTATAGGATTTTATTAGAATTATTTGAATTATTTGTGTTTTTAACCGTGGGGTTAAAAATTAGCAAATACTGAGATAGATATATATTAGAATAATTTTTATATATCTAGGTTCTCTTTTGAACCGTGGTTCCAACGGTATTTTCAGATTTAAAAACAGAGGTCGTTTAGGGTTCCAAATTAAACATCGAAATTTCAGAATTATACCGATAAAAATAAATTTTGGGCAGCTCCAGCTTTCTCCTGAGGCTGACCACGTTTTTAGACTTGGGGCTGACTCAAACTTTAGTCTTTATCTAAAAACATCTCAATCTCAGCCTCGTTATCTGCTCTCTCTCTCTCTCGATACACACTCAAAACACACACATCTTTGATTCTTGATCTTTCTTCTAAATTGAAGCTTCCATCTTTGAGGAATTTAATCCCTAAGCTCGAAATTGTACAAGAAACAAGTAAGTCATCTCTTTTTTAGCTAGGGTTCGAATTCTTGAGTTATTGATTAACTAGGGTTTGGTGTTCTTGATAGTTCTTGACCTAAAAACTGAAATTGTTGAATTCCCTAGGTTTTGGAGCACTAGAAAAGTGTTATAACATCTTAATTGCTAGTTGAATTCATTGTTTAGATGTTTGTTTCATAAATCACCATTATAGATGCTTTATGAAGAAGAAGAAGAAGAAGAAGAAGTGAACATAATTACTTGGAATTGAGTTTTATGTATGAAATGTTATCTTAGACTAATTTGGTTAAGTATTAGTTACTAAATTGAGATTGAAATCTGAGTTTTAACAATAATTTGTAGAAATTTCAATATAAGGTTAGTGTTTGGCAAAATTTGGTGGGATTTTTGATTTAGTCAAAACTCTAGGAATTTGACTTAGTTATATGATCATATTAACCATAAATGATTAAATTTGTATGTATTGACATGATAGTTAATACTTGGAAATGATTGAGATGGAAAAGTGGGCCATTTTGACCCATTTGGATATTTGTTAATTAAAGTGGGCCTATTTGACCCGTTTGGGTATTCTTTTAATTAAAGTGGGCCTATTTGACCCGTTTGGGCATTTTGTTAATTAAAGTGGGCCTATTTGACCCGTTTGGGTATTCTTTTAATTAAAGTGGGCCTATTTGACCCGTTTTGGGCATTTTGTTAATTAAAGTGGGCCTATTTGACCCGTTTGAGTATTCTTTTAATTAAAGTGGGCCTAATTGACCCGTTTGGGTATTTTTAATTAATTAAAGTGGGCTTTTTGACCCATTTGGGTAAAATTGAATAATTTTACAAGAATGAATCGGGTTTGACTTTTGTAAGTCAAAATGTCAAATTGGGGGTTATATAAGTGCAAGTTTTGGATTGTATACTTGTTGTTATGATATTATAGTATATTGTATAGTTTTGCACATTTCGGGTCAAAACGGTTATTAATTCGGGTGTTTAATTGTGTTGCAGGAAAGGGTAAAGGAACTCAGTAACATAAGACCACTGAGTATCAAGGAGCTTTTGCTAAGGTGAGTGGATTTATAACCATTAGATAGTATAACTTGCAATGGTTTCGGGTTCCACTTGGGTTAGTGCAGTATATGCAAGATTTTTTTATCTGCAGAATTGTTTTCGATACGGTTCTTGTTTGGGTGTTAGTTAATTAGATGTTATGTGTAATTAACTGCAATATGCGCATGATACACGGAAAGAGGTCAGCCCGTGCAGTTAGTGGCTGAGCATCGTTAGCTATTGGAGACAATACCAGGACTCCTTGGACACGGGTAGGTCGAGGAGCACTGGTATTGTACCAAGTAGCTTAGGGCTATCGGTAAACTGTTGTTAGGCCGACAACAGTTGTGAGTTGGGCCGAACTGCCGTGCCTCTGGTTATTTGCTAGTTGCAAAGGGTGTTAGTTGATTAAGGGTGATAACTTAAATTGTTGTAGTTATACAATTTAATGTTTATAATTTCATTCACTTAGCGTTATGCTAATCCCTCTCTTGTTGACTCTTTACAGGTTTGACTGGGTGGACTTTAGAGTTGGGATTTGAAGGAAGGTTTTGTCAATTACTCTGATATTTTAGTAAAATGGTCAAGCCTTGGATTTAGTAACACCGGATATTTTTAAAATAGTTTGTGTTGGTTTGTAAATTATTAATTGTTGGTAAGTCTTTTGATAAACTGGGTTAGTTGGGATTGCTTCCGTTAGGTTAAGTTTAGTTAAAAAAAATGGCTTGAAAATTTGTGGTGTTACATATTAGTTATAAGCTTTGGTATAATTGAAATAATAAGTTGGAGAGTAAAGCGAAATATTATAATAATATGTCACCAAAAAAAATTTAACAAAAAATTAAATCTGTAAAAATCCGCAGCATCACGCGGGAACCAAATTCCTCGTTTATATTATAAGGGATTATGTTAATGATTGTTATATTTATATAAAATGAAAAGCACAAAGCAGTATGATGAATAAGAAATTTCTGAAGATGGGACCTGGTCAAACATGATACAAATTCTCATATTTTCTGAAATTAAATCTGGGTGTATGTGGGTTGTTAATGATTAACATCACCATCTTTCAACTGTGGTTCCAATTTGAACTGAAAACCCTAACTTAGGGGGACCATTTTTGGGAGGCAGAAAACTACACAACAGATCTCTCTTTCTCAAATGGTCCTCCTTCAACCTCCTCTGCATAATAAATATTATGTTTTTCGTAACTCCCTTTTCAATCAGAACCCATCATTGACTCTTTTGTACATCTTGTCAGTTTAATAGTGATTTTTGATGGAAATCCATGTCATCTGTTCCTGATTATCAGTTTTCAAGAAAGAATCAAGAACCCAATACAATTCCCCTGTTCTTCTGTAAGTCCTTTTTTTATAAATATTTCATAGTATTCTTTCCTATATCTGATCGTTTGCTTCTATAAGATAATTGCTCCCATGTTCTCTCTTTTTTTCACCTTTTTCACTTTTAATTTACACACACAAAAGGTGCTCTGTTATTCTGTGTATGTATGTGTCAGGCACCCGTGGGGGTCGGTGATTTTGCGGGTGTGGTTACCATGTGATCATCAAATTAGATTAGATTCCTTTTATGTTTTATTTAATCCATAGTCTTAAATTTGTTTTCGTACTTATTAGTATTGTTCAATGTTTCTGAAATTACTATTAATATGCATCAATCTCTTTGTGAATTGTGATATACAAGGTATAAAGTATAATGGATTGTGTTTTCGACACATGGGACTTGTGTGAGCTGGATGATATATTGGGAAAGAATCCAAATACAGATGATGTTTTCTCTGTTGCTGATTCAACTACCATGAACACTTGGAATGAGCAAAAACATTCGATGATGATGTCATCATCTTCAAAGACACCACGAATTTATGCTAATGAACAACATGTATCATGTTTAGTTGATGGATGTATGGAGGACCTTAGTAGTTGTAGAGACTATCATAGGCGTCATAGGGTTTGCGAAAATCATTCCAAATCACCCGTCATCAAAATATGCGGCGAAGAACAGAGATTTTGCCAGCAATGTAGTAGGTATGCTCTCAATATCCCTTTCGTTAAGTTTTTTTATTAGCAATTGGTAAATCCGTTTAATGATTTTTGAACTTATACAAACATAGTCTTTGACCTGTTGACCAAATTTGATAGATTTCATTCACTTGGGGAGTTTGATGAAGTGAAACGGAGTTGTAGAAAGCGTCTTGATGGGCATAATAGACGTAGAAGAAAACCTAGGGCAGAATCCATGTTCTTCAACTACGGGAGTTTTTTCACCAATCATCAAGGTTTGTGCATAATTTCATTCTCAAAATTTAAATTTAAACAAATTTCTGTTTACACAAAATATGATAACTGAAGGTACAAAAGTGCTTCGTTTTGATGGTTCACCAGCCTACACGACTACATTTGCGGGCTGGCCCGATAAACAAAATTTGAACAACCAAAATCTGCATGTTACTGTTGAAGACAGCCCCCCAGCCGCCCGTTTCTGCAGCCCAACTGCAAGGAAAAGAAAGTTCCCATTCTTGCTGGACAATGAATATGATAAAGTCAACCAACCGTTGACTCAAGTTATAAACACAAATGCATCTTTGGCTCATCTTGTGGTTGAACCCGGGGCCAAGGGTGCTCTCTCTCTTCTGTCAAAAAACACAATACATCATCATCAGCATGCTTCAGAGTCTGGTCAAAGCGGTCAAACCAATCTGGTGCACCCTTTGGGGACTGCTTTACAGTTCAACGGTCCATTAAATCAGCATTTTGATCCATTAAGAAATGTAACATGGCCGAATAGTGATGATCATTTGATTGGTATGATTCACTTTCGGCCCCAAGGATTGTTGGAAAATGAAGCTGCACAACTCCTCTCATTTTCTTGGGAATAATCACCGTCTCAAAACTTGTAAATTTGAAATTAAACATTTGAGTTCCGATAACTTAACTGTAATAATTGGTCATTTATTAACGGTACTCATTAATTAATAAAGGTATACCTTTTGACCCCTATTTGATGCTTTTGACAGATATGCTACCACCAAAAAACATGTAAAAGTGCTTTATTCTTTAGCTTTATGAGATTAAAATTCCCTCAATGGCATCTAAACTCTCTTTTTAGTGACTGCATACTTTGCATCTTTGTTATTGTGAGAGAACAAAATGCAAGATTGGGCAGCTCCGATCATAGCTGCAGCCTTGTTTGCGTTTTTAGCACCGGGACTTGTGTTTCAGATGCCAGGAAATGATTCACCAATTGGTTTCTTGAACATGAAGACGAATGTGATTTCTATGTTACTACACACACTGCTTTATGGTTTGTTTCTTATTTTGCTTCTTGTTATACTAGATGTACATATATATGCTTAGTATTTACATGTATTTTTATTTTTGTTCACGCTAAGAAATTTTACCATCTTTGTTTTTATGTACTTGCAACTTTGATATCAAGTTGTGTCCGTTTTACATGCAATACGAGTGATCCTTATATAACTTTACATGAGAACCTTTCAGATGCAAAGTAAACAATGAAAAGGGACATCTAAGAATGTACTCAATTCTATCATATGCAAATTCCATTTACATGCAATACGAGTGATCCTTATATAACTTTACACTACTGCCAATTTTGTGAGCAGACAAGCATTCAATTCGTAGCAGAATCAGAAACCAGTACTATTGCTACTCCATACAAGCAGCCAAGCAGGATCGTTCTACATTATCGATCAATTGTCAATTCTATAAGCAAATGAGTATTCTCTGTAGAACTGCAAATGATAGTATTCGTATGAGTGATTTTCTATCCAGAAAATCAAATCTAGATTCGTGTGATTGCTTAATTAATGTTTGCTATCGCAATTAGAGCATTTGACTAACGATCTAAATCTCAACACCACACGCCTAAAAGGCAAATACACAGATCCAAAAATAGGGAAACAGTTAAGCAACGATATATACATAATTCGCGGATATGGTGTAGGATCAAATACCTGACTGAACTTAAGAGCGTGCTGTTCACCGGCAAGTTGGAGGTTACCACTGACAAAGACGAGCATACCTCCGGCAGGTCCGGAGGGCTGGCAATCGACGGTGGTGATGCTATGTTTGCAGTGCTGGAAAGGAAGAGATGTGAGTTTGTTGACGATGTTCTGAGAGCCTTGGATCTTCTGACCTTCAAAAGTCAACATGGAAGGCTCTTGGTTGCTAATCCTGCCCGATTGGTATCGAAGGTGGAGTAGTAATGCTCAACGAATGCTTTCGATAAAGCGTCTGGATCCATCTGATTTCTCCGCCTTCCTTCCCTCTCCCTCTCAACCTCAATCAAAATGTTTATAATAACTATACTTGGCTACCAAAAAGGGCCTTTGGCCTAGCGGTATGGTGTCCGCCTCTCAACCTTGAGGTCAGGAGTTCGAGTCCCGTCGTGGACATAGGTGGTAATTAGGAGTAGATTAGATTTGCCCTTAAAAAAAAAAAAAAAAACTATACTTGGCTGAAATAATAAGCAACCACGAGTCTGGGTTGGGTGTGGGACCTATTTATATAAGATTGTACTCATGCCCATCCATCTCGCTCCGATTCTTCAAAAATATTTGTTTATTATTAAGAATAGTTGACAAGTTTTATTAATCCGATGTGTCGCATCATATAGGTTAATAAACGTTATCTAATCAATTAAAATACATTATTTATAGTTTCCTTACCAGTGTGTTACACACAAGATTTTAAAGAACACCTCATGAAGATGCCAAGGCGCAAGACACGATCTCTGTTGAGAAATAGTTCATGACAACGTTTTAAGGCTTGATATGAGATAAAACGGTATAAAGCACGTCTTATCGTGAGTTTTTTTTGACGCTTTATAAAATTTGAGGTTTTTTCTGAAAAAAAAGTGATATAACATATACTTCTATAATTATAAATTTAGATGTCACATTTTTTTGCAAATTTCATATGTGAATTATGATATAAATCAATGGATTATATCTTCTTGTGGAATTGATACACATATATATAAATTATATAAAAAATTGTTAACTTAAGTCATGCCTTGAAAAATGCCCGTAATAACTGCTAAACCTTGAGACTTTATGCTACCGTCGCACCGCTCATTACGTTTTTTAGAACCTTAGTTACACACTTAACTACTTAAGTATGATATTTTTCTCTACAACCACCTCCTAAGTTTGAATGTAAACTGAGATTCGGGCATATTCTTCAATGGTAAACGGATACTTAAGTTGGTTCATCTTGATCACCCATTTTATCTTATGATCTTCCCTCTCACTTGATCCAATTATCCATCGTGATAAAATTATGGTTTCTTCGTTCTAATTTCTACTATGAATTCATAGTTTGAATCTGTCATGAGGATGTTCGAATGCTTATCTGACTCTATTTTTTGTTCATCTGGTCAACCAATTGATCAATTTAATTCTTAATAGTTTCAATGGCCTCGATTTGGATATTATTATGATGATCATGTCTTTATTTGCTTTTCTCCATCAACCTTATCGTTTGATCCATGTTGAATTAAATTTGCCAATGTCGGATCTTGTAGTTGCCATTAAACTTGTCCGATAATTCTAAGGCGATTTTTTGAGATTTATAAAACAAGCGACGACTCTTATATCTCCCTTATATGGGTTAAGAAATTTTTACATGGTCCCGTGTATAATTTCCGCTTGGGTTTCATCTTTCTTTTTGAACGGCAATTCAATTGTATTGAAAAACCAAAAGTTAAATTCAAGAAGAAGATGGATTTACAAACACTAATGAGTAATCATAAATTGGAAAAAAAACATACTCCTAAAACACCTATCTCTATAAGACAACTAGCAACCTTTTAAAATTGGAAGGAAAAAAGAAACATACACCCAACATATCGTAGCCGAAATAAATGTAAGCAATATTTTGAAACAGAAAAAACATATCACTACTTTTGCAAATCAACGAAACGGACTGAAACGTTTCTTTGAGGTCAAATAGACAAATACTAAAAAGAGGTACGCAGTAATTTAAACCTAAAAAAAATTAACTTCTAAATAAAAAAACCGTCGACCGCAGGGTTCGAACCTGCGCGGCCGAAGCCCAACAGATTTCAAGTCTGTCTCCTTAACCACTCGGACATATCGACTATGATGCTTTATCATAGGAAGGGTGAAATATAAAGTTTACGGGCAATTCGTTATAAAATATACTAACCTTAACATGTTGACTCAAACTTCTATTCGATTTTTTTTTCTTTCCATACAATTGGAAGTTTGGAACACATCTAACTTGGTACATAGCTGATAAAAATGTTCGTTCTATTAAATATGTATAACTATAATATTCTTCATTGATATCATATAAACCAAATTTTACAACATCATGAAAGATTTGGATCATAAAGCAGATCATTTTGCATTTTCTTCAACTACGTACTTAGTATTTGAGATACTTATTTTCCCTTCGAACTTAATTACCTCTCATTCAATAAAACCCAGCAAACAACCAAAGACATGATTAAAATGAAATGAGAAAACTATATATTTGGCTATTTGCTTACAAATCCTAATGAAACCAACCATAGAATATTGAACGATGAAGAAAATGATTACATGATATTAAATATATAATTATAGTTATCTGAAAGAAAAAAAAAATATTAATGCAATTATACTTGTGATACCTCTTTTATATAACAGAAAGGGTTTTGTTAATGACAGTTATTAAGAGGCAGTTGTGTGCGTAAATCGTTTGTACTTTTATTAGTGGGGGTTGATTCAGTGGGCGGTTATTGTACATGCTTTTAATGAATGTCTTGACGTCTTATTTTGGGTTGTTATTATCATTTTACTAAAGAAATATCAAAATAATTATGTTAACTCATAAATACGTGGTTAGAAAAGAAAATGTCGAAAGTGGGATTTGAACCCACGCCCTTTCGGACCAGAACCTTAATCTGGCGCCTTAGACCAACTCGGCCATCTCGACTTTTGATGAATTTATTAAACTCTCGAACTATATCAATGAATATGGGAAAAAGTTTTACCAACATGTTTGAACTTTAAAGATTGACAAACATGATACAGACATGTCTGTAATAACACTGAAATTAGTATGAAAAGCCATCCATCACTTACAAACCCCTCGAAATGCATTAGCACAATCTATATATCAATTATGGAAATAGAAAATGAATTTAATTCTCTCAAAAGAATGCTTCAAGTTAATAATATTTTTTACTGAAATCTACACAAGACCAGTAATCACATCCACGGCTTCATGTTCTTAATAGCATCATGGTATGGATGTGCATTCCAACAACAACAACAAAAAAAAACCTGAAATTTCAGTTCTCAGTTCTATTTTTTACTGAATTTAGTTTCGGGTTCCCAGTTCCAGAACCAAACACACTACTAAATCATGGTATTGATACTTGATAGTCATTCTAAAAGTGATTTCACAAAAAAAAAAAAAAAAAAAAAATGCTTCACAGTCAAACTCATTAAACCCTAGTAATGTTGTCTTTGTCTAATTAAGCTACAATAAGCTTGACTTATCATATTGAAGAAATTAAGTCATCAAGGTAATGAAGACAAAATATGTCACATGAAGATAGAATATTACAAACTATAGTTGCACACTAAATTACACTATTTGGTCAACCACAATAGTGTAAAGAGTAGAATAGAAATCACAAGTTAAGCCTTTATATAATGTAAAGTTAACCTACACATGGAAGCATCAAAAGAAATCCTGAAGTTAAAATTAGAAATATTCATCCATCTTGAAGACATGGTCATCTCCATTACCATTCAAATTCGTCATCACAGAAGCCTTCTGGTACTCACCCACCCTCTTTTCAAAGAAATTAGTTTTCCTCTGTAACGAAATCAATTCCATCCAATCAAATGGATTTTGCACATTGTACAGCTTTCCATATCCCAACAACCTATCCGCAACATATTCAATGTATTGACCCATCAGATCTCCGTTCATCCCCACCAGAGCACATGGTCAATGTACAAACTCTCCCTCGATCTTCACTGCATCAGCGATGATTCCCTTCACTCAATTTCATCTTCAACAAACTATAAAGCAAACATGTGAAATCACAGTGCAAATATTCGTCCCGTGAGATTAATTCGTTGGAGAAGGTCAATCCCGGCATCAGGCCACGTTTCTTTAACGAGAAGCTTCCGGAGAAGAATATTCCTTCGACGCAAGCAAACGCGATGATACGTTCCGCGAACGTTTCTGAACCATCGATCCATTAAGTTCCCATCAGTTGTATCAGCTACAGAATCTGATTCCGGTGAGGCTACAAGCGACTTGAGTTCTTCTTGCTGTAAAGTGCCATGAGCGCCCATTTGGCTTTCTTCTCGACGCAAGGGATGGTTTCGATTGCACGAAAGAGTCTGTTCTTCACGTTGGAGTCTTTGATGTATGATTCGAGAAGGAGGCTGTACATCTCAGAGTGAATGTTTTCGGTTGCGATCTGGAAGGCATAAAAGCTTCAGCCACATGGACTTCTTTCATGAATCGTCCGGCTAGGTTTTCCAATACTATGCCGTCGGAGGTGGCAACGAAGGCTGAGTGATGAAGTGTCTTCGCCGTCGGTTAAGGAATCCCAGTGATGTTGATCGTCGGACAAATCGACTTCCTCGGCTGTCCAGAACGACGAGGCTTCAGCTTTTTTGTACATTTCCCAAATTTGGGGGTACTGAATTGGGAACATACAGATGCTGTCGGGCAAGAAGCGGCTCTTTGGGAATTGAAGGCATGATTGATTTTGGGTTAAGGTTCTCAGAGAATTTGTTAGTTGGCAGAAGCGATGGAGGATTGATGAAGAATGAAAAGGGTAGGAAGGTGTTTTAATGGATGATTTGAAGAGCGGGTGAATTTGAATTTTGGAGCAGAAGCTTGCGAGAGAATGAACTGAAACTGCAGTTTTACAAAATGCAAACACATACGCATGAACGTTGTTTGCAAGTTTTGAGTAGGCGCCACTGAATTTTAATTTATTGAATTGCCGCTAAATTTATAAAGTTTAAAACTAAATTTATAAAGTTTAAATTGAAATATGAGCAAATATTGTAAAATGATTATACTATATCTTTGGAGATGGAAGATTATGATTAAGTTGAGTTGAGTTGATAGATTGTTAAGTTTGAGCTCAATTTAATTATAAAATTTGAAGTTTAAAACTCAATTAATTTACAATTCTAGATACAAACTTTGACTTATGAAGTTCGAGCTCAATTTAATTATAAATTTCTATTTTAATCATTATCATTAAAATATTCGATTCAAAATATTGTTTACATGGAATATTTTTTATAACTGAACTGAATAAGTTTTTTTTTAATTATGTAGAAGGTTTAAAATCTATATACATATGCGCTTGTAAGTTTCTTATACTTTTGTGCCTGTTTAACATACTTTAGAGAAGCCATATGAATGAAACGATGTTCCCGAAATAGAAAATCCAATTTAACAATAGACACTGAACAATCGATAGTGAGATTAATTAGTTAAATATATTTGAGTAATGGTATTTAAGCCTATCATTTGGTCCTATTCATATGCCTACTCATTAGATGAATACACGTGTCAAAATCAAGAGATAATATTAGGAGACAGAATTAATGGAATACACAGTGAGTATGAGTATGAATATAACCAAATGGTAGAACTAAATATCATTTCTCAATATATATATTTATTGAGGTGCGTAACTAATACTTCCTCTGATTCAAAATAAGTGTTACACTTTGGGTTTCATGATTTTTAAGACAAAAGATTATAATGATGGTTAAATTAGATTAATTGAATGGTTAGTGGATAATGGGTCTCACACCTTTTGAATAAAGTGGGTTAATGATGTTTAAAAGTAAAAAGTAAGGGTAAATGAGTCATTTCACTTCGTTAAAGTAGATAGTTAGTGGGTGTGGGTCTTACTATTTTTTTATCAAATAAGACAATTTTTCAAAATATAACTTATTTTGAATCATCTATATAAGAAAAGTGTAACACTTCTTTTGAATCGGAGGAAGTACTTACTTTGTTAGTACGTTTTGAATTTGAATTTTGATTCGTAGAAAAAGTTAAAGTTGAAGGTAGAGAAGGTTTTAGATAAGATTATTTAAATAGACGTAAAAGTGTCCATGTGCGTGCAATTAGGGGTGTCAAATTTGTATCGAATAAAACCAATCAACATGCTACCAACCGTACCAATTAAAGTTGGTAGCCACTATGTTGGTAGCCAACATGTTTGGTTGGTGATACCGTACCAATCGAGTATTCATAGTACGGTAATGGTACAAATATTTGAATATCATGGTGGTACCATACCAACCAATATATATATATATATATATATATATAGAAGTGAGTTCCATTGAGAATTAATATATTAGGTGAGAATGTGAGAATACATCTCAGCCTCTCATCTCCAAATATCCCTCACGCGCGCTTTTTAAATGATCAAGGGCAAGATGGTAATTTGCGCTGCTGGAGATACTCTGTTAGTTGCGTCAAAGATTCATTATCGCTCTTCTGAATCATAAATCGATCTCTTATCACAAATTGCTCTCTGAATCATAAATCGCTCTCTTAATTAAGGATTCATAATCAAGTTTTTTTTAGTCTGAATCATAAATCGTTCAGGTAAACTTAATCAAAATTTATTCTATTCTTTCTAATTTAGTTGTCGTTTTCATAGTTTTAGCCGAATTAAATCAACGCAATCGATTATTGCGATTTATCAAATCAACGCAATCGATCATTGCGATTTATCAAATCATCGCAATGAATCAAATTGTCTAATCTGATTTCGTTTTTTTAGGTTTTTTTTGCTGTTAAATCTATTTTAGTTGATCAGTTATCGCAAATCAACTTAATCGATAATTGTCGCAGTTTAACTTAATTTTGTTTTTATGAAATCCTTTTTCCAGCTTAATTGTTAATTTTTTTATTTAATTATTGCAGGGTTTTTTTTTAAATGGCGTCTTCATCAAGTTATGTGAATGCTTCTGAATTCAGTTCGTTTCACAATTTTGAGAATTCAACAGAAAATTTGAATGCTCTTCAAGGTATTATACATTCAGTTTGATTAACGTTTTTAATCTCTTATTTTTTGATTAA
This sequence comes from Calendula officinalis, assembly GCA_963853835.1. Taxonomy (NCBI): domain Eukaryota; kingdom Viridiplantae; phylum Streptophyta; class Magnoliopsida; order Asterales; family Asteraceae; genus Calendula; species Calendula officinalis. The sequence continues at coordinate 13,547,769 of OY970827.1, forward strand.
CCTAGTATGTGGTTTACGATGTTTTCGTAAGATCATCAGATGGTGTGTTTAATCATGGATGATTAAAGTATTCTGTGTAATCATTTTATGATAAAAAGTGTATTTGTTAGTCTTTGTTGTGAAGTAAAATCACAGTTTTAGTTTAATCATTCGTGATTAAACATTCATATGATGATTTTTTTTAATTTTCGATGACTAAACTCTTTTTTTGTGTTTAATCATCATCTATGTTTTAATAAAACAATTTTGTTTTTAAAAATCAAAGATGACGTTTAATCATCCATGATTTAACCTTGTCTCCGTTTTTTAGAATTTTAATTCTCTATAAGATGTTTTTTAATCATCGATGATTAATGTTATCAATTAAACTTTGAGGTTTTGTGTTTAATCATCGATGATTAATGTTATCAATTAAACTTTGAGGTTTTGTGTTTAATCATCGATGATTAATGTTATCAATTAAACTTGAGGTTTTGTGTTTAATCATCGATGATTAATCTTATCAATTAAACTTGAGGTTTTGTGTTTAATCATCGATGATTAATCTTATCAATTAAACTTGAGGTTTGTGTTTAATCATCGATGATTAATCTTATCAATTAAACTTGAGTTTTGTTTTTAATCATCGATGATTAATCTTATCAATTAAACTTGAGTTTTGTGTTTAATCATCGATGATTAATCGTTTATCATTTAAACTTGATGTTAGGTTTAATCATCGATGATTAATGTTATCAATTAAACTTGATGTTGGGTTTAATCATCGATGATTAAACTTGAGGTTGGGTTTAATCATCTATGATTAAACAAACTGTTTAATCTTCGGAAACAGTTTAATCATATCTTTTTGTTTTTTTAATCATATCTGATTTAACTTTATTATTTTTTATTCTTTTTTTATCTCCATGTTTATTAGATGAAGTTTCAAATTCTACAATTGAATCACATGGAAGCAATTTTATTGGAGAGTCCTCTTATAGGCCTGATGTAGATGTAGATTTTATTCCTGTCATTCTTTCGACCTTCCCAACGCTAGATCTTGGCATAAAAAAATACAGTGATTATGCAGAGATTGCTGGTTTTGGGATTCGCTTGAGTACTCAATCCAAGTTTCGTGATAATCGTATAAAAGAAAAGCATGTTTTATGTAATAAGGCAGGCATTGGCGTATCTAAGGATAAGCCTTGTGATACATTGGTTTCTGGTTCTGTTAGAAGAAAGAAGTATTCTAATAGGACAGTTACTGGTTGCAAAGCAAAGATTATATTTGAAGCTGTTCCCGATTGTAGCTCTTATAGAGTTAAGAAATTTGTAGATGTCCATAACCATCCTTTAGAAAGTATGGAAGATAAATGTTATTCTAAGAAAGCACGGATGATGTTATTTACTGAAAAAGAGTATGTAGTTCGTATGTCGACATCAAAAATGGGTCCAACATTGGCTCATAAACTAAGAGCAAGTATGAGTGGTGGTTATAGGTATATGCGTTCAAAAGTAAATGATTATAAAAATCTTAAGAGATGTTTAAATAGGATTTTAGCCTACAAGGATGCGCAAATAACAATTAATAAGTTGGAAGATCGAAGACAAAATTGCCCAAATTATTCTTTCGAATATCTTTCTGAAGGAAGAGTTTTATCTGCTATGTTTTGGGCAGATGAAAGAGAGAAGGCATATTATTCTGAATTTGGTGATGTCATATCATTTGATGCCACTTTTAGAACAAATAAGTAAGTTGATAATTATATTTTATCATTTTTTTTATTTATATTTTTTTTTTTGTTTTGTATTCTAATTTTTTCTAGTTATGATTACATAGGTATACAATGGTTTTTATTCCATTTACTGCCATTGATCATCATACAAATTCAGTTACTGTTGGAGCAGGGTTGCTCAGTAATGAGAGCATTGATTCTTATTGCTGGTTGTTGAGAGCTTTTCTTAAAGCACATGGTAAAGAACCAGTTATTGTTTTAACTGACCAAGATCCAGCAATAAAACAAGCTGTTCAGATTGTATTTCCTAATTCAAGACACAGACTATGCATGTGGCATATAATGAAAAAATTACAGGCAAAGGTATTTTAATCATACATAATTAAATACCAATTTTAATCATTTTTTATGATTAAACAGCATTTTTGATTTTAATCAAAATAGTTTATTCATGAATTATTAATTGCAAGTTTAATCATTTATGATCAAACAACATCTGTGATATTAAACAAAATAGTTTATTTCATGAATGATTAATTCCAAGTTTAACCAATTATGATTTTTGAAGCATCTTATGACAACACACAACATAAAAACATTTAGTTTAATTATTCATGATTAAAACTGGATTTGTGATTTTACACATAACATTTAATTATCGATAATTAAATATCAAAGTTTATACATTCATGTTTAACCATTATGTTTTAATTCATTTAAATTTTTTTATTTTTTATTATAGGTTAGTGTAGATGTCTTACAGAACACAGATTTTAGGAAAAGATTTAACAAGCTTGTTTGGGACATGAATATTTCACCTGCTGATTTTGAAATGAAATGGGAAATAATTATTAATGAATTTGGGCTTGAAGAAAAGAGATGGTTTAAAGATATGTTTGAATTACGTAATTCATGGATACGTGCGTATTTCAATGACATCCCTATGTGTGCATTGATGAAGACAACTTCAAGGTCTGAAAGTCAGAATTCTTTCTTCAACGCATATTCACAAACTGGAAATTTGCTTTTAAATTTCATAATGAATTATGATAATGCCATTCAAAAGCAAAGAAATACACAACAACACTTTGACCGTTTATCAAAGACTGCACAATATATTTTTAGAACTCCTCGAGATATAGAAAAACATGCTGCAAAAGTTTATACTAAGACTATGTTTGATAAAGTCCAAACTGAAATATACAAAGGATCTCTTTTCTGTTTCTATGCTCTTGATGGTACTGAAAATGGATGGGACGTTTACAATGTTGACCATCTGAACAAAAATAATGAAATTATATATTCAGTAAAGGTAAGTTAATTACTTTTTATATTTTATTCATTAATATTTTATTATATTTTTAACAATCTCTATAATTTTATATTTAACCCAAAGTTTAATCATTAATGATTAATTAGCATTTTATAAAAATCGTAGACTAGTTAAACATCAAATTATGTTTTTTTACTCAGAATGTTTAATCATTGATATTTTTGAACAGAATGTTTTAATTATTTTTTTTGTTTAATCAGGTTCAAATTAAAGTTGCAGAGAAAGAAATATCGTGCAGCTGTGAAAATTTCAAGCGTATTGGGTATTTATGCAGACATGCTTTTGCTATATTGATGAGATGCGGTTTTAAAGAAATTCCTGATCAATATATTTTAAATCGATGGAGAAAGGATGCTATATTAAGACATTACAACTTTAGCAGGCTAGATTATAATACATTGGCAAATGACAAGGCCAAATTAGTAAATGAAGCATATTACAATTTTGAATCATGTTTGGATCTTGTAAGAGAGGACAATGAAAAATTGGCAGCTTTTGTCAATATAACATCAAGCATGCTGAAGGATTATGAAAATGATCCTTCATATACATTTTCGACAAATAGGACTGATGCTGCTAGTGCGAGCAAACTTATGGATGTTTCTATTCCAACAGATGATGAAGTTGAAGTTGAAGTTCCTAGTATTCTTCGTAACAAAGGTTGTGGTCAATACAAAAGAATTCCTAGTGCTGCTGAAATTGCTCAAAAGAAAAAAGGACCTGAAGAGCACAGGTTATGTAGTGGATGTAATAAAAGGGAACCTCACAATGTACGGACATGTCCCGTTGCACTTGAGAAAGCAAAAGTGAAAAGATTAGAGAAAGCAGCGGCGGCAGCGGCACAAGAAAAGAATCAAGTTTGATATTTAGTTAGCAAAAAAAAATTCTCATTCTTTTTTATATTTTTTAATTGAGTAAACAGTTAATAAACGACTTAATTTGATACACGAATTAATGATATTGTTTCTTAAACGTAGTTAAAAGATTGATGGGTTCTTTAATCTTGTTTTGGTTTTAAAAAGTTGTTAAATCATTGATGATTAAACTTTTCAGATTCTTTTTAATCATCTATGATTAAACTCTATTTTGTGTTTAATCATCGATGATTAATTACAAAATTCTGTATTTAAAATCGAAGATGCTATTTAATCATCGACGATTAATCTTGTCTCCGGTTTTAAGATTCTCAATTAGAAATCCTGTTGAATCATCGATGATTTATCTTAACTATATATCTAATCATCGATGATTAAACTTTGAGTTTGCGTTTAATCATCATGTTTAGCATTAATCATCGATGATTAGATTAAACAATTCTTTTCTTAAAATCAAAGATGCTGTTTAATCATCGATGATTAATCTTGACTATATGTTTAGTCATCGATGATTAAACTTTGATGTTGGGTTTAATCATCATTTATCATTAATCATCGATAATTAAATTAAACATTTCGATTTTTAAAATTAAAGATGGTGTTTAATCATCGATGATTAATCTTGACTATATATCTAATCATCGATGATTAAACTTTGAGTTTGCGTTTAATCATCATTTTTAGCATTAATCATCGATGATTATATTAAACAATTCGTTTCTTAAAATCAAAGATGCTGTTTAATCATCGATGATTAATCTTGACTATATGTCTAATCACTGGTGATTATCCTTAATTATATGTTTAATCATCGATGATTAAAGTTTGAGGTTGGGTTTAATCATCATTTATAATTAATCATCGATGATTAATAAAGCAATTCGATTCTAAAAATCAAAGATGCTGTTAAATCATCGATGATTAAACTTTGTAGTTGGGTTTAGTCATCATTTCTATTAATCATCGATGATTATAAGGAAAATTCATTTTTTTTAAATCAAAGATGCTGTTTAATCATCGATGATTAATCTTGACTATACGTTTAATCATCGATGATTAATCTTTTACTACATGTTTAATCATCGATGATTAATCTTGACTATGTTTAATCATCGATGATTAAACTTTGAGGTTGAGTTTATTAATCATTTTCTCATTAATCATCGATGATTAATTTAAACAATTCGTTTCTTAAAATCAAAGATGCTGTTAAATCATCGATTATTTATCTTAATCTTTAAACATCGATGATTAACCTTGTCTTCGTGTTTTAAATCTTTCGAAAAAGAAAGGGACTATTTTAATATTGACTTTAAACATCCTATGCAAAAGAAGTGCTTCATAAAAGTCATTAAACATCCTAGAAAAATGCAAAATTCATGAAGGGTGTAAAATTCATTAAACATGCTATTCAAATATGATATATTCCTGAATGGTACAGAATTTCAGATACTCTTACAGTTACTTTTTCAATACTTATCTTCATTTTTGTATCTAAAACGACAAATATTAATGCAGTATCATGAAGGGTACAAAATTACAGCTAGTCAAACAGGCTTACAGCTACTTATTTGATACTTTTTACTCGATGCATTTAATTTACGCGCTTAAATTTCAATTGACGATTGATTTTCCCTCTTTTAATTGGCTGCATCTTTCGAGGCCCTTGGTTATTATATAAAGTTAACAATATTCTTCTAAAATGTTAACCTTTTATCAAAAGAAAATTATTATAAAAAAACTTTACTTGTTAGTATCAAATAAGTTTACTTGTTAGTATTAAATTAAACATTTCGATTGTTAAAATCAAAGATGCTGTTTAATCATCGATGATTAATCTTGACTATTTTTTTAATCATTGATGATTATCCTTGATTATATGTTTAATCATCGATGATTAAAGTTTGAGGTTGGGTTTAATCATCATTTATCATTAATCATCGATGATTAATTAAGCAATTCGATTCTAAAAATCAAAGATGCTGTTAAATCATCGATGATTAATCTTGACTTTATGTTTAATCATCGATGATTAAACTTTGAGGTTGGGTTTAATTATCATTTATCATTAATCATCGATCATTAATAAAGATATTCGATTCTAAAAATCGAAGATGCTATTTAATCATCGATGATTAATCTTGACTATATGTTTAATCAGCGATGATTAATCTTTGAGGTTGGGTTTAATGATCATTTATCATTAATCATTGATGATTAAATTAAACATTTCGATTCTTAAAATCAAAGATGTTGTTAAATCATCGATGATTAATCTTGACTATATGTCTAATCATCCATGATTAAAATTTGAGGTTGGGATTAATGATCATTTATCATAAATCATCGATGATTAAATTAAACATTTCGATTTGTTAAAATCAAAGATGCTGTTTAATCATCGATGATTAATCTTGAATATATGTTTAATCATCGAGGATTAATCTTGACTATATGTTTAATCATCGATGATTAATCTTGACTGTATGTTTAATCATCGATGATTAAACTTTAATGTTGGGTTTAATCATCATTTATCATTAATCATCGATCATTAATAAAGCAATTCGATTCTAAAAATCAAAGATGCTATTTAATCATCGATTATTAAACTTTGTAGTTGGGTTTAATCATCATTTCTATTAATCATCGATGATTATAAGGAAAATTCTTTTTTTTTTAAATCAAAGATGCTGTTTAATCATCTATGATTAATCTTGACTATACGTTTAATCATCGATGATTAATCCTTTACTATATGTTTAATCATCGATGATTAATCTTGACTATGTTTAATCATCGATGATTAAACTTTGAGGTTGAGTTTATTAATCATATTCTCATTAATCATCGATGATTAATTTAAACAATTCGTTTCTTAAAATCAAAGATGCTGTTAAATCATCGATTATTTGTCTTAATCTTTAAACATCGATGATTAACCTTGTCTTCGTTTTTTAAATCTTTCGAAAAAGAAAGGGACTATTTTAATAGGGTGCTACTATTTGGACACCCCTGACTGCTAAATAAACACCCCAATTAAAATCATAACTTGAAAATTAAAATCACAAATAATTAATTAACATAGTTATTCAGACTTTTTTTTAATATAAAACTGGTGGTCGACGGTGGTGGTGGTGAGCGGCATATGCAATGGTGGTGGCGGATTTAGTTGGCGGTGGCGGAATAGACGACAAATTGAACATCAAAGCGAGTTGGTGGCGGCGGAGCGAGCGGTGATGTCGACCGACCGATTCCGATGCGAGTGAGTTGGTAGGGTGGTGGTTAGCGACTTAACGGCAGTCGGCAGAGTTCGATGAAGGCTTCGAAAAAATATATTAGTTAATTATTAAAGAATTAGTGGTGTTCAAATAGAATTATGGGGTGTCTAAATAGTCAACCCCTTTTAATATTGTCTTTAAACATCCTATGCAAAAAGAAGTGCTTCATAAAAGTCATTAAACATCCTAGAAAAATGCAAAATTCATGAAGGGTGTAAAAGTCATTAAACATGCTATTCAAATATGATATATTCCTGAATGGTACAGAATTTCAGATACTCTTACAGTTACTTTTTCAATACTTATCTTCATTTTTGTATCTAAAACGACAAATATTAATGCAGTATCATGAAGGGTACAAAATTACAGCTAGTCAAACAGGCTTACAGCTACTTATTTGATACTTTTTACTCGATGCATTTAATTTACGCGCTTAAATTTCAATTGACGATTGATTTTCCCTCTTTTAATTGGCTGCATCTTTCGAGGCCCTTGGTTATTATATAAGGTTAACAATATTCTTCTAAAATGTTAACCTTTTATCACAAGAAAATTATTATCAAAAAACTTTACTTGTTAGTAAACATAATAAAAAAAAATATTCTAAAATGTATGAACTTTTATAATATAATATTAGTACTTTTAGTTAATCATATATCTTGAAATTGTCGGGTCAAAAAAAAAAATCGATCTAATTTCAAATTTAGAATGTCTAATTTCAAATAATTAATAGATTTTTTTTGGAAACGGAAAAAATAATTAATGGACTAATAGTAATATTTTAGTTGATTAACTTATAATATTTTTAACAAAATCTTTTAAAACATTTTATGATGTTTTCCAAGATTTAGTACTTAGCATTTAATTACTAATGATTAATCTTTGACATTTTATTTTAATCATCGATAATTTAACAGTTTAATCATCGATGATTAACTTTGACTACTGTTTTTAGTTTCTCAATTCTCTATAAGATGTTGTTTAATCATCGATGATTAGTCTCCAATATATGTTTAATCATCGATGATTAAACTTTGAGGTTGAGGTTAATCATCGATGATTGAAGTTTGAATTTTTTATTAAAAGCTGGTAATTTCTAATGATTAATCTTTGACATTTTTCTTTTAATCATCGATGATTAAAGAGTTTAATCATCGATGATTAACCTTGTCTCCGTTTTTAGATTCTCAATTTTTTATAAGATGCTGTTTTAATCATCGATGATTAAACTTTGAGTTTTGGTTTAATCATCGATGATTGAACTAGTCTGAATTTTTTATTAAATGCTCTTTTAATTATTAATGATTAATCTTTGACATTTTCTTTTAATCATTGATGATTAAACAGTTTAATTATAGATGATTAACCTTGCCTACTGTTTTTAGTTTCTCAATTCTCTGTAAGATGTGATTTAATCATCGATGATTACTCTTGACTATATTGTTAATCATCGATGATTAAACTTTGAGGTTGGCTTTTATCATCGATGATTGAACTAGTCTGAATTTTTTATTAAATGCTCTTTAATTTCTAATGATTAATCTTTGACATTTTCTTTTAATCATCGATGATTAAACAGTTTAAAACCGATTTTTTTTTTTTGTGTTTAATCATCAATTATTATTAAAAGTTTTTTTTGTTTTAAAATTCATTGATGTTGTTATCATCGATGATAAAACTGGATTTAAAGCACAAATGATTAAACAACATATAGTTTTAATCATAAGTGATTAATTTCAATGTTTTCCATATTAATCATAATTTATGCTCAACTACATCACAAAAACTTAAATATTTTCCACTTCCATAACAACTTCATCTTTATCAGCAGCTTCATTAACTAATTTTGAGAATAATTTGTTTTCCATCTTTTAAATGTTTCATTATTTGGGTACTTTGAAACAGCATCATTCAAAAGCTTCTTTGATCTTTCATTAAGACTGTCCATCTTTTCAATCAAATTTTTTATTTTTCTTTCAATTTCCTGCAAAATAATATATTTATGAAAATGTTTATATCAATGTGTATTTTTTCTAAATTTTTATGTAAATATTATATGAATAACTAATATTACAATTGTTACCTTCTCAGATTCATCATTGACATAAGGATATAAGTCACCATCACCTAAGCACTTTGCTTATATCTCTGTGCTCTCTACAATTTTTATTTGCTCAGTTGTCCAATGACAAATAACTGGACGTTCTCTAGAAGCTTTTAAATAATCAATTTTCATATGATGAACATACATTAACTGCATATAAAATTAAATATTACATAAGTTAATTTAATCAAAATTGAAAAACATGAATTTTTATGTTATTTAATAATGTACTAAATATTAAAATTATGTCACTTACAACTAGATATGCTGATGGCCCGAAGAAGAAAGAAGTTTCTGATTTCGGGTTGAATTTATTTTTTGTTGTGACAAGACAGTCAAGAAGATAAACACACCAATCTATTGTTCTAAGATCTGTATTCTTTCCAATTCTGTTCAAAGGATAAAGATTGCATTTTCCCATTGCTGTATTCTGACATAAAGTATTTATAAACAACGCAAGGAAGTTCATTTTGAAATTAAAATCTGCTTCAGTTTTTTGTAAAATCTTTTGTTTCAGTTCAGTCAATCTTAAATCCTCAACCTTTTCAAATTGTTCACTCCATTCAGATATAAAGCTTTCCTCATCATCATCTTCAATAGGTGGAATGTTACAAATATTTGTTTCCCATTTGGTATTCCTAACATGTCATGAACAGATTGCAATGTGACCTTAATATTTCCTTTTTTTAGTTCAATAGCCATATTATCACTATTGAACTTGCTTAAAACAAAAGTAGCAAGTTTTAGAGGAACATCAGTCATTTTAATTTTTAAAATGCTTCCAAATCCCATCTCTTTCACTGCTTTTTTTTGTTCAATACTTAATAAGTTTACAATTATAAACATCGATTCAGGAGAACATCGATTTTTTAACGTGGTATATTCTACTACCTCATTTTTTGTGTCTTTTGATGTTTTAATTCTCTTGCTACTTTCCTGTTTTTCAGTTATCGGGGTCCTTTGTTTTTTAGTAGCTAACATTTTTAGTCTTGATCGAGGGACTTTTTGAACAGTTCCTTGCTCTGTTTCTTCATTTCTCTTATCTGCATAAATTAACAAAAAATTAGATTTTTTTTTATCATTTATATTCATATGATAATTTAACACCACTCTAAAAAAGAAAAGTCTTTTTAATCAGTCATAACTTAAAAAAAATAACTTTTTTTTATTAATGCATGAATTAAACTACATTTTCGTACAGTTAATTTAATATGAACAATTCTCATGCGTTTTTGAACAAAATTCGTGTATTATAACTGCAAAATCATTTTTAAACTGTCAGGTCTTACCTTTACTTGTTGATGTGTGTTGAGTTTTTTCTACATCCGATGATATTGTCCTCTTAGACGAAGGGACATCAACAAAAATCTCCTCATCAACTACATTCTTTGCTCTATTATAAACTACATTATGCGTATCCAAGTTTTCGACTAACTTTTGAATGTGTTCATCAATTTTAGTTTCCCCAATCTCAACAAAAACTTCAATTAGTTTGCAAGTTTCAACTACTTTAATTAGGGTTCTAATATGATCATCAGAATACAAAGGTTTCAATCCATAATCAAGATTACTGTTAGGGATTTTATAATTGCAACAATTCCTATAACGTGTAGAACATCCCAATTCTTGCAAATAATAATACATTTCGTGTACAGAAAACTCATCGACATCAATGTAATCAACATATGAAACTTTACCTTCAATGTACTTCCTATTTGGTAACTCTGTGAACTTTCCATGATAGTTTATTTTTAAAGAAAACATGTTCTTTAAGCCCGCTGTTGAATTAAGAAAATGACATTATTAGGGAATGTTTGGGAAAACTTATTTAAGGGGCTTTTAAGCTTATTATCTTACTAATATCCAAAATTGCTCTAATTTTCGAGCTTAATAAGCTAATAAGCGTAAAATCCCCTTAAATAAACTTTTCCCAAACATGGGGAAATTTTAAAGAAGCTATCAAATTAAAGGAAATAACAGATATGAATTTACCGTATATTTCGTCTGTATCAAAGACAATATCTTCGTTTCTAAAAAGAAATTTTTCATACATTTTGCTAGAATGAAATTGATTATTGAAGGAAATATCTCAATTTGCAGAAAACGAATCGTTTTTTCTCTGTGTTTGATTTTTCTATGTCAAGCAAGAAACAAATCAATAAATAAGTAGAAACAAATCAATAAATAAGAAACAAATCAATAAATAAGTAGAGTACTAGAATCCGTTCAAAAAAAAGTATAGTACTAGAATTTTATATTGAACTGTCTCACAGGAACTTTAATAAGTGTGAACATTAAATTAAGTTTCTCTGGCTTTGGTGTGGTTTACTAGGAGACAAAAAAATCATTTTTAATTTAATTTGTATTTGTGTTTTCAAAAAGGTCATCATTATGCCTATTTATAGTTAAGCCTAAAAAGATCATCATCGATGATTAAACAAATTTTTTGGGTAATTAAATGAATTTGTTGGGTAATCATCGATTATTAAAGTTGTTTTTGTATTTTAATCATTAATGATTATTCTTTGATGCTTTTAGTTTAATGATAGATGATTTTTCTTGGCTGTGGGAAATGTTAAGATGTTTTGATCATCATTGATTAAAACATGTTCTTTTCTTTAATCATCAATGATTAAAAAACATCTTTGATTTTAAAAATAGAATTATTTTATTAATCATCAATGATTAAACACAACACCAAGTTTAATCATTGATGATTAAAGATCAACTTATAAAAATTCAGATTAACATAGTCATTAATTACAGTATTAAATTCTTTCTATTTTTTCAAAGCCCTAAATAATCGATGATTAAATCAAACCCAAGTTTAATCTTTTATGATTAAACATATCACCTTCTTTTAATCATCGATGATTAAACATAATTAATGATAAAGCTTGATACTTAATCATATATGATTATACTTTTGCTTATTAAATTATAACATGGTTAATCATCAATGATTAAACCTGGTCTTATTATTTAATCATCGATGATTAAATCTTAAATGATTAAACAACATATATTTTAATTATAAGTGATTAATTTCAACATTTACATGTTAAGACTACTATGGTTATTTTCTTTAATTTTTGAAGTTTATAAGAATCAAATCAATATAAAATTATTTTTTGTTAAATACATTTTTTAATAATCAATGATTAAACTTGATGTTTTAAATTAATCATACATGATTACATTTTGGGTGTGTATAATATATGTAATTAGTGCAACACTTTTCGTCTTAAAAACAGATCATCATCGATGATTAAAGAACTTATTCGTTAATCAAATGAAATTGTTGTTTAATCATCGACGACTAAATTTTGTTTTTGTATTTAATCATCAATGATTAATCTTAATGTTCTAGTTTAATCATGGATTATTTTTTCTTGGGTGTTAATCATCAATGATTAATCATGTTCTTTTTATTTAATAATCGATGATTAAATTGGTGTGCATAATAAATTAAAGCATACATAATTAAACAACACATAGTTTGATCATAAGTCATTAAAAATTAAAGCATACATAATTAAACAACATATAGATTAATCATAAGAGATTAAAAATGAGTTCACATAAAACAGAAACAAACACAAATAGTTTACATAATTATGCTTCATTATAATTAAAGCATATATAATCAAAACACAAACATTTTCTGAAATTAAACTACTTGAAAATCAAAAACTTTTTTTTATCAAATGCTTTGATTATAATCTTTGATACCATAATTCTCATTCTTTGAGAGTAACCCAACGACCATCAACCCACTCTTGATGAACTCTTAAGAGACTTAAAGGGTAAGAAATCTTCTCTTTAACAAAATCAAAATACACAGTGTATTTTGAACCTTTTTACTTGATTATTTTGCCAACCCACCATCCATCCCTGTCGTATGCATCAACCACATCTCCAACTGAAAATCGATTCACCGAAATCTCAGGGGGAACCGGCTGAATTTGTGGACCAGAAACTATCTCTCTCAAGAGCGCTGAGCCGTCTTCTGTTATAAGGGTTTTGTACTGCACAAGATAGTAATCGTCAGTAAGTTTTGAGAGTATGTTTGCTGTGTAATATGAACCCTCGAATCCTTCTTCTATGTTCATAACTTCGACACGATCGCCTCTTTTGAACGACGTCATTGATGATATTATTGTCTAAAATTAAAAGGAAAAATTATAAAATCAGAAATGAAATGAAACAAATGTAAACTACTGAAATAAAAAAATTAAAGCATCACGAAATATATTTGAATATATAGTTAATCAAAATTCTACGTTTGTTTTTGAAGAACTTCCGACTTCCATCTTTTTATTTTTCTTTCTAGAGAGAGAGATAAGTAAATGATTTTATATCGAATGATGATTTGTTGTTTTGAAGGGGAAGAGTGTTGCAGAGTTTTTCTAGGCTGAAATGTTTCAGAGAAGCAATCATGACAACTTTTGAAAATTGCACATATACAAACTAATTTTGTAAAATGACCTGTTTTGTCCTTATAATAAAATGCCTTGTATGTTTATCAGATGTCTTTTTAATTGTATTATGAAAATGTATTATTATTATTATTATTATTAACTTAAATATTTATGGTTAATATTAATATTTAAGTATATTTTTAATCATCTATGGTTAAAAAGTATATTTTTAATTTTTTTGATGTCTATAATTCAATTTGTTTTAAATAAGTAGGAAGTAATCGATTGGTTATTAAACATTTTTTTATTAAAAAAAGTTTTTTTTTCTGAAGTTATATTGTGTTTTTGGCATATTATCACATACTGATTAATTATCGATGATTAATGATGGCTTTTTTTTAATAAAACTTAACAGTTATTTTAATTTGAAAATCTGATTTAATTTTTAGACGCAGATAAATCCAAAAACACATTCACTCACAAAAACATATACACACACGAAAAACTGCTCATTCACCCCTCTATCTCTATATTAAAATTTCGATAGTTAATCATTAATGATTAAAGATATTCTTTTGTTATATCATCGATGATTAAAGTAATGTTTATAAAAAAATATAGCATACATAATTAAACAACATATAGATTAATCATAAGTAATTAAACATTAGTTCATATAAAATATAGACAAAAAGAAATTAGAGTACATAATTATGCTTTTAAGAAACATACATAATCAAAAACAAACATTTGCTAAAATTAGACTACTTCAAAATAAAAATAATTTTTGTTCATCAAAAGCTTTGATTCTAATCTTTTGATAATTTAAATCTCATTCATTGAGAGTAATTTTTGACATTTTTTTAATCATTGATGATTAAAAAGTTTAATCATGAATGATTAACAAACACAATCCTGTTTTTAAAATCAAAGATGCCGTTTAATCATCGATGATTAACTTTGTCTCCGTTTTTTAAATTATTAATTCTAAATAAGATGGTGTTTAATCATCAATGATTAATATTTATGATGTGTTTAATCATCGATGATTAAACTTGAAGTTTTGGTTTAATCATCGATGATTAAAGTCATCCAATTTTTTTTTTAAATGTTCTTTAATCATACATGATTAAACCTTGTTTTTGTATTTAATCAATAATGATTAAACTTTAAGATTGTTTTTAATTATTAATGATTAATCTAGTTTGAAATATTATTTTGGTTAATCATCAATGATTAAACCTGATGTTTTAGTGTAATTATAGATGATTTGTACTTGGTTGTGTAAAATCATAACATGTTTAATCATCAATGATTCTACCATATATTTTTGTTTAATCATGAATGATTAATCTTGACGATGTCTTTTTAATCATAGATGATTAATCTTGAAGATGTGTTTAATTATAAAAAAATTCATTCAAAATGTTTTATGAATGTAGCTACTTTTGTTATTAATTGCTAAAATGTATAGAGAAGTAGCGGTGAGTATAAAAATATATTAGCCAGAATCGAAACAGGAACCGTCTCAGAACTTGAGGTTCCGGTTCCTAAAATCATGGAACTGCCCTAAGAGGTTTCTGTTCTTGTTCTCAAAATTTTAGGAACCTGGAACATGTGGATACCCATGGAACCGGCGTTTACACTGTGTGTTTTTATTAAAATATATAATATATAATATATTATACATTAAATTAAATAGATATATGATTTATCAAAATGTAAAATATTAGACCAAGAAAAAAATATAAATTTTCAATTCCTCGTTATAATTGAGTGATGTTTATGGAAATAAATGAATAATATTCAACAAAATTTAATAAGGGGTGTTATTTTAATAAAACTCAACGGTTATTAAAGGCTAAAATTGAAAATATGATATAATTATTAGACGCGGGTAACTTCAAAAACACACATAGACACTATATGCTGCACAGTAGCCCCAAAAACTGGAAACAAAATTGGAAAAAATGTTTGTAAAGTTTACTAGTAATCAAAACAAGGCAAAAATGATTTTGAATGAATCAATTTCTCAATTCTGTGATCATGAAAGTGTCAAAACCTGGGAAATAAAGTTTTTCCTATCTTCAAAAGAAAATACAAAAAATAATAAGGAAAATGAAAAACAACCTACTCAAGTTGAAGATAGAGTAGAAGAGGAAAAATTTGAAGAAGTTAAAGAAAAAGAAGCTGATGTTGAAGAAGAAGGTGGTAAGAATATATTTAATTGCAGATTTATTTTTATTTTTTAATCATCAATGATTAGAATCAGAACTTATTCAATTCGTATTCATATATATATTTCAATATGTTGTAGTGTCTGAGGAAGTAATGAACACTGACAGAGATGTTGGTGATAAAGAAGGTAAATTTCATTGAATGATGTTGAAGTTTTTTTAACTTCATTTAATAATGCTTAATCATCTATGATAACACGGGTTCTTTAATCAAGTAGTGATTATATTTTTATGTTCTATAATATATAATATATGACATTTGTTGTAGCTACTGAAGAAGTAATCAAGGTTAAAAATGTTGTTGGTCAGAAAGAAGGTAATTTGTTTTTATTGTGTATGGAATGAAAATGAAAGTGTTGTTTTTCTATTTTTGTAAATGTTTTAATCACATATGATTTCTAACATTGATGTTATTTTTTCATGTTACAGTTGATGTTGATATTGGTGTTGCTGCTACACTTGATGTTGGTGATTCAAATAATGATGAAGGTGTAAACGAAGAACAAAGTTTTCAACTGAACGAATTGATTAAAGAAATTGTTTCAGATTCAAATATTTTAAAAGGTAAATAATAAATTAATAAAATATCTATTATAAAGGTAACATTCTTTCGAATGTAAGTCTGAAAGAAACATGTAATTGTTTTAAATAATATATAGTGTTTACAAGTTGATAAATTATTTTATATTCATATAATTTTGCTATGATGTATATACTGAAAAAGTAAGGAATTCTGAATCAAATGCTGGTGATAAAAAAGATGAATTTTCTTAATGTTTAATGTTTAATCATTTTTTATTAAAAGGTTTTTTAATCATTTATTATTAAAAGGTTTATATATTTTTATATATTAATTATATGAATTTTGTTGTACATTTTTGTTAGGAAATGATGAAGTTGTGAATTTTTCATCAAATGTTTGTGAGACTCAAGGTAATTAGTTTATTCTGTATTATTTAATCAAATCCTTTTTTGTTTTTTTAATGAAAGTTCATTATATACTGTTTAATTAAGCTTGATTAACCAGATTTTGTTAATCATTAATTAAAATATTTGATTTCTATTTTTTAAAATAAATTAGTTTAATAACATTTACATACGATCCATATGTTTTTGTTGCTGAATTAGAAATTACTGTAGATGAATTTGGAAAGGACAAAAGAGATTATGCTGACAAAGAAGGTAATTTTGTGTAACCATTCATTATATTAATGTATATTTAATCATCTAGTGTCTATATTTTTTTGTATAATAATAATATTTTCTATATTACTCATGTTTTACATTTTGAAGGATTTGTGAAACTTGTGAATGCTACAACAGATCTTAATGAGAAACAAGGTAAATAACTTTAATAATGTTTTTTTTTTTACTTTTTGATATTCTTGACGTTGGGTTTAATCATCGATGATTAAAGTTTTGTTTTGTGTTTAATCACTAATGATTAACCAAATCCAAAAATTTTTTAAAATTGTTTTTTAATCATACATGATTAAACCTTTGTTTTGTATTTTAATCACTAATGATTAAACTTTGGCATTGTTGTAGATGTTGTAGTTTCTGAGTTATTTGGAAATGCTGAAAGAGATGGTGGTCAAAAAGAAGGTTATTATTTAATCTTGTATTCACTAAGCATGTGTTTAATCAATAATAATTAAACTAATATTTAATCTTTTTGTAGTGTTTATATTTTGATTTTTTATAATAATTTTAATATATTAAACTTTTGTTGTAGATGTGCAAGTTATTGATGAACTTGAAAATGATGAAAGAGATGTTGGTGAGAAAGATGGTAATTTTGTTTAATTATTTATTATTAATAATATATTTTAATCAAACATTATAAAATGAGTCTGTTTTTAATTTTGAGTACATCATTTAAATAATGTTTAATCATTTTTTATTAAAACGTTTTTTAATCATTTATTATTAAAAGGTTTATATATTTTTATATATTAATTATATGAATTTTCTTGTACATTTTTTGTAGGAAATGATGAAGTTGTGAATTTTTCATCAAATGTTTGTGAGACTCAAGTTAATTAGTTTATTATGTATTATTTAATCAAATCCTTTTTTGTTTTTTTAATGAAAGTTCATTATATAGTGTTTAATTAAGCTTGATTAACCAGATTTTGTTAATTATTAATTAAAATATTTGATTTCTATTTTTTAAAATAAATTAGTTTATTAACATTTACATACGATCCATATGTTTTTGTTACTGAATTAGAAATTACTGTAGATGAATTTGGAAAGGACAAAAGAGATTATGCTGACAAAGAAGGTAATTTTGTGTAACCATTCATTATATTAATGTATATTTAATCATCTAGTGTCTATATTTTTTTGTATAATAATAATATTTTCTATATTACTCATGTTTTACATTTTGAAGGATTTGTGAAACTTGTGAATGCTACAACAGATCTTAATGAGAAACAAGGTAAATAACTTTAATAATGTTTTTTTTTTTTTTTTACTTTTTGATATTCTTGACGTTGGGTTTAATCATCGATGATTAAAGTTTTGTTTTGTGTTTAATCACTAATGATTAACCAAATCCAAAAATTTTTTAAAATTGTTTTTTAATCATACATGATTAAACCTTTGTTTTGTATTTTAATCACTAATGATTAAACTTTGGCATTGTTGTAGATGTTGTAGTTTCTGAGTTATTTGGAAATGCTGAAAGAGATGGTGGTCAAAAAGAAGGTTATTATTTAATCTTGTATTCACTAAGCATGTGTTTAATCAATAATAATTAAACTAATATTTAATCTTTTTGTAGTGTTTATATTTTGATTTTTTATAATAATTTTAATATATTAAACTTTTGTTGTAGATGTGCAAGTTATTGATGAACTTGAAAATGATGAAAGAGATGTTGGTGAGAAAGAAGGTAATTTTGTTTAATTATTTATTATTAATAATATATTTTAATCAAACATTATAAAACGAGTCTGTTTTTAATTTTGAGTACATCATTTAAATAATGTTTAATCATTTTTTATTAAAAGGTTTTTTAATCATTTATTATTAAAAGGTTTATATATTTTTATATATTAATTATATGAATTTTCTTGTACATTTTTGGTAGGAAATGATGAAGTTGTGAATTTTTCATCAAATGTTTGTGAGACTCAAGGTAATTAGTTTATTATGTATTATTTAATCAAATCCTTTTTTGTTTTTTTAATGAAAGTTCATTATATACTGTTTAATTAAGCTTGATTAACCAGATTTTGTTAATTATTAATTAAAATATTTGATTTCTATTTTTTAAAATAAATTAGTTTATTAACATTTACATACGATCCATATGTTTTTGTTGCTGAATTAGAAATTACTGTAGATGAATTTGGAAAGGACAAAAGAGATTATGCTGACAAAGAAGGTAATTTTGTGTAACCATTCATTATATTAATGTATATTTAATCATTCAGTGTCTATATTTTTTTGTATAATAATAATATTTTCTATATTACTCATGTTTTACATTTTGAAGGATTTGTAAAACTTGTGAATGCTACAACAGATCTTAATGAGAAACAAGGTAAATAACTTTAATAATGTTTTTTTTTACTTTTTGATATTCTTGAAGTTGGGTTTAATCATCGATGATTAAAGTTTTGTTTCGTGTTTAATCACTAATGATTAACCAAGTCCAATTTTTTTTAAAAATTGTTTTTTAATCATACATGATTAAACCTTTGTTTTGTATTTTTAATCACTAATGATTAAACTTTTGGCATTGTTGTAGTTGTTGTAGGTTCTGAGTTATTTGGAAATGTTGAAAAGGATGCTGGTCACAAACAAGGTTATTATTTAATCTTGTATTCACTAACCATATGTTTAATTAATTATAATTAAACTAATATTTAATTTTTTTGTAGTGTTTATATTTTGATTTTTTATAATAATTTTAATATATTAAACTTTTGTTGTAGATGTGCAAGTTATTGATGATCTTGGAAAGAATGAAAGAGATGTTGGTGAGAAAGAAGGTAATTTTGTTTAATTATTTATTATTAATAATGTATTTTAATCACACATGATAAAACGAGTCTGTTTTTAATTTTGATTACATTCTTTAAATAATGTTTAATCATTTATTATTAAAAGGTTTTTTAATCATTTATTATTAAAAGGTTTATATATTTTTATATATTAATTATATGAATTTTCTTGTACATTTTTGGAAGGAATTGATGAAGTTGTGAATTTTTCATCAAATGTTTGTAAGACTCAAGGTAATTAGTTTATCCTGTATGATTAATCAAATCCTTTTTTGTTTTTTTAGTGAAAGTTCATTATATACTGTTTAATTAAGCTTGATTAACCAGATTTTGTTAATCATTAATTAAAATATTTGATTTCTATTTTTAAAATAAATTAGTTTAATAATATTTACATACGATCCATATGTTTTAGATGCTGAATTAGAAATGACTGTAGATGAATTTGGAAAGGACAAAAGAGAATATGCTGACAAAGAAGGTAATTTTGTTTAACCATTCATTATTGAATGTATATTTAATTATCTACTGTATATATTTTTTTGTATAATAATAATATTTACTATATTACTCATGTTGTACATTTTGAAGGATTTGAGAAACTTCTGAATGCTACAACAGATCTTAAGGAAAAACAAGGTAAATTTCTTTAATAATGTTTTTTTGTTTACTTTTTGATATACTTGATGATATAATTCTTAAATTGGATATTCATATGTGATTTTTCTGTGATTTAGATGCTCATCAAATTACATTAAAAGTTAATGAATTAATAATGAAGGAAAAAAGAGCAAAAAAGCCATCATCATTATTAAAATCTCCATTTAAAGAAAGGGTTATTGATGCCAAATCAAAATTAAGTACTCAAGAAGATATCATTTGTGAATGGTTATTTAACCTTCAAGGCCAACCAAAGTATGTACTTTATATTTTTTTCAATATTAATTTTTTGTTTTGCAATTGAAAGAAAAAAAAACTAACTAAATTTTTTTTATCATAAAGTGATTTTCTTATTGAGAGTCAAAATGGAGATGTGATATGCACAAGGAGAGATATAGAAAGTTTTTGTCCAGGTCATTATGTGTACCATAGTGCCATTGATGCATATGTAGATTTGTTAAATAACAATGAAAAAGAAAGAGATTTCAACTCTCCAAATCGGCTGTACATGAAATTAGGGTTAACTGTAAGTAATATTATATATTCTTTTAATACTTACATTTCTATCATAATTATTATTCATATATTTAGTATTTTTTTTTTCAATATTCATGTATGAATCATAACAAATAATATACATTAATTGCATGGTCCTTATTTAGATAATGAAAATTTCTCCGATCATCAAAAATTCACAAAGTTTAAAGAAGATTTTGCTAGTGTAATTAATAATGATAAGGAAATGCTTCAATTAAGAAATGTTGACATGGTATGTTAATTTAATTTTTTTTTTTAAATATAACTTTTTTATAACATAATTATCTAATATGATATTGTATTATTTTGAAATCAGATATTCTTCCCTATTTTAAGGTTTTCTCACATATATTGCATTGTTGTCAACTTAAAAAAAGGAGCATTTGAGATAATAGACAACAGTGCCAAAGTAGAAACCCTTGAAAATAAATATGGTTCAGTGTTACCCACACTGGTAAGCATAAATTGTAAAAACTTATATTTTTTTTAAATTATTTTTGTATATCTAACGTTTATGAATATATGATTAACAGATGGATTTATTTTTAAAATACTTAGCTGAGATCAGACATCCAAAACTTAAACAAATGTCAAATGCATCTCTTAGCCCAAATAGACTCCATATGCCATGGAGAACTAAAAAAAAATAAAATAGATTGTGGTGTTTTCACAATGAGGCATATGGAGACATACATAGGTACTCAAAATCAAACTCATAAAGTATGGGGTGAAGTAGTAGGGCTTGGAAATGAAGGAACTGCTCAACAGAAACTTCTAGATAAATTGAGGTACAAGTATGCAGCTCTATTGCTTACATCTGAATTAAACGTAAAAAAGAGTGATATTTTGGAAAAAGCAAATGAATATAGTAAAAAGCCCCAGGAAGAAAGAGATGCTCATAAGAAGTGGGCAAACACTATTTATTATACTCGCCAAAATTGATTTGTTGTGTGAACAATATTTTTGATTTTTTTTTAACATTTGTATATAGGATTACATACGTTTTGTCTTTTTAAATACTATAAATGTTTAATCATTTCAATACTTCTAATGCCAACAGATCATCTTTAATCATCTGTGATTAATCATTAAATTAATCACTAATGATTCAAAAAGTCAAATAATCTTTTAATCAAAGACATGTTTGATTACAAATAGTTATTGTAGTTATTGTAGTTGTAGTTACAAATAATATATAACTAACTTTATATCATAATTCAAAGAAACTTAAAAATTTAAGCATAGTTTTCATCATCGAATGATTAATCATTATATCACAGCTATTTCATTTATTATTACTGATATTAATAGAATAACTCATGCAAAAAAAATACGGAGTATATGAAAATGATAATGACAGGTCTAAATTAAAAAGGCAAAATACACAAAAGACAACACGTTTGAATTTTTAGGAATATTCCTCTGCACCTCATTTAATGAAAATGAAAATGTATGCGATCAAAAATAAATGAGGTAGTTATATTTAAACCACTTTATTTATAAGGGTAAATATATTTGAAATTGTTCACTAACAAAAAAACAGACCATAACTGAAAAGTTTAAACGCATAGATCTCTCCATAGAAAAGTATCAACAAACAGTCCGAATCGAATCGAAGTTCTAGAAATCGATGGCTAAAAAGAATCAAATGCGTTCAGATGGAGAAATAAATCAACAACAATCAATATCAGAGAAATTGAAAGGTAAATAATTAAATCGTTTTGCCGTTTAATTGAACATTTTACGAATTTAGATCTGTAAAATTTTTTTATGTTCGATTCATTTTACGAATTGATTTTAGATCTGTAAAAGTTTTCTTCATATAATTTTGTGTTAAATTCGATTTTGAGGTTGAGTTAATTTTAATGTATAATTTATATAGTTTCAATTAAAATCTATAACATTAAATGATCCACGGAACGTAATACTTGTAACTTTATGATGATATTGCGATTTTATAATACTTGTTTTTTGGTTTAAAATCACTGCTTAAAATATTGGTTGTGAAATCAACTCTCAAATAGTCTATATATTACTTTTTCCTTATATTTTTTAATATATTTTAATTTTAAATTGTATGATTACAGAGTTTGTATTTTTTTAGGTTTCTGTTTTTTTGATTAATCATAAATGATGCATCGATCCGTTAAATATGAACATACGTCAAATTGTAATATGTTATTTTAAGTATGATTAAATGAGATTTAATTTACAAAGGTATAGTCGACAATTAATATTTACATGATTTAAACATATGTTTTGATTTATGAAGGTTTATTGATTGTTTATTTAATTGTTTGATTAATACGTGTAAGAGTTTTATATGTAGATTTTGAGTATTTGACTTAACTTTGATCTTTTATTTTTGTAGATTCAATTGAAAACGATAACATAAAAAATAAAAAAATAAAAACAGCAAATGATCCAGATTATGAAGAATCAGCGGGACCATCAAAGAGGATGAAAACAAACAAAAAAACAAAACTAATCGAATCTGGTTCAAGTTCAAAAAATTCTTGTAGAAAAACCAAAAAAAAAAACAAGGTAAATTTCATATGATTACTTTCTATATCTGTTGTTTGTTTATAGGCAACAATTTTTATACCACATGTATTAACTCGTGTACCACATCAAATGCTTTATGTAGCTGTACAGTCTGCAGATATAGTTGTACAGTGTGGTATAGACTTCAATATTTGTGGTATGAAAATTAACTCCCTTTTTATTATATACGATTTAATTAAGACTCTGTTTTTTATTTGTATAACATCATCAGTTGTGGTTTTAATCATATTTTTATTTTTTATCAATATGTTTAATAATGTATTATTAAAAGAGTCATTGTTTTCAAAAAATAATTGTAACATAATCACATTATGTTTAATCATTCATAAATGATTAAACAAGAGTTTTTTTTTTAATTTGTGTAATATCATCAATTGTCGTGGTAATCTGTTTTTGTTAATTTAGCATTCATTTACGCAGGTACAATGAGAACAAAACATGACAAATTAAGATCAAAAAAATCAAGAAATGTTAAGAAATGCCATAAATCAAATTTTGCAATGAAAAATAGATGCTCACCAGGATCATTATTTTCTATTGTTCAAGGTTTAAGTGATGAACAGAAACAAAGTGTTAGGGATATGGGGTTAGGGAGTTTGTTAAAAATGAAAATGACAGATGTGCCTCTAAGACTTGGTCACAAAGTTCTCGAGAAATTTAATAGTAAAAAAATGATTATTAAACTGAAAAATGGTAATATTAAAGTAACAAAGAAATCTGTACATCAGATGTTAGGAATACCATCTTCTGGGATAATATTAATGACATGCCTAGTTTTACTCATGATGATGAACAAAGCTGCATGTATGAATGGAAAAAACAATTTAAGAAGATTGAATCTTTAAGATTAACAGAGTTGAAGAGCAAAATTGTACAAACACCAAAAGCAGACTTTAATTTTAACATTAATTTTCTAGTGCTCTTTATAAATAGCTTATGTGAGGGTACACAAATGGGAAAATGCAATCTGCTACCTTTGCAAAAAATCAAAAAGAATACACATATAAGCTGTATAGATTGGTGTAGTTATGTTCTTGATTGCCTTGTAAGAACAAAAAGTTGTTTCAAGCCGTACTCACTTAACTCCTTCTTCTATGGACCGGCAGCATATTTAGTTGTAAGTTTCGTATTCTAATAAATTTTTCAGATTCACATATGAATACACAAAAATTTATTTATCTAATTTAATATATCATTTCTTATATGCAGTTAATGTATGTTTATCATGCAAAATTTGATTATATACAAGTTTCAAGAGACCGTCCAGCTATTTCTCATTGGACATCTGAGAAGATAAAACTTGTTGAGGATATAGAGATTTCTGAAAAAACTTTATGTGAAGCAGAGTTTAATGGAAGTTTCAAAGAAGATAAATCTTTTGAGGTAACAATTGTAATATAGTGAATTCATATATGATTAACCTTCTTATTTTATTTTTTTTTTATTTTCTCAATGTGTAGGCATTTAACTTCAAAGTTGAAAAAAATTTTACTAAAATTTTATCAAATATGGAAGAGCTAAATTTGACATTACAAAAAGCATTAAAATATCACCCTACAAATCTGCATTTCAAAAATATCCAAGAGAAGAATGAAGAATATATGTATTTTTTTGAAAATGAACTAGAAAAAGATGATGGGAATAATTCTGATAATGGTGATGTGGTTGCTAAAGCTAATTTTGGTGATGATCTAGAAAAAGATGATGGGAATGATTCTGATAATGGTGATGTGGTTGCTAAATCTGATTTTGGTGATGAACTAGAAAAAGATGATGGAAATGATTCTGATAATGGTGATGTGGTTGCTAAATCTGATTTTGGTGATGAACTAGAAAAAGATGATGGAAATGATTCTGATAATGGTGATGTGGTTGCTAAAGCTGTTTTTGGTGTTGAGCTAGAAAAACATGATGGAAATGATTCTGCTAATCGTGATGTTGTTGCTAAAGCTGAATTTGTTAATGAAGCAGCTAGTAATTCTATTGTTGGAGATGAAGTTGATGATAGGAATGGAGGATGTGATGATATTGGTGTAAATGTTGATTTAGTTGTTTATGGTACAGGTGTTGATGGTAATAATGTTGGAGGTGTTCCTGAAGAAAGTTATGTAATTGATGAAGATCGAAAAATTCAACTTCATTATTTTGGTGGAGAAATTAACAATTCATCAAATATAAATAATAGTCAAGATTCAATTAATTCAAGTGATGAGTACTGGAATGATCCAATTGTAACAGAGATAGCTGACAAACTTGAAGCAGGTATTCGTTTAAAATTTTATAATAAATATATAGAGGTATATATTATAGTTTATCTAATTCAAAATGTTGTAGGTGTGTTAATCGGAATTAATCAACGTGTTGGAGATAACATATCTTGTGATGCTAATCGGTTTGATGCAGTTGACGTAAATGTTATAGATAGCGTGAAAGAGTCAAATGTCTATACAAGCATTTGTAAAGAGAATGAAAACATAATTGGAGGTATTAACTGTCAAATTAAATATAGTTAATATTTTTAATATTTCATTCATATATGAATATAATTTTTAAATATCGTTGGATATAATTAATAGTTGTATTTATATATGATTTTTTTTGTTAATCATTTATGATTAAAGAATGAAAATGTCCATAAAAATTTTTAATAATTATAATTTTTAATAAATTGTTTTTGTCTATTGTAGATGATGGATATTATACAGATGATTTCTGGAATGATCCATTAGTGTGTGAGGCTGCTGAAAAGGCAGAAAAAGAAAATTCAGAAAAAAAAGAAAAATTCAAGAAAAAAGTTACATTTTGTGATGTACAAACAATTTTCTTAATCCCAGATGAAATTGAAAAAGCAAAAAACCAAAAAGCAAAAGAAGAAAAGACTAAAAACCTTAGTTTCTGCGATGGACCATCATTCTCCTTGGGGATAGATTTAAGCCCAGATGGAATTGATAAAGTAGAAGTTCAAAATGAATCAAACAAAACAATACAAACAACGGAACATTATGCTGCAATAGAATTTACAAAAGAGAAAACAAATCTAGAAGATCAGAAGAGTTCAAATGAAAGATCACCATTGAAGGATTCAATCACTAATGCTAAAAATAAATTAACAGAAGAAGAAGATATTGTTTCTGATTGGTTATTCAACTGTAACGATTCTACCATGTATGCAGTAGAATTTTATTTATTTTTATCTTATACATATTTTTATTAAAAATAGGGAAACTAACAATTTGTGAATAATAAAATACAGTGAATTAGTTATAAGCACCAGCACTGGACAAAGAATTCTAAGGAGACAATTGGAAAGTTTATACCCGAAAATGCATGTATATTCAGTTTTAATTGATGGATGGGCTGATTTAATGAATCACCACGAACAACAAAGGGACACATCACAATCTCCTTTTCGGTTATTTATGAAGATGGAAATGACAGTAAGAAATATTTTATATAATTAATACATATTAATAACAAATTTTGGTTATATTTATAAACTAATATATTTTTTAAATATTTTTATAATTTTTATCTTAATGCTCGAGGAATTTCTGAAGATCTTAGATTCAATACATTCAAAGAAAACTTTGCTTTGTCTGTTAACAATGACAAAGACAAATTACAACTCAAAAATGTTGATCTGGTATGTTACCTTAATCTTTATATATTTTTTTTATTTTTCTATCTTTTTTACAAGCTAATATTGTATTAATAAAAAACAGATTTTCTTCCCTGTCGCGAAAAAGGAACATATATATTTGATTGTCATCAACTTGAAAAAAGCTTCTTACGAGATTATAGACAACAAATTTATTTTATGATGAAACTGTGAACAAAAGATATGGGAAAATATTTAATTCTCTGGTAAGCATCAATGATTAAGCAAAAACATATTTTTATAAAAAATATTATATATGTTTAATAATTTTTCGTATATGATTAACAGAAATCTTTGTTCTTGAGATATTTGAATGAAATAAATCATACGAAGCTCAAAGATATGTCAAATAAAAGTCTAGTCCCAAAAGTTATAGAAATGCCATGGAGGACAACAGACAATGAATTTGATTCTGGGATTTTTACGATGAGGCATATGGAAACATATGTAGGGCAATCAATTTCTACATGGAAACCTGGATTTGGGAAAGAAAGTATTATTCAAGATCATTTTATTGAAAAACTAAGGAAGAAGTACGCAACAAGAATGCTGACTTCAGAGATTAACAATATGAAAGAATATGTGAATAATAGTGTTTTAGAATATCAAAATCAAAAAATAGCAAAAACGTTAGGCTAAAATGTATGACTGATAAATCAATATTTTCTGTGGGAACCTTTGACATGCTAATTAATCATTGATGACTAATCAGTTTAATCATCGATGATTAAACTTGTTTCCGTTTTTTAGATTCTAAATTCTCTATAACATGCTGATTAATCATCGATGATTAATCTTGACTATATCTTTAATCATCGATGATTTGAACTAGTCTGAATTTTTTATAAATGCACTCTAATTACTAATTATTAATCTTTGACATTTTTTTTAATCGTCGATGATTAAAATGTGATCTAGTCTGAACTTTTTTATAAAATTCACTTTAATTACTAATGATTAATTTTTTGACATTTTTTTAATCATCGATGATTAATCAGTTTAATCATCGATGATTAACATTGTCTCCTTTTTTTATATTTTTAAATCTCTATATGATTCTGTTAAATCATCGATGATTATTTGACATTTATGTCTAAGCATCGATGATTAAACTAGTTTGTATTCTTTTTTGTTGTTTAATTATCGATTAAACTTGGTATTTGTTTTTAATCATCAATGATTAATAATCAATTCTGTTTTTAAAATCCCGTTCGCATATATTCTGTTGAAGAGATTATAAATAAATCAACTTTTAAATATAAATTATTAATAATTTGATAAATAATACATCAACTTTCATAACATACCATATTTTATTACTTCATCCGATTCAAAATAATTGATACACTTTAAATTAAAAAGATCAAAAATACAGAAAACTTTAATGTCTAGACTATTATGTTTTTGATGCATGATTCTGATTGGTCATTGCATAAACTGTTTCTTGTCTTTTGGCTTCTATCTCCTTCTCAAAATTAAGTCTTTGGATATGGAATTAAGCAGATCATGTCTTTTTGGTTCCATATGCGATTGCGGTGACCCGAATTTCACCCGTGGTTAGAGGTTGCGGTGGTCGGAGCTCGGGTTTCATTGCTTATTCTTGTATTTGTAACAGGCATGTCAATGGGGTTGATAACAGTTGGTAGGGGCGTGATAGATGTATTAGATGGCTTCTTGTCATTTGGCTTCTACCTCCTTCTCTAATAAGATAAAGGTTGCATTTCCCTATTGATGTACTCTCACAGAAAGTATTACTGTGAGAGTACATCAATGGGGACACCACGAAAGAAGCATCATCATAATTCAACCTGTTTTTAAGTAAATCTTGTGCGTTTTTGGTTATCCCACGAAAGAAATATACCTTGTTTGAAGCATTATGCCTCTTATTGTTCATTTAATAATATTTTTTGAAATGTGTGACATTTCGATGTCTTTTGGCTTCTATCTCCTTCTCCAAATCAAACTTCTCAATGATATATTTGATAACATTTGGTAGGGGGTGATAGATGTATTAGATGGCTTGTTGTCATTTGGCTTCTATCTCCTTCTCTAATAAGATAAAGGTTGCATTTCCCCATTGATGTACTCTCACAGAAAGTATTACTGTGATAGCACATCAATGTGGACACCACCAAAGAAGCATCATCATAATTCAACCTGTTTTTAAGTAAATCTTGTGCGTTTTTGGTTATCCCACGAAAGAAATATACCTTGTTTGAAGCCTTATGCCTCTTATTGTTCATTTCATAATATTTTTTGAAATCTGTGACATTTCGATGTTTTTTGGCTTCTATCTCCTTCTCCAAATCAAACTTCTCAAATCTTGAAAAGTGATATAAAAAAACATCTACTGAACAAATCCAATCTTTGTCTATTCTTTTGCAAAACTTGTAAATTTGATGATCTAATTTTCTTCTTTCAATAAAATCAACTTCTATTTTTTTAATCACTACTCTTGAGTACACAGCTTCGTTCATGGTTTTAACCTATAATGCAAACATCCCCAAAATTAATATATAATAATATAGAAAAAACAAAATAAGAAATATATGAAATAGACTGATTTTTATAGAACAAACTTACAATAATTTGAAAATGAAAATGATCGGAAATGATAGAGATGGGATGATAATCTGTATTTTGGTGAAGAGTATTTGTAGAGGTTTTTAGGGGTCACTGAGAAGACGTGCATTTATCATCTGATGACGTTAAATGACGCATATACATAATAAAAATATCTTTAATTATTTTTAGTTTAATTATTTTTATTTCTCCAATGTTTTTAATTTAAAAATAGTAGAATGTATTTTTCTGAAATAGTAGCATGTATAATTATCGATGGTTTAACTATTGTGTGTTTTTAAATTTTTTTGATCAACATGTACCGTTTAAATCATAGAATAATAAAGTTATTAGTCATTTCTATAAACATATAATCCTTATTATAATAATAAAATATTTCTGGTTTATTTATTTTTTTATTTTTTTTTGAACGGCAAGTTAGTAATTTAGTGGTTTGTAGAGGTTTTTAAGTTTTGGTTTAATCATCATTTATTTATGATTAATCTTGAATATATCTTTAATCATCGATGATTTGAACTAGTCTGAATTTTTTATAAATGCACTTTAATTACCAATGATTAATTTTTTGACATTTTTTTAATCATCGATGATTAATCAGTTTAATCATAGATGATTAACATTGTCTCTTTTTTTTTATATTCTTAAATCTCTATATGATACTGTTAAATCATCGATGATTATTTTGACTTTTTAAGTTTAACCATCGATGATTAAACTAGTTTGTATTCTTTTTTGTTGTTTTAATTATCGATAAAACTTGGTATTTGTGTTTAATTGCAAAACATTACGAAGTACAAAAACAATTAATTTCAAACAATGTCTTTTTAATTTAACAATTTCCAAGTCTAATGAAAGTATTCATTTTACTTCGTATTTGTATTTCAATTTTTTCAACAATAATGCGTGTGTTTGGTTTAAATGTGATAGAAAAGATGATTACTTTTTTCGTTGAAGATTTTTTGCAGAGATTTTCAGGCGGCGCAGAAAAAAACTGCAGTTATGACCTCTTTCTTGAAGGTGACTCATATTTTAATAAAGTAATAATTAATGTGTATTATTATTATTATTAATATTATTACTTTTAATATTTGTTAAATAGGCAATTTTTTTAAACGATTCCTATTATTTTGAATATACGCAATTTTTTTCGTCATAATATATTCACCGCTAATAAAAAAAATTTGTTTTTAAATTCGCTGATGCTTTTTTAATCTTTTAATGATTAAAATAATCTGAATTTTTAAAATTATGTTGTTTAATCATCGATGATTAAAGTTTTTGATGATGTTTTTTTTGGTGTTTAATCATCAATGATTATACTTGTTTAAATCAATATTTAATTATCGATGATTAATAAAGCAATTCGATTCTAAAAATCAAAGATGCGGTTTAATCATCGATGATTAATATTGACTATATGTTTAATCATCGATGATTAAAACTTGAAGTTTGGTTTAATCATCATTTATCATTAATCATCAATGATTAATAAATCAATTCGTTTGTTAAAATCAAAGATGCTGTTTAATCATCGATGATTTAATCTTTGCCATATGTTTAATCATCAATGATTAAACTTAGAGGTTGTGTTTAATCATCATTTATCATTAATCATCAATGATTAATAAAACAATTCGTTTGTTAAAATCAAAAATGCTGTTTAATCATCGATGATTTAATCTTGACTATATGTTTAATCATCGATGATTAAACTTAGAGGTTGCGTTTAATCAACATTTTCCATTAATCATCGATGATTAATAAAGCAATTCGTTTCTTAAAATCAAAGATGCTGTTTAATCATCGATGATTAATCTTGACTATATGTTTAATCATCGATATTTAATCTTGACTATATGTTTAATCATCGATGATTAAACTTTGAGGTTGGGTTTAATCATCATTCATCATTAATCATCGATCATTAATAAAGCAATTCGATTCTAAAAATCAAAGATGCTGTGTTAATCATCGATGATTAAACTTTGAGGTTCGGTTTAATCATCATTTATCATTAATCATTGATGATTAAATTAAACATTTCGATTCTTAAAATCAAAGATGCTGTTTAATCGTGGATGATTAATCTTGACTATATGTTTAATCATCGATGATTAATCTTGACTATATGTTTAATCATCGATGATTAATAAAGCAATTCGTTTGTTAAAATCAAAGATGATGTTTAATCATCGATGATTAATAAAGCAATTCGTTTGTTAAAATCAAAGATGCTGTTTAATCATCGATGATTAATCTTTGACTATATGTTTAATCATCGATGATTAAACTTTGAGTTTGGGTTTAATCATCAATTATCATTAATCATCAATGATTAATAAATCAATTCGTTTGTTAAAATCAAAGATGCTGTTTAATCATCGATGATTTAATCTTTGCTATATGTTTAATCATCAATGATTAAACTTAGAGGTTGTGTTTAATCATCATTTATCATTAATCATCAATGATTAATAAAGCAATTCGATTCTAAAAATCAAAGATACTGTTTAATCATCGATGATTAATCTTGACTATATGTTTAATCATCGATGTTTAAACTTTGAGTTTGCGTTTAATCATCATTTTACCATTAATCATCGATGATTAATAAACCTTTCGATTCTTAAAATCAAAGATGTTGTTTAATCGTGGATGATTAATCTTGCCTATATGTTTAATCATCGATGATTAATAAAGCAATTCGTTTCTAAAAATCAAAGATGATGTTTAATCATCGATGATTAATAAAGCAATTCGTTTGTTAAAATCAAAGATGCTTTTTAATCATAGATTTTTTAATGATCTATTAAACAGCATCGAATAAAATCCAACTACATACATGTGTTAATAAACATCAAAATGTACATATATATAATACCTAAAGTTGTTCAAAAACCAGAAAATATTTATACATATTTAAACATTCATACAGCACATGTCACACACAATTAATCAGAACCAAATATCTTAGCAAATCTATGGAACATTATATCCCACATACAATGTTCCAATCCCCAATCTAACATCTGATAACGCTGAAAGTCAGAGAAATTAACACTTAAGATTTCGTTCCATCTAGACATCAAAATATCATTTACTTTTTCCCATGTGTAACTCACAATCCATTTTCCCTTTGATTCGTCTAACTCTTCATACAGAAGTTTTAAAGCTTCTTCCCTTTTCTCGTTCATCATCAACAACATCCCCTTCACAAAAATTGCATCCTTTTGCCCCAATGAAACAGCTTCTTCCAATAACAACATTCCTTCTTCTCGGTCCTCAAAAAAGTATTTGTCCTAATAAAACACATAAATTAAATTTTAATCAACAAAATGAATATTTTTAAAACTCGTGAAGAATTCAGCAATATGATTTATCAATTTCTAATTAAATAAAAGAATAATGTATGATTATCACAACTAATGAAGTATTAAACTACATAATTTAATCTTTTTTTGTCAAAATGTCGTGAAAATCAGATTTTCGACAAATTTCTTATGACATACAAAATAATTTATATATTATTTATTAAAAAAATATATAAAAAAGAAGAATACCATGCCATCTATGAACATCAGGTTTGGGTTCCTCGCATCTTTGCATCTTTCAAAAATGCTGTTATATTCAGAATTGAATCTTTGTCTTCGAATAAGATCTAGTTCTAGTTTTTGATACACATCTCTTGTGTGTACTGCTTCTTTCATGATTTTACACCTATGAACAAATAGTTTAAAAAAAAATTCAAACTTATAACGTCGAAAATTCAAAATAGTTAAATCAAATAGACTGATTTGTAAAATAAACTTACACTATTGTGCATTTGAAAACTTCTTTTACAGATTCAGCCCCAACAAACGATAAAATGTATTCTAACAAGGAAATACTTAAATCAAGAATACGTGTAGAGGAGGATGAAGAACTGCCTGCTTCCATCTCGTTTCTTTTTAGTGTTTTTGAAGAACTTCCTAATTCCATTTTCTTTTTACTTTCGAGAATGATAAAAATCTGTTTTTAAAGTGTTAAAGTAGATTTTTTTTAAGCACCAAATTATGATCAGTTTTTGAGAGTTTAGAGTTTGATAATTTAGAGTCAAATGATGATCACTTTTTCGGCGGTTAGACTTTTAGAGGCAATGAGCAGACGAGCAATTATAACTTTATTTTTGAAAAATGTGCATATTTTCTTCGATTAAATATTAATTCTTATTATTATTTTTATAATAATTTATTTTTATTAATATTAGAGTTTAATGACAAATATCTAACTCATTTTCATGTCATAATTTTATCGTAACTATCATTAATCATATTAATCAGATGATTAACCTTGTCTCCGTTTTTTAGATTCTCAATTCTCTATAAGATACTGTTTAATCATCGATGATTAATCTTGACTATTTTTTTAATCATCGATGATTAAACTTTGAGGATGGGTTTAATCATGATTTCATCATTAATCATCGATGATTAAATTAATCAATTCGTATGTTAAAATCAAAGATGCTTTTTAATCATCGATGATTAATCTTGACTATATGTTTAATCATCGATGATTAAACTTTGAGGTTGCGTTTAATCATCATTTACCATTTAATCATTGATGATTAATCTTGACTATGTGTTTAATCAACGATGATTAAACTTTGAGGTCGGGTTTAATCATTATTTTATCATTAATCATCGACGATTAATAAAACAATTCGTTTGTTAAAATAAAAGATGCTGTTTAATCATCGATGATTAATCTTGACTATATGTTTAATCATCGATGATTAAACTTTGATGTTGGGTTTAATCATAATTTTTATAATTAATCATCAATGATTAATAAAACAATTCGTTTGTTAAAATCAAAGATGCTGTTTAATCATCGTTGATTAATCCTGACTATATGTTTAATCATCGATGATTAAACTTTGAGGATGGGTTTAATCATGATTTAATCATTAATCATCGATGATTAAATTAACCAATTCGTATGTTAAAATCAAAGATGCTTTTTAATCATCGATGATTAATCTTGACTATATGTTTAATCATCGATGATTAAACTTTGAGGTTGCGTTTAATCATCATTTACCATTTAATCATCGATGATTAACCTTGACTATGTGTTTAATCAACGATGATTAAACTTTGAGGTCGGGTTTAATCATTTTTTTATCATTAATCATCGATGATTAATAAAACAATTCGTTTCTAAAAATTAAAGATGCCGTTTTAATCATCGATGATTATACTTTGAGGTTGGGTTTAATCATCATTTTATAATTAATCATCAATGATTAATAAAACAATTCGTTTGTTAAAATCAAAGATGTTGTTTAATCATCGATGATTAATCCTGACTATATGTTTAATGATCGATGATTAAAATTTGATGTTGGTTTTAATCATCATTTATCATTAATCATCAATGATTAATAAAACAATTCGTTTGTTAAAATCAAAGATGCTTTTTAATCATCGATGATTAATGTGGACTATATGTTTAATCATCGATGATTAAACTTTGAGGTTGCGTTTACCATTAATCATTTACCATTAATCATCGATGATTAATCTTGACTATGTGTTTAATCAACGATGATTAAACTTTGAGGTCGGGTTTAATCATTTTTTTTATCATTAATCATCGATGATTAATAAAACAATTCGTTTCTAAAAATTAAAGATGCCGTTTTAATCATCGATGATTAATCTTGACTATATGTTTAATCATCGATGATTATACTTTGAGGTTGGGTTTAATCATCATTTTATAATTAATCATCAATGATTAATAAAACAATTCGTTTGTTAAAATCAAAGATGCTGTTTAATCATCGATGATTAATCCTGACTATATGTTTAATCATCGATGATTAAAATTTGAGGTTGGTTTTAATCATCATTTATCATTAATCATCAATGATTAATACAACAATTCGTTTGTTAAAATCAAAGATGATTTTTAATCATCGATGATTAATCTGGACTATATGTTTAATCATAGATGATTAAACTTTGAGGTTGCGTTTACCATTAATCATTTACCATTAATCATCGATGATTAATCTTGACTATGTGTTTAATCAACGATGATTAAACTTTGAGGTCGGGTTTAATCATTTTTTTATCATTAATCATCGATGATTAATAAAACAATTCGTTTTTAAAAATTAAAGATGCCGTTTTAATCATCGATGATTAATCTTGACTATATGTTTAATCATCGATGATTATACTTTGAGGTTGGGTTTAATCATCATTTTATAATTAATCATCAATGATTAATAAAACAATTCGTTTGTTAAAATCAAAGATGCTGTTTAATAACAGATGATTAAACTGGTATCCACTAATTTTCAAGTATTCCAACATTCTTAACAAAGGAATTATATAAAAAAAAACTACAAAATATCAAATTACAAACAATACATTGTTTACTAAATACTAATTCTGTTCTATTAGAACCTTAACATATATTTTTCTAACAATTTAAGGATTTATATTCATTTGAGATCTCTTTGATGACATCTTTGAACTCATCTCTTCTGTCTAACTCATCCTTTCTTTTCCAAAGTTCTTTAATAATCTGATTTTTGAACCACAAGTCTTCTTTCTTAGTTATCAGCCATTTTATACCAACCAAATGACTAATAGGAGCTTTCTTAAGTTGTTCTTGTGGTAGGAAGCACTCTTTTCCTTCTGAGTCAGTGTACATATATCCAGGTGGATATATTGCATGGCTTTGATCTTTGAATTTTAAATTATCAGGTACTTGTTGAATAAATGTATTGAACTTTGAGCAGGAATGAATGCACTCTGGAAGATTATTTATGTAAGCCTTTGACATCACACAGAAGTCTCTATATTCCGATTGTTCCAAGCTTCCTCTTTCATAACATGTGTACATTATAGCATGGATTTCATCATAAACAACCTTTGACTCGGAATTTCTAGATTGCATATCCAGAATCAACCTAATTATCTTTTTCCAGTCTTGTAACCCAAGATCTTTTATAGTATTTAATGGAATTCTCAACGGATCTTTTCTGTACAAACCAGTACAAGTAGTGATTATGGTGTCTTCTTCTTGTTGAATTGAAAATTTGTGTACCTCAAAGTTTATATAGCAAATATCTCTTAATCCTCTTTGGTATAAATATTTTATTTTTATTGGCTTTTGAATCCTCTTTTGCTTCTTGTAACTTCTTTTAGCACCAATTTTTGAGTTTAACCATGTAGAAAACTCAGAGGAAGATGAAATCTCATTTGGAGCAGGCATATATTCCTTTTTAATGTCAGCAAACTGAATGGTTTGTAGCATTACAGCTTCTGCTTGATCCCTTTTTGTGATTTGCTGTCCATCATCAGTGTCTGTTATTATTTTAAGATTTTGATCATCTTTTGTCTTAGATGAAATATCTACATCTACCCGCGCCCTTTTGAATTTAGATATTGGAATATTATCTTCTGGATGTTCTTCAGGTAAATGTTTTGGAATGTGTTCATTATCATCTGTTGAATCAGATGACTTATCTGCTTGTTGTCTTGTTGTTGCTTTTTCCAAGGCAGCAGTATATACATTTTTATCAAGAGGTTGAGGAACTTTAATTGCAGCTGGTTCTGGTTGAGGTTCATCATCATCAGAGATGGAGATTTGTGGTTTTGTTGGTGATGGAGAGTTTTTTGGAGGTATTTTGGGGGTTGGAGGTCGGCATTTTTCTTGTCTTTTATACCTAGTCCTTTCATAAGTTTTTACAAAAGAACTTGAACACTTCTCCTCATTTGCAGCTTGATCTCCTAAAACATTATTACACGACATGAATAATCATTTTATGGTTAAACTATAAGTTTAATAAATAATCATATTGAATAATCATTGATGATTAAACATGTTTGTTTTTAATCATCAATGATTAAACTTGTTGTTGTCTTTAATCATCAATGATTAAACTTTTTGGGTTGTGTTTAATCATCGATGATTAAACTAGCATGTCTATGATATCAAGATGGGTTAATCATCATAAATTAATAAAATAAAGCAATTATTATTAAAACAAGTCTTTTTTTTTTAAATTGCAGATTCTGTTTAATCACTTATGATTAAACAATTCTGTTTAATATTATGTTGTATAATTATCTATGATTAAACAATTCTGTTTAAAATTTGAAAGAAAACCTTCATTCATATTATGTTCTACTTCTTCAACACAATTATCCTTGTGAACAGCAACGTCATTTAATTCAGAAAACTTCTTTTTCCACCTTTGGAAATTTTCGTTATTTGGATTCATTGAAACAGCATCATTCAAAGTCTGATTCAAACTTTCTTTAAGAATCTCTTGTTTCTCAAACAATCTTTCTAATTTTCTTTCAACTTCCTGCAAAATAAGATATGTTAAAAATGTATATTTTTTATTTTTTTGTAATTTAAGTAATTAATTTCTCAGTACTTTACCTGCACAGATTTATCTTCCACATAAGGTTCATTTAACTGCCCTTCACCTAACACTACCTCTTTGTCTTCTATAAGTTTAATTTTCGCAGATGTCCAATTGCATATTACTGGACGTTCTCGCGAAACAGGCATGTAAGTAAATTTGAAATGATCAACATACAATAGCTGCATATAATAATGATATATTAAATAATATCATTTTAAATCATTTAAATCATATAAAATATTATAATTATGTCACTTACAACTAAATATGCTGCTGGACCAAAGAAGTAAGAGCTTGGTGATTTTGGATTGTATGTATTCTTTGTTTTCACAAGACAGTTGAGAAGATAACCACACCAATCAATTCTGCTAACATCCATATTTTTTCCAATTCTGTACATTGGATAAATGTTGCATTTGCCCATTGAGGTTCCCTCACAGAAAGTATTTATAAATAATAAGAGGAAGTTCATTTTAAAATTAAGATCTGCTTCAGTTGTTAGTAAAATTTTCTCTTTCAACTCTTTCAGTCTTAAATTATCAATTCTGTCAAATTGTTGACTCCATTCATTTATGAAGCTTTCTTCATCATCCTCTTTAATAGGTTTTTTGTTACAAATATTGATGTCTCCCATTGGAATTCCTAACATGTCATGAACAGATTGTAATGTGACATTAATATTTCCATTTTTCAATTCAATAGTCATGTTCTTACTATTGAACTTGCTCAAAACAAAAGAACCAATTTTTAAAGCTATATCGGTCATTTTAATCTTTATAATGCTCCCAAATCCCATTTCTTTGACTGCTTCTTTTTGTTTTGTACTTAATCCTTTACAAATATAGTACATCGATTCAGGAGAACATCGATTATTAAAAGGAATGACTTTATTTTCATCAATATCAGCAGATTTTGTTTGACTTTTCTTAGATGATCCTTTATTTTTAGATTTACTTTTAGGTATCTTTGGTTTTTTAGTAGCTATCATTTTTACTCTTGATCCAGGAACCTTTTGAACATTTTCCTTCTCTGGTTCTTCAGTTTTAATATCTGCATAAATGAATTTTAAAATAAACAAAGATTAGATTTCTAAAAATAAAATCCAAAGTTTAATCATCCATGATTAAACAACATCTTAAGATTGTTACACAGATTAGGTTAATCATTTTATGATTATTTTCAAGTTTAATCATTATTTTACATAGAATAGTTTAAAATCATCGATGATTAATCACACAAATGATTAATTATCGATGATTAATTTGAAACAGATAAAAAACTCTAGGTTTTAATCTCAAATGTTTGATCAGCATCTGTGATTTTTGGGCAGAATAGTTTATATTCATCGATGATTAATCACAAATGAATAATCATCGATGATTAATTTGAAACAGATAAAAAACACTAGGTTTTAATCGCAAATGATTGATCAGCATCTGTGATTTTTGGACAGAATAGTTTAAAATCATCGATGATTAATCAGAAATGATTAATTATCGATGATTAATTTCAAACAGATAAAAAACACTAGGTTTCAATAGCAAATGATTGTTCATCATCTGTGATTTTTGGACAGAATAGTTTAAAATCATCGATGATTAATCAGAAATGATTAATCATCGATGATTAATTTCAAACAGATAAAAAACACTAGGTTTCAATCGCAAATGATTGTTCAGCATCTGTGATTTTTGGTTATAATAGTTAAAATCATTGTTGAACATCAAAATCACTAATTTATGTGAAACTTTGACTCGTTTAATTATACATGATTCAAACATAATCTAACGATGTTTCAGTATTCAAACATTTATTATCATACAACATAATTTCTATTAATCGTAGGGTTTTCAACTAATACCTTTGTTTGTCAATGGCGGTTGCTTTGTTTGCTCATCGGTAGACATTTTGTTATAGATTTTGACTGCAAACTTAGGGTTTTGGAAGATAGATCGATCGATTGCGTAGAGAGAGAACGATAGAAGATTTTTGACGGAAGATCTAATTCAAAACTGCATTTAGAATTTTTGACGATTTTGCCCTTCAACCAGCGCGTGGGACATAAAAGTTCAACTTTATTATAAAAATGCCACCGCGCGTCTTTTAGGCTGATTCTCACATTCTCACACTTTTTGCAATTCTCAAAGGAACCCTCCCCTATATATATATATATATATATATATATATATATATATATATATATATATATATATATATATATATATATATATATATATATATTAATTCTTACAATATATACTTACATAAATTGTGGTCTAATTTATATCTTTAAAAATCTATCCACCATACAATATATATAATTGATTCTTTAACATAGATAATATTTATATAGCATTAATAAATCATCGTTTTATTTATCTTGTTTCCGAGTTAGCAAAATTTGTTAATATGTTTTAAATGATGGATGATGGTAAATTATCATATTATAAAACATATCTTGTTTTTAATATTATTTTTAGTTTTATATTAGTTCGTAATCTTGTTATACAGTACCAATTTGTACCAACCAATATTGTTGGTAGCCAATTAAATTGATACTAAATATACTTGGTATGGTAACAGTAGTCAAATTAGTATACCAACTATAATTAATATGATACACGATATGAGAAAAATACGCGTGATATCGTACCATGTTGTACGTGTAATGTTATCATATTAAACTCGATCACTTGTGGTATTTTTTATATTGGACTAAAAATACCATTGGAATGATGCCGTCCAGCTATTGGCTGAATCAAATGTTCATCGTTTTACTCGATTTCTGAATTCAAAATAGCTTATCCGACGGCTCAAAATCAACCTACCGACAACACTTAAGTTAATCACATGGGTTGTGCAATACAAAAACCACCCACCCTCTCAAATCAGCGCGTGTCTACACACTCCCACAATTGACCAACACGTGTATCCTCTTTAACTCACATGAGAATGGCAATACTGTAAATAAGTAAGTAATTGTGACCATATTTATTGGATTGCAATTATATAGGTTAAGAAAAATCTAGATTCACTCCTCTGGTGTCTGTCTCATCTTCCGGGTTTTACATCCACCGGAGATAAAAGGTATGTTATTTTCCTTCACTTTAATTTAATTTTAATTAGCTTTACCATCCCCAAATCTAGGGGGTTTTTCTTTCTATTATTCTATCTTAAAGTTCTTAATTTCTAATTTTGATCTGATCAGCAGACATATTTATCGCCATCTACACCAAGGATCGGAACCTGTTTTCACTACTGAGCTCACCCAGGTTTGTCTCAGTATACGAATCTATTTCTGTAACTCTGTTTGTTCTTTGTAAATGTGTCTTTTCTGTGATTGATTCGTATGTTATTGATGTTTTAATTGATTGACTTTGTATTACGCGTTTGTTATTTACGAATTTAATCGATCGGTTTTAGGTTTAGATTTGGGGAAATGTTGGCTGTCTTTTAGTGGAATTGACCAGAATTTCACGAAATGCTAGTGTTTTATGTCTAATTTACAAATCCATATTTTCCCCAAATGCCTCAGCTTTCCTGGATTTTTTACTTGACTCTTCTCCACTGTAATTATTAGCTTTTTTTTGCTTCTCGTGAAACAAAATAATTTGCATTTTTTACTTTAATTTATTGTAATCTCCGAAACTATTAACTATTATATGGGACTAGACACACTTATATACAATTGTTGATTATACAGCATGGAGAATATGCAGAGCTATTGGCAGTTAGGGGATGAACTACGAGGGCAATCAAAAGTCTCTGAGGATCAGAAATGGTATGCAGCTGCTTCAAGGTTGGCTGAGCAAACAAGATCAAAGGGAGAACGAAGAAACAATCTGGATATTTCAAAAGTCAATGTCGGGCCTAGAGAGAATCTAGGGTTTCGAGAAGAAAACAAATTTGAAAACCTCAACTTTAACATGTTAAATCTGAATCTTGACATGAAGATGACTGAGATCATGAATAAAAATTCCCTTCAAAACAGTGTCTACAACACAAATGCTATGTATCAGAAAGGAAATAATAGAGTTACAGAGAACATGATTAGTGGCAAGTATCCTGGAAACAATCACAACAACAAGGATCTCAACACTAGCAACAACCACAACAACAACAATAATAATGATAGTAACAACAACAATAACAATGCTGCTGCTGATAAAAGGTTTAAAACTTTGCCTGCGGCAGAAACACTCCCTAGGGATGAAGTTCTTGGTGGATACATTTTCGTATGTAACAATGACACTATGCAGGAGGATTTAAAAAGACAGCTATTTGGTAATTTCCACTACATTTAATAAGTTTATGTCAATATTAATTTATTGATGCTCACCTGATATATTGTTTTCAGGTTTGCCACCAAGATACAGGGACTCTGTTCGAGCAATTACACCTGGTTTACCTCTGTTTCTCTATAACTATACCACTCACCAGCTGCATGGTATTTTTGAGGTGTGTTTGATGGATTTATCAGTTGTAGAAATATATTTTTTCTTCAGGCACACGTTCTTATCTTGAACAATTTTATTCAGGCAACAACTTTTGGTGGTTCCAACATTGATCCAACTGCTTGGGAGGACAAGAAGTGTAAAGGCGAATCTAGGTTTCCAGCCCAGGTACAAATTATTAATATCTATAATATTATATATCCACAATGATTTTAATTTTTGTATCGAATCAGGTAAGAATCCGCATAAGGAAAGTGTGCAAAGCATTGGAAGAAGATGCTTTTAGGCCAGTGTTGCACCACTATGATGGTCCCAAGTTTCGTCTTGAGTTATCAATCCCAGAGGTATGCCAATATTATCAAAATACCTTTCCTTTTATTATTATTAATTATATAGTGGGTTAATTATACTAATTCTTGTAAAATTGTAGACCCTTGATTTGCTAGATCTTTGTGAACAAAACGGAGTTTAAGTTTGAGTTGCCAATAAATAACCTGAGAGCATAAGAAGGAAGATGCATTAGGGTTAATATTGTGGCAATGTTATGATAGGTTGTTGTTAAGCTTAAGCAGCATTTAGCTTCCATATAAGCGCAAGCTTGAGTGAAGTTGTTCTGTTCTATGGGGAGGTCAGCAATGATGAATAAATGTTAACGATCCATGTGGCCGTTTGTGTGAAGAAATTAGCTTTGCTTTATTTTTAATTTTAATAGCTTTGTTAATGTTATGAAACAATGTTAAGGGTGGGATGACTTGTGTGTAATGGCAAAGATAACAAATATCTTAATTTATGCTTTTTGTTTAATTTATGCTGTTTAAAATTAAATTTGGTGGTCCTGGTCCTGTTTGGCTGCCCAATCACATGATGGTTTGGCTAATTAATAATTATCCAAACACATGCTGGTTTTAGTTGACAGCGAAAAGGAACTGG
Source organism: Calendula officinalis (assembly GCA_963853835.1). Lineage (NCBI taxonomy): Eukaryota > Viridiplantae > Streptophyta > Magnoliopsida > Asterales > Asteraceae > Calendula > Calendula officinalis. The sequence goes on from OY970827.1 coordinate 13,591,575, forward strand.
TTTTCATGTTCCTAACAATAATGGTTGTCTGTTATGGATGTTGATGCAAAAAGATTTAAAATTGTACCTTGACCCATAAGCCAAGAGATTGATTGCAACTATTCCTTGTTCTGACAATAGATGTACAATGGATAAGAGTTGAGAGCATGTGTTTTCAACTTTGTTTTTGTTTTAAAAAATTAAAGAGCAGGAAACACACACAATGATACATGGGAACTCTTGTTTTCTAGAAGAATAAAAAAACCTTATCTTTTGCAAAATTAACACCTGAGACCGGTGCCGACGGCTGATGCTGAAGGCATCGGTTGGGCATCAAGACCTCTTCCCCCGTTGGCACAATCGGGTGGTTTGAAGGTTTGAAGCCGTTGGTTACATTTTATGATTTGGGGAATGTATTCAGTGAAGAGTTGGTGGGACCCAATACAATTTAATAGGGTATTTGGTATTTTGTGTGTGTATATGGTGGGACCAAAAACTGAAGAGAAGTAATATTTTTGGCACGGGTATGCCAGTTTAATGTCGGTTGGAATGTGAGCTAATGTGACGCTGATTTGGCAAAAACTGAAGTGTCAGTTTCAGTCACGATTGAGAGTAGTCTTAGAGCAGTCAGAATGGAGATCTTCGACCTAGGTTAACCCTGCCCACTTGGGCAGGGACCCCACCATGACGCCATCTTCCCCTCGAAAATTGACCCTAATTCGTAATTGGATCCCAAATGATATTTGAAAAAAAGATTTTTTTTTGTTTTTTGTTTTTTTACCGTTTTAAATGTTTCAGTTTTTTTACAAACTACATAAATACATTTCTACATCTACAAAATTTTCACACATTTATGTTTTCCTCTTTTACATCGTTACATTTCACGCTATTTTTCATTATAAAATGGGGGCATGCGATTTATCATGAAGGAAAAATTGACGATTGCCCAAATGTTCTCCTTGTACTTTGGAGTTTTATCATGAATAATTCCTAGAGATTTATGTGCTTACAGTTACACTTTGTTTACCAAAATATATTACGATTAGGAACACTCAGAGTAGAAGTATAGTGACACTATTCAAACGATTACCAATATCATCAAATTGAAAATATATTCTCTTACCAAAAATAAACTTATTAACCTCAAGTTAAAGTGTGGTTATATGGATGACAAAAAAATTCTTCTCAAGTACATGATGTATGTTTTAGATATTCGGTTGATGGACATGATTATTAAGCGAATGATATTAGTTTTACTTATTTGAATAGCTCCTGATCTACCCAATCGGTCAAGCCGTGGGTGTCAGTAGTCTTATGATTTGAATATATGTGACAACTTGAGCTAAATTTTTAGGATTCTCTTTTCAGCTATTTTTCATGTTTGTACCTTTTATGTTAAATCAGTTGGTTAGAGTGGTCATATAATTAAAGACAACCGATCTAGTTTGGACCTTAGAAACCATTTTGGTGCGGTTTTAGGCTACACAATGGTTAAATATATTAGCATCATAAGTCTCATATGATTAAATCTAATCACTACCAATAAACAAAATCACATTATGTATGATCTTTAAAAGGAGAGCTACTCGCTTTTCATTCATCTAGCTGGCTTGAGATTTAAGTAACGAATAACTGCATCTTCAACCCTACACATCCACCAATAAACATAAAAACAACAAATAATTATTAAACTAATACAGGGTAAAGTTAAACCATAGTTAAAGGTAAAAGAGGGTTGATTGTAGAACTCAGCTCGATGTTTTTTCTCAATGTTACGGCTTGTTACCCCTGCTGCAAGTTTCAAATCTCTTCCTTGTGATTCAATCAAAGCATTAATAAATTCAACAGGTGACTGACTAAATCCAAGAAAAAAAGCTGGGTGTTCATTAATCTTACGAATTGAAGTACAAATAGCTTCATCACAAGCTTCAATCTCTTTAGCCTTTTCAGTTGTAGCCATTAAAGCATTTAATTCCCTTTGTACTGGAAATGGTACATCTACCAATACATCATAACATGCTTTGCCAGCTGGACTATTTCCCGAAAGTTTAATCCTGTGTTCCAGATGAATCGTCTGTAGTGGAGATAAATGGTGTGAAATCTTCTGAGAAACCATGGTGAATTTGATCTTATCTTCCCCAAATAATTTCCTTAAAGTTGGATCACAATTAAAATAAGAAGGATCATCTGGACTTTGCAATTTTCTTTTTTTAACATAATGCCAAATTGCAGTTATGATTCTTCAGCGAGTATCAACTTCAACTCCAAGAACTTCCATTAAAGCTGCAGAAAGCTTGTATTTTTCAGGGATGTAATTCATTTCCAGACGTATATTTACATTAAATTCTTTTTCACCTTTTCGTTTTACCTCATGAGGTGTTGGTGTTCTAGCACTATCCCACACAATCATATGATTATCAGGATATAATCTTTTGTCCAATGAAATAGTTACTCTTTTGAAAAAAGATGAAAATTTGGAGTAAATTGGGGTTGATGTCTGCATCATTGCAGCTTGATCAGGATCCATACCTTCTTCCAAGATTCTACCAATTATTTTCATAGTCCAAGTTGGTGGTTCATCGTTCGGTTTGATGGGACTTTTACGTGTTTGATTAGCAAAAGTGTTGAAAACATAGATTCTAAGTGTTTTCTGTATGCAAGGAGGGTTTTTGATTGCATCTTGAATGTCTATCTTCTTTCTTGCTAAAGCAGCATCTACACCTGACTCAAATTCAAGAAGCTCTGTGTAAAGAGCAGATTGTGGTAGGATTTTAGCCACTCGTTTTAGTAATTGTTTTTCTGGAAGCTTCTGCTTCTTTTTGTTACGCTGAGCTCCATCATTCTCAAGGGAGAAATGCTATTAGCATTTGAAACCCCAGGTGGTCTTCCAACAGGTTTTTGAGGCACACGTTTAATGCTGGCATTTGCAAACCCGTGAAATGAGGGAGAATTAATGTCCATATGATGGATTAACAGACATACCTTGCAGACCTTGAGCTTGTATCTGGGCTTTAAATGCTGGCTTGATATTTATCCATGGCTTCTTTTGACCGAGCATCAGCTATGGCTTGAGCATGAGCTGCAGCATATTGGGAGACTGAAAGCTGGCTCGCAAAAGGAGATCCAGATTGTTGTTGGGATTGGGACTGTGACTGTGACTGGAGATGGGCGTTAGGGTTTGTTGGCAATGAGTTTCCAAAGGGGGTGCTCTTTTGGAGATTATTGTTATTCATAACTTTATATAAAATCAAACCCTAATTCTTACAATTGCAGAAGTTTTCAGAGCAGTTGGCAGGTCAAACCGAAATTGCAAGTGAATATGAATATGCAGCGTTCAAATTATATAATGCCCTAAAGATGAGACCCGTAAAAGATATATCATTGAGAACCGATACAAATTCGATTAAAACCCTAATTTTAAAAACAAAAAACACTCCTGAAAGACAGACGATTAGTAACAGAGAAATTAATTGTAGCAGAGAACTGAAATCACAAATGAGAATGACGATCTGTCAGATATGGCAGTAGAAGCAGTATGAGCTTTCATGACGAAGCTCTGCAACTTCGTTTTTGATCTTTTCTCACCAAATCACCAATTTGTCCAATTGCGATAAATATGGGCCCGGTCCGGTCGGCCCGTTTTCTAAGGAATGCTTTTTATTTTACATTGGATCTAATGGCTTGAAGCTGTGTTTGTTTGGAATAACGATAATTAATTATGACTGAAATATTCATTATAGGTCATGAGTTTTGTACTATCTTTTAAGTAAACAATTACCATCTATTCGAAAGTAGTCACAACAATAGTTAGTTTGGTCCCTTAGAAGAACCTCTCATAAATGTGAATACTCCTTAAGTAAAAAGATACAATGATTTTCTATTACAGCATTTTAAATTAAAATAACTTTACAATAAAAGTTATTACAAGTTTACAATCTTCTTTCTACATCATCATGTCAATAGTTTTCTTTTTTGACTTGATAGAACTCTGGTGCATCGAGCTCATTTTTTCTCGTCAACTCCTTAATGACCATCAACTCATAATAGACCCTCGCTGATGAAGGGTTAATGACACAAATCCAATTAAGCGCCATGAGATGCTTTGAATTGGCGTTGGGAGCTACATAGTTATGTGGAACCATTGATTCTGATTACCATCCCATAAAGAAGCTCATGATCAGGTTTATTTATTATCGTTCAGGTTGTTTTAGGCCTCAACATGTGGTAGTAATTCCATTAGTTCAATGTGGCCAAGAAAAACATATTTGGCGGTGATAGAGATTTTTGTAGTCCGTTGTTGCAGTAGATGGTGATCATTATGTCTTTGTTTGTAGAGTTTAGAAGCTTTTTGATAACATAGTTATAACATTTTATATCTTGAAACTCAAGCATTATCTACACATTTAATCGAACATAACAAATCAACTAATGATGATAAACTAGCCGAGTTTATGAAACTTGCGTTTTTTTAGTTGATAAAATAACTTAAACTCTTCACAAATTTATGTAGAAGATATTTAGATTAAATATTTTAACTATAAAACATTGTTTTTTTTTTTTAATCTTGAAGTAAAAAAAAAAACATCTTTAAAGAGAATATAGTAGAACTGTTTTGAGTTTGCTATCAAAAGCAGTGGAGTGGGTAAGAAATAAGAAAAAAAAAAATGAAAGTGTTTGAGATGGTGAATTACTTTAAACCCCTAATGAATAGTGTTAAATGGGACAATTTTAAGTCAAAACGACATTGATGTTTACCAAATGTATGTACAAGACATGTTGAAATTAATTACAAAATTACATGAGTGGGTCCATTAACTAAGAAAATGTTACATCTTAGAGTTCATAGTGGTAGTAGCCTAAAAATAAATTACCAATCAACACATTTTCTAAACTTGAACTGACAAGGTAGTACGTATTATATTTCATATCATATATTATACTTCCTTCGTTTCAAAATAAGTTATACAAATTAGCATTCACGTTTTTTGAGATAAAAGATTATAATAAAGGTTAAATTAAATTAAATTAGATAGTTAGTGAGTGTGAGGTCCCAAATATTATGATTAAAGTGAGTTTAATGATGTTTAAAAGTAAAAGTAAGGGTAAATGAGTAATTTCACTTTATTAAAGGAGATAGTTAGTGGATATGGGTCCCACTATATTTTACCAAATAAAGAAAATTTCAAAGTGTATCACTTATTTTGAAACACCCCAAAATAGAAAGTGTATCACTTATTTATTTTGAAATTGAGGAAGTAATTGATAAATTAAAGTATCATGCAACATAAATTGTTGTTTTATGATGTAGCAATCTTTTAAAACATCAAAATCGGGTTTGGATAATGACCGGACAAATTTGATCAAACGCTTGGCCCAGAAGACACCAACTTGATCTTGAGCCGGCCCAACAAGTTCATGAGAGGTCAAAGACTCACACCCCCATATAAATTTTTTACTTCTTTCTCTAAATATTATTCTAATTCAACATGACTTCCTTTCTATAAGTTAGTTCACTGAAAATTACCAATTCAGACTTATATTAGCTAAATGTTATCGATTCAGATATACCCACAAGTGGCTAAACAAAAAACCACTAAATAATAATGGAATCCTATAATTGTTTTGGGACCAACCTACCACTTGCAATAGATGTTTATTTAAATCTATGTACTATGAAGGTGATTGGAAAACTAAGAATAACTTTTGAAATAATTATACCTTTCAATAATTTGAAACTCATGTTTAGATCGGACTTTTATTATTGCAGTAAGTTAGAGGGTGCATAATTAACACTAACATGGATATCTTAAAAAAATATAACAACAAACATTAACATGATCTAATATTTCTGTCTTTAAAAACCAATTAATCTACCACTTGCAATGGATGTTTATCCAAACTTATGTGCATCAGAACGATTAAGAAAGCTATTATATTATTTTTATGGTAATATTTTTATTATTAACTTGCCAATAATTAACATAAGCAACAAACCATACCTGTCAACTATCGTTGGACCTTGGTGATAAACTGACAATACAATAAAAAATCATCTTTTCATCAAAGATATTTTGATTAACGGAGTAAACAAATCTTTATTTATTCATTTTAATCATCAAGTCGGCTGCTTTAAAACATTTTTTACAAAAAGGTTTGAATATAAACAAAACATAAGAACAACACATGTCTGTGTCTCCATTATTGTTGTAGTGGCCAATTCATAAAGAAACAACATAAAATATGACATGTAGCTTAAAACCCAATAAACTAATCCTTCGAATACTATTTGATACCATGGCTCTCTACTTACCTTTCTCCCCCATAAGCTATTAGTATTGAATTATTTTTATTTATATTTTACTTTTTAAAAAGCAAACTTGCGTACCATACCCACTACTTTACATCTTTAGTCCATGTTTGTCTTGGTTGAGAATTACCCAAAATCTGTTGCTAAATCATAAATGAACTATCTTGATCGATACCGCTAGGCTAATGACCTTTAGTTATATTCTACTTAAATTAGACTAGTAGTGTCATTATTTGTCTTAAAAAATTGGCACCACTTAGAATAAAGAGAAAATTTCATCATGCTTCTTAGTTCTATATTAGTATTGTCACTTGGTCATCTCATTAAGTCATTGTTAGATTGAACATAGGCTTATGACTTATCAATGGTTTAGATTATGAATTTGATCTTGATCCAATTCAACTCATTTTAACTGATGGATCAACATTAACATTGAAGTTTAAGGTTTCAACATTAAAATTGTATACTCAGTCATAATGGACTTGAATGAAGTTGAGCTTGTGCTTGAGTTATTCAAGTAGACACTTGAGTCAATTTTGAGTATATGAAATACTCTCATGACAAGCTTAATGGGCTACTTTATATTTCTAAGCGGGTACGAGGTTAAGTAAGAGGCTAGGAACGAGTAAGAAGCTAGGACCAAATAAGAGGTAAAAATCGTATCTATCAAACGCTCTACCTCTTACCGGACTCAGCAAGAGGCAAATCAAACAACCCCTAAATATTGAAATAATTGATCATGATAATTTAACTGTAATGCATTGAAGAAGACAAGACACATGCATTATCTTATCTTTTACTCCGTATTATTCTTCTTTCCAGAACTTTTTATTTTTCTTCAATTTTTCATGTTAAATTTTTTAAAAATTTGAAAGTATTTTTGACCAATATACCCTTAATAACAAATTCCCTGTTTAATTATATGTATGTACTAGCTTCAAAGCCCGCCCGATTGGGCGGGCATGTTTCAAAAAAAAATATAGAAAAATAACAAAAATATTAAATAACATAATAATTCATAATTGTAATAATAAGTTGGTACAAATTTAGATATATGAATAAATGTTACATAAAATTTATAGATGAAATAATACTTCTTTGTAAACGACATTTGTTGTTGAGTTAGTGTAATTGTCATCTTTGTCACAACAAATAACCTTCAATCCGTTCTTGTTCTTAACTCTTGTCTCAGCGACATAAAGTTGACCATGTGAGAACATTGGTTTTTTTGAAGAAACAAATCAACTTGCGACAATGTCTGACCTTGACTTTTATTAATAGTCATAACAAAGCAAACTTGAACATGAAATTGTCTCCGGTTCAATTTGAAAGACATCTTCATGTCGCAAGGACTAATAACCATGCGAGGGATAACGCAAATTGTACCAATTTCAACATATGTTGCGGTTGACCTGACATATTTATTGCCATCTCATGTAGCAGGTAAACGATAATAAGAGAAAATAATGAAGGTCATAAAACTTCGAATGACAAATTCATAATATAAAGGATAACTTCCTATCTTTCATGTTGGGAAAACCTCATTTTTTGTTGGTTTTGACTAAAATTTGATCAGTAGCCAGTAGGTACTTGATCAGAAAAAATTTGGTTAAAAAGTTAAACCAAAGTTCAACAATTATGGTTGTTGAAACAAATCAACAATGTTATATACATTATCCGGTCCATCCACCGAATAATTCTATATTCAGAGAAATAAAACAAAAACAAAACTTTATCGAAAATAGAAACTTTACGCTGTTTATTCTTGTGTAATTATTAAATTCATAACACCTTCTTTTTCCATATATGAAACTTAAACCATTTCCCTTCAAGCTAACTTTTAGGTTGAACTCTTGGGAACAAAATATGATCAGAGAGCTGGTCTGTTTTCACAAAAATCAGTTTTTATATTAAAACTTTTATTTTGCTATTGCCCTTCATTCTAATAATGCACATGAAAGATGAAAAATCTCATATTTTGGTTAGGATGTAGGCTTAAATATTTTGGTTAGGAACTTAATTTGTTACCTCAGATCTCCCTTATAAGCAATGCAAACCTCCCTTCACATATTCTCACTCTCATACAATTATACTCTTTGTTAACTGTCCATTTGCAGGAAATTTTAAACATATTTTCAATAACATTCTGAGTTGAAGTACATATCTTTGCAAGATTAAGTAATTTTAAAACTCAAAATAATCAAAGCAAATAATCAACAAATATTAACATTTTCGAAAAAGAAAAACAAATCAAATAAAAGATATTACTTTTCTTTTCTGTACGTCTTTGATATCGAACGGACTGAATCTCTAACACACTGAACATTGTCGGCGCCTGATTCAAGCAGTGTACATTGCCGGCATCGATCTATTAAATCTGCATCGTCAAGACAAACTTAGATTTGAATTAGAGGTTATATCTACTACACCGTGCAAGTGAATTAGGTTTTTAAAAAAATGAGAAGAATACGAACCTGATTGAAGGAGCTGTGAAGATTGTGCGTCGTTGCTAATTGTGTTTGAAAAACCAAATTCAACAAAAAAAAAACCTATAAACATTACTTAATATGTTCGAATCCATATAGTAGTATAAATGTTGAAATTAAACACAATTAGAGTAACATTTGCACTAAAAATGCAGGCTTCTCTTCTCTAGCCAATGCAATGATTATGCTCGGTATGTATGGCCTGATCCGATCTTCAAAATCGCAAACAAAATTTAATATGAAAATGAATTCAAGATTTTCTTCAAAGAGAGAACCATAAACATGAACATACAAAGTTGGCTTAATGGATGAGTGAAAATGAATCATTACCATGATGAAGACGACATCATTAGTCTAATGTTCAATTAAGCTTTTAGCGTACCTAGATTCATATTTTACTTTAAGATTAAGATTGTTTTTGAAGGATGATGACGTTACTTATGTTTTGTTCCGTAAATTACTCATTTATATTGGGTAGATTTTAAATACTATCAATGTGAATTTAAATTGCTCATTGTCTTGATTGAGATAATTTAGGAAACGGAATTTATTGTTCATTGTGTTAATTCGGTTTAATAGTAAAAAAGTAGAATATAATTCAAAATTATTGCAGATTAATAGGTGTTTGTTAAAACGAATTTTCCAGAAAAAAACACATATATCCTTGTTTATTTCTGTAGACAGGCCACATATTTTAAGAAAAAAATTAATTATATATTAAATATTAAAATTCAAATATATTGTTAATAAATTTCATATATATCGTTGGTAGTTCAAGAATCTCGGATGCATGGCTGGAAATTGCGGTACAATTTCAGTAAAATATTGGTTTGAATTTGCATCAACAGAATAAACATTTTTAAATGAATTAGCAGTATAATTCCTAAAAATGACAGAAGAACTTTTAGAGCAATAATTTCTGTATTTCCCTAAACCTTAAGGCTCAGAATATAACTCTTGCTTAATGCATTGATATTTGATAAAAAAAGGCCTAATGGCTAATGGGCAGTGTTTTAAAACCCTGGTTTGACGGATTATAATATTTGTTTTGTAACTTTTTAGGATTTTTTTTTTTTGCTTTTATATACCTTTTATATAACTAATTTAACATAAATATTCAATAGTATTGTAATTCGATTCAACCATTTTTAGAGCATTGACTGGTCCGATTCAAAATCCGACTTTTAAAACATTGCTAATGGGCCTATTTAATACTTTTAAATGTTATTTTAAGCCCAGAAAATCCCTGCATTTGAAGGCAAAATAAAATATAATCACTGTAACTCTGTAAGTATTATAAATGACTACACACATTTTTGGCCTACTTTACATGCTTCGCATTACACAAATTATTCCAAATGCCCACACTTTTATCAATAGAAAAATTGATTTATGTTTTTATAGACGTGAACTGCGTCCTAAATGTAATACTATTACTATGACTTCCAATTCTCCCAAAAAATGCATAAATAATATTTCATTTACAATAATATAACACAGAAGTTAAAAGAATATACAAAAACAATATTTAATAATACAGTAATCCAAAATAATTATCGGGTCAATTTGAAATTATATCAAAAAATAACGATCTACAAAACGAATAGTGTGAATCCAACGGCCAAAAATATGATCTGGACCAATTCCGACACTCCATTGTGGGTCCCGCTTGTATCCCTCTGACCAAATGACGGCCCAGTTGTTGAATTGTTATTAGGGTTTGTACCGTACAACACTTGGATGCCCTCAACGTCGTCTCTGGCTAGCTCTACTTTCCGTATTCCTGATGATATCATCGGAAACATGATCGCATCTTCAACCGATGAGTGTCCGAGACCTAACAGATGTCCGATCTCATGAACCGCCACTGATTCCAGATCCATCGCCGACGGAGATCCAGAAGCGAACACGTCGTCGATTCATCGAGCTCACCGGTAGCATTTAGATTATAATTGAGCTGGTAATTTTTAACCGCGGATTCAAGCGCATCATCGAAGTCATCGGTGAAGTTGCTGGTGTTGTTACCGATGTATCCAAAGTAATGGAAGTAGTTTTTAAGCTTTGAAATACCAGGAACTTGTTGACCGGAATGGCAGCCGGAGAGTTTGTTAAACATGTCCCAAGCACCGGCGGTTTTGTTTGGCAGGAAAGACGGTGGAATGGATGAAACATTGGGGAAAAAATGAGGGAAGGCGGTGATAATTTCAGTCAAGGTAGAATATAAGGATGATTTCGTTGGCCAATGGTGTAATTACACGTGGCAATATGGACCAATCAGGGAGCCCCAAACTGCTGAGTTGGCAAATGTAAATCAAATGTAGCCTCATATATAGGAGAAGATGTATTAATGTATATGTATATATACTTTGTTGGGATTTAGCTAAACGAATTGATGTTGGATCACTTGTTGCATTGATATATGTTCTTTTTTCCATTGAATCGTATAAATCATTTAGATCAAATCGGATAAGAATCAGGTACTATACAATCCGTTAACAATCCTCTAGAGAAGGTAATATTGGATCCGTTTATTTCAAATTAAAAATGCGCAAAAACATCTTGTATTTCGTATTTTACAATGAGAGTATTATGAGTTTATGACATGACAGTATGACACAACCATATCTTTTCCAACCAAGTAATTAACACCATACACAATAAATGGATATTAGTAGTTGGACCAAAAACTTCATTCTACCCATAATTAGTGTCCATTAGTAACTGCTACATTCATATTAATAGGTTTTTCTGGGATGGTGCGGTACAGATTCTGAATCAAACCTTACCGAAATTGATAGGACCAAACTCATAATGATGAAATTTCAAAAAACGAAAACTGAACCAATTAGATGTTTTCAGTTTGGTTCGTTTTCAGTCGGTTTTTTGTTCAGCTCAATTCGGTTTTTTCTGCCAAAATACTCACCTCTATCAATAAACGTCAGGGGTGAATGACCAAAAGCGCAAATTTTAGGCACGCATGCACTTCTTGGAAAATATAAACCAAACATGCATTTTCTCCAAAATCACATAAATTATTCTTGCAATTTATTCTAAACTAGTAGGTTTCCCTCCGCGCGATGCCGCCGGGGAATTTCATATAAAATCTAAAAAATGCATATTCTTACGAAGTGCATCCAATACAAATATTTAGAGGATAATATTCTATAATTGAAATATAAAAAAAGTCAACAAAGAAAAAAGTTGATAAATAGATCAAGAAAAATATGTAGAAAAAAAAAGTTGCAAAAACAAAAAAATATTTAACCAAAAAAGTATTAAAAACAACCTAAATAATTGAAACAAAAAGGCTTAAAACAAAAAAAAAAATATTTAAAAGTTAAATTTAAGAGGAAAAAATGTAACTTTTACAAAGTTAAAAAAAATAGGTAAAAAGTTTGATGGAAAAAATTCTAGATATTAAATGTTAAAGTTAAGGGTAATAATTGTAATTTTAGAAAAATTAATGTTCAGGGTGCAAAATGTAATTTAAGCAAACCTGGAAAAAAGGAAAAACAAACAATTGTACTTGCTAGAGTCGAACGGTCATTAATACGGAAGCCTTACCACCCCGCTAGAACTCCATATCTGATTAAGTTCGGGCTTTAAGTAATAAATAACGAAACTTGGCTAGAAGACAAAATTTTACTGTTCACCCCATGTTAAATGTTATATACTACTATATAATATGGTTTAATAGGAATGAACACCCCACCCCACACAACATTCTCTCCCTTTTTTTTCTTTTCAAAAGGATATTCACGTTATAATGAGTTCTCTAAGATTAGCCAAGTTTTGGCCGTGTTATACGTGACCTAATCGTTAACGTGACCATTTTTTAATCTTTCCCTAATCATTAATAAATATTCAAACATGATAAAAAAAACCTTTAAAAATTCATTTGTAGCGCTTACCACTTCTTCATTCTCTCATATATTAATGATGAACTAGAAGTTAGGTGATGGAAAAACTAGTATCGATAACAATTTTAATGTTCAAAAATAGAGATATAAATGAATCTCGAAAGATTATCATCGCGTATACGAACCCTTTAATATACCGGATTAAGAATGGGAATATGCTTATCATATTCTTATACGATCTAAAAATATATTAGTTGATTAATAAGTAAATGATTTTTTATGTTTGTTTAATGGTGAAATAGGATCGTGATTATGTATTTCCATATTCTTAATTCAACACATTTCTCTTACGCATAAAATTTTATTTCAGATCCTTACTCTTCGGTGGTTGTTTCTCCTTTTTTAATAAATAAAAAATAGCCTTTAAACCCCAAATGTCCAAAATAGACATAGTATAACGTAACGAGATTCTAAATTTCTAATATTCAAACCAAAATTGTCAAAGCATGATCCAAACGGGATCTGCAAAACGACAATTCCTATTATACTGTATGAAACAAATGCCTAGTCTTCTTTCAGAAAAGATTATCATTCAAAATTAAATTTTGGGTTTTGTTAATAACAACTTTAAACGTTGTAATTAAGAGGTTAATACATGCAAAAAATTTTGGTACTTTACATACACAGAGGCGGATGCACAAGATTATGTCATACGGGCCTTAAATAATTCTAAACAAAGCATAATACATAATTAGCAACGCGAAACAATTTTAAAATATCTTATCTGTAGCTAAACAGCATTATACATTCTTAAAAACATTATTAAACAATGCAAAATAACTTTTAAAATGACCCTAAACAACATTAAACAACCTAAAAACAATATGAAGAACTAAATAAAACAATAAAATTATCTTTGTTATTTTATTTGAGTATATAAAATTTCAGTAACTTGTAAAATTGTCGATCATATATACTAACATTGGCATATCGGACCATATTCATCTTCATCGAAAACTCAACGTATAGTAACATTGTCTTACCATGATTTGAATCTTGGTAATACCATCACGCCTGTCAGGATCGATTAACTATGAATTAGTTAATAAACACCTTTAGATCTAATTGATGATAGAAGTTACAACGGATTAACACTATATCAATATAATTAAGAACGATGAACTGTAAGAACAATATGTAATAATATTAAGAACACAGTTTCACAAAAAGCTTCAATGTATATTATTGATTAACAATACACACGTACGTTTACAATTCGTAAGGAGCTATATATAATAGTCCTTGAAGCCTAACTATTTACCCTAGTTATTCTAGGACTTGATTTACATTGAATAATAAAAGATATACATTGAATAACATTCTATAACTAACTCTGCGAAGATCTCGGACTTGATATGCTTCCAAAACGCGTACCAGTAGTAATACCATTCATCAGTAGTAAATAAGCATCGTCAGTAGTAACTCTGGTAATCAGTAATAAGTCCAAAACCATCATCAGTAGTAACTACTATGATCAGTAGTATCTTCAATATGTGCATGATCAGTAGTAAGCTAGTTATAGACTTCACCAGTATCAACTCATCAGTAGAAAGTGTTTCTGCCCCATCAGTAACAACCATAGTCTTCATCAGAAATAACTATGATCAGTACTAACTGCAGCATCAGTAATAAGTTGAACTGTGATCTGCTCCAACAATCTCCCCCTAAACTTATTGATTCTCTTTTAATCAATTAAGTTTCTTTTGTTCTTCTTCTTCCCTCTTTCTTTTCTCTAAGGTTCTTTGATTCTGTTGATGTCTTTGTTCAATAATGTATTTGCTGTTTTTCTTTGTAAAATAGTTCAATTTGTTCTGGAACATTACAGCATCATATGGTTTCATCATAGAGTTTGTGAATATCTGATACATAACCTTTTCAGAGTGTGGATATTCTTTTTTGTACGACCCGAATTTTGTAAATAAATAAATTGTACAAAAATATGTTAAATAAGGATAATTCGTTTAAAGAGCGTAGGAATTGGTTTCGTGTCGTTTGGACACCGTACGAGAAAGTTATGGGCGAAACCGGGTCGAGCCAAAGATCAAAAAGTGCAGCCCTAGCTGCTTAGAAAGTTCACGGCGCGAACCCGAGTTCGCGATCGCGAACTCGGTAAAGAGATTTTGGACATTGGTCGCGAAGTAGTTCGCGTGGGGTTAGCGATCGCTAACTATGCGGGTGCTATGAAGAGTTAGCGACGCGAACTAGTTCGCGTCGCGAGGTCCGGTCGTGCAGCATTAAAGACGGGTTTGAGCTCATTAAATGCAAAGATAAAACCCTAGTTTCTTCTCTCGAGTTTGTGGACGATTTTGGGTGTAAACCACCATTTGGAGCTGATTCCTTCATCAAATCTTGGTGATTCTTGTTCCTAGTTGAAGATCTAAGGTAAATCTCCATCTCTCTTGTGTTAAAAGTCTTAGATTTGAGTATGGAAGCTTGAATCATAAACCCTAGTTATGGATTTGTTCATGAATGGTTAAATGGAAGTGAAATAACTTAGATCTATGGTATTTTAGCAAGGAAAATGTGGTCATGTTATGAATACATAAAAATATGGTGATTTATGAACTTAGGGTTTGGTAATTTTGGGAAAATGGTGCTAGTAGTTAACTAGCCATAGATTATGTAGTTAGTATAGATGAATAATGCAAACCATTGTATTGGTTTTGATATAGATTGTCGGTTGGAGGATTTGAGGCATTCAGATCTTGGAAAGTGATATTGGTGTTCAAGGAAACACAACATTGGATAAGCTTGGCAAAGGTGAGTACATGTGAACTTTCAAACTGGGTACATAGCTAGTAAATGTTTTTATGATGAAATGATTTTTATCGAGTCCTTAAGTAATTTAATTATTTATGTGATTTATGATGAATTGCTTATATGATGATGAAATGATTAATTGAATGAGAAATGATGGAGCTATAGGCTCATAATGATAAGAGAAAAGTGATGATGATGATGTTGATGTCCCTAGGGCCGTAGTAGATTGGAGGCATTCCGGTTATTACGGTACCTTAAGGTTAGTGGTAGATTGGAGGCATTCCGATTACCCAATACCTATGAGTCCCGGTAGATTGGAGGCATTCCGATTACCGTGGAAATGACGGTCTTGATAGATTGGAGGCATTCCGATTATCTTGACATTGGCCAATGATGAAAGTGATAAAGTGACCCAAAACAAACTTAGTAATATTATTTTAAGATTAAATGATATTATTTGACTATTTATTTATCGGGCCTAAAACCCATGTATCTCACGAGGCAATTTTGTCTCACGTACTATGTTTGTGTTTTTGCTATGTACTCAGGTTCGGGATCGAAGATCTAGGAGGCCCGTTTAGAAGAGGCCTTGTTGAGATTAGCTCGGTGTTGATGATTAGAGTCCTTATCCTATGGTTAAGATATAATTTGTAACACCGTTTTTGTAAACTCTGATAATCTCGAACAAGAAACCTTTTCGTTTTTGTAAAACTGGCATTTGATGTTGATACAATATTATGTATTTTTGAATTAAATGGTATTTAAATGTTGTTTTGAAAATTGAGGTGTTACAACTTGGTATCAGAGCTATATTTTAAGTGAACTAGGTTGAGTTGACCATCCTAGACTTAAACTGAGCTAGTAGGACCGTAGGTTCCATAGGATACCCGTGAAATGGCTATTGAGACCTTAAGTGTAGGTTCAATAGGGTTGACCTTGGAGGATTAGGTCATGTTTGGTTTTGGGACGGTCAATGTTACCGTTACTTTGATAAATTGACTTCTAATTGATTAATGTCTTATTATAGCAAAATGGTGAGAACTAGAAGTACAAGAGGCCCACTTGATCAAGGCCAAGATTCGAATAACATTGTCGAACCGGTGTTTGGTCCTCCACCTCGGGAAGGGGAGGAAAATTCGGGTGTTGAAAGGAATACTCACACCCCGGTCACCGTAGAACACCTCCAAACTATGTTCAATCAAATGAGGGACATAGTGAACGAGGATGTGAACCGACTTCTCAATGAGCATAGGGCACGTGAAAGGCGGGAGGAATCTCCACCCCGCACGAAGAGCAAGTCGAGTAGCGTTGCTCAAACTGAAAAGTCTTCAACTGAGGAAGAAAGTGACCCGAGCCGAGGGAAAGAAAGGGTTGTACTTATAAGAGTTTTATGGCTTTCAAGCCCGATAACTACTATGGTAGCTCCGAACCGAAAGTCACGATCTGTTGGATCCGTGAAACCGAACAAGTCCTTGAAGCTAGTAAATGCAAGGAAGGTGATATGGTGATTTATGCTTCCCGGTTGATGAAGGATGAGGCCCTCGTGTGGTGGGATACCTTGTATGAAACGTTGGGAAAGAGGGCGATGTACAAGATGACTTGGGATGAGTTTGTGAAACGGTTGAAGGCAAAGTTTTGCCCCGAGAGAAACTTAGAAAAACTTCAAGAAGAATTCGTTCATTTGAAGAAAGGTAATTTGAGTGTCGATGAGTACACTAAGAAATTCACGGGATTAATCCCGTTTGTGATCAAATTGTATCCGGATGAGAGATCCCGGATTGTTCGTTATGCTAATGGACTCCCGTGGGAGTATGAATTGGAGGTTAAAAGGGCCGCCACACTCGATGAGGCTATCGGTGCGGCGAGAAATGTTGAAGAGGTTGGCCAAAGAAGAATCAACGAGAGGCCAAAGTTTGAAAAGTTTGAAAAGAGGAAGTTTGAAGGGAGCTCGGGTTCGGTGAAGAGAGGAAAGTTCACCCCGACCTTCTCTAAACAAACAAGTGTGGGTGCTTGTAAGAAGTGTGGCAAAGACCACAAAGGAGAATGTTTGGTGGATACGAAGTCATGTTTCAAATGTGGAAGACCGGGGCATATGGCAAGGGATTGCCGGGCCAAACCGTTGGATGAAATCGAGTGCTATTCGTGCCATGAAAAAGGGCACTATAGCAATGCATGCCCGAAGAAGGGAAGTGAGACCATGGTGTCGACCGCTCAAAAGAAAGCGGAGCCGACAAAGGTCAAGGGACGGTCCTTCCAACTTACCCGAGAAGAAGCCAAGGAGGCCCACGATGTCGTTTCAGGTACCCTACTCGTAAATTCTATTCCCGCCCGGATCTTATTTGACTCGGGTGCTACTTATTCGTTTGTGTCACATGATTTTGTTGTGATGTTGAATGTGCCATTAGAACTTCTTGATGAAATTTATGATATAGAAATTGCGGATGGTAAAACCTCCATAGTTCAACATATGTGTCGGAATTGTGAATTGGAAATAGATGGGAGAAAGTTTAAGGTGAATTTATTACCCATGGAAATTGCGGGTTTTGATATAGTTATAGGTATGGATTGGTTGGGTGAGAATCAAGCAAAGATTTTATGCGGGAAGAAGATAGTCTCGATAAGGACTCCCGACAATGAAAAAGTTTATGTGTATGGTGAGAGACGACACCATTTGCCATGTCTTATGACCGCGGTTAAAGCTAGGAAATGTTTAGCCAAAGGATGTTCGTCCTTTTTAGCATATGTGTTAGATGGAAGGAAAGAGAAGAAGTCGGTGGAAAATGTAAAGGTGATTCGGGATTTTCCCGAGGTATTTCCCGACGATTTACCGGGATTGCCACCGGAGAGGCAAGTAGAATTCCGTGTTGATTTAGTTCCGGGAGCGACGCCAATAGCTCGTGCTCCATACCGTTTGGCTCCCACCGAAATGCGGGAATTGATGTCCCAATTGCAAGAGTTACTCGACAAAGGATTTATTCGTCCAAGTTCATCTCCTTGGGGTGCGCCCGTATTGTTTGTTAAGAAGAAAGACGGTTCAATGAGAATGTGCATCGACTACCGAGAGTTGAACAAGATGACTATTAAGAACCGATACCCCTTGCCTAGAATCGACGACTTGTTCGATCAACTTCAAGGTGCCGACTATTTCTCGAAGATCGATTTGAGATCGGGTTACCATCAAGTTCGAGTGAAGGAAGGAGATACCGAGAAGACGGCGTTTCGTACTCGTTATGGGCATTACGAGTTTTTGGTGATGCCATTTGGGTTGACTAATGCACCGGCCATTTTTATGGATCTTATGAATCGGGTTTGCAAACCATTCCTCGACAAGTTTCTTATCGTATTTATTGACGATATTCTTATTTATTCAAAAACCAAAAAAGAACACGAGAGTCATCTAAGACAAACGTTAGAAGTGCTACAACGAGAGAAATTGTATGCTAAGTTTTCTAAATGTGAATTTTGGATTCGAGAAGTCCAATTCCTTGGTCATGTCGTGTCCCGAGAAGGAATCAAAGTTGACCCGTCAAAAATTGAAGCGGTTATGAAGTGGGAACCGCCACGAACTCCAACCGAAGTGAGAAGTTTTCTCGGCCTTGCCGGATATTACCGTCGATTTATTCAAGACTTTTCCCGAGTGGCAACACCACTCACATTGTTGACCCGAAAGAGTAGTGAGTTCGTGTGGGGAGAAAAGCAAGAAAGAGCATTCGCCACATTGAAAGAAAAATTGTGTAACGCCCCGGTTCTCACGTTACCCGAAGGGATGGAAGACTTCGTCGTGTATAGTGATGCTTCACATAAAGGTTTGGGTTGTGTTTTGATGCAACGGGGGAAAGTGATTGCCTACGCCTCGAGACAACTAAAGAATGCGGAAGAAAGATACACAACTCACGATTTAGAATTGGCGGCGATAGTGTTTGCTTTGAAGTTATGGAGACACTACTTGTATGGTACAAGGTGTACGTTGTATACGGATCACAAAAGTCTTCAATATGTTTTCACTCAAAAAGACCTAAATATGAGGCAAAGAAGATGGATCGAATTGATACAAGATTATGATTGTGAAATTGTCTACCATGCGGGGAAGGCCAACGTGGTAGCCGACGCCTTGAGCCGAAAAGTATATGAAAAGCCGATTAAAGGAAAGCTAACACGTATTGAAGTAGTATCGAGTATAGTAGAACGAATCAAGAATGCCCAACGGGAAGTGATGGAAAAAGATGAGTTAAGGCAAGAACGATTGGGAAAGAACCAACATTTTGTGGAAAACAAGCAAGGGTTGAAAACCGTTGGTGGTCGAATATGGGTTCCCAAGTTCGGGGGTACCCGAAAGGAGTTATTAACCGATGTTCATAAGTCTAAGTATTCGATCCACCCGGGAAGTACAAAAACGTATCAAGATATGAGGAAGATGTATTGGTGGCCCGGGATGAAGGCAAGAGTGGCAAAGTATATTTCTAAGTGTGCCACATGTGCACAAGTAAAAGCCGAGCATCAAGTACCTTACGGGGTAGCTCAATCGTTACAAATCCCGGCCGGAAAATGGGATGATATAACAATGGATTTTATTGTTGGATTGCCAAAAACGAGCAAGAATCACGACGCCATTTGGGTCATAGTTGACCGGTTGACCAAAAGTGCGTTATTCTTGGCAATTCGGGAAACCATGCCACTTGAGAAGTTGGCAAAGTTGTATGTGGATGAAGTAGTAAGACTTCATGGAGTCCCGTTGTCGATTGTGTCCGATAGAGACGCGAGGTTTACCTCGAGATTTTGGAGATCGTTGCAAGAGGAGTTGGGAACGAAGTTGCGGTTGAGTACGGCTTACCATCCGCAGACCGATGGTCAAAGTGAGAGAACTATCCAAACGGTTGAAGATATGCTAAGATCGTGTGTGCTAGACTTTGGGGGTAAATGGGACGAACATTTACCGTTAGTAGAGTTCTCCTACAATAATAGTTACCAGTCGACCGTTAAAATGCCGCCTTATGAGGCGTTGTATGGAAGGAAATGTAGGACCCCATCGTGTTGGCTTGAGGCGGGTGAGACGAAACTCACGGGTCCCGAGATTGTGAAGTTGACCAATGAAAAGATTGGGATAATCCAAACCAATATGAAAATTGCCCAAGATCGACAAAGAAGCTACTCGGGTTTGAAAAGGAGGCCATATGATTTGAACGTGGGAGACATGGTGATGTTGAAAGTATCGCCTTGGAAAGGCGTGATGCGGTTTGGTAAGAAAGGCAAATTGAGCCCAAGGTATGTTGGCCCGTTTAAGATTTTGAAACGGGTCGGTTTGCAAGCTTTCAAGTTAGAACTCCCACCCGAACTTCAAGGTGTTCACGATACGTTTCATGTAAGTTATTTGAAGAAGTTCGTGGGAGAGGTTGAAAATATAATTCCGTTACAAGAGTTGCGGGTTGATGCCCCGAACCGATTGGTTGAGGAACCCGAAGCCATACTAGAGTCAAAAACCAAGAAACTTCGGAATAAGGAAATTGAATTGGTGTTGGTCAAGTGGAAGCATTCACTTGGGCCGAACTTGACTTGGGAAGTCAAGGACGAGATTCGGAAAAGATACCCGAACTTTGTGAATTATGATGAGATTCCGAGGACGGAATCTCCTTAAGGGGTGGATAGTTGTAACGACCCGAATTTTGTAAATAAATAAATTGTACAAAAATATGTTAAATAAGGATAATTCGTTTAAAGAGCGTAGGAATTGGTTTCGTGTCGTTTGGACACCGTACGAGAAAGTTATGGGCGAAACCGGGTCGAGCCAAAGATCAAAAAGTGCAGCCCTAGCTGCTTAGAAAGTTCACGGCGCGAACCCGAGTTCGCGATCGCGAACTCGGTACAGAGATTTTGGACATTGGTCGCGAAGTAGTTCGCGTGGGGTTAGCGATCGCTAACTATGCGGGTGCTATGAAGAGTTAGCGACGCGAACTAGTTCGCGTCGCGAGGTCCGGTCGTGCAGCATTAAAGACGGGTTTGAGCTCATTAAATGCAAAGATAAAACCCTAGTTGCTTCTCTCGAGTTTGTGGATGATTTTGGGTGTAAACCACCATTTGGAGCTGATTCCTTCATCAAATCTTGGTGATTCTTGTTCCTAGTTGAAGATCTAAGGTAAATCTCCATCTCTCTTGTGTTAAAAGTCTTAGATTTGAGTATGGAAGCTTGAATCATAAACCCTAGTTATGGATTTGTTCATGAATGGTTAAATGGAAGTGAAATAACTTAGATCTATGGTATTTTAGCAAGGAAAATGTGGTCATGTTATGAATACATAAAAATATGGTGATTTATGAACTTAGGGTTTGGTAATTTTGGGAAAATGGTGCTAGTAGTTAACTAGCCATAGATTATGTAGTTAGTATAGATGAATAATGAAAACCATTGTATTGGTTTTGATATAGATTGTCGGTTGGAGGATTTGAGGCATTCAGATCTTGGAAACTGATATTGGTGTTCAAGGAAACACAACACTGGATAAGCTTGGCAAAGGTGAGTACATGTGAACTTTCAAACTGGGTACATAGCTAGTAAATGTTTTTATGATGAAATGATTTTTATCGAGTCCTTAAGTAATTTAATTATTTATGTGATTTATGATGAATTGCTTATATGATGATGAAATGATTAATTGAATGAGAAATGATGGAGCTATAGGCTCATAATGATAAGAGAAAAGTGATGATGATGATGTTGATGTCCCTAGGGCCGTAGTAGATTGGAGGCATTCCGGTTATTACGGTACCTTAAGGTTAGTGGTAGATTGGAGGCATTCCGATTACCCAATACCTATGAGTCCCGGTAGATTGGAGGCATTCCGATTACCGTGGAAATGACGGTCTTGATAGATTGGAGGCATTCCGATTATCTTGACATTGGCCAATGATGAAAGTGATAAAGTGACCCAAAACAAACTTAGTAATATTATTTTAAGATTAAATGATATTATTTGACTATTTGTTTATCGGGCCTAAAACCCATGTATCTCACGAGGCAATTTTGTCTCACGTACTATGTTTGTGTTTTTGCTATGTACTCAGGTTCGGGATCGAAGATCTAGGAGGCCCGTTTAGAAGAGGCCTTGTTGAGATTAGCTCGGTGTTGATGATTAGAGTCCTTATCCTATGGTTAAGATATAATTTGTAACACCGTTTTTGTAAACTCTGATAATCTCGAACAAGAAACCTTTTCGTTTTTGTAAAACTGGCATTTGATGTTGATACAATATTATGTATTTTTGAATTAAATGGTATTTAAATGTTGTTTTGAAAATTGAGGTGTTACATTTTTCATACAAATAAAGCTCACATCTTTTGCTTGACCTTTCAAAGAAGTACATATTTGCAGTTGGTATTACATTCCAAGCATAAACATTTTCTGGATTTGTAAATAGTTCTGGGTAGTTATCTGGATAAAATGCAGCATCAATCATTCTTGTTAAGTATCCAGCACCAGACTCTTTCCATGATTTCTTTGTCATCCTTGGTTTTCCAATGATCAGAAGTTTAATAACATCACTTCTTGAACAGGATCTGATCAATGGTAACCATCCAGTAAATCTTTGTACAGCTTTGTCTTCCCTTACAATCTCTATAACATTGTTAGGCATAACTCTCCAATTGATGATTGGATTGTTTTGTATGGGAGCAACAGGTACTTCAAGAACATGAATAATTTGTTCTGTTTTTGACTTCTTTTGAGTACTCTGTTCTTGAGTAATAGCCTTTCTTTTCTTTGATTGGGGAGTTGAGGATTCACCAGTAGTTGATATACTACCAGCTTTAATTAAACTTGGACTGATTGGAATTAAGGCTTTTGATTTCTTTTCTTCTTCAGCTTCTTGTTCAGCCAAATCTTTCTTCTTGACAGTGCAATATTTTTCTACAATTGTGATCATTTTCATTCTGCCAAAGGACTTTGCATTGTGCCCTTTTGATTTGAGAAATTCAATCATATTGGTCTTCTGTTCAAATACATCATCTGTTAATTCACTTTTAGTTCTTTTGCATTCAGATACCAGATCTTCAAGACATTTTATATGTTCTTCTTCAACTTTTCTAAGTCTTTTGAATTCTGCTTTTTGAGCTTCCAACTGGATATCTGTTATTTGAACAGGTATTTCTGATTCTTGAGATTTCTTCTTTTTCTTTTCCTCAAGAGCTTGATACATAGCTTTGTGCTTCACCTTCCATCTTGATTGTTTATCAGCTCTGACAAGATTGATTTTGTTTACCATGTAGTGACCTAGTGCTCTGTTAGGGTAATCTTCATCATAAATTTCTTTACCCTTTCCAATACAAGCTGAAGGTGGAGGTGGAATATATTTCATATCAGGGACACCTCTGATTATTATTGATGGAGAAAATAATCTAAGTTCATGCTCTGCAAGAATTTTTTGGATGTTGAGGAAGTGAGCATTCATCAGCTTCAAACCAGTTCACATTATCATCAATGTCAGGTATGATAAGTGGTTGATTAGGTGTTGGTGGTTTGGTGATGATTTCAAAACGTTCCCTTTCAATTAGCTCTGGTAAATTTAGTTCTTCCTCTTCAGTAGTAACCAAGGTAGTTACTACTGGTGTGACTTCAGGAATTACTACTGATAGGGCATCAGTAGTGTTTGGTGCAGTTATTTCCTCTTCTTGATTTACTACTGCTATGATATCAGTAGTAGGAATTACTACTGGTTCTTCTTGTTGAGCTTGTTCTTCCATAGGAGCAGTAGTAGTAGCCTCATCATCAATATCCATCTTTTCTAGGCCTTCATCAACTGTTGTTTCTTTGAGATTGAGGAGAGAAGTTGCTGCTGCTGCAATGGATTCATCTATCATGGTTTGAATATTGTCCTTCTCCCCCTTAGTGAGCTCAACTGGTGGAGCATCACTATTTTCAACCTTCTTTTTCAACTTTCTAATAATTCTTGTTTGTTGAAGAAGCCTGTGCTCATACATTCTCATTCTCTTGTTGATGGTATTGTTATGCTTCTTCATTACTGTCATTGTTTTTCCCTGATTGGTGAGATATTTAAGGCAGTCATGTACAGTGGATTCAAGGTATCCCAACCTATCCGTCAATTGTGTTTGTTTAATACTGCCCTCACTCCATCTAGCAAGATCATCGGGCTCACTAATAGGTACATTGACTTTAAGGTTTTCCATCCTTTCCGTCAATTCAACAGTTTCAGGTCTACCCTCATCACTTCTTGGTGATGAAATGGGTTGTTTGGACATTCTCTTCTTCCTAGAAGAAGCAGTAGTGCCCCCTTGTGGTTTCTTGGCACCGGGGTCCTCTCAGTAATTCCTCAAAAGAGTCATCACTTAGAGTTGCCGAGGTCTGGGTCTTAGTGATGTTCTCACTTTCCTGTGCACCCACCTTTGGGGCATCAGTAGTGAGAGCCCTTTCCTCATGTCCTCTCTCCTCCTTGGAGGACAACTCTTGGAGCCTGGGGTTTGACTCAATTTGTCCCCTGGTGTCCTTTAAGGAAGATTTCTTCCTTTTATAATGTTTCTGGATTGATTTGGTCAAAGGTCGGTCATCTACAGAGTGAAGAGTAGCACTCTGCAGATTTAAATCATGTTCCCGGGACACATTCAGGACATCTAATTGAGTTGGTGATTGAGTGGCTATTTGGGGTGGTGTTTGGGCTGTATTTGGGGGTGATGGAGTGGGTTGAGGTTCAATTGGGGTTGTATCTTTGATTGAACCCTCTCCAATGTGTTGTTGATCTTTGATCATGTTAGGAAACAGAGGGGTTTCCTTGCCCGAAAATTTAAATTGTTTTCTCATATTAGAGAAAACTTTCTTGTCCAACTCAGGAATTATAAAAATGTTTTTTGGAGTTGACAAGTTTTGTAATTCACAGTTTAAGATATGTTGAAGAAATCTGGGATACATTAAAAATTTTGAAGCACTAAGATTTCCCAACATACCTTCAAAAATCATATTTGAAAAATTAAATACTTGGTCTGTGCATAAACAAACAACAGCAGATGCTATTGATTTGTTAAACTCATTCCAGGTACTTCTTTTAGGAGAAATACAATGTTGAATGTTATGAACAAGAAATTTCCATTGTGGGGAGAGAAGACCCTTTTGAAAAGTGACAATGTCAAGTCTTCCCTCATATCCCATTTTACTTAAAATTTCAACAATGTATTCCTTAGGAAGAGAAAACATACATGCATCGTCATGTAGTTATAGATGGTGTCGGATGGATTGTTCAGTTATAGTGACAGTTTTTCCATCCACGGTTGATTTGATCATAGACATCGTCGACGCTTCGGTTCGTTCAGCATTTGTCCAGAAATCAACCAAGTGTTGTTGATATGCTTTCGGATTTACAGTTAAAGCAAACTTGATGTATGAGTTCTTCAAGAATTGTACGATTGGACGAAAGTCTTTTGTGCCGTCTGGATTCTTTAGGAATGCACACATATTGTGAAATTATTTGAGTATTTAAGATTTGTTTGAACATCAAGAGATTGTAGAGTTGCCATTGTTGTTGATTTTGAGAAGTTTTGATCGTTTGATTTGAGAGAAATAAGCAAGAATTTTGTTACTGATGCAGGGTTTATGAGCGCGAGTTAGGGTTTATCGAGAGGATTTAGCAAATCAATGAAAGGATAATGCTAAACTAATCGACTTCAGCTATTTATATCTTACGATTTATCCTGCAAAAATACTAAATTGCCCTTCGAATCATAACACAACGGCTATTTTTATGGGGGTTAGTTTGGTAATTTGATAGTTGAAAGACCAGTAGTAAATTAGATGCCAGTAAGAGAACGTCAGTAGTAACTAAGAACGTCAGTAGTAACTAAGGATTTTGACATCAGTAGGAACTATTGACATCAGTAGTAACCACCAGCACACAAGACCAGTAGTATATGTGGACACCAGTAGTACTGTCTTACTAGTAGGATTTATGTATACCTAATACACACCAGTAGTAGTGACCTACCAGTAGTATTTTGTGCACACGCCTACATACCAGTAAAGCAGACCTACCAGTAGTAAAACACTTAAACAAATAAATAACTTTTTACAACAAAAACTTTTACACATGATTTTGAGTGAGAAATTAATTTATTAAAATCATTCCAATACTGCTAACCAAGAAGCTGAATCTTCCTACATCAAATGCTTTTGTAAAAAGATCTGCTAATTGATTGTCAATATGAATTTTAACTACTTTGATTAACTTCTTTTCATTGCAGTCTCTTATAAAGTGAAATCTTATTTCAATGTGTTTAGTTTTAGAGTGTTTTACTGGATTGTTCACAATACTAATAGCACTTTGATTATCAATAAAAATGGGAGTTTTAAGGATAGAGATACCAAAGTCTAGCAGTTGGTTTTGAATCCAAAGTACTTGAGCACAACAGGCAGATGCAGCTACATACTCTGCTTCAGCAGTTGATGTTGATTCATTTGTTTGTTTCTTGCATTGCCATGACACCAGTCTTGATCCAAAGAATTGACATCCACCAGTAGTGGACTTTCTATCTTGACATTCACCTCCATAGTCACTATCTGTGTAGGCTATGAGTTCAAAGGGTGAATCATGTGGATACCATAGACCAAGTGATGGTTTGCCTTTCAAGTATCTGATTATTCTTTTGACAGCCTGCAAGTGTAGTTCTTTAGGTCTTGCTTGATATCTTGCACACACACAAACACTATACATAATGTCAGGTCTTGATGCAGTTAAGTACATCAAAGAGCCTATCATTGATCTATATAAGTGTTCATCTACATCCTCCCCCTCAGCATCAGGATGTAGGTGTTTGTGTGTTTCCATTGGTGTACTTGCACTCTTGCAGTCTTTCATATCAAACTTCTCCAAGATGTCTTTAACATATTTTGATTGGTTTATCAAAATACCATCTGTTCATTGATTGACTTGGAGTCCAAGGAAGAAGTTCATTGGACCCATGGAGCTCATCTTGAATTTGATTTGCATGAGATTTTCAAACTCTTTACATAATGAATCATTTGTTGATCCAAAAATGATATCATCTACATAGATTTGCACCAGTAGTATATCATCTTTGACCTTTCTTGTAAACAGAGTTTTGTCAATTGCTCCTCTTTTGAAGTCATTCTTCAGTAAGTATGATGATAATGTATCATACCATGCTCTTGGTGCCTGATGTAGGCCATATAGAGCTTTATCTAGTTTGAATACATAGTCACCATGTTTTGGATCTTCAAAACCTGGAGGTTGGCATACATATACTTCTTCTTCAATTTTTCCATATAGGAAAGCACTCTTTACATCCATTTGATAGACTTTAAACTTCTTGTATGAAGCATATGCTAGGAATATCCTAATTGCTTCAATTCTAGCAACGGGAGCATATACTTCATCATAGTCTATTCCTTCTTCTTGAGTGTATCCTTGGGCTACAAGTCTGGCTTTGTTCTTAATCACTATACCTCTTTCATCTTTCTTGTTTCTAAAGATCCATCTTGTTCCAATGGCTCTTTTTCCTTTAGGTAGAGGTACAAGTGTCCAAACAGCTTGTAATTTGAATTGAAGGAGTTCTTCTTGCATTGCCTCAATCCAGTTTGAATCCTTCATTGCTTGTTGAATCTTCTTTGGTTCATCCTGAGACAGAAAGCATTCAAACATACATTCATTAGCAATTAAACTTATGTTACACATGTTTGCAGTTAGACTTTTGTGTAATTTGCTTCTTGTCTGCATGCTTGAGTTCACATCACTAAGGACTTGATCCAAAGGATGATTCTTCTCAGTTCTTGTGCCATGAACTTTATCAACACATAGTTGGTTTTCAAGATTGGACTCATTTGCTTCAGGAGATTGTTCCTCTTGAGGTTCTTCATTGTCATTGATGTTTGGTTCATCATCATTTGCTGGTTCATAGTTACTACTGGGATCAGTAGTATTTAGGTTGTTACTGGGATCAGTAGTATTTGGAGAATTTAGGTTATTGCTAGAATCAGTAGTATTATGAGTACTATTACTGGTACCAGTAGTATTTGAATTACTACTGTCCTCATTGTCTGAATCACTACTGCTCTCAGAATCTGAGTTATTACTGTCCTCAGTATTAACTGTGGGAACAGTATCAACTACTATGTATCTCATCTCTTCTTGACCAGTATTGAAAGGTGATGTTCCTTCCTTTTGAGTATGACAATTTGAATCACCTGCATTTATATCCATGTTAGTGTTAAAGGATTTGGTTAGATTGTCTATGTTAAATAGCCAATCTGGACCATTTCCTTGTTCATTAGGAATATTCTCATTAAAGGATACATTGATGCTCTCTTCAATAATCCTTAATCTTTTGTTGAACACTCTGTATGATTTGCTTTGAGTAGAGTATCCCACAAATATTCCATCATCAGCTTGCAGTCAAATTTACCAATTTGTTCTCTTGTAATCAGAATAGTACAAGGACAACCAAATGATTTTAAGAAACTTATGGACGGTTTTCTTTTATTAAAAAGTTCATATGGTGTTTTATGATGTGGCTTAACTATTAATACTCTGTTTTGTACATAACAGGCAGTATTAACAGCTTCAGCCCAAAAAGTGATTGGTAATTTTGAATCTGCTAACATTGATCTTGCTGCTTCAATGATGGTTCTATTTCTTCTTTCAGCTACACCATTTTGCTGAGGAGTTCTAGGAGAGCTGTATTGCCTGTCAATACCTTTAAGATCACAAAAGTTAATTAAGTTAGCATTTTTAAATTCTGTGCCATTATCACATCTTATGGCTTTAACTTTTTGATCAGATGTGTTCTCCAGTTTAACAATTAAATTCTTGATGAGTTCACTTGTTTCATCTTTTGTCCTGAGAAAGAAAATCCATGTATATCTGGAAAAGTCATCAGTAATAACAAGACAATATTGTTTCTTTCCAATACTCATTACATTTGTAGGTCCAAAAAGGTCCATATGTAAGAGTTGTAAAGGAACAGAAATAGAGTTTACAATTTTGGACTTATGAGAAGACTTATGTTGCTTACCATTTAGGCATGCAACACAGTGATGATCACACATGAACTGTTTTTGTGGTAATCCAATTACCAAATTTTTTCTTACTAAATTGTTCATATTTTTAAAGTTTGTGTGACACATCCTTCTATGCCAAAGTTCTGATTCAGTAGTGTTTGCCTTGGTTATAAAACAGTTGATCTCATTTGAAGAAATGAGTTCTCCCCCTATATCCAGGCAATACACATTATTTCTCCTTGGAGTTCTCAAAACGACATATTTTTCATCTAAAACAAAATCAGGAGAAAGAATGATGCACTCAATATCTGTGAAAAGAATTTTGTTCTTTTTATCACATACTTGAGACACACTGACAAGATTGTATTTTAGCTCAGCTACATAAAATACATCATCAAAGGTAATTTTACCATTAGTAACAGTACCTTTGCCTGAAATCTTACCTCCCTTTGGGTTCTCACCAAAGGCCACATATCCTCCATCAAATGACTTGAAATCTTTAAGAATTTGCAGATTTCCAGTCATGTGCCTTGAGCATCCACTATCAATGTGCCATGTTCTACCTTCTTCAGGGATCTGAATGCTCTGCACGGGTAAGTAAGAGGTTAGTTAATTTTGGGAACCCAAGCTTTATATGTCTTGGGTTCATCCTTTGAGAAATAAGATTTGGAGGATTTAATTTTAAACATTCTTGGTACCCATACCTGTTTAGTACTGGTGTTTTGTTTTACTACTGCCCTTTTAGATTTGTTACTGGTGTCTGACCTTGGTCTATACCCATTATATTTAGCTTTTGAATACTTTACTACTAATGGACCAGTAGTATTTGGGTATTTACCATGTTTAGGATGACCAGTAGTGTTTTTAACATGTGGTTTGGCAGCAGTAGTATTTTTAAATTTAGGGTTTTTACCAGTAGTGTTTTGGTATTGATACCTAACAGCATTGTAATTAGGTTTAGGATCAGTAGTAAACCTGTTAAAGTTTCTACTGGTGTTGGAAAAATTCAAATATTGTTTATTTTGATTTGTTTTTCCGTTATTTTTAAAATAATTGCTGTTCTTAGGGCTTCCAACTCTTTTATTTTGCACAAACCTTGGTGCATTTCTTCCAAATTTTGGTTTTTCAAATTTTTGAGATTTTATTTTATTTACTACTGATGGACCAGTAGTATCTTTTAACTTTTGTGTTTTTGCTTTTTCTTTAGAATTTTTAAATTCTTTGAACTCTTTACAGTTAATTGGATTGAAGTGACAATCCTTTGCTAAATGATTTACTTTGTTGCAAATAACACATCTCAATTTCTTATCCTTAGCACCTTCAGGTTTTCTTTGATCTAAGAGTTGATTTTTATTTCTTTCATTTCCCCTTCTTAAAATTATTGGTATATTTTCTGCATTGTATTTAGGAGATTCATTTTGACTTTGTGCTGTGTGAAAACTTGTATCAATTGAGTTTGTAGATTCAGTTTGAAAATTTGTAAATTCAATTGAGTCTGTAGATTGATCATCATCAGAAGAATCATTTGATTCAGATGTTTCATTATTAGATTCAGTTTGATTTTCATTTTTTAATTCATTTATGATTCTTTCTGAACTATCTTTAAGTGGAGGAATGAATTTATATGGAGGTGGTACATCATGATATCCCACTCCATGCACAACTTTTTCAGTGGTTTGATTACTTGTTAATTCATTTACAATTTGAGAGCTTCTTTCAAACTTTTTAATGGTTAATTTGTTTTGTTCTAATTCCATTTGAAATTCTTCTAGTTTGATCAAGGTTTCTTTTAATTTTAATTCAAGATGTTCTTTTTCATAGGTGGTTTGTAGCAATTCTTCTTTTATCTTTTGATCAGTTATTTTATAAATTTTAATTTAATTTTCAAGATCAGCTATACAACCATTATATTCAATTCTTCTATTTCTATTTAGAATCATCTCTGCAAGAGTTTCTTTATTTAGTTTTTCTAAATCTTTATAAGCTTTAATGCATTCAGGAGTGCAAGATTTAGAATGTACCTTAGTAGGAGAGTCAGTGAAGGCCATGAGAGCTTGATTCTGTGCATGCTCCTCTGCTTGAAAGCTCCAGTCATAACCTTGTCCTTGTTGTGAAACAAGAGCAGTTGAGTTTGATCTTTTGTCTGGCTGAGGACATTCTTTAGCAAAATGCCCAAGGTTGTTACAGTTGTAACATTTGACTTTAGTCTTGTCAAATCCAGCCTTGTCACCTTTGTTGTAGTTAAGGTTTGTTCTTCCAGTTCTCTTTAAGAACCTTTTGGTTCTTAGACTCAGCATAGCCATCTGCCACTTAAGATCCATCTCCTCAAGATCATCAGGATTCAATTGTTTCAAATCATCACTAATTAGTGCAGTATGCACATGACTAGTGAAGAAGGATTCTCTTGCAGTATCTTCACAATCTGCAGCCTTTGTAGTTTCCTGACCTGTTCCTGTACTAGACACAAAAGCAGCATTGTTTGAAGATAAATTAGGAGTTTTAGAACTTACCTCAGATTCAAACACCCTAAGCTCATTGTATAATTCATCCAGCTCCTTTTCTTCCAAAGCATCACCTTGTCTATATATGACTATGTACATAGACCATTCTTCTCCAAGAGATCTGAGAAACTTTCTATTGACATCATCATTGTCTGGTTTCACACCAACTTGATTCAATTCACCAATGAGTTTATTGAATCTATCAAAGGTTTGAGATAGAGATTCATTCTTTTGGCCTTTGAAATTTTCAAAGTCCTGTTAAGTACAGACTTCATGTTTCTTTTGGTGCTTTTAGTGCCAACGAATCTCTTTTCCAGTGCCTGCCACAACACCTTTGCATCATCATATTCAACAAAGAGATGTTGATAGTCATTAGGAATGGCCAGTAGAAGAGTGCTGAGAGATTTGAGTTCGATTCCTCTGTCTTTCTTCTCCTTTTCACACTTGAGTTTGTCTGCTTCAGTTGCAGAACTTGTTGCTTGACCAGGAACGGTTTTGTTTCCTTCAACAACAACTTCCCACATGGAATAATCAGTAATGAGCATGTATTGCTTAATACGATTCTTCCACATCCCAAAGTTATTGGGAGTGAGTATAGGGATTTTATTTGCTTGAGTACTTTCATTGTTATCAGTCATGATTAACAATCTGTATGTTTTAAAGATTAAAACTTTTTGTTGTTCTTAAAATTCGTAGATCTAGAACCAATTAAGCTCTGATACCACTTGTCAGGATCGATTAACTATGAATTAGTTAATAAACACCTTTAGATCTAATTGATGATAGAAGTTACAGCGGATTAACACTATATCAATATAATTAAGAACGATGAACTGTAAGAATAATATGTAATAATATTAAGAACACGGTTTCACAAAAAGCTTCAATGTATATTATTGATTAACAATACACACGTACGTTTACAATTCGTAAGGAACTATATATAATAGTCCTTGAAGCCTAACTATTTACCCTAGTTATTCTAGGACTTGATTTACATTGAATAATAAAAGATATACATTGAATAACATTCTATAACTACCCTAGTTATTCCAAAACGCGTACCAGTAGTAATACCATTCATGAGTAGTAAATAAGCATCGTCAGTAGTAACTCTGGTAATCAGTAGTAAGTCCAAAACCATCAGTAGTAACTACTATGATCAGTAGTATCTTCAATATGTGCATGATCAGTAGTAAGCTAGTTATAGACTTCACCAGTATCAACTCATCAGTAGAAAGTGTTTCTGCCCCATCAGTAACAACCATAGTCTTCATCAGAAATAACTATGATCAGTACTAACTGCAGCATCAGTAATAAGTTGAACTGTGATCTGCTCCAACAACGCCATCTCTCCTCTCCTTTTTATAACCTTGGTTATAATCAAAGAAAATCATACACACATGTAAGGTGCATTGATTATGATACTCATGGAGATTAAATTCAACACAAAAGTTGGCCTTAGGCCACGTGGACCAGCAGCAGGACACATGATCTTATACTATCCACTCTGTCTTGATTGAATATGTAGCTACGTGAAAACGATTAATTGTTGCACATGTGAACAACAAAGTGACCTTTCACTTACCCCAAGAGCCATTTTTCTCCTAACCATTCGATTTTAATCAAGATGTCGAATTTTAATTCCTTTTTACCCACAATACAAGCTGCTTAAGCAAAATGTTTAAAGATTAATCATCAAGCATTTCTTCTTTCTACATATTCAATCTACTTCGCGAATTATGTATTTGACCCATTTCTCATACTAAATTCATTTTCAACCCCCCCAAAAAAAAAACTCAACCGACCAATTTGTTATTGTCGTTGCTCATCAAGAGTTCATTTTTCTTATCCAAATAAAAAATCAACTATAAAAAACACTAAAGTTGCACGAAACAACTAATGCATTTACCAAATTTGTAGTACTCAAAAGATCAAAATAACATTTACAATAATGTAGCAAATTAGAGCTCAAAGAAACCTAGATCACTTCCAACCGATATCTTCACTGACATTTCAGTTTTTATTACATTAGCACCACGTCAATTGATCCTGGACACTCAAGTGCTCAACTGACATAAATCTGCCAACAATACACCTTCAGTCCTTCTCTTCATTTTTTTTTTGGTCCCCACACATTAAAATATACACCCACAAAACATAATACCCTATAAAATACCCCACATTTCCCGTACTGAAGCACCAACCGAAGTTTGCTCACCCAGGCTTCGATGCCAACAAAGTAATGTCCAACCGAAGAAAAGTTAGCACGGATTTTGGGAACAAAAGTGTAGTATTTTGTCAAATACATACACGCATTTCACTATATACAATTTGACCGGTGCTAAAATATGAGTGGAGTATCCTAGAAGTGCCAAGTAAGCTTCTTTTGGATTTATTTTAACACTATTATCATTATTATGTAATATATGAGGCTACTTTGCTTCATATACTTCCAAAATCCCGAAACAGAGCATTATCAAGTGGTGAATAATGGACCCCAGTTTTTTATTTTTTAAATTTTTCCTGCTATTATCCAATAGAAAAGAATGGTGCACCTTTTGGTAGGTAGCCCAAGTCACAAAATACCCATGAACCACAACTCATCATAACTGCATTATATGCATACTTATAACTCAATCATACCTATAAATACGGAGAGAGAGAAACAGAATAACTGATTCCAGTAGTGTCAGAATTCAAAGTGTTTCTACATCTCTGAAACTGCATCTGATCAAATGGATGAGAAATTGGCAGAAACTACTACGAGTAGTATCAACATGGAAGAACAAAAACATCAAGAAGAAAGAGATCCAGAGAACAATTCTCTCCATCAACCACTCCTGAAGAGAAATAAAACACTTTCTTCAAGTCCATTAGCCCTCATCGGCACTAAAGTTTCCTATATAGAAAGCTTGGATTACGAGTAAGTTTCTATTACTATTCAATGCAACACTTGATTAAAAACAAACAAATCTTGATTTTACATTTGGTAATTGTCAGGATTAATGAGAATGATCTGTTCAAGCATGATTGGAGAACCAGATCACAAATTCAAGTGTTGCAATACGTATTCATAAAATGGTTATTAGCTTTCCTAGTTGGGCTTTTAACTGGTGTTATCGCTACACTCATCAATCTTGCGGTTGAGAACATTGCAGGATATAAACTACTGGCTGTAGTCCAATACATAGAAAAAAAGAGGTAATTTAATTTTTAGAAAATATTAACTTCAACATGCTTATGCTATGTATGAATATGATGATGATGTTGATGGATGCAGATACATGATGGGGTTCTTGTACATGACTGGGGTTAATTTCTTATTAACACTGAGTTCAACTTTACTAGTTGTGTTTTTTGCACCTACTGCAGCAGGGCCTGGAATTCCTGAAATTAAAGCTTACCTAAATGGTATAGACACTCCAAATATGTATGGTGCTACAACAATGTTTGTTAAGGTAAACTATTAATTAATCACAGGTTAAATTAACAATCATAATCTCCCCAAAATTGAATTTTTTACAGATCATCGGAAGCATAGGTGCTGTTGCTGCAGGGCTCGACCTAGGGAAAGAAGGACCTCTGGTTCACATTGGCGCTTGTATTGCATCATTATTAGGTCAAGGTGGGCCCGATAATTACAGAATCAAATGGAAATGGATTCGTTATTTCAACAACGATCGTGATCGGAGAGATGTTATCACTTGCGGGGCTTCTTCAGGGGTTTGTGCGGCTTTTAGGGCTCCAGTTGGAGGTGTGTTGTTTGCACTTGAAGAGGTTGCAACATGGTGGAGAAATGCTCTGTTGTGGAGGACTTTTTTTAGTACGGCGGTTGTGGTGGTGGTTCTTAGGGCTTTCATGGAGTATTGTAAATCGGGAGATTGTGGACTTTTCGGTGAAGGTGGGCTGATTATGTTCGATGTTAGTGGTGTTCCGGTCAATTTTAATTTCATTGATCTTATCCCTGTTACTGTAATTGGGATAATCGGAGGAGTTTTGGGAAGTCTTTATAATTGGGCTCTTCATAAGGTTCTTCGTCTCTACAATCTTATTAACGAGTAAGCCACTAATCATTATAACTTTAAATAACTATTAATTATGGTAACAATTTAATCTTGCAGGAAAGGAAAGCTGGCCAAAATCTTGCTAAGTCTCACAGTCTCATTATTCACCTCTGCATGCTTATACGGGCTCCCGTTTCTCGCCAGCTGTACGCCGTGCGACCCGAATTCAATTGAGTCCGAGTGCCCAACAACCGGAAGAATGGGAAACTTCAAACAATTCAACTGCCCGAAAGGGCACTACAACGACCTAGCAACTCTGCTTCTTACAACCAACGATGATGCAGTTCGCAACATTTTCTCTACAAACACTCCCACTGAATATCGTGTATTTTCACTACTCATATTCTTCACACTTTATTGCATTTTGGGACTATTTACGTTCGGGATTGCAGTTCCATCTGGTCTGTTTTTACCAATTATCCTGATAGGGTCAGCTTACGGTCGCCTACTTGGCATGGCAATGGGGCCCTACACGACAATTGACCAAGGTTTGTTTGCGGTCTTAGGTGCAGCTTCATTAATGGCGGGATCTATGAGAATGACGGTTTCCCTTTGTGTCATATTTCTTGAATTGACTAATAATCTTCTTTTACTCCCGATAACAATGCTCGTTCTTCTGATCTCTAAAAGCGTTGGAGATTGTTTCAACCCGAGTATATATGAAATCATACTAGACCTTAAAGGGCTACCCTTTCTAGAAGCTCACCCTGAACCATGGATGAGAAACATAACGGTTGGTGAGCTGGCAGACATTAAGCCGCCAGTTGTCACGTTATCTGGAATTGAAAAGGTGGGACGGATAGTTGATGTTTTGAGAAACACGACACATAACGCTTTTGCGGTTGTGGATAACAATTTGGTGCCGGCGGTTGGTCAAGTGCATGGGCTTGTTTTGAGAGCTCATCTTTTGTTGGTTTTGAATAAGAAGTGGTTTTTACAAGAGAGAAGGAGGACTGAAGAATGGGAAGTTAGAGAGAAGTTTACTTGGGTTGACGTGGCGGAAAGATGGGGGACCATTGAAGAAGTGGCAGTTACAAAAGAAGAAATGGAAATGTACGTTGATTTACATCCGATTACCAACACGACACCTTATACGGTTGTTGAAACTATGTCAGTTGCAAAGGCGTTAGTGCAATTTAGACAAGTCGGGCTTCGGCACATGCTTGTTTTACCAAAGTACCACGGGGGCGGGGTAAGTTTTTTTTTTTTATATATATATTTGGAATAATAACATTTGTAAAGCTAAAATATGGTATGGAATAATGACCGGATCTTGCAGGTGCCACCAGTGGTTGGGATCTTGACAAGGCAAGACTTGAGAGCACACAACATTTTGACTGCATTTCCACATTTGGAAAAATCTTTTGCTAGTAAAAAGGGACGCTGATGATTTGGATCAATTAATATGTCCGTCTGTGTACTTTCTGTTTCCATTTTTTTGTATTCTTTTATCATAATTAAACAAGGTACAACACAAATGTAATAGGTGACGTTAAAAAGATTGCAATATTCAGTCCATAATAAGTTATTCTCATCATCCATTTCAAGTCGGTTATAGCCAGTCACATCTGAAAACTCAATTTTGTAAGCATACCTGCTGAAGCAATTTAAGCTTTGCAAGTTCTGATCCCACTCAAATGAAAAGTTGTAATCTTAAAGATAGTTCATGCCATTTGTTGAACGATATCAGCAGCAAATTGAGAGCATTAACGCAACTTTGTATTAGTCATCACCATAATTGATGGAAGTCTACATTAGCTAGAGATTTTGTTACGTTAGACAAGAAAATATCCTACAATGTATATAATAACTTAATAAGTAATAACCAACAATAATACTTTTTGTGATGCACAATATCTAAATTTACCTCGAAAACGAAATCAAATGATGAAATCCCAGCATAATTGCTCCAGAAATCATTCATTTCAGTAACAATCCCAGAATGGCAGGATCAAATCACATTCAGGGGTTTAATCTCGAGTGTTTTGTTGGGGACGCTTCTTTGTTATGAAAGACCATACACTTTAATAGGTCCAGATTACCCTGGTAATCGGGCTGTGGATGTTAAGAATCCTGGATTGTTGTGGTAATTATTAAAATGGGCTATAACTATCAAAATATACCAGCAAAAAAACTTATAATTAGACCTTAAAAGGTTTTAACTACCAAAATAGACGGTCAGCTAAAGTATTCTTATTTTATAACATTTTCCGTATTATTAATTTGTTTTCTAAGATTGTTAAATATGCATATGCTGATGTTTATAGCTATTTCCCTTATTCTTGGAGACGGGGTTTACAATTTTGTCAGGATCGATTAACTATGAACGAGTTAATTAACACCTTAGATCTAATTGATAATAGAAGTTGCAGCGGATCAACACTATATCAATATGTTAAGAACAATAAACTGTAAAACAATATGCGAAAATATTAAGAACACAGTTTCACAAAAAGCTTCAATGTATATTATCGATTAACAATACACACGTACGTTTACAATTCGTAAGGAACTATTTATAATAGTCCTTGAAGCTAAACTATTTACCCTAGTTATTCTAGGACTTGATTTACATTCGAATTATAAAGATATACATTGAAATACATTCTATAACTATCTCTACGAAGATCTCGGACTCAATATTCTCCATAACAGCTCATCAGTAGTAAAACTAATCACCAGTAGTAAATAAGCAACATCAGTAGTATATCCGGTGATCAGTAGTAAGTCCAAATACATCGTCAGTAGTAACTACTAATGATCAGTAGTATCTTCAATATGCCTTGATCAGTAGTAATTAAGTTATAGTCTTCACCAGTATCAACTTCATCAGTAATAAGTAATTCTGCCCCATCAGTACTAAGCATGATCAGTACTATCTGCAGCATCAGTATTAAGTTGATCTGTGATTTTGTTCCAACAATCTCCCCCTAAACTTATTGATTCTCTTTCAATCACATAAGTTTCTTCTGTTCATCTTCTTCTTTCTTTCTTTTCTCTAACGTCCTTTGATTCTGTTGATGTCTTTGTTCAATGATGTATTTGTTGTTTCTCTTTGTGAAATAATTCAATTTGTTTTGGAACATAACAGCATCATAAGGTTTCATCATTGTATTTGTGAATATCTGATACATAGTTCTTTCAGAATGAGGATATTCTTTTTCATATAAATATAGCTCACATACTTTGCCTGACTTTTCAAAGAAGTACATGTTTGCAATTGGAATCACATTCCAAGCATAAACATTTCCTTGATCTGAAAATTGTTCTGGGTAGTTGTCTGGATAAAAAGCAGCATCAATCATTCTTGTTAAGTATCCAGCACCAGAATCTTTCCATGATTTCTTTGACATTCTTGGTTTTCCAATGATCAGTAGTTTAATAACATCACTTCTTGAACAGGACATGATCAAAGGTAACCATCCAGTAAATCTTTGTAATACTTTATCTTCCCTTATAATTTCTATGACATTATTAGGCATAACCCTCCAATTGATGATTGGATTGTTCTGCAAGGGAGCAATAGGCACTTCAAAAACAGGAATGATTTGTGTTTTTTGACTTCTTTTGACTACTCTGTTCTTGAGTAACAGCCTTTCTCTTCTTTGATTGGGGAGTTGAAGAATCACCAGTAGTTGATACACTACCAGCTTTGATTAATGTTGGACTGATTGGAATTAGGGCTTTAGATTTCTTTGCTACTTTTGCTTCTTGTTCAGCCAAATCCTTCTTCTTGGCAGCACAATATTTTTCAATAATTGTCATCATCTTCATTCTGCCAAAGGACTTTGCACTATGCCCTTTTGTTTTCAAATACTCAATCATATTAGCTTTCTGTTCAAATACATCATCTGTTAACTCACTTTTTGTTCTTTTGCATTCAGAAACCAAATCTTCAAGACAGTTAATGTGTTCTTCTTCAACTTTTCTAAACCTCTTGAATTCTGCTTTTTGAGCTTCTATCTGAATGTCTTCTATTTGAGCAGGTACTTGAACAGGAATTTTAGTTTCTTGAGTTTTCTTCTTATTATTCTCCTCAAGAGCTTGATACATCTCCACTTTCTCCAAGAATTTCTTGTGTTTTACCCTCTATCTAGACTGCTTTTCTGATCTGACATGATTAATTTTGTTCACCGTTTGGTGACCTAAGGCTCTGTTTGGATAATCATCATCATATATTTCCTTTCCTTTTCCAATACAGGCAGATGGTGGAGGTGGAGTGTATTTCATATCAGGTACACCCAAAATCAGAAGTTTTGGATAGAACAAGTGCAGTTGATCTTCTGATAAGATTTTAGGGTGTGGAGGAAGTGTACATTCATCTACCTCAAATCAATTCACATTATCATCAATGTCAGGTATGATAAGTGGTTGATTAGGAGTTGGTGGTTTGGAGATAATGACATGTCTTTCCCTTTCAATTAACTCTGGGAGCTGCATTTCTTCCTCTTCAGTAGTAACCAAAGTAGTTACTACTGGTGTGACTTCAGGAGTTACTACTGATAGGTCATCATTAGTATTTGTTGCTTTTACTTCCTCTTCCTGACTTACTACTGCTATGATATCAGTA
The DNA here is from genome assembly GCA_963853835.1 of Calendula officinalis. Lineage (NCBI taxonomy): Eukaryota > Viridiplantae > Streptophyta > Magnoliopsida > Asterales > Asteraceae > Calendula > Calendula officinalis. The sequence continues at coordinate 13,632,170 of OY970827.1, forward strand.
GTAGGGTTTACTACTGATACTTCTTTTTCAGTTTGTTTTTCCATGGGAGCAGTAGTAGGCTCATCATCAACAACCATCTTTTCTGGGCCTTCATCAATATTTGTTTGTTTAAGATTGAGGAGAGAAGTTGCTGCTGCTGCAATTGATTCATCAATCATATTCTGAATGTTGTCATTCTCCCCCTTAGTGAGCTCAACTGGAGGAGCCTCACTATCATCAACCTTCTTTTTCAATCTTCTTATAATCTTTGTTTGTTGATAAAGTCTGTGTTCATAAAACCTCATTCGTTTGTTGATGGTATTTACATGTCTTTTCATGAATGCAATTGTTTTCCCCTGATTTGTGAGATACTTAAGACAATCTTGTACAGTGGATTCAAGAGAATCCACTTTATCCGTTAATTGTTTGGTTTTAATACTGCCCTCACTCCATCTAGCAAGATCATCGGGCTCACTAACAGGTACATTGGTTTGAAGGTTTTCCATCCTTTCCATCAAATCCACAGATCTGCCCTCATCACTTCTTGGTGATTCATTGGGTCTTTTAGACATCCTCTTCTTCCTAGAAGAAGCAGAGATGCCCCCCCTTGTGGTTTCTTGGCACCGGGGTCCTTTAAGTAATTCCTCAAATGAGTCATAACTTAAAGTTGCCGAGGTCTGGGTCTTAGTGATGTTTTCACTGTCCTGTGCACCCACCTTTGGGGCATCAGTAGTGAAAGCCCTCGCCTCATGTCCTCTCTCCTCCTTGGAGGACAACTCTTTGAGTCTGGGGTGTGACTCGATTTGTCCCCTGGTGTCCTTTAAAGAAGATTTCTTTCTTTTATAAGTTGTGGAAATATTTTGGGTTTTGTTTGGTAGGTCTTCCACAGAGTGAAGAGTAGCACTCTGCAGATTTATTTCAAGTTCCTGGGACACATTCAGGACTTCTGTAGTAGTAGGTGATTGAGTGACTATTTGGGGTGGTGTTTGGGCTGTATTTGGGGGTGATGGAGTGGGTTGAGGTTCAATTTGGGTTGTATCTATGATTGAACCTTCTCCAGTTTGTGGTTGATCTTTGATCATATTAGGAAACAAAGGGGTTTCCTTGCCCGAAAATTTAAATTGTTTTCTCATATTTGAGAAAACTTTCTTGTTCAACTCAGGAATGATAAAAATATTTTTGGGAGTTGACAAGTTTTGCAATTCACAGTTTATGATATGTTGGAGAAATCTGGGATACATTAAAAATTTTGAGGAACTAAGATTTCCCAACATACCTTCAAAGATCATGTATGAAAAATTAAATACTTGGTCTGTGCATAAACAGACAACAGCAGAGGCTATTGCCTTATTAAACTCATTCCAACTACTTCGTTTTGGAGAAATACAATGCTGAATAGTATGTACTAGAAATTTCCATTGTGGGGAGAGAAGACCTTTTTGAAAAGTTACTATGTTAAGTCTTCCCTCATAACCCATTTTATTTAAAATTTCAGCAATGAATTCCTTAGGGAGTGTAAACATACCTGCATCATCGTGTAGTTGTAGATGGTGTCGAATGGATTGCTCAGTGATCGTGATCGTCTTTCCATCCACCGATGATTTTATCATGGGCACAGTTGCACCCTCTGTTCTTTCAGAATTGGTCCAAAAGTCCACCAAGTGCTGTTGATATGCCTTCGGTTTGACAGTTAATGCAAACTTGATATAGGATTTTTTCAAGAAATTGACTATTGGACGGAAATCTTTTGTTCCGTCTGGATTGCGTAGAAACGCACACATATTGTGGAACTCTGAATATTTGAGATCAGTTTGAACATTGAGAGATTGTAGAGTTGCCATTGTTGTTGATTTGAGTGAAAAACGTAAGAATTTTGTTACTGATGAAGGGTTTTTGATCGAAAGCTAGGGTTTATCGAGAGGATTTAGTAAATCGAAGTAAAGATAATGCTTAACTAATCGACTGTCGCCTTTTATATCTTTCGATTTACCCTGCAAAAAGACTAAATTGCCCTTCGAATCATAACATAACGGTTATTTTCACGGGGGTTAGTTTGGTAATTTTGATTCTGAAAGACCAGTAGTAAATTTTATACCAGTAAGAGAACGTCAGTAGTATCTATGAATATCAGTAGTAACTAAGGACTTTTACATCAGTAGTAACTATATACATCAGTAGTAACTACTAACACACAAGACCAGTAGTATATGTGAATACCAGTAGTACTGACTTACCAGTAGTATTTATGGAAACCTAATACACACCAGTAGTAATGAACTGCCAGTAGTATTTTGTGCCCATGCCTACATACCAGTAATACAGACCTACCAGTAGTGAAACACTTAAACAAATAAATAACTTTTTACAACAAAACTTTACACATGATTTTAAGTGAGATTTTAATTTATCAAAATCATTCCAATACTGCTAACCAAGAAGTTGAATCTTCCTACATCAAATGCTTTTGTAAAAAGATCTGCTAATTGATCATCAGTATGGATTTTAACCACTTTGATTAATTTCTTTTCATTGCAGTCTCTTATAAAATGAAATCTTATTTCAATGTGTTTAGTTTTAGAGTGTTTTACTGGATTGTTCACAATACTAATAGCACTTTGATTATCAATAAAAATAGGAGTTTTAAGGATAGAGATACCAAAGTCTAGAAGCTGGTTTTGAATCCAGAGTACTTGAGCACAACAAGCAGATGCAGCTACATACTCTGCTTCAGCAGTTGATGTTGATACATTTGTTTGTTTCTTACATTGCCATGACACCAGTCTTGATCCAAAGAATTGACATCCACCAGTAGTGGACTTTCTATCTTTACATTCGCCTCCATAGTCACTATCTGTGTATGCTATGAGTTCAAAGGGTGAATCATGTGGATACCATAGACCTAGTGATGGTTTGCCTTTCAAGTATCTGAATATTCTTTTGACAGCCTGCAAGTGTAATTCTTTAGGTCTTGCTTGATATCTTGCACACACACAAACACTATACATAATGTCAGGTCTTGATGCAGTTAAGTACATCAAAGAACCTATCATTGATCTATATAAGTGCTCATCTACATCCTCCCCCTCAACACCAGGATGTAGGTGTTTGTGTGTTTCCATTGGTGTGCTTGCACTCTTGCAGTCTTTCAAATCAAACTTCTCCAAGATGTCTTTAACATATTTTGATTGGTTTATCAAAATACCATCTATTTTTTGACTGACCTGGAGTCCAAGGAAGAAGTTCATTGGACCCATAGAGCTCATCTTGAATTTGACTTGCATCAGTTCTTCAAATTCTTTGCATAATGAATCATTGGTTGAACCAAAGATGATATCATCTACATAGATTTGTACCAGTAGAATATCATCTTTGACTTTCTTTGTAAACAAGGTTTTGTCAATGGCTCCTCTTTTAAAGTTATTCTTCAATAGATATGATGATAATGTGTCATACCATGCTCTTGGTGCCTGATGTAGGCCATACAGAGCTTTATGCAGTTTGAACACATAATCACCATGTTTTGGATCTTCAAAACCGGGAGGTTGGCAGACATAGACCTCTTCTTCAATCTTCCCATATAGGAATGCACTCTTCACATCCATTTGATAGACTTTGAACCTTTTGAATGAAGCATATGCTAGGAATATTCTTATTGCTTCAATTCTAGCAACAGGAGCATATACTTCATCATAGTCTATTCCTTCTTCTTGAGTGTATCCTTGGGCTACAAGTCTGGCTTTGTTCTTGATCACTATACCTCTTTCATCTCTCTTGTTTCTAAAGATCCATCTTGTTCCAATGGCTCTTTTTCCTTTGGGTAGAGGGACAAGTGTCCAAACAGCTTGTAACTTGAATTGAAGGAGTTCTTCTTGCATTGCCTCAATCCAGTTTGAGTCCTTCATTGCTTGTTGGATCTTCTTTGGTTCATCCTGAGACAAAAAACATTCAAACATACATTCATTAGTAATTAAACTTATGTTACACATGTTTGCAGTTAAGCTTTTATTTAATTTGCTTCTTATTTGCAGTGGTGAGTTAACATCACTTAAAACAAGGTCTAACGGATGGTTCTTCTGAGTCCTTGTAGTTGTAGCTCTATCAACCACTAGTTGATTTTCAAGGTTGGACTCATTTGTCTCAGGCAGTTGTTCATCTGGTAATCCTTCATTGTCATTGATGTATGGTTCATCATCATCTAGGTCAGAGTTACTACTGATGTTATCTTCATTGAGATCAGTAGTATTGTTGTTGTTACTGGGATCAGTAGTATCTTGAGAATCTAGGTTATTGTTAGGACCAGTAGTATTTTGAGTACTAGTACTGGTACCAGTAGTATTTGAATTACTACTGTCCTCATTCTCAGAGTTACTACTGGTTCCAGAAATTGAGTTATTACTGTCCTCAGTATTGACTGTGGGAGCAGTATTAACTACTATATATCTCATCTTTTCTTGACCAGAATTATCAGATGATGTTCCTTCTTTTTGAGTGTGACAATTTGAATCACCCGCATTTAAATCCATGTTAGAATTAAAGGATTTGGTTAGATTGTCTATGTTAAATAGCCAATCTGGACCATTTCCTTGTTCATTGAGAATATTTTCATTCAAGGATACATTTATGCTTTCTTCAATTATCCTTAGTCTTTTGTTGAACACTCTGTATGATTTGCTTTGAGTAGAGTATCCCACAAATATTCCATCATCAGCTTTGCAGTCAAACTTACCAATTTGTTCTCTTGTAATTAGAATGGTACAAGGACAACCAAATGATTTTAAAAAACTTATAGAAGGTTTTCTTTTATTAAAAAGTTCATATGGTGTTTTATAGTGTGGCTTCACTATTAATACTTTATTTTGAACATAACAGGCAGTATTAACAGCTTCAGCCCAAAAAGTGATTGGTAATTTTGAATCTGCTAGCATTGATCTTGCTGCTTCAATGATGGTTCTATTTCTTCTTTCAGCTACACCATTTTGTTGAGGAGTTCTAGGTGAGCTGTATTGCCTGTCAATACCTTTAAGATCACAAAAGTTAATTAAGTTAGCATTTTTAAATTCTGTGCCATTATCACATCTTATGGCTTTAACTTCTTGATCAGATGTGTTCTCCAGTTTGACAATTAAGTTCTTTATGAGTTCACTTGTTTCATCCTTTGTCCTGAGAAAGAAAACCCATGTATATCTGGAAAAGTCATCAGTAATAACAAGACAATATTGTTTCTTTCCAATACTCATTACATTTGTAGGTCCAAATAGGTCCATATGTAAGAGTTGTAAAGGAACAGAAATAGAGTTCACAGATTTGGACTTATGAGAAGTCTTGTGTTGTTTGCCTTTTAGGCATGCAACACAGTGATGATCACACATGAATTGTTTTTGAGGTAGTCCAATGACCAAATTTCTTTTTACTAAATTGTTCATGTTTTTGAAATTAGTGTGACACATCCTTCTATGCCATAGTTCTGATTCAGTGGTGTTTGCCTTGGATATAAAACAGTTGACCTCATTTGAAGAAATGAGTTCTCCCCCTATATCCAGGCAATACACATTGTTTCTCCTTGGAGTTCTTAAAACAACATATTTTTCATCTAAAATAAAGTCAGGAGAAAGAATGATGCACTCAATGTCTGTAAAAAGAATTTTGTTCTTTTTATCACACACTTGAGACACACTGACAAGATTGTATTTTAGTTCAGCTACATAAAATACATCATCAAAGGTAATTTTACCATTTGGAACAGTACCTTTACCTGTAATCTTACCTCCCTTTGGGTTCTCACCAAAGGCCACATATCCTCCATCAAATAACTTGAAATCTTTAAGAATTTGCAGATTTCCAGTCATGTGCCTTGAGCATCCACTATCAATATGCCATGTTCTTCCTTCTTCTGGGATCTGAATGCTCTGCACAAGTGAGTAAAGGATCAGTTAAGTTTGGGAACCCAAGCTTTATATGTCTTGGGTTCATCCTTTGAGAAATCAGATTTAGAACAGTTAACCTTAAACATTTTTGGTACCCATACCTTTTTAGTACTGGTGTTCTGTTTTACTACTGACCTTTTAGTTGTGTCTGTGTTTACTACTGATCTTGGTCTATAGCCATTGTTCTTAGCTTTTGAATACTTTACTACTGATGGACCAGTAGTATTTGGGTACTTACTATATTTAAAATGAACAGTAGTGTTTTGAAAGTTTGGATTGGTAGCAGTAGTATTTTTGAAATTAGGGTTTTTACCAGTAGTGTTTTTGTACTGGTACCAGACAGCATTATAATTAGGGTTAACACCACTCATAAAATTGTTACAGTGTTTACTGATGTTGGAAAATTTAAAATATTGTTTATTTTGATTTGATTTTCCATTGTTCTTGAAGTAATTATTGTTCTTTGGGCTTCCAACTCTTCTGTTTTGCACAAATCTTGGTGCACTTCTTCCAAATCTTGGTGTTTCAGCAATTGGAGTTTTATTTTTATTTACTACTGAAGGACCAGTAGTATCTTTTAACTTTTGTGTTTTTGCTTTTTCTTTAAAAGTTTTAAATTCCTTTAACTATTTGCAGTTTATTGGATTGAAGTGACAATCCTTTGCTAAATGATTTACTTTGTTGCAAATAACACATTTTAATTTATTATCCTTAGCCTTTATGGTTTTTCTTTGTTCTAAGAGTTGATTCATGTTTCTTTGATTTCCCATTTTTAGAATTTTAGGTATATTTTCTGCATCATATTTAGGAGATTCATTTGGACTTTGTGCTGTGTGAAAACTTGTATCAATTGATTTTGGAGATTCAGTTTGAGAGATTATAAATTCAATTGAGTTTGTAGTTCTATCATCATCAGAAAAATCATTTGATTCAGATGTTTCAGTATTAGATTCAGTTTGATTTTCATTTTTTAATTCATTAATTATTCTTTCTGAACTGTTCTTAAGTGGAGGAATGAATTTATATGGAGGTGGTACAGCATGATATCCCACCCCATGTACAACTTTTTCTGTAGTTTGATTGTTAGTTAGTTCATCAAGAATTTTAGTACTTCTTTCAAATTTTTTAATTGTCAATTTATTTTGTTCAATTTCAAGTTGACATTCTTCTAATTTACTTGTTAATTCTTTATTTTTTAATTCATAAAACTCTTTCTCATCTACAGCTTGAAGTAATTCTTCCTTTATCCTTTGATCAATCATCTGGTACACCTTTATCTGATGTTCTTGATCAGTAATCACACCATCAAATTCATGATTTCTTTTTACTGCTTTTGTTAAATCTTCAATTAATTTAGTGTTTTCTTTTTCTAAATTTTTAACAATTTTAATACATTCAGAAGTACAAGATTTAGGTTTTACTTCAGATTTGCTGTCAGTAAAGGCCATGAGAGCTTGATTTTGAGCATGCTCTTCTGCTTGGGAGCTCCAGTCATATCCTTGTCCTTGTTGTGAAACAAGAGCAGTTGATTTTGATCTTTTGTCTGGTTGAGGACATTCTTTTGCAAAGTGACCAAGGTTGTTACAGTTGTAACATTTGACTTTAGTTTTGTCAAATCCAGCTTTGTCACCTTTGTTGTAGTTGAGACTTGTCCTACCAGTCCTCTTTAAGAACCTTTTGGTTCTTAGGCTTAGCATAGCCATCTGCCATTTAAGATCCATCTCTTCAAGATCATCTGGATTCAATTGTTCCAAATCATCACTAATCAGTGCAGTATGCACATGACTAGTGAAAAAGGATTCTCTTGCAGTATCTTCAGAATCTGCAGCCTTTCCTGTGGAGATTTCTTGACCTTGACCTGTACTAGATACAAATGCAGCATTATTAGAAGAAATAGAAGGGTTCTTTTGATTTACCTCAGTTTCAAATACTCTGAGATCATTGTAGAGTTCATCCAACTCCTTTTCTTCTAGTGCATCTCTTTGTCTATATACCACTGTATACATGGCCCATTCTTCACTAAGAGGCCTTAGGAACTTCATGTTGACATCTTCTTGATCCATCTTAACCCCAACCTGGTTAAGTTCACCAATTAGCTTGTTGAATCTGTCAAACACTTGAGTGAGTGTCTCATTGGGCTTTCCTTTGAAGTTTTCAAAGTCTTGCTTGAGAACAGACTTCATGTTCCTCTTGGTGCTCTTGGTACCAACGAATCTCTTCTCCAGTGCTTCCCACAGCACCTTTGCATCATCATACTCAACGAAGAGATGTTGATAGTCGTTAGGAATGGCCAGTAGGAGAGTGCTTAGAGCTTTAAGTTCGATTCCTCTGTCTTTCTTCTCCTTTTCACATTTAAGTTTGTCTGCTTCAGTTGCAGAGCTGCTTGCTTGACCAGGACCAGTTTTGTTTCCTTCAAGTACAACTTCCCACATGAAATAATCCGTAATAAGCATGTATTGCTTAATACGATTCTTCCACATCCCAAAGTTATTGGGAGTGAGTATAGGGATTTTGTTGGCTTGAGTGCTTTCATTATTATCAGTCATGATTAATAATGTGTGTGTTTTAAAGATTAAAACTTTTTGTTGTTCTTGTAAACAAAATTCGTAGATCTAGAACCAATACGCTCTGATACCACTTGTCAGGATCGATTAACTATGAACGAGTTAATTAACACCTTAGATCTAATTGATAATAGAAGTTGCAGCGGATCAACACTATATCAATATGTTAAGAACAATAAACTGTAAAACAATATGCGAAAATATTAAGAACACAGTTTCACAAAAAGCTTCAATGTATATTATCGATTAACAATAGACACGTACGTTTACAATTCGTAAGGAACTATTTATAATAGTCCTTGAAGCTAAACTATTTACCCTAGTTATTCTAGGACTTGATTTACATTCGAATTATAAAGATATACATTGAAATACATTCTATAACTATCTCTACGAAGATCTCGGACTCGATATTCTCCATAACAGCTCATCAGTAGTAAAACTAATCACTAGTAGTAAATAAGCAACATCAGTAGTATATCTGGTGATCAGTACTAAGTCCAGATACATCGTCAGTGGTAACTACTAATGATCAGTAGTATCTTCAATATGCCTTGATCAGTAGTAATTAAGTTATAGTCTTCACCAGTATCAACTTCATCAGTAATAAGTAATTCTGCCCCATCAGTACTAAGCATGATCAGTACTAACTGCAGCATCAGTATTAAGTTGATCTGTGATTTTGTTCCAACAAATTTAATAAAAATAATAGTGATCTCCATTAAGGCTTTTGTTAAACAGCTCCATATGCGGCTGTATTTAGAAAATTGGCGATTTTAGCAGTTGAACAGGGTTTATGTTGTGGGTTTTTTGTTGTTGATTTGCTTTTGAATTTGTTACGGGATTTGATTCTTTCGACGGTTTCACAGTTTCATTCCCAATCCCATGGCTAAGGCGGTCCCATTTTATACTGGCCGTATTTTGCAATTAATATGTTTGTTGGGACGGTTATTTTATTTATTTGGGAGAAAAAAAAGGAATCAGGATATTCTGCAGGTCCAGTTGTTTCTGGGTTAATTTGCGGGGATGAAATATGGACTATTCCATCAGCAATACTATCCACTTTTCGGGTCGACCCGCCCATTTGGTAATGCTACTCTCTTTCTGGCCCAATCTCCTTTTGGGCTTATGCTAAAGAAGATATCTTATTTGTTCAGAGGCATTTAATGTGTGGTTAATCAACTAACTTTCACCATTTATCGTTCAAGTCTTTTCCTTTTTGGTAGTGGGTAACATAATTTATTTGTTAGAATTTTTGTTTGAAAGAGAAAAACGAGTCTGAGAATACTTAAATGACGTCCATGGAAATTATGATCGCTCCGCTAATGTGTCTCGGTATTACTTTTTTTTTTAACGGCTAACATATGCACTCTTTAAATCTACATCATTTTTCTCCAACTTAAATACACAATCTTCTAGGTCACCTAAACACTATATACCGTTGAGCTATAAGTCTTTTAGTATGTGTATATTACTATAAGTCTATATATGTGTATGTATTCTTTTTTCTTTTCTTTTTTGTTTTGTATCGTTTTTTTTCTCTATTAAATCAAGATAGGACAAATGTTGGTTCAAAGAATATAGTTTATTGATACGTGAACATGAGTTGTTTATTGATGTGATACAAATTGATATGGGTCTTTATTGCGTGATAATCGTTGTACCGACACAAGTGAAACATCAATTGACCAATTAAATGCAAGTAAATATCAATTCACCAATCAAATGTAAGTGAAACATCAATTAACCAATCAATTGTAAGTGAATAGTAACATTGTATCACATTTGTATTATAAGGGTAATGTGGTTTTATATTTATATGAATAAAAAGATATGTTAAAGTGTTTAACTTGCTAACTTTGATTTGAAAGCTACTGAAAATATTTTCATTGGTACTTCAAACATGAGTTGTTAATTTTTAATTTGTTTTTTATACTTTTTAATATAATTTTAGCCATTCTAGAGTTCGTTATAAATAAAAGAGAAATGATATTTGTGTCTACTCATAGGCCTACTCACTTCTAAACTTGACATGTGTTATCCATTAATTCCCTCTCTTCATATCATCCCTTGATTTTGACACTTGTCATGATCCAATGAGTAGGCACATGAGTAGGCACCACAAATTGTAGGCACAAATACCATTACTCTAAATAAAAATACCCTTAATAAAAAATATGAATGAGTCGTAAACTAAAATTGATTATTTTGTTTATTAATGTTGGAAAAACAACAGGTATGTCTATATATATATATATATATATATATATATATATATATATATATATATATATATATATATATATATATATATATATATATATATATATATATATATATATATATAGGGTTGAGTTATATTGAGAACCCTGATTTCAAAAAGAACTCTGAGAACTCTTATTAACCAATCAGAATTTAGTAAATTGATTTTGATTAATTTAATTCATATTAATTATTCAGGGGTATTTTGGACATTTGACCAAAAAGAAAAATATTTCATTTTCTGAAATTTCATAAAATTTCGGAATTATTTTTTTAAAAATTATTTTTATTGTATTTTTTGTTTCTTTTTTTAAAATTTCCTAAATTTAGGTGTTAATTTCGAATATATTATGTTACATATATGTTATTTTACAGGTTATTCATATATGTTATTTTATAAATCTGCATATATGTTTTTTGCCATTAAATTCAAATATTTATTTTATTTATAGTTATGCATATATTTTATTTTGCAGGTTGCATACATGTTGAACATATATGTAATATAAAACAAACATGTTTAACAAACGAAATCTATATCCAAATTTTACAAAAATGATAGAGCAAACATAATATATACATGCTGAACTAATTCATACAAAAAGTGAAAAGTTATTTTAAAAAACACATATGTTTTAAAAATAACATATATGCATCCAAATGATTGTTGGCTTGCAATTGTGTCCCGTTTTGAAGTAAATTTCTTCTTTATATCCCTAAACACAAAATGCTCATTTCTTCTTTTTCCACTTGTATAACTTATCAATTTTCCTTGTACCACCCACTGCAACACATATAAAAACATATATGTTTAATAACTGCAAGAATCCAACTATAATCAAATAAGTCAATAACCATATAATAATTGAAAATAAAATAAACAGGCTTGTATACTAGAAACAAATCGTAGATATATGCATTTAGAATTTTATTTATGCATTAGATAATTTATCATCAAATACAAAATTTCAAGAAATACAAAAAAATCATATCATAATTATTTATCATGAAATCGTAGATATATAGCTTGTATAAAATAATTGAAAATAAAGAAGTTTAAAGACAAAAAATACAACTACATTCAAGTCTTACAAAGAAAACAATAGTCAAACACACACAGAATGAATTAAAAGATGAAAAACACACCAAACTAAGAAGAAGAAGAAAACACGTAGAAAAGCTAAAACACATGAGTTCAATTTACACGAAATACACTGAATCAAAGACTAAATCACTTTAATGTTTTATACAGAATCTATTCATAAGAAAGAAATTTGCATCTGGTCAATTTAGCTTTCAATCTACATTAAACACAAATTAATTTCGTACGATACCTGCTTTAAACATGAATCAATTGACGGAGGCAGTTGTGCTGGTAACTCCTCCTACTGGAGAAATTGACGGAGGCAGTTGTGACGTTAGGGTTGGTGACGGCCGACGGAGGGGTGGTGGAGTAGTTGACGGTTTTGATGATTGATGGAAGCCATGTTCATTGTTGGAGGGTTGGTGGATTATAGGGGCGGAAATTCTGATCTGAGATATCACGATAGGGGAGAGGGAATATGGGAAAAATTAGGGTTATCATTAAAGGGAAAATTTAACGGGGGAAGTTGAGAAAATCATGGACACGGTTATTTTCTTTTTCTTTTGTTAAAATTACTAACCTACCCTTTTTATTTAAATCTTATCAAAAATATAATTTAAAATATTTACAAAAAGACCATTGTCAATCTTAACCGTTAAATTGAAATCCAATGGTCTAAATTGATTAATTAAAAGTTCTCAGAGTTCTTTTTAAAATCAGGGTTCTCAATATAATCCTTCACTATATATATATATATATATATATATATATATATATACATCTCCCAACTCGTCTATGTTAACAACATGTGTGATTCAAAGGTAACAACAATAAATCAACTTTTAGTATCGGTGGAACACTATTTATATGATGTTGATGGTATAGAAAATCTCGATTCAATACTTAGTGTGAAAGCATATCTTAGTATTAGTCAAGATGACATGAATTCTATGACAAGTCAGAGAAGTTCCAATAAGTGTGATACAGTGCCCCAAGTAGAACTGCAAAAGAGTTAAGCCTCGACCTCACCTCGACTTACTTTGGTCAGGTTCGAGCTTTGAAGGTGGAGTCTCGAAATAATCAGTCTGTTTTATCCAAAATTCAACATTTTTTAAATCCCAAACTTCAAAATTCTTGGTTTTATATCTGGTTTTGGGTCATCACCTAACCATACACAATCGCGATTTTCTGAAATAACTCATTGTGGTGTTCTTTTATATAATTATAATTTTTATATTTTGCAAAATGAAAGGGAAAAGAAAAGGGAAGATATTTATTGGTGTAGATTGAGGGTCTAAATTTCAAAATGACGGGGACCCGTTGGAGGTGGGCAATATGGGAAACACTTGTGACATGCGACAAGCAATTCAATCAACCACACAATTATTAATCAGCATATCTAACTTCTAACATGGGTCATGAGTCATTTTTCAAACATTTTACTTCCTCAAAATTAACAATGGTCCACCAGGTAAATCTTTAGTCTTTTGTTTTACATTTAATTCCAAAAAACATGGAACATGCGATGCCATCAACAACATTATATTCCTTCATGAAAAAGCTTTCGACTTTTAGCTCGCTTTAATTATTAGAGTGGTTGTTAAGTAATTAATCTTCTTTTTCCACCGCCCCTTTCAATACATTTATCTTACCACAGGACAAAATAATGTGATCTTTACACTACAATTTTTATTGTATTTATCATAATTATTGCTTAATATGGTTATTCAATCTATATCTATATATATATAAAAATTAAGTTTCAATTTAAAGTTGTAATAAATATCATGCATTAAATATTAATAATAATAATAATAATAATAATAATAATAATAATAATATAATATTATGCATTTAATATCATGCATTTAATATAAATAATAATATTATATAAATTAATATATAAAAACAAACTCATTAAATTGTAATACCAAGAGTTTTGAAATAAATATAAATAATTATAATAATAAAAGATTTAATAAATAAGAGACTTTTCAAGTTGTATGAATCTTACACATTGACATCTATAAATACTCATTCTCACATTACAAAACTTTTAACATTTTAAAGGTGCATCCAAAAGAAATACCAAAGAAATACCTAACATGTGGAGTCAACAACAAAGATCGATCTATAGGGCTTTTGTTATTTATCATGGCTATTAATTGTAATCCAACATAATCTTTACAATTTGTATTTTTTGAAGAAAAAAAGTCATATAAATGAATTCTTTATGATTTTGTTTTATAGAGAGTATGTTAATTGTTATTCATTGTTTATGTACATTTTGTATAAAAGTTATATTATATAATGATCTAATAGTTATCATTATAGTATATGAGATTGTGTATGGTATTATCACAATTATTTAAGATGAATATCTTATCATGTTAATAGTTACAAATTTTTGTTCATTTGATTTGTTATTTTACTTTAAATCTAATTAATAGGTTTTATCGCTGTTTTTCACAACTTGCGATTCTCTAATTAGTAGGAAAATATTAATTAATTATATTGATGGTTGTTGAATTTATGCTTAATTAATTATATTGATGGTTGTTGAATTTATGCTTATTTCTTTTTATATGTATAAAATATAAAAAATGGGTTTCATGTTGATGTTGCATTTATTATAATATCACATAAATCAAGTTAATAAAGATTGAGAAGCTCAATAGTTGTAAAATTAAGAATTTTAACATAAACTTACGATTCTCTAATTTGTAGAAAATATTAATTAGATATATTGATGGTTGTTAAATTATGCTTACTTCCTTTGCATATATATAAAATATAAAAATTGAATAAATCATGTTAATAAAGACTGAGAAACTCAATACTTATAAAATCAAAAGTTTTAACATAAATTATAGTAATGAATTCATTTTAATAACAATTTGACAAACTCATAAATTGTAAAATCAAGAGTTCTTTAATAATTATAAATAATTATAATAATAAAAAGTTCAATAAAATAAGAGACTTTTCAAGTTTTATGAATCTTACAAATTAGGTGTAACACCCCGAGACCCGGCCTAGCATTTTTTAAAGTTGTTGGTAAGTTTATTTTATTATTTATAATTTTATAGAATTTTATTAGATTTATTAGAATCTTTAACCACGGGGTTAAAAATTAGCAAAGTTGAGATAGATATATATAAGTATGATTTTTATATATCTGGGTTCACTTTTAAACCGGGTTTCTAGTGGTATTTTTAGTTTTAAAAATAGAGTTCGTTTAGGATTCCAAATTAAACATCGTATTTTAATATTATATTGTGTTTTTTTTTAAAAAAATTAACCCTTAAGGGTTGGACACGTATTGGAGGTGTGTTAGTAAAAAAAAAGTTGGTTTTATCTCAATCTCTCAAAACTCTCGTTCTCTCGCCTCTGCTCTCTCTATACACACACAAACACATACTAGCTTGAAGAATTGTGATTATTAGCTTAAAAATATTGGAGTTTGCATCCTTAAACTCGAAATTTAGCAAGGAGTTAGTAGGTAATCTTCTTTTTTGATTAGGGTTAGAAGTTCTTGAGCATTCTTGCTTATTTGAAGAACTAGGGTTTGGTGTTCTTGGTGGGTTTGATGTAAAAACCGAAAATTGATGATTTTTATTGATTAGATTATAGTAGTGAATTGGTTTAGATGCTATTTGAATGATTAAAACACCTAAATTAAACCTAATTCATAAATTATGATTATTGGTCAAGAACCCTAATTTTGGAGATGATGATTTCTATGAATTTGTAATTGTTTAGGATTGTAATTAGTGTTATAATTGTGTTAGAAACTAGTTATAACATTAAATTAATTGTTGGTGATATTTAGAAGAAAAAAAATTAGTAAGTTGTGAAATTGTGTAGTTTGACTTTTGAAAAGTCAAACCTGGGAATTAAATTGACAACTAAATTGGTGTTTGTATGAAATGTAAAAGAATGGTGAATGTGATTCATAAATGGTTTTAGTTGATAAGTTTTTGATGAAAATCGGGTTTTGACCCGTTTGGGCCAAATTGGTCAAATGATACCTAGATTGTAGAAATGGTAATTTGGATAGAAATCTTTGACTTCGATGAAGTCAAGATGTTAAAAGTGCAAATTTTATGTTATGTATATTAGCTTAAAGTTGGGTTAAAAGTTTATGCACATTTGACTTGAATTGATACTAATTCGGGTGTTATTTCGGTTAGCAGGAAAAGGGAAGGCGAAGACTCAGTGATATTAGACGACTGAGTGGTCATCGATAGTACCAAGGTGAGTGGAATTATAACCTTTGTACTGTTTAATTGCAATGGTTTAGATTGTAATTTATTGGGTTTGGTTTGGTAATGGTTAGCTGAGAAACGTGCATGATTGTGACCATCTGAAGCAGTTCGCGACGCGATCTGTGTAGGTTCGCGACGCGAACCTGTTGCCGTGAAACCAAAACCAAACAGCGACCCGAAATAGCGAACACGAATTTTTTTAGCGGACAAGATCGCGACGCGATCTCTTAGTCGCGACGCGAATTCTTGCGCGAACAGGGGTTCGCGATGCGAACTTGCTGTTTGGCTGCAAAACTTGTGTTGTGTTTTACACAGTATTTTTCTAATGTTAATTAACTGGCTATGTGTTAATTAATTGATATGTGCACATGGAAAAGAGTAGAGGACAGTCTGCGTGGGGGGCTGGGCTTCGTTTATTGTTAGTTAACGGTAATTGTACCTTGGCATATGTGTTGTGTTTGAAGGAAGCTTTACTGTTTCTAATGAGTAAAGGGCTTCCGGTAAGCTGTTGTTAGGCCCACAATAGTTGTAAGGTTCTGCAAAACCGCCGGTCCTTTCGTTATTTGTGATTTAGTGAAAATTGTGAATTCAGATTGTTGGATTTGACATTATAAAGTGTTATGATTTTAATCACTTAGCTTTGTGCTAATTCCCCTCGATGTTGAATCTTTTGCAGGTTTTGGAAGAGTGTCTTTTGGGAAGTTTGTGATTAGGAATAGATGACCAAATTATAAAGATATGTTTTTGGGAGTCGATCCGAAAGTTTATAACACCGTTTTGTAAATATTAAATTACTTTACTTTATTATCGTCTGTAAATTAATTAGTTTAAACGCTTCCGTGGTTTGTTTTTTTAAAAAAAAAATAATAAAAATGGCATGAAAATTTCGGTGTTACAATTTGGTATCAGAGCATTGGTTTGGCAATGTGTATACATTTAGGTGTACATTTCCAAATCAAGGCTCGAGTTTGGTCAAACATTCCTAGAGTGGGGGAATTAGGAAAGACTGGATAGATGGGGATGTTAGTATGTTAGGTACTAACGAATTTAAAACTAATGTTTTGTGAGATGATGTGTTGATTACAGGTATGGCCGATAACGAGCAGAATATTCTTGTGACCCTATCAACGACTGAACCGGGTAATGTTGGAACTTCGGGTAATACAAATGAGGATCGGGAGGATTATATTGTCAGAATGGAAAGTGAAATACAACATCTTCATAATATTATTGACGAAATGCATCGAAACCAAGCTACCCAAACACCGATTCCAACAACATTGCCTACATTTTCAATACCAATCCACACTATGCCAACCCCAATTATGTCAACCGTTCCTATGCCACCTCCCACAATACCCGAACCATTTTATTTCCAACCTCCGACTCAATCACAAGGTGCTCCTGAGTATACATTCATTCCATATCCAATTTCAACGAGAGTTAAACCTCAATGTACTTATAAACAATTTCTTGATTGTAAACCACCGGAGTACAAAGGTAGTAATGATCCAACAGTGACTTTGAATTGGTTGAGGGAAATGGAAAGAACTTTAGATGCAGCAAATTGTGAGGAATGTATGAAGGTGAAATATGCTTCAAGAATGTTAAAAGAAAGGGCTATGCAATGGTGGGATGTTTGGACGAAACATATGTCCCCGGCCGAAGAAGATGCAATTACTTGGAAAGAATTTTATGACAGAGTGTGTGATCATTTTTTTAATGAATTTACAAATGAGTGACAGGATGTCGGTTGATGAATTAAACAAACAGTTCAATGATAAACTCAGATTTGTGAAGCAGTGGGTGCCCGATGAAAAGGCACAGTTACAACATTTTGTGGAAGCATTATTGCCTGACTATAGGGGTATAGTTCGAACAGCAAATACGTTGACTCATGCTTTTAATTTGGCAAGATCTGCGGAAGGTGATCATAAAGCAAAAAAAGAATGAATAAGGAAAGAGGGGGTTCACAAAGATCTAGATTCGATCAGTCGGGTTCACAACAAAGTAGGAGGTGGCAAGGTAATCAGAGACAAGGTTCTCAAGGGTCGAATGTTAGAAGACCAATAGAAAGTATTTCTAGTCAGAGATCTCAATGGTGTAACAAATGTAAGTCTTATCATTCTGGGCCGTGTACAGCTCAGACGATGAAGTGTATTCGATGTGGGCAGATGGGTCATGAGGTCAAAGATTGTAAGTTTCCTCGTAATGTGTGTTGGAACTGCCAAAAGGAAGGTCATCGGGTTGGTGATTGTCCAACGGGAAAGAGGTTTGGGTCCAGTTCAGGGCCAGGGCCAACGGGTGGTTCGTTATCTTCAACGGGCCAAAAGAGAAAGAACCCTCCGCCACCCGAGGGTAGAGCTTTTCAGATGACGGTAGATGATGCTATGTCTACCGATGATGTTATCACCGGTATGTTCTTGATTAATAATATACCTGCACGTGTACTTTTCGATTCCGGTGCTAATCGTTCTTTTATTTCGATAAAATTTTGTGATAAATTGAATTTACCTATTAAAAATGTGACGACACCATTAGAGATTGAAGTAGCAAATGGTAAGACGGTTCCGGTCACAACATCTGTGTCCGGGGCACGTATAGATATTGACGGTGTTCATTTTGAGGTATTTCTTTTAGTAATGCCGATATCCGGCTTTGATGTAGTACTTGGTATGGATTGGCTAAGTATTAATAAAGCTAATATTAAGTGTCATAAGAAAATAATTTCTTTTCCTTTATCTGACGGGACACGTGTAGTGGCCCGTGGGGAACGAGTCAATTCATCTATTCCATTAATATCTTTTATGAAAGCTAGAAAGGCTTTGGTCAAGGGGTGTGAATCATTTTTGGCATATGCAATTGATCCTCAGAAAGAAAAGAAGACGGTTAATGATATCCGGGTGGTATCGGAATACCCGGAAGTGTTTCCTGATGAGTTGCCTGGGTTACCTCCTATTCGAGAGGTAGAATTTAAAATCGATCTTTTACCGGGAACTAGTCCGATTGCTCGGGCTCCGTATCGATTGGCGCCATCGAAAATTCGAGAAAGGATGACCCAAATTCAAGAACTTCTTGATAAGGGTTTTATCCGGTCAAGTTCCTCGCCTTGGGGAGCTCCGGTTTTATTCGTGAAAAAGAAAGACGGTACGTTTCGTATGTGTATAGATTACCGGGAATTAAATAAAAGAACCGTGAAGAATAAGTATCCATTGTCTCGAATAGATGATTTATTTGATCAACTACAAGGTGCTTGTTATTTTTTGAAGATTGATTTACGGTCTGGTTATCATCAGGTACGTGTACATGAAGATGATATTCATAAAACTGCTTTTCGTACCCGATACGGTCATTATGAGTTCCTAGTTATGCCTTTCGGGTTAACAAACGCACCCGCGATATTTATGGATCTTATGAATCGGGTATGTCGGCCTTTTCTAGATAAATTTGTCATTGTATTTATAGATGACATAATAATCTATTCTAAACCCGAATTGGATCACGAGGATCATTTGAGGCAAGTTTTGAGTACTTTAAAACGGGAACAATTATATGCTAAATTTTCAAAATGTGAATTTTGGTTACGAGAAGTGTAGTTTTTGGGCCATGTTATTTGTGCAGACGGGGTGAAAGTTGATCCAGCAAAGATAACAGCGGTTATGAATTGGAGTGCACCGAAAACACCGTCAGAAATCAAGAGTTTTCTTGGATTGGCGGGTTATTACCGAAGATTTATCAAAGATTTTTCAAAGATTGCGGGTCCATTAACCAAGTTAACAAGAAAAGATGTACCGTACCGATGGAATGAAGAAAAAGAGAAGGCGTTCCAAACTTTAAAGAAATTATTATGTCAAGCACCAATTCTCGCGTTACCCGAAGGTTCAGAAGATTTTGTTGTGTATTGTGATGCTTCATATTTGGGTTTAGGGTGTGTATTAATGCAAAGAGATCGGGTAATTGCTTATGCTTCTCGACAGTTAAAGACCCACGAGAAGAATTATCCTACTCATGATTTAGAACTAGCAGCGGTAGTCTTTGCATTAAAACTGTGGAGACACTATTTGTATGGCACCAAATGTATTATTTGTACCGATCACAAAAGTTTACAATATGTATTTTCGCAAAAAGAATTAAATATGAGAAAAAGACGGTGGCTAGAACTTATAAAAGATTATGATTGTGAAATTAAATATCACCCGGGGAAAGCAAATGTTGTTGCGGATGCATTAAGCCGAAAAGGATCGTCAGATAATGTCCGGTTTATGAGAATCGAAATTGTATCCGAGTTGATAGATCGATTGAAGATTTGTCAACAAGAAGCTTTACTAGATAATAATTTAAAAGCAGAGATCATGACAAAGTGAAAAGATGAACTAGAAGTTGATTCTCGAGGGTTAAAAACCTTTCATACACGGGTATGGGTGTCGTTGATTGGTGGGCTACGTGATCTTATTATGACTGAGGCGCATAAATCACGGTTATCTATTCATCCGGGTAGTACAAAGATGTATAATGATTTGAAGGTGTTATATTGGTGGCCGACAATGAAGACCGATGTGGCGCAATTTGTAGAAAAATGCCATATTTGTGCTCAAGTTAAAGCTGAACATCAAAAGCCATACGGGTCCTTGAAACAACTAGAAATTCCCGAGTGGAAATGGGA
Source organism: Calendula officinalis (assembly GCA_963853835.1). Taxonomy (NCBI): domain Eukaryota; kingdom Viridiplantae; phylum Streptophyta; class Magnoliopsida; order Asterales; family Asteraceae; genus Calendula; species Calendula officinalis. The sequence goes on from OY970827.1 coordinate 13,652,914, forward strand.
ACATATAACTATGGATTTCGTTACTAAACTTCCTCGTACCCAAAGAAATCGTGATATGATTTGGGTGATAGTAGATCGGTTGACAAAAAGTGCTCATTTCTTAGCTACAAGTGAAACCGCATCACTTGATAAATTAGCTAAATTATACATTAATGAAATCGTGTCCCGACATGGTATTCCTTTATCGATTGTGTCCGATCGAGATTTTCGATTTGTTTCTAATTTTTGGAAAGGATTACAACGAGAATTGGGCACTCGAGTTAATTTAAGTACCGCATATCATCCACAAACTGATGGGCAAACCGAGAGGACGATACAAACTCTCGAAGATATGCTACGAGCATGTGTTTTGGAATATGGTGGATCTTGGGATACACATTTACCGTTGGTGGAGTTTGCTTATAATAACTCATATCATTCGAGTATTAAGATGCCACCGTATGAAATGTTATATGATCGTCGGTGTAGAACTCCTACTTGTTGGTTAGAAGTCGGGGAAAAACAATATGCCGGACCCGATATTGTTGAAATGACCGCCGAGAAAGTAAAAATAGCGCGGGAGAAGTTGAAAGCGGCTCGAGATAGACAAAAGATGTACGTGGATCCCCGACGTCGACCGGTTACATTTGAACAAGGTGAGTTGGTATATTTGAAAGTGTCACCATGGAAAGGGGTTATACGGTTCGGAAAACGTGGAAAATTAGCACCACGTTATATTGGACCGTTTCCGATTCGACAAGTAGTTAATGATCAAACTGTTGCATTAAAACTTCCTCCGGAATTAGCGGGTATTCATGACACATTTAATGTGTGTTATTTGAAAAAGTGTCACGTTGAAGATGAAAGTCAAGTATTACCGATACGAGATTTGAAAGTTGATATGAAAAAGAGGTTAGTTGAAGAACCGGTTGAGTTATTAGATCGAGAAGTTACTAAGTTACGGAAGAAACAAATTCCTATGGTGTTAGTAAAATGGAAACATAGTTTAGGTTCAAATTTAACGTGGGAGACAGAAGAAGATATGAAAAATCGTTATCCGGGTTTATTTGAATGTGTTGAGATTCCGAGGACGGAATTTCTTTAAGGAGGGGAGATTTGTAACACCCCGAGACCCGGCCTAGCATTTTTTAAAGTTGTCGGTAAGTTTATTTTATTATTTATAATTTTATAGAATTTTATTAGATTTATTATAATCTTTAACCACGGGGTTAAAAATTAGCAAAGCTGAGATAGATATATATAAGTATGATTTTTTAAGGAGGGGAGATTCCGAGGACGGAATCTCTTTAAGGAGGGGAGATTTGTAACACCCCGAGACCCGGCCTAGCATTTTTTAAAGTTGTCGGTAAGTTTATTTTATTATTTATAATTTTATAGAATTTTATTAGATTTATTAGAATCTTTAACCACGGGGTTAAAAATTAGCAAAGCTGAGATAGATATATATAAGTATGATTTTTATATCTTTGGGTTCACTTTTAAACCGGGTTTCTAGTGGTATTTTTAGTTTTAAAAATAGAGTTCGTTTAGGATTCCAAATTAAACATCGTATTTTAATATTATATTGTGTTTTTAAAAAAAAAATAAACCCTTAAGGGTTGGACACGTATTGGAGGTGTGTTAGTAAAAAAAAAGTTGGTTTTATCTCAATCTCTCAAAACTCTCGTTCTCTCGCCTCTGCTCTCTCTATACACACACAAACACATACTAGCTTGAAGAATTGTGATTATTAGCTTAAAAATATTGGAGTTTGCATCCTTAAACTCGAAATTTAGCAAGGAGTTAGTAGGTAATCTTCTTTTTTGATTAGGGTTAGAAGTTCTTGAGTATTCTTGCTTATTTGAAGAACTAGGGTTTGGTGTTCTTTGTGGGTTTGATGTAAAAACCGAAAATTGATGATTTTTATTGATTAGATTATAGTAGTGAATTGGTTTAGATGCTATTTGAATGATTAAAACACCCAAATTAAACCTAATTCATAAATTATGATTATTGGTCAAGAACCCTAATTTTGGAGATGATGATTTCTATGAATTTGTGATTGTTTAGGATTGTAATTAGTGTTATAATTGTGTTAGAAACTAGTTATAACATTAAATTAATTGTTGGTGATATTTAGAAGAAAAAAAAATTAGTAAGTTGTGAAATTGTGTAGTTTGACTTTTGAAAAGTCAAATCTGGGAATTAAATTGACAACTAAATTGGTGTTTGTATGAAATGTAAAAGAATGGTGAATGTGATTCATAAATGGTTTTAGTTGATAAGTTTTTGATGAAAATCGGGTTTTGACCCGTTTGGGTCAAATTGGTCAAATGATACCTAGATTGTAGAAATGGTAATTTGGATAGAAATCTTTGACTTCTATGAAGTCAAGATGTTAAAAGTGCAAATTTTATGTTATGTATATTAGCTTAAAGTTGGGTTAAAAGTTTATGCACATTTGACTTGAATTGATACTAATTCGGGTGTTATTTCGGTTAGCAGGAAAAGGGAAGGCAAAGACTCAGTGATATTAGACAACTGAGTGGTCATCGATAGTTCCAAGGTGAGTGGAATTATAACCTTTGTACTGTTTAATTGCAATGGTTTAGATTGTAATTTATTGGGTTTGGTTTGGTAATGGTGAGCTGAGAAAAGTGCAGGATTGTGACCATCTGAAGCAGTTCGCGACGCGATCTGTGTAGGTTCGCGAGGCGAACCTGTTGCCGTGAAACCAAAACCAAACAGCGACCCGAAATAGCGAACGCGAATTTTTTTAGCGGACAAGATCGCGACGCGATCTCTTAGTCGCGACGAGAATTCTTGCGCGAACAGGGGTTCGCGACGCGAACTTGATGTTTGGCTGCAAAACTTGTGTTGTGTTTTACACAGTATTTTTCTAATGTTAATTAACTGGCTATGTGTTAATTAATTGATATGTGCACATGGAAAAGAGTAGAGGACAGTCTGCGTGGGGGGCTGGGCTTCGTTTACTGTTAGTTAACGGTAATTGTACCTTGGCATATGTGTTGTGTTTGAAGGAAGCTTTACCGTTTCTAATGAGTAAAGGGCTTCCGGTAAGCTGTTGTTAGGCCCACAACAGTTGTAAGGTTCTGCAAAACCGCCGGTCCTTTCGTTATTTGTGATTTAGTGAAAATTGTGAATTCAGATTGTTGGATTTGACATTATAAAGTGTTATGATTTTAATCACTTAGCTTTGTGCTAATTCCCCTCGATGTTGAATCTTTTGCAGGTTTTGGAAGAGTGTCTTTTGGGAAGTTTGTGATTAGGAATGGATGACCAAATTATAAAGATATGTTTTTGGGAGTCGAGCCGAAAGTTTATAACACCGTTTTGTAAATATTAAATTACTTTACTTTATTATCGTCTGTAAATTAATTAGTTTAAACGCTTCCGTGGTTTGTTTTTTAAAAAAATAAAATAAAAATGGCATGAAAATTTCGGTGTTACATCAGGATCTATAAATACTTATTTTCATGTTGCAAAATTTTAACACTCTAAATGTGCATCCAAAAGAAACATCTAACAAGTGCAGTAAACAACAAATACCTTTAGTGATTTTGTTCTTTCTCCTTGCTATTAATTTCTTTCATTGATTTGTAACAACTTACTAATATCTTAACATCTATATCTATATTCTATATCTGTATCTATATATAGATAAAAAAATATTGAGTTTCATGGTTTATGTTGTATTGAATTATATGTTAAAAAATTAAGTTGTTGTTATAAATGATGCTCATGAATAAATGTAATAGATTATACAAAGAGTTTAACATAAATAGTGGTCTTTTCATTTAACAAAAAATTACAAATTAATTAAATAAGACAACGAATTTAACTAGACAAATAATAGTAATAAATTTAATTAAATAATAGTCTTTTCATATAACTAGAAGTTACATATTATAGAATATAAATAACACACTATCATGATGCAAATTATGTTGAGTTTTCAAATGATATTATCTTTTTACCCTAACAGAATATCTATTTATAACAATTGAGTTCCAACTTTAAAGTTGCAATTAACACCATGCATTTAATATTAATAATAATATTATATAAATCCATAAATTAATCAATTGTAAGATCACAAGTTTTACCATATATAATATTTAATAAACATAACAAAATAATGTCCATGCATTTCTAAATCACAAAAATAGTTGAATATCTAGATTAAATATTAATTACATAACAACAAACTTTATAGGTTTATTAAAATCAATCAATATAAAAAAATGCACGGTGACAAATATTTATTAAAAAAACCAGAACCAAACGAAAAAATGGTTTTGGACGACCGATGGAGCTCGGTTCTGTCCGGTCTGGTTCTGCGACCTCGGTTGCTTCTCGGTCCAATTTGCACATGCCTACTTACGCATACCAAATCTATTTCAAGTTGAACAAATAATATCAATTAACATACACAATCCATATGACTCAATAAAGAACAACAAACCCTAAACATCAATACACAAAAAGAACAATTTTGCTCATTTAGTAGAATACTTGCAATCAAAGTTAATTAAACATGTAACCGATCACGTTTTTCGTACTTTACAGGTGATACTAGTAAATCGAACACGATATGCACTCAAAACAACTTATTATTGTGAACGAAGCCCGTGCATCGCACGGGCCATGCTGCCTCGTTACTTATAAAACTTGAGTTGTGTAGTCTATGAGTTAAAAGTTGTAGTGTATAAATGAATTCCTACCAAAAGGTAGTGGGGTTTGATCACCGTACAAAACATCAGTATTTTCTTATTTAGACCAAACGCATGACAAATCACGACCAAACCTCCATATTGGTGAACAAAACAACGACCAAACATTAAAATTGAAGCGGTTTGAAGCGGTTCAAAAACAAACTTTTAACACGGTCGATTCGGCCCGACGTACTTCCATTTTTCAGTTGGACCATTCCTACCAGCTAGTCGAACCCTAGTTTTAAAACATTGCTGACACGAGTCATGCATTAGGTAACACCAGGCTCTGCTGCTCCTTGCGAAGTTTGGAACAACGCCCATCGAAAAAGAAAAAACTATAAGCTTCGCTCATATAGGATTTTATGGCCCGAATAACATTTAACTTGGTGAGCAAGTCATGATCAAGTGAACCACATATTATGTATTTTAGTTTATTCCGCTTTGCTCTTGCTTGTGTTTTTTTGTACACTTAAGTAATTATGCCGGTTTACATCGTAAATCCTGACAAAAAGATTATAAATTTTTGTATTTCAATCGAATTAATAATTTAAAACTCGTGAAGATAAGTTATCTATGAATAAGATATTATCATTGGATGGTAAATTAATCATGATATGCAAGTACTTTATTTAACGTTAATGAGAAGGTGGAGGTAATAAATCAAATAATTAATCATGATGATTAAAGAAAGCATTGCCTTTTGTCTTTACTTTTGTTCTCTTACACCAATATAACCAAACAATTATAAAGCCAAGGAAGAAGGATTTATGAGGGAAGATGGTTTCATTTTCCAAATAAATAAACAGATCCCGTAAGGCTTTTAAAAATAAGAGTAACATTAGTTTTACATGTTAAATTCTCGTGTTATATGTAATTGTTTTCTCTTTCGTTTTATTACATTTCACATTTTCACCTAATACAACTAATTAAATGCTTAATAAACGTAACGTGTAGATAAAAATTAATTGTCCCAGTTTAACCAAAAACGTATTATATATCTTGTTCCATTATTCAAAAGCAAAAAGAGTGAAAAACTTACTATTGCGTCCGTGGGAAGTGGGAACTCCGGAAGTAAATTTGGTAGTTAAATATGGGAGGTTGTTTGTATAGTTGGAGGATTCTTCATAAAGATGAAGGGCCATGCCTTCTCCTTTATTCATTTGTTTTCTTCCTATCAATTATTGCAAACATCATGATCATATATTCTTCACAAACAATTTTGAAATCCATGGGTATGGTCTTATCGTAACACAAAATTTTTTTTAATTAAAACTGTATTTCCATTCACGACGGCTTTCATGAAGTGGTTGAGTTTGCTCATGATGCATATGACCTAACCATTGTCTAGGCCGTTTTCGAACATATGTATTGTCATCTGGTATATATATACCTAATAAATAGATCGAACTCGTGACCTCTATAAGATTATTTTAAATATATCCTACTATTACATATCATCAAATATACAATTAGAAATTGATTTAACAATAAAATTTTCTCCTAGAGTATATCTAACTAGGTCAGGTTGACATCCCACTTCCTATAAACTAAAATTTAGATATATTAATATATATTCACATGTAACTTAATGGAAAAAAATTAATTACAAAAGATAAATGAATTAATCTTTTACTTAAAATGGTTCAATATGGTATAATTGTAACTATAACTAATGTTGAATAAGTTTTTTGTTTGTGGAATGGACACCTGAAGTTGCTTGTGAAATGGACACCTGAAGTTGCTTACATATTTGTAATGCTTACGCATTCATGCTATGTAATTATATATGTCCATTGTTATATTTTGTTACTTCATGAAATTTGTCATTTATTATTGGTTTATAAGATGGTTACAGTTTAATGGCATGGTATTGTTGGATTTATACGATTGTTATTGTTGAATTTATACGATTGTTATTGTTGAATTTATGTCCGTTTCACTTTTATTTTACATTTTGTTTTTTATGTTGAAACGGGTCAACTTATCTACACACAATTTAGCTCATTTTGTTTAGAAAAAGTATAATATATCGTAATTGTTATTTTTTACTACAAACACATTTTTTTTTTGCAATAATAATAATTAATAACCGTGAAGAAAACAAATTTATGAGATTGTATGTATTTCTTTATAGATGTTGGTGTTAGGATCAAATATGTTGTATCAAATATTATAGGGACTAGTTGTGTAACATTGTCTAAATGATAAACTAGTCTTAGGCTTAGTTAGTGCTTAATTAATCATGTTTAGAAGAGAGGTATAAATACCTTTCATGTTGACTTAATTTGTAAGCTTTCCCACACTTGTTATTGCATTACCATTTTAAAAGCTCCTTCCCTCCATCTTTCTCTCTTAACCACACACACTAAAACACCAAGAACACACACACTTGATTCATCAATTTTTCTCAAATCATCATGAATTAGCTAGATTTCGATCACAATAGATCTCTCAATTGGTATCAGAGCAAAAACTCTCTGTGAGTGGATCCAAATTCGAGCTAATTTGATCAAGATCTGGAAATTTGAAAAAGGTTCGTTCGTTCATGTATGTGAAATTAATGTTATAAATTTTTGTTTCGAATTGAAGATTTGATTGAAGATTCGTGTTTCTCCAGTGATTCTAATAAAAATAGAATCAAATTTCAGTCCAATCCATCAACAATTGCTCTCAATTTGAAGATTTTTGTGAAAAAATATGAAAACTCAAAAAGTCTACTGTGATCTCAAAATCGAAGGCTGATTTGATCCGTTTTGAGTTGTTTGATTGCATCAAACTGTTAGAAATTAAATTTCTAACATTTTGTGATTTGAATCAATGAATTTGGTTGAGAATTGAAGAAAATAGGATTGATTTTGTAAGCTTTTGAGAGTTACGAACGTACCTGGTGAAGACTTCGGCCTCAAGAACATCTTCGGCTAAAGTGAGTTCGGCTTCTCTTCTTGTTCGGCCCAAAAGACTTCGGCCCGAACATATTAGTGTTCGGCTTTCAATAGTTCGGCCCAAGTTCGACTCTTCACTAGTTCGGCAGTGCAGTCTTCGGCATTGAACAAAAGAAGTTCGGCTTATCGGCCCGAACACACATTGTTCGGCCCCTATAGTAGTTCGGCCTGAACAAGTTCGGCCCGAAGATCTCGGCCCATATAGTAGTTCGGCCCGAAGAACTTCCACAATTCTCGGCCCAACCAAGTCTTCGGCCCAACCAAGTCTTCGGCCCATAAAAGAGTTCGGCTCAAAGATCTCGGCCCGAACAAATTGTGTGACAAAAGGGGTTATACTAAAACGATCATAACTTTCAGCTCGGGTGTCCGTTTAAAGCCCACGAGTAACCAAATCGAAGCTCGCGACGAAAGCTACGACGTGATAAACCGCCGTACCCGACTTCTCAGTCCAAAAACCCTTGTTTTAGACACTTTATTCACATTTTTGTGATTTTTCGGTCAATTTTCAAACTTCGTTTAGCCCCAGATTTTGATCCGTTTATCGTTTTTGACCAATTCAAAAATCTAGTCCATATTTAAAGTGTCTTTTATCATATGAGATCTTTTTAAAAAAATTCAAATTAAATTTTTTTTTTCCCTCTCGGTCGTAACTCATACTAAAGCAAAACTTTAGATACGAGAACTTTTTCGCTAACCTAAAACTTTTTACACTTCTCGGCTCAAACTTTTACATTTGTAAACCCGAGAATTCAATCGATCCTAATAATCACAAACATGGAAAAACCTGCACAAGATTTTGATGATTTGGAACAAGAACTTCAAAGAGTACAAAAGGCTATGTATTTTATCTCAAACTATAAGAAGAAATATAATTCAAAGCCTATAAACAATAATCTGAGATCTTCATTCGACATTAAGCCTGATATATCTGCTACAATCTCAACTGAAAAGCCAATCACCACACCTTTGAATGCTACAAAGAAACCAATCGTTCGTGATTCAGAGTATTATGAACGTAAGATGTTGATGGCTAAACAGATTGAAACTGAAAAAGTGTTATTAGTTGAAGATCTTCAATAGATGGAAGATTCAGATCCAAAGGATGAAGTGAGTGCTGAGGTTTCTGATCAAATCAATGAAAAAGCCAACAAAGACATTGAGGTAATCAGTTCTCTCTTGTCAAATTCTGATAATTCCATCGTTCCTGATACTTGTGTTGTTAAAACTCCGATATCTGAAATTGATTCTTTAAAACAAAACCTTTTAGATGAAAAAGATATAAATAATCAATTTCAAGAACGTTTAAATGATTTGCAAAATGAAAATGAACAACTTGTTCAAAATATTAAACAAATTAAAAATTTCAAACTCGAGAATCTGGATTTACAAATAAGTATCAGAATTGAAAGCTAAATATGAGATTGATATTAAAAAAATTTCACATTCAATTTCAGAAAAAGATATTGAAATACAGATTCTTAAAAATTCAAATAATTCAATATCAAATAAACGAAATGATAAATATTACAAATTGTATATTGAAGCGTTTAATGAATATCAAATCACGAAAAATTGGTTAGAACGTAAACAAAAAGAATTTGATGACTGAGAAATTGTGCAAATATCGAGTTTATATCAAGTGATTAAGAAAAAGAGAAAATGATAATCAGTGTACTAAACAGAAAAACAAGTGAAGAAGAACAAAACCGATTTATCAACAGAATTCTCTCTCAAAATCTCAACCACGTCTATCACAAGCTTAACCGAATAAATCTTTCTTTCTAAATTCCATAAACAACCATATCCATACAAAAGCTTAACTGTTCAAATCTTTTGTTCCATACAAAATACAAATCATCCACATTCATCCAAATCTTAAATGTACATATCATTCTTTCCAACATACAAACCATACACATGTCAATTCAAAATTTAACCGATACAAATCATTATTACATTTTACACACACATCCAAAATCTTTAACTTTCAAATCATTCTTTACATAATTCAAAACATTATCATCCTATCCAAACAAAAACCTCTACCTCAACATCTCAAAATCCCAGTCAACTCCTTATCAAACTGATGTTTCATTTCCAGAATTTTCAAATCTTTAATATGTTTCTTTGAATGAAGACAGGTATATAGTTATAAAGCTCAAAAAGAGGGAGATTGGATAATAATAAAGACATATTAAGTCAACAATTCATGAAATCTTCTAATATACTTTATATTGGTTGAAAAGTCAATAAAAAGTATTATTTTTCACTGTTCAATCAAAAGCTGAAGCTGATACGACATCAAAACTATTCAACGGATAATTCAGTCTCAGACTTTGCTAGAGAAGAAGATTTCAAGAACATGCTAATTCAAACTATTGATACAAAGGTGGAGATTGTTAGGATCAAATATGTTGTATCAAATAGTATAGGGACTAGTTGTGTAACATTGTCTAAATGATAAAATAGTCTTAGGCTTAGTTAGTGCTTAATTAAGCATGTTTAGAAGGGAAGTATAAATACCTTTTATGTTGACTTAATTTGTAAGCTTTCCTACACTTGTTATTGAATTACCATTTTGAAAGCTCCTTCCCTCCATCTTTCTCTCTCAACCACACACACTAAAACACTAAGAAAACACACACTTAATTTATCAATTTTTCTCAAATCATCATGAATTAGCTAGATTTCGATCACAATAGATCTCTCAGTTGGTCTATTAACTGCTATTTCATTTGACCCGCTCCATATTAGCTTTAAAAAAATTTATTTGACACGTATGACATAAACCATTTATAAATAAATGGGCTGAAATTCACAATATTTGAAAATATGGTGAAACAATGCCAAGCAATTACTGAGTTTATATTAACAAGATCATAATCAATTACAACTAACACAAAAAAAATAACATTTTTATTCTATTTGTTAGATAAAGAATCATATGTTATATCCATAAATGTGATCCGAATATGGGTTTTTTTAAAATCATTTTAGGTCAATGTTGGTTTAATTATATAAGAAACATTCGTTTTTGTTTCAAAACATATGGAACCCGTGTCTCTTTCAATACTGAGCCATTCTTGCACCTACACACAAAATAGTTGACATTATCAATGAACGGATACTTTCTTTAATTCCGGGATACGAGAAGATACACGAGTCTTCGGACTCTGTTTATACTTACCAATTTCTTGAACAAGAACGGCTTGAAGGTTATTTGTTGTGACCACGATGGCAACTACACCAACTCAACGACAAACGTCTTATATTAAGAAGTTTTATTTTGTCTTTAAGTTTATTTTATCTGATTATTCATGTATAACAAAATGTTTATTTATCATTTCAACAATAATTGACTATATGCTTTCTTACATTATTCTTATTGTTATGGATTCTATATTTCAAAGCATGTCCGTCCAATCGGGCGGGATTTGAAACTAGTATTTAATAAGGAACAATATCATCTTTCCTAAGAGCATCCCCAATGGTTAACCTCACAATAGCTTATTACTTTTGCCACATCAACAATCTACTCACCAAAAACCTATACATAAATAGCATCTCCAATGGTTAACTTTTCTAAAAGCTTTTTCTATTATAATATTTCTAATTTACATTTATCTATCTTAAATAATATTTTATAAATACCCCTTATATAATTTGACACTTTTTATAACATCCTTATTAAGTATATTATTTTTTTAAATATCTCATACAAATATATTATAATAATTGACAATAAATATTATATAATTTATTTATTAACTAATAAGAATATAATAAAGAATTTATGTATAATATATTTAAAGTTTAAAATGAAAAACTATTATAAATAGGGGACTAGAAATGACAAACATTGAAAGTCCCTTAAAAGCTTAGTAGAAAAAAAAATCTTTGCAATAAGCTTTTAAAAAAACTCACTATTCCAATGGTAAAAAGTCATATAAAAGTTTATTGTAATAGTAATAAGCTTTTAAAAAAGCTATCATTGGAGATGCTCTAATATTATTACTAATTATATAATTTGAGATTAGACATTTACATAGAGTGGATTAGACGCAATCCCATTCCCACAATAACTCATTGTTTGCATGCCACCTCTCCCACATTCTTATACCTTTTGTTTCCCTTTATATAAATAGATAAATGCTTCAATTGAGTACCTTGCAAGACCTCCATATTCATAGCATGTTTCACCATGCATGCATCATTACTACCTCCTTTCGTTAAAGTGGAAACACATTAAATCATCAACACCAACTTATAACGCTTCATACTTTACATAAATACTAATTAACACCCGTTATTTTATCTTTATATCATTTAACAAATTAGCTACCATTCTACCAACAATCAGGATAATATGCAAGACTCATATACATATACGTACATGTGACTCAAATTCTGATGGCAAAATAAAAAAAATGTAAAATATACATCATACATGACATCCCACACAATTTTATTAGAGATCTTTCAGGAAAAAATCTTTCTACTTCACCTTATTCGTATGTTGTTTTTGACGGGATTAAATATTGTTATTCATATGTTGTTTTTGATGGGATTAGATTTTGTTATTGTTACTAATAAGTAAAAGTAAAAAACTTAGAATTTTTATGGAGATTAATAAAGAAAAGAAACATATTTTGTATCAAAATAAGTAGTCAAAGGGATCTACAGTGAAAAGAAAAAGGGGGTGGACAAATGTTGATCCATCAAAATAATAAGTCCATCCACTTTGCACTTTGCCTTGCCTTGCCTTGGGATTCAACATTCACACTTTTGTCTTCACATTCCTTACGAAAAATTCCAATTCAAAATAGAAAAGTACAAAAAATATAAAATTTTATAATATTATATTTAACTTAATATAATATATAATAATAATTGTGTATAAGCAAACAAGCATCCTGAAAGATGGATCCCAAGGGCTCAAACCAACATCATCCTCATCAGCAGTCACATGAAGTGGTTTCAAACTTCTTAACTCACCCCCACCCCACGACCACCAACATGGGAGATAACAATAACAACAACAAGATTTCCGAGATGAAAGATTTCCAGATTGTAATTCCCGAAAAAGAAGAAACTGGTGCTACCAAGAAACAACAACAATTAGCACCAAAACGGGCGTCCAACAAAGACCGACACACAAAAGTTGAAGGCAGAGGCCGGAGAATAAGGATGCCGGCTCTGTGTGCTGCAAGAATCTTTCAACTGACGAGAGAATTAGGTCATAAATCCGATGGAGAAACAATTCAATGGCTGTTACAGCAAGCCGAGCCGTCAATTATAGCCGCCACCGGAAGTGGAACCATCCCGGCTTCCGCGTTAGCCGGCGCTGTTTCACTTTCACATGGAGTTTCGATATCGGCGGGATTACAACATAAAATTGAGGAATTAGGTAATAGCGGTAGGACCAGTTGGCCCATGGGTGGTCCGACAACCCATATGCCTACCCCTATCCCTACCGCTATATGGTCTGCTACACCTATAACTGCACAATTTGGATCATCATCATCTAATAATTTGGACATTGAAAGCTCCAATTACTTGCAAAAGATATCGTATTCCGGGTTTGACTTACCCGGTTCTAATATGGGTCCACCCATGAGTTTTTCTTCGATTTTAGGAAATCATAATCAAAGTCATCAGCATCAGCAGCAGCTTCCTGGGTTGGAATTAGGGCTCTCTCAAGATGGTCATATTGGGGTTTTGAATCAGCAAGCTTTGAATCAGATTTACCAGATGCACCAACAATCACAACCACAACAGCAAACTTCAAATGATAATTCTCAAGGTTCAGAGGGACAGTAGACTTTTAGGTTAATTACAATTAATTAATATTAGCAGTTTGTGGTTATTGGGTTTGTGTATTTGTGTTGTATAATTTGGTAAAATTAAAGAAAGTGAGGCATGCGATGATTTGGGTTCCGATTCGCGTCCATCATCAAGACTGAGTTTGAGGTTTGTGTTTTTTGATGCTATATCTTTTATTTTTTCTTCTATTTCATAGATTTTTTGTTTTGATATATGATATCGAGTTACCATAGATACTTCTGCTGAGCTCTGATTTTGCAGGGCCAAACTAGTTTGGATCTGGATTTGAATTATAAGATTTTGTTGCTTGCTTTCAACTGTGTGTGTTTTACATTATTCATTAATGCCATAATGAATAATGATATAATTTTGCTAGTCTTACTGAAATAAGCGTTCTTTCTGGGATTACATTGTTAATGATGATATATGTGTTTACTTTTTATGTGTTGTCGATTTCATGGTTAGCATTGATTCTTCTTTGGTGAAACTGTGCATTGAAGTTCATTTGGTGAAATCGTTGTTCATGACTAGCCATTATTGTTTTCAACGTGTGCGGGTTCAATAGAATGATGTGTTAAAAGTTATAGTGTCATGACTCAGAGAGCAATTTGTACGTATGTTTGCTTTAAGATTAGTTGCTAAAGTGAAGATATTGAAGTAGCTTTTTTTGGAAACGACAAATGAAATAACGGAAGCCTACTCACAATTTTTCAGCGAACACCCCGAGTTCGAGCTCCGCATAAGCGGGCAAACCCATCCCCAAGGAAAATTCCCCATATGTGCCCGTGTGAGGTATGAGTTAAATTACGCGAATGCAACGCTCCCAAAGGGATTCGAACTTACGACCTGCAGCCCACATGGGTATAAACCCAGTGCCTCAGACCAGCTTGGCTGGCCATCACTGGCACATATTGAAGTAGCTTTAGAGCACAAGGTGTCGTCCTGTTAAAATTTCCCCAAATGCCTTTTGGCGGCGTTAATGCTCGCCAGACCACATCATCGGTTCCACCAAATGCTGTTGCGCGATGGGTTTAACATGGAGTTAAACCATCTTTGTTTCTTTTTTTTCTGTTTTTTTTTTTAATTAATTATGATTGATTTGAGGTATTTTATGGATCCCAAAGATATGTTATATGAATATTAAACGAGGATGGATAATTTTGAGTTAAATATTATAATATGTTAAAAAGACAAAAATAACTTTAACATAGACTTTAATATTTGTTCGCACCTTGTTCTCTAAGATGAACAACTAAAGCATGTTGATATGGGTTGTGAGTGGAACTTTTCCTTTTCCTTTTTTCAAGATTTGAGTCTTAAGTGGTGGTCCAAGATATTACATATAGAAGAATCAGAGTGGCTGTTTTTAATAACGAAAACAGATATGGATTTGAAACTTGTCTTTGATAGGTGGGTCGTGATGATGTATTCTGCAGTGTTACATAAATGAAAGTTGAAAATAAAGTAGGAATGTTATAAAAAAAGCTCACTTCATAACTGGACTCTTGTAGGCTTCAAATTAATACCTTGTAAAATTTCAAGATCAAAATATCCCTTACTATGGTGTGATTTTTACTCCTGGCCGGTTGAATCGGGTGTTGTGGAAATGGCCAGTTAGAAGGTTGATTGCTGACCACTGAGGGACTGCTGATTTTTTTGATTCAAAGAGGGTTAAACGTGCAATCATAAACCAGTTAAAATCGAATTCTAAAATATTATTTTTTAGTTTAATTGTAAATAAAGATTTACCTCGATTACATAATTGTGGCCGCCCGATTTTCCCTTTCACTCTATCGAGTTGACGTGAAATCATTCCACAATTCAGACTTTTGTGCTGACTACAACTCTTCAATCGCCTAATGTTTCATAAGTCATAACTTCATTCGACTACTTTCACTTGAAATGATTTGACGCATGCTACAGCTTCATCATTCAATGTGAAATAACAATAATGGTGGAAGGAATTGGGTATGTCATTTGAATGATTCATTGATTTGATAGAATTCAAACACTTACAGTTATGATTTTTATATGTTCATAATCATGCTACTAACTATAAATTAATGAATGGACGAATCTGTTGAATAATAAAGGGAGCTTTTGCCGCTTTGATGAGAAAATCGGGTTGAAGACGTTGCTAATGTTAAACAGAATAATATTCACAAAAAAGGAAAGGATTTTACCTCCTCTTTGACAGCACATGTCCAACGGATCTCTCCATCAATACCGAAATCCTCATTAATATGTTTCCTTTATGCTTTCCATTCTTTGTGTATAAATGTAGCTAATCCCTGTAATGTTAAGACACACAAATATGCAATAAACTCAATATTCATAATATTATCATGGTATCAGAGCAGGCAAGTTCATCATCTACCGATTTTCTCAATTAGCTCTGTTTGACAAGTTCTTCGAGCCACCATGCCTGCTTCCACAGACGGCAGCTCGGATCAAGATCTGTCATTACAGTTAGCTAATCTCCTCAGAAATAACATCGATAACCTCCAAATCAATCCACAAAATTCTCAAATTCCCAACTGTCCGATAATCTCCAAATCAATCTCAAATTGAATAATCAGAATTATTCTCTATGGACTCGTATGATTAGAGTCGCCATAGGGGGTAAATCAAAAGCTTTACTTTCTCATCTTACCGAGAACCCACCTAATCAAGAACATGAAAACTTTGATCGGTGGGAACATGAAGATCTTATTGTTTTTTCATGGCTTATTCAAAACATTGAACCAAGTCTAGCAGGCAAGCTTACCGAATTTCCAACAGCAAAAAGTTTATGGGACGCGTTGGTAGTCACTTATAGTAGCGGGAAAGACAAATTACAAATCTTTAACCTTCATGTCAAAGCAAATGACATCAAACAAAACAACAATTCTCTTGAAGAACTGTGGATGAATCTGCAAGGGATTTGGGGAGAGATCGACAGGATCGATCCCAACCCAATGAAGTGCCCGGATGATATTAAGGCATACTCTAAAATTCGATCGGAACAGAAACTCTTCCAATTTCTGAATTCACTTGACAGGAAGTATGAACACATTAAGAGAGAAATTCTTCGATCTGACTCTCTCCCCTCCACGGAAGCAGCATATGCTATGGTCCGGAAAGAGGCTGCTCATCAGACAATTCTGGGAGCCAACTCTGAAACGCAGGGACTAGCATCCGGACTCACTGTCGCCGCCACTGAAACCGAAGGGGCAGGGCTTGCGACTAGGAGCCATCGCCGACCGGAAGGGAGAAGAGTCAATACATTTAAAGAAGATAAATCTCACCTAGAATGCGACATTTGTGGTATGAAAAAGCATACTTCCGAGCAGTGTTTTCAGGTGGTCGGATATCCCGACTGGTGGACGAACGGACACAAGAAGAATAAATCTTCCGGGTCAGACAAAGGCAAACCAGTGAACGATGGGAATCACACAGATCGGAAAAACGGGAAGGGATCAGGCTTCGGTGGTGTAGCAGCGTCGAACCCTAATTTTTGGGGAGAAGGAACTTCGTCGATGAACGACAAACCAGTGCACGAAGGTACAGGGGGCAAGAGTGATAATAACTCGAGCCCCCTATCTTTCCAATGTGTTTAATTGTTCCCCTATTTTTCCAGAATGTTATACAAATAGTCCCTTGGAAAACGGAAATGACATTTCCGGTATGAATAACCTGCCAAATAAAACCAACATTAATTATTTTACTAATTTAAATAATGTTTCCAAAATAGATTTAAACATCTTTAACAATTTTAATTCCTTTTTAAATCAGAGTTTTTTAAATTGTCAAAAAACTACAAATATTGAAATGGGAAATAGTATGGGCGGGTTCGTTCATATGGCCCAAAACTCTAAAAATCGTGACCAACCATGGATTTTTTATTGTGGGGCCACGGACACCATGACCTACGACTTGTCCGATTTTACAACAATTAATAAACCAACAAAAAATTTTATAAAAACTGCGAATGGAGAAAACATACATGTAAAATCAGGAGGGAGTATTGAGATTTCTCCTACACTCAAACTCTCAAAATGCCTATATATTCCTGACTTATCGCATAAACTGTTATCTGTTAGTCATGTCACAAAAGAGTTAAATTGTACGGTTCTTATGCATCCAACGTTTTGTATCTTACAGAATATCAGGACGGGAGCGATAATTGGGCGTGGCACTGAAAAGAATGGACTATATTACGTGGACGAGGTAACCCACACAGGGAGTGCTATGTTATCTCACGGTACAACAGAACGGGAGGCTTGGTTGTGGCATCGAAGACTAGGTCACCCATCTATCAGTTATTTACATACTTTATTTCCTAAACTTTTCCCTTTAAATTGTAAGTCACATTGTGAGACATGTGTGTTTGCCAAAAATCATCGAAAGACTTTTAAACCAAATTTTACAAGAGTTGACCGACCGTTTTCATTAATTCATTCTGATGTTTGGGGACCAGCTCCAGTGTATGGAGGCCAAAATTTTCATTTTTTTATCATGTTTGTAGATGACTGCACTCGAATGACTTGGGTTTATTTATTAAAACACAAAAATGAAGTTTTTGAGAAATTTAAAATTTTCTATACAATGGTCCAAACCCAATTTAATGAAAATATCCAAGTCCTTAGGTCTGATAACGGTGGCGAATTTATTAACTCTAATGTAAAACTTTTTTGCGAAGAAAAGGGTATAAATCATCAAACCTCGTGTCCTCATACACCAGAACAAAATGGTGTTGCTGAGAGAAAAAATCGTATTCTCCTAGAAATTACTCGAGCTCTTTTAATAGAATCTCAAACCCCAAAATACTTCTGGCCTGAAGCTCTTGCTACAGCGGCCTACCTCATCAATCGTCTTCCCACGAACATTTTAAAATTCAAAACTCCGTTACAAGTTCTGACCGAATACACCAAACCTCCTCCCATTCTCACTCTAGAGCCACGTATCTTTGGTTGTACCGTATTTGTCCACATACCTAAAACTACTAGATCTAAACTTGATCCATGTGCGGAAAAATGTGTGTTTGTCGGATACGGGGTGAACCAAAAGGGCTATCGCTGCTACAACCCTAAAACTCGACGTATGTTTACTACAATGAATTGTGATTTCTTAGAAACTGAATATTACTACGCCAACATCAGTGGTCAGGGGGAGAGCACGAATAATATGAACGACACAATGAGTTGGCTTGAGACCGACCAAACCAGTCTTCCCACAAATAATCAACATGCTAAAGCCACCACTCAGTCTCCTCAAACTGAAGACAGTACTCAATCTCCTCAAACTGAAGATAGTACTCAATCTCCTCAAACTGAAGACAGTGCCCCCCAAGAATCGACCCCTATCCTGGTACCCGAGGTAAGTGACTCACCTCCTACTAACGATCTATGTGAGCAAGAATTTATGCAGGAAACAGATCAAGAGGGGGAAGAAGTCATCCAGACCCAAGAAAACGAACCTGAACAATATAGTTTACCTCCAAGATCAAATCGAGGTGTCCCACCTAATCGATACTCGCCAGAAAAGGAAATCAAGAGGGGTAGGTATCCAATGGCCAACATAGCCAACGAAAACTTATCCAAACAAGCCAAAGCCTTCACTGTAGCCCTATGTTCCGAAGAAATCCCTACAAATGTCGATCAAGCACTTAAATCCAAACAATGGAAGAATGCAATGGAGGAAGAAATGAAAGCCCTAGAAAAGAACCATACTTGGAACAAGTGTAGTCTCCCACCAGGAAAGAAAACCGTTGGGTGTCGATGGGTATTCACAATCAAATACAAACCCGATGGAACAATTGAAAGATACAAGGCAAGATTAGTGGCAAATGGCTATACACAAACATATGGGATAGACTACTCAGAAACCTTCTCCCCTGTAGCAAAAATAAACACTATCAGAGTTCTCTGTTCCATAGCTGCAAATCAACAATGGCCCATGTACCAGTTCGATGTAAAAAATGCTTTCTTACATGGAGAATTACAAGCAGAAGTGTACATGGAAGCTCCACATGGCTTCACAAATAACTTCAAAGAAAGGGAAGTGTGCCGCCTTAAAAAATCTCTTTATGGTTTAAAACAATCACCTAGAGCATAGTTTGGGAGATTCACTATAGCTATGAAAAGCTATGGGTTCAAACAAAGCAACTCTGATCACACTTTATTTCTCAAAAGGAGAGGAAAATTAATAACATGTCTAATAATTTATGTTGATGATATGATCATTACAGGTAATGACAAAGAAGAAATGGCAAAATTAAAAGGAATGTTATTCTCAGAGTTCGAAATGAAGGATTTAGGAAACCTCAAATACTTCCTCGGAATCGAAGTCCTAAGGTCAAAGCAAGGAATCTTCATGCACCAGAAAAAATATATTCTTGACTTATTGGCAGAGACTGGTATGATTGACTGCAAACCTGCTGAAACACCGATGATCATGAACCAGAAACTCTTAATCAACGGAGAAACTGATCTAGCTGACAAAATGAGATACCAACGAATGGTGGGGAAACTGATATATCTCTCACACACTCGTCCAGATATATCGTATGCTGTAGGAGTAGTAAGTCAGTACATGCATAAACCACAAAAACCCCACATGGACGCAGTCTTAAGGATCATAAGATATCTAAAAGGAACAGTAAGACATGGGATCTTGTTTAAACCAAATGGGCATCTTGAAACACAGCTATACACAGATGCAGATTGGGCAGGAGACAAAAACAACAGAAGATCAACCGCAGGGTACTTTGCCCTTGTTGGTGGAAACCTTGTAACATGGCGCAACAAGAAACAAAAAGTAGTTGCCCTATCTAGTGCGGAAGCGGAATTTAGAGGAATCGCAAGAGGGATAACTGAAGTACTATGGCTAAGACGTCTTCTTACTGAGATAGGGTATTCTCCACGAAAACCAAGTGAAGTCTTCAGTGACAACGAAGCTGCAATTCAAATATCTGAAAATCCTGTTCAACATGATCGAACAAAACATGTGGAAGTAGACCGACACTTCATTAAAGAAAAATTAGAAGCCAAAATTATCACTCTTCCATTTGTGTGGTCTGAAGACCAACTCGCTGATGTCTTAACCAAAGCAGTTAGCGTAAAATCACTACAAGAAGTTCTCGTCAAGTTGAATTTTGGTGACCCCACAATCCAACTTGAGAGGGAGTGTTAAACAGAATAATATTCACAAAAAAGGAAAGGATTTTACCTCTTTGACAGCACATGTCCAACGGATCTCTCCATCAATACCGAAATCCTCATAATATGTTTCCTTTATGCTTTCCATTCTTTGTGTATAAATGTAGCTAATCCCTGTAATGTTAAGACACACAAATATGCAATAAACTCAATATTCATAATATTATCAGCTAATTGGTGCTACGTAAACGAGACATGTCTATGTTAGTTGCCATATATTGTCAATAATCAAGCATTAAAACAGTCAAAGATCAATGATAGACTTGGCTAATGATGGTGCAAAATCAACAAATTGAGGGGTGTTTGGGAAGAATTATTTAGGGAGTTCATGAGCTTTTAAACTTATTTATAAGTTTAATAAGCAATCTAAGTATTTAGTAGGGGTTTTTAATAAGCTAATTTGAAGGGAATTATAAGCTTATGTAACTTTTTTTTACCTCCTTACAGACTTACACTCTCATTTTTTTAAACACTTCATCACTCAAGTATTTTTTTATATAAGTTCAACTAATCCAAAAATTTGAGCTTTAGCTTGTAAAAAATATCATTTTTAATTTTTTTACAATAAACTCATATAAGCTATTTCAAATATTTTATTTAACAAAAACTTATTAAGTTAAATAAGCTTATAAGCTAATGATTACAAGTTTTTTTTTTCCTTTTCTCAAACGCCCCTAAGTGGATCAACATTGTGAGTCATACATAAGTGGAAGTATGTTAGAGTTTATGTACGTATATAATAACATTAAATATCATGACCAAACGTCAAAATGCTCTAAAGAGTCACATGAACACGAACATGAATATTACTTTTAACCAGTAAACTTGTGGAAAGAACATTTATTATTCTTGTTGAGAAAATTATTTATACTACAAGCTAAAAAAATAATATTGAAAGATATATTAAGGATCGATAAACGAATCTTCTCCTATATATGACCCTAAGTTTGAATTACTTTTCCCAACTTGGCAGTTTGAAGCTATCCCATTCGTTGACAATGCCAGGTGTAATTCTACGATTGGCCAGAGGCATCCTTGACAATTCACCAGACCGCCTTCTATACAATACCCACTTTGCTTTACAATCCTCAACCCTATTTCCTGAATCGCCGCTTCATATCAACCCTCAACCATCGCTTCCTAACGACGGCTTATTTCTTTTTCGCCAATTTAGAGCACCGTCTGAAAACCTAGATCTTTGACGTGACGATTGGTTATACTCGCTATACAATCCTAATCAGAGGTAAGTTTTCACTCCAATCTATCGATTTCTTTGCAATTTAACGTATAATTCATTGTTGTAGCTTCAAATCTCAATTTGTATATTTGCAATGACCAATTATTCGTATATACGTGCGTGATAGCGTTTGAAGACCACTCGAATCACAGTTTAGAATCAAAGTTATATTCCTAAG
Organism: Calendula officinalis; assembly: GCA_963853835.1. Taxonomy (NCBI): domain Eukaryota; kingdom Viridiplantae; phylum Streptophyta; class Magnoliopsida; order Asterales; family Asteraceae; genus Calendula; species Calendula officinalis. The sequence continues at coordinate 13,675,008 of OY970827.1, forward strand.
AGCCTCTTTATTTTGCTTTCCTGCTCACCCTCTTTTTTCCCCATTTTGATTTAGAGTTTTCTCTCCCATCCATTCTATAGCCGTCGCCAAACAAATAAAGCTTGAAGAACTCTATAAGAAAATCCATGAAGAGAGGCTAAACTAATTGATTGACCAATGTAGTCTCAGACTCTCATCTAGAAGTCTATAGTTGTGGTTCGATTGTAGACGCTTTTGGTAGGCAATTACCTGCTCAGTACACCAGAAATTTGGAGACACCAACAGTTAACTACAATTGGCAATGCTTCGGAAACAGAAGGTATGTAGATTTCATTTGACTTATAGATATCTCATGAATCTTGAATGAATTTACATGGTATTTAATTAAAGAAATTCTGAGAAATGCAGGTTATTATTTTTGTGATACTTAGTCAGGGAAGATCTTGAATCACTTGAGGAACAAAATTTTGGTGGAAAATCTAAACATTTAGGAAATTTGTAAGCCCTTTTTTTATAGTTAATTACATTTTTTTAAACTGAACTCATATGATTCAACGATTACTCTGTTGAACAATTGTTTGCAATTTTGTGGGTATAAAGGGATCGAATACAACCAATTTGGGTCATAAGTTTTGAATGTATTTTCTTCATAATGCTCATCATCATCTAATTTGTCAACAAACGAAATTATGCTGGTTAATAATGTGCAGATTTATGCTGGTGTTTTGAAATTATATTGCACAAAAATTAAGGGAGTTATTTGAAACCGTAGTTGAAGTGAAAGATGTGGTTATTAGGAGTAATAAGAAAAAGTCTGCACTTATATATATGGATACAAAAGAAGCAGCTGTAAGTTTTTTAGTTAAATTATTTTAATATTTTTTAATTTATGGTATATTAAGTTTTTTGTATTTTGCAGGTTGTTGCAGCTGAAATTGTGTGTGGAGATCTTTGAATCCTTTTGGTATTCGTAGTTACACTTCTTTAACCGGTGGGACCCGCTGGTGTCCGTGCAGCCCATGAGCCCATGACTTGTGGCCCACAACTAAATGAAGACTTAATTGGTGCATGATATCAAGTGTATGAAGATTCGGTTTTGGAAAAACCGCGAAAGGTTTGACATTCACTTGAAAATTTTGTTTTTTAGTTGATTTTATAGTAGTTGCATAAATCATAATAGTATTGGTGGACATACAATGTGGGCAATGTTCGACCCGTTTGTATATGATTATGAAGATTATATTCTTTAAGTTTTAATCTATTTTCTGAATATATAATATGGGTACGTTTTATGCATTAAAACAACACTTTGGGCGACAGTTGACCCGTTTGACCAGAAACACCTTTTACCCAATAATATTAACATGCTTTAAATAATTAATGTATCAAGTAGGATTTTAGAAATTATATCATTACCCGCTTGACGTATAACAAAATGGGTATGGGCTGAAACAACCATGTTTAATAACAGCCGCTATGGGCTGGGTTCATCTGCAAATTTTTTTAATAAAATAAAATTTGTTGGCAGAGGCAACCCATTTTCTTATAAACGATCTAATTCGGGTTATGTTACATCATTAATGAAAGAAAAAAAAAACATATTATCTTTTTTGAAGTTTGGACAAAAAAGTAGTTTGGGTCATCCCAACCTTTGACCCATTTACTCAACCCATTTTGATAGAGTAAATGATCTGAAATATTACATGTGTGATTGATAGCAAACTGATTTTTTTTTACATCTTTTTATGTTCATTTTTCTTACGGAGTGTTTAAATTTGCATTTTGGATTTCATTATGTGGTAAAAATTTAGAATTGCATTTTATTGTGCAACAGAGGCAATAAATAAAAATTAAGTACAGAGCATATTAATGAAATTCACCATTCATGTCAGCATAACTGGTCAGCTTGATTTGTTGTAGGCTCGGAAGCAATGTTTTCTGATCTTGGTCATTTTTCATACGGTGCAAATCAGGTACATTTAAGCTGAAATCTTACATGTGAGATTTACAGCAAAATGATTTTTTACATCTTTTATGTTAATAGGTTTAACTTTTTAATTAAATAATTAGAATATTAAAACGAGCAGCTTTTATGCACTAAAAACACACTTTGGGCAACATTTGACCCGTTTGACTCGAAACACCTTTTATCCAATAATATTAACATTCTTTTAATAATTAATGTATTATGTATGATTTTAGAAATTATATTATTACCCGTTTGATCGTTAACAAAATGGGCATGGGTTGAAACTAGGGGTGTTCACTATTCAGATATAACTGGATTGTCCAAATGGACAATTTGGATTGGATCGTTTGGATTGGTTTTTTGGATCGGTTTGGACTTGAACCACATTAATAGTTTGGTTTTCGGATTGGATTTGGTTTTCATTTTAAAATCCGGATTATCCAAAAAATCCAAATAGCAAACTGTTTGGTTTACATATATTTAAATATATATCCAACAATTCTAGCACATTTCTAAAAGATCAAATTTCTATGGACTATGGAAATTAATAGAATATCTAATGGTTTGAAATCTCACAAGCTATGAATTAGACTTGTTTTTATGTATAAAGTAGTTTATCGTTTTGAAATTGTATATAATAAACTTAATATTAGTTATGTTATATACTTTTGTAGTCTTGTGAAGTATATAGGGCTGTCAAGTCGTGTTATCATTTCGTGTTTTTGGGTAACACGACACGACACGAATTTGTTCAACACGAAAACAACACGACACGAAGTCGTGTTTTAATTTTTTTAACACGAACACGGCCTGATTAAAAAACGATAAACACGACAACACAAAATACATAACAAAAATAACAAATTTCTTACTTATTACATGCTAAAAACACGACAAAAATATAACTATCGTGTTAATTTCGTGTTAATCTCTGAACACGACACGACACGACTTCGTGTTTGTTTTACACAACACGAACACGACACAGACACAAATTCAAAATTTAAATTTCGTCCCAATTTCGTTTCGTTTCGTGTATGTTTGTCGTGTTCGTGTTGTGTAAAACAAACACGAAGTCGTGTCGTGTCGTGTTCAGAGATTAACACGAAATTTCGTTTCGTGTATGTTTGTCGTGTCGTGTCAGGTTTTGACAGCCCTAGAAGTATATGAAGAAAAAAAAAACGATTTGGTTCGGACAAATCCAAACCAACCAAACTGTAATTTGGTTCGGATCGGTTTGGATTTAAATTAGTTTGGATGGTTCGGTTTGAACATTTAAAATCCAAAATCCATTTGGATTCACCTATTTGGTTCGGATATATCCAAATTATCCAAACGAACACCCGTAGTTGAAACAATTATTTTTAGTACGCGTTTACACGGGTCGAGTTGATCTGCAAACCTTTTTTTATGAAATCTATTTTATCCGTTTGAATCAAGTGAAGAATTATCCATTTCATTTGTAAGCATTAACTCAGTTAGCAACTATCATATGACTTCTTAATTTAAATCAAGTAAGGAATTATCCATTTTAGTTTTATGAAGTCTATGAGCTATCCTACAAAAGATTTTAAAATATTTGATAATTTTTCTACGTTATATGATTCAATGTATGTATAATATTAGTTCTCATCGTAAAATATGTTGTGTTATATGATTCAATGTATGTATAATATTAGTTCTCATCGTAAAATATGTTGTGTTATATGATTCAATTTATGTATAATATTAGTTCTCATCGTAAAATATGTTGTTTAAACTACCAATTTTTCAATAAATAATGAGATTGTGAAAGGGTTTATGCATGGTTTGAGATAAATCATGATGAGGCTTTAATAAAACTGATTATTATTATAGTTTGGGAATCATGATGGAATTGGTTCTGAAGTGCTTCTTCAACACCCCATGGGCGTTTTATGTGGAGAAGATGGCCAAATATATGTGGCAGATTCTTATAACCACAAGGTACCCGCGCTTCGCACTGGGAAATAATTATTTTATATGTTTTATCAAATTAATGTTTAGAAATTTATTATGGGCAAACATATTAATGAAAAAATCTCTAAAAGTTGTCTACATAAAATTATTATTCAACGCGTGTTTTTTACAAATTTTCATTTTTTATAGATAAATCTTAATTTACTCATAATTATCACGTATGTCCACGACAGAACTTAAACTCCTAACATCAAGGATGAGGAACAAATACCATACCGCTAGACTAAATGCATTTTAATTACAATTTCTCATTTATCATACGTACTACTTTTGTATTGATTGCCTTTTTAAGAGCCATTTGTATTCAGATTACATATTTTAAAATTATTAAAACCTCACAGTACATGTGTATCGTTACCAAATAAATTACTTATTATATTTAAAATTTGACAAAAAAAAAATTATGTAATGTAAAATAAATTTTGTTTTCAGAGACTGCGACATGTATGAGCTATAAAAAAAATAACAATCTTAACTCTCCCTAAAATTTTACAATTTATACTTTTTCTAATTTTATATTTTTAACCTTATTTAAGAAAATGTCGTTTACAAAGATGGCAAAAAGTTTACAAAGAAGTTTTGCGACAAAGATGTACTCAACAATAAATATCGTTTACAAATAAGTTTTATTTCAATTCGTCTTTAAATTTCCTATACAATTTATTCAATTATCAAAAATTGTTTATCATCATTTCAATAATGGATTGCTATGTTATTTCAACAGTATTTTTTTGTTATTTTCCTATATCTCTTTTGAAGCTTTGAAGCTAGTATGTTATATGAGGCATCAAATTAAGTAGAATTACGTAATATAAATGATTATTGTTTATCTAATAAAAGTACTTATATTATTATTAATTTGCAAACTAATACTTAATTACAAGTAGATAAAAGGTTTAGAGACAACCAGTGGCGTATGCATGTACAACCAAGAGGGGTGCATGTCCATCCCTTGGTAGGTCATCCCCATGTGGAAAAAAAAATTGATAAAAGAAAAATTAGTGGCAAATTTTAGCATGGTCCCCACTTAAAGTTTCGTAAAAGTCCCGGTTGACTTTAATCATGGATTCGCCACTTGGAGACAACAATAAATATGAATTTTCCTAGTTATCTAAGGATTTCTAAACTTATACATAGGTGATTAAGGTTAAGCATTTAACCCTAATCCCTGCCGTCTTAAAGTTGTACCTAGCGTGTTTTTGAACTCAATACATCTTGTGACTTGTAAGAAGGTCAGAATACCTATCTCTATACTATATTGGTGTAATTTTGTTACTTTATTATATTTTTTTAATTATGAATAAAATATGGTAGATTCAATTTAATTTTGCTTAGTTTTCCTTTATTTGCGTTGTTAAAAAAGAATAAGAAGATTAAGAAGGTACAAGTTGTAAATGTGTGATTCGAATAAATCTTGAATAAAGCAAAGATAGATATACTTATCCGAATAATGACATCAATTCTAATTCCACACACATGTATCTTTTTACAACTTGTCATTTCATTTATTCAATTTGATTTTGACTTCCATATTTTGATATTGTCAATCAATATCGTTCATCAATCATCCATCAAAGACGGCTTCCTTCATGTAATCACAAAATAACTAGAGCATGTTTTGCAACCACCCAACAAGATATACGCTTAGCTTATTATCAAAATCATTAAATTTAATAATTGAGTACATAATACATCTTTCATTTTCTACAAATTTTGATTCTTAATTAGTGTAATATATTTTTTTTATTGTATATTTTTAACTAAGGCAGTGTGCTTTTTTTATTTAATTTAATGTCTTTTTTTAACTTTAATGCAATATGATATTTATTTAGTTGAAAATATATTTGTTAAAAACTATATATAAATTTAAATAAATATGTGGGATCCATTTTAAGCTATAACTATAGTTATAAGAGTGGATGTTTTTTTGTCCCAATGTTATTGTAATGTTATAAGGTAATTCTCATATCATTATTATAACTAAGCTACCACATCTTGCCTTCTAAGAGCCCAGGTGTGCAGCCATTATTGATGCGCCAGATAATCACCATGGTAACGTCCGATTAAAGTGATTTTTTTGGTAAATTTGACAAAAAAAAGTTTATAACCTCAAACAAGCGTGGGATGCCTTGCTCTTAAAAGCAAAAAGGATGAACAAAGGAATATCACGTAATAATAATCATTATCATCATGAGTTGTATATTCTTATTCTCCCATCTCATCCACCACAACTATTTCACCACTTGTAAAGGTGTATCTTCTTTGCAAATGCATTTGCTAAATCCCCTTTTTCTCATGGGGTTAATATACATCTTTCTAGGGTTAATACTTAATAGCATTAAGGTCACATGACAATTTCACTACACACAGGAAGTTTTATCAACAAAATATTATTTGTTAAAGTCCACCAAAATGACACAAAATTTAAGATGGTCTGTATGTGGCGGCCACGTAGACATGTCTAGGAGTATAAACAAGCTGAGTCGAACTCATACTCGACTTGTATAAATTTAGAGAACTTAAGTTTGAGCCCAACTCATTTCAAATTTTATGTGTAAAGCTCGAGTTGACTTGCAACAGTTTTTGCAAGTTCGGATTTTGCTTATTTAGACTCATATGTACATTAAGGGGGGTGATATTTACACATAAAAAAACTCATTCTCACACACTGACATATATTTTGATATACTTATATAATCTGCTTTAAACTTTATACATAGTGGTGAAAGAAATAATATTTATAGTATATCACCTCACATACATTAATATATAACTTTTTATTTAAGTATCAATTTAAAAAAAAAAACTGAGTTGTATATGCCTTCGGTTGTTGCACCAATTTCTAATACCGTTTTCTCTTTAGATATATACAAGTTGTATAAAAATAAAAATTACAAATTATGAAGATTGGGTTGTGACGTATTCACTGGAATCGTAATTATATCAAAAAGGTAAACTGAATATATAACAAATAAATATTTGTATTCTCTCTAAAAAGCGAAAATTTGTTGTCTCGTAGGCGTAACAGATAGCAGGTTGATCCGGGAATTCCCAGCCACACTAGCGTCATGCTGACGTATCATCTAACCGCAGCACATGTATCTCGTTCTGTACGGATCCACCCTTTGAAGAAAATAAAATCCATATGAATGAATGAATGATTAAACAGAGCAAAACCCCATCAAGATCCGTCCAACGGCCTCTTGCCACGTAAGAAAGAAACGACGGCGTCACCACTGCCGGGTGTTCCGACTATAAAAAAGAAATTAATTACCAGAAATTGAATAGGAAATTGCATTCTGCTTTTTGTTTCTAAATTCGAATTCTAATAGTAGTCCCCACTCACTCACTTACTGTTTCTGCATCTCAATCGTTCAACTATCACGATTCCTTAGATATTGGAGACACTGCTTCATCTTGTTTAAATAGTAAATATTATAAATATCTACTCTCCTTTCTTGATTCAAATTAAATTCATAAAATAAAACCCCCCTCTTTAATCCCACTTCGAAGATGGAAGATGAGTATGCTAAACTTATCAGGAGGATGAACCCACCCAGGTACTTAATTACTGTAATTAATTATTGATAATAAATAATAATACCATTTTTTTCAATTGCAATTGTTCTCAATTCATTAGAATTGCATAATTTAGGGTTCTTTTTCCATTTCGATGTGAGCAATCATTTTCTAATTATGTCCTTGAAAGCTGACTGGTTAATAATTAATTCATAATTGCTCTTCCTAATTTTCATATATTTACTGTTCTTTTATACATGAATCAGTGTGTTTAAAATTCCTGTTTTTGTGTTGCAGAGTTACAATTGACAATGATTCTTCCCCGGATGCAACAGTAATCCAGGTATACTTTGTGTAATCCAAAGTAATTTTAGTAAATTTCGATATTAATTGTTGATGTTTATCAGCTTGCTTAATATAGGCTAATTATTGTTTTGGATGTCAAAAGGTTGAGAGTGTTAACAAGCCTGGTATTTTACTCGAAGTTGTTCAAGTTCTTACCGATTTAAATCTGGTTATAACCAAAGCTTACATCTCATCAGATGGAAGATGGTTCATGGATGGTAATATATATTTGCTTATATATTGTTTTGTACTTTATTCTATACAATATATTAGTATAATATATTATTAAAATAAACATTATTTTATGCATCTATGTTACAGTTTTTAATGTGAAACACCGCAACGGAAACAAAGTTAGAGATGAAGGGGTGATCAGTTACATAAAAAAGGTAACCAACGTATAACAAGTTATCTTTTTGTGTTCATCAATAAATTTATTTTCATATACTTCTTAATATAATATTTTTGCAGATACTCGAAAGTGACGCCTTTTATGTTCCATCATTAGAAAGCTCAGTTGGATTAAAACCGTCTTTAGATTACACATCGATTGAATTAGCAGGTGCAGACAGACCCGGATTACTATCAGAAGTGTGTGCAGTTTTAACTGATCTTAACTGTAATGTGGTCAATGCTGAAATATGGACCCACAATGCACGGGCTGCAGCTGTGGTTAATGTAACAGATGATAAAATAGGTTCTGCAATTAAAGATCCAGAGAGACTTCTAACCATTAAAAAACGTCTTCGAAGTGTTTTTAAAGGAAATAATGATTTAAAAACTGCAAAAATGACGCTTTCGCCCCCTGGTTCTATGCATCGCGAGAGAAGATTACATCAGATAATGTTTGCTGAAAGAGATTATGAAAAATTTGATGATGAGATTGAGGAAAACGGGTTGAAAACAGAGGTAAGTGTGTTGGATTGTGTTGAAAAAGATTACACGGTTATTACAATGCGGTGTAAGGATCGACCTAAGTTGTTGTTTGATACTGTTTGCACCATTACTGATATGCAATATGTAGTTTATCATGGTGTAGTTCATACTGGAAAGATGGAAGCTTATCAGGTATTTTATCCTAATTTTGTATTTAATTTCATTTTTTACATGGTTAATTATGTTTTAAATAAATAAGTAGTAAGAGTTTTTAGTTTGTTGATGTAGGAATATTATATTCGACATGTTGACGGAATTCGTGTAAGCTCAGAGGCAGAGCGTGAGCGAGTCATGCAGTGTCTTGAAGCAGCCATTGAGAGAAGAACATCTGAGGTATTATAATAATACATAATTAATATATGAATTTTAAAATTGATTTAGTATATTGTATGTTTGTTTGTATATAGGCGTTAGAGCTAGAGTTATGTACAGAAGATCGGGTTGGACTTTTGTCTGATATAACAAGGATATTTAGGGAGAATAGTTTGTGTATAAAAAGAGCAGAAATATCAACTGAAAACGGGAAAGCAAAAGACATTTTTTATGTCACGGATATGACTAGTGACAGCCCGGTGGACCCCAGGACCATTGATTCAATCCGTAGGGAAATCGGGCAACAAACAGAGCTTGATGTTAGATGGAACTCCAGCCCACCAAAACCAACACGTGAAGAAACAACAATGAGCTTTCTCTTTGGACATTTCTTCAAATTCTGATATTCAATCCATATTTGTTAGATCATGATGATGATCTTGTATAGTTTGGAAAGATAGAAAAAGAATGGTGTACATATTAAGAAATAGAATTGTCAATAAAGGTTGTACATATATAGTAATAGTACAGGTCCAAACCCATGGCATATATTTATGCTTTTGAAACTCTATCTCGGGTCAAAAGTCCATTCGAGCTGCCAACAAATTCATGTCAGACTTAAAAAACACAATTTAAATTTATTTATCTGAGATATATAATAATAGGAAATAAGAGTTGCACATTGTTTCCGGCCTTTCCAAGCTAGCTATGACTAACTTGTTCAATTCAGAAAAAAAGGCCATGAAAAACGGAAACAAAATAAAATAAAACATTAAGCACAAACATAATAGGAATTTAAAGAAAGAATTTAGGCATGGAGTGAGAGTCAGCATCTCCAAGCAGAAGCAGCAAGAATTGATCTATCTTGCCATCCTAACAACAAACAACCTTTATCTTCTGTCAATCTGTATCCATCACACGAGTACAAACTTAGTAATATCTTTGACTGAGTCACCGCGTTCTCACTCAGTGGGACCCCTTGAAACCCTTTTCCCTCCATAATTTTCCTCCATTTATCCAACCTCTCATGTCTCATCACTCTTTCCGCACCTTCACATGCCACTATGTTCCTTATCTCTGGTGCAAATATGTACTGTTCTACCTTGGCCCGTTGGGCCGAGTCAGCCGGGAAAGTTGCATCAAGCGAGTCAAAAATAGCCGAATAGTAGTGTAACGCTTCCAAGAACCGACCCAAAAAGTAAGGCCCGTTATGGCTCGCTTCTTGCTCTACAATGGTTACAATATTCGGGGCTTGGTCCCGAATCATGGCTAACAAGTTCCCAAGACAATGGCCCGGGACTCGTTGAAGACGGTTGACCGCTAGGGCTTCACCTACTCTTCGGTTAAACATGTGTGGTTCTATGTCTTGTAATTCTTGGCCCACGGAGTGGAATTGGAAGGGAACATGGAGTGATTGTGCCAGCTCGGATAAACACCTTCCGGTTTCTCTAACAACGCCTTCTGGAGATGACCCAACACCAGTGATCCTGAGAAAAGGCGGGCTGCAAGGGCTTGCATGAAAGCGGGCCATTGATAACCTTGGAGGATATCAAGGTCGATGACATGGACCCGGCTTCAAAGATGGCTTGGTTGGCGGTGAAGTGAGCAAACTTGATGTAAGGGCAAGCTTGGTAGACTATTTGATAGATGTTGAGGATTTCCATTGCGTTTGCAGGGAAAGGAGTGGGGTGGCGGATAATGGCGGCGGTGAGGGCCTCTGTGAAGCATGAGGCCACACGTTGCATGGAATCACCGAGGGGTGAGACGACACGGTTGAGGTGGTGAAGGTATTTTCTTGCTGACATGAAATCCTCTTTGGCTACTGCTTCAGCACATGCTAACAGGAGGTGTACTAGTTGAAGCCCACTATCATTCTCCTGTACGTAGGATTTGTTCATAATTTGGTGTTTTCAATACATAATAAAAGAGAAAGAGAAGTGAACGCCAACTGGTGGAGGCACCATGAGGTGGTTATGGTTTATCAGTTGCATTCGGGAACATGGCAGCGGTTGTTGTTGTTGTTTTTCTTCTCGTCTTTCTTGCTCCATGAGGGGTGCATTTGAAGGTGAAGGTCTCATCTGATCAGCCGTTGATCCAGCAAGACAACCACCGTGCTTAGCCTCACCATAAAACCTAGAAGGACTAGGCAACGTCAAGCAGTCCAACAAAGCTGGAATAGTGGTGAGTGAAGAACTCACACCAGTGGTCGAATAACCCAAGAATTCATCATCTCCTTCAAAATCATCCAAAAAATTCTCAAGTGAAGGCAACGAAATCGTCTCCACTTGCATGAACTGATTATTAGGAGAGTTACTAAACACCCTTTCAAGTGGACTCATGCCTTGCTACTCTTGTTAAATGGAGACGCTGTTCTTGGTGGAGAAAACCCGAAACTAGTGTGCCCATTACTCAAGGAGCTATTATGAGGATAATAATTGAAATTTGAGGATTGTGAAGATGAGGGAATCGATGTTCTAACGGGAGACGAGATCATGAAATCTGTCTCAAGTTGCTCGGAGAAAAACAATTCCAACAAAGTATTGGTATCAGGAGATTGAATCTCCATATCACCATGATCATCTAAAGCTTCATATTTAAGTGAAGGAAAGCTAAGGCTTGAAGGTGTGAGATTGGAGGAAGATGACGATTGTGCGATTTTCTTGGATTCGTGGGGTGAAGTCGGTTGGAGTTTTAAGCATGCACTTTCGGTTATTAAGGTGTTCATGTCATGTTGTAAGGAAGTGCTCATGGTGGTTGTGTGTATCATCTTAGGGGGTGTTTGGCTCTACGTAATCCTTCGTAATGTAATTGAAATCGGTTGTATTTGAATTCGGTTGTAATTGAATTGGGTTGTAATTGAATACGTTTACGCGTTTGGTTACCAAAATTTTGAGTTGTAATTCAAATCAATAGTTATGACTTTTTTTAAAAACTTTTTTAAAATTTTTTTCAAAATTTTATTATTTATTATTTTTTTTATTTCTTTTATTTTTTAAATTTTTTTATTATTTGTTTACATTTAAAAAAAATTAAATATTTTTTATTTTTTTCTATTTTTTTTAAAAATTTTAAATTTTTTTAATTTATTAAAAAAAATTTAAATTTTTTTTAATTTTTTTAAAATTTTTTTAAAATTTTTTAAAATTTTTTAAAATTTTTAAAAAATTTTAAAATTTTTTTAAATTTTTTTTAAAATTTTAAATTTTTTTTAAAATTTTAAAATTTTTTTAAAATTTTTTTAAAATTTTAAATTTTTTTTAAAATTTCTTAAATTTTTTTTAAAATTTTAAAATTTTTTTTAAATTTTTTTAAAATTTTAAATTTTTTTTAAAATTTCTTAAATTTTTTTAAAATTTTTAAAATTTTTTTAAATTTTTTTAGAATTTTTTAAAATTTTAAATTTTTTTAATTTTTTTTAATTTTTTTAATTTTTTTTAAATTTTTTAATTTTTTTTAATATTTTTAAACGATTTAAAAATCTGAAGGATATAAAATATTCAAAATTTGTTAGTTTACAAAAGGACCGTAATTGAATTCTTAGAGTTTTGGGACGGAATTCAATTACAACGTATATCGTAATTCGAAATTACGTTGTAATCGAATTACGAAAAAAAGTGTTCATCCAAACGTCATCCGTAATGTAATTGAATTACAATTACGGAAGATTACGGAGGATTACGTCAAAACAAACGGGGCCTTAGGGTTAGGGTTGTTAGTGTTAGTGTAAAGGTTATTGTTGGGGTTAAGCAGGAAAACTTTCAAGGTGTTTTAAGGTGGAAAGTGAGAAGGTAAAAGACAATGGTGGGAGTTGGAGGTTAGTTATTGGTTCATTGAACTTTGTCCAGATTAGCACACTCCTTTTAAATTTTTGTGCATAGGAAAATCCAACGACTTTAAACTAACTGTTAAATATTTTGGTTCTTGTGGGCCGGCTGGCGATTTTATTGCGCATTTCTCGTCCAATAAGAAAACCATACCAACGATCTGCCACACGCTCCAACCAATTTGTGACAAATATAATATCATTCTGGAATATCATTTTCATGGTATATATAAGAACGGTGACAATCCTAAAGCAAACTTCAGTTTTTTAAATTCCAGCAATATTAAATATATACACATATAAAATACTAAATACGGAGTACTTTATTAAATACCCCTTGGTTCCACCAATTCTCATAGACTACATGTGAGTTTGCCATTTAACTTTTTCGTACAAAATATAACACATAAAATCATTATTTAATCTACAAGCTTAAAGACTACATGTAAGGGTGCGAGCCCCCTTCCCATCCATCGGCCGTCACCCCTTCACCGAAGCGTCCCACCTTTTACTCCCAAGCCCGACGCCATGCAGAACAACATTCGGTCGTTGCTACGACCGTTGTAGGTCACTTGGTCGGAGTTTGTCATATGTTTGGTCGAAAGAGAAAAGGATGACGTGACGCTAATGTGGGAGCGGTGACCAAACTAGGTTTGATCACCCCTTACAGGTAGTCTAATGTCTCAATCTTTAACAAAACATAAACTGAAGATCAATATTTCTTTTTTCCAGAGAGTCAGTCCTAACGAATATTTGGGTTCTGCACAAAATATCTTGAAAATGGCCTCCTATATTAATTAATTTTTCCTATATAAATAAAAAATTATTGTCAAATTAAAAGTATCTCCAATACCTAAGTTATATGTACGTTTCTTTCTTTTGGGCTCTTTAGTCTACCCATTTTCTATATTTCATTGAGTCTACATTAATTCAAATTGTATTTTATAAATTATAAAAAATATACTTCCTCCGATTCAAAATAAGTGTTACACTTTGAGTTTTATGGTTTTTGATGTAAAAGATTATAATGATGGTTAAATTAGATTAATTGGATAGTTAGTGGGAAGGGTCTCACACTGTTTTAATAATGTGAGGTTAATGATGTTTAAAAGTATAATGTAAGAGTAAAGGGGTCATTTCATTTTGTTAAGTAGATAGTTAGTGAGTGTGGGTCCCATTATTTTTTGCCAAATAAAGTAATTTTTCAAAGTGTATCACTTATTTTAAATCACTTCAAAAAGAAAAGTATATCACTTATTTTAAATCAAAGGAAGTATATAACATGAACAAAATAAAATAAAATAAGGTTTAATTTCCATTAGCCCGCCCGTATATCACACGGGGCTTAAACTAGTTATAATAACAATGTTAGGAGGAAATTTATTTACTAACTCAGATAAAACTTAGAACAAGGAACTTTTCTATTTTTTTCGATCAAAAAATAAAGGGCTGGGATTAAATATGTTTAAATGTGAGCCATATATCAAAGTTTTAAGGTTCACATGTGAAATAAAAACGTATTCACATATAAAAATTTTATCCTCACGTTTTTTTTTGAGTTATGAAATTAACTTAACCACACTATCAATCAAATTCTTAAATATACCTTAATAAAATAATTATTAACTATAAAACTACAATAAGAAAAATACATATAACCTTCTTAGACTAGTGTGAACATTGCATCAACTGCCACCTTCTGTTTCTGCGACATCATGATCATGTCAGCTAATACTCCAACTGACACACTCATGTAAATTCTAACCTTCTGTTTGGTTTTCTGGGCCCTGCAATTATAAAATACACATACAAAAATGAAGTCACCTAACTGAAGGGGCGTGCCAATGACTGAAAACTGAAGCTATTCGGTTGTCAACCAAAGCCTGGGTTGGCACTGATATTATTCTTTTCCATCATGTTTTTCAGATTTCGCACATCAATATATTCTTTTAATCATGTCTCCTTGTAGCACTTTTAGGACTTTCCTCAAGCGTACCTTTTTGCAATAACTATTGTTGTCAGATGATGAAATACCAAAATTTGGTATCAATTTTGATCCTACATTGCCATTATGTCGTCATTCTTCTTCATGGTTTCTGTTGGAGCAAAACACAGATCAACTTATTACTGATGCTGCAGTTAGTACTGACATACTTAGTACTGATGGGGCAGAACATATTACTACTGATGAAGTTGATACTGGTGTTCACTATAACTAAGTTACTACTGATCATGCAAAGATTGAAGATACTACTGATCATTGTAGTTACTACTGAAGATGTATCTGGACTTACTACTGATCACCAAGTTTACTACTGATGTTACTTATTTACTACTGGTGATTGCAGTTACTACTGACAACGCGTTTTTGGAAGATATCAAGTCCGAGATCTTCGTATAGATAGTTATAGAATGTAAATCAATGTATATTATTATTATTCGATGTAAATCAAGTCCTAGAATAACTAGGGTAAATAGTTTAGCTTCAAGGACTACTATAAGTATGTTCCTTACGAATTGTAAACGTACGTGTGTATTGTTAACTCAATAATATACATTGAAGCTTTTTGTGAAACTGTGTTCTTAATATTCTTGCATATTGTTCATACAGTTCATTGTTCTTAATTATTGATATAGTGTTGATCCGCTGCAACTTCTATCATCAATTAGATCTAAGGTGTTTATTAACTTGTCTATAGTTAATCGATCCTGACAAGTGGTATCAGAGCTTATTGGTTCTAGATCTACTATTTGTTAAGAACAACAAAAAGTTTTAATCTTTAAAACACACACATTATTAATCATGACTGATAATAATGAAAGCACTCAGGCCAACAAAATCCCTATACTCACTCCCAATAACTTTGGGATGTGGAAGAATCGTATTAAGCAATACATGCTTATTACAGATTATTCCATGTGGGAAGTCGTTTGTGAAGGAAACAAAACTGGTCAACTTCAAGCAAGCAGCTCTGTAACTGAGGCAGACAAACTTAAATGTGAGAAGGAGAAGAAAGATAAAGGCATCGAACTCAAAACTCTAAGCACTCTCCTACTGGCCATTCCTAATGACTATCAACATCTCTTTGTTGAATATGATGATGCTAAGTTACTTTGGGAAGCACTGGAGAAGAGATTCGTTGGGACTAAGAGTACAAAAAGAAACATGAAGTCTGTTCTCAAACAAGACTTTGAAAATTTCAAAGGAAAGCCCAATGAAACACTCACTCAAGTGTTTGACAGATTCAACAAACTAATTGGTGAACTCAACCAAGTTGGTGTAAAGATGGATCAAGAAGATGTCAACATGAAGTTCCCAAGGTCTCTGAGTGAAGAATGGGCCATGTACACAGTGGTGTATAGACAAAGAGATGCTCTAGAAGAAAAGGAGTTAGATGAACTCTATAATGATCTCAGAGTGTTTGAAACTGAGGTAAATCACAAAAACCCTTCTATTTCTTCTAACAATGCTGCATTTATGTCTAGTACAGGTCAAGGACAAGAAATCTCCACAGGAAAGGCTGCAGATTCTGAGGATACTGCAAGAGAATCCTTCTTCACTAGTCATGTGCATACTGCATTGATTAGTGATGACTTGGAACAATTGAATCCAGATGATCTTGAGGAGATGGATCTTAAATGGCAGATGGCTATGCTGAGCCTAAGGACCAAAAGATTCTTAAAAAGAACTGGTAGGACAAGCCTCAATTTCAACAAAGGTGACAAAGCAGGATTTGACAAAACTAAAGTCAAGTGTTACAACTGTAACAACCTTGGTCACTTTGCAAAAGAATGTCCTCAACCAGACAAAAGATCAAAATCAACTGCTCTTGTGTCACAACAAGGACAAGGCTATGACTGGAGCTTCCAAGCAGAAGAGCATGCTCAAAATCAAGCTCTCATGGCCTTTACTGACAATAAAACTGAGGTAAAATCTAAACCTTGTACTCCTGAATGTGCTAAAATTATTAAAAATCTAGAAAAAGAAAACACTAAATTAAATGAAGATTTAGCAAAAGCAATCAGAAGAAATCATGAGTTTGATAGTGTAATTGCTGATCAAGAACATCAAATAAAGGTGTACAAGATGATTGATCAACGGATCAAGGAAGAATTGCTTCAAGCTGTGGATGAGAAAGAGTTCTATGAAACAAAAAATAAAGAACTAACAAGTAAATTAGAAGAATGTCAGCTTGAAATTGAACAAAATAAATTAACAATTAAAAAGTTTGAAAGAAGCACTAAAATTCTAGATGAATTGACTAATAATCAAACTACAGAAAAGGTTGTTTATGGGGTGGGATATCATGCTGTACCACCTCCACACAAATTCATTCCTCCACTTAAAAACAGTTCAGAAAGAATCATTAATGAATTAAAAACTGAAAATCAAACTGAATCTAATAATGAAACATCTGAATCAAATGATTCTTCAGATGATGAGCAATCAATTGAATTTACAATATCTCAAACTGAATCACCAAAATCAATTGATACAAGTTTTCACACAGCTCAAAGTCCAAATGATTCTCCTAAATATAATGCAGAAAATATACCCAAAATTCTAAAAAGAGGAAACCAAAGAAATAGAAACCAACTCTTAGAACAAAGAAAAACAATAAAGGCTCAAGAAAATAAATTAAAATGTGTTATTTGCAATAAAGTGAATCATTTAGCAAAGGATTGTCACTTCAATCCAATAAATTGCAAGGAGTTAAAGGAATTTAAAGTTTTTAAAGAAAATGCAAAAACTCAAAGGTTAAAAGATACTACTGGTCCTTCAGTAGTAAATATAATCAAAACTCCCATTGCTGAAACTCCAAGATTTGGAAGAAGTGCACCAAGATTTGTGCAAAACAAAAGAGTTGGCAGCCCAAAGAACAGCAATTACTTCAAGAACAATGGAAAATCCAATCAAAATAAACAATATTTTAAATTTTCCAACACCAGTAGAAACTCTAACAAATTTACTACTGGTGTTAACCCTAATTATAATGTTGTATGGTACCAGTACAAGAATACTACTGGTAAAAACCCTAATTTCAAAAATACTACTGCTCCCAAAACAAATTTCAAAAACACTACTGGTGTTAACTCTAATAACACTACTGGTCATTCTAAACATGGTAAGTACCCAAATACTACTGGTCCATCAGTAGTAAAGTATTCAAAAGCTAAAAACAATGGGTATAAACCAAGATCAGTAGGAAATTCTCACACCAGTAATAACTCTAAAAGGACAGTAGTAAAACAAAACACCAGTAATAAACAAGTATGGGTACCAAAAGTCTTTAAAGTTAAATCCCCAAAAGCTTATTTCTCAAAGGATGAACCCAAGACATATAAAGCTTGGGTTCCCAAACTTAACTAATCCTTTACTCATTTGTGCAGAGCATTCAGATCCCAGAAGAAGGAAGAACATGGCATATTGATAGTGGATGCTCAAGGCACATGACTGGAAATCTGCAAATTCTTAAAGATTTCAAGTCATTTGATGGAGGATATGTGGCATTTGGTGAGAATCCCCAGGGAGGTAAGATTACAGGTAAAGGTACTGTTACTAATGGAAAAATTACCTTTGATGATGTATTTTATGTAGCTGAACTAAAATACAATCTTGTCAGTGTGTCTCAAGTGTGTGATAAAAAGAACAAAATTCTGTTCACAGACATTGAGTGCATCATTCTTTCTCCTGATTTTATTTTAGATGAAAAATATGTTGTCTTAAGAACTCCTAGGAGAAACAATGTGTATTGCCTAGATATAGGGGGAGAACTCATTTCTACAAATGAGGTCAACTGTTTTATATCCAAGGCAAACACCACTGAATCAGAACTATGGCACAGAAGGATGTGTCACACAAATTTTAAAAACATGAATAATTTAGTAAAAAGAAATCTGGTAATTGGACTACCTCAAAAACAATTCATATGTGATCATCACTGTGTTGCATGCCTAAAAGGTAAACAACACAAGACTTCTCATAAGTCCAAAACTGTGAACTCTATTTCTGTTCCTTTACAGCTCTTACATATGGACCTTTTTGGACCTACAAATGTAATGAGTATTGGAAAGAAACAATATTGTCTTGTTATTACTGATGACTTTTCCAGATATACATGGGTTTTCTTTCTCAGGACAAAGGATGAAACAAGTGAACTCATAAAGAACTTAATTGTCAAACTGGAAAACACATCTGATCAAAAAGTGAAAGCCATAAGATGTGATAATGGCACAGAATTTAAAAATGCTAACTTAATTAACTTTTGTGATCTTAAAGGTATTGACAGGCAATACAGCTCACCTAGAACTCCACAACAAAATGGTGTAGCTGAAAGAAGGAATAGAACCATCATTGAAGCAGCAAGATCAATGCTTGCAGACTCAAAATTACCAATTACTTTTTGGGCAGAAGCTGTTAATACTGCTTGTTATGTTCAAAACAGAGTATTAATAGTGAAGCCACATTTTAAAACACCATATGAACTTTTCAATAAAAGAAAACCTTCTATAAGTTTCTTAAAATCATTTGGTTGTCCTTGTACTATTTTGATTACAAGAGAACAAATTGGTAAGTTTGACTGCAAAGCTGATGATGGAATCTTTGTGGGATACTCTACTCAAAGCAAATCATACAGAGTATTCAACAAAAGACTAAGGATAATTGAAGAAAGCATCAATGTATCCTTTAATGAAAATGTACCTAATGAACAAGGAAATGGTCCAGATTGGCTATTTGACATAGACAATCTAACCAAATCCTTTAATCCTAATATAAATTTCAATGTAGGTAATTCAATTTGTCACAATCAAAAAGAAGGAACATCATCTGTTAATGCTGGTCAAGAAAAGATGAGATACATAATAGTTGATACTGCTCCCATAGTTAATACTGATGTCAGTAATAACTCAAATTTTGAAAGCAGTAGTAACTCTGAGAATGAGGTCAGTAGTAATTCCAATACTACTGGTACCAGTAATAGTACTGAAAATACTACTGGTCCCAACAATAACCTAGATTCTCAAGATACTACTGATACCAGTAACAACAACAATACTACTGATCTCAACAAAGACAATAGCAGTAGTAATTCTGACCAAGATGATGATGAACCAAACTTCAATGACAATGAAGGAACACAAGATGAACAACTACCTGAGACAAATGAGTCCAATCTTGGAAATCAACTAGTGGTTGATAAAGCTACAACTACAAGGACTCAGAAGAACCATCCATTAGACCTTGTTCTAAGTGATGTTAACTCACCACTTCAAACAAGAAGCAAATTAAATAAAAGCTTAACTGCAAATATGTGTAACATTAGTTTAATTGCTAATGAATGTATGCATGAATGCTTTCTATCTCAGGATGAACCAAAGAAGATCCAACAAGCAATGAAGGACTCAAACTGGATTGAGGCAATGCAAGAGGAACTCCTTCAATTTAAATTACAAGCTGTTTGGACACTTGTACCTCTACCCAAAGGAAAAAGAGCCATTGGAACAAAATGGATATTCAGAAACAAGAAAGATGAAAGAGGTATAGTGATCAAGAATAAAGCCAGACTTGTAGCCCAAGGATACACTCAAGAAGAAGGAATAGACTATGATGAAGTATATGCTCCTGTTGCTAGAATTGAAGCAATAAGAATATTTCTAGCATATGCTTCATTCAAGAAATTCAAAGTCTATCAAATGGATGTTAAGAGTGCTTTCCTATATGGGAAAATTGAAGAAGAGGTATATGTTTGCCAACCTCCAGGTTTTGAAGATCCAAAACATGGTGATTATGTGTTCAAATTAGATAAAGCTCTATATGGCCTACATCAGGCACCAAGAGCATGGTATGACACATTATCATTATACCTATTGAAGAATAACTTTAAAAGAGTAGCCATTGACAAAACTTTGTTCACAAAGAAAGTCAAAGATGATATACTACTGGTACAAATTTATGTAGATGATATCATCTTTGGCTCAACCAATGATTTATTATGCAAAGAATTTGAAGAACTGATGCAAATTAAATTCAAGATGAGCTCCATGGGTCCAATGAACTTCTTCCTTGGACTCCAAGTCAATCAAAGAACTGATGGTATTTTGATAAATCAATCAAAATATGTCAAAGACATCTTGGAAAAGTTTGATTTGAAAGACAGTAAAAGTGCTAGTACACCAATGGAAACACACAAACACCTACATCCTGATGTTGAGGGGGAGGATGTAGATGAACACTTATATAGATCAATGATAGGCTCTTTGATGTACTTAACTGCATCAAGACCTGACATTATGTATAGTGTTTGTGTGTGTGCAAGATATCAAGCAAGACCCAAAGAACTACACTTGCAGGCTGTTAAAAGAATATTCAGATATTTGAAAGGCAAACCATCACTAGGTTTATGGTATCCACATGACTCACCCTTTGAACTAATAGCCTATACAGATAGTGACTATGGAGGTGAATGTCAAGATAGAAAATCCACTACTGGTGGATGTCAATTCTTTGGATCAAGACTGGTGTCATGGCAATGTAAGAAGCAAACAAATGTATCAACATCTACTGCTGAAGCAGAATATGTAGCTGCATCTGCTTGCTGTGCTCAAGTACTATGGATTCAAAATCAACTCCTAGACTTTGGTATCTCTATCCTTAAAACTCCTATTTTTATAGATAATCAAAGTGCTATTAGTATTGTGAATAATCCAGTAAAACATTCAAAAACTAAACACATTGAAATAAGATTTCACTTTATAAGAGATTGTAATGAAAAGAAATTAATCAAAGTAGTTAAAATCCATACTGATGATCAATTAGCAGATCTTTTTACAAAAGCATTTGATGTAGGAAGATTCAACTTCTTGGTTAGCAGTATTGGAATGATTTTAATAACTTAAAATCTCACTTAAAATCATGTGTAAAGTTAGTGTTGTAAAATATTATTTTCTTAAGTGTTTTACTACTAGTATTGCTGTACTACTGGTGTGAAAGTGTATGCACAAAATACTACTGGTAATTCATTACTACTGGTGTATTTTAGGTTTACACAAATACTACTGGTAAGTCAGTACTACTGGTATTCTCATATACTACTAGTCGTGTATGTTAATGGTTACTACTGATGTCTATAGTTACTACTGATGTCAAAATCCTTAGTCATTACTGATGTTAGTAGATACTACTGACGTTTTACTACTGATATCTTATTTACTACTGGTCTTTCATAAACACAATTACCAAACTAACCCCCATGAAAATAACCGTTATGTTATGATTCGAAGGCTATTTTCGTAGTTTTGCAGGTTACATCGAAAGATATAAAAGGCGGCAGACGATTAATTTAGCATTATCTTCACTTCGATTTGCTAAAACCTCTCGATAAACCCTAGTTTACGATCAAAAACCCTTCATCTGTAACAAATTCTTGCAAAATCTCAACAACAATGGCAACTTTACAAACTCTCGATGTGAAAACCGATCTCAAATACTCAGAATTTCACAATATGGTTGCATTTTTAAAGAATCCCGACGGCACAAAAGATTTCCGTCCGATCGTAAAATTTTTGAGAAATTCATATATACAGTTTGCCTTAACTGTAAAACCAAAATCATATCAACAGCACTTGGTGGATTTCTGGACCAATGCTGAGCGAACAGAAGGAACAACATCATCAATGATAAAATCTAAAGTAGATGGAAAGCACATCACAGTAACAGAACAATCAATCAGACACCATCTACAATTACACGATGATTCAGGTATGTCTACTCTTCCTAAGGAATACATTGCTGAAATTTTGAATAAAATGGGATATGAGGGAAGACTGAATATAGTTACTTTTCAAAAGGGTCTGCTCTCCCCATAATGGAAATTTTTAATACATACCATTCAGCATTGTATTTCTCCAAAAAGAAGTACTTGGAATGAGTTTAATAAGGCAATAGCCTCTGCTGTTGTCTGTTTATGCACAGACCAAGTATTTAATTTTTCATACATGATATTTGATGGTATGTTGGGAAATCTTAGTTCTTCTAAATTTTTAATGTATCCCAGATTTCTACAACATATCATAAACTGTGAATTACAAAACTTGTCAACTCCTAAAAACATTTTTATATTACCTGAGTTGAACAAGAAAGTTTTCTCAAATATGAGAAAACAATTTAAATTTTCGGGCAAGGAAACCCCTCTGTTTCCTAACATGATCAAAGATCAACCCAATATTGGAGAGGGTTCAACCATTGCTACAACCCAAGTTGAACCTCAACCCACTCCATCACCCCCAAATACAGCCCAAACACCAATCCAAATAGCCACTCAATCACCAACCCAAACAGAAGTCCTGAATGTGTCCCAGGAACTTGATATAAATCTGCAGAGTGCTACTCTTCACTCTGTGGAAGACCTACCAGACAAAACCAAAAACATTTCCACAATTTATAAAAGAAAGAAACTTTCTTCAAAGGACACCAGGGGCAAATCGAGTCACACCCCAGGCTCAAAAAGTTGTCCTCCAAGGAGGAGAGAGGACATGAGGGGAGGGCTTTCACTACTGATGCCCCAAAGGTGGGTGCACAGGACAGTGAAAACATCATTAGGACCCAAACCTCGGCAACTTTGAGTGATGACTCTTTTGAGGAATTACTCAAAGGACCCCGGTGCCAAGAAACCACAAGGGGGGGCATCTCTGCTTCTTCTAGGAAGAAGAGAATGTCTAAAAGACCCAATGAATCACCAAGCAGTGATGAGGGCAGATCTGTGGAATTGATGGAAAGGAAGGAAAACCTTAAAACCAATGTACCTGTTAGTGAGCCCGATGATCTTGCTAGATGGAGTGAGGGCAGTATTAAAATCACTCAATTGACGAATAAAGTGGATTCTCTTGAATCCACTGTACAAGATTGTCTCAAGTACTTAACCAATCAAGGAAAAACTATGGCTGCCATGAAAAGGCATGTAAACACCATCAACAGAAGAATGAGATTCTATGAGCGTAGGCTTCATCAACAAACCAAACTCATCAGAATATTGAAGAGAAAGATTGATGATAGTGAGGCTCCACCAGTTGAGCTCACTAAGGGGGAGAAGGATAACATACAGACAATGATTGATGAATCTATTGCAGCAGCAGCATCCTCCCTCTTTAATTTAAAAGAAACAAATGTTGATGAAGGCCCAGAAATGATGGTTACTGAAGATGAGCCAATTACTACTGCTCCTATGGAAGAACAAGCTGATAAAGAAGTATCAGTAGTAAAACCTACTACTGATATCATAGCAGTAGTAAATGAAGAAACGGCAGCAAACACTACTGATGCCCTATCAGTAGTAATCTCTGAAGACATACCAGCAGTAACTACCTTAGTTACTACTGATGACATTATTGAGCTGCCACCACTACTAGAACCAGTAGTGATACTTCCACCATCTCCAAAAAGAAAAACAACACAAATGGTGGTGAAAGATATTGATGATGATGTAAATTGGTTAGAAGTTGATGAATGCTCCCTGCCTCCACATCCTAAAATACTTCCCATATCACAGATACATTACTATGGTCCCAAATTTGTTATTGAATCTGAACCAAATGTGAAGAAAGACAACTACATAGGAAAGGGAAAGGAAGTTGCTGATGAAGACCAACCTAACAGAGCACAAGGTCATGAAATGGTCAACAAAATCAACTATGCCAAATCAGCCAAACAGGATAGGTGGAAGGTTAAGAGAGCAAAATATTTAAAGAAGGTTGAAGTCTCTCTAGCACATGAAAACAAAAGATTAGCAGAAAGGGCTAGAATATTGAGACAACCATTCACAGAAATCAAATTGGCAGATATAGCAGATATAT
The DNA here is from genome assembly GCA_963853835.1 of Calendula officinalis. Taxonomy (NCBI): domain Eukaryota; kingdom Viridiplantae; phylum Streptophyta; class Magnoliopsida; order Asterales; family Asteraceae; genus Calendula; species Calendula officinalis. The sequence goes on from OY970827.1 coordinate 13,699,739, forward strand.
CAAAACTGCCATAATTTAAACAAAAGGTCAAATCTAAACAAGTTGCTGAGACAAGAAAAGAACTACAAAGAAAAGAACTAGAAAAATTTAGGCAACTTGAACATGAAACACTAGAACTTCTTGAAGCACAAGTACAAGAATGCAAAGAGCAGAAGGCTGATATGGCAGAACAATTTGCAGAGAAAAAGAAAGAAATGATCACATTCTTGAAATCAAGAGGTCACAACACAAAGGCCTTTGGAAGAATGAAGTTGATCAATTTAATTGAAAAGTACTGTGTAGAGAAGAAGAAGGATCTTACTGAGCAAGATATTAATGAGAAGTACACCACTAAACTTGAACAAATAGACTCCAAAGAAATGAAAGAAAGAAAAACAATGACTGGAGAATCATCTGGTGTATCCTCTCAAACTTCAAAGAAAAGGAAGACAATTACTTCTGAACTTGAACATCCAAAGAAGAAATTACAAATGGTTCAAGTTTATGATCTTCCTGTTGCTCCCCTACAAAATAATCCAATCATCAACTGGAGGTACATAGATGATATGATTGAGATTATAAGAGAAGATAAGGTCACTCAAAGATTCAGAGCTTGGAAACCTTTGGTCATGTCCCTAACCAGAAGTGACATTATCAAGATGTTGATCATTGGTAAACCAAGAATGACTAAGAAGAACTGGAAGAATTCAGCTGCAGGCTATCTTACTGAAATGATTGATGCTGCTTTCTATCCAGAAAATTATTCAGAGAAGTTTACAAATCCAGAGAATGTTCAAGCCTGGAATGTGCTGCCAACTGTCAATATGTACTTCTTTGAATATACAAGTAAGAAATGTGACTTATTCCTTTATGAGAAAGAGTATCCTCATTCTGAGAAAACTCTTTATCAACTATGGTGCATGAACTTTATTAAACCACATGATGCTGTGATGCTCCAAAACAAATTGAATGAATTTGTTAAAAGAATCAGCAAATATATCATTGCACAAAGGAATAAAAGGAACCAACAGACTTTAGAAGGTGATAAGAAAAGAGCAAAGTTGTTGGAAGAAAAGGAAAAGAAGAAGTAAATAGAAACTTGATTGATTAAAAGATAATCAATAAGTTTAGGGGGAGATTGTTGGAGCAAAACACAGATCAACTTATTACTGATGCTGCAGTTAGTACTGACATACTTAGTACTGATGGGGCAGAACATATTACTACTGATGAAGTTGATACTGGTGTTCACTATAACTAAGTTACTACTGATCATGCAAAGATTGAAGATACTACTGATCATTGTAGTTACTACTGAAGATGTATCTGGACTTACTACTGATCACCAAGTTTACTACTGATGTTACTTATTTACTACTGGTGATTGCAGTTACTACTGACAACGCGTTTTTGGAAGATATCAAGTCCGAGATCTTCGTATAGATAGTTATAGAATGTAAATCAATGTATATTATTATTATTCGATGTAAATCAAGTCCTAGAATAACTAGGGTAAATAGTTTAGCTTCAAGGACTACTATAAGTATGTTCCTTACGAATTGTAAACGTACGTGTGTATTGTTAACTCAATAATATACATTGAAGCTTTTTGTGAAACTGTGTTCTTAATATTCTTGCATATTGTTCATACAGTTCATTGTTCTTAATTATTGATATAGTGTTGATCCGCTGCAACTTCTATCATCAATTAGATCTAAGGTGTTTATTAACTTGTCTATAGTTAATCGATCCTGACAGTTTCAACATATTTATAAAAATAAAATTATAATTTTTTTGTTTATATTATTTGGAAAATTTTGATGGGTTATACGGTTTATCTCGTGCTATATATTAGGTTCACCACTGCTACTAAAAGAGACTAGTTGATAACCTGCACAAATTAAGTAGCAAATTTTTGTATTGCTTTATTTTCGGTATATATGCATTTATGTTTCTTGTATGTTACAAATAGTGAAACGAAAAGTGAATGGAATATAAGACGGATCCAATTCCATATAATTATAGTGATATAATACCAAAAAAAAAAAAAAAAAAGCGTGGCTTCTTTCATTGTAAACATAAAGATGCATCCTCACTATTAAATTAGAAAATAAGTATATTAGAATATACTACTGATTTACAAAACGATAAAAACTCCTTTCTTAACAAAAATACAAGTTACGTTGTTTGACTTCATTGACATCATCTTTACTTTAGTATAGAGTTTTGGTTTTACATTAAATAGTTGCGAATATCCTAAGCATTGTTGCACATTCCATTATCATTCCAATTTTAGAACATGAGCATGTTAATTGGTTGGCCACCGTTTTATTCATGGACATTTGACATGCGGCTAATAACAACTATGTGTCTATGTGTTTACCTCTCGTACCAAAACTAATTAATATCCCTAGTTTGGCCGTGGATATAAACGTTCATCTTGATCAGTTTTTTTAGACGTTATAACTTAACATATACCTCTATGTGGCTAAAACTTTGATGAATGTATTGTTGGTGAATTTAGCATGATCAGTCATTTTAATAAAATTATGTAAGTTAGATGAACGCGACATCAAAGAGATTTCTGGTTAAGCTCTAACATAAGTTGATAAAATAAGCATACGCGCGTACTATGCATAAAAATATTACTATATCAGTCATGCTTTGCAAAATCTTCACGAAACTTTTGTTTCTGCATATATGAAAAGCATTTACTAGTCTCATGTTTTTATACTTGTATGTTTTAATTCATAATTAACAGTTGATTCTAGTAGAATTTATAATCGTTAATCGATATTAATTTGTAATGAATACTTAGTAAATGTATATAAAATGTTGAGAGAAATTAAGATGTTGTAAAAGGACAAAAGGGAGAATATAAACAAGAGAGGGGAGTGCCAGTGCGTGGGTGGCGCCGCCTAAAGATTGGATTTCCCAAAGGAAGGAAGTGATTGTTTGTTTGTTTCGCTCCTGCTTAATTGTCTTCTCCGTCGTCCTCATTGTTCTCTCTTTTCTATAATCTATTACAAAAACATTACGAAAAAAGTATTTATTTTTATAAACTTACTTTTCAAAACTAAAAAATTAAGTTATTAAGGACTGATTGAGATTTTGATTTGGAGCAGATTATCTGTTTATTATATATGTTGAAGTAAATAATTTAAAAATGATTATTTGACAAAAAGTCTGAAAAAATCAATTATTTACGTTTTCTGGCTATCGAAGCGGAGTTTTGAAAAAACAAGTGCTAGGGTTCTTATTGTATTTTGAAAACAAATTATTTCCATTTTACATATTAACTAAACATATAATCATATTTATCAAATATTTACAAAAATTGATTGATTATTTGATTATTGCAATTTAAACAGTATAATCAAATTTAAATTTGTTCATTAGAATTACGCTTTGTAACCCCTAATTATCCGATTATCCATTATTCAAAATGAATAATCAATTTTTAATTAGCAAAACATCTCTAAAAGCTCCAAATATAGTAAATTTCCTTTTTTAGATTTTCAGTATTGATAATTTAGAACAAAATTTCCAAAAAATTAACAGGAAAAGAATAAAGACAATGGTGGAAGAGAAAAGGTGTTGGTTTCGAGGATAAAAAAGCATGAGATATCTTTGCAACTTTTTTGAAATTACTCTTGTCAAGTACGTATGATTATACTATGGCAAATTAAAAACATGTTAATGCATGAGACGAATGAAACTTTCGTCTACTTTGAGGTGGGTAAAAAACGAATGACCAAACTATAGCAACAACCGAAGGTTTGTATTTTGTAAAGAGGGACGATAAGGGTAGAGTAGTAACCTTAAGTAAATAAACTAAAAAGTCAGTTTTCATTGACTTTTTAAAAAGAGCTTATAAAGGCTTAGGTGATGTTTGATTTGTCGGGTCAAACTTCGGATTCGGTCCAAATTATCATGTTTAATTTGTTCATATTTTATCTGATTCGATCCAAATTTTAAAATCAGTTCAAATTTGTTTCTTGATATGATCTGAATAGAAAACTAAGTTGAACTCAGTCTTATCTTTTGATCATAAGTTATTTTTCAACATTCAGCACAATAAATCAAAGATATATAACAAAACAGTTGTTTGGATGGTACAAATAGCTTTTTGCATTAGCAAAATGTAACGATCTTTTTTTTAAACGACACCTAATCTACCCCTATCGTTCGTGATGGGACTTGAACCCATGACAATCTTTTAATGAACAATCTATAAAGTTAAATTAATAAGCTAAGTCAAACAATCTTTTAATGAGTTGATGGTGGCAATTAAATGGCCAAATTGTTTCTGATTTAGACCATGGGTTTAACTGGTTTCTACAACATGCATATTGGGCCCAGTTTGCCCAAAACCAATTATAGAATACAATTCAAACTGGCGCATAATAAAGACCAACACGACAGCCCAATTATCTCTTGACTCCCGAATCTATCTATTCTGGTCGGCTGGCCCGGTTGTAGTTTTAGAACAAAAAGAAAAAAAATAAGGTTATAATAACGAATAAGGGTTTGTATGAATATACGTACAATTAAAATAAAATATACGTACAATTAAAATACATGATAAGTTGAATCCAGCTTTATACTTTTACCCATTATTTATTGGTGGATTAAAGAGACCCTACTTGTAATTATATGGTTAATTATGAGTCTGGTAATTAGTTTTAACATAATTTTAAAGTTTAATCCCTTAATATTATTACGACGACCGGTTTATATCTGGTCCAATCCGTCTGAAGTTCCACGTGACGACATTCAAACCTTTCATTGATTATTCCGTATCTCCATCTGGATTCCCATGAGTACTCTCCCATTCACCAACTTCAATTATTTCCCAATAGTTTACTTACATTTAAAAGATGTAAATTGGACATTTTCATAAACAACATATAGTTTTTGGTTCTATTAAGCATGATTAATTCAGGGTTAATTAAAAATATACAATTAAAACAAAAACAAAAAACAAATCCAGCCAAAACACATTCACATGTTTTTGTTTAAAAACTCTTGTTCCCCATCTCATTTTAGACTTCACATCTCTCCCTCCATTTTATCCATACTCCACTTTTTATACAAACCAAATACATATAGATTACTATATCTATCATCTTCATCTTCATCATGAAACCAACAACAATTTTCTTTATGTTCTCAATATGTTTCAACAACTCGGATCTTCAAAACCGATCGTTCCTCGTATTAGTGTCATGGGTATGGTCTTCTGTGATTCATGTTTCAACAACACCCATACTTACTTCTTATCAGGTTCATCCTTTTAATCTTACTTTTCTTTTTCTTTCCATAGTTTTTTTTAATTAATTAAAAGCAAATTTTATATATTAGTACTGTTTGATTGCAGGGGCAGATGTAAGGATTGATTGCAAATTTAATGCGGTTTCACCAAGAACAACTGAACAAATATCATTCTCGGTTAATCGAACTACAAACCGTTATGGAGTGTATAGAATGGATATACCTTCTGTTGATGGGATCTTTTGTGCTAAAGAAGCTGCTGTTTTAAACACGTGCCGAGCAACCTTAATTCAAAGTAGTTCCCCAACATGTAATGTACCAGGTTTCATATCTACATCTGATGAATTCTCTCTCAAATCCAAGAAGTCAAATGAATGCATCTACAGTATGTTTGCATTGAGTTTTAGACCAGCTAAGAAAGATCTTGCCATTTGTGGAAAGTAGGAATGATTAAAGTTAGTTTTTGATGTAATATTAGTATTTGAATTTCAGCCAATTAGGGTTTGAAAACAAATGTAGTGGTCCCAAATTAAAGCGTGCAAAATTCATTTGTCCATCTGTGTTATTATAGTGGAACTGGAAATGTCAGTACTCTAATATGCTCTTCAGATTGCTGCTGACTAATTTGACCATTACTATTCAAGCTTAAAACTGAAGAAACCACCAAAATATTGCAAAATAATTAAATAGTATAAAAGGCTTAAAAATGTAGGGCTGTTACCGGCTGTATGTAAATGAGAGCAGGATTTGTCCATGCAGGAGAAATGGGAGAGATTTCAGATCAATTCTGATTCAGGGCATCTGGGTAAAAAAGAAGTATTAATTAATTCCTTCATTTTTTGAAGTGATACCTTGTTATTTTTATGGATTTTGAGTTAAAATATTATATAATGTAGGTTAAGATGGATTATAATAGATAGTTAATGTGTCTGCGCTTCACTACCTTTTACAATAAAATGGTGTTTTTTTTAACAGCAAATCCTAATCTACTTATAATTATCACATATGTCTACGACGGGACTTGAAACCCCAACCTTAAGGATGGGGGCAAACACCATATCATCGCTAGGCCAAAGGCCCTTTAGTTTAATAAAGTGATGTTAATGATTTTTTTTTAAAGTAAGGACAAAAGGGTAAAATCACAAGATTAAAGAAAATTATTAGTGAATGTGACTCTTATTACGTTTTACCATAAGTAAATGATTGAAGTGTAATATTTATTACTACCTCCTTCCCAAAATGATTGTCCACATTTGAATATCATACAGTTTAAGAAAAGTGCATTTATTATACTGTGCAACCAATATAATTTTATCTTTACCACCTAAGTGTTTTTTGATTGGTTGAATTTTCAAGTGGATGGTTATTTTAAGACATTTAAAAAAGGAAATATGAACAATAAAAATGAGATGGAGGGAGTATGAATTTGTTAAAGATGGAAATTGTGTCTTGTTAAAACGAAGAAAGTACGTGTTTAAATTGATTGGGCTGCTTGGTATATTTAAAATAGTGGGCTGGGTATATTAATTAGAGGAAGATCCGATACAAAGTTGGGCTGAGGAAGGGAGCCAGCTGGCCGTGAATGTTGCTGGTTGATGGGCCGATGAGTGTTAATTTCCAAAAAGACTGAAGCCCATCTGCAGTCACAGATGTTTTTTTGTAAACTGGATTTTCGATTAAAATAAAGCTTTAATTTCCAAAAAGACTGAAGCCCATCTGCAGTCACGATAGCTCTTAATTTGTATTTTAAAGGTAAAGTTTCGAAGAAGAAAAAAACAACTCTGGATTTTCTTTTAAATGTCAGAATGCCCATAAATAATTATATATCATATTTAGTTTTTTTCATATTATTTTATGTCATGTTATATTTTTTTAGCTCTAAATACTTTGTCAAACATCTTTTTATAAATCAAAGCATAGTTTGGAGCTTCAAATGAGAATTAAAATTCCAACTACGAGCTATTAGTTCTAGCTTGCAGCTCACTAGCCAAACATACTCATAATATGGTTAAGATAATAAGAAGGAACCTCTCTTGATGCTAGCAAGTTATAAAACAAAATAAACAAAGTTATGTAGCATCTATATAGAGACAAGCGGTTAGTAGATAACTGAATATATTGTTATATTAATTAATTTTGTTTGCTAGCCATATAAAAGGCTTTTTCATAAATGTAGCGTTGCTTCTTTATCCTAAAAGCCAAACCTTTATGTTGATTATGTATTTTATAGTTGTCATTATTCTTGTGTAATTTTTTATTCAAAAGAAAATATATAAAAAAGAAAACGTATGGCATTTGTTTGGCGAAATCAATGCATAATTTTTGGAAGGACGTAATAGGAACAGGTTTACAATCGGACCGACCGACGGCAGTACTTTCTAGGTGCATTTCCATCCCCCTTTTCTATTGATTTCTTTCCCCAACAAAAACAAACAAGACTTTTTACTTCAAATCTAAATAAAATAAATAATTAAATAAAACAATTTATTTTCTTTAAAAAAAACTTTAACTTCCCAATAAATACGAAATTCATCCCCTCTGTTACAATCCAAACCCTCTCGGTATGGAGACCACAACGCCGGCGACGAGCCTTCAGATGCCGATCGGATACCGGTTTTGTCCGACGGATGAAGAGATCATCATCCACTATCTCCGCCCCAAGGTTTTCTCCTTCCCTTTGCCGGCCACCGCCATCCTCCACCACCACCATCTCTTCCGTCACCATCCCGCCGACCTCCCAGGTCATTTCCCTCTTCTAATTTTATGAATTAAATCGATTAACGTTTTTCTTATATTTTTCAGGCGAGAAAAGATATTTCTTTTGCAAAACAAGTGACATTAACGACGCTCCCAATGAAGCCGGCTACTGGAAGCCCATTAACAACACCCACAACCTCATTTTAGCTACCGGATGCAACCATCCTATCGGTTTCAAGAAATCTTTTGTTTTCTACCAGTTTTCCGGCCACCGTCGTTCCGGTTCAAGAACTCCATGGATCTTGCACCAATTCCGACTCCTCTATCCCTTACCAATCAAGGTACGTAATTGATTAAACTTGTTCAAACATCTTGTTAGAGCAAATCACAGATCAACTTAGTACTGATGCTGCAGTTAGTGATAATTATGTTTATTACTGATGGGGCAGAAACATTTACTACTGATGAAGTTGATGCTGGTGTTCTATATAACTTAGTTACTACTGATCACCAAGTTTACTACTGATGGTACTTATTTACTACTGGTGATTGGTTTTACTACTGATACGCGTTTATGGAACATATCAAGTCCGAGATCTTCGCAGAGATAGTTATAGAATGTAAATCAATGTATATCGTTTATAATTAGATGTAAATCATATCCTAGAATAACTAGGGTAAATAGTTTAGCTTCAAGGACTATTATATATAGTTCCTTACGAATTGTAAACGTACGTGTGTATTGTTAACTTGATAATATACATTGAAGCTTTTTGTGAATCTGTGTTCTTAATATTCTTACATATTGTTCTTACAGTTCATCGTTCTTAATACATTGATATAGTGTTGATCCGCTGCAACTTCTATTATCAATTAGATCTAAGGTGTTTATTAACTTGTTTATAGTTAATCGATCCTGACAAGTGGTATCAGAGCGTATTGGTTCTAGATCTACTATTTGTTAAGAACAACAAAAAGTTTTAATCTTTAAAACACACATTTTTTATCATGACTGATAATAATGAAAGCACTCAGGCCAACAAAATTCCTATACTCACACCCAATAACTTTGGGATGTGGAAGAATCGTATTAAGCAATACATGCTTATTACAGATTATTCCATGTGGGAAGTCGTTTGTGAAGGAAACAAAACTGGTCAAATTCAAGCAAGTAGCTCTGCAACTGAGGCAGACAAACTTAAATGTGAGAAGGAGAAGAAAGATAAAGGCATCGAACTCAAAACTCTAAGCACTCTCTTACTGGCCATTCCTAATGATTATCAACATCTCTTTGTTGAATATGATGATGCAAAAATACTATGGGAAGCACTGGAGAAGAGATTTGTTGGGACAAAGAGCACCAAGAGGAATATGAAGTCTGTTCTCAAACAAGACTTTGAAAATTTCAAAGGAAAGCCCAATGAAACACTCACTCAAGTGTTTGACAGATTCAACAAACTAATTGGTGAACTCAACCAAGTTGGTGTAAAGATGGATCAAGAGGATGTCAACATGAAGTTTCTAAGGTCTCTTAGTGAAGAATGGGCCATGTACACAGTGGTGTACAGACAAAGAGATGCTTTAGAAGAAAAGGAGTTAGATGAACTCTATAATGATCTCAGAGTGTTTGAAACTGAGGTAAATCACAAAAACCCTTCTATTTCTTCTAACAATGCTGCTTTTGTGTCTAGTACAGGTCAAGGACAAGAAACCTCCGCAGGAAAGGCTGCAGATTCTGAGGATACTGCAAGAGAATCCTTCTTCACTAGTCATGTGCATACTGCATTGATTAGTGATGACTTGGAACAACTGAATCCAGATGATCTTGAGGAGATGGATCTTAAATGGCAGATGGCTATGCTGAGCCTAAGGACCAAAAGATTCCTAAAAAGAACTGGAAGGACAAGCCTCAATTTCAACAAAGGTGACAAAGCAGGATTTGACAAAACTAAAGTCAAATGTTACAACTGTAACAACCTTGGTCACTTTGCAAAAGAATGTCCTCAACCAGACAAAAGATCAAAATCAACTGCTCTTGTGTCACAACAAGGACAAGGATATGACTGGAGCTTCCAAGCAGAAGAGCATGCTCAAAATCAAGCTCTCATGGCCTTTACTGACAACAAAACTGAGGTAAAATCTAAACCTTGTACTCCTGAATGTGCTAAAATTATTAAAAATCTAGAAAAAGAAAACAATAAATTAAATGAAGATTTAGCAAAAGCAATCAGAAGAAATTATGAGTTTGATGGGGTGATTGCTGATCAAGAACATCAAATAAAGGTGTACAAGATGATTGATCAACGGATCAAGGAAGAATTGCTTCAAGCTGTGGATGAGAAAGAGTTTTATGAAACAAAAAATAATGAACTAACAAGTAAAATAGAAGAATGTCAACTTGAAATTGAACAAAATAAATTAACAATTAAAAAGTTTGAAAGAAGCACTAAAATTCTTGATGAATTAACTAATAATCAAACTACAGAAAAGGTTGTTCATGGGGTGGGATATCATGCTGTACCACCTCCATATAAAATCATTCCACCTCTTAAAAACAGTTCAGAAAGAATCATTAATGAATTAAAAACTGAAAATCAAACTGAATCATCTAATGAAACATCTGAATCAAATAATTCTTCTGATGATGAACAATCAATTGAATTTACTATATCTCAAAGTGAATCACCAAAATCAATTGATACAAGTTTTCACACAGCTCAAAGTCCAAATGAATCTCCCAAATATAATGCAGATAATGTACCAAAAATTTTAACAAGGGGGAATGAAAGAAATAAAACACAACTCTTAGACCAAAGAATACCTGAATGTGCTAAAAATAAGAAACTAAGATGTGTTATATGCAATAAAATGAACCATTTAGCAAAGGATTGTCACTACAATCCAATAAACTGCAAAGAGTTAAAAGAATTTAAAGTTCTTAAAGAAAATGCTAAAACTCAAAAGTTAAAAGTTACTACTGGTCATTCAGTAGTAAATAAAATTAAAAATCCAATTGTTGAAGATCCAAGATTTGGAAGAAGTAAACCAAGGTTTGTTCAAAACAGAAGAACTGGAAGCCCAAAGAACAGCAATTACTTCAAAAATAATGGAAAATCCAATCAAAATAAACAATATTTTAAATTTTCCAACACCAGTAGAAACTCTAACAAATTTACTACTGGTGTTAACCCTAATTATAATGCTGTATGGTACCAGTACAAGAATACTACTGGTAATAACCCTAATTTCAAAAATACTACTGCTCCCAAAACAAATTTCAAAAAACACTACTGGTCTTTCTAAACATGGTAAGTACCCAAATACTACTGGTCCATCAGTAGTAAAGTATTCAAAAGCTAAAAACAATGGGTATAAACCAAGATCAGTAGGAAATTCTCACACCAGTAATAACTACAAAAGGAAAGTAGTAAAACAAAATACCAGTAATAAACAAGTATGGGTACCAAAAGTCTTCAAAGTTAAATCCCCAAAAGCTCATTTCTCAAAGGATGAACCCAAGACATATAAAGCTTGGGTTCCCAAACTTAACTAATCCTTTACTCACTTGTGCAGAGCATTCAGATCCCAGAAGAAGGAAGAACATGGCATATTGATAGTGGATGCTCAAGGCACATGACTGGAAATCTACAAATTCTTAAAGATTTCAAGTTATTTGATGGAGGATATGTGGCATTTGGTGAGAATCCCCAGGGAGGTAAGATTACAGGTAAAGGTACTGTTACTAATGGAAAAATTACCTTTGATAATGTATTTTATGTAGCTGAACTAAAATACAATCTTGTCAGTGTGTCTCAAGTTTGTGATAAAAAGAACAAGATTCTGTTCACAGACATTGAGTGCATCATTCTTTCTCCTGAGTTTATTTTAGATGAAAAATATGTTGTTTTAAGAACCCCAAGGAGAAACAATGTGTATTGCCTGGATATAGGGGGAGAACTCATTTCTACAAATGAGGTCAACTGTTTTATATCCAAGGCAAACACCACTGAATCAGAACTTTGGCATAGAAGGATGTGTCACACAAATTTTAAAAACATGAATAATTTAGTAAAAAGAAATCTGGTCATTGGACTTCCTCAAAAACAATTCATGTGTGATCATCACTGTGTTGCATGCCTAAAAGGTAAACAACACAAGACTTCTCATAAGTCCAAAACTGTGAACTCTATTTCTGTTCCTTTACAGCTCTTACATATGGACCTTTTTGGACCTACAAATGTAATGAGTATTGGAAAGAAACAATATTGTCTTGTTATTACTGATGACTTTTCCAGATATACATGGGTTTTCTTTCTCAGGACAAAGGATGAAACAAGTGAACTCATAAAGAACTTAATTGTTAAACTGGAAAACACATCTGATCAAAAAGTGAAAGCCATAAGATGTGATAATGGCACAGAATTTAAAAATACTAACTTAATTAACTTTTGTGATCTTAAAGGTATTGACAGACAATACAGCTCACCTAGAACTCCACAACAAAATGGTGTAGCTGAAAGAAGGAATAGAACCATCATTGAAGCAGCAAGATCAATGCTTGCAGACTCAAAATTACCAATTACTTTTTGGGCAGAAGCTGTTAATACTGCTTGTTATGTTCAAAACAGAGTATTAATAGTGAAGCCACACTTTAAAACACCATATGAACTTTTCAATAAAAGAAAACCTTCTATAAGTTTCTTAAAATCATTTGGTTGTCCTTGTACTATTTTGATTACAAGAGAACAAATTGGTAAGTTTGACTGCAAAGCTGATGATGGAATCTTTGTGGGATACTCTACTCAAAGCAAATCATACAGAGTATTCAACAAAAGACTAAGGATAATTGAAGAAAGCATCAATGTATCCTTTAATGAAAATGTACCTAATGAACAAGGAAATGGTCCAGATTGGCTATTTGACATAGACAATCTAACCAAATCCTTTAATTTTAATATGAATTTCAATGCAGGTAATTCAAATTGTCTTAATCAAAAGGAAGGAACATCATCTGTTTATACTGGTCAAGAAAAGATGAGATACATAGTTGTTGATACTGCTCCCATAGTTAATACTGATGTCAGTAAGAACTCAAATATTGAAAGCAGTAGTAACTCTGAGAATGAGGTCAGTAGTAATTCCATTACTACTGGTACCAGTAATAGTACTGAAAATACTACTGGTCCCAACTATAACCTAGATTCTCAAGATACTACTGATACCAGTAACAACTTCAATACTACTGATCTCAATGAAGATGATAGCAGTAGTAACTCTGACCAAGATAATGATGAACCAAATACTAATGACAATGAAGGATCTCAAGAAGAACAACTACCTGAGGCAAATGAGTCCAACCTTGAAAATCAACTAGTGGTGGATAAAGCTACAACAACAAGGACTCAAAAGAACCATCCTTTAGACCTTGTTCTAAGTGATGTTAACTCACCACTTCAAACAAGAAGCAAATTAAACAAAAGTTTAACTGCAAATATGTGTAATATAAGCTTAATTGCTAATGAATGTATGTATGAATGCTTTCTGTCTCAGGATGAACCAAAGAAGATCCAACAAGCAATGAAGGACTCAAACTGGATTGAGGCAATGCAAGAGGAACTCCTTCAATTTAAATTACAAGCTGTTTGGACACTTGTACCTCTACCCAAAGGAAAAAGAGCCATTGGAACAAGATGGATCTTTAGAAACAAGAAAGATGAAAGAGGTATAGTGATCAAGAATAAAGCCAGACTTGTAGCCCAAGGATACACTCAAGAAGAAGGTATAGACTATGATGAAGTATATGCTCCTGTTGCCAGAATTGAAGCAATAAGAATATTCCTAGCATATGCTTCATTCAAAAGGTTTAAAGTCTATCAAATGGATGTGAAGAGTGCTTTCCTGTATGGGAAGATTGAAGAAGAAGTTTATGTTTGCCAACCTCCAGGATTTGAAGATCCAAAACATGGTGATTATGTGTTTAAATTGGATAAAGCTCTATATGGCCTACATCAGGCACCAAGAGCATGGTACGACACACTATCATCATACTTATTAAAGAACAATTTCAAAAGAGGAGCCATTGATAAAACATTGTTTACAAAGAAAGTCAAAGATGATATACTACTGGTACAAATCTATGTAGATGATATCATCTTTGGTTCAACCAATGATACATTGTGCAAAGAATTTGAAGAGCTGATGCAGATTAAATTCAAGATGAGCTCCATGGGTCCAATGAACTTCTTCCTTGGACTCCAAGTCAGTCAAAGAACTGATGGTATTTTGATAAATCAATCAAAATATGTCAAAGACATCTTGGAAAAGTTTGACTTGAAAGACAGTAAAAGTGCTAGTACACCAATGGAAACACACAAACACCTACATCCTGATGTTGAGGGGGAGGATGTAGATGAACACTTATATAGATCAATGATAGGATCTTTGATGTACTTAACTGCATCAAGACCTGACATTATGTATAGTGTTTGTGTGTGTGCAAGATATCAAGCAAGACCCAAAGAACTACACTTGCAGGCTGTTAAAAGAATATTCAGATACTTGAAAGGCAAACCATCACTAGGTCTATGGTATCCACATGACTCACCCTTTGAACTAATAGCCTATACAGATAGTGACTATGGAGGTGAATGTCAAGATAGAAAGTCCACTACTGGTGGATGTCAATTCTTTGGATCAAGACTAGTGTCATGGCAATGTAAGAAGCAAACAAATGTATCAACATCTACTGCTGAAGCAGAATATGTAGCTGCATCTGCTTGCTGTGCTCAAGTTCTATGGATTCAAAATCAGCTTCTAGACTTTGGTATCTCTATCCTTAAAACTCCTATTTTTATTGATAATCAAAGTGCTATTAGTATTGTGAATAATCCAGTAAAACATTCAAAAACTAAACACATTGAAATAAGATTTCACTTTATAAGAGATTGTAATGAAAAGAAATTAATCAAAGTAGTTAAAATCCATACTGATGATCAATTAGCAGATCTTTTTACAAAAGCATTTGATGTAGGAAGATTCAACTTCTTGGTCAGTAGTATTGGAATGATTTTAATAACTTAAAAATCTCACTTAAAATTATGTGTAAAGTTAGTGTTGTAAAATATTATTTTCTTAAGTGTTTTACTACTAGTATTGCTGTACTACTGGTGTGAAAGTGTATGCACAAAATACTACTGATAGTTCATTACTACTGGTGTATTTTAGGTTTACACGGATACTACTGGTAAGTCAGTACTACTGGTATTCACATATACTACTGGTCTTGTGTGGTAATGGTTACTACTGATGTCTATAATTACTACTGATGTCAAAATCCTTAGTCATTACTGATGTTAGTAGATACTACTGACGTTTTACTACTGATATCTTATTTACTACTGGTCTTTCATAAACACAATTACCAAACTAACCCCCATGAAAATAACCGTTATGTTATGATTCGAAGGCTATTTTCGTAGTTTTGCAGGTTTAATCGAAAGATATAAAAGGCGGCAGATGATTAATTTAGCATTATCTTCACTTCGATTCTCTAAACACCTCTCGATAAACCCTAGTTTACGATCAAAAACTCTTCATCACTAACAAAATTCTTGCAAAAACTCAAAAACAATGGCAACTTTACAAACTCTCGATGTGCAAACCGATCTCAAATACTCAGAATTTCACAACATGGTTGCATTTTTAAAAAATCCCGACGGAACAAAAGATTTCCGTCCAATCGTAAAATTCTTGAGAAATTCGTATATACAGTTTGCCTTAACTGTAAAGCCGAAGGCATATCAACAGCACTTGGTGGATTTCTGGACCAATGCTGAGCGAACAGAAGGAACCACATCATCAATGATAAAATCGAAAGTAGATGGAAAGTACATCACTGTATCTGAACAATCAATCAGACATCATCTACAACTTCATGATGATTCAGGTATGTCTACTCTTCCTAAGGAATACATTGCTGATACTTTAAATAAAATGGGGTATGAAGGCAGACTTAATATTGTAACTTTTCAAAAAGGCCTTCTATCCCCACAATGGAAATTTCTGGTTCATACCATTCAGCATTGTATTTCTCCTAAAAGAAGTACTTGGAATGAGTTTAACAAGGCAATAGCATCTGCTGTTGTATGTTTATGCACAGACCAAGTATTCAATTTTTCTAATATGATTTTTGATGGTATGTTGGGAAATCTTAGTTCTTCTAAATTTTTAATGTATCCCAGATTTCTACAACATATCATAAACTGTGAATTACAAAACTTGTCAACTCCTAAAAACATTTTTGTATTACCTGAGTTGAACAAGAAAGTTTTCTCAAATATGAGAAAACAATTTAAATTTTCAGGGAAGGAAACCCCTTTGTTTCCAAACATGATCAAAGATCAACCCAATATTGGAGAAGGTTCAACCATTGCTACAACCCAAGTTGAACCTCAACCCACTCCATCACCCCCAAATACAGCCCAAACACCACCCCATATAGCCACTCAATCACCAACTCAAACAGAAGTCCTGAATGTGTCCCAGGAACTTGATATAAATCTGCAGAGTGCTACTCTTCACTCTGTAGAAGACCTACCAGACAAAACCAAACATATATCTACAATCTATAAAAGAAAGAAATCTTTAAAGGACACCAGGGGACAAATCGAGTCACACCCCAGGCTCAAAGAGTTGTCCTCCAAGGAGGAGAGAGGACATGAGGGGAGGGCTTTCACTACTGATGCCCCAAAGGTGGGTGCACAGGACAGTGAAAACATCATTAGGACCCAAACCTCGGCAACTTTGAGTGATGACTCTTTTGAGGAATTACTCAAAGGACCCCGGTGCCAAGAAACCACAAGGGGGGGCATCTCTGCTTCTTCTAGGAAGAAGAGAATGTCTAAAAGACCCAATGAATCACCAAGCAGTGATGAGGGCAGATCTGTGGAATTGATGGAAAGGAAGGAAAACCTTAAAACCAATGTACCTGTTAGTAAGCCCGATGATCTTGCTAGATGGAGTGAGGGCAGTATTAAAATCCAACAATTGACGGCTAAAGTGGATTCCTTGGAATCCACTGTACAAGATTGTCTTTATTATCAAACAAATCAAGGAAAAACTATGGCTGCTATGAAAAGAAATGTCAATATCATCAACAAAAGAATGAGACAATATGAACTTAGGCTTCATCAACAATCAAAGCTTATCAGAAAATTGAAAAAGAGGATTGATGATAGTGAGGCTCCTCCAGTTGAGCTCACTAAGGGGGAGAAGGATAACATACAGACAATGATTGATGAATCCATTGCAGCAGCAGCTTCCTCCCTCTTGAATTTAAAAGAAACAGAAGTTGATGAAGGCCCAGAGATGATGATTACAGAAGAAGAGCCAATTACTACTGCTCCTACTAAAGAACAAGCTGAAAAAGACATACCAGTAGTAACTCCTACTACTGATATAACAGCAGTAGTAAATGAAGAAAAGGCAGCAAACACTACTGATGACCTATCAGTAGTAATCTCTGAAGACATACCAGTAGTAACTACCTTAGTTACTACTGATGACATTATTGAGCTGCCACCACTACTAGAGCCTACAGTGATACTTCCACCATCTCCAAAAAGAACAACAACAACACAAATGGTGGTAAAAGATATTGATGATGATATCAACTGGTTAGAAGTTGATGAATGCTCCCTGCCTCCACATCCTAAAATACTTCCCATATCTCAGATACACTACTATGGTCCCAAATTTGTTATTGAATCTGAACCAAATATGAAGAAAGACAATTACATAGGAAAGGGAAAAGAAGTTGCTGATGAAGACCAACCCAACAGAGCACAAGGTCATGAAATTGTCAACAAAATCAATTATGCCAAATCAGCCAAACAGGATAGGTGGAAGGTAAAGAGAGCAAAATATTTAAAGAAGGTTGAAGTCTCTCTAGCAAATGAAAACAAAAGATTAGCAGAAAGGGCTAGAATATTGAGACAACCTTTCACAGAAATCAAATTGGCAGATATAGCAGATATATCAAAACTGCCACAATTTCAACAGAAGATCAAATCTAAACAAGTTGCTGAAACAAGAAAGGAATTACAAAGAAGAGAACTGAAAAAATTTAGGCAACTTGAACATGAAACAATAGAACTTCTTGAAGCACAAGTACAAGAATGCAAAGAGCAAAAGGCTGATATGCCAGAACAATTTGCAGAGAAAAAGAAAGAAATGATCACATTCTTAAAATCAAAAGGGTATAACACAAAGGCATTTGGAAGAATGAAGCTGATCAATTTAATTGAAAAGTACTGTGTAGAGAAGAAGAAGGATCTTACTGAGCAAGATAGTAATGAGAAGTACACCACTAAACTTGAACAGATAGACTCCAAAGAAATGAAAGAAAGAAAAACAATATCTGGAGAATCATCTGGTGTATCCTCTCAAACATCAAAGAAAAGAAAGACACTTGCTTCAGAACTTGATCAACCAAATAAAAAATTACAAATGGTTCAAGTTCATGATCTCCCCATTGCTCCCATACAAAATAATCCAATCATCAACTGGAGGTACATAGATGATATGATTGAGATTATAAGAGAAGATAAGGTCACTCAAAGATTCAGAGCTTGGAAACCTTTGGTCATGTCCCTAACCAGAAGTGACATTATTAAGATGTTGATCATTGGTAAACCAAGAATGACTAAGAAGAACTGGAAGAATTCAGCTGCAGGTTATCTTACTGAAATGATTGATGCTGCTTTCTATCCAGAAAATTATCCAGAGAAGTATACAGATTCAGAAAATGTTCAAGCTTGGAATGTGCTACCAACTGTCAACATGTACTTCTTTGAATATACAAGTAAGAAATGTGACTTATTCCTTTATGAGAAAGAGTATCCTCATTCTGAGAAGACTCTCTATCAACTATGGTGCATGAATTTTATTAAACCACATGATGCTGTGATGCTCCAAAACAAATTGAATGAATTTGTTAAAAGAATCAGCAAATATATCATTGCACAAAGGAATAAAAGGAACCAACAGAATTTAGAAGGTGATAAGAAAAGAGCAAAGTTGTTGGAAGAAAAGAAAAAAGAAGAAGTAAATAAGAAACTTGATTGATTAAAGGATAATCAATAAGTTTAGGGGGAGATTGTTAGAGCAAATCACAGATCAACTTAGTACTGATGCTGCAGTTAGTGATAATTATGTTTATTACTGATGGGGCAGAAACATTTACTACTGATGAAGTTGATGCTGGTGTTCTATATAACTTAGTTACTACTGATCACCAAGTTTACTACTGATGGTACTTATTTACTACTGGTGATTGGTTTTACTACTGATACGCGTTTATGGAACATATCAAGTCCGAGATCTTCGCAGAGATAGTTATAGAATGTAAATCAATGTATATCGTTTATAATTAGATGTAAATCATATCCTAGAATAACTAGGGTAAATAGTTTAGCTTCAAGGACTATTATATATAGTTCCTTACGAATTGTAAACGTACGTGTGTATTGTTAACTTGATAATATACATTGAAGCTTTTTGTGAATCTGTGTTCTTAATATTCTTACATATTGTTCTTACAGTTCATCGTTCTTAATACATTGATATAGTGTTGATCCGCTGCAACTTCTATTATCAATTAGATCTAAGGTGTTTATTAACTTGTTTATAGTTAATCGATCCTGACACATCTTTATAATTTTCTGTTATTAAATTATGTTTTATTATTTTGAAGATGGAAGAATGGGTGGTATGCAGCATTCACATGAAACCCAAAAATGAAGAGCAACGTCTGGCTAAAAAACCCAAGAAATCTCATTCTAACAATGTTCATGTGATTGAAGATGATTCCACATCATCCAGCGGGATTACTTTTAACGATGATCGGAAAGAAGAAGAAGAAGAATCATCATCTAGAGCTAATTAAGTTAAATCTAGAAAGTAGTTGGATTCCTACCTAACTTTTACTGCTCAACTTAAATTTTTGTATCGTTAACTTTTGACAAATTGAAGGAGAGTGTTTTAGTTTTACATTGAATGTGGTTAAAGCAAGCTTAATGGTCTGCTATGATTACACTGTAAATTGGCTGTTTTTACCAAAATTACTTCATGCATCAGTTTATCACATGTACGGACAGTATCAAATAGGAGATGCAGTATTAATTATAAGTCAATAACATACAATAAATGCTTGCAGTGATAAAATTAATTATGACATGTAGATTACTAACGTGCAAAACTAAGGATGAAACCATAACATCGGTAAAATGTCTTGTACTGTTATTCTACTTATTCAGGTATACAAATTACGGTACAAATAAGCAAATATAGCAAAAACCCGGTTCTTGGTAAAATACATGCACTTTTTTAAACTTTAGTTAAACGGTGTTATCACAATGAAAAACGTGTTCCAAGTTTAGATTCAATTCACAGCATGATTTACGGACAGACATGTTTAATACAGATACGTGACGATACCAGTTTGAATCTAATTGAATAACCTGCTATTAATCATCTCTATTGGTAAAGGATACTAGTTTGAATCTAATTGAATATTTTAAAAGGAATCAGCCTTTTAACTTTCTAAACTGTGTTACCAGTGAATAAAAAGTAGGTGCTGGACCACATTTGTAATTTCAAATGCAAACATTGACCAAGTGGTTTAAAATGTAACAGTTGTAGTGTTGGGTTGGGAATGTAACAGTTGTTATGTGAAATTGTGACAAGAAATAAAAATGTATAATGTTTAATTTACGTACTTTGTTAAAAAGATTTTCAAATGTATTTCTGTTATAATGGACTTTTACGGAGTGGCCGAGGATTTTGCTCTTAATTTACTTGACATAACCGTTATTATAGTCATTTACAAATGTTCAAGTGGCATGATCTCTAATAAATCAATTAGGAATCCTTACCATTCGACTATAATATGGTTATTTCGTACTCTATTTAATGATATACTAAATCCAAGAAATTTGAAAAACCCTGAAAGAAAGAATACTTAAAAGATAAGTGTCATGTGTTGTGTCTTGAAGTGATTAGTGTTATTTCCAAGGTTGTTAAAAAAAAAGCATAGATGGGGGTGTTGCTAAGCATTCTTGTTTTTCCATTTTCATATAAAATTATATACAACTAAGTCAAGAAAAAGATGGTGTCAAAAAAAAAATGGTGAAAGGAAAATTAGGTGGATTAGTTGGAAGAGGATTCATGCACCAATAATTGCAGGTGGTTTAAATGTCCCAAGTCTTAAAGCTCAAAATCTCTCATTATTAGCAAAATGGTGGTGGAGGTTGAAACGAGAAGATAACTCTCTTTGGAAAAATGTGATTACGGCAATTCATAATATATCACACGATAACATTCCGGCTAGTAAATCCTCGGGGGTTTGGAACAACATTGTAAAGGTGCGTAATTATCTTAATAAATTTAATATTCCAATTGATTCTTGGTTTCAGGTCTCGCAGAATGATATCTCCGGTCAGTTCTCTTGGAAATGGGCGCTCAAGAATGATGGAATCTTCACTGTTTCGTCAGCTAGATATGCATTTGAGGAGGCTATTTCGGGTCCATGGACTGACATAGACATGCCCTGGGTTAAAATTGTCCCCATTAGAATTAACATCTTTTTTTGGAGATTTTTTCACAAACGGTTACCTACTTGTTTTAACTTGCTGAAAAGGGGAATTAATCTTTCTTCCGCAGTTTGTGTCTTGTGTGAAAGGGAAATAGAAAACGAAGATCATTTATTCTGGAGTTGTCGCAAAACACGCGAATTATGGATTGATTTCTGCAAATGGTGGTGTATTGATATTAGGCAGATTCACGGAGTGGAACATCTATTGAATTGGAGGACTCGGAACAACTTATCAAAAGACAAATCTGATCAATTTGTGACGGCTTTATTATCGGCTTTGTGGCATATATGGAAACTAAGAAACGATGCAGTATTTAAAAAAAACATGGTTGTATTCAGTCAATATTTTTGAATGCTCAAGGTCAGGCTTTCTATTGGATCAAACATAGATCAAAGATAAAATGGGGAAGTAATGAGTGGGGTCCTTGGATTGCAAACCCGATGGAGCTGTAATTCGATACATTGGAGGAGATGGAAGGTTTATATTGGTGTAGGTCTAAAATTGGTGTGCTTATATGTAGTTATTTATTTTGTGGTGATAGATGTAGTTTATTTTAAGGTGATTTATGTACACTAGCTTTTTGCTAGAATTTTATTTAATAAAATTGGTTCTCAGGTGTCTTCGGTGCGGGTGATGGCATTGCCGAAGCTCGTTGCCGCCTTTTTCTTGCTGTCAAAAAAAAAAAAAAAAAGTCAAGAAAAAGATTCTTCATGTCCCCTCTACCTTCTCTTTCTCCGTATCCAAATATATGTAGGAAATTTGGACTTTCATTCCATGCTTATTAATGACACTTCCCACTTTCATTGTTTAAAGTATTATAACTTGTTAAAACCTTATTAGATACATCCAAAAATCCAATGGAACAATAATCCAGAGAAAATGTACATAATCATATCATACATGTAGACATTTTCTCAGTACAAAAATTTACCGAGAAAACCTAATGACAAAAACTAATTTTTTATTGCACTAAAACATATCTATGAAGTGTTAAGTGGATGTGTACATACATTATATATCTATCGATCGCATAATTTTAGCATTTTTTTTTTAAAAAAAAGTTAATGTTTTTGAATCCATTACCTATCTATCATAAGAATTGTATATACTGAGATTCGAATTTAAAAGCGCTCTTATGAGTATATCAATAAATCGATTACATTGATGGTAGTTTATTAAAGTTATTGTATAAAAACAAGAATTTTAAAGAAAGAACCCAGATAAAAGTTAAACTATAAGTTGATTTTTATCCAAAATTAAGCCTATTTAAAATTGTAAAAAGCTTCTATTCGTGTGTATTTTTAGTGTTTGAAAAGATAGGGTGTTTAAAGAAAGAAAAAACCTGTAAAAAGTAGGATTTATGAAGCAAATGGGGGATATGTTTGACCAAGTAAAGGAGTTTCAGTGGTGAGCCATGTCAGCAGCCAATGGGGGTAAGCAGCACAGACTAGACTAGGCCACACCCTTTGTTTCTCACGCTTTTCAATCCTTCATTTCTTCGTCGCCTTCCCAACTCCATTTTATCTTCCACCTAAAAACATCACGCTGTTTGGTTTCAGGTGTAAGAATAGAGAAATGACTTTTGTTTCTATATATGTTTGGTTGGTGGATTTTATTATTCAAAATACGAATCAAACCTACAAACTCTGAATCACATTAATTTTTTTTTCGGCAAAATCATTAATAAACTTACAAGGAGCTAAAAGCATACAAAGCAAACAAGACTTAACAAAGAAAAATTGATTCATAACACCACAAAGATCAATTAATGGGCACTATTATCTTTTTTTCATTCTATATTTAAATCAAAACAACTATTGAGCCTGAGCCTTGGAGATAACCGAATAACTGAGAATATTTTCATAATTGAAAACCTCACAATTCCTGCATTACTAGATACACCACAAAACCAAGAATACACATGCATGAAATACATGCACTAGTCGCATTAACGTTCAAACTACTTAATTATGTGGGAACAAGGGCAGTGTAGATTGAACCACTGATCTATTACTCCAAATACCTCCATTTCCCGGCTCTACAAGACGTTTGCGTTGAGTGAATATACTGCTGGGACAAGTCCTTTTGCCGGAAGTCTCTTTGGAAGCAGTCTCTCTACCTCCGGGTAGAGGTATGACTGTCTATATTTTACTTCCACATACCCTTCATGTGAAAGAGATTGATAATTGTTATTGTTGTTGTTGATATGTCTATAGGTAAACTAGCTACAACGTGGATTATATTAAAAAATTGAAGTTGAAACTCAAGAAGAATGTTAAGAATGCTTAACTAATCACCCTAAAAATTAACCTAATCAATACACAATTTGACAAATGTCATAGACAATTTCTCTTTCCGATATGCGCATTTGAAAGACAATATATTACACAAAAATAATACAAGCAACTAAAACCCTCCGCCAACTAGTCTGTAGTCAACAACATCAAGATAACCTACATAACTGGGCCGAATATAATCAGCCCACAAATAAATAAAGTACGGATTATAGTATATATAAAACACATGCCCAAGAACCTATGCGGAATCCATAGACCAGAACTTCAATACTTTTTTCGAAGATTGAATTACATAAATAACATGATTAATTCTTAACCATATTAGATATTATCCTTTATCAAAATAACATTAAAAAATCGACTACTGATGTAGTAGGCCCCATTTACTTGATGTGGAGATATGAAGAAAA
The DNA here is from genome assembly GCA_963853835.1 of Calendula officinalis. NCBI lineage: Eukaryota > Viridiplantae > Streptophyta > Magnoliopsida > Asterales > Asteraceae > Calendula > Calendula officinalis. The sequence goes on from OY970827.1 coordinate 13,724,048, forward strand.
AGAATATAACTGAGGATGGAAAAAAATTGATATGGGCTAAATGGATGAAACCTAACCTTTTGTAAAAATTAATACGAGTAACGTATTTTTTCTTCAAGAAGATAAAGAAGGTGTATGTTTGTTATATTCAGCTCCTCTTTGATTGTTTTATGTCGGTGACTAGTTTCAACACTCGTGTGATACATCGAGAATATACAAGTTTTATTCATCATTATTCTATTTTTAAATTAATAATTTTAATTAAATAGTTACATCGTTTGTGAATTGGAAGTAGTAGTCATTATTGATTTTTTTATTAAATTGTATTAACAAAGTATAAAGAGATTATTATAAATGGAATATGATTAATTCAATTAATTGGTTCATTCCATCAGTTACAAATTAGGGATGAAGTATTGTGTAGGAGTTTAGAAAGTTGTAACTTTGATTGCAAAAAAAATAAATATGGGGTGAAGTCATAAAAAAATTACTGATGAGAATAAGGGAAATAATGTCTTTCTATCGGTTGAATTGATTAAAATGTTGGAAATTTTTTTGGACATCTATAATTATATATTTTGTTACATATGATTAATGGTTGGTATGTCTAAAATATAGTTGTGGTGAATGAGATATCAACTCTCAAAGTGGGGTGTATGGAACAAAGAAATAAACACAAATGAACTAGTGGGAACTTGAACCTATCCACTCGTCTCCCGGGTTTCATGGGGGTTTGTTTTTTGCCACTTGGTTTTTTGCCACTTGATTTAGTGGAAGTATTCAAATAATAATATTGATAATATTATTTATATTTTTAATGTTTGTCATTAAAATATATTTGAATTAGTGGTTTCATTTCTTTGTAATGAATTGTGTTGAATTGGATTAATTACATTAATGTGTGTCATTAGATCTTGGACCAAATTCTAGTATAAATAGAGATGTGTGGTTCATTTGTAAGACACATTCAAACACCAACACACATTCCCATACTTGTCTACACCCACTTACAATCATCACAAATTTGTTCTCTCAATTTTTTTAGTGATCCTTAAACACAAGAACTTTTGATAAATGTTCGGGCTTGGATTATATTCGGTAGTGTAAAACTACTCGGTTGTTTTACCCTTGGAAATAGACAACGAATCTATTTTAAGGGGATCGTGAATTTCACGAGACTCAACCAAACTTGTTTCTTCTTTGTTTCTACATATTCTTGTTTCAATCTTGTATTTGTTTTAGTCATTTTCCAATTGTATTGTATTTTATTTAATGAAAATTGATATTAACTCCTATATAAAATTGAGTAATTGATGATGTTATGAGTCTAGTCTTTTATTAGGTAGTAAGATTTCTTATATGTACACTATGGCCATGTTTGAGAAAGCTTATTTAAGAGGCTTTTAAGCTTATTAAGCTAAAAAATTAGAGCAATTTTCGAGCTTAATAAGCTAATAAGCTTAAAAGCACCTTAAATAAGCTTACCCAAACATGCCCTATATATAATTGTTTATATTGTGTGTTTACGCATTATTTTACCATTTGTTGTATTATCTCTAGTATCTATTTGGATCAAATGATGAATCATTCATGGGTATTATATCACTCTACGGTGGTTGGTAAATTTCAAAGGTAAGTCCTTAAAGGCTATAACGGCGGTAATTTATTCCTACATGTGGTCTATGTGGAAATTGAGGAATGGTAAAATCTTTTCTACTTCGGATCGTAATAACGAGGTGTTGATGGGAAGTCAAATACAAAGTCAGTCCTTCTTTTGGATCAAAATCAGGTCAAAATGTGGCTGGAACAACTCGGATTGGGGGGGTCTGGTGCAGCGATCCGATGGCACTCATGAGGTAGAAGGAAATTCACTTTAGTTGGCTGCTAGAGTTTTATGTAATGCTTGGTGTTTGTTGTATTTCCTGCTTTTTGTTCCCGTGTATTGCTAGTTTCTTGCTAGCTTACTTTTTTTATATATAATATTTTTCGTTGGGAGTCTTCGGGGGTGATTGCAATGCCGTAGCTCGATCCACTCCCTTTTGCTGTTAAAAAAAATATCACTCTACGGTGGTTTGGTAGGCAAGTGATATGATGTCAATGGGAGAGATGTAGCCACACAATTCAAGAAGTAGTCACATATGTGTTTATAACTTAAACTGTTTGTCATCACAGATATCTATATTTTAAATACTTACGTTATTATTTTTGTCATGCTTTTTTAAAAATATGTGTCTAAATTAAAGTGAAACATCACATATTTGAAAAAAAAGTTGTTGAGTGTTAACGGATTTGGAGAAGATTAACCGGTTTGGATCGGGTTCCAGTAAAATTAAAGATGGTATGAGTTGTTTGTGAGGTTTCTGGAGAATAGAAGAATTTGATATGTGACTTAATTTGAACGTTGGTACGTATAGAAGTTGAGAAAATGTTAGCCATAGAAAAGTTAGTTTTAAACTTTTCCCCGGCCAAGTATTACCGTTAGGATTTTCAAAAAATAAAATTAAAACTCGACTTTCATGGCGTTCCCCCTTGCGGTGTCTGGTAACGTCGTCCGGAAAGGTGGGCGGAGTGGCTAAATGATGTCGGTACATTGTTCTTGTGTGGAAAACGGCTAAAAAACGCACATTGAAATTTTTAAGGAGTGAAAAAGAGGGGAACTGATTCTTACAGAGAAATTTTATCCATACAGAGCAATTTTATCTCAAATAACAATCATGCCCCTCGTTTCCTTTTATCACATTTTACATTGCACCCCTCTCACTAAAGGCATCATTGTCCTTTTATATGAAATTACTCTGCATAAATAAAAATTATTTTATAAGAATCACCTCCGGAAAAGATAATATATATTATATTTTTACATTGTATATATAAGGTGAGAGGTAGGGAAAGAGAAATTGCCATATTTATGTTGTGTTAAAAAGAATCAAACACAGATGAGTTGATACTACTACTTGTGGGCGAGTTCAGTTTAGGGAATTACAAAATGACCACATTTGAGGAAACAAACACCCGAATTTTCTTCTACCAACTGACTTAAACCTAATAATACTAATACTTAGACTCTTAACTTTATTTAGACTCAACTTTGATTGATGATATCAAGTCATATTTCTCATCAACATTCACTCACCTCCTAATACAAAATCTCAATTTCAAGATTTTCTATCTTATTTCATTTAATTTCTTTAGACACACACATATGAATTATTCACATACTTGAAACTTGTTGTATTAGGCTTGTGCTAACGGGAGGGCAAACCCCTCGTCACTTACCAACCAATGCCGCCGTCCATTGGCATGACTCATTGGTCTTAATATGTCGGTTGGGTTTTGCGGTTCAGGGAAGAGAGGAGACAAGTGATTGGTGGGGCTCAATGTATTTTAATACGATATTTAATATTTTGTGTGTGTATATTCTATAATGGCGGATTGGCGGGGTCCAAAAAAATGAAGAAAATGGGTAATGTTGGCATGAGTATGTCAGTTGGAGTGTGAGCTGATGTGACGCCGATGTGGCAAGAACTAATGGCGTTAGTTGTGTCACTGTTGACACCAGTCTTAGATCGGTGTCAATGCCTTCGGTTGGGCAACTGAATGATGTCATTTTTCTCCAACTATTTGCATGGTAATTCGGTTATTCTCCTTCGGTTTTTTAGTTCAGGTGGCCGAAGAGAACGGACGAGGGTTGGGTGGGTCCTAAGGGGTATTTTAATAGGGTATTAGTATTTTATGTGTGTATATATATCTTATAATGTGTATGGCCCAAAAAACTGAAGATAATGTATTTTATTGGCAGAAGTGTGTCAATTGAATATCAGCTTATGTGACGTTGATTTACAAAAACTGAAAGTATAATTAGTAATTAGTGTCATTTGACACGAGTCTTACATGTGCATACTAAGCTAGTTATATGATACACATTTTTTTATGTACAGAGAAACTACAAGTATGAACATTATGTAAGACTTCAAAACGTAATTACTTTAGCCAAATGTGATTATATTAATTTCGTTTGTAATAATTGTAAAAAATAGGTTGATATATATAGATTTGAGAAAGATAAAAAAATAAAATAAAATAGACCCGAAAATAAACGTAATTTATGTTTCGACTTACTTTAGTAGCTGATTAATCTAAGAGTGGCCACCTGCTTTATGAATATACTGGAGTTAAGTGAACATTTGTGGCCAGGGGTACTATAATTTACAACTTACGATTAATATGAGACTTCATAAAAAATTAACTCTTTTGAAAACTAAATCCACCCACTAGTTCATTGTGAGTGGTAATAGACTAATAGGTAAGTTTGATGTAAACGATATGACAAAATAAAGTGTGTATCATCATTGCTACCTGAATGTTGTTTGTTTACGGTGAGGTTGCTAGGAAGAGGCATTACCAATACATATGCCAGTTTTAGGTAATTCCTGCATGCATGCGTCCTTTCTGTCTCCGTAAGTTTATATCTCCCTAATACTTATATATATATATATATATATATATATATATATATATATATATATATATATATATATATATATATATATATGGGAGAGTTTCATTGAGAATTGATATATTAGGTGAGAATGTGAAAATTAGGCAAAAAGACGCGCGGTGGTATTTTTGTAATTAAGTCCAACTTTCTCTGTCCCAGACGCGGTGGCATTTTTGTAATTAAAACCAACTTTTCTTTAATCATCGATGATTAAACTGGGTGTAGTGTTTAATCATCAATTATTAAACTTTTGAGATTGTTTTTAATCATCGATGATTAAACCCAACCCCAGGTTTAATCGTTAATGATTAAACACATTATCAAGTTTAATCATCGATGATTAAAAGAGCATCTTATGATTATTACACAGATAAAAGTTTAATCATCGATGATTAAAGTTTAATCATCGATGATTAACGTTTAATCATCGATGATTAAAACGTTTAATCATCGATGATTAAAGGAGCATCTTATGATTATTACACAGATAAAGTTTAATCATCGATGATTAACGTTTAATCATCGATGATTAAAACGTTTAATCATCGATGATTAAAGAGCATCTTATGATTATTACACAGATAAAGTTTAATCATCGATGATTAAAGTTTAATCATCGATGATTAAAGTTTAATCATCGATGATTAAAGAAAAGTTTAATCAAATAATAAAGAAAGCAAACACGCTAATCATCGATGATTAAACAACATCTTATAAAAAATTAAGAATCTAAAAAACGGAGACAAGTTTAATCATCGATGATTAAACAGCATCTTTGATTTTAAAGACAAAATTGTTCTATTAATCATTGATGATTGAACACTACTGTAACACCTCAAATTTTAATACCAAATATTGGCCCAAAATAAAACATTTTATAAATAGAAGAACATTCCCAAATTTGGATTTACAAAAACCTTGGTATGAAATCAGAGTATAAAAGTATGTGTTACAAAATAGATCATAACCAAGCTAAGACTAAATCCAATATAGTGCTCTTCTATTCTAGGTCCCGCATCTCTATCCATGCGTACCTAAGCCTTCGATCCCGAACCTGAGTACATAGCAAAACAAAACAAGGAGTACGTGAGACAAAAACGTCTCGTGAGCTACATGGGTTTAGACCCGCTAATAAAATGAAATGTCACGTTTCATAAAACCAATCAATATACATATATATATAAACCCAACTACCCGTTCTAGTCACCTTGTTGTGACTCTACACTATTGCCCACCGGAATACGTCCAATGAGTAAGACTACTATTGTGGTTGAGTCGATGGGAATCCACCCAACTGCCCCTCACACCACCCTATCGTGGTTGAGTCGATGGGAATCCACCCAACTGCCCCTCACACCACGCCTATCGTGATTGAGTCGATGGGAATCCACCCAACTGCCCCTCACACCACGCCTATCGTGGATGAGTCGATGGGAATTCACCCAACTGCCCCTCATTCCACCCTCTCATGACCGGGGGTTCCCCGCATCATCACATTATCTCAACATATCATAACTCAATAGTTATGTCAATCTAGCTCTCGGCTATCACGTCTATCATCAAACAAGTTAGTTCAATACTATCATCGGTATAACTAACTATCAACTACTAGTCTACCCAATTTAGCAAATAGACCATAACACAAAACACAAGTAATGAAAGTATTTCATGGGCTATGTACTCAGTAAATTTCCACACGTACTCACCTTAGCAATAAATGCTCCAACCGAGATCTTGACACCAAAAACTCTTGCTTCACAATTTCACCGACTTTCCAAGATGTCACCGAAAGCCTAAAACAATGATCATACAATGATCAACATCACAATCTACTATCAATGTGTTCATCTACCTCTAGATAACACCCATCAATCCATTTCCCCCAAATATGGTGATTTACCAAACCCTAGATTTAACCAACTCTTAAGATTCTTACAAATCTTGACCATACACTTGATTTCCTTGTTAATATACCATCTATTAAGTGTATACACCATTTATATCACCATAATCCATAACCCCAAGAACTAGGGTTTCAAACCCAACCATTAAAATACATAGATCTAAAGCTACAAAGATCAAGGAGTGAAGATATACCTTAAATCTTCACTTAGGAGTGAAATCTACCAAGCTTTGATGAAGAAATCAACCCAAAACAGCCCTTGCACTCGAAAATCGTCTTTGGAAGAAACTAGGGTTTTCAATATGCATTTATGGCTAAAAACCCGAATTTATTGCACTGGTCGGACTGGCTCGCGCCCCGCTCGCGCCGAGCTCGCGCCGCGAAAGGACGCGGGTCTGCCCGCTAGTCGCCGCTGTTTACCAGACTTCGCGCCCAGCTCGCGCCGAGATCGCGTCGCGAAGTCAACGCGAAGTCAACGCGACCTTCTCGCGTTTCAGCTCTGGTCCCTCTGCTCAACCTCGCGTTTTGCTCGCGCCTGGCTCACGCCGCGAGCCTACCTGTGCAGCAGGGCTGCACTTTTCGGTCTAGGTTTCAACACGGTTTCGTCCATAACTTTCTCATACGGACTCCAAACGACACGAAACCAATTCCTACGTGTTTTATATGATTTATCCATAATTATCATATTTTTACATATTTTATTTATTTACAAATTTCGGGTCGTTACAACTATCTACCCCTTAAGAAGATTCCGTCCTCGGAATCTCATCATAGTTCACGAAATCCGGGTACCTCTTCCGAATCTCGTCTTTGACTTCCCAAGTCAAATTCGGCCCAAGTGAATGCTTCCACTTGACCAACACCAACTCGATCTCTTTATTCCGAAGCTTCTTTGTTTTCGTTTCTAGTATAGCATCGGGCTCCTCAATCAACCGGTTCGGGCCGTCAACCCGCAACTCTTGCAACGGAATAATATTTTCCACTTCTCCAATAAACTTTTTCAAATAACTTACGTGGAAGGTGTCATGCACACCTTGAAGCTCGGGTGGGAGTTCCAACTTAAAAGCTTGAAGCCCGACCCGTTTCAGTATTTTAAACGGTCCAACATACCTTGGACTTAACTTTCCCTTCTTACCAAACCGCATCACACCTTTCCAAGGTGACACTTTCAACATGACCATATCACCGACGTCCAAGTCGTATGGCCTTTTCTTCAAACCCGAATAACTTCGTTGTCTATCTTGGGCGACTTTCATGTTATTTTGAATAATACCAATCTTTTCATTTGTCACTCTCACGATCTCGGGACCCGTGAGTTTCGTCTCTCCCGCTTCCAACCAACAAGATGGAGTTCTACATTTTCTCCCATACAACGCCTCATAAGGCGGCATCTTGATAGTCGAGTGATAACTATTATTATACGAGAACTCGACTAACGGTAAATGTTCATCCCATTTACCACCGAAGTCTAACACACACGATCTCAACATGTCTTCAACCGTTTGAATCGTTCTTTCACTTTGACCGTCGGTTTGCGGATGATAGGCCGTGCTCAACCGCAACTTTGTACCTAACTCTTCTTGTAAAGATCGCCAAAATCTCGAGGTAAACCTCGCGTCTCTATCGGACACAATCGATAACGGAACCCCGTGGAGTCGAACCACCTCATCAACATACAACTTAGCCAATTTCTCAAGTGGCAACGTTTCCCGAATTGCTAAAAATAGTGCACTCTTGGTCAACCGGTCAACTATGACCCAAATGGCATCGTGACCTCTACTCGTCTTCGGTAACCCTACTATGAAATCTATAGTTATATCTTCCCACTTCCCGGCCGGTACAACTAATGATTGAGCCACCCCATACGGTACTTGATGCTCGGCTTTCACTTGCGCACACGTGGCACACTTAGAGATATACTTGGCCACCCTCGCCTTCATTCCGGGCCACCAATAAACCCGTTTCATATCTTGGTACGTCTTTGTACTTCCCGGGTGAATCGAATACTTCGATTTGTGCACATCATACAACAACTCTTTTCGGATACCACCGAACTTAGGAAACCAAATACGACCGCCTACGGTCTTCAACCCTTGTGCATTTTCGAGGAAATGTTGGTTCTTACCTAACCGTTCTTGTCTTAACTCGTCTTTTCCCATAACCTCCCGTTGGGCATTCTTGATCCTTTCAATAATACTCGAGACAACTTCTATACGTGATAAAATTCCTCGGTTCGGATTTTCATAAACCTTTCGACTTAAGGCATCGGCCACCACATTCGCCTTCCCCGCATGATACACAATCTCACAATCATAATCGGCAATCAACTCGATCCACCTTCTTTGTCGCATATTAAGGTCTTTTTGAGTAAACACATATTGCAAACTCTTATGATCCGTGTACAATGTACACCGAGTGCCATACAAATAATGCCTCCACAACTTCAAGGCAAAAATAATCGCCGCCAATTCCAAGTCGTGTGTCGTGTACCTTAATTCCGCATTCTTCAATTGTCGCGAGGCATACGCGATCACCTTTCCTCTTTGCATCAACACACAACCGAGCCCTTGATTCGAAGCATCACTATAAACCACAAAATCTTCCATACCATCCGGTAACGTAAGGATCGGCGCGTTACATAACTTTTCTTTTAACAACTTAAACGCCTCCTCTTGCTTCTTCTCCCATACAAACTTCTCACTTTTTCTCGTTAACTTCGTGAGTGGAATCGCGATTCTCGAGAAATCTTGTATAAATCTTCGGTAATAACCGGCTAATCCAAGAAAACTTCTAACCTCGGTAGGAGTCCTCGGAGGCTCCCAATTTGACACCGCTTCAATCTTGGACGGATCAACCTTAATACCATCACACGTCACCACGTGACCTAAGAATTGTACTTCCCTCAACCAAAATTCACACTTTGAAAATTTTGCATACAACTTCTCCCGTTTCAACACGTCTAGAACAAGCCTCAAATGACCTTCGTGTTCTTCTTCGGTTTTCGAATAAATCAAAATGTCGTCAATAAACACGATCAAAAACTTATCAAGAAACGGTTTACAAACCCGATTCATCAAATCCATAAAAATAGCCGGCGCGTTTGTAAGACCAAACGGCATCACTAGAAACTCATAATGACCATAACGTGTACGAAAAGCCGTCTTCTCGGTGTCGCCTTCTTTCACCCGAACTTGGTGATAACCCGACCTCAAATCGATCTTTGAGAAATAACTAGCACCTTGCAATTGGTCGAATAAGTCGTCAATCCTCGGCAACGGGTAACGGTTCTTAATAGTTACCTTATTCAACTCTCGGTAGTCAATACACATCCTCATCGAACCGTCTTTCTTTTTAACAAATAACACCGGTGCACCCCACGGTGACGAACTCGGACGAATAAAACCTTTATCTAACAATTCTTGCAATTGGGTCATCAATTCCCGCATCTCGGTGGGAGCTAAACGATATGGAGCACGAGCAATCGGCGTCGCTCCCGGCACTAAATCAATTTTGAACTCGACTTGTCTCTCCGGTGGCAAACCGGGCAAGTCATCGGGAAATACCTCGGGGAATTCCCGAATAATTTTTACACTATCCATTGTCTTCTTTTCTTTTCGACCATCTAATACGTATGCAATAAACGATGCACAACCTTTCGCTATACTTTTCCTTGCCTTAATAGCGGTAATCACATTAGGCATGTGATGTCGTTTCTCCCCATACACATACACTTTCTCATTCTCGGGTGTCCTAATCGACACAATTTTCTTTCCACACAAAATCTTGGCTTGGTGCCTACCCAACCAATCCATACCGATAACCACATCAAACGCCCTAATTCCCATGGGCAACAAATCCACCTTAAACTTTCTACCGTCTATTTCTATTTCACAATTTCTATAAATACATTCAACCATAGACGTCTTTCCATCGGCTACTTCTATCTCATAAACTTCATCTAACATTTCGGACGGCACATTTAATTTACAACCGAACTCATAGGACACAAACGAATAATTAGAACCCGAATCAAATAAAATATGAGTTGGCAAGGAGTTAATGAATAGAATACCTGACACCACATCGTGTGCCTCCTTCGCCTCCTCCCGAGTAAGTTGGAAGGACCGCCCCTTCACTTTCGCCGGCTCCACTTTCTTCTGAGCCGTGGACACCATCGACTCGATTCCCTTCTTTGGGCACACATTGCTATAATGCCCCTTCTCATGGCATGAGTAGCACTCCACATCGGCCGTCAACTTGGCCCTACAATCCCGGGCTATGTGCCCCATCTTGCCACAACTATAGCAAGCCTTTGACTCTCCTCGGCACGGGCCGGTATGATTTTTCCCGCATTTCTTGCACGGGCCAACACTTCCTTGTTTAGAGAAGCTCGATGTGAACTTCCCCTTCTTATAAGTACCCGAGCCACTCTCGGCTTTCCTCTTCTCGCCCACATGGGCCCTCTCGGCAACCCGTGCCGCATTAACCTCTTCAACACCCCGGGCGGCACTAATAGCCTCATCGAGTGAGACCGCCCTCTTAACCTCCAACTGATAATCCCACGGTAGCCCACTTGCATACCGAACTACTCTCAACCTCTCATCCGAGTAGGTTTTAGCAACAAACGGGAGCAATCCCGTGAACTCTCTCGAATACTCTTCAATCGACATATCACCCTTCTTAAGGGTCACAAACTTTTCGTGCATCTTTTCCAAATCCCTCTCGGGACAAAACTTCTTTTTCAACCTCGAGGTGAACTCATCCCACGACATCCTTTCAACCACCTCCTTCCCGAGGGTCTCATACACAATATCCCACCACACCATGGCGTCTTCTTTTAACAATTGTGACGCATACGTCACCATATCAACATCCTTACATTTGCTACTTCCGATCACCCTCTCGGTTTCCCGGATCCATCTCATGGTTACCTTCGGGTCCGAACTACCCGTATACACATTTGGCTTACATGCCATGAAGGATTTAAACGAACACCCTTCTTTCACAACGGGCTTAGCCCTTGCATCACTTTGGCCACCCGTGGAGGACTTCCCTTCCCCGGTGCCACTACCTCCGGTTTTCTCATCCGACTTAGCCTCGGATTCCCGGTCTCCACCCGACCTCACACGGTCTCCAATAATACGGTGCACTTCCTCGGCCACCGTTCCCTTGATTTGGTCGATAATAGTTTGGAGATCCGCCATGGTCACCGGAGTTCTATTAGCTCCGACCTCCGATTCGTCAACCCGATGCATTGATGGTTGACTTTCTTGCTCATCCACCCTCTCAACAGGAGGTACTTCCTCCTCCCGGTTCTCCGGGGCTTTCCCACTTCTACGAGTGTTCACCATTTCTTTCAATCAAGACTATACGAAAGACATTAAACATTTAGTACATTGTGTACAACCCATTAGTCTCATAAGACTCAATATCCAAATCATATCAAATTCATCGGTCCCCTAGGTTCAACCCTAAACTTAATATAAAGTCTCAAGGTCAACCTATGATCTCAAGGAATCTTACATTCCTAATGCTACAGTCTAAGACTAGGATGGTCATCCAACCTAATTCACTTAAACTATAGCTCTGATACCAAGTTGTAACACCTCAAATTTTAATACCAAATATTGGCCCAAAATAAAACATTTTATAAATAGAAGAACATTCCCAAATTTGGATTTACAAAAACCTTGGTATGAAATCAGAGTATAAAAGTAGGTGTTATAAAATAGATCATAACCAAGCTAAGACTAAATCCAATCTAGTGCTCTTCTATTCTAGGTCCCGCATCTCTATCCATGCGTACCTAAGCCTTCGATCCCGAACCTGAGTACATAGCAAAACAAAACAAGGAGTACGTGAGACAAAAACGTCTCGTGAGCTACATGGGTTTAGACCCGCTAATAAAATGAAATGTCACGTTTCATAAAACCAATCAATATACATATATATATAAACCCAACTACCCGTTCTAGTCACCTTGTTGTGACTCTACACTCTTGCCCACCGGAATACGTCCAATGAGTAAGACTACTATTGTGGTTGAGTCGATGGGAATCCACCCAACTGCCCCTCACACCACCCTATCGTGGTTGAGTCGATGGGAATCCACCCAACTGCCCCTCACACCACGCCTATCGTGATTGAGTCGATGGGAATCCACCCAACTGCCCCTCACACCACGCCTATCGTGGATGAGTCGATGGGAATTCACCCAACTGCCCCTCATTCCACCCTCTCATGACCGGGGGTTCCCCGCATCATCACATTATCTCAACATATCATAACTCAATAGTTATGTCAATCTAGCTCTCGGCTATCACGTCTATCATCAAACAAGTTAGTTCAATACTATCATCGGTATAACTAACTATCAACTACTAGTCTACCCAATTTAGCAAATAGACCATAACACAAGTAATGAAAGTATTTCATGGGCTATGTACTCAGTAAATTTCCACACGTACTCACCTTAGCAATAAATGCTCCAACCGAGATCTTGACACCAAAAACTCTTGCTTCACAATTTCACCGACTTTCCAAGATGTCACCGAAAGCCTAAAACAATGATCATACAATGATCAACATCACAATCTACTATCAATGTGTTCATCTACCTCTAGATAACACCCATCAATCCATTTCCCCCAAATATGGTGATTTACCAAACCCTAGATTTAACCAACCCTTAAGATTCTTACAAATCTTGACCATACACTTGATTTCCTTGTTAATATACCATCTATTAAGTGTATACGCCATTTATATCACCATAATCCATAACCCCAAGAACTAGGGTTTCAAACCCAACCATTAAAATACATAGATCTAAAGCTACAAAGATCAAGGAGTGAAGATATACCTTAAATCTTCACTTAGGAGTGAAATCTACCAAGCTTTGATGAAGAAATCAACCCAAAACAGCCCTTGCACTCGAAAATCGTCTTTGGAAGAAACTAGGGTTTTCAATATGCATTTATGGCTAAAAACCCGAATTTATTGCACTGGTCGGACTGGCTCGCGCCCCGCTCGCGCCGAGCTCGCGCCGCGAAAGGACGCGGGTCTGCCCGCTAGTCGCCGCTGTTTACCAGACTTCGCGCCCAGCTCGCGCCGAGATCGCGTCGCGAAGTCAACGCGAAGTCAACGCGACCTTCTCGCGTTTCAGCTCTGGTCCCTCTGCTCAACCTCGCGTTTTGCTCGCGCCTGGCTCGCGCCGCGAGCCTACCTGTGCAGCAGGGCTGCACTTTTCGGTCTAGGTTTCAACACGGTTTCGTCCATAACTTTCTCATACGGACTCCAAACGACACGAAACCAATTCCTACGTGTTTTATATGATTTATCCATAATTATCATATTTTTACATATTTTATTTATTTACAAATTTCGGGTCGTTACAACTACACCCAGTTTAAATCATCGATGATTAAAACAATCTCAAAAGTTTAATAAAACCAAGTTTAATCATCGATGATTAAAGAAAAGTTGGACTTAATTACAAAAATGCCACCGCGTGTGGGACAGAGAAAATTGGACTTAATTACAAAAATGCCACCGCGCGCGTGAAAGAAAGTTGGACTTAATTACAAAAATGTCATCGCGCGCGTGAGGGCTGGAAGGAGATGAGTGGCTGAGATCTATTCTCACATTCTCACCTAATATATTAATTCTCAATGGAACTCACTTATATATATATATATATATATATATATATATATATATATATATATATATATATATATATATATATATATATATATATATACACTCACACATATAAAACATACGTACACAGGGGCGGATGTAGTATAGAGCACACGGTAGCACGTGCTACTACTCGAAAAAATTTCGGTACGATAAATTTTCGGGACTTTTTTATTGTTATAGTATTTTGAATATATTAATATATATCCGAAAAGGTGAAATAGGACACATATGTCTAGTAGGGCAGCTGGTAGCACTCCTTGCATGTGTATAAGGAGGTCAGTAGTTCGAATCTTGTTGTTCTTATTTTTTTTAATCAATTTTTTTTCCTTTCTAAGCCTCTATATTACAAGGGTTTTTTTTTCAGCCCATATATTTCAACTTTTTTCTTTTTTTACCCTATATATTTCAAAAAAAAAAAAAATCTTTAGTCCAAATATTTCAAATCATTTTCCTTTATTTTCCTTTTTTAATACTTTAAATTTATTTTTTTTAAACCAAAGGAGGTATTTTAGAAAATATCATATAATTTTATAAACCCATATTTTTATGGATTAAAAGCTATTCAATATGCCAAATTAATCTTAAAAACACATCTAACTATTAGTTAATAGTCAACACCCAAAGACAGCCCTAACATTTGAACCAAATAAAAAAACATAAAGTGTGTATTGTAGATTTTGTAATATGTTTATAAAATTAGTAACTCTTTTGTAGGTTTATGAAATCCATTCTTAAAGATTTGTTGGTGTATGTAATTAAAAAAGGTGATATATGATATAATTTTTTTGTGTTAAATTTATTTTTCTTTCAGAACATTGCCACTGGGATCCCACTAGAAGCAATGTTTTAAAACCGGAATTTTGAACCGGACCGGACGATGCCTTAAAAATGGTCAAACCGGTCGAACCGGTTGAACCAACGGGTTGAACCGGATTACAATATATCAATATTATTCATTATTTATAGTAAATCTTTTATAAACTTTTCATTACTCTATTTTGCATCTAAATATGACAAGAATAAAAAAAACATATTCTGTAAATTCTTTTAACTAATTTTAAAGTAGTAGCAGTCCATCGTTATTAAATAAAGAAATCAGCAACACACTTCCTATTGTGGGAGGAGGGAAAAAAATGAGTAGCAGTCCATCATGATATATAAATTGTTGTGGGAGTAGACTCAAGTTAGTAGGATAAGAGAAAAAGATAAATCTTTTCCATCCCACATCGGTGTAGGAGGAGAGACCTAAATAAATAGCAACACTATATATTCGGCTATGTGGAGAAAAAAATGCGGCGGCTCAATGGAAACTTGGCTTTTAAAGTTAGATTCCTCTAAGCATTGTTCAAGTTAAACCCGGTCCAATTCCGGTTTTTGAGCTCCGGTTCAACCCGGTTTGCTTAAAAACCTGCCGGTTCAGTCCGGCTCAATTCCTGGTTGTTGACCCACTGAATCGGACCGGCAGTGTTGGGTTTTTCCGGTCCGACTGGTTCGACCGGCCGGTCCGACCCGGTCACGAAAACACTGACTAGAAGTCGCAGTCCCCTTAACCTACGTTTTTTTTTATCACCACAATGGTGCTACCGCTGGTGGAAATTTCTAATTCCGCCCATGTACGTACATATATCAAATGTACATGTGTATATGCCTGTAGACATGTACGTAGTATACATATACAATATACATACACTCGAAGATATATACGTATTTATCCATACATGGTAGCTAATGGTACATGTGGACGCACGCATATGAGGTTGAAGGAAGGAGACAAATAAAATGTTGTGTTTGTGGGAGTTGAGGGTATACAGGTGTCAGGAGAGTATATAGAGTGTATGTGTGTAGTGCCACCATCACTTCCTCCGTGCATGCCGGCTTCTGTTGCATGTCCACCCTGGCCTGGGCCCCACTTATAATTAATTAATTTATATCTTCCTTCTATTTTACTATTATTAAGTACATAAAAATGATATTTTTTTAATATTAAAAATATATCTGGAAGGCCATTTTTGCAAAAATCAGTGGCAATGTTAACTACTTCCTCCGATTCAAACTAAGTGACACACTTTGAGGTTCAAGTTTTTGAGGCAAAAAATTATAATAATGATTAAATTAAATTAATTGGATGGTTAGTGGTGAATGAGTCTCATACCTTTTGAATAAAGTAGGGTTAATGATGTTTAAAAGTAAAAAGTAAGGTTAAAAGAGTCATTTCACTTTGTTAAAGTAGATAGTTAGTAGGTGTGAATCCCATTATTTTTTTTGCCAAATAAGGTAATTTTTTAAAATGTATCACCTATTTTGAATCACCTCAAAAAAGGAAATGTGTCACTTATAATTTTGAATCCGAGGAAGTATATAGTATCCTTTTTTATACTACTATTAACTTTAAATTCTTGGTATTAAGTTCAATGAAGATTTTAAGGTGGTTGATTTTAATTTTAAGATTAACATGGCCACTACCGGTTGTTAAGGGTGGCAAAAATATTGTATGTGTTTTTGAATTTATATATGCTTATATATTTTTTATTTTTTTATTGGAAACGACTTTCTTATTAAAATAAAACCAGCGAGAATCTAGACAAACAAACTAACAATTACAAGGTAAAATAAGTCATTCAGTCCAACTAACCGACTCTTTTTTACTACGACTATACATCCAATTATAAGACATTTCCTTAATGGAATCAATTAACATATTCTTCCGAATCACTCTAGTATTGAAAACGATATCATTCCTATATCGCCAAAGAATCCAAAGCACCGTCATGCAAACCGCTTCTACAACCCGTTTGACTCTACTATTTAACGCACTTGAATCTATCCCGTATATCATTTCATCCAAATCTTGTACATTCACATCCAACACCTGTAACCAATTAGCAATTGCAATCCACACACTTTTTGCAACATTACAACTCCAAAATATGTGATCGACATCTTCAATATCCGCCCCACATATCTCGCACCGAGTATCATCTATTTGGATACCTCTTATATAAAGATTCATTTTAGAAGAGATTCGATCAAGATTAATCCTCCAAAAAAGGATATTAACCTTGCGGGGTACTAACTTGTTCCATCTGGTGCACACTAATGAACTCGGTAATACAATTTTGTCAAGCCACATTCTCGTACTTTTAACTTCAAAAACCACATGATCTCCGATATCCCACCACCATTTGTCCAAAGAATCGGACACTTGGAAACCTTCAACCACTGTTTGAAGACGATCAAGATGCTCGGCTTCTCGACCACCCCTGATCTCCCGTCTCCAATCCCACACAATATTGTTATTCACCAACTTAGAAGAAATTAAGCATGTAGGATTGTTTTCAAGTAAGAACAACCTTGGAAACAAATTACACAAAGGCTTACTCGAAATCCAAGCATCCATCCAAAAACTAATAGAATTTCCATTACCCACTTTTCTTGACATATGAGACATTAAATCTATCCCTTTATCTTTAAACTTATTGAGCATATTAATCAATTACGTTCAAGTAAGAAATCTGGGATAACATGATGAGTTTTTTAAGGCGATGAATTTAATTAGAAGCTCGTATACTTGAAACAAAACAAATAAAACATTCTACAAGATGAAACGCAATAAAAGGAAAAAAAAAAAAAAAAAAAAAAACCAAAAACACCAAGAGGTCTGAAGGAGCCCAAAGGTGTTTAAATCAATGGGAGCATGGCTGAATAACAAAAAATTACGTCCTCGGAATAGCAACCAATTAAAACAACCCGTCGCAAATCAATTTATGATCACATCTAATTGAAACCCAAGGAAAAGACGATCAAGTTTTAGTAGGTTATCTATTCTATAAATAAAATTCTATTTATTTAATTTACTATGATCATTTTATAAACTTTTTTTTAGAAACGATTTTCTTTTATAAATTAAACCAAACCAAATGATGAAAAATATAATTTACTCTATAAGAAATGAAGAGGAGTGAAGTACGAACTATGAATGTGAGTGGAGCGCAAATAATGGAATGGAAGGTAAAAGAAAGGCAGAGAGAGTTCTTTGTCGGAATTTGGGGGTTAGTTAACAACCTTACCAGCTTACCTTTGCTTTTGTTCCCTTTATTTATTCGTGCAAATCAAATATCTACTAATTTCTCCAAAATCACAACAACTCAATATTTTATTTTAAATAATATTATTTATTTCTACTATTTGGTCCTACCCATAATCCTACTCATTAGATGAAGACACGTGTCAAAAACAATGGATAATATTAAGAGGAGAATTAGTATAATAAACATGTTATCATATCAAGTAAATAGAAATATGAGTAGGACCAAATAATAGGATTAAATATCATTTCTCTTTATTTTATTCTTTAAATTACCATCATTAACAAAAATATTAACACCAACACACAACCATCACTTTTAACACCGACAATAGAATTGAAATTAAATAACATATCAATTATTCTTTTGATAGACGATATTTCTTATTATTAAATTTTCATACTCGTTTTAAGTAATACACGTGTTAAAATTAATAGATGGCTTTGATAAAAAAATTTAATAATTTTCACATGTTAATTGTTTTAAAGGTAGAATAATAAAGTAAAAATTTTTAATATGAAACAACGTAACAACGATAATACTCAATTTTTTTTAAAAAATTACATAATAGAAAAAGTACAATTTTCTTATTTTTCATCATTAAGTGAACAAATAATTTATTTAGAGTTAATTGCAGAATTGGTCCCTGTGGTATGTCAAAAATTGCCACTTTCGTCCAAAACTTTTCGGCGTTGCATTTTTGGTCCATTTTAGAAACCTTTGTGCGACTTTGGTCCAGCCGCTATCTTTCCGTTTCCTTCTTTCCGTTAACTTCGAATGGCAAACCAGAGGGACCAAAATTGCAATGTTTATTCTGATTTTTGAATTTTATTTTAGTACAATAATTAAAATATCTCTCTCTCTATCTCTCTCTCCCTAATTGACAAAAAAGTCAAAGTCTCTCTCTTTCCCCCTACTTCTTCTTCCTCAATCCTCCCCCATTAATCAGATTTCCATTTAAGCATTTCAATGTGGTTGACTGGATCTCTCTCACGCACACACATACACAATTATCACCCTCATCCTTCTTCTCACATCACGAAGACCACCGCCACCACCAGATTGCCACCACAACCTCATTTCTGTTCGCCGGAAAGGTTGAAACACCCATACTCTGCCACCGCATCGAAGTTCAATCCTAGAAAAACATAAACCCAAAACATAAACCCAGTAAAATCCGGATCTAGTTCTCCGAAAATCAAACAAAATCTTGAAGGTTTTAAATAATAGAAGCTAAAACATTATCTGAATCGAATGATACAACAAAATACAGGATCAGTACCGAAGAGAAACCTCGGATATGTTGTCTCCAACACAAAAAGAAATCTTGTTACCAACATATGTTGTTACCATCACGAACCACCACACACCCCGATTACCACCGCCGGAAACCACCTCCGAATCCAAACCAAGCGTCACAACTCCCATAAGCTTCCCGCGAACAAGTAGATCAAATAGAGACCAGAGATCGAAAAACAAGAACAAATTATAACCACGAAATTGAAAGTTGCACGATGCTACCAATGATTCGAATCTGAAGAAAAAGGAATTAACCTCTTTTATATTCAAATTTCAGGTCTTAATTCACAACAAACCTCAAGAAGAAACCCTAGGGGGAAAGAGAGAGACTTTGACTTTTTTGTCAATTAGGGAGAGAGAGATAGAGAGAGAGATATTTTAATTATTGTACTAAAATAAAATTCAAAAATCAGAATAAACATTGCAATTTTGGTCCCTCTGGTTTGCCATTCGAAGTTAACGGAAGGAAGGAAACGGAAAGATAGCGGCTGGACCAAAGTCGCACAAAGGTTTCTAAAATGGACCAAAAATGCAACGCCGAAAAGTTTTGGACGAAAGTGGCAATTTTTGACATACCACAGGGACCAATTCTGCAATTAACTCATTTATTTATTGTCCGAATCCATATATTTGATTGCTACTGAATATTTGGTAATAGGTCTGAAAACATATCTAAATATAAAACTTTGATTATTTATAAATAACTGAAGTAAGAAACCATCACATAAATGTTTGGGAAATTCTATAATCTATGACAAACAACGTTTTTTTAGAAACGGTAAATATATATAAAAAAGACCCGAGCTTAGCAAGAAACTAAGACGCAGAATTACAAACAAGACATAAAGGGAGATATACTCCAATCAAACAAGTTACAACATAAATTACTCATATTTTTCAACCATAAGTGTGAAGTTGAAACAATATCTCCCGCAATAACCGAATATGACTTATGTATATTTTTGAACACCAATTCATTCTGCGCCTTCCAAATACACCAAATTGCACATTGAATTATTGTCGTGAGCACTTTGCTTTTCTTAATGCAATTTCCCCAACCAACGCCAAATTCAATTAGATCCGTAGCCGAGTTGAAAGTAGGTAAAGTAATTTGGCACCAATTGAAGATCCAAGATAAAATCTCTATTGCACGTGGGTATTTAAGAAAAGTATGACCAATGTCTTCCTCGTTGTTATTGCACACCATACATGTGGTTGAACCAATATTCACACCTCCTTTCTCCAAGCATTTTGCAAACGGAATCCGGCCCAAACCGACCCGCCATACAAAGCATTTGACTTTTAGGAGAATGGCGGCTAGCCAAGGCATGTTGACGTACCCGACGTGTTTTCTAAAATACGATTAAACATCTCAATTATACTTTAAGAGCAATAATGACAACCGAGTACTAAATTAAGAAAACTTAATTTTCAACCAAAATACTTATTAATTTAGGAAATATTTACATTTTAGAAAAAATAGACATTCTCAAGACTTGAACCTTAAACCTTAGACCTTCATGTTATTACCAAGGTGCTTTAACTAACTGATCTATTAAATTAAATGTTGATGACTTAACTGCAATTACTAATATACTTTATTATCAAAAGTTAACCAGTAATCACATATTATTCTATTGACTGCCTCCCAACACAACTATCACTACTTACCACCGCCACCACCACAATAACTGTTGCCGCCACCCATCATCACTATATATGTACCACCATCACTACACATGATCATCACTACTGTAAACACCATTCACTATCACTATCGAATCCGCATAATATAGTTACAGAGTACTCGTCGCCGTATTATGCGGGTACCTACTAGTAATTTAACAAAAAATATATAATCTTAATTAAGATCTTGTAAAATAAAAATAAAGTTAATTTAATCCCAAGAAAAAATAATTTTTTACAATATAAGAGCATTAGGTGCCATGAAATTCACCACAACCAAATCATTAAGTATCATATCATTAGCACACCAAATTTCTATTTTTTTTAATGGCCATATCAAATATCTAAAATATATTTCACTAACAAATACGAGGAACCTCACATTCACAAATCGCTACGCTATTACACCACATATAATATGAGATGGTGACATATAATAAAGAAAGACTTGAAATATACAAACGAATTTATATATTAACCCATATGACGCAGTTTGTGATTTGGGGATTTGATTTCTGAAAGAAAAGGACAAAATTTGATAATGTATTTGGAAGAAGCAAAAATGGTTAGGGGTGGGGTTGTCATTTTGGTAAGTGAACCAATCATGAATCAGAAAGCCATATGCAGATAAGGACAAAATGAGGAGCTCCAACGACATCGCCACGTATCTATATAAACCCACCACCCCCCACTTGATTCTTCACAAACATTCTTTCTGTGTGACTCTTACTCTCACTGCTTCAAGCTACTACTTCTATTCATTAATGGCGGAACAAGAGTTGTATGATTTCTTGAAGCTGCATTCTCACTCTCAGGATGATTCCGCCGCCGCCGCCGTCATCAAACAACCACATCAATCTTCCAGACTCTTCTCTTGTCTCTACTGTCCTCGCAAGTTCTACACTTCTCAGGCACTCGGCGGTCACCAGAACGCACACAAACGTGAGAGAGCCGCTGCTCGCCGGTCTTACGTCAACGTCGCCGACAACCATTTCCCTCCAGCTAGTACATGTTCCAACACACCCACAATCAACACAACCGCCGCCGCCGACTTCACCTGGTTCGACCACCCATTTCATGCCGCCGCCGCTGACGCCACCGGTAGCTCTTTCATCTTCCATGCTGCCCCTCCACCGGCGGAACACTCCGATATCGACCTTACACTCCGGTTGTAATCATTTCACCGCTTTCTTATTAACACACTGATATCGTTAGCTAGCTAATCAATCTTCCGGGCTAACTTAGGTACTGGTTTTAATCAATTAGTTTAGTGTTGTTAGTTAATTAGTTAGAATATGATATGAAATGATCGATGATGGGTTTTTCTTTGTTGTTTTCCGATTTACAGATATTGTAAGAAATTAACTAATGAAGAAATTTCCAGTGCATTACATTCTGTTTGTTTGTATTCGTACTCATCTTAATTTCAGTTGCAAACGTATTCCCAGTTTTAATTTCGTCTTCTTCATAATAATAAAAATGATTTGATTTGGTTTTTAGTTAAACAGAAAATGATAACCGTTCATGCACAGAAATTATATAAACGACAAACTGGAGACACCAATTCTGAGTTAGCTTTACTTAATTCTACTAGAAACAATAATGAATGATCGAGGTCATTAATTACTCTGTTTAGTTGGGAGTTAGGACAAGTAAGAGTTAATCTAATAGACAACACTTTAATTAACAGATTTAGCTTATTAGTTGACAGTCTCACGAGTTAGGGTGACGACAATGGGCATGGATCAAATTTGTGGGGTTTTGCTCGGGATTCTCTTCTGAATGCAATGTTTATGGGCCACGATGCTATAGTGGCGATCAATGGAGAAGAGGGAGGAGGGGCTAATACCAAATTAATATTGTTGCTTATCCATTTGACATATTACTTTGTAATGATTTACAAAGGAAGGAGATATATATATATATATTTATAATATGTCAATTAGTCATGTGGTCTCTATGGAATTTTTATTTCTGTCTCTCTATTTTTTATAATATAGTTATACAGATGCTTTCAAATTTTAAATTTTATAACACCAATAGTTTATAAAGCAAAAAAGTTCATTAGTTATATAACTACATGTTTTAAAATTAGGAGATTTTGATGTGAACTTCAAAGTTTTGGGATTAATGTTACAAGTTTAAAATTGAAAGACTGTTTGTGTAATGTAAAAAAATTAAGGACAAAATTCTTAATTTCATTCAAAACAATTTATATAATTATTCTAGTAGTATTTATGATATACTCCGTATTAGCTAGCTTGGAGAGCAATATACTAAATAGTCTAAATCTAAGCATTAACAGGATTTAGCCCATCTACGCGTTAGGCCTTAGCCCAACTCCACTAGGTTTGGTAAGTGTTCCACATATAACGAAAATAGAATACAAAGTAAGCATTACAACCAAAACAAATTTCATGTCAGTATGTAACTTCGTTTTTGAAACGGCTCAAATTTTCATTAAAAACTGCCCTAGCAAGAAGCTATGGAAGGAAGGAAGTACAAACAAGTTACAAAGTTAAGTTCGGGTTACATAACTATATGTACAATTAAAATTGGCCTGCTTAGCCATCCGTTCAATCAATTTTTGAACCCTGGGTAAAATCTTAAAAATTGGTCCTTTTAAGTAATTATTTTTTCCAAATAACTAAAAACTTTCAACCATATTAAAAGTGTCGCCCCAATCCCCAAGTTAAATGTCAGGATTGGACCCTATAGTCCGCCTTTGGACTTACCTTATTCAAATAAGTTCACACATATGTATACACGCGCTGATTTTTTTGAAAGTGGACCTCTAAAATTTGTGGGCCATGGGCAACCGCCCTTGTCACACATACCCGCCTGTTAGCCATATTTGAAATCCGATTAAAAGACCGTGAGCATTATATGATCCGCCAGATCATCAAACTGGGGCCTTTTTTTCGTGGATATTAGAGTTTCAAAACAACCAAAAATATGTGAGGCCACTAATATGTATATGTATGTATGTTTACGGGATCAGTAAATAATAGCAAAACTTGTTTCTCATGTCATGAGTTACTTAATAATCTTTTGATTTTTATACCAACAAACTTGATTACAACAATTGTTTCCCATCTATTCTATATCTATATGATATCTACCTAGCATTGGTAGGAGTAGTTGAATTTGTGATTGGGAAATGATGCTTTTTATGGTTCAAATGATGGAATTTCGGTTTGAGGGCCATGTCTGAACTGGTAAGCCAACCGAGATAATATACTCCGATAAGGATCGTTTTCTCTCTTCTCTTTTAGATAAGAAAGGCAACTCTCCACCTCTGACTTTACCTCTAAATACAACTCATGTGCCTTTTCCCTCTTCTTTAGCTCTTCCTCTCTCCCTGACCAACAACATTTAATTTCAACAAACACACAAGTTAATGTTAATCCATAAGCATATACCTTGTGTTTCAATTGGCTTTCCAAAAAGGTAATAAAACCGTCCAGGAAGTTTGGGACGCATCACTGGCAAGTGTACATCTTGATTTGCTACCTCTCCATCAATGTTACTCCTACAAGAATTAAAAATATACATGCCGTACCAATTTAAACATTTCTACAATAACCAAATATACGATACCTTACTTGTATGGCCTCATCAGTTAGTTCCTGTATAAATTGTCTCAAATAGGGAATCTTCATTTGGTCCTCATAGTCAAAAACTAACTGAAAAAGAAAACGGGGAAAAAACATGTTGGTATGTACAAGAATGAGAAAAATAATAGCAGCCTTACTTCACCAATATCATCTTCTCCAACAACACCAAACGGTACAATTTTGGCTCCAAACCTAGCAGCCATCCTCACAAACTCAGACTGTTCTGGCCAGAATAACTTGTACTCCTCACCCTATAAACTCAAAATTAACAATCAATCATAGAAAAATCATAATCTTAGGTTACCTTTCGGTGAAGGGCCTCGCGCATGCCACCTGGATAGAGAAGAATATGGGAGTTGGATTTGAGAAGTTTAAAGAGGTTAGCTCCTGACACAGGAACTGCTCCCATAATTCTGTGTGTATCATATTCTGAAATATCCGGTAATTTTCCTCCTTTTGTTTTATTAAACATCAACGGGTGTGCGACCCCACGCACAAGTATCCCTCTTTCAGAAAATATACGAGCAATTAAAGGAGCTAATTCAAGGCCTAACATCATGTGATACCCAACAAATAAAACTGGACCATCTGAAGGAATCCCTGACAACCCCTTAACAATCTTCCCATTTTCCAGAGTTGACAGCATTACAGGAGACAAACCAACCTCCACAAATCTGTGTGATTCTCTTGCTTTTTGGAACTCATAAGGGGTTGGTGGCAGGTAATCTAACACATAATCAAATTTTCTTTTACGTCGATAGAAACTGGCGCCTTTGAGAATAGTAACCAAGTCATGATTTTGATCCTGCAATATGTTTAATATATAGTGTACAATTAATAAAACAAAAGATATATAAGTGATGGAATGAAGGGTACCATAAAAAGCATGTGACCACTATTTTCAAATATACGAATGTCAGAATTCGGTAGTAGACGGTGAAGTCTTTCGCCTTCCTCTTGACTTGGTAATAACTGATCCTTGCCACTGCAGTATCTATATATAAATGGCAAAACTGAGTTGAATAAACTGAAATATTAAAGATGATGAACCTGGAGAGGATTAGTGTCTGAGCTTTAACAGCATGAAGGCGTGAATTGGTGTATGAACAAGCTGAATCAAGCAACTTGAGTTTCCAAACAAGTGTTTCCACAGAAAATACTTCCTGTAATCTCAATCATCAATTTGCTAATCATGTTCAACTAAAATAGAAAATACAACATATGTAAGTAGACTCGAATTTGAAACTTACAGGTAGGTCAGAAATTGATACAAGAGCCTCTGTCAGCCTTATATCTGTTTCTTGTGAAGGCCCCGTCTCCACACTTTCTGTTATGTTGATGCCTATAAATAATTAAATATAAGAAAAATAACCCATTGTTCACAAGTTACCTGTCATGAGATTGAGAATATAGTTGAGGCCAACATCAAGATCCTTTGACATGGTTTCTAACACGGGTAACAAAGGACGCAACTGTGAACCATCAAAAGATGTAGCTGCAAACAAGACACTGTAAATGGATAGTTTCCCAAAAATATAGACATGGATTCCTGACCTGAGTTAGCTAAAACTAAAACAAGATCGATGTGAGGATTGCGTGCAGCAACAGAAAGTGCAAGGCATGCCCCAAAAGACTGTCCCACAACATAAATTGGCCTCTCAGGTGATTGGCAACTCTCAGACCTAACACTGCTTTCAACCAGCTTCACTAGTTCTTAACGATATATACATACATACATACATACGGTGTTTATATAATTAGTAGCAAGCAATTGAGAAAAGATTAATATCCACTTGATATCCAATAAAAACCCCAAAGTGAATCTCTTATGCTTCGTTAAAGTGATTTGGATTCATTGAATCGAAGTGGCATAGCTATTAATTAAGTAAACAATAGAAAAGGGAGCACCTGGAAATGGTGTTCTGTCAGTAGGAGGTATATGCAGACACCATATATCAAACATCCTGCATTAATTACCAAACACAAATTAGTCGTGTTTACCCTTTCACTATAGCTATAATTGGTGTGTAATAAAACAAACTTTGTATAAACTTACTCTCCAAGTCTCCGGTGATGCAAAGAAAGACCGAGCCCAGATCCACCAATCCCTGACATGAGTATATATGAATAGTAAAAATATATGTATATGAAGATGTGTAGTTGTTTGCATATATCTAATAGATACCTGGTAAGTAGAGGAGAAGAGGGGAATCGGGTAACCGAGACGATCCGGAATCCAAAGGAGAAAACCAACGAGGAGGTCCACGGGATGACGTCACATGTTTGGAGTCAACCATTAGATTGCTTTTGCGATTTCTATTTCTGCCATCGGAAACAGGGGAAGCCGGAGTTTGAAGATGTGAATCAGTAGGAGTGGTACTGGTGAGTGAAGCTGAGACTACTTTCGTAGATTGATATAGAGCAGGAGGAGATGGAGCGGCGGCGGTGGAGGGCTGACGGCGAATGAAAGGGGAGTAGAAGGAAAGCTTACCAACGGTTGCCATGGATTCGATTGGATGGTGTTACAGTGGCAGTTACCAAGACTAGAATATGTATTTGTCTCAGATTATTTACATGGAACCTTTTATTTTTCTATTTTTAAGTAGATGAATTTCATTTGGTCCCCCTCATAAAAGTAAGTCAAAAACCTTTGCTACTGCTTTTTTTAAACTTTCCATGTGACACGTTTTTTATATAAAAATGCCACGTCATTTATTTGTTTCTACTCACAAAATCGAAAATCAATTATTACCTCCGTATTGATATATTTAATAGATGTTTTAAATTAAGTAATATATTTAAATATAATTAATATTACTTTGTTAAAAAAATTAGATCTGTTCTCCACATAATTACAAACTGTTATTTTAATATATCTTAGATCACATTTTAATTTTTTACATAAAAATGTGAAATTTTAAATGTATCACTTATTGTGATATGTATTTAGGATAATGGTGAGTTTTAAATACATTTTCTACAAAGTTTGGTAGAAAGTACTTACACTTTTTAATTACTGTTATTTAAAAACTGGAAAATGTTAATGACAATTCTTAAAATATTATTTAATAAATAAATTAAATGCTCAAAGATATTATATAATAACTATTTAAAAAAGGTTTTTCTAAGATATTGTATAATAACTATTAAAATAAGGTTTTTCTATAATGTGTTATAGATGCATAAGATAACATTATTTAATGACCCAATGTTTCTTAACTAATGTAGTCTACATTGACAATGTAATTTGATAAACACAATATTCCGATAAATAATAAATCTTGATTATTTTCATTCTGGTTCTTCATATGGTTGAATTCAATCAAAATCAAAGGTTGGGATCTGAGATTCAAGACCATTAGTAGCTTGATAAATCAACCTGGATATTATGTTCCGATACGGATCATTTTCTCTTTTATTTATACAATAATTAAGGCAATTCTCCACCTCCCCTTTAACTTCCATATACAACTCATGTGCTTTCTCTCGATTCCTCAATTCCTCCATCCTCCCTTCGGTTTTAATCGGCTTCCCAAATAAATAATAGTAACGCCCCGGAACTTTAGGTAAAATTATCCGACGTCCTGATTTGCAATTTCTCCTGTAATGTCACTCCTGTTACCATTACCAACCACTTAATTAATAAATATACCAACTAAACACTCTTCATTAACCAAACATTAATGATTAATCCTTACCTTAGCCTTATAGACTCATCAGTTGTTTTTTTCACAAGATCATTCATAAAAGGAATCTTCATTTGATCATCATAATCTAGTACCACCTAACAGAGTAACCGAAAAATATTACTCAATATAATATCTTCATTTTTATTTTTATTTTTATACTTACTTGAGCTAAATCATCTTCCCCAACAGCACCGAAAGGTATAATTGTGGCTCCAAATCTAGCAGCCATTCTCACAAACTCAGATTGTTCTGGCCAAAATAATTTATATTCCTCCCCCTAAATACATTATAATTTATTATCATTTAAAACACCCTTGGTAAGATACTTGACGAGTTAAAAATAAATGAATGGCAAGTCGTTTGCCATTTCGGGATCCCTGGTCCACTTACAACATAATTAAAATGGAAATAGTTCCAAAACTAGGGACCAAATCTGTAAGAGATGGCAAACCACAGGGACTATTTATTACCTTTCTATGAAGAGCTTCACGCACACCACCCGGATACAATAAAATATGGGACTTGGATGAAAATAATTTATAAAGATTAGATGGTGAAACAGGAACTGCACCCAGAACTCTTATTGCATCATATGTTGCAAGATCAGGCATTCGTCCTTGTTTTAATTGCGTAAATAACATCGGGTGTGCGACACCCCTAATAATAATGTTTTTCTCAATTATATAACGACGTATCATAGGAGCTACTTCGAGTCCTATCATATTGTGACAGCCCACAAATAATACCGGCCCTTCACAAGGAATTCCAGATAAATCCCTCATAATCTTCCCATTTTCCAAAGTTGACAGCATCACAGGTGAAGTAGCAAAATCCAACCATCTTCAGAAAATATGAATTCATGGAATTTTGTTAATGAAAAAGGGTAATTTGGTCTTTTTAGTTTTTAGATGAAGTAGAGCCAACTTACTTGACAGAATCTAGAATATTTTTTAGTTCATGAGCGCTTGGTGGTAAGAAGTCTGATGCATAATCAGTGTGTTTTGCACGACGATAAAAACCAGCACCTTTTATGACTGTTACCAGATCAAAATTGTCTTCCTGATGCAACAATTTTGTAAAAACTACTAGAAATTGTTAATTTAATTTGAAGAGTAAATTAAATAAACCGTCCTTCGACTTTAATAGTTCCTAATTTTGAAACTTGTACAACAACGGTCTAAAGCAAAAAAGGTCATCAAGTATCAAGGGATTGTTGATAGTACACGTTTCAAAAGTAGGGACTTATGTCACAAAAAAAAGTCAGGGGACGAAATCCATAATTTCATACAAACCATAGGAACGATTAATGTAAATTACTATTATTTAAAAAAGCAGTTTACGCATTGATAGTATGATATAATGGAGTTTGAGATTTAAAACCAATAAATAAATTGTCTTTTAAGGTATTTTTGTTTAGGTTTCCATCTTACGAGAAACAGTGCATGACCACAATCACTAAATGTACGGATCTGACATTTTGGAAGAATTTTCCGAAGCCTTTCTCCTTCCTGTAGACTTGGTAGCTAGGGGTGTTCGTTTGGACGGTTTGGATATATCCGAACCAAATAGATGAAACCAAATATAGTCCGGTTTTCAAAAGTTCAAACCAAACCGTCCAAACTAATTCGAAAACCAAACCGATCCGAACCAAATAACAATTTGGTTGGTTTGGTTTTATCCGTTTGGTTCTTCCTTACAATTTCCAAAAATACTACAAAAGTATATAAATAAATAATATTAAGTTCGATATGTAAAATTCCAAAATGATAAACTATTTTGTACATAAAAACAAATCTAATTCATAGCTTGTGACATTTATAATGATATATGCAAAAATCTTGACATCAACTTTATCAAAAACTCCAAAAAGATTGGTATATCGCCAAATGATACAATATAAAATGGAACAAGTGTTAGTATATAAATCATTTACTATAAGAAATGTAAAGAAAAGGAGTACCATAATTGCTTACTATGGAAACCAACAAGTGTTAATATATAAATCAATTTACTATATATTACTATTCGGTTTTTTTGGACAATCCGGTTTTCACGATGGAAACCAAATCCAATCCGAAATCCAAACTATTAATTTGGTTCAAGTCCAAAGCGATCCAAAAAACCAAATAACCAATCCAAATAGTCCGATCCAAAATGTCCAATTGGACAATCCGGTTATATCCGAATAGTGAACACCCCTATTGGTAGCAGCTGATCATTCCCACTGAAAAAATTAAAAAACTATTAGATACCGAAGATATTATGTATATTTGAATAGTTTGAATTATTGTGTATATCCTTTCCTTAGTTATAGGAGATATGTATTGTGTATAAATATCAATGTAAATCAATGAGAATGGCAAGCAATTCATTCATAATCTTATATGGTATTAGAGCTAAACCTATACCTAATTCTCTCCTTTCTCCCCCTCTAAAAATTTCGGCCGTTTTCTTCCCTAACCCTACCCTTTTCCGATGGGAGACAAAACACCAAACACCGCCACTCCCACCACTCATCCGGCCATTACTGTCACCAACATACGGACCTTTATCCCTATCACTCTTGAGATGGAGAAAGGTCAGTACACTTCATGGGCAGAACTCTTCAAAATTCATTGTCGAGCCTTCCAAGTACTCGACCACATCAAACCAGCCGCCGCGGCTTCCTCCTCTTCGGATCCGCACGACGCCACTTGGTCCCGTATTGACGCCATCGTACTACAATGGATCTACGGGACTATATCCAATGATCTTCTTCACACCATTCTAAAGGAAGACACCACTGCCGCCGACGCTTGGACTGCTCTTTCCAATATCTTCCAAGACAACAAATACACAAGGGCGGTATACCTTGAAAATAAATTCTCAAATATTAAACTTGATAACTTCTCTAATGTGTCTTCTTATTGTCAAGAGATCAAGATGATTGCTGACCAACTTGCTAACGTCGGTGCACCCGTACCGGACCACCGCTTAGTTTTACAAATGATTGCAGGGTTAAACGAAAGCTACGACGGGGTTGCCATGATGATACATCAAACCAAACCCCTTCCGGATTTCTATGAGGCCCGATCTAAACTCTGCCTGGAAGAAACCCGCAAAACAAACCTCTCCACCAACGTTGCTGCCGCAGCCGCCACCGCCCTCCACACCACCACCACCGATGACCCAAAACCATCCTCTTACCAATCCAACCGCGGTCGTGGCTCTGACTCCCGTGGCCGAGGCCGTGGGCGCGGTCGAGGCAGGGGTCGTGGTCGTGGTCCGCAACAATACAACAATGCACAACAAAACTACAACCCTTTTGCCCTCATGCAACAATGGCCTTACTTTCAATGGCAATTCCCACCGTGCCCCTATCCCACCTCCTCGCAATCTCCGTGGTCAAAACAGCAATCCACACCACCCATGTCGCACGCTCCGGGCATCCTCGGTCCGCGACCACAATCCCAAACCGGCGGTCCAACCCAAACCGTCGAGCAGGCTCTTTACACCATGTCTCTACACCA
This sequence comes from Calendula officinalis, assembly GCA_963853835.1. Lineage (NCBI taxonomy): Eukaryota > Viridiplantae > Streptophyta > Magnoliopsida > Asterales > Asteraceae > Calendula > Calendula officinalis. The sequence goes on from OY970827.1 coordinate 13,756,017, forward strand.
ACCGGACCAAAACTGGTACCTAGACACCGGGGCGACCTCTCACATGGCTCACTCGACAGGTAGCTTCTCGTCTTATTTTAATAATGGTCTTAATACTAACGTCATTGTCGGGAATGGCTCCCATTCACCTATCCTTGGTACCGGCCATTCCACTCTCCCAAGACCGTACCCACCCCTCAAACTTAAAAATATTTTACACGTTCCTAACATCATTAAAAACTTACTATCTGTCCGTCGTTTAACTAACGACAATGACATTACTCTTGAATTTGACAAACTTGGTTTTACTGTGAAGGATTACCAGACGCGGATCCCCACCCTCCGATGTAACAGCACAGGCGACCTATATCCGCTCACCTCTTCCGCCACCCACCGCACCTCCGCCTCCGCCTTTGCTGCTTTATCTCAAGATCTTTGGCATCATCGTCTCGGTCATCCGGACATGTCCAAATTACGTTTTCTTAGGAATAATTTTTCTATTAATTGTGAGAAACCTAATAATTCCAAACTTTGTCAGTCTTGTGTTTTTGGCAAACATATTAGATTACCTTTTAATGATTCTTTATCTCGTACTTCTTTACCTTTCGATATTGTTCACAGTGATTTATGGACCTCCCCAATCCCAAGTTCGGGAGGTCACCGCTATTATATTTTATTCTTAGATGATTTTACAAATTATTTATGGACCTACCCCCTTAGTCAAAAATCACAAGTATTCTCTATCTTCCAAAACTTCTCCCAACTCATTACAAATCAATTTCACCGCAAAATTAAAACCTTTCAATGTGACAACGGGAAAGAATACTCAAATACCCAATTTCAACAATTTTTCTCTAAAAATGGCATGCTTTTTCGATTTTCTTGTCCTTACACCTCCTCTCAAAACGGCAAAGCCGAACGCAAAATTCGGTCAATTAACAACATCATTCGTACCCTCCTAGCTCATTCCCACGTGCCACCATCCTTTTGGCACCACGCTCTTCAAATGGCAACCTACATCCTCAATATCTTACCTAGTAAACTTCTAAACAACTCAACCCCCACCTCTATCCTATACAACCGCCTTCCATCTTACACCCACATCCGCATCTTTGGTTGCCTTTGCTACCCGTTGCTACCTTCCACCACCATTAACAAACTTGCAAACCGCTCTTCTCCTTGCGTTTTTCTCGGTTACCCCTCAAATCACCGGGGGTACAAATGCTATGACCTTAACACACGCCAAATTATTCTTTCCCGCCACGTTCTTTTTGACGAAACGATTTTTCCGTTTGCAAACCCAAACACACCACAACCCTCTTACGATTTTCTTCATCATGATATTCATCCCTCCCACTTCCACACTTCTCCCTCACCACCTTCCTCCGTCTCTGTTTCACCCACTCCGCCACCCGACCCACAAACAACCACACCACCCTCTCCGGTTCCCCACTCTGGTCCACCTACAACCAACCCCTCGTCACAACTCCCAATCCCACCCGTAGCCGATACCCCACATTCTCCTTCATTTCCTACGGCTCCCGTAAATATCCTACATACCACTCCACCTCACTCACCTCCGCCCACTACTGCCAACCCGTCTTCACAACCACAGATTTCTCATCCCCCACCTCCCACTCGCACAATGACTACTCGTAGCATGGCCGGTACATCCAAACCAAAAATTCCGTTTAACCTTAATACATCTACCACTATCTCACCCATACCTAAAAACCCTACCACCGCCCTTCATGACCCGAATTGGAGCCATGCCATGACCGACGAGTTTAAGGCCCTTATTTCTAATAAGACGTGGGAGCTAGTCCCTCGTCAACCTAATATGAATATTATACGCTGCATGTGGATTTTTAAACATAAAAAGAAATCTGACGGTTCTTTTGAGCGTTACAAAGCGCGTTTAGTTTGTGATGGCAGGTCTCAACAGGTTGGCGTTGACTGTGGAGAAACTTTCAGTCCCGTGGTAAAACCATCTACCATACGCACGGTCTTAACAATAGCTCTCTCAAACTAATGGTCCATTCATCAATTGGACGTCAAAAATGCATTCCTACATGGGAACTTAGACGAAACGGTATATATGCATCAACCCATGGGTTTTCGAGACTCACGTTCTCCGGACCATGTATGCTTACTCAAGAAATCTCTATACGGTTTAAAACAAGCCCCACGGGCGTGGTATCAACGGTTCACAGATTATGTCTACACTATCGGTTTTTCGCATAGCAAGTGTGATCATTCACTCTTCATTTATAAAAACGGAAAAGACATGGCTTATATCCTTCTATACGTTGATGATATTATTCTCACTACTTCATCAGATACACTTCGTCAACACTTCATGGCTCTCCTTGCCAAGGAATTCGCAATGAAAGATCTTGGCCCTCTGAGCTACTTTCTCGGTGTCTCCGTCGCTCGTAACACCGATCACATCTTTCTTTCTCAACACAAGTATGCCCTAGAGATACTTGAACGCGCGGCATGTCCTCATGTAATCCGGTCGCGACCCCCGTGGATACCAACCCCAAACTAAGTGCCATGTCCGGTACTCCCATGGACAACCCGACATCTTACCGAAGTCTAGCAGGGGCCCTCCAATACCTCACGTTTACACGGCCGGACATTTCTTATGCCGTGCAACAGCTCTGTCTTCACATGCACGCACCACGTTCCACTCATTGGGATGCCTTGAAACGTGTGCTTCGCTACATAAAAGGCACCATCTCTCATGGTTTATATCTCTACAAAACACCGCTTAAAACCCTTATCTCCTATACAGATGCCGATTGGGCCGGTTTCCCCGACACCCGCCGCTCCACCTCCGGTTATTGCGTATATCTTGGTGACACCCTCATCTCATGGTCAGCTAAACGCCAAACCACGTTGTCCCGTTCCAGTGCCGAGGCAGAATACCGTGGCGTTGCCAATGTTGTGTCGGAAACATGCTGGTTGCCCAATCTTCTGCTTGAACTTCATCAACCGATCCACGTCGCAACCATGGTATATTGCGACAATGTCAGTGCGGTTTACTTATTAGGGAATCCAGTTCAACATCAACGTACTAAACACATAGAATTAGACATTCATTTTGTTCGCGAAAAAGTCCAACGTGGTCAAGTACGTGTTCTCCATGTTCCATCCCGCTATCAGATCGCTGACATATTCACGAAAGGATTACCCAGACTTTTATTTGAAGATTTTCGGTCCAGTCTCAGCATCCGCTCTCCTCCCGCTAAGACTGCGGGGGTATATTAGATACCGAAGATATTATGTATATTTGAATAGTTTGAATTATTGTGTATATCCTTTCCTTAGTTATAGGAGATATGTATTGTGTATAAATACCAATGTAAATCAATGAGAATGGCAAGCAATTCATTCATAATCTTATAAAAACCATAAAACATCAAAAAGATGGAGAAACTTGAATGAAGCAAAAAAAGAACTGAAAAAGTTGGGACCTTGAGAGTATTAATGTCTGAGCTGAAACAAAATTCAGACATGAATTTGAATATTCGCATGCTGATTCAAGCATTTTCAGCTTCCAAAGAACCATCTCGGCAGTTAACACATCACCAAGGTCCTGATGAACTCAATTATCAGATAATTTAATTTATTTATAATAAACAAAGTAGGAAAATCAATCCTTGACATGTTGACCATGGTAAGGTTGACTCTGTGACTTTGGATCTTACAGAAAGGTAAGAGAACAATGACGTAACAGTTTCCGATAGATCTGTGATTGTTTGTTGTGAAGAAAGTCCCTTCTTTGCAGTTGATGTCACCATTCGTGAAGGGACACCTGTAAATTTATACATAAAGTTCATGATTAATGTCGCAATTTGAATTTTTTTTAAATTATCATGAAAAACCCATAAAAGTTGTGAAAACCTGTCATTAAGCTCATCATATAAGGAAGTCCAGGGCGAATAAGATCAGGTATTATTTTGAATATCGGTATTAGCGGCTGCAACTGTGAATTCCTAAAACTTGTAGCTTCATAAAAACACATTCAAATTCAATACTAAAAGTCAACGAATTGACCATTTACATAATGAACTGCCTTAACAAGCTTTTTCACCTGGATTAGCCAAAATTAGCACAAGATCGATATCTGGAATACGGGCAGCAACAGCCAATGCAAGGCATGCACCGATTGATTCACCAACAAGATATATTGGTCTGTTTGGATAATGATTATTTTCAGACCTAATCGTAGTTTCAATTAGATTTACAAGATCTGATCAAAAATAAGAAACGAACAATAAGTTCAAGTGTTTGAAATTAGTATTTTGGTACGTATGTGAGATAATTGGAGACCTGTAAAAGGTGTCCGATCTGTGGTTGGAATTTGTAAGCACCGTATATCGAAAATCCTTCATTCAATTAAGAAAGTCAAATTCAGAAAGTCAAAAGTGTTCGGTTTGTAATTAGTATTCAATAACTTGAGCTAATCATGCAAAATGTGTGGCACTTACTCTCCTAGCCGTTGATGATGCAAAAGAAGTGAAAGCCCAGTACCATCAACTCCTGCAAAATTCATGTTTCTTAACACAGTTTATTGGGATCTATAAATTTAGGCAAAATATGTATAGTGAATAAGAGTGATTGTATGGATTGCAGTTTTGATCTGATAACTTTTTTTTAATTTCATTTTTAGTTAAGAGCAGGAGTAGTTCAATATAAATTTTGAGAAAAATGGAAAAGTGTAAGGAACCTGGTAAAGAGAGCAGGAGAGGGGAGTTGTTTAATCGGGAGCCAATGGCGAAAACCATCGAGGAGGTCCACCGTCTGATTTCATAAACAAATCTCTCGACTGTTGAAAGTAGTCGTTCAAACTGAAGCGTTCAACTTCCGTTTTCGCTTTTAAGTGTCAAATCAGCCTCAGAGTTAGTGGTTGCAATCAAGGGTTGCTCCGTCGATACAGCTGGCAGCCGAGCAGAGGTTTGAATATAGGACTGGGACGCATAGTGAAAAAGGAAGTGGTGGTCTGTTTGACCATTGGCGATGGCATGAGACACATACCGGGAACGCTGCCGCCGGTGGTCATGACGACGATGTCTTTGTCGGAATGAGTACAGAAGACGATCTAACCGGGGTTTAATCTGTATAATTTTATAGGTCACAAAATATGTTGTTTGGATAAATATTTACTTACATTTATAGTTGATGTGGAATTATAATTATAAATTTTTTTTATAAGATCATCACCGGTTATATACTAGTACATATTAATATCACTATATTATAAGTGTTGGGTGGATATTGATTATATATTACGGAGTATATATTTAAACGACACCTAATTTATGTATTTTTTTAACGGCACCTAACCATATTGATTATATGATTGTAAAAATTGTATAATTATAATGTTATGTTTAATAGAATCATTTTTTTTTTTTGGGTTTTATTTTGTTTTTAATCTTATTTGTGAAAACTTTGTTTTAATTTCATTTATTGGAGTTTTTTATTTTATTTTTTATGTGAAAGGTGTAATGGTAAATTAGTAATTTTAAGATATAAGTATAAAAGCCATACAAGAAAGTAGCGGTCATTAATAATATATCATTTGTCATAATATCATTAATTTATTCTTTTGTATTTTAATTTTCTCTCAAAATGTAGGAGTATTCAGAGCATCCGTATAATAAAAAGGGGGTGATTTTGCTACCACAAGTTTTAATTCATCTACCACAACTGTTGCTTAACTTACTTGTACAGTTAGCTGTAAAACTTGTACGTTGTGATTTAAGAAGTAAAAGTTAAGGTACAGACATGAATTCCCATAATAAAAACCAAGTCATAAAACACACCAAACCATGAGAATTTTTTTTAGGTTTGAAAATTTTGAAATCCGCATTCTACGGTATTATTGTCGATATATTATAAAATTTATTGATGTATGTACAATTAATATTATTTCTAATTATATGTTTATAAAATTCTGATGTATGTTAATTTTTTTCTAATTTATATGTTTTCTAATTATATGTTAATTTTAATATTTTCCCTTGTTTACAAATTTTTGAATCAATTAATGTATTAAATGCATTAACAGTAGAGTTATAATTAATGGTAATTTGTGGACAGTAGGAGTAAATTAAGTACTGTTAAAATAAAGTACATGTACTTTTAAATGTGTTTTTTTCAATTTGTAGATAGTAGTAACAAAGAGAGAGAAAATATTAAATTTTATAGAGCAATTTTATTCGTATAGAATAATTTATGATAAATGATATTTATGTACTTTATTTTTTTTACCCTTCATACTAAAAGTATAATTATCTTTGATGTGAAATTTGATCTATATAATTAATAAAAAAGTATGTGCTTTTAAAGAAATTGTTTGATTTTAATTTTATTAAACAAATTAGGAACGAGTTTAATTGGTTGCTTATTATATGCTTGCCACCATGCTACCACTTATGGAGATGTTGACACGAAACCCACCATGATTTTCCTAATTATAACAAAAACTTAGAATCGACATTTTAATTAATTTTATAAAGTAAGTTTAAATGATTCTTCAATTTTTTCTTTTTTTGAATGTAAACTTGAATGGACTGAAGAACCTCCCATCTAGTGTTTAGTATTACAGTTATGGTGTGGAAAAGTTTTGGTAAATGGTAATATGTGCTTTAAAAATGTTTGATAAGCAATATTAAATATATATTAAATTCTAAATCTTTTCATTTCTCAAGGATATATTTAATATATCACATACAACTTAATAGTTCATTAATATCAAATTATATTAAAAGAAAGAATTGTTCATTAAATATACGCATCATAGGACATTGTAAAAAAACTCATCATGAAATATACTATTGACTTAAATAAATGGCTCACAAATGAATTATACTTCCTATGATTCAAATTAAATGATACACTTTAAATTTCACGAGTTTTGACGCAAAAGATTATAAATTTATAATAATTGTTAAATTATATTAATTAGATGGTTAGTGGAGAATGAGCCTCACATTTTTTTAATAAAGTACCGTTGATGTGCTTAAAAGTAAAAGTAAGGGTAAATTAGTCATTTTATTTTGTTAAATTAGATAGTTAGTAGACGTGGGTCTCACTATTTTTTCTTTTTGTCAAATAAGATAATTTTTCAAAGTGTATCACTTATTTTAATTCACCTCAAAAAGAAAAGTGTGTTACTTATTATGAATTGGAGGAAGTATAAAGAAATATAACCTGTCTTAAATTAAGAAGATCGTATCTTAATCTGACTTAAATTGGTTGGTGACTATTAGCCAACAAAATAATCATCGTCAATCAAACGATCAACATCAGCCACTATTACCATTAAATCATCAAAATCCCTATATTTAAATTCTTAGCTTCATATATAAAAAATTAAATCTAACTTTTAACGCATTGCAAAAGTTATGGTTGACAAGTAATTAAGCCCATCTACTAACTTTTCTAGAACTCGATACTCGTTGTTTTCCTTTCATGTTGTATAACTATGATTTATTTTTCATTAGATGCTAGGATATTTATTTAAAATTAATGCATTTATCTTTGCATTGTTATAACATATATTTCTTAATAGTTTCAAAATATTTAATATATAGATATATTATCGAGCCGTATGTCACATGAGTTCCTTTATCATATTAATTAGCATAATGTTATGTTAAATAACTTAAGAAGTTGGTACTGCTTTATCGTTTAATTAATTTTTAGCTATTACTTTATATCGAATTTCAAACTACCACGAAAGATGAAAAAATGTTGATGAAAATGTAAAATTAATATTATTTAAATAAAGTTATGGAGAGTTGAACCGAAAGTTGGGAAAATAATTAATTAAATAGAAAGATAGAAGACCCGACACATAGAGATACCGATGTGATTGTGATCAACACAATTATTGAAAAGTGTAAAAACTCTCATCAATTGATTAAAAACTGATATATCCGGGCAACTAGTAACTAGTTTATTTTGTCGTAAGTTCAGTTATTTCTGTAAGGCTTAATAATAATTTAATACTTTAATCTCCAAATCATATTTTCGTTTTAAATTTTAATCACTCCATTTTTTATTTTCCTAAACATTGTATATTTGTATTATTACTTTATACATCATACATGTTTGATGAGGACCGCAGGTTAGAAAATAATTCGGAGGGAAACAAGGGTGAGTTGGCAGGCAAAACATCCATCCAGACAACCAACTCATTTCTTTCTTTCTTACCAACGACACTCGATACGTCGCTAATAACTAGACACTCTTCTCTGATCCAACAAATTAAATCAAAGAAATGAGGTATCAAAAGTACCCACCACCAGGTAATTTTAATTTCTCAATTACGCTGATTTTAAATTCAAATTTCTATTCATTTCATGGAAACTTAACGATCCAAATCCAATTGTATTGTTTTTTTAGGGCAAGGGTCTACATACCCACCTCCACTACCGCAAGTCTACCCACCACCACCGCAACCTGACCATCCATCGGCTCCGCCACAGCCATACCCGGATCCATCTGGGGGGTATTCTTATCCACCACCACGTCCGCCTTATCAAGGATACTTTGGACAAACTTACCCTCCGCCACAGCCCCAACCTCAGCCGCCGTACCAAGCTTGCCATTGTGATCACGACGACTATGACAATCAAAACGATTGTTCCTCTTTTCTCAGGGGCTGGTATGTAATTTATGTTCTACATTTTCCATAATTGAATCAGCAATTTTTTTGGAATTGAATATTTTTGTTTTGCAGGATGGCAGCCCTTTGCTTCTGTTGTGTCTTGGAGGAATTCTGTGGTTTAGCTTAGGGATTTTTGCATTCTTCGTTATAACGTAATTTCTCTTCATTTTATTGGTTGTATATTTTGAATTTGGGTTATCCAACGAATTTTGAATCTGGGTTTATTCGGTCAAAAGTTACCTGGGTCAATAATAAAATGCACATCAATCATCATATGCTATTTTTCAGGTATAAAACATATATATTTGTATTCAACGGGACCAATTAAGATTAAACAAAGTTTTTTTTTTTTTTTTTTTTTTTGGGTCACCAATAATCCCCACACGAACAACACCCATCTCTAAAATGATGAAACCTACTTGAATCCCTAACTATAATATCCCTTCCAACAATCTTGGAAATAATCTTAATTGCAGCATGACAATCAATACAAGCTCTCAAATTCTTCATCACAACAATTGGTAACCCTTCTGGTGTACTAATTAATGCAAAAGCAATCGCTAATCTCTCACTATGATACTTAATAGATTCTATCTTAACTTCCTCATTCACATTTTGAAGAATCACACTTGTGTCTGGTTTATACCCTTTTTCTTCCATCTTTGTCCACAAATCATCAATTTTCTTCCGAATTTGCTCAATTTGAGGATGTGTTGTATCATTTGCAGTAAAAACATGAACATTGTGATTCGTTTCAACCCAACTGTAAGCAGTAACTTTTTTAACTCCTCTATCTTTCATTGCTTTTTTCACTTTACTAACATCTTCCCATTGTCCTGCTTCTGCATATATATTAGACATGTTTACATACGGGCCAGCATCCCTAAGAATTTCCATTTTGAAGAGTGCATCTGCAGCCCGTTTAGCAAAATCTTGATTTTTATGAACCCTACAAGATCTCATAACTGAAGATAACATGATTTCATCGGGCTCAAATGGCATTTCTTCCATTAACTTCTCTGCTTCATTAAACTGTCCACATCTACACAACAAATCAATGATTGATGCATAATGTTCTCTTTTGACCACAATTTTATACCTTTGACTCATAGATTTGAAGTAAGCAAGCCCTTGTTCAACAAGCCCACGGTGACTGCAAACAGTTAAAACACCCAAAAAGCTAACCGAATCGGGCTGAAGGCCCGATTCGATCAACTCATCAAACATCCTTAAAGTGGCTTCACCATTTCCTTCCTGTGCATAAGCTGAAATCATTGCATTCCATGAAACTATATTTCTCTTAGGCATTTCATCGAACACTTGGACTGCATCTTTTATGTACCCACATTTTGCATACATATCAACTAAAGAGCTGCCACAAAACACATTTGACATACAACCTAATGTAATCATAACAGAATGTAACTGTTTTCCTAACGAAAAAGATGTCAAATTTGCGGCAGCTCTTAATATGCTTGCAAAAGTTGCTTGATCACCATAAACATACGTTTCACGCATTTGCTTAAAAAGTTGAATAGATTCATCATAAAATCCCTTTTGAACATATGCTGATATTATAGCAGTCCATGGAACCGAATTTTTATTTGGGAGGCTTGAAAATAGAACATTAGCTTCTTCAAATCTGTCACATTTTGCATACATGTCAACCAATGCATTGCCGACCAAAATATCCAAATTGGCTTCTGTCACTAATACTTGAGCATGGATTTGTTTCCCCATTTTCAGATTAAGTTCAGTTGCTGCTAGACTCAACATTGTTGAAAATGGATATTGTTTTCTATCAAATCTAGTCCACTGTAATTCACGAAAAAGATTTAAAGATTCTTTTAGTTTTCCAGCCCAAACAAACCCAGTTATGATGACATTGTAAGATACACAATCTAGCAACAACATTTCATCAAATAGTCTTTTTGCATCGGTTATGGAATCATGTTTGGAGTAAAAGTCAAGAAAAGCATTTGACACGAATACGTTCCAAACAAAGTTTGATTTGATAACAAGTGCATGGAATTGTTTCCCGAGAGTGAAATCATTTAGTCCCATACTTGCACATATAACTGCTGCAAAAGTGAACTCAGATGGAATTATGGCCAAACTTTTCATTTTTATGAAGATGTTTATTGCTTGGTTATTTAATCCAACATTTGAGTACCCTGTTATCATTGCATTAAATGTCACAGAATCCTTTATCAGCATCTCCATGAAAAGTTGATTAGCTAACTCAAGTGTGCCAGTTTTGCAGTAGGCATCAACTAAACTGTTGCAAACCATAAGGGTCAAATTAAACCCTAGTTTAACAATATGGGAATGCACTTGAGTCAGTGTTGTTGTCATCAGGGTGTCATCACAACCAGACAAAAGCGTTGCAAATGTCACGTAATCAGGAACTGTTCCCCACCTACACATTTCAGCATATAGTTTGAAAGCTTGTGATGGTTGATTGTGTTTTGAATAACCACCAATTAATATGGTCCAAGAAACCTCTGTTCTAAGTGGCATGCTATCAAATAAGTGTCGTGCAGGAGCTAGATTGCCTGATTTAACATAGCCGGAAATCAAAGTGTTTAGAGAGTAAATGTTTGTTTGAGGCATTTTGTCGAACAGTTGGTGTGCTTGGGATAGTTGAGCATTGGAAATAAGATGGTTTAGTTGAAAGTTGGAGCGTGATGTGTTTGGGTTGAAGCCCGTTTTGAGTATGGTAGCGTCCAATGAATGCGGGAGTGTTGTTGTGGTGTAGTGAGAGTATGGGAATGGTAAACATCGTCCTTTCAGAAATGTGGTGGACTTCTGAAGTCTCATAGGAAAGATGATCATAGCAAATAGTGAAGATGATCTCTCTACCCCTATCTTGGGCTTCTGGCCCAACTTCCAATCCCGGCTTGCGTTTAAACTCAACAATAATAATAATAACAAAGTTTTGTAGGTATTTGCATTATTATTTAGTCTAATCCTATCCTATTAGTGTATATAAGAGTGCTGCTCCATCAGCTAGCTTTAATTACCTTTGATAAACCGGCAACCAAATCGACTGCAGACGTGTGTTTATATTTTATAATATGTATGATATAAAATGAAGGTATATTTAAAACCAAAGTGTCATTATTTAGTAGGGTTGTGTAAGGCATTTGCATTTTTTTAGAACTTATGGATGCCAGTTGAATGGGGTGGGCAACTTAATTACTTAATTTAACAGCAGCAAAATAACGTAATTTAATATAGTTAGAGGAAAGCTCAAACATCTTGCACAGTTATTTCATTTCACCAGTAGATATTGTCAAACCAAGCGAAAAGAAACCGGTGAAATACAGTCCATTTGCCTCTCATAGTTGAGAACCAAAGATGTGGATGAAGAATGTTCGAATTTCCACCACTAGCTTTTCCGGATCAACATCACCTCCCCTCACAATCTTCTTGCTTTCTTCTTTCACTTTCCAATTTAGCTTCTTTTCCTCCATCTCACCTTCCTTATCTGACAATAACACAAATATACAAAATCAAAATCAAACAACAAATACCTTTCTATTTGCTTCAGCTCCACACTTGCCATTACAGAATAATCTTTCTCCTCCCCCACCTGTATAATATAACAGCCTTTAATAAGTATCATTACAAAATATAACCTCGTACTACTTGTCCACTTTCAAGCTCCTGCAATTATCACCCCAATCAACAAAGCAAGTCGCTGATGAGAATGTATAATTGCTGTGTTCTTATACGATTCATCCATCATTGAAAAGGATGATACATGCGAATTTTTCCACTCATCTCCATCCTACAAACTAATATATATATAAAAACCAAATAAATATTTATTTACACCAACGTAAATCGCCTTACCTGTTCTGCAAATGCTACAAGCAGTGGAGAATAAATTTCCTGACCAAATGTACGACGCCACTTGGCACCATCTCCTGTGGGATCAATTCTAATATAGTATTTTCCTTGAACCTGCAAAAACAACATACATAAATATATTTATATACATCCAAGAAACAAGGGAGATTTGATGCTTACCACCAAACCCTTGCAATCATCTTCAACACATATTGTCTCTTAACACCTCACCAACACCTTTTGCATCATCATATAATAACCTCCTACAAAACAAAACCAACAAAAAATACTTGAAACTTATTACAACTATTAGGTATTGTAGTACATAATTAGCCTAATAACATACCTATGAAGCATTAATTCTATTTCACCATCAACTAAACTCGACCCGCCTACTGCACGATCCACCAATACAGAAAGTTCCATACTTTCATCCTCAATGTAAGCTCCAAGGTTTATCTAACCAAACACCACCACCACACAGCTAGTATTATAAAAAAATATTATAAAAAAGTGAAGCTGAGATATTATAAGAACATGTACCGGGTAGTAATTTCCAGCAACGGGTTCATTTACTTGTAGCTCCCAATCTGTTCTGAAATTACGAACCTGCAAAATACTGATGTTTATCAGGCTGCAAACATTAAGTTATAAATGATTTATTTACCCTTTTAATGAAGTCTCTCCCATTAGAATCAGTATATATTGTCTCGTTTGTCTTGAAAGCAGTTGTGATCTGAGTTGTTATTTCCTTTCCAACACCATCATCCACAGGGATAGGTCCAATCTAGTACCAAATTGTTAAATATTTAATTAACAAAAAACTACCACAACCACATAGAATGATAGAATCGAACCATAAAACTTACAGTAAATTCAACTTCAGCATGTTCTTTCTCCTTGTATACACGAGTCACCTGATATATCCAAGAGTTGACCTGTTGGTGCACTTCATCCATTAGTGGGCCCCTTAAGACAGCAAAAGCTTTCTGTAACAAAGTGAAAAAATCATAAGTTAATTTGTTTCCTTAGGCCACCAAAAGTATAGTTAATGCTTTACCTGTTCTGATTCTATCTGGAATTTGCCATTAGGACGAAATATATAAGCTCCAGAGGCCTTCAAAAAATTTAAAAATAAATCAGAAAATGAACAAAAATTCTTACAACTAACTTCACTGTTAAACTATATCTAGTTGAGAAATTGAAAGTACCTGATTTGTGCTATTATGCCCAGAATAGTAGCTGAATGAGTGTTCCACAGATTCTTCAACCTTGAGTCATGTCATGTGCCAAGAACAAGATGTTGTTATTTTGCAACATTAAATAAAAATAAACAAAATATTTGGATTTATGAAAATGTAAGCTACCAAGTTTCTTTTATTGATATAACGTGTAAGCTTTCCCTCGTCTGTAGTGTAATGTAGCTTCAAATTTCCCCCACCAACTACAACAGTTTTTTCATCACTAGTACTATCTGAAGTCCACACTGTTGACATTTTTGAGCTTGTATCTGCTAATAGTTATTACATATGTTATTTTATGATCTATCTTTAATGTTTGTGATCAAAATTATAACGTAAGTCAAACAGTTGACCTGAATTCTCTGTCTTTGAGATAATGTAGGTGATGAAACCAAGAGGTGGTACAGATGCTGTAAATCCAAGCCAATATAAAGGTGTATTATTTGGAGATTTACCAACATATGCTTTAACATGATAGTTTCTCATGTTTAAAGAAACATTCAAAATGGGAAGAATTTGTGATTCAATTTCATTTCCAACTGAATCCATCACAATTAATTTATCGGAAGAAACCTGGATCAATTTTGCATCAAGTCAACACATTAAAGTCAAAGTCAACGCAAAAAGATGAATAGGGAAGCACTCACGGGAATTCGGACAACTTCTTCTCTTATCCATCCTAGGGGATTGTAGACAATTACCACCTATATAGATACAAAGGTTTTAATATGACAGTGATTAATTAGTTATTAAACAAATTAGGAAAAAAAATAAAGATTAAAATGTTATGCTTACCAAACTCTTTCCATCAGCCAAAACAGTTTCTGATGGAGGACAGTAACTTATGTTAAGTAAAGGACACTGGAATATCAAATTACCAGTTAGTAATTACCCAAATTTGTAACTAAAATTTCAAGAAATTAGGAGAAAATGTGTAGAATACCTGCTGAAATACACCAACTGATGTTTCATTGCTGGCACTTGATCTCGAAGCTGTTAAATATGCTAATGATGAAGCAACTACTTCTGAAGCCTGCACATCCACGGAATTCATTTCAAATTATATTAACATTATCTTTTATAAACAAAAAAAAATAAAAAAATAACATAAAGACCTCTAAATAGCCGTTTGAAATACGCAATGCATAATCAGCAGCCACATGTTGTCTTTGGGTCCCACTAACTGCATCATGATGTTGAGCAATTGCAAGAGCATTGGCTAATGCATCTGTATTTGGTCCAGAACTACTCCTGCCTCTATAAAATTCTAACTGTCTTGCTGCCTGAAAATTGTACATCTAAATAAAAGAAAACAAAATAAAATAAAAATGTTTTAAATAAAACATACCAAATAATAACTGCTCATTGACCTCACATAACCTTTAAAATTTGGTCTGCTAGTAAAGTATCCTGTCCAATATGTATTTGCTTTATCTGCATATCTAAACGTTTTGATTTGTTTTTTAAGACATACAATAATAAACAAAATAAATCGTATTAGATTCTTCAAAAATGTGCTTACGGGAAGAAATCATCAGTTTTCAGTGGCCATGTTTCATTAGCTGCATATTTTGCATCTGTATAAATGGATGGAGTAGAATATAGTGCATTCACACGACCATCCTAAACAATTATAACTAATTAATCAGTTTCTTCACAAGCAGTTTTTACAAAAAAATCACTAATTAAACAGATTAAAAAACATTACCAGGTTAACATAATGTATAAATTTATCCATCTGCCTGAACCATGAAACTGCATATTGGTACCGGAAATCGGTTCCCATCAACCACATTATATGGTTTGTCCTTGTTACATTAGCCTTCCAAAAATAATCACATGTTTTTAAAGTTGCAAGGGATCATATAAGTTGATGTGATGTAACAGAGATAAAGTTACATACCTGAGCAATAGCAGCAGCTACAAAATCAACTACTCGTTCTTGAACATTGTAGTCAAATAGGAGTTCATCATCCTTCAAAATTCAAAAACAGAATTAGTAACTACCAAATATAGAAATTACAGATCACATATTGTATTTTATGACTTTACCTGAATAGGAGGAGATATATCATTTATTTCAAACGTGAAACCATCAGGTGGGTCATAATGTCTGGGAAATATACCAGTAAATATCTGCAAGTCGACATTGAGAAAGATTAATAAGCTTGGTTTCTTATTTTAATTAATCAAAAGAAACATAAATTTTAATGAACAAAACATCATTTGTAGTCAAAGACCTATGAAGATGAACCAAGAGACTTAGAACCCTGCCATACAACTTCAAGAGTCTTGTCAATTTTCCTCTTTTCTCTATCTTGATAATCCATTCGAGCAAAGAAAAGAGAATCAAATCCCACCTGTAACAGAAACATTTCATTTTTATATAAATAAACATTGTTTAAATTCTTAATTAAGAAATAAATGAAAAGATTATAATGGTATACCTCTGCATCCAACAAGTATGCTTGGACAGCAGAGTGACCAAAAGGATCAATCTGCCAACCAACTCTAGGTTTTTGACCAAATTCCTTGTGTATAAACATGTGTCCCAAAGTTGTTTGATCAATTAAGTCAATGTAATGTGGTGTTGCTTCATCGTGCATGCACATACCCCCATTTCTTCAAAGTTTAAATTAATTAGGGTTAATTGCAAGTACATTAGAATGTTTGATGCAATCAGTTCTACAATTAAAAACAGTCAACTCACATGAATTCAAGTTGACCTGTGTTGACGAGCTCCTTGACTTTACTCTTAAGTAGTTCGCTCTGCTGGTTCCACCATCGCTGGAAGAACGCCTGAAGATAAAAGAACAGATTAATTTCGTTTACTGAAAATTGAAAACCTAATCACAAAGGGAGCTTACCATTTCAACATAGATGAACTTGCGATTTTTGTCATCAAGCAACGGAATCTAACACGTTCTGAACACAAGCGCCCTATAACAGATTGGATGGAAATGAAATTAAACAGTTGCATGTGCAAACAGAGAAAGAAAAAAAGGAGCTGATGTTACTCTAATGGAATTATTAGCACCGGTGTAGTACTGATCGACGGTTTTGAGCCAGCCTACATCATCATGAGAGTGAGGTACCAAATGAACATTGAGTTTGTCAGGTTGGATTCTGTGACAAGTATCATATACTTGCATTCTATCCCCCAAAAGCAGAGGAAGAAAAGTAGAGCTGAAATATTGAGAAACCACTTCATCGTCTTCGCTTCCTTCATTGATTTTCCGGATCTATATCATTGGGTTTTGCGTGTTGATAATTACAGATAAATAAACCCCAAAAAACGATAAAAACTAAAGTGTGAGTATCGTAGAGACCGACAGGTGGCGTTGGTGCTCGAGTTTTGTATAAGTGGTTTAGCCCCAGTAATCAAACTGGAGTAAAGCTAACGTTTTCCATGGTCAAGTGTTGGAAGGGTTATGGATAATGGAATAATTGATCATTAATTAAACTCGTAATAGCGAATTGAACTAGTAATCGTTAATATAAGAATGGGAGCTGATTTGCTCACTGTAAACTTTGTTTTATGCACGGAAATACTAGGACAATTATACCCTTTTAAAATTATTTCACCGTGTTCTGATTTTTACTTCTTACCCTTCAAAATTAAAACCCACCAACTAATTTTGAACCCATGCTAGTTAATAATCTCGACCTTTCTGTTCTAAAACCAGGATGATGGATCTGTAAGCGGAATCAAGAACCGCTTCTATACATCTAAATGAGGTACGACATGTCCCAATTCAAATTCTGATTTAAAACCAGGATGATCCGGCAACCGGATTAGAATCATCGCATCCCGCCATTTATCTGGGTCACAATGACTGAACCGGCGAAACAAACAATCAAACTCGATTTTTTCTGCAATTTCAACAGTTACATTTAAAACTCATTTTTTTGGAGTTTTGACCTGGGTATTTCTTTGATTTATTCAGCCGAGTATCACCGGAAACCAACTCCGGTGGAAGAGAGACGACGACAAGAAAAAAGAACGGGTTTTGACTTGAGTAAGATAAACGTAGGTTACATAATACGAGGGCACAATAGTCACTATATATTAACTTTCTGTGTATCCATAAAAACTACCCTGTGCATATCACCACCTTTTAAAAAAAAATTAATTCATAAAATTAAATTTTTTTTTTCTCAAACATGCTCAAATCATACTCATTGTTTTCTTGTAAGTTTTATTTGAATGATTAGTGGATTAGGATGATGATGTGGATAAGATTTAACATGATAATGTTTGTCTATTGCTATCATTAAAAGAAATACGAAATTGTCTTAATGATGTAGAAAGAATAACAACTTGATTTGTGTATATCTATGTATGTTGAAAAATTGTTTAGTCAACTAAACTGATATCTTATACTTTTTGTACTTCCTCTGATTCAAAATGTGAATTTTATTTTAGGTATTATTTCAAGAGAAAATGAGAACGTTTAAAAAATTGTGAATTTTATTTTAAATATCATTTCAAGAGAAAATGATAACTTTATTTTAAATGGATCTCATAAAATTTAAGAAACTATAACTTTATTTGTGATAAAAATTTAAGTGGGAAATTAGAACTTTATTATGAAATAGAGGGAGTGTTCACTATTTTATAATGATTAAAAAAATTAATATATGTATTGAAGCAAACGTTTTTTAGTGTAAGCATATTCCTTATAAATTATTTTTTTATTTTATTATTCTAGTGTAAATTTAAGCATATACATTAGAGAAGCTAAATTATAAGCTCTTTCTATTGTGGTTTTATCTGTTTGAGTTTCTTGACTTTTTAATAAACTCATTTCCTATTGAACATATGTAATGTTTATGTAGAGGTGAAGTGACGAAGGGTTGATTGTTTTAATCTAACATTAAATAAATAGGAAAAAATCACTTATGCAAAAAGTGAAATGCCAAACCAGTTGTAGATATGAAGTATATATGTTTGAATAAGACATAAAAAGTTTAGGAATGAAATCGTGCAAAAAGTTTAATAGTTGAAACGACAACATAATGGAATTAATTTATTCCAATGTTAGCCTACTTCTAAGGTTATCTATTCAACAATCCTTTGTGAAAATGTATTGTTAATGCCTTCTATTTTTAAGCTCCAAATTAGGCATTAAGTTTTATGAATTATGTTTAATTTTATGAATTACTTCGTATCTTTATAAACCACAATTCTGTACACCTTAAAATCTATTTTTTTTTTTTTTTTTTAAATTAGGCGTGAAATCATCACCCAAGGTAGTGCATTATTGACAGTAATTTTTCACATGATCGACAATTCGACATACAAAACAAAATAAATTAAAAAACAAAAATCTTGAAAGTTGGGAAAAATGAAGTTTAGAGTCCAAAATGAAGGCTTTTGGGCCCCGTGATCGTGGAAACAAGTAACCACTAATGACAGTTTTCCCATTTTTTCGGCCCAATAACTCGTGTGTTTTTAAGTTGAGGTTTATTTTTCTTCCACATTATCATTTACTCGGTATGATTATTGATTCAGCCATCATTTGTTTACCGTTTGATGCTAAGCTCTCGAAAATTCATGAAAGCAGGATATGAATTTACCAATACAAATATATAACTAACAAATAACAATCGCATTCTAGACTACTTCATCAACCTTCTATATAAATTTGTATTTTGTAATTACTAATAAATTGTAAAACAAAAATATCAAAAATTGAGAAGTCATAAAAGATCCGTCTAATCTTAAAGTTAACTCACATTATATTTTTTAGCACATCAACGGACACCAAACTCACACATAGTCATTTAATATTTTTAATTAATATTTTAAACTCTGTACATTATAAAATAATATCACATTTAATATCTCGTTGGTTTCCTTTTCGCCAACCCGAGAAACAGAAGGTGACAACTAACGACTCAGCCAATGGTGTCAGTTTACTGAAGGCCATCCGAAGCCAACCGACGTCTCCGTTGGAGTGCTCTAATACCACAATAATTTTATAGGGATTGATAATGTACCCGAATGGAATTATTAGTCCTTTTGCCAGTGAGTTGGTCCCTTGTGCACTAATAATTTGTAAAATTCGTTTAGCACCAATAATAATAACTATTTGGGAGTATTATTGTTTATATTTTCTAATAAACAATTATAACGGATTAAAGAATCAATTAAGCTCATGTGTTTTCATTTTTTATGAAATACAGCTGTTGAAAAACATTTACAAGTACAAGTACTACACACCAGCTGTTAATAATAATAAATAAACAATTATCATGTCATTTACAATATCACACAACATTCTTCTTATATTCACAATTAATAATACTCTAGATTGTTCTGGTTGACCATTGACCAAACAAAAAAGTAAATAAGAATTGAGAAAGAAAATAAAAATAAAATAAACCAGCTGTTCTTTATACACTTATCAAACAGCTGCTGAATCTCCTTCCCAAACATAAACAAAAAATAAAAATAAAAACGTTATTTCACAAAGCACACACATGACAACAATTTGGAGACTGAAATAAATAAATAAAATTTTAATCCGATCGATCCAACGGTCTTCATTCATTTTCCAGCTCTGAATAGTTGACTTCCAAGAGTCACAACTGGAGTTCCTTCCCCCATAATAGTTGTCAAACTCATTTCTTTTTCAAGTATTCGATCCAATTCTGTTACAACATAACTCATTGCAGGCCTTCTTTCACTAGAAACTTCCACACATCGAATTATCAAATGGATGTATTCTTCCATTCCTTCTGTTGTAAAACTGTTCCCGATTCGTGGATCAATAATATTAGAAATAGTCCCAGCTTCTTGACAATTTTGCACCTTCAAAAATAAAATAAAAATAACAAATTACGGTTAATAATAATACAATTGAGATTACAGAGATACCGTTAAAATCATTAAAATGTAACATACTTTCTAAAAATGTTCATTTTTGGTGTTGTACATTTTTTTGGTCATTTAAGTCAATGTATAGAATGACTTAGATGACCCAAAAAAAGTACAACGCCTAAAATGAACATTTTTGAAAAGTATGCTACGCTTTAATGAATTAAACCGTATAAAATATAAAAGTAGTTAGTTAAAAATAAGGTGAATACCCACCCATTCAACAAGATTTTGGTTGGAGTCTGAAGAGAGTAATGCTACTGCTTCCTGCCCACTTACCAATTCCAGAAGGAATACACCAAAGCTGTAAATGTCACTTTTTTCGGAGAACCGTTTGAATTCTCTCACCCTACCAAAGAACAAATGTAAATAAAATAAGAATGTTCTAGAAGGATTTTGTAAAAGAAAAAAGCAATGGAGAGTGTATAACTCTGGAGCAAGGAATAACTCATCAGCTGTAACTTGAGAAGACGGGCCCGCTGAGTCATTGTTTCTTCTTAGAAAGTTCCGGACCCCTGCATCAGCAACTTTGGCTATAAAGTTTTCATCTACAAGCACATTTGCTGTTTTGAAATCCTTGTGAGCCAAACGCGGGCTCAGAGAATGAAGGTGACCTAAACCTGAACATTGCAACCCAATATATAAAATGAGAGTTACACAGCATAAAACGTATTTTTTTTTCTTTTTCGCCTAACAAATATAGTAACTTTCAAATTTTTAAAACAAAAAAACAAAAAAAAAAAAACTTACAAAAAAGTCTGTTTTTTTTTATATAAAAAAAGATGAACGAATACCAGGAAAGCGAAAAATGCTCACTGATTGTGCAGAGGATCACCTTTAGCTGCACCAAGAGCTATCGAAAGCCTATGCTTAAATTCAAGCTTCTCTTTTGTAACCTGACCAGCCCCTGTAAATTCAAACTTTATTCATTTAATAAACGTTACATAATTAACGAAAATAATAATAATAACATAATGTATAGAGAATTACCATACAAGTGGATTGAAACACTTCCATTTGGCACATACTCGTATACAAGAATTTGTTGACCATTTGCTTGACAGTAACCCAAAAGTGTCACAATATTCCGGTGCTGAATTGATGCAAGATATCTCGCCTGATTAAGACACAAATTACAATAAATGAATATTTTTATTTTTTTAAATATTTGTAAAATCTAAGAACGAAACGATGATTACCTCTTCAATAAATTCTTGAGTTGGGGGAGCAGGGCGTCTTTTTATTGCTACAAGCATACCATCATGAAGTAAACCCTTGTAAACCTCCCCAAATTTTCCTTCCCCAATTAAACTTTTGTCACTAAAATTTTTGGTAGCTAAAGATAATTCCTCAATCTCAAATCGTCTCGTTTCTCTGATGACTAATTCAACCCCTGGAGGTCTTCCAACTGATCATATTATCACCAATTAACTTTCTTTAAAAATAAAATATAAAAAAATTTCAATTTGGTTATTAATAAAGTCACCTTGAGATGGATCAGAAGAACCAGTTTCTGATGTTCTGGAAACACTCCTGTTATTACATAGAAAAAACCATGTAATCAAAATCACAACACCAATTAAGGCTACAGCTCCTGCAGCACCACCAACTATTGCTGCAAGAGTTCTTGACATTTGATATGAAGACCTAATTCACCTGTCTGCAGCACAATAAAATATAAAATGATTTAGAAATGAGTGTAAAATGATTGCCTTGTGAATAATGAGTGATACTGTGACCTAATTGTGTAACATATTTATTCAAGATGAATGACAGCTGAGAAATGTAAAGTACATTGCCAATATATGCCATTTTAAGCTTGTGTTCTTTTGTCATGCAGAACTAAATTGTTTCACATATCATTAATTATACAAACAATAATGTATCTATGTGTGTGTGTGTGTGTGTGTTGGTGGAAGCATAAAGCAGTACCCAAACTAACCAACTGGACAACAGAGTTGAAACAAGAATAGCTTAGCAAGATCCCCAAAAGACCCAGCTTCATCTGCTAATAAAGATCTTGATGAAATTATTCCAGTAATTTCAACAACCCCCAGATCACAAGTTTCAAACTTTTCATCAATTTCAGAATCAAGAATCAATATACATTGACAACAAGCTCTCCAAGTAAGCAATCAGTTGTAAAGTAAAGAAATTGATGAATGATTGGGGGTGGGAATGAGTCTGTAAAGGGATCCAAATAAGCAACTAATAATAACAATAACAATAATTATAATTATTATTATACGGAATTAGGGATGAATTTGGAATTTAATTAAAGATACGAAAACTATCATCGTTTGGACAGAGAGAAACAATGCCGACAGAAAGTGACCTTGCGCCGACACAGACACACACATTCGAAATCCGACTCAAATGATACGATACTATTAGTATATATTTATCAAACAAATTTAATAAAAAAAAGAAACTTTTGACATTAATGGTGAATTAGAGAGAAAACCCACAAACAGGGAATCACCCTTTGCAGTACTAATTACTATTTATGAATCTTTTTAGTAAATGAATGTGGATGAAATCCCCCATTGACAAGAAATGAATTGAACACAAAGTGAAAGGACAAGAAATGTGTGGGTAGTAACAGAAAAGGAAGAATATTAACTCACAAGACTAATTACATTGTTTGCTACTACTAGTAAGAAAAGGAAAAAAGAAAAAGAAAAAAGAAAGAAAGAGGTGTGTGTGTGTGTATGTGTATGTGTGTGATGGGGGCAACTATGGGCTGTAAAGCAGTAGAATTGGGTTGTCTGGTACTGCTACTGGTAAGGTTGTTAGTTGGAAGGTTTTGTATTATACTTGTATCAGAATCAATTTACTATTTGCCCCCTTCTTCTTTTTTAACTTCTTTAATAACAGTCCTTTTTTTTATAGTTAAAATCATGTTAAAAGTTGGGATAATATTGGTGAGGTCATCCAAGTATTCAATTTATTATCCAACTATTTAGATAATTTTATAGAGAACCCAACTTTGTATTCGTTTTTACTTATACCAACTTCGTCCTAATTAGTACCGAAAAATTATACAATTACAAAAATGAACCTAATTGTAACAAATTAAGATGATACAACAAATTAAATGCAAAGTAATAATTTTACCTTTCTTTTTATGGGCATCTTTGTTTTGCTAAAATTTGATTTAGAAAGCAAATTTAATTGTTTTATTTAAAGTTGTTAAAAGTTAGATTCATTTTTATAATAATGTATATTTTCAGTATAAATTTAGTCGGAACTGATATAAATGAAATATAAATCAAGATCGACTAACTTACATGAAAGAAGTGAAACACAACTGCTTGGACATTTGAAAGTGGACCACGAAGAAGAAGAGTAAATGATGAAGGAGGTAGACCATATATATATGAAGAACATTTTGGAGTCATCGTCGGATGTTGGAGTAAGTGCGAGCGAAAACAATCATTTCCTTTTTGCCATGTATCATGATAGTCATTAGGTTTGGCCAATTGGTTTACCGTATGGCTCTTCGTAACCAATATTAGAAATTTGGCAAGGCTTATGTCGCCCATTATTCATTTTGTTACTTTTTTTTATTAACTGTGTGGTTGTGAATAAAATTTAGGTTTAATAATAGGATTATTGAAGTACGAAGTTCATGTAAAATAATGTTTTAAAGAAATTAAAATATTTTAGAAGATAGATTTTGAAATTCTCTCGGTAGTATGTTTTACAATGACAATAAATTAAAAAGTCAAGGTCAATATTTTGACAACAATTAACTTTAAAATGATCAATATTTCACTCATGGACTGTTAGATGTTGCCATTTCAGGTCTTAAAAGTAAAAAAAGGATTTGAAGGTCCTAAATATGTGACATAGATGTGAATCTACAAATACTACAACATATATATATTACTAGTTTCTGACCCGTGAAAAATCACGGGTTGTCGTCAAACGTAACTTTTATACAATAGAAATATGTTTTTTTATATAATATGAGGAGGTTTTGATAAAAGAATGTAAATTCATTATACTTATAATATTCATTTTATATATCTATGAATTATTGTATCTCGAACATTTTTAAGCTCCCTAAACCCTTTATTTTATGTCAAATGCATTCATTAAGAGTTTACTGAATCATTTGACATTAAATGTGAAATAAACTCGAATATAACCAATTTTAATTCAATTCACCTATATATAAAATATAACATTCATTTATATTAATCAATTTAGATATGCAAGTATATTTAAACTCTACGAAGATATAGTTTTTAATCTATATCATCAAATTAAACTTTTAAATTGGTTAGAAAGTCAACCCAAACCGATAGGTTTATTGAAAAAGGTATCTATATACGACTACAACCAATGTATTTCATATCGAATTCGTATGTTTCTTAAATTGTGGCCTGCACATTTTATATTGTGGAAGTTGGAGGGCTTCTATTAGCATACGACATGATTTTGATACCTTCCAGCTAAGCAAATAATACCACCT
Organism: Calendula officinalis; assembly: GCA_963853835.1. Lineage (NCBI taxonomy): Eukaryota > Viridiplantae > Streptophyta > Magnoliopsida > Asterales > Asteraceae > Calendula > Calendula officinalis. The sequence goes on from OY970827.1 coordinate 13,781,141, forward strand.
CATTATCAGTTTATGTTTATCATTTTAAGTTTCACCATCAACCCCTCAGACTTTGATTTTCATCAATTCACACCATTGAGCTATTACATCTTGCTTATTAGTTTCAGCCCTTGTATCTTTTTCATAGCTGAAAAGGTTCCACTCAAATTTGGCTACTTAAGTTGTTCTACATTGGCGTGTTAAAAAATTGTGAAGGTTTGGCACATAATTATTTTTTAAGTTAAATTGTCCAAAAATAAACCTAGTAAGGTCAAAAATACCACAAAAAAAAAAAAATCACTTTAAAATCTCCACAAAATAGAGTGTGCGACATTTGTGACTTAATACAAAATTTGACAAACATCATTTGCTCGCACAAAAAGATGGTCTCGCCGTACATCAGTCGCACAAAAAAAAAAGACATCTGAGTGGCACAAATATATTTTATTGAAAAAAACGTCTAATAATCATCATATTACTTGGCTTTATATAGTAACTTTGTAATAAATTTTTACATATTAACTTGCGGTGTAGTTAGAATTTTGACTTTAAAAATAAGGTTTTTCAACTCTTACATCGATATTGATTCGAGCAAGTTATCTTCCAAGTATAATGTTCCCTTGGTGTTCAAATCGTTAAACTCTCGTTCACAGTGATCAATCAAGTAAAACTTGCATCCATCATGATTAATTAATATTAAATGCGAAATTTGTTGATTGTGCTACAAATTAGGTTACAATTGTAAGAAGATAACTTCAACACTCTTCGATTTTAATCAATGCACCTAAGGCGGGTCTTAAAATTGATCCTTAAAAGGGATCGTGTTAAATCAACACACCTAAAAAACGATGATTTAGATAGAATAGATCCTAAATTGAACAAATCCTATGCGATTTACGCCGAACAAACTCTACTCCAAATGATTTTACCAACACGTCCACCACCGTGTTATGTTTTAAATCAGGTAAATGTTCTGACCGGAAACGAATTTGGTAAAATCGACCATAGATTTGTTTCCAAGCATGCAAATTGAATTCAAATCTAGCTAATTGAATGGATTGTTTTTGTGTGTGCTTGTGATTTTAGGTTGCCAAAAGTGTGATAGTGCTTGTGATATTTGGTTTTAAAAATAAAATAAAAAAGAAAGATTTTAACGGTCAAAAATTCGAAAAAACTGATGCTCCTCAGCGCCATTCGCTTCGCGCTATCTTGTCCCGGTGTGGTGGCGGCGCCAAACCAAGGTGCCACAGGGATGGTGTGACCTAGGGGTGTTAACGAGTCGAGCTTTTAACGGGCTACTCGAGATCGAGCTCGTTTATATCGAGCTCGAGCCTATACTAATTCGATCTCGAGTCGAGCTCGAACATAAAACAAGAATCGATTAATCTCACGAGCCGAGCATAATAATTTAATACTCGACTCGGCTCGTTCGATAACTCGTTTAATCTCGAGCCGAACGAGCCAGACGATCTTAACGAGTCGATCCTAACGAGCCGAACAAGTCTTTTATACAATAAGTACAAGTGTTGATACAATAAGTACAAGAATATAGATATACATTATTACAGGGGTGTTAACGAGTCGAGTAATTAACGAGCTTTGCGAGCTTGTAATTTAGTTATTTTCAAAAAATATGGAATCATAAACGAGTATCGAGCCCGAGCCTGAACACTATATAAATATTCGAGCTCGAGCTCGAGCACAATTTTAAAAGCTTATTCGAGCTCGAGCCGAGTAATTACTAAACGAGCCGAGTCCAAATTTCCTGATATTCGACTCGACTCGAATCGTTAACACCCCTAGTGTGACCCTCTTGCCTAGGACAAAATCATGAAAAAGAAAATATATATACAAAATCATAGAATTTAAAAGATTATGGACAAATTCTATAGTTTACTCTTTTTATAAATAAAATGTTGCAAAACAATTAGCTAACTGAAGTTATTATTAAACAGAGTTGAAACTTTTAAAAATAAAAATTATCATAATAACCTTAAATAATTACATTGTAACCATGTTTTCCTTATATGTCATTTCATATTACAGCTCCAAAAGCACATGTTAACAAATAACATCTCCATATAACTGAAGTTATTATTAAACAGAGTTGAAACTTTTAAAAATATAAAAATTATCATAATAACCTTAAATAATTACATTGTAACCATGTTTTCCTTATATGTCATTTCATATTACAGCTCCAAAAGCACATGTTAACAAATAAAATCTCCATATTCCATGCGAAAAAATAAAAGTCTTAGTTTTCAATTTAAGTTTAAGATAATATAGCTAGTTTTGCCAAGTATATCCTAAAATTTTGAATAAAATGCATAATATTGTAATTATAATACGTACATATTTATTTATTTTTGAAATTATACTAATATACTCCAACTCCCACATGATTAAGACTTAAGAGTGCGTTAGATTCTGTCACCCACCTCTATTTATTCGAGGTTTGGAATTATTCAAACCATTTATATATTAATTTACAAAATTAAAATGCTAAGGAAGTTGTTGGCAGGGAGACTGGGAGAGGTTATATTCTTTACTTTAATGATTGAGTGTATTACAAAAATATTATCTTCCAAGTGCGAAACTCATTACATAATCTTCTGGAATTTAATATATGCCTCAACTATTTTAAATAAAGTAAAGGTAACATAAACAATAGCAAATACGTAATAGTTTGTTTATATAATTTTATGAAAGGAAACAATACATGTTTTTTGTAAGTAAAAAAATAAAGATAATTAATAGAAAAGGACAAATATGCCTAACTAAAATAATGATAACAAAGTTAATTATAGCATCCTAAATTATTCAGTTAAGGTATTTATTGGAAAAAAAATCCAAATTATCGTATGTATGTGTGAAAAATTACTAAGCTTAAAGTTCTAACAAGTGAAAATTGAGAACTTTATATTTTTTCTAGTAAATGTTACTTACATAGTTTTAAGATAGTATATTCTCAGTGGCAAAACTTCAACTTGTTTATTTAAGAGGGTGTTTGGGAAACTTTTAAAAAATAACTTATTGACTTATTGTCTTCTCAAGAAGCTAATAAGTTAATAAGTTGTTTGGGAAAACACATCAAAAAGGAGTTTTCAAGATATAAGTTCCCCCTTACTTTTCAAAACAGCTTTTCAAAAAGTCAATAAGCTAATAAGCACTTTTTAAAAAACACATCCAAACATGCCCTAAGTAGGGCCATATATAACAGAAAGATGGAAGGAAAACAAAACGAAATCAACTACTGTAGTAGACATCATTTAAGCAAAAATAAATATTTTTTGTATATATAGAAGATAGAAGACCATCACTAAGGTAGTCTAGTGTGTATGTACCAAGACCTCATTACAAGAGATATTAAGTTCAAACATCTGGCAGAATTTTAGGGTGGGTAGAGAAGGGTTAGGAAACGCCTACAAAAATATCTTGATTAGGTCATGTACATCTGATACAAATTAGACCGGTAATTCCCGAATAATCTAAGTAGAAAAATTGCATTTGTTATTCATTTGTATTAAAGGTAGAAAAGTTTGAGAGGCAAAAATCAAAAGTAAAATGATAAAAATAAAAAACCTATTCTGTTAAATTCTCTTTCAACTTGACATCCGAATCCAAGTAACATACAAAACAACAATACGGCGCCGAAAGGAAATGTAGCCAATATACGTTGGTTCAGTAATGGATGTGTAATTAAGCTGATATGTACGAAATAGGATGATTTGCAAAATTAAACATAGTAAAATTCAAAATTCTTAAAAGACACTTTACTTTTGAATCTTCCAAAAATAAATTGTGCGACCGAGCGGCCTGTGCAACTCCACACAAAATTTGACAGATGTCATCTAGTCGCACAAAAAATTATCAGATCGCACAAAAATAATCTGGTCGTACATCATTCGCATAAAAAATAGTCTGATCGCACAAAAAAACAACCGGGTCACACAAGTCGTACAAATAAATCAAGTCGGACAATATTTTATTTTGGAAAAATTTGAGTTCGTAAGTTGTCTTTAAGAAAATGAATGCATTTTTGGTCTATTTTGATCATTATTTTATGAAATATCATTTGCTGCAAAACGAGGATCGAGAAAAAGCTCATTATAATAAAAGATTTAATTACATAAAACATTAAGAGTTAATTGTAAGAATGGTCTATGTGGTTTGGCTAAATTGCACGTTTGGTCATTGTGTTTTAAAAAGTGCAGGCGCGGTAACCATGGTTTGCATTTTTGTGCACTCGTGGTCCCTCCGCCCTAACGCTGTTAGATTGTCTCTGTTAATTGAGGCATGTGCTTCTCACATGAGGGCAATTTAGTCATATTGCATCTAGTCCCACCTGCTCTTCTTCCTCCCTCTTTCCTCAAATTAAAACTAAGAGCATCTCCAACTCACCTCTATCAACCCCTCTATCTCTATATTTGAAGTTTTTTCTCCTCCAACCCACCTCTATCTCTCACTCTAAATATAGAGTGAGAGAAAAACTTCCTCTATATTTGAAGTGAGAGAATGCACACTCTATCAATGGACCCCACCACTTCTATTTAATTATGTAATATTTATATTTCTACTTAATTGATTTTGTTTTATATTTGCCAGTCAACAATCCATCCAATGTATAGAGTTTATGAGTCTCATTAGTTTTAAAGGGATGAATAGAGTTTATGGTTGCAGTTGAAGTTTTGTTTAGAGTTAATGGGCCCATTAATTATAGAGATAGAATGACTTGAATAGAGTTTATGGTTGGAGATGCTCTAAACCCCTCTCCACGTACTAACGTGTTCTTCTTCTTTTGCATATTTCCCCAAATTAAAACTAAACTTCGGCGACATTTTCAGAATCTGGTCTACCACAACCAGTAGCTTCATGCGGAAGACACAATCGATGTCGTGATGAAGAATCGGGTCGCCGTCCTAGATTCAGAACCGGGGCGCCGGCCTCCGTCTGTTGTCTGCCTACGCCTGTCGCCGGAAAAACGAATGGAAAAAAGAACGAGGATTTAAACCAACGCAAAAACTTCAGAAATTTCTTAAACGAGATTACAAATGGGGATTTAATCAAGAAATTGATAGTTTCGTTTTTGTTCGAGAATGAACGGGCCAGCTTATTTGAAATTGATTTAATAAAGGAAAGAAATTACAAATGGTGGTTTAATTTTTAATTGATTTTTTTTTCTTTTTGTAAAATGAACGGGGCTTATTAGAGATGGTGCTTCCAATCTTCCGGCTAGAAATTTAGGTTTCAGATCCCATTCGTTTAAATCCTGAAAGTTTTGTGTTAGTGTGTGTGAACAGGGGAACAGAAGGATTGGGTTTTAGTGGGACTAAGTAAGTGAAATGAACAAATTGCCCTCATGTGAGGGGCACATGCCTCAACTAACAGAGATAATCTAACAGCGTTAGGGTGGAGGGACCACGAGTGCACAAAAATGCAAACCATGTGTACCGCGTCTGTACTTTTTGAAGCACAGGGACGAAACGTGCAATTTGACTAAACCACAGGGATCATTCTTGCAATTAACTCAAACATTAATTATAGGATGTTGTTTGAAGATTTATCTTGACTTGATCGACTGGTACATATTTTTCGTCATTGCCATTGCTCACACCATCCGAATGAAGAGAAATTAAATCAAGATCAGATACATTTAACACCAACTGCTTCTTCATTCCACATGCATGCTTCCATGGAATCCTCTTACCAATTAACTTACAGTTACCACCACCTTATATAAGTCATATACACCCTAACGATCATTTTGGATTAGCTAAGATTAATTAGCCTAATAACCCTTTACAGGTAATTAATTTACTACTCTCGATGTCACCACTCAAAACCTTAACATTTGTAGGACAACTCCCAATTACAATCACGTGGATAGTGATTATGTGCAACATCAATAGTCTTAGTGGTGGTACTTTAGTGGCAGTTGCGCAACAACTACCACCAGCAGAAGAAGGAATTGGAGGTTTGTTCGGTGGTGGTGGAAATAGGGCTCAACAAATAATGCAATGTTTCACAGGATGTGGTCAAGAAATTGTCGGCTGTGGTGTCACTTGCACCATTGGATCATCTCAAAGTATCCAACCGTGTTTTATGGATTGTGGTCTCTCTAACTTTGTGTGCATGCAAGGTTGCTTCCAACCCCCGGAGGACAACCCAACTCCCAGCCCTAGTCCAAACCCTAGCCCCAACCCCATCCCAAGCCCAAACCCAAGCTCGATCCCAAGCCCGAACCCCACCCCTAGCTCTACCCCCAACCTTGACCCTACATCCTTTAATTAATCGGTCACCTCATATATAAAGAATTAATGGTACATCTTCCCATATGATTACAAGAATCATCCAATAATTACACCCGTGTCATACACAATTTAACTAATAGCAGTGTGTAGGTTGTTACATTTGTACTTCCTAGTTCGGTTTAATATGGATGCAAGTATTCATTTTTATGTGCTAATTTAGTGACAATATTCGAAAACTTGTCACTAGCATCTTGAAAATGAATTTTGTTTTTTCCGTCATTAACAAGGTCTGAAATGAAATAATATTTGATATTAGTATGCTTGCTCTTCCATGATAAGCTAATTAAGAAAACACACCCATGATCATGATTTGAAGAAGCTTGAATTCTTTCGATATACGGAATAACTAGCAATTATATAGCTTGACTAGGTGCAAAATTAAGATACAACTAGGTCTATTATTTCTATATATAACTAACATGCAATTATACATACTCCATTCGTTTAAAAGATGCAACTTGTCACACAGTAATTTCTGCGGCTAACCATGCATATCATCATCATCATCATCATCATCATCATAATATGTTTAAAATCATATGTTTTGCTAAAATATACGGTGGAGCATATGATAGCAAATGCTAAATGTTTGTTTTGTCATTGTATTACATTCTAGACACTTCGTTTCTCAATTTTAACAATGATACAGTATTGCACCAAAAAAATGGTTCTTTAATGTTAAATTACATGAATTATGGAAGATTGGTTCAATTAAAACACATTCTAACAAAACTCTAAAAATATATACCATCTCCCGGCAAAAAGAAGTTCCAACAATCATTAACTTATTTGTTTAATTAACTCTGTCCATTTTCCTCGTAACTCCAATAACTACTTTACATTTTTAAAACTCCATTTCCATGATTTATAAGAGATGTGATTTATATATCATAATAACTACTTAATACAATACATTATGAAGACTCGAGACTTAAGTACAATTTAAAAGTGGACTCTAGATAAATTTGAATCAACCACAAAAATTGACAAAAGAAAAATATTGACTAGTATTTTCAAAACAAAATGCAGAGTAAAATAACAATACTAAAATTGTTCAACAGAAAGACCATATTTTAAAGGGTTGATATGTTTTTAACTATTATTAAGATTATCATTAATATTACCGGTCAACTTTTCATACGGAGTATAAAATATAATATTTCCTTTTATTTTAAAGTAAAATTAGGTTCTTTAATAGGCCTGACTACTTTTTATATGTGTAGACATGACAATAGGCTAGAAAATAATCGTGATATGAGGATATCGACTTGGTGGGTAATCCGTAAAATTTTAAAATGGTGAAAATATGTACCTGCCGGCGGGTGCCGGCTATGCATCATTCATCGCAGGTAAAATCAACCTATGAACTTGAGAAATCCGTTTCATTTAATATTATTTATTATTATTTACCACTCCATCCGTCTCATAAAAAAAATTTACATTTTATTTGGGCACAATTTTTTTGGATATAGTTATTGATGGAGTCTTTTGTAATACTTTTGATTAAAATATAAGGTTAGATTAGAGAGAGAAAATATTTTATTGGTGGAATGATTGGTAATAATATTAAAAAGTATTTTATTAGGTCACCCGAGTTGCGTTCAAGGAAGTCTATCATTTTTACGAAGTCCCAAGGAACAAATCTCAACCATTGATCAATAAGATCGAATGGTCAAGATTAATCACATATATTATACATGGAGGGGTATTTTGGTCATTTTATAAAATAAAATATTTTTTTATTTTTTTATTTTTTATTTGTTATTTTTTTTATTTTCTTAAAAAAGATTATTAGTTTTTCATTAATAACAAAAATGTGATTGTATAAAGAATCATATGTGATTGTATACTGAATCACATGTGATTGTGTACGGAATCACATGTGATTGAACTAAAACATCAATAAGATTAAATATACAATCACATGTGATTTTACATTAAAATCACATGTGATTAAGTACTACACGTAATTATTAAATAAATATAATTTTTTAATTAAAAAAATAAAAAATAAATAAAAAAATTAAAAATTAAAAATATAAAATAAAAAAAAATGAAATTTTTTTAAGTGCCAAATGACCAAATTACCCCTTCATGTATAATGTGATTAATCTTGACCATTAGATCATTGATCAATGGTTGAGATTTGTTCCTCGGGACTTTGTAAAAATGATGGACCTCTTTGAACGTTTCTCAAGGTGACCCCCCAAATTTGAGAAATGTAAATTTTTTCGTGAGACAAAATTTTAGTGAGAAATGTAAACTTTTTTATAGAACGGAGGAAGTATTTACTAAGGTGACAATTCATGACGTGTTTAAGTTGACATATTGGTTGGTTCACATACTCAACTAAAGATCTAACCCATTTAATTAATTATGTTGAAAAGTTCAACTTTAACTTGTATTAACCTGTTTACTTTAATATTCAGAATTAACAGAAGCAATATAAATGGAATAGGTATTAATTTCTCCACCATGTAAACAATAATGAAGTAAAATCTAATGGAATCAAAAAGCAACCATTCATCATTTTCCTTTACAACCTAACCGTTGAGCAACGGAATACAACACCCGGCTACAAAATTCAAATATCCCACCAACTAACAAAAGCAAAAGTTACATTTACCTTTTTAAGTACCCTTTTCCCTTATAAACCCATCCAACCCTCATACCCACATTACCTTCAATTCTCCCATTTGTTACTGATTTATCACAAATGGGTTGTTGCATTAGCAAATGCAAATCAAAGAGAAAACCCAATAGCAACCCAAATGTTCAAGACAAGCTAGTGATCTCTCAATCTCCACCACCATCACCCCCACCATCACCATCACCGCCACGAAAACGAAAAACCGTCCAATCTCCGCCTTCGGTAACCTCGACTTCATTTACATGTTCTACCCAAAGTAGTACTTGTGGTTCGTCTTCATTGTCATCTGCCTCCTCAGTTGCATTCTCCAAAGTAGACCGCTCTTTTTCCAACGACTTTCTACAATCTTGTGCTTTGGAGAACCCTCAAATAATTGATTTGAATCCAGTAAAAAAGATCCAAGAAGTGAAGCATTTGGGTCACGGGAGCACACAGAAACGGGCCCGTGCGGGCTCTCCAAATCTTACTCGACAAAAAAGCTTTAGAGTAGAGAAAGAAAGATTGTCGAATAATATTGTGAATGGGAGAACAACTATGAGATCATCACCTTCTCCTAGTAGAAGATTTAATGGATATACAAATAACTATCAAAGACAGCCAATGGTGTTCTCAATGAACACAAATAATGAGAGTAAACTCACGATAAAAACGAATTCTCGGCCCGCAAGTCCGTATCGTAACGTGATTAATAAAGAGAGGCCCGTGTATTTGAAGAAAAAGGAGACATTTGGGTATGAAGTTGGGTCAAAAGTAGAAGGTATTGGAGTTGGGGAAGTGTTGTCTAAAATGGATTATTCCGGGCCTATTGCTATGGAAGATCTTGATAATCCTCACATAGCTTTGGATTGCTTTATTTTTCTATGAAAACTAAACATTAATTCAATGTTCATAGGGGATTTTTTTTCTTCTGATTTTTGGGTGTTTTTTTTTTTGATTCATTGTTGTTAAATATTTGTTAACGAGTGAATTAGATATATAGAAGGTACTTGTTACAATTGTAAGCATTAAGAAATAAGAACTTATTTAAATTTACGCACTTATAATTATAGAAAAATATGTTTGTAATTAGGGGTGAGCAGAAAAAGCGGGTAACCGGAATTGGAACCGGAACCACTTTGGAACCGCCGGTTCCGGTTCCTAAAATTATGGAACCGCCCTAAGAGGTTCCGGTTCCCGTTCCGGTTCTCAAAATTTAGGAACCGGTAACCGGTGGATAACCGGAACCGGTGATTATTCGGTCTATTTTTGTTAAAATATTATATATTTGAGAAATTTAATGTCCAACTTTAATTATATGATAAATTTTGTGTAATTTTGAATGAGTTTAGTCATTAATTAGTCTAAATATAGCGTTCTAACAATATAATAATTAGACAATCATATGTTTAAGTGTTTGAAATTTATGATTATTCAAAGATTAGTAGATAAAATGACAAAAAATGATTAATATTTAAGCTTTGCATCTTATTTTAATTTTACGATTTTAGAGACAGGGTAACCGGAACCGGAACCGGAACCGGAGGTTCCGGTTCCGGTTCCGAAAATTGAGGAACCTGTACAAGAGGTTCCGGTTCCGGTTCCGGTCGGAACCGGCGGGTACCCTGCTATGCTCACCCCTATTTGTAATTACAAAAGTGTACAAATATAAAAGTTGTATAGAGTTACAAGTACATAAATCAATTGTTATACCAAAATTCTTCGGTCAACAGGATCGAAGCTAGCATGAGTAGATTGATAGTGACAAATTGATCATATTCAAACTTAAGAAATAGAATAACTGAATAACAGTAAATTTAGCATGATTTTGAATTTTAAGTACCAAATTACTCATGTCAAAACCTACGAGTTTTGCATATTGTTAGAGCAAATCACAGATCAACTTAGTACTGATGCTGCAGTTAGTGATAATTATGTTTATTACTGATGGGGCAGAAACATTTACTACTGATGAAGTTGATGCTGGTGTTCTATATAACTTAGTTACTACTGATCACCAAGTTTACTACTGATGGTACTTATTTACTACTGGTGATTGGTTTTACTACTGATACGCGTTTATGGAACATATCAAGTCCGAGATCTTCGCAGAGATAGTTATAGAATGTAAATCAATGTATATCGTTTATAATTAGATGTAAATCATATCCTAGAATAACTAGGGTAAATAGTTTAGCTTCAAGGACTATTATATATAGTTCCTTACGAATTGTAAACGTACGTGTGTATTGTTAACTTGATAATATACATTGAAGCTTTTTGTGAATCTGTGTTCTTAATATTCTTACATATTGTTCTTACAGTTCATCGTTCTTAATACATTGATATAGTGTTGATCCGCTGCAACTTCTATTATCAATTAGATCTAAGGTGTTTATTAACTTGTTTATAGTTAATCGATCCTGACAAGTGGTATCAGAGCGTATTGGTTCTAGATCTACTATTTGTTAAGAACAACAAAAAGTTTTAATCTTTAAAACACACATTATTTATCATGACTGATAATAATGAAAGCACTCAGGCCAACAAAATTCCTATACTCACACCCAATAACTTTGGGATGTGGAAGAATCGTATTAAGCAATACATGCTTATTACAGATTATTCCATGTGGGAAGTCGTTTGTGAAGGAAACAAAACTGGTCAAATTCAAGCAAGTAGCTCTGCAACTGAGGCAGACAAACTTAAATGTGAGAAGGAGAAGAAAGATAAAGGCATCGAACTCAAAACTCTAAGCACTCTCTTACTGGCCATTCCTAATGATTATCAACATCTCTTTGTTGAATATGATGATGCAAAAATACTATGGGAAGCACTGGAGAAGAGATTTGTTGGGACAAAGAGCACCAAGAGGAATATGAAGTCTGTTCTCAAACAAGACTTTGAAAATTTCAAAGGAAAGCCCAATGAAACACTCACTCAAGTGTTTGACAGATTCAACAAACTAATTGGTGAACTCAACCAAGTTGGTGTAAAGATGGATCAAGAGGATGTCAACATGAAGTTTCTAAGGTCTCTTAGTGAAGAATGGGCCATGTACACAGTGGTGTACAGACAAAGAGATGCTTTAGAAGAAAAGGAGTTAGATGAACTCTATAATGATCTCAGAGTGTTTGAAACTGAGGTAAATCACAAAAACCCTTCTATTTCTTCTAACAATGCTGCTTTTGTGTCTAGTACAGGTCAAGGACAAGAAACCTCCGCAGGAAAGGCTGCAGATTCTGAGGATACTGCAAGAGAATCCTTCTTCACTAGTCATGTGCATACTGCATTGATTAGTGATGACTTGGAACAACTGAATCCAGATGATCTTGAGGAGATGGATCTTAAATGGCAGATGGCTATGCTGAGCCTAAGGACCAAAAGATTCCTAAAAAGAACTGGAAGGACAAGCCTCAATTTCAACAAAGGTGACAAAGCAGGATTTGACAAAACTAAAGTCAAATGTTACAACTGTAACAACCTTGGTCACTTTGCAAAAGAATGTCCTCAACCAGACAAAAGATCAAAATCAACTGCTCTTGTGTCACAACAAGGACAAGGATATGACTGGAGCTTCCAAGCAGAAGAGCATGCTCAAAATCAAGCTCTCATGGCCTTTACTGACAACAAAACTGAGGTAAAATCTAAACCTTGTACTCCTGAATGTGCTAAAATTATTAAAAATCTAGAAAAAGAAAACAATAAATTAAATGAAGATTTAGCAAAAGCAATCAGAAGAAATTATGAGTTTGATGGGGTGATTGCTGATCAAGAACATCAAATAAAGGTGTACAAGATGATTGATCAACGGATCAAGGAAGAATTGCTTCAAGCTGTGGATGAGAAAGAGTTTTATGAAACAAAAAATAATGAACTAACAAGTAAAATAGAAGAATGTCAACTTGAAATTGAACAAAATAAATTAACAATTAAAAAGTTTGAAAGAAGCACTAAAATTCTTGATGAATTAACTAATAATCAAACTACAGAAAAGGTTGTTCATGGGGTGGGATATCATGCTGTACCACCTCCATATAAAATCATTCCACCTCTTAAAAACAGTTCAGAAAGAATCATTAATGAATTAAAAACTGAAAATCAAACTGAATCATCTAATGAAACATCTGAATCAAATAATTCTTCTGATGATGAACAATCAATTGAATTTACTATATCTCAAAGTGAATCACCAAAATCAATTGATACAAGTTTTCACACAGCTCAAAGTCCAAATGAATCTCCCAAATATAATGCAGATAATGTACCAAAAATTTTAACAAGGGGGAATGAAAGAAATAAAACACAACTCTTAGACCAAAGAATACCTGAAGGTGCTAAAAATAAGAAACTAAGATGTGTTATATGCAATAAAATGAACCATTTAGCAAAGGATTGTCACTACAATCCAATAAACTGCAAAGAGTTAAAAGAATTTAAAGTTCTTAAAGAAAATGCTAAAACTCAAAAGTTAAAAGTTACTACTGGTCATTCAGTAGTAAATAAAATTAAAAATCCAATTGTTGAAGATCCAAGATTTGGAAGAAGTAAACCAAGGTTTGTTCAAAACAGAAGAACTGGAAGCCCAAAGAACAGCAATTACTTCAAAAATAATGGAAAATCCAATCAAAATAAACAATATTTTAAATTTTCCAACACCAGTAGAAACTCTAACAAATTTACTACTGGTGTTAACCCTAATTATAATGCTGTATGGTACCAGTACAAGAATACTACTGGTAATAACCCTAATTTCAAAAATACTACTGCTCCCAAAACAAATTTCAAAAACACTACTGGTGTTAACTCTAAAAACACTACTGGTCTTTCTAAACATGGTAAGTACCCAAATACTACTGGTCCATCAGTAGTAAAGTATTCAAAAGCTAAAAACAATGGGTATAAACCAAGATCAGTAGGAAATTCTCACACCAGTAATAACTACAAAAGGAAAGTAGTAAAACAAAATACCAGTAATAAACAAGTATGGGTACCAAAAGTCTTCAAAGTTAAATCCCCAAAAGCTCATTTCTCAAAGGATGAACCCAAGACATATAAAGCTTGGGTTCCCAAACTTAACTAATCCTTTACTCACTTGTGCAGAGCATTCAGATCCCAGAAGAAGGAAGAACATGGCATATTGATAGTGGATGCTCAAGGCACATGACTGGAAATCTACAAATTCTTAAAGATTTCAAGTTATTTGATGGAGGATATGTGGCATTTGGTGAGAATCCCCAGGGAGGTAAGATTACAGGTAAAGGTACTGTTACTAATGGAAAAATTACCTTTGATAATGTATTTTATGTAGCTGAACTAAAATACAATCTTGTCAGTGTGTCTCAAGTTTGTGATAAAAAGAACAAGATTCTGTTCACAGACATTGAGTGCATCATTCTTTCTCCTGAGTTTATTTTAGATGAAAAATATGTTGTTTTAAGAACCCCAAGGAGAAACAATGTGTATTGCCTGGATATAGGGGGAGAACTCATTTCTACAAATGAGGTCAACTGTTTTATATCCAAGGCAAACACCACTGAATCAGAACTTTGGCATAGAAGGATGTGTCACACAAATTTTAAAAACATGAATAATTTAGTAAAAAGAAATCTGGTCATTGGACTTCCTCAAAAACAATTCATGTGTGATCATCACTGTGTTGCATGCCTAAAAGGTAAACAACACAAGACTTCTCATAAGTCCAAAACTGTGAACTCTATTTCTGTTCCTTTACAGCTCTTACATATGGACCTTTTTGGACCTACAAATGTAATGAGTATTGGAAAGAAACAATATTGTCTTGTTATTACTGATGACTTTTCCAGATATACATGGGTTTTCTTTCTCAGGACAAAGGATGAAACAAGTGAACTCATAAAGAACTTAATTGTTAAACTGGAAAACACATCTGATCAAAAAGTGAAAGCCATAAGATGTGATAATGGCACAGAATTTAAAAATACTAACTTAATTAACTTTTGTGATCTTAAAGGTATTGACAGACAATACAGCTCACCTAGAACTCCACAACAAAATGGTGTAGCTGAAAGAAGGAATAGAACCATCATTGAAGCAGCAAGATCAATGCTTGCAGACTCAAAATTACCAATTACTTTTTGGGCAGAAGCTGTTAATACTGCTTGTTATGTTCAAAACAGAGTATTAATAGTGAAGCCACACTTTAAAACACCATATGAACTTTTCAATAAAAGAAAACCTTCTATAAGTTTCTTAAAATCATTTGGTTGTCCTTGTACTATTTTGATTACAAGAGAACAAATTGGTAAGTTTGACTGCAAAGCTGATGATGGAATCTTTGTGGGATACTCTACTCAAAGCAAATCATACAGAGTATTCAACAAAAGACTAAGGATAATTGAAGAAAGCATCAATGTATCCTTTAATGAAAATGTACCTAATGAACAAGGAAATGGTCCAGATTGGCTATTTGACATAGACAATCTAACCAAATCCTTTAATTTTAATATGAATTTCAATGCAGGTAATTCAAATTGTCTTAATCAAAAGGAAGGAACATCATCTGTTTATACTGGTCAAGAAAAGATGAGATACATAGTTGTTGATACTGCTCCCATAGTTAATACTGATGTCAGTAAGAACTCAAATATTGAAAGCAGTAGTAACTCTGAGAATGAGGTCAGTAGTAATTCCATTACTACTGGTACCAGTAATAGTACTGAAAATACTACTGGTCCCAACTATAACCTAGATTCTCAAGATACTACTGATACCAGTAACAACTTCAATACTACTGATCTCAATGAAGATGATAGCAGTAGTAACTCTGACCAAGATAATGATGAACCAAATACTAATGACAATGAAGGATCTCAAGAAGAACAACTACCTGAGGCAAATGAGTCCAACCTTGAAAATCAACTAGTGGTGGATAAAGCTACAACAACAAGGACTCAAAAGAACCATCCTTTAGACCTTGTTCTAAGTGATGTTAACTCACCACTTCAAACAAGAAGCAAATTAAACAAAAGTTTAACTGCAAATATGTGTAATATAAGCTTAATTGCTAATGAATGTATGTATGAATGCTTTCTGTCTCAGGATGAACCAAAGAAGATCCAACAAGCAATGAAGGACTCAAACTGGATTGAGGCAATGCAAGAGGAACTCCTTCAATTTAAATTACAAGCTGTTTGGACACTTGTACCTCTACCCAAAGGAAAAAGAGCCATTGGAACAAGATGGATCTTTAGAAACAAGAAAGATGAAAGAGGTATAGTGATCAAGAATAAAGCCAGACTTGTAGCCCAAGGATACACTCAAGAAGAAGGTATAGACTATGATGAAGTATATGCTCCTGTTGCCAGAATTGAAGCAATAAGAATATTCCTAGCATATGCTTCATTCAAAAGGTTTAAAGTCTATCAAATGGATGTGAAGAGTGCTTTCCTGTATGGGAAGATTGAAGAAGAAGTTTATGTTTGCCAACCTCCAGGATTTGAAGATCCAAAACATGGTGATTATGTGTTTAAATTGGATAAAGCTCTATATGGCCTACATCAGGCACCAAGAGCATGGTACGACACACTATCATCATACTTATTAAAGAACAATTTCAAAAGAGGAGCCATTGATAAAACATTGTTTACAAAGAAAGTCAAAGATGATATACTACTGGTACAAATCTATGTAGATGATATCATCTTTGGTTCAACCAATGATACATTGTGCAAAGAATTTGAAGAGCTGATGCAGATTAAATTCAAGATGAGCTCCATGGGTCCAATGAACTTCTTCCTTGGACTCCAAGTCAGTCAAAGAACTGATGGTATTTTGATAAATCAATCAAAATATGTCAAAGACATCTTGGAAAAGTTTGACTTGAAAGACAGTAAAAGTGCTAGTACACCAATGGAAACACACAAACACCTACATCCTGATGTTGAGGGGGAGGATGTAGATGAACACTTATATAGATCAATGATAGGATCTTTGATGTACTTAACTGCATCAAGACCTGACATTATGTATAGTGTTTGTGTGTGTGCAAGATATCAAGCAAGACCCAAAGAACTACACTTGCAGGCTGTTAAAAGAATATTCAGATACTTGAAAGGCAAACCATCACTAGGTCTATGGTATCCACATGACTCACCCTTTGAACTAATAGCCTATACAGATAGTGACTATGGAGGTGAATGTCAAGATAGAAAGTCCACTACTGGTGGATGTCAATTCTTTGGATCAAGACTAGTGTCATGGCAATGTAAGAAGCAAACAAATGTATCAACATCTACTGCTGAAGCAGAATATGTAGCTGCATCTGCTTGCTGTGCTCAAGTTCTATGGATTCAAAATCAGCTTCTAGACTTTGGTATCTCTATCCTTAAAACTCCTATTTTTATTGATAATCAAAGTGCTATTAGTATTGTGAATAATCCAGTAAAACATTCAAAAACTAAACACATTGAAATAAGATTTCACTTTATAAGAGATTGTAATGAAAAGAAATTAATCAAAGTAGTTAAAATCCATACTGATGATCAATTAGCAGATCTTTTTACAAAAGCATTTGATGTAGGAAGATTCAACTTCTTGGTCAGTAGTATTGGAATGATTTTAATAACTTAAAAATCTCACTTAAAATTATGTGTAAAGTTAGTGTTGTAAAATATTATTTTCTTAAGTGTTTTACTACTAGTATTGCTGTACTACTGGTGTGAAAGTGTATGCACAAAATACTACTGATAGTTCATTACTACTGGTGTATTTTAGGTTTACACGGATACTACTGGTAAGTCAGTACTACTGGTATTCACATATACTACTGGTCTTGTGTGGTAATGGTTACTACTGATGTCTATAATTACTACTGATGTCAAAATCCTTAGTCATTACTGATGTTAGTAGATACTACTGACGTTTTACTACTGATATCTTATTTACTACTGGTCTTTCATAAACACAATTACCAAACTAACCCCCATGAAAATAACCGTTATGTTATGATTCGAAGGCTATTTTCGTAGTTTTGCAGGTTTAATCGAAAGATATAAAAGGCGGCAGATGATTAATTTAGCATTATCTTCACTTCGATTCTCTAAACACCTCTCGATAAACCCTAGTTTACGATCAAAAACTCTTCATCACTAACAAAATTCTTGCAAAAACTCAAAAACAATGGCAACTTTACAAACTCTCGATGTGCAAACCGATCTCAAATACTCAGAATTTCACAACATGGTTGCATTTTTAAAAAATCCCGACGGAACAAAAGATTTCCGTCCAATCGTAAAATTCTTGAGAAATTCGTATATACAGTTTGCCTTAACTGTAAAGCCGAAGGCATATCAACAGCACTTGGTGGATTTCTGGACCAATGCTGAGCGAACAGAAGGAACCACATCATCAATGATAAAATCGAAAGTAGATGGAAAGTACATCACTGTATCTGAACAATCAATCAGACATCATCTACAACTTCATGATGATTCAGGTATGTCTACTCTTCCTAAGGAATACATTGCTGATACTTTAAATAAAATGGGGTATGAAGGCAGACTTAATATTGTAACTTTTCAAAAAGGCCTTCTATCCCCACAATGGAAATTTCTGGTTCATACCATTCAGCATTGTATTTCTCCTAAAAGAAGTACTTGGAATGAGTTTAACAAGGCAATAGCATCTGCTGTTGTATGTTTATGCACAGACCAAGTATTCAATTTTTCTAATATGATTTTTGATGGTATGTTGGGAAATCTTAGTTCTTCTAAATTTTTAATGTATCCCAGATTTCTACAACATATCATAAACTGTGAATTACAAAACTTGTCAACTCCTAAAAACATTTTTGTATTACCTGAGTTGAACAAGAAAGTTTTCTCAAATATGAGAAAACAATTTAAATTTTCAGGGAAGGAAACCCCTTTGTTTCCAAACATGATCAAAGATCAACCCAATATTGGAGAAGGTTCAACCATTGCTACAACCCAAGTTGAACCTCAACCCACTCCATCACCCCCAAATACAGCCCAAACACCACCCCATATAGCCACTCAATCATCAACTCAAACAGAAGTCCTGAATGTGTCCCAGGAACTTGATATAAATCTGCAGAGTGCTACTCTTCACTCTGTAGAAGACCTACCAGACAAAACCAAACATATATCTACAATCTATAAAAGAAAGAAATCTTTAAAGGACACCAGGGGACAAATCGAGTCACACCCCAGGCTCAAAGAGTTGTCCTCCAAGGAGGAGAGAGGACATGAGGGGAGGGCTTTCACTACTGATGCCCCAAAGGTGGGTGCACAGGACAGTGAAAACATCATTAGGACCCAAACCTCGGCAACTTTGAGTGATGACTCTTTTGAGGAATTACTCAAAGGACCCCGGTGCCAAGAAACCACAAGGGGGGGCATCTCTGCTTCTTCTAGGAAGAAGAGAATGTCTAAAAGACCCAATGAATCACCAAGCAGTGATGAGGGCAGATCTGTGGAATTGATGGAAAGGAAGGAAAACCTTAAAACCAATGTACCTGTTAGTAAGCCCGATGATCTTGCTAGATGGAGTGAGGGCAGTATTAAAATCCAACAATTGACGGCTAAAGTGGATTCCTTGGAATCCACTGTACAAGATTGTCTTTATTATCAAACAAATCAAGGAAAAACTATGGCTGCTATGAAAAGAAATGTCAATATCATCAACAAAAGAATGAGACATATGAACTTAGGCTTCATCAACAATCAAAGCTTATCAGAAAATTGAAAAAGAGGATTGATGATAGTGAGGCTCCTCCAGTTGAGCTCACTAAGGGGGAGAAGGATAACATACAGACAATGATTGATGAATCCATTGCAGCAGCAGCTTCCTCCCTCTTGAATTTAAAAGAAACAGAAGTTGATGAAGGCCCAGAGATGATGATTACAGAAGAAGAGCCAATTACTACTGCTCCTACTAAAGAACAAGCTGAAAAAGACATACCAGTAGTAACTCCTACTACTGATATAACAGCAGTAGTAAATGAAGAAAAGGCAGCAAACACTACTGATGACCTATCAGTAGTAATCTCTGAAGACATACCAGTAGTAACTACCTTAGTTACTACTGATGACATTATTGAGCTGCCACCACTACTAGAGCCTACAGTGATACTTCCACCATCTCCAAAAAGAACAACAACAACACAAATGGTGGTAAAAGATATTGATGATGATATCAACTGGTTAGAAGTTGATGAATGCTCCCTGCCTCCACATCCTAAAATACTTCCCATATCTCAGATACACTACTATGGTCCCAAATTTGTTATTGAATCTGAACCAAATATGAAGAAAGACAATTACATAGGAAAGGGAAAAGAAGTTGCTGATGAAGACCAACCCAACAGAGCACAAGGTCATGAAATTGTCAACAAAATCAATTATGCCAAATCAGCCAAACAGGATAGGTGGAAGGTAAAGAGAGCAAAATATTTAAAGAAGGTTGAAGTCTCTCTAGCAAATGAAAACAAAAGATTAGCAGAAAGGGCTAGAATATTGAGACAACCTTTCACAGAAATCAAATTGGCAGATATAGCAGATATATCAAAACTGCCACAATTTCAACAGAAGATCAAATCTAAACAAGTTGCTGAAACAAGAAAGGAATTACAAAGAAGAGAACTGAAAAAATTTAGGCAACTTGAACATGAAACAATAGAACTTCTTGAAGCACAAGTACAAGAATGCAAAGAGCAAAAGGCTGATATGCCAGAACAATTTGCAGAGAAAAAGAAAGAAATGATCACATTCTTAAAATCAAAAGGGTATAACACAAAGGCATTTGGAAGAATGAAGCTGATCAATTTAATTGAAAAGTACTGTGTAGAGAAGAAGAAGGATCTTACTGAGCAAGATAGTAATGAGAAGTACACCACTAAACTTGAACAGATAGACTCCAAAGAAATGAAAGAAAGAAAAACAATATCTGGAGAATCATCTGGTGTATCCTCTCAAACATCAAAGAAAAGAAAGACACTTGCTTCAGAACTTGATCAACCAAATAAAAAATTACAAATGGTTCAAGTTCATGATCTCCCCATTGCTCCCATACAAAATAATCCAATCATCAACTGGAGGTACATAGATGATATGATTGAGATTATAAGAGAAGATAAGGTCACTCAAAGATTCAGAGCTTGGAAACCTTTGGTCATGTCCCTAACCAGAAGTGACATTATTAAGATGTTGATCATTGGTAAACCAAGAATGACTAAGAAGAACTGGAAGAATTCAGCTGCAGGTTATCTTACTGAAATGATTGATGCTGCTTTCTATCCAGAAAATTATCCAGAGAAGTATACAGATTCAGAAAATGTTCAAGCTTGGAATGTGCTACCAACTGTCAACATGTACTTCTTTGAATATACAAGTAAGAAATGTGACTTATTCCTTTATGAGAAAGAGTATCCTCATTCTGAGAAGACTCTCTATCAACTATGGTGCATGAATTTTATTAAACCACATGATGCTGTGATGCTCCAAAACAAATTGAATGAATTTGTTAAAAGAATCAGCAAATATATCATTGCACAAAGGAATAAAAGGAACCAACAGAATTTAGAAGGTGATAAGAAAAGAGCAAAGTTGTTGGAAGAAAAGAAAAAAGAAGAAGTAAATAAGAAACTTGATTGATTAAAGGATAATCAATAAGTTTAGGGGGAGATTGTTAGAGCAAATCACAGATCAACTTAGTACTGATGCTGCAGTTAGTGATAATTATGTTTATTACTGATGGGGCAGAAACATTTACTACTGATGAAGTTGATGCTGGTGTTCTATATAACTTAGTTACTACTGATCACCAAGTTTACTACTGATGGTACTTATTTACTACTGGTGATTGGTTTTACTACTGATACGCGTTTATGGAACATATCAAGTCCGAGATCTTCGCAGAGATAGTTATAGAATGTAAATCAATGTATATCGTTTATAATTAGATGTAAATCATATCCTAGAATAACTAGGGTAAATAGTTTAGCTTCAAGGACTATTATATATAGTTCCTTACGAATTGTAAACGTACGTGTGTATTGTTAACTTGATAATATACATTGAAGCTTTTTGTGAATCTGTGTTCTTAATATTCTTACATATTGTTCTTACAGTTCATCGTTCTTAATACATTGATATAGTGTTGATCCGCTGCAACTTCTATTATCAATTAGATCTAAGGTGTTTATTAACTTGTTTATAGTTAATCGATCCTGACACATATAATAACATTTGCCACGTACGTCCATAAATCCGTCAATGGCAACCTAGTCTCTCATACCCACCAAATGTTAATTTCAACTAAAAGAAAGCTAGCAAGTATTGATTGTCACAAATCCGAAAGATCGGCCCATCTAGACCATCAATTGCAATTGGACTAAAAAGAACAAAAATCAATTGGGCTATTTGGTTATTTAACCCTGGTTTAGTCTCGTAACATTGATGTAATTCTCTTTTCCTTAGCTCTTTGACAGAGCGTTTCTTAATAAAAGTTTGTTTTTTGATAAAAACAAACCCGATGCTCTTTAAACTGCTACAATTGAACTAAACCAAGGAGTAATCAAAAAATGCACTTTCCAGTTCATTTTCAAAAGAAAACTTAATTTTACACATACAACCTTCATCACTCTTACATATTGATTTTCACATGAAAAATAATTCATGTTGCATACATATGCCATATGGCACGACAACAATACAACACCGGTACTTTATGTTTACAAAGTAATTTCTTCCATGTGCAAATCACCTCCCAATAAACAAACTCGGAAATGGTACTCCATTACAAATTAATTGATAGATGTGGAATAGTATTCACAACATATAATTGCCCATAAAACAACACCCATAGGCTAATCATCTTCACCAGATTAGGAACAAGGGAACATGAATCGAACGACAGCCTTCACTAACCTTGACAGATTATTACCACGAACAAACATGTTTCTATTGGATTCCATTATTATGCTTCTCATCATGGCCACCAGTATACAAATTAAGACGAATGATCATATGTGGTCTGTATATATATAGTACGTAGTGTTGAGTTTGTCTTTCTTAGTAAGAATAAAGATCCCAGATTTTCCTGCTAATTTCCTTCTCTTTGTCATTTAATTTCGGATGTTTTTGTGTCAAAGTTCCTAGAAATTATAAGTTCACAACTTCTTGATTATATTTTTTGTAATGCAACACACACACACACACATCTGGTGTACGTGTGCAAAATTTTGCACTGTAGCACATTACACGCATGGTAGTTTCCGTTTATGTTTGTTGGAAGTTTCTATACCGTTCAAGGAATGTTATGAAAAGATCCAGGAATTGAAGTTGGTTTTCATGTTTACCATGAATTTCAAGAGAATCTGAGTTATGGTAGTTGGGAAATTCCCCATACTTTCTGAAAATATGCTATAATTAAGATCATGTTTTTACCATGACCGTCAAGAGAATATTATAGTTTAGATAAAGTTCCGTTCAAAAAAGTTTAGAGATGAAGTTTGAAAAATAATATTTATTCCTAATATTTGTTCATATTCATAGTCCTATTCATTTGATAGGATTACATGTGTACTCTACTAATTATCTCTCTTAATATTATCATTTGATTTTGACACATATTTTCATCTAATGAGTAAAGTCAAATGACTGAAGTAAATATGTTTTTCCATAATTGTAAAACCTTTGTAGTTATAATTGAAGATTTAAATGAAAAGTCAATATTTTCTCTCTAATCGATCTCTCTCATCGTAATCTTTCTCTAAACATCATTATATTGCTTAATATTGTATTAATCATGCTTTACAAAGTCACATCTACCTTAAAATAATATTGAAAGAGACATTTTTCATTTCATTAAATGTTGGACGTTGACTTAATCACATGGATGGGTTGTTGATGGTGTGTGATTTGTATATCAGCTAAAGTGACACGCCATATACAAAATAAATAAATAAGGTGGCAAAGTTATCGATGCTTCACAAACATCTCTATCTCTCTTAACTTTTGTTATACAAGTGTTTTCTATATTATTTGGGGTTTCAATTCTAAAGGTAATCAGAGGTGGTCGTTCGTCTTTTTCATAGAGAAATCTCTGATCAAAGATAGAACAAGATCCATTTTGCATCATATCTAAGGTATTCCTTGGTTCGGGTCGAAGAAGCAATGTCACTCGATCCTTATCAAACTGACTGCATGTCCGCGAGGATCCCACCAGAGCGCCTTCCACTTCTAATAGGCCACGAACTAGACCAGAATCATTCTCAATGAGTCCATAAGGAGTGATCTCATTTTTTTCATCGGGTCCGGGTAGAGACCAAAGATCTTGAGTGACCGATCCGGCAGAACAACTCAAAAGATAAAGAAGTATCGTTAATTTCTTCATGCTCGTTCCAAGTTCGAAGTACCAAGACGGTAGTCGGTGTAAGAGATGTAGAGAATGATGTGTGATATTCTTATTGAGTTGGAAAAGAGAACGATTTGTAATTTTTCGTATTGATAGTATAGACATATATGAAATATTTTTTATGTTTATTTATAATGTTGAAGTTACTCAAGTTAGATTGATAATTTTAAATTTTAAGATTTGCTGATATATAATATCGTAATAATAACAACTTTTGCATTAATTGTTATGCTTTTCAATGTTATTCTCTCTCTTACATTCGTATATGATTTCACTATTTAAATTTGATTTGTAATGTGTTAGAAGGTCAATCATCATAAAACTTTAGTTGCCATGTTACATTTATAAAATTAGACCAACATATATACCAAGCTGATCTTGAGGGCCCAAAGTTTCAAATCAACTATTCTCCAACAACAAAAGACCCATTACACCACTTACCAATACAGATGCTCTTTTAATTGCTAGGTGGAAAAATAATACGTAGTAATCAAAACATGCAATTTCCAATTTCACTTTGAAAAGGAAAATTAATTATACACATGAGACATATATGACCTTTTATACAACACAAAGTACGTAAACCACAAATAAACACAACTTGTACATAAAATATATAGATAGATGGAGTATTTTACATTTCACAACCTGGGATTACTCATAATCAACACAAACACATATATAGAGGCTAACCATCATCCGTAGGGCACGAACAACAACACAGGAGTCGAACCACAGCCTTCAAAATATTACCACGAGCAGCAGCCATGTTTCTCTCACTTTTTCTCCTTTTAAGAAAACTGATATATGATCCAAGTATTGTCTGAAGTTCTCTTTTTATAGTAAAACAGAGATTAATTTCCTGAAAATTTCATTCTCATTGTTATGTCAGTGTGGTTTAGTGATCATCATTAGCAAGGTTGTGGTTTAAATTGGTTTTGTCAAACATAAAAACAAAGTTCCTGGAAATTAGTTCATAACTTGTTTATTATACTTTTGTTAATGCAACACACACACACACACCTGGTGTGGTCTTACTTGTGCTCATTTTTATGTAATTTCTATACAAAGTTTATTTCCACACGCTTCTTCATTTTGGTTTTCAAGTCATGATTATTATGAATTTCAAGCTAATCTGAGTTTATGCTGATTGTGAAATTCCCGATACTTTCCTAAATATAATTTTCATTTTTGATGCATCCATAGCATCTACAAATTTTAAGAGTGTAAATGTTAATGGAATATGGATTTCACTAGTTTTAAAGGGTTAAATAGAATAGCTGAGACTTTGTTTAGAGTGGATGGTCCCACCATGAGTTGAGATAGATAGTGATTTACAAAGAGTATGGTTGGAGATGCTCTAAGGTCTCCCTAAGGTGGCTGATTGTGGTGTATGCAATCTAACCGTTGTCGTAACATTTTCGAACCTTCACCTAGTCATATGGTGAAATAACACATAGTCCGTAATATATTGTCTATAAATTACGAGAATGAAATAATAATTAAAAACGTAAAAGTCGGATCGTTTTTTACATTTCAGCACAACTTTCTTTTTAAAATATGAGAAAGTTGTAAAAGATAATTTTTCTTCATTAGAATTCCAACTGTTTGTTCTTGATATGAGTGATGGTATTGCGATTTGCAAACACGAGCTTGTAATTGTTTAGGGGCAGATTGCCATCACAACAATCTCAAATGTGTACGAAAATCATTGCATTGACCCAAGTATTAAACCGGAAATCACTCAATGATTTTCGGTTATGATTCACTACATTCATAGCCAAATCGTAACTGTTAATTTGTGTATATTCTGCCCTGAAATCATGCTTAATACCTTAGTTGTTACATGTATTCTCTTGTATAAATATGTACACAATGAATAGAACAAATCATCAAATTACAGAAAATAACATGGTATCAGAGCCCCTTTGCTCATACCTGTGATCTCCACTGTTTGTGCAAGCCACGGCTGCCAAACTTGTTCTTTTCTCAATATTCCGGTTCGACAGCTACGGCTGCAATCGGGTTCTTTTCTCACAAAACAGCAACGGCTGCCCCTTTGCTCAATCCATAATTTTCTTCTTTTCGTTCTCGTAACATCGTTACTGTACCAGAATCACCAATTCTTCTCATCGAGCCGATCGAACAAAATCTGTGTTTACCCTAATAAACATTGAATCGATCGTTGAATCTCGCTAATTTCTGGCCGACCGTTAAATCGATTGAATCATCGCGTCAATCGTTGAGTCAATTGAATAGTTGAATCTTGTATTCCTCAATTGAAATCGCTGCCCAGTCGACCGTCCTTCAATCGTCGACCATCTCCTACGGGATTTGTGAAATTTTGTGAATTTTGTTAAGTGGTCGATATCTCAGTTACCTAATAAACAAAGAAGGCCCAATAGTTATACTTCTTGGGCAGCCAATTCACTATTGGACTTCACCATTTAGTTGGGCCCAATAACACAATCTGTATTGGATCAACCATCGGCCCATCAACAACAATCAGCTCAAATGGACAATTCGGAAATTGGCTATGCATTTTCAACCATAAATTTAAATAAAAGTGACGACACGTGGTATATGGATTCTGGTGCAACATCTCATCTTACCGCCAATCCAGGTAAAATTTCAGTCCCTTGTATGTCTTCTATTAAATCCGTATTCGTTGGTAATGGAAATCAAGTGCCAGTTCTTGGATCAGGCCATACTACCTTACCTCACCCAAACACACAAATTCATCTAAAAGACATACTACACACACCACATGTTATCAAAAACCTTATATCAGTCCGAAAATTTTGTCGTCAAAATAATTTCTCTGTTTTGTTTGATCCTTATGGTTTTTCTATAATTGATTACGTTACTGGCAAACACCTATCGAGACACGATAGTACCGGCGATCTCTACCCATTCACGGAACCCGTAAATGCTCAAGCCTCATCATTTTTTGTCTCCTCCACTTCACCTTTTTGGCATGCTCGCCTCGGTCATCCGGGAAATAACGTAACCGATTATCTTAATAAAAATAAACATATTTCTTGCAAAACAGTTGATCAACTTTCTGTTTGTCATTCGTGTCAAATTGCTAAACACAAACGTTTACCATTTAAACACTCCACCACCACCACTCTCAAACCATTTGACCTTGTTCACGCCGATCTATGGACATCTCCAATCCATAGTAAAACAGGTTACAAATATTACCTTATCATTATTGATGATTTTAGTCATTTTACTTGGGTTTTTCTAATAAAATACAAATCAGAAACTTATGATAAAATCAAAAACTTTCACACCTACATCAAAACCCAATTCACTACCCCGACAAAAACTTTTCAATGTGACAAAGGAGGTGAATTCGACAATCACTTATTTCACAATTTTGCCATCACCGCCGGTCTCCACATTCGGTTTTCATGCCCACACACCTCCCAACAAATGGCACTGCAGAACGCATGATTCGTCGCATTAACGAACTCATGTTATCCCTCCTCACCCATGCATCTCTCCCACCCTCATTTTGGGTTGAAGCTCTTCACACAGCAACTTACCTACACAATATCCTTCCCACCAAATTACTCGCAAACCGCACTCCCACTTCCGCACTCTACCTTAAACATCCCACCTACGACCATCTTCGCACCTTTGGTTGTGCATGTTTTCCGAATCTCTCTGCCACCCGCCAACACAAACTTGCTCCTAGATCAACACCATGTATATTTCTTGGTTACCCACCACAATACCGAGGCTATCGATGCCTTGACCTAACCACGGGAAAAATCATTCTATCTCGTCATGTAACATTTGATGAAACAACATTCCCATATGCCAGTTCGAAACCATCACCACCACACAACTACTCCTTTTTAGACTCTGACCCATCCCCTCTCATCTTCCAACCACAATCCAACTCATCACATATAGCTCCTACCACCACCACCCCACCAACCGTCCCATCAACCACTCCACATAATGACATTCCACGTCCTACACCAACTCATCCCATCACTACAAGTTCCAACATTACCCAGCCTTCATCACCACCCCCAACCTATTACCCACTCACCTACTCTCGAAGACAACAACCCCCACCACCTCCACCACCACCCACTTCCAGCCACCCTATGACCACACGCTCCAAAGCCGGCATTACCAAACCTAATACACCACTCAACCTCCACACCACCACCTCTGCACCCATATCTCCCCTACCCAAATCTCACAAATACGCGTTGTCTGATCCAAACTGGCACTCCGCCATCACTGATGAATATCGGGCTTTAATAGATAACAACACTTGGGAACTTGTGCCACGCCCCCGGATGCTAATGTTATACGCTGCATGTGGCTTTATCGGCACAAATTTCATGCAAACGGGACTCTTGCACGCTACAAAGCACGTCTTGTAATTAATGGTAAAAGCCAACAAGTCGGAGTTGATTGCGATGAAACTTTTAGTCCAGTCGTGAAACCAACCACCATCCGAACAGTCCTCAGTCTTGCCACCTCACGTTCTTGGCCAATACATCAACTCGATGTCAAGAACGCCTTTTTACACGGAGATCTTAAAGAAACGGTGTATATGTTCCAACCCCCCGGATTTGTTGACACACAAAACCCCAAACATGTTTGTCGTCTACAAAAATCATTATACGGGCTAAAACAAGCACCACGTGCATGGTATCATCGATTTTCCACTTACATTCATACTTGCGGTTTCAAAAGTACAACAAGTGACACTTCTCTTTTTGTCTACCACAAAGACAACGAAATGGCATATCTACTACTATATGTGGATGACATCATCTTAACCGCTTCCGACAACAGTACTCTACGATACTTCATAGACTTACTATCCAAAGAATTTGCAATGTCAGATCTCGGGCCTCTTCACCACTTCCTTGGTATTCAAGTTACCCATCAGAATGGCGGTTTATTCCTCTCTCAGGCCCAGTACGTAAAAGATATTCTCCACCGGGCAAACATGCAAAATTGCAAACCATGTAATACACCAGTTGACACCGGCTCCAAACTTAGTGAAACAGCAGGAGATCTTATGAAAGATGTCACTCTCTACCGCAGCCTCGCTGGAGCACTTCAGTACTTAACCTTCACTCGGCCAGACATCTCATACGCCGTTCAACAAGTGTGTTTGTTCATGCACGCTCCTCGTGAATCGCACTATAATTTTCTCAAACGCATCTTACGATACCTCAAAGGCACCAGTGAGCACGGTCTTCAAATAAATCCATCCAAATCTATAAAACTTACTGCTTACTCGGGTGCTGACTGGGGAGGATGCCCAGATTCTCGGCGCTCCACATACGGCTACTGTGTATTTCTCGGTGACAACATTGTCTCATGGTCGTCTAAACGACAACCTACAGTATCCCGATCCAGTGCTGAGGCCGAATACAAAGGAGTCACTAATACAACGGCTGAAACTACATGGTTGCGTAACTTACTTCTTAAGCTTCATCTACCAATACGCCAAGCCACTATAATATATTGCGACAACATTTCAGCCGTGTATCCCACTCAAAACCCAGTACAACATCAACGCACTAAGCATATAGAAATTGATATTCACTTCGTTCGAGAAAAAGTGCGTATGGGTACAGTCCGCGTTCTCCATGTTCCTGCAGATTATCAATATGCGGATATCTTCACCAAGGGATTACCTCGTCAGCTGTTTACCCGCTTTCGCTCCAGTCTCTCTATTCGACAACCTACAGATTCGACTGCGGGGGCGTATTAAACCGGAAATCACTCAATGATTTTCGGTTATGATTCACTACATTCATAGCCAAATCGTAACTGTTAATTTGTGTATATTCTGTCCTGAAATCATGCTTAATACCTTAGTTGTTACATGTATTCTCTTGTATAAATATGTACACAATGAATAGAACAAATCATCGAATTACAGAAAATAACACCAAGAAGCAAAGCTAAACATTTGGTTGCAGAAATTGGTAAGCCATAACTTAATATTGTGTAGGAGTTGGAAAGGTAACATGAGAAGAACATGGCTTTTATTGTGGTACGATTACACCACCCATTTTAATTTTTTATTTTATTTTATTTATTTTTGAATATTTATTTGTTTACACCACACGCTTTTGCCAGATGTCTTTCGGGAAACACTATCTTTACCTTCATGTAGAAGTATGAGTGTCTACATTTCACCTTCCTCATTCCTCGCCTTCTGCAGGATTTGACATCGTTGGTGTTGTTGTTTATACCATCAACATTTCGAACAGTAGCTCAATTTGAACAAAAACAATCCAGATTAGTCTAAAGAGTTCTGGAAAATCAAAAAATAAGAAAAATTCACAGACTACAATAGACTACAATATAGATAATTCATATCTCAATACTGTTGGAATACTATTGAAATAATAACATGATTGTATACACATATAACTGAGAATTATATTAACGAACAACATTCATATGTTTATGTACAGACATATATATATAACACGAACAGACACAAAGTAACCGACACAACTGTTCGCTACATAACTGCTACACGTATATAACCGCCACCAACCGTCATCACTAACTGTCATAGGCGTTAACTGTCATACCCGCCCATATTGTACTAGCTTATAGTTTAACATACCCCCTTAAGCTAGACATCTCCAACGCCTAAACTTGCTTTCATTGAGTTAAAACTTCCAACCTGCAATGCCTTGGTAAAACAGTCCGCCACTTGATCTTTAGTCGTGCAGAATTCTACGTTGACATCTTTGTTGATAACTAAATCACGTATAAAATGGAACTTTAGGCGTATATGCTTACTTTTTCCATGAAATACTGGATTCTTGGATAAAGCAATAGCCGATTTATTATCACAAAAGATAGTTGTTGGTAGATTTTGACCATGCTTAAGATCTTCCAGAATTGATCTCAGCCAAAGGGCTTGACATCCGGCAATAGTTAAAGACATGTATTCTGCCTCCGTGGAAGATAAGGCTACAGTACTTTGCTTCTTTGATTGCCAAGACATGGCACCTGTTCCTAAATTGAAGATGTAACCAGCAATGCTCCTGCTATCGTCAAGAATTGTTCCAAAATCACTGTCAGTATAACCCCTTAATTTAAAACTATCATTCTTTGTGTAGGTGATTCCGTGATTGATGGTGCCTTTCACATATTTTAAAATTCTTTTTCCTGCTTCCCAGTGGCTTACTTTGGGAACTTCCATGTACCTGCTTATTGTTCCCACAGAAAAAACCAAATCTGGTCTTGTGACCGTTAGGTACATTAGACTGCCTACCAGACTTCTGTAAAGGCTGCCATCAACTCCTTTTTCATTTGAGTTTTTTGTAAGTTTGAGACCGAACTCCATTGGGGTTTGAGCACTGTTGCATTGTTCCATATGAAACTTATTGAGGATACTTTGAGCGTACCTTTTCTGACATATAGAGATCTTTCCTTTCTCTTGCTTTACTTCAATACCTAAAAAATAATGAAGTAATCCCATGTCTGTCATATCAAATTCATTTTGCATAGAGATTTTGAATTCTTTAATCATTTGAGGTGAGTTTCCTGTGAATACAAGATCATCTACATAAATGCAAACCAATAGTATCATATCTTTATTTTCTCGAATGAAAAGTGTGTGTTCGTAGGGACATTTTCTGAACCCACTCTTTACAAAATACCCCTCAATTCTGCTGTACCAGGCCCTGGGTGCCTGTTTAAGGCCGTATAAGGCTTTCTTTATTCTACAAACCTTATCTTCATCTCCCTCTTTTACATAGCCCCCTGGTTGGTCTATGTAAACGTTTTCTTCTAACTCTCCATTTAAGAACGCCGATTTTACATCCATTTGATGTACAGTCCATTCATGTTGAGCAGCTACGGCCATGACTAATCGTATGGTTTCAAGTCTTATGACTGGAGCAAATACTTCTTGATAATCAATTCCATACTTCTGTTTGTATCCTTTAACTACTAGTCTTGCCTTATATTTGTCTATGTCTCCTTTTTCATTTACCTTTGTCTTATATATCCATTTTACGCCTATTGTTTTGCATCCTTTAGGTAGGTTGACCAAGTCCCAAGTATCATTTTTTATGATAGACTTCATTTCTTCATTCATGGCATGTTTCCAGTTATCACTTTGACAGGCTTCATGATACGTTATGGGATCTGCATCAGAGAAAAGTGCAAAATCCGCTACCTCATTAAATTCTAGACTTCTGGGATTTGCATATATCTGACTTAAGTCTCTATATCCCCTTCTTGGTGGAGTCTCAGAAGAGGATGTAAAACTAGAGGTTTGATTTTCTTCATTGTTTTCAGAAGTGGAGGCAATATTTGGTGATTGCACATCCTGCAAATTTTCTTCAGTTGGGTTGTCTTGGTCATGTTTTTGTGTTTCTAAGTCTTCTAGAACTTGAGTAGGAATAGCTTCTTGGTTTGGTGGAGTGTTCCATGATTTTTCTTCTTCAAATACCACATCTCTGCTTACAATTATCTTTTTTTGTGACAGGATTATACAATTTGTAGGCTTTTGGCGTTTTCACTATAGCCTACAAAAATGGTTTTCTCTGATTTGTCATCAAGTTTGCTTCTTTTTTGTTCTGGTATGTGTGAATGAGCAACACACCCAAAAATTCTAAGATGACCTACTGTGGGTTTATAACCACTCCAAGCTTCTTGAGGTGTTTTATTATCTAGGCTTTTGGTGGATGTCCTATTTAATAAGTAACATGCACATGCAACAGCCTCAGCCCAAAAAGAATCATTTAGATGTTTACCTTTTAACATACTTCTGGCCTTTTCTATGATGGATCTGTTCATTCTTTCTGCAACCCCATTCTGTTGAGGGGTATATCCAGCAGTCATTTGGTGATGATTTTCGCAAACTTTAAGATAATCCTGAAAGTATTTTGCTATATATTCTCCTCCACCATCTGATCGTATAGTTTTGATCCTTTTATCACTTTGATTTTCAACTAAGTTCTTGAAAGTTTTGAAGTGATTAAATGCTTCTGACTTTTCTTTAAGGAAATATACCCATACTTTTCTACTATAATCATCAATAAAAGTGAGGGGATACCTGCTGCCTCCTATGGAGGATGTCTTCATTGGACCACACACATCTGTGTGTATTAGTTCAAGTTGTTTTGTGGCTCTCCAGGCTTTGTCTTGTGGAAATGAATCTCTTGTTTGTTTTCCCAACAAACATCCTTCACAGACCTCTTCTACTTTTCCAATATTTGGTATTCCTTTAACCAGATTATGTTTATACATGTAGTTAAGATATGCTAAGTTTGTATGTCCATATCGATGATGCCATAACATGGATGTATCTTTGGCAGTTAAAGTAAAAGAAAAGAGAGTATCCTTTTTGAAACTTACAGGAAACATTTTGTTTGTGGTCATGAGAATTTTCCCAAGAATATTTCCCATTTGGTCTTTGATCTGACAGGATTCGTTTTTGAAATGCAGATCATACCCTTTTTGTAGAAGTTGTCCAACGGATAATAAGCTGTGTTTTAGACCAGGGATAAAATAAACATTTTGAATTTTCCTCCTACCATTTTTGGTTTCAACTTTGATATCTCCAATACCTTGAACATCTAGTATCTTGTCGTCTCCTGTTCTTACTTCTTTTTTCTGTTTTTCATCAATAAAGACAAACAAATCCTTGTTTCCCGTCATATGATTAGAACAACCGCTGTCAATAAACCATGTGTCATTGACCGGTACTTCTTGAGTGCTAAGAATCATAAACATTGTATCACCTTCATTGTTTTCTTCATGATGCATAAGAGTATTTCCTCTTTCCTCGGCGATCTTTCTTCTACAATTTTTGGCAATGTGACCAAACTTTTGACAGTGATAGCATTGAATTCTTCCTCTCCCTCTTCCTTTGTATTCGACTTGTTCCTCCCTTTCTGGTTCCTTGTTTTTGTCACGCGGGTTAATTGACTGAATTTGAAAAGCTTGTTCATAAGGAGAGGAATCAAATTGTCTTATTCTCAATTCATGAGATTGT
The DNA here is from genome assembly GCA_963853835.1 of Calendula officinalis. Lineage (NCBI taxonomy): Eukaryota > Viridiplantae > Streptophyta > Magnoliopsida > Asterales > Asteraceae > Calendula > Calendula officinalis. The sequence continues at coordinate 13,815,498 of OY970827.1, forward strand.
AGAGTTCCCAGTAGGTTTTCAAGAGATAAGGTTGTAAGATCTTTGGATTCTTCTATTGCAACTACTATATATTTGAATTTTCGTGTTAGGCTTCTGAGAATCTTTTCTACTACCCTTGTATCTTCAATGATTTCTCCATTTAATCTAAGTTGATTTAATAGAAGTATTACCCGGTTGTAGAAATCTTCAATGGTTTCTGATTCTTTTATTTTTAAACCATCAAATTCACATCTTAGTGTTTGTAATCTTACTATCTTCACTATTTCTTCCCCTCGGTAAGTCATGTAAAGCATATCCCATGCATCTTTAGAGGATGTTGATGAAGAGATTCTTTCAAATATGACTTCATCTACAGACTGGTAAATTATAAAGAGTGCCTTCTTGTCTTTCTTTCTTGTTTCTTTGAGTTCTGATTCTTGTTCTTCAGTTATTTCATCGATTTCTTCTGGTTCTTCATACTCGTACTTAATAACTTCCCACAAATCTTGAGATTCAAATAGGACTTTCATTTGAATACTCCAATGGTAATAATTCTTACCATTCAACTTTGGAAGGTTTGGATGTAATGAGTTATTAAAATTTGCAGCCATCACGTTCCTTGGCTCTGATACCACAATGTTGGAATACTATTGAAATAATAACATGATTGTATACACATATAACTGAGAATTATATTAACGAACAACAACATTCATATGTTTATGTACAGACATATATATATAACACGAACAGACACAAAGTAACCGACACAACTGTTCGCTACATAACTGCTACACGTATATAACCGCCACCAACCGTCATCACTAACCGTCATAGGCGTTAACTGTCATACCCGCCCATATTGTACTAGCTTATAGTTTAACAAATACATTTACATGTAAAAAATGGATTCGTACCTCAGCCATTGTTACAGAGGGGGTTTTAGACAGAGAAACGATTGATTATTCCCTATTGATGCACGGAAGTTAAAAAAGAGAGCAGAGAATAAAAGGCTGAAAAAGCTCACTGAATTACGGGCTCATAAGGATATATGAATTGAGGGATCAAAGAAGCCCATTGCGAGCCCATACACAAAAACTCAATTTTTTATGTATATAAAATAAAATTAATACAAAAACCATAGCTAATATACCAATAATATTTGGGAATTCATTTCTACACCACAACTTTTAATTCCTAAGTGGCTAACTGTTTGACAGCTAAGTGGCTAACTGTACATGTTTGACAGCTAATATACCACACTATACATGTTTGACAGCTAAGTGGCTAACTGTACAATCCAATTAAGCAATTGTAGTACATGCAATAAAAGTTATGGTATGAAAATCACCCCTAATAATATTTTAGGATAATTTGTTTAAAACTCAAGTTTATTAAAGCTTCTGGTCAATTTTTATTTTACATGTGATATTGCACAAATCCTCTGTTGTTTGGTTTTTGGAATCTAAGAAGCAACTAGAAATTATATTCAAATTCCACATTCTTTTTGATTGGAAAGAAATGAAATTAAAATTCAATTTAATATTTTATTTGGTTGGCATAAATTGAAATTATATTCCGCCCAACTAAATAGAAATTCCCAAGGATTCTCGCGAACCGAACATCCGTATATACTTTGATCCTCAAGGATATATAACAATAACATGATCAACAAAGTCCATTGAATGAATTAAACTTGTGATTTCTAGGAGATCATTAGATAAGTTTATAACAAACGATTAAAACCCAACCAGCTAATAGCTTATTATAAACTTTTAAAGCCAGCCAAGTAATAATAGGAAAATGAAGTAAATAAAGATAAGTCTATTACAAAGTAGCCACTAATAGTTTAAGAACCAAAGCAATGAAGCATGATAGAAAAGTAAAGTTATCAAATAAAAGAGGAAACAGTAGAAGACAGAAAGATAGATCCATACATCATCTTGAATACTCTAGCTCTTACCACACTTGTTAGCGTTTCAATTCCTAATCCTAATCTTGGGCATAATGTCGATGAATTACTTATCTTGGTTTACCTATCAAGGTGTCGATGAATAGACGCGATTCTTGGGCTCCTATTATTGAGAAGTTTAGGCTAAGCTTTCCAAATGGAAGGCGGAATCTCTTTCTTCCGGGGGGAAGGCTTACTTTATGTAAAAGTGTCTTAGGCAGCCTTGGAATCTATTATCTTTCCCTTTTTAAAGCCCCGCAGAATGTCATCAAAAATCTAGAAAGCATCCGATCCAGATTCTTTTGGGGATCATCGGGTAATCAGCGAAAGATCAGTTGGGTGGCGTGGGACGGTACTTTAGCCGACAAGTCTAATGGTGGTCTAGGTATCGGTAGCTTGAAGGCCCAAAATATTTCCTTATTGTGTAAATGGTGGTGGCGTTTCGGGTCCCTTTGGAAGTCGGTTATCCAAAGCCTTCATGGAATTAACGGTGGTCTTGGCACCAGTGTCTCTACGGGCAGATTCACGGTTTTATGGAGAAACATCCTGAAAATCAATAAAGACGGAAACTAACTTAATTTGTGCTTTCAAGATTTTTTTCAGGTCAATGATGATAGTAATTGGCGTTGGGCTTTAGAGCGTTCGGGCTCTTTCACGGCTGCCTCTCCGAGATTTGCTTTTGATGATTTATCTCTCAAAAAATGCAATCAGACTCCTTTCCGTTGGCTTGGGCTTGTCCCCGGTAAAATCAACATCCTCGCATGGCGGGTATCGCTCAAAAGGCTGCCAACAAAGTTAAATCTGGTGCATAGAGGAGTTCACTGTATTAACGATCTTTGTGCTCTTTGCGGCTGTAATATCGAAGATGAAGATCATATCTTTCGGGTTTGTCCTTTTACTTCATCTGTTTTGTCTCTTATAAGCTCGTGGTGGGGTGCAGATTGTGCTGGTCTGAGCAGCCTCGAGGACTTGTTCCTTTGGGGTGTTTCTTCCAGTTTCTCCGGTGCTCGGAAGGACTCATTCATGGCGGTGGTTTACTCGTTTTTTTGGTGCATCTGGAAAGCCCGCAATAGCATTATTTTCAAGAATGGCGCTGCTCCTAGTTCGAGTTTAGTTTTTTGTAATATTCAAAGCATTGCTTATCTTTGGTGTAAGAATAGGAAGTTTAAGGATAGGGTGGACTTTAGTTGGGCTAATTGGTGTTGTAATCCCTCTTTTTGTATCTCTTGATGTACTCTTTGTCTAGCTCCTTGCTAGATTTTTTATGTTAGTTCTCGGGTCTCTTGCTAGGGGGTGATGGCTTTGCCGAAGCTCCCTTTGCTTGGGTTTCCTTTTTGCCGTTTCAAAAAAAAATCTTGGGCATAATGTTCCCCCACCCGGAATTGATCCACAACCGGTTTGCAACATCAGAAGTTTGCTCAAATGGGGCTTTGATATTGGGCTTTCGGGGAAAATCTTAAAGGCCTTCTAAGCTTCAATTCAATGTTTTATGTGGTGCTTATGGAAATTCCGAAATGCAAAAATATTTGGGCAATCACAAAGGGGCAGAGAGGCGTTTTTATTTAGTGAAATTCAAAATATTTCTTACTTTTGGATAAAAAATAGGTCAAAGCCAAATTTCTTAAGTAATAGGTGGTCCGATTGGTGCGTTTGCCCTATATTTTGCTTGTAATTTTGCTATTTGTCTTTGTTTTTATCATTTTTCGTTGTTTGTTTTGTTTTAGCTTCTTGCTATTTGAATAAAAATTTGCCGTTCAAAAAAAAAAAAAAAAAAAAAAAAAAAGTCCCCCACCCCATGACCGACCTTATTCTCGAGTAGGAAGGGTTCTCGCTACTAAATAAATTTCTTCAGTTGAAGTAGCTCTTTCCTGAGATGTCTTTCAAGCTGAAGAAGGAAGGGCGCTTTCCTTCGTTGAACACAAGACAGACGGGACAAATCCAATCCCTTAATTCTTTGACGCCTTTTAACAAAACTAGCAGGGTACCCGCGCAATGCGGCGGCGGGTACCCGTAACTATATTTCGAAGTGACTACAGTACCGGTGGTGGTGACAATAGCGATGGTGATGAGTGGTGGTGGGTAGTGATGGTAGGTGCTGACATTAGTGATGGTAGGATTAGATCTGAAATTGGCCTTTTTTGTGAAAGTAAATATGGGCCTTTTAAATAGAGAAATGATGGTTGAGTTCTGTTGACGTTAAAGCTTATATATATTATTGTCTGGAATCAATCAAAATAATCAAGTAATTGAAGTGGTTAACACACAGTGACTACTTAGGAGAGGTCTTGTGTTCGAATCATGTAAGCAACACTTTATTTTTTTAGTTCAATAACTTACTAAAAGTGGAAATCTCCTTAAACTTAAAATTAAGGAGCTCCTTAAACTTACTAAAAGAGGTAGGCCTAAATACATTAGTAAGTAGTAAGATAAGGACTTGAAATCAAAGAATACTTACAAACGCTCTTGCATCGGAGTACATCTTTCACATCCAATCTTACAACTATCTCCCCAACCACATCCTCTGCCATTCAATTCAAACCCTAAAACTTCAACTGCCAAACATACGTTCCGTTCGATAACTACATGGGTGTCTTTAAAGAGGCCCAACTTTTTATACATCCGATATATATAACCTTATAATTTTTAAGCACATTTAATAATCTAATAGAAAAATATAAAAAAGCCTATTTTTTTTTATGTACATCTTTTATTTAAGAGACCCACTTTTATTTATTCCCACCTTGAAAATCCATGGAACCCCCGGTCTATGTAATAAGCGCTGAGCAACACCACATGCCACCACCGACGTAATCCCCGATGGAATCAATGGGGAACTAAACAATAACACCGTCAATCAAGTTTCTAATTGTTTCTCATCATAAAACATGATATGAGAAACACAATTCAACTGAATAACCAAAATTAATTCAATCAAGCATAGTAATTAGCGTATGACAGTTGATGCAATTCGTCCGTTTATTGGGGGGAAATGAATTGAGGTAGATACAACAATTGGAGAAGAAAATTAGGGGTTACAGATTTCCCGGCAAAGACATGATGGAACAAATTTCACCCTTTTACAATCTTCATCGGCGGATGTGTTTCTTTTAGGGTTAGTTGAAGATGACGAGTTGTTGTTTCGATTCAGGATCTCTACATCCAAACCTTACCCTTCCCCTTTGGTGGAGAATTGGACGGTGGAGGACTTTTCGGAGGTGGGACAGTGGGTGGTGGAGGTTATTCCGGCGGTGATGAATCTAGTTGTTACATGTCACCATTGCTGTTTCTTGAGTAAGGTAGCACTGATGCCTTGAAAAAGAAGAAGAACACAGTGTTCTACGATGTTATTTTACATTTGAATATTATTTAAATTTGGTCTGTTAGAATCTCAATCATCATATGTGATGTTACATTTACAAAATTAGATCAAGATATATGAACTTGAGGGCCCAAAGTTTCAACCCAACCCAACCCTTCTTCAACACCAAAAAATATCCACTTACCAATACAAATGCTCTTTTAATTGCTAGCTGGAAAAAATAATACGTAGATAATCAATTTCTTATTTCACTTTCAAAAGGAAAATTAATTACGACATATATGACCTTTAGTACAACAAAACACAACATGTACAGAAAATAGATAGATATGATGGAGTACGTATTTTACATTTCACAACCTAGAATTACTCATATATAGAGGCTAACCATCTTCCGAACAACAGCACAGGATTCGAACCACAGCCTTCAGAATGTTACCACGAGCAGCAGCCATGTTTCTCTCACTTTTTTGGTATACAAGAAAACTCATATATGATCCAAGTAGTGTTTGAAGCTCTCTTTTTATATTATAGTAAAACAGAGATTTCCTTGTCATTGTTATGCAGGCAGTGTCGTTTAATTATCATCATTTGCAAGGTTGTGATTTAAAATGGTTTTGTCAAATCAAAGTTCGTAGAAATTAGTTTATTATACTTTTGTTAATTGTTAATACTATACATACACACCTGGTGTGGTATTACTTGTGCTCTTTAATATGGTAGTTTCCTTTTTTTTTTATGTAGTTTCTATGCAAAGTTGATTTCCACTTGTTTCTTCATTTTGGTTTTCAAGTCATGATTATTATGAATTTCAAGATATTGTGATTCTATGCCGGTTGTGAAATTCCCAATACTTTCCTAAATATAATTTTCATTTTTAATGTAATTTCCCTGTACTTTTAGCTCAAATTCAATCAAAATTCAGCTTTTGTAACCCTAGACTATTTGATACACAAGATTTTAGCTACAGTACAACTATATAAAATTCTTCATTCAAGTTCCAAAAAAGAAAAAAATTATAATTTTAGTTCTAGGAAGTCTACACTCCAGTTAGCATCAGAAACACCATCACTATACCAGTTATCAACAAAATAATACACCAAAAGCTTAAGTTGAAGATAAACTTACAATAGCTATAGAGTTTTACAGTAAAGAAAAACTAACTACTTATCATTCATCAGGAATAGCATAGCAAGTATTCACGGGATGTTTTCCCGCCAAAAACCAGTAAAAAAAGTGTACAAACTACAAAAATACATCTCCTTCCACATGACATGATGCAACAAAAACTTGTACAAAACGTTTCATATAATATTTCTAAGTGTATCCAAATCCACAGTCTCCTGATGACTTAACGTCTTAGCAGCAGTTACAAGCATTTCTAGTCCACCAGGTGTACTAACCTCTTTTTCAACCACTGCACCAACTGCTTCATTATCTTCTAACCCATCCTCAATTTTGACTCTCTTTTGTATATTCTCATAAACACGTTTCATTGTTCTTATTCTTTTAAGCTCTCTATCACATTTCCCACAGAACCAATTTCCTTCTGGAATACAGTTAAGCTGTGGGGTTGTACAGTAAATATGGTACGCCTGATCACACGCATCACATAGCACAATCTGATCATCATCTTTATCCACAAGACAACGTCTGCACAAACAAGAAGGACAGTACCAACAGGGCCCACAAACACCTAACTGTTTGTTTGTTAAGCATTTGTAATGATAGAATTTATGACCACATAAAGAATGCCCACATGTTCTGTAATTATCTCCACTATTCACCTCCGTTTTGCAAATGTAACAGATTTTTGGACCTTCATACGTGTCTTGTTCTAGTTCTAAACCGTTTGGTGGTTGGTTGGTTGTTGGAAGTTTGTTAGTGAGTGGTGTTGGAGTAACTGTTTTCAGTTTTTCACAAACTGCACAATTATCGTGTGGTGATCCTATCCCGTTTGAAACACAGCTGGCACAATACCAACTTTTGACAGGGATTTGTGTACCGATTAGCTCTGTACATGAGAGATGATATATTTCTTCACATGAATCACATACTAAACAGTTTTTGACATTTGCTTTTTGGCCACATCCGTGACAGTTAGAAGCTGTTGCACTTGGATTCCTAACAAACTGTTGAACATATGTTAAATAAGTTAAGCCCGTTTGACCAAACATGACCCAAATTGACTTATTGTCACTTGACATATAAATTTGTTGACTGTTGAGTGCAGATATACCTGTTCATAGTGAGCCCTAGATTTATCAGAAAGAGTCTTTGCAAGTGTAACCATCTCATTGCCAACTTGTTGAAGCTTTGTCCATACCTATCAATTTACAGTTAAGCCCCTCCAGTTATGAAAATGTTATGATTCAACAAGTAATCTAGATCAAATATTTGAATAAAAAAGGTCAAACTTTGAACAAAAGAAAATACCTGTTGGATATCTTTAAGGTAAAGCATTGGTGAATTTTCATAAGCTCCAGTTTCCATCTTTGACTTTATAGCATTAACATCCAAAATTCGGTCAACATTAACAACACCAAAATTGTTCATAAGCAGACCACATAGTTCCAAAAATTTGTCTGACTTTAAAATATCAGAAAACGAATGTTCACACAAATCAGAGATTGTACAACCTTCTGATGGCTTAATCAATCCATTAGACATAACATTAGAAATTTCTCTATCAGAATTATGTATTTGGTTGTCACTTCTCTCAACATTATTAACAGATTCCTGCAAAAGAACCTACTTCAATGAATCTAAGCAAACAAAATATACATTAAATAAAAAAGGAACAAAAAGATTATAATTATTTTTTACCTTAATCACAGAAGTACAACCATCTTCATGCCCATTTAGTGACTGTATGTCGATATTATTATCGTGCTTAAGAGAACATTCACTAATCCCAACAGGAAATGCGTTAAAACTCAACCTGTGAATATATTTATCAAAAGCACTACATTCACCAGCCTCTATCTGCAGCAAACCAGGTCGATTGATTCACAATTCAGTTAAATATTAATAATATTATTAGTTTTTATGAGCCATAAAAAACAACATTTTTTAGTAAGACTTTTTGCATCTCCAGCCATACAAACGACCACAATGAACATCCTAAAGTTTTGTGAGTACAAAAAGTTTAGACTAATAGACGAAAGCAATATATATATATATATATACGCAAGTCATTCCAAAAGGTTGAATTTCCAACTCTTCAACGGAGGAAAAAGCTAACAGACCTAAATCTGCAAATGGCCAAATCCTAAATCTTTGAAATTTTAGAAATAATAATTTCTAGGTGTTAGCTGGTCATCTCTAGCGCTTGGTATGAGTGTATGACTGATGATTCAATTAGGTTAACAAAATTATACACATCCCCAAATTGCCTAGAGTTATAAACTTAGTAGAAAGCAAGGTCACATACCAATAAACCCACCAACAGAAGCAATCTAACAAAACCAAAATCAGAGAAACAAAATAAATAAAAACGAATTAAACTTAAACCTATTAAGTACCTTATACTTGAATTCAGTCTTGGTAATTTCATCTGAATTACTCTTCTTTCTGCGTTTTCTCCTTTGGTACATACGTATCCTATCAACAGAAGTTCCTTCACCAAAACTAACACCACTGCTACTACCATCAAGCAACAATCCACCCTTATCACTATTATTAATATGTTCGTCCGTTGTTGGTCCCATACTGCAATTCAAAACACAGATATGACCATTTGTTGTTTCCTTCTCATCAATCATCATCTCCTTCTTTCAAAATCGTACAACAGCAAGAAATATTAATAGAAACCCTAAAAACGTCGAGTTAAGTTTGCCGATTCCAATACTGCTAGTTTTTCTACTGCAGACACAATTTGAAGATGTAACGAATGAGAAACAAGTGTTTGATTCTACAATAAGCGTATGCCCTAGACAAATCGGAAGTGCCGAATGCAATATGAACGGAAATTAGGGATGAAGAGAAAGGGGGAAGGAGGTTAAATTTTACCCTTTTTAAAATTTTGAAACAGAAGGGGGTTTGTGTAGACAGAGTTGAAGACTTGAAGTTATCTGCAGTCAATATCTTTTCACAATTTTATCAACTCTAAATCAAGTTTACAGTACATTACAAAACTGGTCCCTATAGTTTTGCTTAAATTTTGGTTTGGTCCCTTATTAATAATTTTTTGCGGATATGGTCTCTGGTTTCATTTTTAACCATCGTCACACAAATATTACCGACTCCCTTATTTTACAATTTCGTTTGATTTTTAATTTAATTTTTTTGTTATTAATTAATGTTTAATAATTGAAAAAATAAATAAATAACACTATTATCTATTCTAAGTATATGCAATATATCTACCTTTCCAATTACACAACCTTATTCACTTGTTGCCGCTATAAAATAAAAAATAGTGAATATTCAAGTAGTGTGAAAAGGATCAACCCGACACAATTTTGCTAGTCAAGTCAGGTAAACCCGATTCTTTATCGGGTCGGATTTTCTAACTTTTGATATAAACTTTTGATGTCAGATTTTTTAAACCCGTCCTGACAAACCCGATTCTTTATCGGGTCGGATTTCAGGTTAGGGTTTCTTACATTATCGAGTTTTAGATTGTTCCGACTAGATCCGATTGAAGTTTAAAGTTTCTTTTCTTTAAATATAAGATCTTTTTAACATTAAATCAATAAATTAACACGTTAATATTTATAAATCATTCAGTAAAATCAGTTAATAATTATTAATATTAAATTAAAACTCATAAACCTCAATATATTGACATATAAATTTCTATAAACTATAACGAAAGAACATGTGAAACTTGGCTATTACAATAACAGACATGAGGCCTGAAAAATTAGATTAATATCTAGAATAAATTCATACTTTGAGCAAACCACCACTTATTTATATGATTATTTTTTTTCATTTTTACCTAAAAATCTTTACTCAAGTGTAAAACTCGACCGGTCAGTCAATCAACCTGAACTCAATCTCTTATCCGTTCAGGTTAGGATTTTGTAGCACAAACCCGACGGGCCCAATCTAACAACGTGATGGACACACTAAACGCAATGCTTTAATAGTTTACTAGGAATGGTCTATGCTGTGCATCGCACAACCTAATAATAAAAAACCAACAATTAACCATAAACTCAACCAACATTATAAAATCTCAAGCAGCATTTGAACAAGTTAAACTCAACCAACACAATAAAATCAAATCAAATTTCGTTGCTCAAATTCTATGAAACACTAGTTTTTTTCAACAAACAAACTCTAGTATCTATTTCCTGTCATAACTATCAAACCCTCTATTAGTCTGAGTCTGTTTGAGATTCCTCTTTTCGGTTAAAAAAGAAACAATCCAAACAGCTCGAAAGAAAAACTCCAAACGAATTATACATTCCTATTCATTATTCTAATGGGTTTGGTTAGCTCATCATCTAAACCCCAAGTCTCATCAACCAACATTCTTCTCTGCTCACTTACAACTTCCCCAACTTCTTCATTACCACAATCTAAACTAATATATTCAGCAAATTTCCCATCTTCACACAATACATCCTTATCCACGTCATCATCATCATCCTTAAAATGATGTTTTTCAGAAACGGGCATTGTTTCTAAACCCATAAAAGAACCAAAATAACGACCCTTTGAGTTCTTCTGATTTTGTTGGATTTTATCTTGTTGTTTCCTTTTTAATCCTGTTTTTCGGTTTTTAGGATGATGAAGTTTGCATTTTGTACCTTGAGGACACTCCCCTGTTGCTTCATAAGTTGGGCATGCATACGTGTGCTTCTTTCGACACTGCAAGTTAGAGATATAATCTGTTTTTACACAATTTAGTCTTTGTGGGTTGTGTGCATGTGATCAATTTCACCACATTCTACATTCTTTCTTAAACCCTAATTACAAAATTCAGCACCCTTAAATCCAAGCTACATAGCTTCTACAGTTACTTTTTGTATGATTATCTATTACTTTCATGTCATAATTATTCAATGAATAGGCCAAACTTTAAATAAGAATAAAATAAAATAAAAGTTAGTAAAAGGAGAGATATGGATGACATCATCTCCATGACTACCTCATTGCCATCTGCACAATAACCCTTGAGAAAACCTTCACAAATGGAAGCTGACGAGCTCACATTTACATGTCTATAAGGACAATTTTCATTTGAGCACAATCCTGCCACATAAACTTGTTCTCAATAAGAAATTATTATTACTAAATGTAAATGTATAAAAATAATAATACAACAAAACCCACCCTGCGAAAAATAAGAACAATCCTGCATTCTTTCGGGAATAACCTGAAAGGGGATCATTATCAAAAACTAAAACTGCAAAAATAAAATAATGTATTTGGAGGTAAAATGAGTAATAATGGACCTTATGAGTTAAGTTGCAGTTAGGGTTGGAGCATGAACCATTCAAAAATTTGGTGCAAACTGCAATCTTAGATGAATCATGAATGTATGGACATTTTCCATCATCCTTATTGCATTTTCCAAATCTTGTGAAGAATTGACAATATTTTTTCTTTTTAGCCAAACGTGATCTGGCTGTGTGCAAGCTCCATCTAACTTTTTCATTTGCAAACATCCGTGTTCGTCTTTTTGGATTTCTTACCAGTTGGTTACCATTTCCAATCCGTACGTATCTGTAAATTATAAAATTATGTATTTAAATGTTTTCAAGTGTTTACACCTGTAAATCTAAATAGTCTGTTTTTGGAATAAACATAATATAATAATAAAACTAAGGTCAAGGACAGATGATTAAATATATATATATATATATCCTGCATTGAACTGGAGTCTACATACTCATCATGGCCAATCTTTAATCTCTTTGGGATATAAGACTTCATGATATCTTCTTTAGGCTGCATGGAAGTCGAAGTTTCTTCATCTGCACATTATAATCCTGTTAGTGCTCTTCTAGGGTTTCAAAAGCGGGTCACAAATCCGGCCACTAATTTTATCCAAAGAAAGCTGTCTAACACATTCCCTTAGTTACGGCTTAAACAAGAATGAAGATCGAACAGAACTTTAGGAAACTTTGCAGACCATAATAATCAGATATATATAGATATACTAACATCCTATATAGCAATTTTGTCAAGACAAAATCATTTGAAACAATACACACACACACACACACAGCATAACACTAGTTCAGTTCAAGAACAGCATATGCATCATTGTATTTGAGTTGTGTTCCTGATTTCTACTGGGGTATGAATTATAACTACTAACATAATCAAGTTCAAACAGGTATGCATTGCTATGAGCATCTTAAGTTATAACAGATTAACAGGTCCAAAAGTGTATATTGAATTGTTCCTAGGTTAGTGTCAAGGAGTTTTGAGATGTAAATTACTGTACCAGATGCTAAAACAGTCCAATAATATCTGAAATGAACATATGTTATATAGCCTATACTATAGAGAATCTGTGCATAAACCTTCAGCCTTGAGGTAATGCATAAATACATACAAATACATATGTAAATATGCGCATAAATTAGGCAGGCTGGCATATGATATAACTACTAAATAACTTAGAAAGAAAGAGATACAAAGTTTTGGTAAAAAGCTTTGATCTCAAATTAACGCCCGTTCGTTCTTGATAACGATGTCTGCATAAACAGCAAGTTAGAGAGCATGAAAATAATAGTAATAATATTAAACAGGAACGAACCACCTGAAATCCTTTGAAGTGTTCTCCTTGAAGCATCCATTTTGTATCTCACCAAACCAATACGATATATCCGCTCTCCTGCATATAAACAAACAAACACAACTTTAATACCAGACCAAAAACCCACATTAAACAACCAAATTACTTCTTTTTATTTCAGCACTCCCATTTTCCTCTCTCTTTTTCTTCTCAGCTGCTGCAACTGCAAGTGTAGCTTCCTATAATATACAGTAAAAAAGTAACATATTTACCCTTAACTAACCACCATACAATCAACAATATGTGTCTGCAAATTTAATTAACCCAAACGAACCTCGTTAGCTCTTTTTGACTTCTTCTCTATCGATTTTGACCACTTTAAACCCGACCCACCAACACTTAACAACTTGGACATTTTCAGAGAAAATCCATGTTTTGACCTTGTGTAAATCATCTCTCTATTTCTCGAAAGCAGCACTTTGCGACTGGAAAAACATTCAAACTCAAACATAAAACAATGAAAAAAAAACCTTACTAATAAATGATTATATACCTTATAGAAGATGATGAACTATCACTGGGTATAGAATTCATCATATTTCCCCAATTTCTTGATCTTTTCCATGGAAATAACGGGGCCCTCAACTTCTGACTTTTTCCCAATGATTCAGAAGAATTAAGTATCCAGACTGATGGAAATCTCAAGTTTTTATACTTTTTATATATACCTTCCATCATTATACAAATCAAGTAGGAAAAAAATGTCACTAAAAACATTATAAACCCTAATATACGTCAAAATTTGAGGAAAAAAAGATGGGATAAATAAAGTACAAACCTTTACCAGACTGTCGTTTGATATTGATCTTTGAGGCTTTGTGTTGATCTGAGTTTGCTGACTCATCATCAACTGATGTTCTAATAAGTTGATTTTTCCTCCTTTTATAGTATCCATCAGATACTGATGTTTGATTCTTATCTAAATCATGAATTTGGTCACTACTAGAAGTAGCAACAAGCTGATTCGATTTCCTCTTCACATAATGTATTTTCTGGTTTTCAGAACTGCTGACTGTACAATTTTGATCTTGTGAAACCTTGTGCACGGATAAATCTTCTTCAACAGGAGATGAAGGAATATGTTCTAGTGGTGAAGATGGTAAACTCCTCGTGTATGAAGGGCAATCTGGTAATTTGGTGTTTGTTGATAGTGGTGGTGTATTGGGCCTCACAGTTACAGGAGCATTTGTTCTTGAGTAAGTGTTGTTCATTTTAGTTACTGGTCCTAAACTATTTCTTGTTTCAATTGGGGCTGAAGGATTCAATTTCCTTACAAGAGAGTTACCAGTACGAATGTAAGAGTTATGATTTGTTACAATTTGCTTTTTTGGCGGTTGAGGAACAGGATTGTCAGTTGATCGATGCCATGTTCGGGGTTTTGTGATGTTATTTGCAGGTTTATTGATTCTTGGAATTGTGAAAGCTGGAGTTGAACGATTTGCAAAAACTTTCGGGACTGCAGGAACAGGATCACGTTTCTTAATTGGCAAATTCAGTCCCTGTACTTTTGTGTTTGAGACTGTTTTGATTACTTCCAGTTGACTTGTACTTATACTAATTCTGGAGTTATCTGCAAATGACTCGGGACGATTTAACAAAGCAGCATCTTTTGATTCTGTTTTTTCATAAATATTGTCGTTATTCTTAGGAATACTCGAATCCGATATCATCTTATCTGTTGATTTGCTAGAAATCGTTTGAGAAGAAACAATATTTGTTACAATATCAGGCATAGATTCCACCGATTTATCATTTGGGATAGTAACAACTGCACAAGTTTCATCAGCATGTGTTGAAAAAGGTGGTAAATCATCATTTTGTACCAAATAGGTTTCATCTGTACTAGGACTAGGTTCCCTATTTTCAGGACTAACTGAATTTACCATGTCAGCAACTTCATCCTTATTAAAAGAATTTCCTTCATGTGTTGTTGCATTATCATCAGCAATGATAACAGGATTTAAAGTTTCTTTCGGGCCATCTTCATAGATTTTAATTGACCCGTTAAAACATGTTTGATTATCAACATTTGTTAAATCAAATATATCAACATTGCTATTTTCAACAATAATCTCATCTGAACAGGAATCAAACCTGGAATTTGACTCTGTTTGGCATTTCTGAATTTCAATTTGATCCTGCCCTAATGAATCGGCACCATCAACTGACAGATTAACATCTGTTGCAGATATCTCATTCTCAAGAATCAGTAAATTTTCATTTTCATTTTCAACGGGCTGCTGGTTAAGATCGATCACCAGCCCATAATTTATAATAGATACTTTTTGTGAAGTTAGATTCTTGTTTTCAGTTGAGTCATCACCAAAACTGTTCATATTCTTGACTTTTGAACCGTCTTTACTGGAATTTGATTCTTCTAATGGAGGAAATGAAACGTCACTAGAGATAGGTACAATTGGGGTGCTCTTAACAATCTCACTCTTGAGAGATTTGTTGTTTTTCACTGCCAGCTGGAAATTAGATGCAACAGAATCAAGATTCATAAGTTTTCTTTTCTTTTTAAGCCTAAATGACAGCCTTCCAGATCCTCCATTATTAACACCATTGTCTAAAACTGGGCATGATGAAGAACCGTTAACACTATCATTAACAGTTTTTTTATCCTTTTGCTGCTTTGGAACCTTTTCAGGACTTGTTAAACGGTCACTAAACTTTGATAATGGTGAACCGAACTTATTGGATTTCTTGTTCTTCTCATTCCTAGGGTTTTTTATGTTGTTAGTATCAACAATTGGGCTTGAGGGAGTTAAAACAGGTTTAGCTACTAATGTATTGGATTTAAAAGAAACATCAAGATCTACATGACTGTGTTCTCTGTCTTTCTCTATCTTTTGATCCGTATGCAAACTAGAATCTTTACCTGTGTGATCTCTATTTCTATCTTTATCTTTACCCTTAGGCTTATTATTGTTTGATTCAACCAATTTTGTCTTAGAAGAATGTTGGTCATGGTTTCTATTCCTATTAGTATTGTTTGGTTTTCCTATTCTAAGTAAAACACTCTTCTTTTGTACTTGCTTAAACTCTTCTCCACCTTCCCTAACCCTAGATTGATCTCTATCAGACACAAATGAAACCCCATTCTTCTTACCCTTCATCACCCATTTAGGATCTTCTTCACCATGATGATCCCAAGTTCTCTGGTTTTCCGGCATGTAATGAGGTTCATATTTCTCAACATAATCCCCCAAATTTCTTGAGTTAGAACAGGTAGGTTTATCCATATTTGTAACCGAATTGCCAGATGCATAACGATCAGTATTTCGATCTTTATTTGGACTGCCTCTAAACCCTTGTTTCTCCTGTGAAACAATATTGCTAATATCTCTACTAGCATATGCATCACTGATTGTATCATCTCTAAACCTACTAGAAGGAATTACGCGTTCTGAACCGTTATGATTATAGTAACTTTCAGATTGGGAATTTGGCGAATACATTCGGCGATTGTGATTATCGGGTAAAACTGGATCGCGATGAGGCAGTTCTGGCGCAATCCTATGCGGATCCAACCTAGAATCGGTTCGGTAATCAAATTGATGAAACTGATTGGAAAACCTAGGTGGAGGAGGGGAAGAGCGGTTATGATTGGGAAACGAGGGGTTTTGGGCGTCGAGAAAGGTGAAGTGTGATTGATGAGGGTTGTAAGATGGGGGCGGAGGGGGAACAGGAAGCAGCGGTGGTGGCGGCGGCATAGGGAGGGAAGGGTATAGTGGTGGCGGAGGAGGGAGATGAACTGGTGGGATAAAGTGGTGGTGATGAGGAAAATTATTGGGGTGGTTGTCCGAGAAACTATTAGGGGGAGGAGGCGGAACGTACCTGTTGTGGTGGTGGTTGAACGACGGGAATTCCATCTGGATGTTGCGCCGGTGAAGACGTCGACGACGGCGATTTGCAGCGTTTGACTTTCAAACTTCTTTGTGTGTGATTTAGGTTTGCGGTTTCTTTACCTCTTTTGGACGGCTGGCTATGAAGAGGTAAGTTTAAATACTCTTCCCTCTATAAAATTTGTGTTAAATGTTTCACCTTGCTCCCTTCAAGAAACTAGGTTAAAACCCGCGCGATGCGGCGGGCTGCGAACTATAAATTCATAGCGATTAAAAGTGTATTAGTTACATAAACGAATACAATACATAAGCATGAAAACTGTGAATAAATTAGAGGTAACACGATAAACCTAATTAAGTATAAAATATGGGGAAAAATGTCTGTTTATGCGTGTTACTCATCATGTAAAACCTCTCGATACACCATGTTTGCGTGTAAACTCCGTCGAGATTACTTTTTTTTGATGGAGTTACCAATACTTTTGTATTGTCACGTGAAATTCCTCTTGAAAGAGAAACGTAAAGTTGCCCATGCAAGAACACCGATTCCGGCAGATAAACGCCCACGTTTGGAATTGTCTGTCATTGGGCTTTGTTGATTGTCATCGCAAAGCTTAGCCTAACCGGAAACTATTTTCTTTTCAACTTGAAAGGAAACATGTCGGCTTCAGACGTAGATAGAGGCATTCTTGGAAAAAAAAAAAACTCTTTTTCCAGCATGCCGGCCAACGGCTATTTCCGCATCAATTAGATTTGGCTCAAACTTTCTGCATATAAGTCTCGTGCCATTACATAATCCCTAGGAGGGATTGATATTCCGTAAAAGTAATATCGGGCACCCAATTTTGAGCCATATATGTTGTGTGCCTGAGGTCCTAGGTTCGAAACTCAGGTTGTGCATTTTTTATTGCAGGTTTCGGATGTAGGTTTAAGGCCTTGCAATAAAAGAAATGCGAGTTTAAGACCTGCATTATATATAGTAAAGAGATAATCAAATGCAATGTAAATACCTCAATATGTATATGCTTAACTGTATTGGATAATAAGCATGCCGAAAAAACGCAAAAATTAGGCTAACTACACTAAAATCTTAAAAGGCCCCCATAACATATTATCAGCGAAACTCCCAAATTTTTTCAATATTCATATTTTTTATATTGGTGATTCTATTAATGCATCAGGGTTTAGGGTCAAATGTATATTAACTAAAAATGGTCAAAAGAGTATTCCTTGAAAATAAAAAAGCCAAAAATGACTCGTCTAAGTCAAAATGGTCAAAATTAAATGTATGTCACCTATCTTGTGACCTAATATTAAAATAAATTAGTATGTGTAAAAATGGGTGCCATGGGTAATATATGTATTAAATGAAACATGTCAAATGGGTATTATACGAAATGGGTCAAAAAGACATTATACAAAATGGATAAAACGCATCAAATGGGTATCATAAGAAACGGGTCAAATTGGTATACAAAACATGTTAGATGTCTCCTACACAAATTATTTAAAGTATATATTTAGTTGTGAAAGTTCAACTATCGGAAAATTAAGGATTAAAAGATATATTTTCTCAAAATTTTCCAAACCAGTCTTTACTTTTACGTAATTGTCAAATATTTGGCATTAATCAGATTAACATAAAGTGAGTATGCTAATATTGCATAATTACTCACTAATTACAGTTAATTACAAAATGCACGTTGTAGAATCTCAATAAATGATTTTGCCCATAGCCAAATTATAAACTAAACTAATTATTTGTCAATACAAAGTAAATAACATCATTGGGGTTATAAATTTTTTCATTTAGTTATGCATAAACTCTATCCAATCAAATATAATAATGAGTCGTTTAATATTGAAATAGCTAAACAATGTCAGACACATGAGGTTTTCGAATTGAGCCATGTAACAACAAATTAGACTTTGAAGCAGATCCAATTGCCACCAATAATGCTGGATTGTTAACTCAAATGCAAAAAAAACTACATATGGTAATGAAGAGCACAAAATGAAACCATGTAACACAAAAGATGAGCACAAAATAGCTGCAAGAACATTAAAACACATATCGTAAAAACCCATTAATAGTTAGTACAAAAAATAAATGTCTTTAATCAAGTTGTATGTCTCCAACACAACAAAATTTATTTAATTAATAAAAATGGAATTCCCGTCATTCTTATTCAATGAATACCCAAAACAACAGGCAAGTAACTTCGAAGGCGAAAGACAATATCGCTAGTTTGTTTGAATTCCCGCCATTTTTATTCATTTGAGATTCGAAGTTGAATTGGTTTGTTTGACCTTAAAGTCAAAGATAATATAACAAATTAAATTTACCTGAGTTGATGACCATCTTTTCAACCCATACAAAATTTCCCATTTTGACTTGTTACGCAACTCAGTTTACCCGCCCGATTTTCCACCTCTGCAAGCAACTAATCATGTTACTAATAACAACACTAATGAAAAAGCTTCAACTTACCAAGTTTAAATAATGTATTAGCAGTTAAAATTTGCTTCACAGGGGGAGGTGTTATATCTCTTTTCAGTTCCATATCACCTAAAAGATGATTAAAGACTCATTTTCATTATCCATACAAATAAAATAATCAGAAGAAAAAAAAACAAATGATTCTCAGTGAACTACCAATAACTCTAGCCAAATTTAGACTCCCACCAACTCAACCAAAATAAATATAACCTCCAGCTTTATGTATATTCTCTTTTTCAACCTCAAGTCCAGGTTTATGGTCTTCTGAAAAATAATATGCCTGTATAAAATTGATTGAAATGACATATTCAGAATAGTATTTTAGATATAATTAACATGGTTAATCCAATATGAAGTTATGAAAATTTACTCCAAAAAAAGTAATTAGCGTATAAAAACCATTACCTAATCAGAAAATGGATTTTTATTAAAGTAAAGGGCTCATATCTACATGTTGTTTTTCATTTAGTCTCGAGATAATTGGATGATATGAATTAAATACGATACTTAACAGTATTAATTTGGAGATTAACCAAAATTACGAATATGTAGAAAGAGAAAAAATAGTCAAAATCTTTAGGAATTTTCAAAACCAGAAAGATCTTGCAAGGGTTCTAAAACCATATATAAGTTTCTCACGGTCTTAAACCAACCCGCGCTTTGCGGTTGTGGGTACATTAAAAAGGTTAATTTTAAAATTCCATAAATGGGTTAACCTTAACCTTATTAATCTGTAATGATTCAAGTTAAGAAGTAGGTTAAATCGAGTATTTATATAATCTCTACAAAATCATTAAAATCTAGAGCATTTTCAACATGATTTTTTTTTATATTAAACGGGTCAAACATGTCAAATTTGTCAATCTTGTCAAACGGGTCAAACTTAAGATTAAGGTATACTCAAAACCAAAGTCTCACCTAATATATAATTCATGACAAACATATCATATTAAACCCGTACAATTCGTTGGACCATGCCTATTCAACATGTACGAATAAATTGCCCGTTTGACCTGAAACATTACCCTGCCCGTTCATGTTCATGTTCAATCTCAAGTATCATCCTTCCATCAGATTTATCTCAACTCAACATGTGAATTTACAAAACGTATTTTAAAAGGAGCTAAATTTGCATCTTATTAAATAGACTAAATGGTGACTATGGTTATTTTGACAAAAAGGCAGTGATTAACAACGCACAACATATTCACATTTTAATTCAAATAAAATCACATCAAACGCAAATCTAAACCCTTTTTAATTCAAATATTGTTCGGTTACATGGTTTTCTGACTACAAAATTAATAAATGAGTTACTATGGGACAAGTAGACTGAGCTTTGACCGGGTCGGGTACCATCGTTTAGGTCAGACATTCTGTATCCTTCTAAGGCCCAAACCACTTGACTCATTCTGGGCCTCCGACGGGTTGAGTGGTAAACACAAGCGGCTGCAAAAGAAACCATACAATTCATTTCGTTATGGTTGTATTCTCTTTGTAGACGTGAACGGTGAATTAGCTATCGAGTCAAAGGCTCAAAGTTTCCATCATCCATTGCTCGGGCGGGTTAAGGTCTTACCTATAGTTTTCATTTACATTAGCGTTATAAAGAGGCCCCGTAAAAATATTACCATTTTGACCGGAACCCGCCACAATCCGTTAAATACCCTGGCCGTTAATACAAACTCTAGCATTTAAAGATCATGCAAAACTCAAAATTTTCCCACGCCTTTTCAACTGAAATTAGGATAGTATTCGACGTCGTTGTAATCAATTTCGAAATACTTTAAAGAAAAGACACCGCCTTCTAGTTTTCAGCGTTGGTATGCAGAAAATAAGACGGGGGGGGGATAATCGCAGCGAATTTGTGCCTCTGAAAATAAATGATTATTAGTACAATAAATAAAGAGAGCGTATAATAATTGGTAGGAACTTACAAATTTGTCAAGCAGGAACAAATATAGTATGTTATGTTTGTGGTCAAGCCAAACATATTCAACTCGAACAAATTTACATTTGTACCAGTAATGTGGATTCCAGAGGTATTCAAAGTTTTCAGCCGATTCATATCCATCAAATTCCTTCGAAATAGAAATAGAAAAATATTAGTTAACAACAACTTTATGATTTTAAAGTAAGAATTTGAAACTCTTAATTTAGCCAAATAGACGGTACCACAACTTCTTCAACTGGTCGTGGCAGTGGTTGGAGCAATGAAGCATCATATTGGGTGATTAAAGCCATGAAGTAGATAATATGATTGTATGTGTGAACGTCGTTTGTAGGTTGCACTACAATCCCAACGTCTCTTTATGGTGTATATATATATATATGGCTAAAAAGAAACGTAAAATTAATAAGGAATTCAATGAAAAACGTTCAGTCAAATGTTGAATGATTTAATTATGGCTAAAAAGAAACGTAAAATTAATAAGGAATTCAATGAAAAACGTTCAGTCATATGTTGAATGATTTAATTATGGCTAAAAAAACGTAAAATTAATAAGGAATTCAATGAAAAACGTTCAGTCAAATGTTAAATGATTGTATTATGGCTAAAAAAACGTAAAATTAATAAGGAATTCAATGAAAAACGTCCAGTCAAATGTTGAATGATTTAATTATGGCTAAAAAGAAACGTAAAATTAATAAGGAATTCAATGAAAAACGTTCAGTCAAATGTTGAATGATTTAATTATGGCTAAAAAAACGTAAAATTAATAAGGAATTCAATGACAAATGTTCAGTCAAATGTTGAATGATTGTATTATGGCTAAAAAAAACGTAAAATTAATAAGGAATTCAATGAAAAACGTTTAGTCAAATGTTGAATGATTTAATCCATAAAAAACGTATGGTTTTTAAGGTGCTAAAATTAAAACTCTTTATTCACCTTACCATTATTGAAGCAAAAAAACGTATGAAGTAAATGATTGTTTTAATGTATAAATAATTTCGATGTTAAAAAACGGATAGTAAAATTTTAAAGGATTTAAATGTTACAAAACATAAGTAATTTTAACCGCTTTTAATTAATGTGTTAATATTAAAAACGCCTTACTTGTAACGGTTAAAGCTTACCGGTTTAGTGTTTCGCTTTTGCTTCAAAAATGTGATGTGGTTAAGTGGTAAGGTGAATAAAAAGGAGTCTAGATACCCAAGTTCGAATCCTGCGGATGGTTTTTTTTTTCATTTAAGACGTGGGTTTAAGACCTTCCAGAAATAGCAGACCAATTTTAAGACCTGCTATAATTAGAAAGTCATTCACTCATTATAGATAGTAGAGATAGAGATAACATTCTATTAAATTTTAGTTATAACGGATATTCTTGCAATTAAGTCCATAATAGAATCATTCGTAACTGATTTGACACCACATATATGCATGGAATATGTTATTGTGCCTTAGTTAAGTGATGTACACACCACACGTATAGATTACTTACCTATATATAAACTTAGATCAATATAATATAATTATATATCATCATCAACGATACTCAATCCATTCAAATTAGTGGTATAAGAGAGATATGATATAGACAGTTATACATCTGCATGGGGGAAGAGAGACTACTTCGAGGAGACCATTAATAAAGAGCTAGAGAGAGTATAAGAAAGAGAAACACACGTGTCTGCATATATATAAAAACATACACAAGTAAATACATATGTGAAAGAATATGTGTATGAAAATGTGTGTGTGGTGTGTGATATTGGGGTGAGTGTGCAATAAAAAAACATGCGAGTATGTGATTGTGAGCATGTAAAAACATGAATCAATCAAAAACATCAAATCAAAAGATAAACATGCATATCTATAGATCGAAAAATCCTAGGTATCAAGATACTCTTAAGTAGATAATAGCAATAATCATGTAAATCTAAGTCTCTTAGCGATCCTATAAGTAACTACCTTATAACACGCCTATAACCCACCTACACCATATGCTCTTATAATGTAATTTTAGATTTTATTTAATAAAATTTTACCATTAGACAATCTATTCGTCAATTGATTATATGCGGTTATAATATTTGTTGCTAAAGCTAAAAAACATACTCCCTCCGTCCCACAAAAAATTTCCCATTTCACTCTAAATTTTTGTCTTACAAAAAACTTCTCATTTCCCATATTTGATGGGCTCCACACAATAAAAAAATTATTATGACTAAAGACCCCACCACTAATATCCACTAACTATCTTTCTATCTCCAATCCAACCTTATATTTTAATTAAAAGTATTATCAATGACCTCACCACCAACTATGACCTAAAAACTTGTGCAAAATCCAAATGAGAAGTTTTTTATGAGACGGAGGGAGTAGTATTTAATTAGTTACATAAACGACTATTAGAATGTGATGGTAGTTTAACGACTAGCAAAGTAGTCACCCAAAATAAGCCGCTTAAATTGAATTTATACATGCTTATCAATCAGGATAAGTGTATTTCGGATTTATCAGATAATATCATGTGTAGTCATTAAGGAATTGATAATATAACTGAATAATTGTAATATGGTGTTTAATACTAACGCAAAAACTTGATAAAAATACAGATACAAATGAGAGTATCACATCTACACTTGTCGTAAAACAGGCCAACCTTTTCTAATAATTTCATTAACCTTGCCATCAATCCGACTTTGAATTCTGGGTGGGCAGAGTTCGGCTGCATACCCGTTCAGTTTTGCTGCTAAGCTTGATTTCTCCAATTCTTCTTCCTCCAAATTACCAATCAATTGAACAAGGAACGGGTTCCGTTTTAGCTCAAATTTCTGCACATTTCACACCATTAAATGCAAAGTAAATATTCACAAGTTCTGAATCATTACACAATTGGTTTCAAATTCCTGATTTAATCAATGAACAGGAAACCTGGTGTTCAGGCTCTGCAGGATAAAAGGTTCCAAGCTGTTGAATTTGGGTAGTTACAATGCTGCTCCTTGACTTGCTTTGCTCTCTTTCTTTACTTACAGCACCCAATCTCGACTCCTCAGTTCCATTAACAAAAATAATAGACCTTTAAAACCCAAAAATAAAATAAAAAAATCATAAGTTTAAATTTTAAAACAAATAAAAAGTAATTTTTAATGGGAAAATAATTTCTTTTGAATTACACAAGAAATATGTCACCTGTATTGGTTGCCAACATCAGGACCTTGCCCAAAGACTTGCCTAGAATCATGACTAGACCAGAAGACCTCCAAAAGTTGCCTGAAATTAATCACCCGAGGATCATATTCAATCTGCAGAGCATTTCAATACGTTCTCTTAAAACTTATATTATACAATATGGAAGTAAAATTACTTCTGAACTTATATTATACACAATTTGTTCAATTCATTAAAAAGAACTAAACACATCATGAATCTAATCTATACTTATTTGGTTAAGAATTTCAGCACTCTTCTCACAGGAAATTGAAAGTGGAACATGTTTTTCATCTCATAATTGAAGACAAATACTCATTCACTTTTAAGTAAACATGCCCAACAAAACCTTGCCTGCCTAAACTTCTAACTATTCTATGTCTGACAGGTAAATAGTAAGTACCATTTCTTCTTCCTGGTGTTAACTTTCTGAACATTTCGATTTCACAGCTAATTAACTACAAATAAGCTTATACGCAACATAATAATGATTATGCAATGCCATTTAGAAATTAACTCCAAATGCAAATGATCCAGATTTACAATAAAAAGTGAATACAAAGGTCGGACCAAATATGAGCAAAAATACATACTTGTACAGATTCGGCATGATCGCCCAAGCTTCGGTACTCGGGATTGGATTTGGATCCACCGGCGTAACCAACAGTTGTTCTTACAACTCCATCCAAGCAACCGAACACGGATTCCGACCTCCAGAAGCTTCCGAGAGAGAAAACTGCTGTTTTGAGAAGCTCATCGGGAGGATTTACGTTGTTGATCTGAGCAATCGGATTGGGAAACCTAATCCCAAGAGTTATATCAACCGGCACTATAATGACAATAATAAAATATGATAAGATTTGATGGAAATGAGAGAGCTTCATTTAGGCTTTCTACGTAGTTTCTCCAGACGATCGAGAGAAAAGTTTGACCGGAAATAACTTCCGATCGATTTGGGCGATCTACGATTAGTATGGCGGAAAGAGTGGCTGCGTTAATAGGAAGAAATGTGTCAGTCATTTAATTAATTTAAAGGGTTTTGATAATAAAAGTTGGTTAATAAACACACATCAGTGTGTACATTAATCTATAACTACCCATAAATTTTAGGAACTAATTTCTCCTATGATTTAATGTACAACTTTTATGCACTTGGGGAGTGTTGTTATTATCAAAACCCTTAATATAATTAGGCTTTTATTAATTTTCCTTAATTTAATATATAATAAAAGGAAAATAATTTATGACCACTTTTTTTATGCATATATCATACAATACAAGTGTTATTGTACATTGTCCAATTATATAATCTAACTATTATAATGTATAGATTAAAATATGTAGGGTAAAAATCACCCCTTATAATAAAAGTGTCTAAATTAAGAATAATGGTATTGATTTCTAACTTTTAGTTATAATTATGTATCCACCCACTTGATTATGATATGTATCAAAATTAAGAGATAATATTAAAAAAAGACAATTATTGAATTACACATGTCATCTTATTTTTTATATGTTAATTTTTTTATAAATAGAATGACAATATACTAAAATATGAAAGTTAATGTTTTAAAACTTAGATTTTGAATTGAACCGGTTAACACTTCAAATGTGGTCGAACGGTCGGACAGAAGATGAACTGGTCAGTTCAAAACTGGCTGACAAAATTATTCACAGTTATGATACAACAATAATTTGAATGATATATATTAAATAATATAAAGATAATCTATAATAAAATTATTAAAATTACCTCTAAAATTTGAAAATCACAGATGAAAAAAATGGAAAATAATAAGTAGCTTGTGTGTTCGATTTCAGTCTTGTTATCAATGTTCAATGAATTTATATGACAAGTTAGTAGAAAAAGGAAGAAACAAACAAAAACTTTAATTTTCATCATGCATTGATGTGGGAGGAGAAAGGATATGTAGCTGCAATATATATCACACATGAGGCAACCAGGCAACCGGCCAATATCTATATCTCAATGGGTCGCTTAGGCTTGATCCATTTATGTCACACCCCGCCAAAATGGTTTATAAAAGGAAGTAGTTTGCGGAAGAACGGGCGTGCGACTTCACAAGTATATAAAAGCATATGATTATTGCAAACAATAATAAGTCTTCAACATTTGATAAATGTTTGATAAAAGTAATGCCACCAAAAGTTAAAGTAAACAAAGTAGTTTAAATCCAAAACATAGTTTGATAGAAATGAACTAAAAAGGTGACATCTTATTTGAAAATGAATGCTTGACTCCCAATGCATGTGACACTATGCCTAAGCCTTGTTACCTGAAAAACATAAGTAAAAGTATCAACAAAATTGTTGAGTGAATTCACAGGTTTTAAATAAGTTCAAATAGTTCCAAAGTTTCCGTATGCCATGTGTGGCAAAAATAGTGTGATGATATAAAAACGTTTAATATGACCTGATCCAAGAACAGGGGCACGATAGAAATCGTAAGAGGAAACAAGTGACGGTGATCTCCCAAAAGGTTAGCTAAACCCCTTGAGTTAAAATCTCAACCCTAAGTCCATAACCAAAACACAACTTTAAAACGTATTTCAATATGGATATACACTCCTCGTGGTTCGATAACATCGAATAAAGTGATCAATAACGTATGGGAGGGGAAGTCTAAGCCAATGGTACCATCTGCATATCCAGGGCCTAGTCACAACTAGCTAATGATTATGTATGTAAGCATATACGCAGTTCCATGCACTACATCTAAACTTAGTCTGAGATAAGGATTCGTTGTCAAGTTTCCAAAAATAGTTTCATCACAATTAGATAATTGATTATAAATAATAGAAATTATTTATAAACCGGTTTATATGTTTTTCACCCCAAAGTTATAAAACAATATAAAAATAGTAAAAAGTGGGGCTGTGAACTCACCTGATGCAATGCTAGCCAAAACCACAAACAATAATGTGTAGTATCCAACCACAATGATCCTAGCGTCCTAAACGCATAAGAAATAAATGTATAAGTGATAGTCTAAATGAGTCGTCTATGCTTAATGATGCAAAAATGATTCCCTATAAAGAGAATTAGACTTGAGCGATACGTTGGTGACTCGTTTGAGTTGAACTCGTATTTTTAATACATTTGATAAATTTGGACAAGTTAAAAAAAATATTTCTACTTTCGTTTGAGAATGACCGATTCGTGACCCATTACGTAATTATGTAAATAAAGTTGATTTAATTAATTATGAATAATTATTTATGATTCATAAATCGTATATACACTTAAATTAATAAAATTTAATACAGTTTACTTAAATCAATAATCAAAATGGGTACTTAACTGATAATTAATATTTAATTATTATTTAAATAAGTTATCATAAGTAAATAACTTAATGACTAAACATTAAACAGTTTATAAAATTTAGAAAACATTATGTTCATATATATACTTAAACATAAATAAAAATCGTGAAAATGTTAAAACAGTGACGGGCTTTTTATTTAAAAACAAGTGTGGACTTTAAACAGCTTATGGGTTCGCGTATTTGGGCTGCTAGCTAACTAATATGGCTATAATAATTATATTTTGTATACGCTTATTGGACTCAAAGGAAATAAAAACAAGCTGGTAATATTTTAGCTTTGATTCAACAAAAAGATATTGGGTTAGCAATTTATTAATGGAGTTGTATAAATTTCGTGTATTGGGCCAAGAGAAAATGAAGATGCTGGTAAATGTATGGCTTACGTTGTTTGACGATCGGGAAATAACAAGAACTCCGGCCAGCCTTAGCGAATGAAAAGTTTGCCGGAAATTTATTTTTTTTAAAACACCCACACATACCCACTCGTTTGCGATACATGATTTTGAGGAAAATATATA
Organism: Calendula officinalis; assembly: GCA_963853835.1. Lineage (NCBI taxonomy): Eukaryota > Viridiplantae > Streptophyta > Magnoliopsida > Asterales > Asteraceae > Calendula > Calendula officinalis. The sequence continues at coordinate 13,843,885 of OY970827.1, forward strand.
ATTCATTATGAGTAGTAAATAAAATGGTGATGATGTTTTGTCTGAAATCATTCACGAGAACACACACATTAGTGTGTGTGTTCTGCCGGAGTCATAAAACCCAGAAATCGGAATGCAATAACAGATGCGTTTGATAGTATTATGTGATCAAAAAAAACATGGAGACAACCACAATTTAAAAGAGTATACCTTCGGAGAGATGTAGAGCCGAGAGACGACGATTGCCGGGTTTTGAACTTGTCGCCGGAGACGTTTCTGATGCTGCCGGTGGTACGAGGAGACTGAGCAGAAAGAACCCGATGAGATTCAAGATGACAACACAAAGATGATTGATTAAAAGAGTTCGAGTAAGTACCTACGCCGGATTTCCAAGTGTCGCCGAAAAGCTTTATGTTGCTTCACCCTTTGCTTCTCTTTCGAGAGGAATCAAATGATGAGATAGAGATAGAACAGTTTCTGGTGATTACGAATAACAGGAGGTGATGGCGAAGAATGTTTCGTTATCTTGGGTTTAATAATAGAATAGTGATAACGGCTTGGTAATATTCGGTTGTTAAGATGACGAGAATCCTAGAATATTCAGGGAGAATCGTTTTGTTTGTTGTGAGGCTTCATCATGTGCACGTGAGATTTTTGTGGAGATAAGATGTAACTTTTGAATTTATTTGATTTTCATATTAGTTAATATATTAGTGCACGTATGTATTACGTTCGTTAATTATTTATTTCTATCACGTATAGTGGTTTATGTATATATATATTTTTTTTATACATTTATTTAGTTTGAGCCAAAGTATTATAAAGTATAAACTCTTATAATTTTTTAGGTTTGATTTGAGTTTACGTTGAGTCACCAACTCACTAAGTTACAGTTAAACTGTACCGTAATGTAGACAACTGACACGTGCCTAAATAATGATGTGTACTCCAACACAAAATGAAGTGATTCATGCTAGACTTAAATGCAAAAATGAATGTTATGATTGTTCTAAAACAAAAATGAGTTTCTATAAGTGCCAGGTAAAGTACCTGATTGCGAGGGTTGTCACATTCTCCCCTCGTTAATGAAATTTCGTCCCGAAATTTAAAGCAGTACATTAGTTGGAGGTTGATAAATGAATAAAATATGGGCATTTGCGTTTATTAGATTCTCTATGACGACATTGGCTAGAAAGCTTGGCAATTTATTTGTAGATATGTGTAGGCTTTCATATCTTAATGGTTTTAAATGTACTAGTTATGCTAGAAAGACATACCGATTGTCGCTTAGGGATCTTGACTTGTTTCTCGAGCTCCTAAAACGTACGCCCTGCCACGAGCAGGTTGGCGATTATTGTTGTTGCCATCATCACGGTTGAGTTTCGGGCACTTGTTTCTATAATGGTTGGGGTCTCCACACTCATAGCAAGTATTAGGTTTTTGAGTTCGTCCCACACGACAATTATCAGCATTATGACCCCATCGATCACACACTCTGCAACGGTCACATTTACCTTCATGATGCTTTTCACACTTGTTGCACTTTGGTTTATTTCCGAAATAGGTTTTTGGTCCGGTGTTAGGTTGGTTAGTGGATGCGTAGTTTCGAGTGGGTTTCTGGTCTTTGTGGGAAGGAGAGCCTTGTTGGTCGTTTCGATCATTGTTCCACACACGTTTCCCGTTGTTGTTGGTTTGGTTGGTGTCGTTTTGATTGGTGGTTTTCTTTTGTAAGGTACCATTACGGATAGCATCGTCAGTTAATCGTCTAGCTCGGTTTACAGCATCCTCGAAGGTAGTGGGTCCAGCAGCAGTTACATAGCTTCGGATCACGGGAGATAGTCCATGGATATATTTTTCGATCCTCTTATATTCAGGAGTAACCATGTGAGGGACTAACCGTGCAAGCTCTTGAAATTTGGTAGTGTATCCAGTAATATCGGACCCTTCCATAGCGATGTTCCACAATTCGGACTCAATTTTCGCCAGTTCACTACTCGGACAGAATTTATCGGTCAGTTGGCTTTTGAAATCAGCCCAGGTCATGGCATCAGCATTGTCACGACCTAAAGTTTGGACTTGCGAATTCCACCAAGATAACGCCTCTTTTGACAGAGTGCTAGCGGCATACTTAACCATATCGTTCGGGGAACATCTGATAATACTGAAAATCGATTCAATCTTTTCAGACCAATGAACGATCGCGATGGCTTCTTCATTTCCAGAGAACGTTGGCGGACGACAATTAGTGAATGTCTTAAAAGAACATCCTTGGCGATTTGCGTCTCCATTATTGTTGTTATTATTAACTTCACCATATTCACGAGCTACTCTGTCTGTTTCATACTGCGTTATTGCTTCGGCAACTCGACGTGCTACCATTTCTTCCACAGTTTCAGCCTGTTGTTCATTCCTTGGGGGTTCGTTGGCTCGACGACCACCACGACGACCACCACGTGCAGCGTTTCTTGAAGACATTTTTGAGTTCTACCAAACATAACGTAAAGATATGAGGTTTCAATACTGTTTCTAAAGGTAAGCATAGGGAAAGTGTCATAGTTCCAAGACATAGGTCCGGTAGGGGATATATGATGCATCTCTATATGCAATGCAAATCTAAATGCAATTAGACTCTTTATGCAATGAAAATATTTTTCCCAAAATCGTTTTGAAGTTATAGACTAGACTCGCTAGTTCACTATAACCAATAGCTCTGATACCAATCTGTCACACCCCGCCAAAATGGTTTATAAAAGGAAGTAGTTTGCGGAAGAACGGGCGTGCGACTTCACAAGTATATAAAAGCATATGATTATTGCAAACAATAATAAGTCTTCAACATTTGATAAATGTTTGATAAAAGTAATGCCACCAAAAGTTAAAGTAAACAAAGTAGTTTAAATCCAAAACATAGTTTGATAGAAATGAACTAAAAAGGTGACATCTTATTTGAAAATGAATGATTGACTCCCAATGCATGTGACACTATGCCTAAGCCTTGTTACCTGAAAAACATAAGTAAAAGTATCAACAAAATTGTTGAGTGAATTCACAGGTTTTAAATAAGTTCAAATAGTTCCAAAGTTTCCGTATGCCATGTGTGGCAAAAATAGTGTGATGATATAAAAACGTTTAATATGACCTGATCCAAGAACAGGGGCACGATAGAAATCGTAAGAGGAAACAAGTGACGGTGATCTCCCAAAAGGTTAGCTAAACCCCTTGAGTTAAAATCTCAACCCTAAGTCCATAACCAAAACACAACTTTAAAACGTATTTCAATATGGATATACACTCCTCGTGGTTCGATAACATCGAATAAAGTGATCAATAACGTATGGGAGGGGAAGTCTAAGCCAATGGTACCATCTGCATATCCAGGGCCTAGTCACAACTAGCTAATGATTATGTATGTAAGCATATACGCAGTTCCATGCACTACATCTAAACTTAGTCTGAGATAAGGATTCGTTGTCAAGTTTCCAAAAATAGTTTCATCACAATTAGATAATTGATTATAAATAATAGAAATTATTTATAAACCGGTTTATATGTTTTTCACCCCAAAGTTATAAAACAATATAAAAATAGTAAAAAGTGGGGCTGTGAACTCACCTGATGCAATGCTAGCCAAAACCACAAACAATAATGTGTAGTATCCAACCACAATGATCCTAGCGTCCTAAACGCATAAGAAATAAATGTATAAGTGATAGTCTAAATGAGTCGTCTATGCTTAATGATGCAAAAATGATTCCCTATAAAGAGAATTAGACTTGAGCGATACGTTGGTGACTCGTTTGAGTTGAACTCGTATTTTTAATACATTTGATAAATTTGGACAAGTTAAAAAAAATATTTCTACTTTCGTTTGAGAATGACCGATTCGTGACCCATTACGTAATTATGTAAATAAAGTTGATTTAATTAATTATGAATAATTATTTATGATTCATAAATCGTATATACACTTAAATTAATAAAATTTAATACAGTTTACTTAAATCAATAATCAAAATGGGTACTTAACTGATAATTAATATTTAATTATTATTTAAATAAGTTATCATAAGTAAATAACTTAATGACTAAACATTAAACAGTTTATAAAATTTAGAAAACATTATGTTCATATATATACTTAAACATAAATAAAAATCGTGAAAATGTTAAAACAGTGACGGGCTTTTTATTTAAAAACAAGTGTGGACTTTAAACAGCTTATGGGTTCGCGTATTTGGGCTGCTAGCTAACTAATATGGCTATAATAATTATATTTTGTATACGCTTATTGGACTCAAAGGAAATAAAAACAAGCTGGTAATATTTTAGCTTTGATTCAACAAAAAGATATTGGGTTAGCAATTTATTAATGGAGTTGTATAAATTTCGTGTATTGGGCCAAGAGAAAATGAAGATGCTGGTAAATGTATGGCTTACGTTGTTTGACGATCGGGAAATAACAAGAACTCCGGCCAGCCTTAGCGAATGAAAAGTTTGCCGGAAATTTATTTTTTTTAAAACACCCACACATACCCACTCGTTTGCGATACATGATTTTGAGGAAAATATATAATTCATTATGAGTAGTAAATAAAATGGTGATGATGTTTTGTCTGAAATCATTCACGAGAACACACACATTAGTGTGTGTGTTCTGCCGGAGTCATAAAACCCAGAAATCGGAATGCAATAACAGATGCGTTTGATAGTATTATGTGATCAAAAAAAACATGGAGACAACCACAATTTAAAAGAGTATACCTTCGGAGAGATGTAGAGCCGAGAGACGACGATTGCCGGGTTTTGAACTTGTCGCCGGAGACGTTTCTGATGCTGCCGGTGGTACGAGGAGACTGAGCAGAAAGAACCCGATGAGATTCAAGATGACAACACAAAGATGATTGATTAAAAGAGTTCGAGTAAGTACCTACGCCGGATTTCCAAGTGTCGCCGAAAAGCTTTATGTTGCTTCACCCTTTGCTTCTCTTTCGAGAGGAATCAAATGATGAGATAGAGATAGAACAGTTTCTGGTGATTACGAATAACAGGAGGTGATGGCGAAGAATGTTTCGTTATCTTGGGTTTAATAATAGAATAGTGATAACGGCTTGGTAATATTCGGTTGTTAAGATGACGAGAATCCTAGAATATTCAGGGAGAATCGTTTTGTTTGTTGTGAGGCTTCATCATGTGCACGTGAGATTTTTGTGGAGATAAGATGTAACTTTTGAATTTATTTGATTTTCATATTAGTTAATATATTAGTGCACGTATGTATTACGTTCGTTAATTATTTATTTCTATCACGTATAGTGGTTTATGTATATATATATTTTTTTTATACATTTATTTAGTTTGAGCCAAAGTATTATAAAGTATAAACTCTTATAATTTTTTAGGTTTGATTTGAGTTTACGTTGAGTCACCAACTCACTAAGTTACAGTTAAACTGTACCGTAATGTAGACAACTGACACGTGCCTAAATAATGATGTGTACTCCAACACAAAATGAAGTGATTCATGCTAGACTTAAATGCAAAAATGAATGTTATGATTGTTCTAAAACAAAAATGAGTTTCTATAAGTGCCAGGTAAAGTACCTGATTGCGAGGGTTGTCACAATTTAAGTGTTCATGTTAAAATCCGGCTCAAACCCAGTTTTTTATGTTAGTTCAATCCGGTTTGATAGAAGAACCCGGCGGTTCAATCTAGTTATTTTTTTGTTATTGGCCTGCCACATCAGACTGTCAAAGCGTCAATACATCTTTCTTTCGGTCCGACATGGTCGTTAAAACACCGATGAAGATAAAGTAGTTTTAACTTTTTTTCCTTTTAGCTTACGAGTGTTTACATGCAATGCAATCAACTCTACGAGAGTATAGATGTCGTCACGCCTTATACCACACCATTCGTACTTGGCTAGACATTCGCTTTATATTTTCCCCTCTTCTATATCTCCCTTCATTTTCTTAATTACTCCATAGTTTTGAACTATTTCTACAATTATCACAAGTTGTCATGATATATGTGTTGTATTTTGAAATGTTAAATATATAAGGTCGAGTAATTATAATTTTATCTCTGGCATGAAGTCGGTGTTATCGCAATCAATTGCATGTTTTAATATAATATTCATCACAAACTCTTATTTCACGGGAGTTAAAACATTTAGAAACTCTAAAGCACAAAAATAACTAGCTAGACAAAGCAGAATATTTAATTGGCAGATACAAGATTACGTGAGCGATGGCTATGCTATAATTTCCATTTCATTACTTATTGTGTCCCATCCATATCCATATATATATAACCATTGGGATCCATCATAATATATGAAGATCGAATTAATAACGGCCGGGTTGACTTAGTTTTAAATATTTCACTTGGGTGTTCTCTTTCTTGAGAAAATATTAATCCCACCAAGTGAAGGAATTAGGGTTTTTCTTTGGGCTTTCTTCTTGAGTGAAGAAGCCTTGGTTAACGATGGAGGACTAGCAAACTTCTTTTCAAACCTCAAATACTCATCATCATCACTTTCTTCAGTCTCCGGATGAACGTTTATTGGATTTTCAATGAATTTGATCTCTTCTATCTCCATTTCAAACGTTCTGGACTTCAATTGTTTGAGCTCAGATTTGGTGTCTTCAAGCTCTTGTTTGAGAGATGCAAGGCCATGCACGTGTCATCCTCTTTTGCTTAATTTCTCTAGGCTTTGTTTTCAAGCTCTGCTGCTAATGCTCCCACTTTTGTTCGATAATTTTCCCCTGATTCTACACTCTCACTCTGTCAACATAATATTAATTACAAAATTAAGGACCATGCATATAAATAGAAAGAACAAAATTAATTGTCACAACCAATGAGAGAGATGTAAATTACCTGTTTGAGCTTCTGGCCGGCCTCCGGCTAAGACTTTTTCTCCGAACAACACGACAGCCTCTTTGACCGACTTAAATGGCCGTCGCATATCAATCTCCCTCTCACCACCAATCCTCCTTCTATCTCCATTATTCGATCGATGTTATTTGAATTGAAAAGTACCCTAAATCTTAATTTACCACGTGCATGCAACCACAAATACAAACGCACACTGAAAGGTGAATTACAGTTTTGGATGATATAATAGAGAGAGAGAGAGAGTTAAATAAAAAGAGGTATCTTTGCGTCCACTTCACGTACAAAAATTCTGTTAATGGAGGGTGATGTTTTTAGTTTGGTGGTTGCACCATCTTATTCAATAATTAATCTTTTAATCTCTACCAAAATCGTAGACTTATCTAAAGAACCCAACCCATCAAATTGTGTTTTGAACCGTACTTGCACTTTAAATTATGATACTTGTATAGAGAGTTTATGTATTGATTCATACTTCATTATTCTCTTTATAAAATAATTTACGGTGGAATCCCGCTAATTCTATATTATATTTCGTTATGTTTTAATTTATAGACACTTGTATATTCATGATGTAATGAATCATGATGTAATGAATAGTACTATAAGTAAAACATTTAATAGAAAAAACAATATTATCTCTCTTGAAGGAACTAGTTATTAACGAGGGATGAGCAATAACTAATGTACTTGTACATATGCAAATAACATGAGATAAAAATCACTTTGGTAACAAGTATTTAGATAAAATATTATGCAGTAGATCGAGGGTCGATAACCAATTTTTTATTGTATTTGAAGAGAGATCAAATGTAGCTGAATTTGGAGGTACCCCACTCATTATGTTATTGTCCATTCTTGTGATTTTGACCATTCTCCTATCCCACTAGAATTTTGTACCCATCAATGTCTTCGTCTAAATTTAGGTGTATTGCGTCTTTTGTACCAACAGATTTGGAATCAAGACTACTACATATTATAGTTATATAATCGTATAAAAAGGTTATGAATTATAAGTTACATATTCGAGTTTTATAATAAAGGTATATGATCTCTAATATTAACATAAGATATTTTGGTTGATATTTTTTTTTACCTATTCTATTTTTACTATTGTTTTATTTGATCATAAATTAGATTAAACTTGTATGCTTTAGTTAATCAAGTATAATACGTAAGTACGTAACTGATAAATCTTTTTAACCAGGCTTATTATCGAAGTATGTATAATTCACACAAGTTTTTGTCTATGTTGTCAAAATACATTAAGTACTTGTTCGATTTGATTTTAATTTATGAAAATGTACGAACAAAACTATTGTTAATATATAATTTCTGAATATCCTCTTTGTTTTCTTCTATAACAAAAGTATTGTTTTCTTTCTTTAATTATGGAAAGACGTTGCTTTGCAAGAATGAACAAAAGTTATACTTTTCCCATTTTATCAAACTGTTTATAGTCCACGAATTTAATTATGGCATTCAGTTTGATAGGATATCTAGGATTAGTGGAATGTATTATCATGTTAAAACCATTTAGTGATTGTCTAGTGGTAATTATTTATGAATGGCTTATTAGAAGTCATGGGTCTGAACTCTAACATTTATCAGATGATAATGATCATAAAGTTCAGAAACGATTATGACAATGGTTAGTTTGCGTACATCACAAGCAAAGCTCGACCATCCCATAGTAGCCTTCATAACGGAAATACCATTTTTAAAAATAAATAAAAATAAAATTATTAGATTCAAAATCATCAGGTAACATATGGTATCGACATTATTATTTAAATGGTCTTTGAAACAGCTTAGGCTTTTATACAACGTCATCTTTTACCGCCTTTTAGTTATTTCGTATATAACATTTTGCGAGTAGTATCATTATTGCTTGAGTTTAACATCAAATAAATGATTTTTTATTCTTATACAAATTAAACATGCAACTTGTAAACAACGTGTGGCTCATTTGAGGATAATGGTGACCAAATTCAACATTGCGCCACCCAGTTTTTTCTTTCTTAAACAAACACACGATCAAGCATTTTTTTAAATTAAAATTTCATTAATAATTTTAAAAAATTACATTACTAATTCAAATGAAATAAAAAAGTATTACTCGTACAACAAAAATCAAAGAAGACTTGATATAGAAAAACCATGTGTTCTTATTTTTTTTATAATACACTCATTTATCAAAGTCAGGATTTAATCGCAAGCATATTGTAATATTCAAAAGAACTTACGACTAATCATCACAAGTAGTTTCTACATCAATGTACCTTCCTTGTGCTCAATGTGTATACCATGAGTCGATCGACCAAACGGATGACAACACCTAGAAAGTTTTGATACTTTTAACATAATTTATTATTCTTTCAAAATAAAAATATGGTTCAAAAAACAAATATATCAAACTTCCTTCATTAACTTGAGATAAAAACAACAAAATAAGAATCCAATTTGAAGCCCTGGAAAAACAAAACCTAAACCAATATTGGTGTCACAAGAAAGACAACCAAACCAAACAAAACATCTTTTATTCTAAGATTCAAAAAGATCAAACACCCATCGTTCGTCGTCACCCATGTCTGCAAACCTCAAAATCCCAACTAACTCTTTGAAGATGAAGATGATAATTCTCCTTCAAGTTCCCCATCCACAAATCTCGTGTGTTTTCCAGTGAATTTAACAGCATTACTGACAGTTATTTTGCTCATTCCTTCACACAATTCATCCAACACAACATCATCCTCATCTTTATACTCCTCACTTGTGCTTGCATTTACTTGAACCGACCATATCGATGAATCAGAATTCTCAGAGAAATCCATCAACAGCGACCTTGTTACCACATTCTTTTCATCACTTTCAGTTTCATTTTCACTTTTTTCTTGATTTGGTGACGCAATTATATCATTAAGCATCTACACACGAAAAAAACAAATTAAACACAACCCAACTGAAACAATCTAATGAAAATCCATAAAGATTACAGAACAGAGAACCCATTTACCTGAGTAAAATTGAAGTTTTCAGGAACAGGGGAGACAGTAAAAGAATCAAAACCCTTGTTGTTAGTAGTCGAAAAGTCATAAACTTGAGGTGTATTAGCAGGAGTTGGGGCAAGAATAGCCATTGGAGAGTTGAAAAAACGTTTATGAATCAAAGGATTTGGTTCAAAACAAATCTTCGAAATTACACCTTCTTCTTCAACTTTCTGCAAAAGGGTTTTCACTTGACCTCTCAACAAAGACTCCCCAGATCCAGGAGTTGTGGTGTGTTTTGATATCATCATACGCTTTTTAGAAACTGTTGATGATGGACTCCCCATTGCAAGCCCAACGATTGGTGAACCATTTGTTATATCAATCAACGTTGATTTTTCTTTCTCTTGACGTTTTCCAGCTTTTTGTCGTGATTTTAAACCACCCTTCAGAGATTCATCATTCTCCCCTCCTAAAGAATAATACTTTTAAAGATCAGAAAACGAAACTATTTGAATAATAACAAAAGGAGATTATGATACAACAGAAAACTCACTTGATGACATGGGTTCGGCAGCCATAGCAGAAGCTTGTGATCTTGTGATTCTTCTCGATGACAGTGGTGTCTCCATCGTAATCTTTTTCTGTTTCTTTCAATTCAATCGAGAGAGATGATGATCACCAGAAAGTTAAAAGAAATTCGGAATGATTTGAGTGGGGGAAAGAGATGGATGGTTAGGGGTTATAAGAGCGATTTGTTGCAATTGAGCAATTTAGGGTTCTAATAACAGGAAAAGGGGGAAAATTCGACCGTTGGAAAGATAGGAGCGTGATTAATTGGGTTATTTCGAAACTAGCCGTTGCGAGGGGATTTGTTTCCGTTGTACGGTGATTGGATTGGGCTCAGGCTATGGGCTTCTTACCCAAAGCCTATGTTTATTCATTAGCCTAAGAGCATCCCCAATGGTTAACCTCTTAAAAGCTTATTACTTTTGCCACATCAACATTCCACTAACAAAAAACCCTCTACTAAATAACACCTCCAATGGTTAACCTTTCTAAAAAGCTTTTCCTTTTACAAAATTTCTAATTTAGCTTAATCTATCTCAAATGTTTTATAAACACCCCTATATATAATTTGACAATTTTTTGAAATCTTACTTAATATAATATTTTTAAAAATATTTTCATACATAAATATTGTAATAATTAGCATTAGATATTATATAATTTATTTACTAACTAATAAAAATATAATAAAGAATTTATATATAACATATATAAGGTTTAAAATGAAATGTTATTATACATGGGGGACTAAAAAAGACAAACATTAAAAGAGGGTTAAAAGCTTAGTAGAGAATAAGTCTTTGTAATAAGCTTTTCAAAAAGCTAGGTATCCCAATGGTAAAAAGTCTTTCAAAGACTTATTGTAATAGTAATAAGCTTTAGAAAAAGCTACCATTGGAGATGCTCTAACAACACAACAAAATGGATATATCAAATTAAGTATTAAATGTAAATGTTTTTAATCCAGAGAGATTTTCATGTATTAAACAGTTATGAGAATAAATAAATAAAACGTTCACCAACTAAATAATACTCCCGTCTTACAAAAAACTTTCCATTTGGCTTTTGCACAAGTTTTTAGGTGATAGTTAGTGGTGGGGTCATTGATAATACTTTTGATTAAAATATAAGGTTGGATTGGAGAGAGAAAGATAGTTAGTGGATATTAGTGGTGGGGTCTTTAATAATAATAGTTTTTTATTGTGTGGAGTCCATCACATATGGGAAATGAGAAGTTTTTTGTGGGACAAAAATTTAGAATGGAATAAAAAGTTTTTTTGTGGGATGGAGGGAGTATTAAATGTTCAGGCAACAACTTCATACATCTAAAGTAATCGTATCAAAATAATAAAATGTATGACACTAGCAATGTGTAATAAGAATATTGAGTATCTAATTCGGGTGTACGTGTATCATCATGATGGTGAAATACTAGAAAACTGAGCTTTTAAATCGTACAAGTATTGAACATGTGATATTGGCCACGGTAGAGTAATGTTTTAACGAACTAACTAATTGGCCTTTATGTAAGAATTGACCCGTGCACATATTAAAAGAAGAAAGATAGTTTTAACACTATAAAAACTACTATATATTCAAAGCTTCTAGGTTAGTGGTATTGGTAAAAAAAATAAGTTGTTGCCCATGACCTATAGGTCATGGGTTCATGTCCCGCCGTAGACAAATGGTGGGATATATTCCCCATAGGTGGAGGGTTCAAGGGAAGACATACTATCCTTGTGGATGTCACTGTTTAGGCTCGAACCACTAACTTACTTACTAGTTGTTCAAAAAAAAAAACTATTATACACATCACAATTATTGTTTTATAGTTTTGTATAATTTGTTTTAAATTTTGTAAAATATGATGTTTGAAATAATTTCTATGGTGTTAAAATCTCCGTTAAAAAGAATTGCATGATAATTAATAACCTATTTTTTTTAAAAAAAATTGTAGGCCTAGTTCATAGCACCTAGTATCCGTGGCTGCTATACGAGTCCGCTCTCGGCTCATGAATCAATTACACGTCTCCAAATTAATGAAGGTCTTCTTAGAGGAGTCATAAAAATACAAACTCGTGTTTAAACGCATTTCAACTTTTTCTTTCCTTTGTATCTTCTGTATTTTATATAAAGTAATAATTGAATGAAAATAATAATGATATTTAATCTTTTCAAATAAGGCTATGAGGAAAATAAGATATAAATAGTTATATATAGGTAAGGAGACTGTTTCCGGAGAGACTTCTGGCAAAGGTGCGAGTTAGAGAAATAAGAGTGTATATTAGATGTGTGTGCATGTCTATAAAAACATATACAAGTAAATAAATGTTAGTTTGGGTATGTGCACAAAAATATGTGCATGTGTGCGAGAGTGTGAATAGTATGTAAAAACACGTAAATATGTGTATGTGTGCATGTGACGTGTGTATGAAGACGATATACACGTATGAAATTATTATATACTCCCTCCGTCCCTAAATAAAGTTCCCATTTGTGTTGGGCACAACATTTTAGGAGATGGTTAGTGGTGGGGTATTTGGTATTACTTTTGAATAAAATATAAGTTTTGATTGGAGAAAGAAAGTGTTTTAAGAGATAGTTAGTGGTGAAAGTATTGGTAATAATATTATTATATTAAGTGGCTCCCTTAAGTTTGAGAAATGAGAACTTTATTTAGGGACAAAACTTAAAGGTGAAATGAAAACTTTATTAAGGGACGAAGGGAGTATCAACTAAAAATATCATTCAGAAAACAAACATATACACATACAAACATGTACGAACATCATTCACTCCTTAATTTTTTATTTAACAATAACTTATTTCATTGTAATATTAATAATTTTTCTTTGTATCTAGTTAACAGGTGGCATAAACGTTTTTTTTTAGAGAAACATATTTGCGATCATAAATTTGTTAAAATGATATCTTTTTAAAACCACGTATAGTTTAAAAGGTTTCGTATACAGGTGTAACGATTTAAGCTACCTCTTTTAGTCTCTTGAAAAGCGTTATATTTTTTAATTAAGTAAAGTCTTTTATAATTTTGAGGATATAAAGAAAGTATATTTGTTGGACTTGATGAAGATTTGCATGTTTAAAATACTCAACAAATTTGTCGTCTTCAATACTCACTTAGTCACCTTATATCTCCTCTCTTTAAGATGTGGGTTTATTTTGACTTTAGTACTCAATTAAAATTTGATTTTAACTTTTACTACTTTAACAAGCCAAAATAATTTTGGAGCTTTAAAAAAAAAGACTAGCATGCTTATTCTTAGCATGATCGAAGATATGGTCTCTAACATGAATATCAGAAGATTAGTACTTCCTCCGTATCAAAATAAGTGACACAAATGTGCTTATACGTTTTTTGGACCACCACGACTTTTGACAATTTTAGGTGGATATATTGAAAAATGAATATGATTAAGATATGACTGGAAGTAAGTTGGGCCACCACGACTTTTGACAATTTACTAGAGACCGAGTCAACACTCACTCGTCACACGGCCACCATTCTACATTCTAGGCTCCGTGATGTTTTATGTTTGACAAATACTTTTTAAGTTTTTATACCATTAAATTTGTTTAACCATGATATATGAATTTCAAAAAAATTAAATTTTAATGACAGTGTTTATTATTATACGATTATATTTAGACTGAAAAAAGCATCACGAGGTTTTTGTTTTAACGTATTTTACGGTTTATTAGTTTATTGAAAAGTTAATAAACTTGTTCTTTCCAAACTTATAAATTATTGATCAAAATAAATCATGATCTCAACTTGATAAATTCATAAACTCGAAAAAACGAGCTATTGACTTTTTTTGTTTTAATTTTCAATAACTATTTATGAAGTTAAAAGTGATTAACAATATAAATCAAAACATAAATCAAATCTCTTTTTAATTCATACTTTTTCTCATTTACATTAGTTTTTTGAAGCAGAACAGAAGCAAGCTATCATTACACCATATTCGGCCATCTCCCTTGAGCTCCACCATAACCGCTACACCGTGTACACCGTATCCGGCCCTCTCACGCCACCTTTGCCGCCACTACAACACCTGCTCTGGCCGCCACCACACCCTTACTAATCATGCACAACAACTTCAAAACTAGCCAAGACGGTTCCAAACCCGAATCGTCCTTGCCAAAATATTCAGTATCCACCATCGAAGTATCAAGTACAATAAGTAAATTGTAATCTTACAAAAATGTAATCTTAATTCACGATTTTATTATATGGCAATTTAATTGCCTACGATTTTTTATATACTTCCTCCGATTCAAAATAAATGATACACTTTGGATTTTACGATTTTTGAGTCAAAAGATTATAATGAGGGTTAAATTAGATTAATTGGATGGTTAGTGAGGAATGAGACCCATAATTTTTGAATAAAGTAAGGTTAATGATGTTTAAAAGTAAAAAGTAAGGGTATAAGGGTCATTTCACTTTATAAAGTAGGTAGTTAGTGGGTGTGGAGCTTACTAATTTTTACCAAATAAGGTAAAATTTTAAAGTATATCACTTATTTTGAATCACCCAAATATGGAAAGTGTATCACTTATTTTGAATATGAGGAAGTATATATATATGTAATGTTACTGTTTCAGGAGTGTGTGTGAACACCTCAAACATAATTGGGGCATTAGTTTATTAATCGGATTTGGATCTACAACTAATTTGTAGACTATCACTTATCATTGTTCCTTTCCCATTATCGCATAATTTTTAACTAAACGGTCATGATAATAAACAGTAATCTTACAAGAAGCATTTTTAATTCACGATTTTATTATATGGCGAGTTAATATGTCTATGAAAAATGATTGTTTAAGGTTTTAAAAAATGAGTGATGATGGTGCTAAGACGTAAGACGTACGTAACTTTGACGTTACGAAATAACTCACGACGACGGTGTTATGCGTGCTGTAAGATAAAACGTGACAAAGCGACATAAGACGTGCCTTATCGCAAATTTATTTTTAGCGCTTTAAGAAATTTGATTTTCTTTAAAAGATTATTTTAAAAATATATACTTCCTCCGATTCAAAATAAGTGCTACACTTTTACCTTCACGTTTTTTGATGCAAAACATTGTAATAGAGATTATGATAAATTAAAGAGGTTAATTAGTGAAAAAGGGTCCCACAATATAATCTTTGGCTCTATTGAAGAAAGAGAAAGTAAATTAGGTAATTTTTAATGATGTTTAATAAAGTTAAGTAATGATAAAATTGTAATTTTATATACAAAAAAAAATACTAAATAAGGAAAATGTAGCACTTATTTTGAATCACCCATATAAAAAAAGTGCAGCACTTATTTAGAATCGGAGGAAGTATATAATTATAAATTTAGATTTAATATTTTTTGAACTTCGTATACTTCATAAATTATAATTTCATTTATATATAAAACATAGAGAAATGTTCAAGGTAGTTCAAGAATTTTAGCTAGTCGTAAGAGACAATTAATAACCATTGGATCAAGAAAAAGTCAAATGTCAAGATCAAATTCAAACCATACAAGCACATGTGCTAGGCCACTGGCGGCGGCCGGCGGCGATGGGCGGCGGCCGGCGGCCGGAGGTGGCCAGAGGCGGCGGCCGACGGGTGGCTGTAGGTGGCTGTAGGTGGGGAATTTGATCTTGACCATCTTGATCCAATGACTATGATTTGTCCCTTGAAACTATGCAAATCCCTTGGACTTCCTAGAATACAACTCATAAAACATAATATAATATAAATTATATATAAAAATTTCATTTTAAATCATGAAACATTATGACTCGTGAGAATTAAATTATCAATCGGTTTTAATCTATGTAATGTTGCTGTTTCCGGAGTGTGTGTGAACACCTCAAACATAACAGGAGCATTAATATTCATTAATTGGATTGGATCTATAGATTTACATTATCACCATTCACTTTGTAGATAACCACTTATCGTTGTTCCTTTCCCATTACTGCATAATATTTCTTTTCAATATCGCAAATGTTTTACTCTTTTTTTTCTCTCTCTACAATCAACACAACATATTATAATTTTTATTTAATTCACCACAATTATTATTTAATATAATCATATAATTAACTGTACAACTTACATTGTATACTGTATGAATTTTAAAAATGGTGATGTATAAATGAATTCTCGATGCATAATGTTTAAATGCATTGTACACACGTTATCAACAAACTACCACAGCGTAGATTTACGCATGCTCCATCATTGCCATGTACGTCATAACAAACAAACAGTGATCAAATTGTTATAACAAAAGGAGATCAAATTGGCGACGCTTTAATTAATGTACATAGAAAACAACATACTGCTACGAGTTTACAAAAAAATTATGAATTTTACAAGTTATTTCAAGAATATATACTGTGAATTAACTATTAAGAAAAAGGAACTAGATGTAGATCCATATCCCTACTTTCCAAACTCTTCGGGGGTGTTAACTGTAAAGTCAAGAATCTTACATCCTCCTTGTGAACAAAGCATGAGGGGTTCGGAGTAAAATGGAGAAGATGGATCCGTTCTCATCAACGGATCTCCTACGTCGGAATTTAAAATTAACAAAGGTCTTAGACAAGGAGATCCTATGACACCTTTTTTGTTCATCATTGCAGTTGAAAGTATTCATGTTGCTATGCGAGAGGCAACACAAAAAGATGTGTTTCAAGGAATTCAACTTCCGAATGGTGGCCCGCTTTTGTCACATCTACAATATGCTGATGATACTATATTTGTGGGAGAATGGGCCGTGGGAAATGCAAAAAACCTTCAAATGATTCTTAATTGTTTTTATCTAGCATCCGGTTTAAAGGTCAACATGTCCAAAAGTAATATACACGGAATTGGTGTGGCGAGTGAAGGGGTGGATCGGGTGGCAAATGTCCTAAAATGTAGTGTTGGTTCGCCCCTTTCAAATATCTCGGGTTACCAATTGGAGCTCAAATGCATAGAATGGAATTTTGGGATGTGATTGTTAATAGATTTCATAAAAAACTGTCATCTTGGAAAGCTTCAACTTTATCATATGGGGTAGATTGACGCTAATAAAATCCGTTCTTGGGGCTCTTGGTACATATTTTCTATCCATATTTAAAGCCCCGGAAGGGATTATAAACAAGTTGGAATCAATTAGGGCAAGATTCTTTTGGGGATCTAAAAACGGTGAATGAAAAATTAATTGGGTTTGTTGGAAGAAAATCATCAATCCACTAAAATCGGGTGGATTAAACGTTCCAAGTATTAAAGCACAAAACTTTGCATTACTTTTAAAGTGGTGGTGGAGATTGAAGACAGAGGATGGGTCCTTATGGAAAAAAGCAATTGTATCCTTACATAATATTTCAAATCTTAATATTCCATCTAGTAAATTCCCGGGGGTTTGGAACAATATTATAAAAATCCGTAATCATCTAAATAAATTTAATATTCCGATTGATTCTTGTTTTCAGGTGGAGCAGAACTCTGGTCAGCAGCTGTCGCGGTGGTCGTGGGCATTCGAGCAGGACGGGTCATTTACGGTATCATCGGCTAGGCTTGCTATTCAAAATACGATTTCGGGTCCATCTCATGATGTTAATACTTTGTGGGTAAAAACACTACCAATCAGGATTAATATTTTCTTTTGGCGTTTGGCCCAAAAGCGGCTACCAACTTGTGTTAACTTGTTGAAACGAGGCATTATTCTACAATCAGCGGTGTGTTGCCTATGTGAGAGAGAAATCGAGGATGAGACTCACTTATTTTGGTCTTGCCGTAAATCGAGAGAAATTTGGATCGAGTTTTGTAGATGGTGGTCCATTGATATCGGGACAATTCGGAGTTTGGAAGATTTAGTGGAATGGAAAGACAGAGAAATGTTATCGAAAGTCAAGTCCATACAGTATTTGACAGCGGTGGTATCAGTGTCATGGTTTATCTGGAAAAACAGGAATAATATAGTATTTAACAAGAATGAAGGCGGGACACGATCTATTTTTGGGGAAGCTCAAACTCAAGCATTTTATTGGATCAAGCATAGATCAAAGGTTAAACGGGGAAGTCTCGAGTGACCTGTTTGGTGTAGCATTCCATTGTCCCTATAAGGTCCTGTTCGAGATACATGTGTGCGAAGGAATGCTTTTACATTTTATGGTGTATTATTTTTCTTCACGGTAAATTAGATGGTGAGGTTTAGGGTTGGTTTTCTTTTTGTATATGTACAGTGTACTTATGGGTTCTAGCTTCTGCTAGTTTTTAATTTAAGGTTTTCGGGGTTGCTTTTCGGGTGATGGCTTTGCCGAATCTCGTTTAGTTGCCCTTTTCTTGCTGTTAAAAAAAAAAACAAAGCATGAGGGAAAAAAAGCTGTTTACAGACAATTTTAATCACACAACAAAACGCGCACACATTTTTGTTCTACGGAAAATAATTACTCATTCAAAAGAAAAACCCTGAAAATAATACAAAGTCTATTCTAATTTTTGACCATCTCCATTTCTACTCTCTTTCCTCCTATCTGCTTAAAACTTTCCTATTTCTTTTTTAATTGTTTCAGTTTCTTGATTTCTTCTCTGTTTCTCACTCTGCTCTCCAATGTATATAACAACCTACCCACCCCATTGTTTCCCTAATTTCATACACATGGGATGAAAATTATTTCAATCCCAACAAAACCCTTTTGCAAAGATTCAATTTTTTTTAATTCTTCTTCATCATGGGTAGCTGTTTTTCAACCACTAAGATCAGTGGTTCCAACAGCAGCGCTCCGTCCACCACCGCCGCCACCACCACCGCCTCCACATCAACCGCCGTCGTACACCGACAACCCCACCACCGGACAACAGCAACTACAGCCGCCAATAAGCATGATGGAGGTGGGTCTAATTTACATAAACGCAAAGAGAACAACAGGAATCAACACCAGCAGAGTAACAATAATAATAAAAATAAAATGAAAAACAAGGCTACTTCAAGGCGGCAAAATGGGGTGATCCCTTGTGGCAAAAGAACAGATTTTGGGTACCTTAAAGATTTTGATCAGAGATACACAATTGGGAAATTATTGGGTCATGGTCAATTTGGTTATACGTATGTTGCTATTGATAAAGTTAATGGAGATCGTGTTGCCGTCAAGAAAATTGACAAAAATAAGGTAATTCTTGGCAGTTCTGTAATCAAAATTCTAAGACATGTCTCATGCTTTCTTGAATTTTGCATTTTTAATTTGGCGATTATTGACTTTAGCAAATTTGTGTTTGGTGATTGCATTTACAGTGAAAAAATGTAAGCTGCTGATTATACACATGATTCGCTGAAACTATCATAATCTAGGGTTAGGATTCAAGAATCACACGGCCAATTTCTTTTCGGGTTTAATGATTTAGTGGATTACTAATTGTTTTCAACATAGAGATCTAATGATATTCAACTATGAAATCAAACATACCACTAATTTCAAAATTGACGCAGTTGACCTAAAACAGTTTGACTAGTATTAGGATCCAATAAATATATCTAACTTTAGTTAGATATTGTTATGCTTCAGTATCAGTGTGGATTACTGTAAGTGTACTATGAACCCTAAATCAGATCTTAATTTTATGACAGATGATTCTTCCAATTGCTGTTGAAGATGTGAAACGAGAAGTGAGAATATTACAAGCCTTAAGTGGTCATGAAAATGTGGTTCAGTTTTACAATGCATTTGAAGATGATTCGTACGTGTATATAGCTATGGAGTATGTTCTACAAATCCACTGAATTACTTCAATTTCTGTTAAATTTGAATCAAATTTCTTTTGAATCTGGTCAAATTAAGGATCTTGATCTATCACCAGAAATTGATTGTAAATTTTTTATAACTTTCCTTTTCAGGTTATGTGAGGGCGGAGAATTACTGGACCGAATTTTGTCAAAGTGAGAACTCTCATCTTTGTATCCAAATTTTAACTTGATTTTGACTATTGAGTCAAACCTACTGTTTTCTTATTTAGATCTCTCATAGATTGCGAAGCAAGTTTACCACCAACTTTATCTTATTTCATAGCTCTTTGTTTAAACTCTAACATTGTTATTACACATTCTACAGAAAATAAAAAATTGATATTAATTTCGAACTTGAACAATAGTGCGTTTGACCTTAAAAGTCCAAACATACATACCCATTTACGATTCGGGACTTTAACATTTTTTTTTATTTTTTATGTGCAGGAAAGACAGTCGATACACAGAGAAAGATGCTGCAATAGTTGTAAGACAAATGCTTAAAGTTGCAGCAGAATGCCATTTACATGGTTTAGTACACCGTGACATGAAACCAGAGGTATCAACAAATATAAAATTTGTAATTTCCGGATTGTTTCAAGTAACTCGTGACAGACAATAGTCAACTAAGACCACACGGGATTTCTTTCATTAAAATTTATTCATAAAATACTGATAACCTTATCTTATCTTGCTAATTTTGTAGAATTTTCTTTTTAAGTCGCCTGAAGGGGATTCACATTTAAAGGCTACAGATTTTGGGTTGTCTGATTTCATAAGACCAGGTATTTATTATTTAATAAATACTATGATTTACTAACGAATTAATCAAATGAATATCAATTGTTTAGTAAATATTATAAATATGTTATTGATTAATTATTGCAGGAAAGAAGTTTACAGATATAGTTGGTAGTGCTTATTATGTAGCTCCTGAAGTATTAAAACGTAAATCAGGACCGGAATCTGATGTATGGAGTATAGGTGTAATTACATATATTCTACTTTGTGGGCGTAGACCATTTTGGGATAAAACTGAGGATGGCATTTTTAAAGAGGTATAAACATTAAATTGGTCTAACCATTTCTTTTTATTATAAATTTAATAATATTAATTTGAATTAATAGGTATTAAGAAACAAGCCTGATTTTAAACGCAAACCATGGCCAAATATTAGCACAAGTGCGAGAGATTTTGTTAAAAAGTTGCTTGTTAAAGATCCACGTGCAAGACTCACTGCTGCTCAAGCACTATGTATGTTTCTTATTTATTATTATAATTATGTGATGATTATTATTTATTAATTTTTTGGAGTATTATAGCACATCCATGGGTTCGAGAAGGTGGAAATGCTTCTGAGATTCCTCTTGACATTTCTGTTCTATCTAACATGCGTCAGTTTGTGAGATACAGTCGACTAAAACAGTTTGCTTTACGGGTAAATATTTATTTATTTATTATTTCCTTTTTCTTGATCACTGAATCTTGAGATTTTCACACAGGCATTGGCTAGCACTCTTGATGAAGAGGAATTATCCGATCTCAAAGATCAATTTCATGCAATCGATATAGATAAAAGTGGTGCTATTAGTCTTGAGGAAATGAGACAGGTGTGTATGTTGACCACTAACATTATGTATATTAGTATTAAATTAATGGTGTTATTATTTGGTTAGGCCCTTGCAAAAGATCTCCCATGGAAGATGAAAGAATCACGTGTTTTGGAGATTCTAGAAGCAGTAAGTGTTGTGTGATTATGAAAAGTAATAAAATTGTTGTAATTTGTTTACTATAATAAAATGGGTTTTATGATGCAACAGATTGACAGCAACACGGATGGACTTGTGGATTTCACAGAGTTTGTAGCAGCTACTCTTCATGTTCATCAATTGGAGGAACATAATTCTGAAAAATGGCAGCAATTATCACAGGCTGCTTTTGAGAAATTTGATGTTGACAGAGATGGCTACATAACTCCAGAAGAACTTAAAATGCATACGGGTTTGCGCGGGTCAATTGACCCGATTCTGGAGGAGGCTGACATGGACAAAGATGGGAGGATTAGCTTGCCTGAGTTCAGAAGGCTCTTGAGAACTGCAAGCAACCTCTCTAGCCCCACTGCACATAATAAACCCTTGCGTAAATTTTAGATCTTTTTTTGTCTCTAAAGAACGTGTGAGGTGTTTTGAGTTGTAATGCATATGCAAGAACATAGTTATAGCGATTTTCAGTTGTTTCTTGTGTTGTGTGTTTATAGTATCCATCTTTTTAGGTCCAGTCATGTAAGTAAATAATATTTTTCTTTTTATTTATAATTGCTTTTGTTGTGATTTTTATGTGGCATGGGCATATTTGATCCTAAGAGGACGGTTTCTATATTTTGACATGGTGTAAGTTGCACAACATGCATGTATTGTTGTACTATGTGCATTTATTAACTGTATTACATTCACTTGTGTTTGTTAAAAGCTTCTTGTGTCGACTAATCTGAACCCAAAGATAGAATTATTTTGGTTAACTACCAAATCTCATTCTCATAGATGTCAAATCCAATAATGTCACGTACTTAAAGTACACGTTTTCTTATTCAGAATAAACAAGTTGTAGTTTCCGGTGTGATTGATCAGAAATCTGATTAAAGTCTTGTATATATATATGATATATATCTATCATATCAAGGATCAATGTTTGCATCAGTAAAGGGTGGTGACAACTTTTGAGCCAAATTACTAAGACGTGGACTGTTTTTGTTATAGAAGAGTAATGTCAATGAAAGTATTCATTATTCTTTATTCAATAAGGAAAAAGATACTATTAGACCTTCTTACACGATTCAACACGGTTTCTTGCAAATATAAAAGCTAATTATATTTGGGCATCGACTCGATCTTAAATCAAGAAAGCTTACAAAGTTGCACCATTTCTTAAATGCTACTTCATGCTATCACTGTCTTATGTCAATTAAGACTTATATCGGTTTGGAGAAGTCAATGGCACATGAGTGTTAGTTAAGGAGTCTGTAAAACGAAAGAGAAAGTGACGAAGAGATAAGAGCCCTTTTAATAAAACTGAGAATTTGTATGTGTATTTTATAATGTTAGGTTCAAAAATATTAAGTGAAAGTATATTGTTGGTACTTGGCAGTGGAGTGTCGGTTGTTGTGAAAAAAATTGAAGTGTTTAGTTTGACCTAATGTACAACACCAACCAAATTCCATCATGTCTACGGTTTGAACTTGGCATCTTACCCCAAACGACAAAAAGATCGACTCTCATTCCCTCTAGTTTAGTATATACATACATAGGACATAAAATAGTGGCTCTTTGCCAAGGTTACATACTTCAATGGTTTCCTTCCTTACAAATCCCAAAGGACGTCTTATATCCGCTGGGTTTGGGGACAAATACGTCTTTTTCAAATCTTAACCCATCCAAAAAGAGAATCAAAGCATTTGAAAAGGTCAACTCCCATTATTGTCCACCACACTATTTGATCTACTACTTGAACAACCCTCTTCCAATGCCTTCCATTTTTTATCATTATCCGACTCCTGCACAAAAATCAAATTCATATACATAATAATTCTATCTCAAAAGGTAAAAACTAGGGGTTTACCTGACCAGATCTTGACCCAGGGGTTTTAAGTTCTAACTCCGTTACCACATCGCTACCATTATCCCCTTTTTCATCATCACTGCACTTAAACCGACCTGAAGACTTGCTCCCACATTCTTGTGTACTTGCCGTTGGATTACTGGGATATGGCATAAAGGCTGGGCTAGAAGTAGGGACCATGCCAGGTGGCGGGTTATGATTTGTGAAAAATGGAAACGGGCCCGGTAAAGCCACTGGAAATGGGTAGGGTTGTGGTGGAATAACATTAACAACTGAAGGAGGATTGATGGCACCCCATGGAAACATTCTTTGCTGATATTGTGAATTAAGATTTTCTATGTCGGATTTTAGTGACGATTTTTCCTCTCTGAGTTCATTTTTCTCCTGTGTTAGCTCACATGATTCTTCGGATAGTGCTGCACATTCGGCTTTTAATCTGTTAACTTCAGTTGTCAGATCCTTTAGCACTTGGATTGTGTCGATAATAATACTCGCCTTGTCCTGTTTGGGTCTGTCTGGATCTGCATAATCAATTAAGATATAAAATTTTTATTTTGGCAAAAACAATTAAAAGCATAAAAAGAAATTGAGATGAATTAGGGTTTCGTTATTACCGAGTACACTTCCCAGCTCACTGAATTGCTCATTCAGTTTGTCCCTCCTACATTTTTCACGGCCAGCCTTCTGAACTTTTCTAGCATCG
The DNA here is from genome assembly GCA_963853835.1 of Calendula officinalis. Taxonomy (NCBI): domain Eukaryota; kingdom Viridiplantae; phylum Streptophyta; class Magnoliopsida; order Asterales; family Asteraceae; genus Calendula; species Calendula officinalis. The sequence goes on from OY970827.1 coordinate 13,868,416, forward strand.
TTTGTATCTTTCACTTCCATTTCAATTACCTCCCTGTTCGAACTGCAAATCAAGTTAGACAATCAGATGAAGACATCTTTAACTCAAATTCATCACTCGAACTAAAACTTAAATCCGAAAGTTGGAAGCATAAATCAATCGACAAAAAATCTACAAGCTACTTGGAACGAATAGGGGGAGAGTATTTGTATTTCATCAACATAACAGAAACATCAACATATACAGAAGTTGACACCAAATTCAACAAGTGGTAAGAAAAGAGAAATACAAACAAACAAACCTTTGCTCGTTGAGAATATATTGATGTTGATTGTCTAGTCGTTGATGCAATTCGAGCTTGGGTTTCCACTGATCCATATATTTAGGTATATATAGGAAGCAGAAGAATAGAAATCAGAGATAATGTTTAGGGTTTGGGGTTTTCTTCTTCTGATATTTGGGGAAATTGGCATACAATTAGCATAGTGTGGTAATGTACATAAATTATAGATATAGATGGCGAAGAAGAAGGTTTGAGGGAATTGTGTCATACGGCATTTGTTATTGCTAGCAAGAAATGGACATGTGCCAACCACGATTCCATTGCCGTTGGTGCTTCCTTTTCATAATTTTAATAATATAATGTCTACTTTTTTTCCAGCCAATAATTATTCAGATTAAAGTAATGGTGAGGTAATTAGGTAATTTTTTATTCGATAATTAGCCGAATATATAAATATGTACTACGACATTTTGCATTAAATAATACTCCAATACATCTTTATCACTGTTCTACTTTCATCAATGTTACAATTACATTTTCTTCTACCTTTCAAGTAATTATATTTATTTTAAATGTTCTCTTAGGGACGGGAGACGGTGTTAATTATGGGTGTTAATAATTCGAAGAGTAATATTGTCTCAAGATACTTTTATCTGTTTCAGAATTGAGTTTGGATTCGAATAATTCCTTAGTTGGGCTTGAACTCGTGATCGAAGTATTATTAATTGTTCGAGCTCGAGATAAACGACCACGAGTAACTCGTTAATTGTTCGACTTGTAACACCATTAGGTAGCAATATTTCTATCGAACTTGTAAAAATATATGGTGAATATCAAAGCATTAATAAAGGTGTTGACATTCATACCTTGAACATGATATACGTCATTATCTTCCTGGATAACAACTGTTTCCTTTGACTGGATGCGATGTTACATTTATTTTAAAACATCTTGACGCCAGCAAACGTATCAAAGTTCTGTCAAACATTCCTCTAAGAATGCATGACGGAAACGTTTGTCTTGCATTTCAAGGAGTCCAAGAAACCCGACAAACTCTTTTTTAGAGTTACTCGGTGGGCGGGATCTTGATTATACGTTAGAGTTGGTTACCACAATCGTCTCTCCAGCATATATGTGACGTGGTCGTCACAATGACAAATCCATGATAAACTTATAGGTAGATCATTCAAAAAAAATTAAGTGAAAAAACTAATGTGATAAACAGGTCTATTTGGAATAAACAAATGAGCCAGATGTGAATACAAACATAGATAAGTGAAAAAAAGATATTATATAAATGAAAAATAGTTATAAAGCTTTTATAATTGTACGTGACATGGTTTATAGTTTGAATAGTTCATAAATCTATCATTACTAATATTACTTAAAAACATCTTCATAAACAATTACAGATCTAGAACAATAAACCTAAAAGTTAAAACAAATTATCAAAAAACAATGAAATCTAAAACAAATTAACAATAAAACAAACCTAAAACAAATAACAAAACTTCTATATTATAACTACTTGACTTGCTGTTTTAACTTTTAATTGTGTTTAAGACTAATCGGCAAAGGACTTTATTGACTAAATTTGTGTGTGAATGTTTGATTCAATTGGTATCTGGCAATTGGCATGATTTTGTTTTTTTTTTCCTTTGAAATCTAATTTTGGTATTTTATAATATTAAAAGATAATAAAATTTAAGTAAATAAGAGTAAAATTAAAATGAAATATCAAAACATTTTGAGTTGCAATAAGAAAAAGGAATGCCTGTAGCAACAAAGGCTGAGGACGTCGTATCATCGAAAAATAGGCTTCTCGAGGCGTTGTTAGATCTCCGATAACAATGGCGGTGGCGGTTTGGTTCTGATACATACTTGAGTACTTGACCTTCCATGATGAAATCGCATCTTATAAACTGAAGGAATGAATGAAGATAGCAACTTATAACGTGAACGGGCTGAGGCCTCGAATTTCTCAATATGGTTCCCTCCGCAAACTCCTCGATTCTCTCGATTCCGACATCATCTGCTTTCAGGTTATCTTTCCATGTTTTGTTTGCAATTATCACCTAATTGACTAGATTTCATAAGTATGCCGTCGTTTCATCACCTAATTTCAGTTTTCTTTTGCTTAAAATCAATTAGGAAACCAAATTGTCAAGGCAAGAACTGAGAGCCGACGTGGTTTCAGCAGATGGATACGAGTCCTTTTTTTCTTGCACACGTTCTATTGAAAAAGGCCGCACTGGTTATTCCGGTATGCAGCTAAACTGTTTGTTAAAATGCCCCAATGACAATCAAGTTGATTCATTGACCTACTGCTATTAATTTGCTGTATCCACTGCTCTTACATTATCATTGTGGTGTAATTTAAGCATGTTAATAACAGGCGTTGCAACATTTTGCAAAGTTCAATCTGCTTTTTCAAGCAATGAAGTTGCACTGCCAGTTGATGCAGAAGAAGGGTTCACTGGTGTTCTAGAGAATTCTAGAGGATTTTCAACTAGAAAACATGATTCTCTGGCAGGTGTGGAAGGACTTGAGGAATTTGAAAGGGATGAGCTTCTAAAGATTGACAGTGAGGGACGTTGTATTATCACTGATCATGCTCATTTTGGTGAGTGGCATGCTATTTTTCATCTTTTCATTCGGTTAAAGTATTTTATGTAATCTAAAAATGATCAATGTTACAGTTCTTTTTAACATTTATGGGCCACGAGCAGCATGCGATGATGCAGAACGGATAGAATTTAAGCTTTCGTTCTATAAGATACTGCAGGTAATCAATTGTCTACTACGTAGTAATAATATTTCAAGTTTAAATTTTTTATATTTTTTATTGATGTGTTAGAAACGATGGGAGGCTCTGATGCTTAAAGGAAGGAGGATAATTGTTGTTGGTGATTTGAACATTGCTCCTTCTTCTATAGATAGGTGTGATGCAGGACCAGATTTTGAGAAGAACGAGTGAGCTTCTATCTAATATTTCAAGTATAATGATGTTTTAAATTTAACAATTTAAATGTTGTTATTATATTTTGAATATTTTTAGGTTCAGAAGTTGGTTTAGATCTTTACTAGTGGAAAGTGGAGGCTTGTTCTTTGATGTCTTCAGAGCAAAACATCCCAAAAGGTGTTGCATTTACTATTGATAATCTATATAGGTGGCAAAATGGGGTGGGTTGGGTAACGGGTAATCTGTTTCTCTCTTGAATATTGTTTGTGATATCTTACCATTTGAAATTATTAATAGAACAGAAGCCTATACTTGCTGGTCCACAAACACAGGTGGCGAAATATTCAATTTTGGGTCAAGAATTGACCATATTTTAAGTGGTGGTTCATGCTTACATGAAAATAAAGATGTTCCAGGTCACAACTTTTATTCATGCCATGTTAATGAGTGTGACATATTAACACAATTCAAACGCTGCAAACCTGGCGCCACACCAAAGTTAGTTTTTTATATATCAAAACACATATTAGCACAAATCTATTTCATATTGAATTATGCATTTTCATTTACTTATATATATGTTAAACATGCAGTTACAGATGGAAAGGAGGGAAAAACACGAAATTGGAAGGTTCAGATCATGCCCCTGTTTTTATGAGTTTAGTAGAAATCCCAGATATTCAACAACATAATACTCCATCTTTATCAACTAGATACTGTCCTCAGGTTCGAGGATGTCAACAAACTCTCGGTATTTTAAAATTTTCCTACTTTCAAAATAATTTTTTAAATTTTACTCATTTTGATATGCAAAGCAAATGTATCTTGCAGTGTCAATGTTATCAAGAAGGCAATCTACAGAGGAAGTTAAAGCCAATGAGCTCTCTATTACTTCTCATAATGAGGAAACAAGATTACAAAAATGTGACCAGCAGGTTAAAAGTCCAATTCGTGAAATTAATGGGACGAATAAAAAACAGAAAAAGAATCAATCATCACAGCTTTCACTTAGATCCTTTTTCAGTAGTTCAGCAATTAATAAGAGCGATATTGCTGATGCTTCTGTTAACCACACAAGCAATTCTCTTGAAGGATATGAAACTGAGATTTTGAAGGAATCTGAGTTGACTCAGTGTGAATTGGATGCCTGTAATTCTTCACAAAGTGATAAGAGTAAGAGTGCTTTATTAGAGTGGCAAAGAATTCAACAGATGATGCAGAATAGTATACCTGTGTGCAAGGGCCATAGTGAACAATGTGTCTCTCGGGTCGTTAAGAAAGCGGGACCTACTTTTGGTCGCCGTTTTTATGTCTGTGCTCGTGCAGAGGTATGTTCTTTCCATAAATGGACTCTTTAAATTTACACATGAATTTGATTTTTTTTTAATAAATTTGATTAAACAGGGACCCACGTCAAATCCTGAAGCAAATTGTGGTCACTTTAAGTGGGCTGATTCAGGATCTAAGAGAAAACAGGGGAAATGATATTGTAATCTATTCAATTATGTCATGTAAATGTAGAATGATCTGCCCAGAGTTGGTAATTCATGAAATTAAAGTCGAAATTGCATGTATTTTATACGTGAGAGCTAACCCATCTAACTGATCGAGTCTTACCAATGAATCTATCGGTTCGTCCTTGACTCGACTAGTTGAGGATTGAACCCAAGATACTTTAAGATCTTTGAAACCAACTAACTACACGTTGAAAGCAAATTTTGTTGTTTTGTTAGTTATAAATCATCTCCTCACACAAAATTGTGTTCGTCTCGCTAAGTTTTATAATTTGATATCAACTTAAAAGAATATAAAAATTAAAAGAAAAAAAAAACAAAAAAACGAAGGGCAATGTTTTGAACCCTTGTCCTTGAACAACAAATAATTTACGTTAATTAGTTATGTTACAAACCATGCGCACAAACTATGACCGTATGTAAGTGGTACATGTACGGATGGCAGTCATTGTCTTCAATCATTGTTCACCATTTATCTTGAGGAATCCATTAACAGAAAGTGAGTTGTGTGTCTATAGTTAATGGCTCTCCATTTGCAAGGCTCTGTTCCACCTTCTGTTGACCAGATTGACCTCAAGACATGGAACAAGATCATCAAAAGACAAGTGATTCAAGGGGACACGAGGGGGGCTTTTCAGTCATATCAACAGATGCAACAAACATTCACTCCTGATAACTTCACGTATCCTGTCTTACTCAAATCAGTTTCTAATCTTTCATATCATCGAATTGGGTTAGCCATCCATGCCCAGATAGCAAAAACACAATTCGATAACCATCTGTTGGTTCAAACTTCTCTTCTTAATATGTACTCGTCAATTCAAAGAATTACTGATGCTCGTAAAGTGTTTGATAATATGCAAGTAAAAGATACTATTGCTTGGAACTCCATGTTGGATGCGTATGTTTCATCTGGGAATATGGATATTGCAATCCAACTTTTTGAATTCATTCCTAAAAGAGATCCTTTTTCGTTTAACATCATGTTGTCTGGTTATGCAAACAAGGGTGATATGAATTCAGCAAGAGCCGTATTTGATGAAATTCCTGAAAGAAATATAATTTCATGCAACTCCATGATTCTAGCATGTGGGAATTACGGGGACATGGATGAAGCACGTAAGGTGTTTGATGAAATGCCTGAACGAGATGTCATTTCATGGAACACTTTACTTGGAGCGTATTTAAACAACGATTTGCTTGATGAAGTGATTCCACTATTTGAAAAAATGAAAGCTGAAAAGACTGTACCTCCTGATTATCTTACTATAACAACCGTTTTATCTGCTTGTGCTGGATTAGGGTTGCTTGAAAAGGGCCGTGAAATTCACATCTACGCCCTAGATTTACAACTCACATCAACTACACATGTAATCACTGCCCTAATAGACATGTACGCGAAATGTGGATGCTTAGAGAGCTTTCTTAACGTGTTTTACAAGTCTAAATCACGGGATATTTTCTGTTGGAATGCACTGATATCTGGGCTTGCTCTTCACGGTTACGGGGTTGCTGCACTCAAAGTGTTCGATGAAATGCTTCTAACAACAAAACCCGATGATGTTACCTTTATAGGTTTGCTCAGTGCCTGCAGCCATTCAGGGCTGATAGAACATGGTCAAACCCTTTTCCAGTCTATGGAAGTCAACTATGGTGTGACCCGTAAAATGGAGCATTACGGGTGCTTTGTTGATCTTTTGGGTCGAGCTGGGTTGCTGGAAAGTGCATATACGGTTATCCAAAACATGCCATTTAGGGCAGGTAGGTCTGTTTTGGGTGCATTGCTTGGTGCATGTGTGAATTATGGGAATCTTGAAATTGGGCAAAAAGTTGTTAAGATATTGTTAATAAATGAAGGTGAAGATGGTTTAAATGATGGGGATTACATGTTAGTGTCTAATTTGTATGCTTCGTGTGCTCATTGGGATGAAGCGGATCGTTGGAGAGCAATGATGAATGATTCAGGGATTGTTAAGACCGCAGGGTCGAGCTCGATTAAGGTTGGTAATAGGGTACACACATTTTTGGCTGGGAATTTACATTGAGCAACCAGTTGTAAAATCAAATGGACAAAAGTTTTGAAAATCATCAAGCCTTGAATAAGAAATAGAAGCTTTGAAAAATCATTGAGCCTATATTGAAGGAGTTGTTAAAAAGATAATGTGTTGAAAGTTAGAGTTTTGAAGAAAATTAGTTTTCTTTTATTAATTGAATTAGATATTGTGTTTAAAAGAATACAATTTGACATTAATATATGGGTGTAATACACGTCTATCTCTAATCGATATATATATATTTAGTTTTATCTTTAACAAGAAAATTGGGACACATAATTTTTATATGAATTACAAAATATATTACACGTACCAATTTAACATGGTTATCATTTTCCCGAGGTTTAAATCAAAATGAGTTGTAATAATTTTGATTATTTAAAGTGTATTCAACCAGATTATGAAAGCTTATGACTTTCAAATCGTGCTATCGTTTCGTGTTTTTGGGTAACATGACACGACACGAATTCGTTCAACACGATAACAACACGACACGAAGTCGTGTTTTTATTTTGCTAACACGAACACGACACGATTAAAAATGATAAACACAACAACACGAGATAAATAACAAATATATTAAATTTCTTACTTACTACATGCTAAAAACACGACAAAAATATAACGTAAATTTCTATATGTTCCCCAAATCATAACTATCGTGTCAATTTCGTGTTAATCTCTGAACACGAACACGACACGATTTCATGTTTGTTTTACACGACAAGAACACGAATTCAAATTTTGATTTCGTCCCAATTTCGTTTCGTTTCGTGTATTTTTGTCGTGTCAGCCCTATGAAAACTATGGCCTATGATAGTGTCATACAACGTTAACAAGTAAACTGCAAAAAGAATATAAATGAAATACCATAAACTATCGAATTTATATGTTGGTGTTTTAGGTAATATTATCCGAAAAGATTTTTTTCAGAGTTAACGAGTACTGTCATTTTAAGTAAAAAATTCACTAAATGAGCAAAGAAAAGTTAATAAATACAGTTGGATTAGAAAGAAAGTTCAACAACCGTAACAAAGTCATAATTGGAAATAATAAGATAGTGTTTTGGAAACACGTATGAATGGGACGGAAGACCAATGAAAACGAGTTTTGACTTGTTGACCTTGTAAAACCCGTCGTGGACTCACAAGCATCGAAGACGAAGTCGTCACCCACCACCTCTTACACCTCATTTCATTTCCCCAAATACCCTCTCGATGTCCATTCATTCACACAAACCTAAGTCAATTATCTCTCCCTCCGGCCACCTGAGTTACAAATTCCAGATAATTTCACTACCTCCGGCCATCGTTCATGGCAGATCTAGTCAAACAGATCCTTGCAAGGCCAATCCAATTAGCCGACCAGGTCATTAAATTCGCCGATGAAGCATGTAACAACAAGCAAGAGTGCGCTGAGCTCAAATCTAAAACGGAAAAGCTCGCCGGACTTCTCCGCCAAGCTGCACGTGCTAGCAACGATCTCTATGAACGCCCTACAAGACGTATTATAGATGACACCGAGCAGGTTCTAGATAAAGCTCTTACTATAGCCCTAAAATGCCGGAACAATGGCTTCGTAAAGCGTGTATTCACTCTCATACCCGCCGGCGCCTTCCGTAAGATGTCGTCGCAGCTTGAGAACTCCATCGGCGATGTCTCCTGGCTCTTACGTGTTTCCGCTCCCAATAATTCCACCGATGAGTACCTAGGTCTACCACCAATCGCTGCTAACGAACCTATTTTGTGCTTAATTTGGGAACAAATCGCTATTATGTACACCGGTACTCTAGATGACCGGAGCGACGCTGCGGCGTCGCTCGTGTCACTTGCACGTGACAGCGATCGGTATGGAAAGCTGATAATCGAGGAAGATGGAGTCAATCCGTTGCTGAAATTGGTGAAAGAGGGGAAACCAGAAGGTCAGGAGAATGCTGCAACAGCAATCGGATTATTAGGTCGTGATCCTGAAAGCGTTGAACATATGATTCACGCCGGTGTCTGCTCAGTGTTTGTGAAAATTCTCAAAGAAGGCCCAATGAAAGTGCAAGCAGTTGTTGCTTGGGCTGTTTCAGAGCTCGTTGCACACTATCCAAAATGTCAAGATCATTTCGCACAGAATAACATTGTGCGGCTACTCGTTGGTCATCTTGCTTTTGAAACAGTTGAAGAACATAGTAAGTATGCAATTACTAGCAGTAAACCGACTTCAATCCATGCTGTTGTTTTAGCTAGTAATAACACTAATAGTACCAACAATCCAAATGGAGTTCATCACAGTCATACCAATAAGTCAACAAATGATGATGAAGATAAGAGTCGAGTTCCTCATCCTTCTGGTTCAAACAACCAACAGCCATTTAAAATGCATAATGTGGTTGCTAGCACTATGGCCATGAAAGATGGGCTAAAACCTACCAACGGGCCTGAAAACGTTGTGGTCAAGAAGCAAAATGTTCATCATAACTCAAGTCTATCACTATCCGCTAATAGTTTACACAAAGGGAGGGAATTAGAAGACCCTGCAACAAAAGCTTACATGAAATCAATGGCTGCAAAAGCTCTTTGGCATCTTGCCAGAGAAAATTCCACCGTTTGTAGAAGCATTACCGAATCACGAGCTTTACTTTGCTTTGCTGTTTTATTAGAAAAAGGTGCAGAAGAAGTCAGATACAATTCAGCAATGGCACTCATGGAAATCACTGGTGTAGCAGAACAAGATTCTGAGTTAAGAAGATCAGCTTTCAAACCAAATTCACCAGCTTGTAAAGCTGTTATCGAACAATTACTACAAATTATTGAAAAAGCCGACTCAAGACTTCTATATCCATGTATCATAGCAATCGGGAATTTAGCAAGAACTTTCCGTGCAACCGAATCAAGAATGATCCAACCATTGGTTGAGCTTCTTGAAGAACAAGGTGCTGAAATCACTAGAGAAGCTGTAATTGCATTAACAAAATTTGCATGTACAGAAAACTATCTCCATCTTGATCACTCAAAGGCAATAATAACTGCTGGTGGTGCAAAACATTTGGTTCAATTGGTGTATTTTGGTGAACAAATGGTTCAACCACATGCATTAATACTTTTATGCTATATTGCTTTACATGTTCCCGATAGAGAAGATTTGGCACAAGCTGAAGTGCTTACTGTTCTTGAATGGGCATCCAAACAGTCTCAATTGATCCAAAATGAAAAAATGGAGATTCTTTTACAGGAATCCAAAGGTAGGTTGGAACTTTATCAATCTAGAGGATCAAGAGGTTTTCATTAGTTTAATTTACATATAAGTTTATTTATTTTTTTGGTTTTTTTGTTTACTTGACAACATATGTGCTTGTTATTCTCATATAGGGTACATAATATTTATTGTCTCGTGTATTTTTTTTATAATGAAAATTGCAAATCATGTTCTTGATGTTGTTATGATGTAGACTAAAAACGAGAAACACAAATTGAATTTGTTGATTTGAATGTATATCGTGAACAATTCTTCTAATTATTGTTTGATTCAACAATTACGGATAATCAGGGAAAAAATGAGAAAAAAATGAGATTTCATAAAAACTAAAAATTGAATGTCGTAACATCTCAATGAAACCTAATAGACTTAGAATTTCGAATGGAATAAAAAGACAAATGGGTTGAAAATTACTCCATAAACAAAGGGTAAAAACTGGATAAAATAACTTTTAAAATTCAAATAACTTATAAAAGAATAGTGTATTTGGACTTGATTGACTGATCTCAAGATTCAAATGCATATTTTAACGCATGCACTTTATTCAAGCGATTTTGAGTCTCTATAAACTAAAAGGGTTGTTTCTTTACAGTTGGGCATGCATGACTTTCTTTATTTGCATAATTTTTGTAATGATTTGGAAGGAAATGAAAGAAGATTTCATTTTTATTTATGAAAATATTCATTTTATAAACTCTTGGCATGCATTGTGCAACGTCATTTGATTTTTTTAATATTTTTTTTTGCATATCTACCATCACAACAAACTGAGAGATTTTTGGGACCATTAATTGGTTACATTTCTGTCATGCTCATTCAATTTGGGCCAATAGAATGCAAGATGCCATTTTTCAATCGTGATTTTAAGTCTAATCGGATAGTTGTATTTATCTAGTGCTGATTTATACAGAGCACTTTTTAATAATACAGAGTAATTTTAATAAAAAGTCAATTATACCCTTTATCTCTTATAAACATTTTCCCCTTCCCACAAGAACACAATCATCATTAAACGGAATCTCTTGATTTTTTTTATTCTTAACCAAATTCAACAGACTTAATATTAAACGGAATATCCTATTGTTCAGATTGAGGTTCTTGTAAGAGAGTTCGAGAAGAATTGAATCTCAGAAACGATTTTATCAAATTAGGGGTTTTGCTTGTTCAATTTTTGATGAATGGATTAGGGTTTATTTCGAATTTTGAAGCATAATGAATTTAGCTAATTCATCTATTTATGTTTTTTGGATTCAATCAGAGAGTGTGGTTTTGAGATATCGGTAAAAATGTTAGCCTCGCCACACTCTGATTTTGATACAGTTGTAACCGAGCCACCGGATGTTTATAACATTGCAAACCACTTTTAAATAGTTTTAGTAAATTATAACAATTCTAAATTATATTGGTCTATCATATAATATAATTGTAAAAAAACGTGCTAACGGCTAAAATGACCAAAAAATCTATGGAATCCAAAATTAATAATATAAACTTCAAACTACATCTAAAGACTAAAATCGTGTAACTAGTTTGATTCATTTCGTATTTAATGATCAAATTTAAAATTCAAATAAAGGGTTAAAACTGAAAATTTGGTAGAAGAAAAAACATAGGAAAAAGAAAATATTAATACCATTATAAAATAGTTCACTGGAATTGATGAAATGGTAGCTTTCTATTGGTGGGATATATTAGATTGAGGAAATGTGATATAAGAAGTAATTTATTAGATAGTAAGATAAGATTTTCTAAAGGTTAGATGTAATTAGTTCGTATTTGATGGTTCAGAAGTTATATATCATCTTAAATTTGACAAATTTAGTAAAAGATTTTTTTCATTTACTCTTTGTAAATGATTCAATACTTAACCATTGATTTCGTGATAAGTATATCAGAGAAAAGGCCCATTGTATTTAAAACAGCCGACAATCAAGTGTATTAACATTTAGTGGTCTAGTCAATCAAGTTCATTAACATCTCATAAAATATCTAGAACAACCCACAATGACTAACAAGCTACCAGAAAAAAAATATGTGAAAAAAGTAACAAATCAAGCCCATACAAGAGGCCCAATCGACGGTAAGGGCCCAAAACAGTGAAGAAACCAAAATACCAAAGGTTTCACAAGAGTATCGTAAATTCGTAGTTATAATAAAGCTTTTTAATAGAACAGTAACGTATTCATGTAAGATTACTCTTTTTAGACATCTAAATTAGCTTTTATTAGGTGAGATAAAATACAATAATCCAAAAAAGGTTTATATGGTATTTTAAGGACCAAGATACCATTTATGCCATCTATTAAAAAAACTTGTGCAGTAGGTAAATCAACCATGCTTACTTTTTTTTTAGCATAAAAGCACAAGTCAGAAGAACAAGAAGTTATAGTAATACTCATAAAAATACATAACAATAAAAATCTCTCTCTCCAAATTAAAAGAATTAGATCCATGGGTACTCTAATACAACCCAAAATTCCTGTGATTAACATGGAAGATTTGAAGGCAGGAACTAATTCTTGGGATTTGGCATGCCATAAGGTGAGACAAACACTTGAAGAGTATGGTTGCTTCATGGCTGTATATCAAGGATACTGTTGATGCCATGAAAACCTTATTTGACCTGGATCCCCAAAGAAACCAAACTCAAAAATACTTGTCAAAAACCCGATTATGGTTACATTGGTTCTTCTGGTATTCGTCCTCGCTATGAAAATTTCAAGAAGCTACTGATTTACAAAATGTTGAAAGATTTGCAAATCTCATGTGGCCTTCCGGAAATGATCGAAAACTTCAGGTAATTATATATGAACCACTTAATTGCCTTCTTTTTTCTTGTTAATTACTATATATAATTCTTGTTTACTGACAATTATATCAATTCAGCAAAGTTATGCATTCCTATGCAAATCAAGCTTCAAATCTGGAAAAGATGGTGAGGAAGATGGTTTTTGAAAGCTATGGAAATCCTACGATGAGTCAATGTCTTATCTCCTGAAATTCAGCAAATACAAAGGTGATCATGAAAGCAATTTGGCTGCTGTACGTGGCTCACACAGACAAGACCTTTATATCCATACTTGGCCAGAATGATGTCAACGGATTACAAGTTCAAGTCAACGATGGCGAATGGGTGACTGTTGACTTTCTCCCATCGTCCTTTATCGTCATTGTGGGCGATGCCTTTATGGTATAATTAATCCATATTTTCAATCCACTCATGTCATTACTATAATTTCGAGATGAATGTTTATTTGTGATATATACATCAGGCATGGAGTAATGGTAGATTGAGATCTTCTCTTCATCGAGTGGTTACACCTAGGCTGCAAGACAGGTACTCCATACTCTTATTCGTATACAAAAATGGGATTATAGAAATACCACAAGAACTCATTGATGATCAACACCCACCAAAATTCAAGCCATTTGATCATTTCAATTTTTTTGAAAATCGAAGTAGAGATCGAGATTGCTTGGATGAGCGTGCCATAAAGTTGTATTGTGGAATCTGATCAACTCTAAGGATAAATTTTCTATTGTATGTTTACTACAATAATTTTCATCATAAATGTCGGCTAACATGCCATGATATTGTTTGTGGAATTTGATATATTTACTTTTTTTCTTTTTTTATTCAACGCCAAGAAAATTTTCACTAGAAAAACTAGCAAGAAGCTAGAGAAAACAAGAAACAAACAAACACAAACCAAAACCCCGAAACTAAGAAAATAGCACCCCTAAAAACAACTAACCACCAAAACCTACAAAACCTACACCAAAACAACGCCAAACAAAACCCAAAATTACAGCAAAACAACACCCAAAAGTACGAAATCTGAGTGACACCCTACAAACTTTACAAAACCTCCATGAACACCATATTGATAAATCAATAAAATATAGGACTAATTAAACGCCTTTTGATCATGTAATGTTTGAATCGGAATCAGAATCAGATTTGTCTTCGTCCCAACGCTCAAAAGCCTTTGTTATCGCAACCCGACGACACCACTATAAATATTCACGATATCGAATATGTTTCAACTCCTTTTTTTAATGCAATAAAAGGAGTTATGTTTTTTTTTTCCTTTTTTCACACTTCTAAATCTATTAAATGATCTCGTTTCAGCCCCAAACTCACTTTTAACTTTAACTAAATTAATGCTAGAACTGAAAATTTCACCAGAAAATGAATTGGCTTTAGAACAAACCTCCTCATTAGACGTGTTGTTAATAGTATCTGCACCTAGTGATTGGGCCAAACAATTAATAGGATTCATAAAATTAATATTCATTAGCCCAACACTTTTAAACTCCCCAACAGACAATATCGGTACGACATCCGAAAATTCAAATTTTGAATTGCCTGTGTCCGATAAAATAAAAAGGAAAATAATAATGAAGAGGCTAATATATGCAACTAATCTCTGAATTTTTAACCAAGTGGGCTAGCTCACTTGGCCACCAAGCATGTCTTGGGGGGATTTTCCCTAGGTGGTCATGGGTTCTAACCCTGGCTGTAACGACCCAAAATTTGTAAATAAATAAATTTTATAAAAATAGGATAAATAAGGATAAATCGTTTAAAGAACGTGGGAATTGGTTTCATGTGGTTTGGATACCGTATGAGAAAGTTACGGGCGAAACCGGGTCGAGACGATCAACAAAAGTTGCAGCCTGCCTGGGCAAAGGGGTTCGCGGCGCGAACCACTCCTCGCGATCGCGAGGATCGGGCAGTGACTTGGGGTTTTCAGAGATCGGACTTCGCGGCTGGTTCACGAACGCGAACTGTTCACGACACGCGAAGTTTGCGGCGCGAACCTGGGCTTCGCGGCGCGAAGTCTGTCAGACTGCATTAAAATCGGGTTTTGGCTCATTTATGTCATTGGCAAACCCTAGTTTCTCTCTTGGGCGATTTTCGAGTGCAAGAGCTGGTTGAGGTCGATTTCTCCGTCAAAACTTGGTAGATTTCACTCCTAGTTGAAGATTAAAGGTATATCTTCACTCTTTGATCATTGTAGCTTTAGATCTATGGATTTCTAAGCTTGAGTTTGAAACCCTAGTTCTTGGGGTTTTCTTAAATGGTGGAATAAATGTTGTATACACTTATTAGATGGTATTTTAACAAGGAAACAAGTGTATGGTTAAGATTGGTAAGAATCTTAAGATTTGGTAAAACCTAGGGTTTTGGAAATCACCCAAATTGGGGGAAAGTGTTGTTAAAGGATTCTAGTGATGAAAAAGGGGTTATTATTAGTAGTATTTGTTGTTGAACAAGTTGTGATTTTTATGATAGGCTTTGGTGAAGTCTTGGAAGGTGCTAGCTTGTTGAAGTAAAAGGATTGGGTGTGAAGAACACATTTGGAGCATTATTGGCTAAGGTGAGTACATGAGACTTTTAAACTGAGTACATAGCAAATAGTTGTTAAAAATACGTATGATATTTTATTGGGTCTTTATTGATAAACATTTTAATAAAGTTAGTGATTGAAAAGATATGAAAGTAGGCATAATGTGATACTAAAACATGTCTAGTATGATTGGTGATTTTGGAAGTAAATATGATAACTGAAGTGGTTATGGAGATCTTCATTAATGAACCATAATAATAAAGCTATTGATTAAAAGAAAAAATACTAAGTCTGGATTAATAAATATGTATTAGTAAAGCAAGTGGTAATGTTTTTTATAATAATGGGTACTATTGGTAAGATTTACTAATAAAGTGATGAACGAATATATATGAAATTGAATATGATGTGACTAGTAATAAATGTGTATTATAGTCAAAGAAGAGATAAAGTATTATGATGACGATAAAATAAGAAATGTATCTTATGAAATAAATAAGTATGGACCTCCTAGAGTTCAAAGATATAGAAGTAGATGGGGGGGTCACTTATGATCAAGTCCATGGGACTATTCGGGTACGTTCAAACTATGTTGAACTAGTTATATATAGTTATTATTAGATAACTAACTTGTTTGATGATTTATGTGTTAGCCGAAGGCTTTGATTGAAATAACTGTTGAGTTATGATAGGAAGGAGATGATGTGATGACACGGGGGACCCCCGGTCATGAGGTGTGGAATGAGGGGCAGTTGGGTGGATTCCCATCGACTCATCCACGTTAGTAGTCTTGCTAACTGGACGTATTCCGGCGAGTAAGGCAGGTATCGGTAGATTGGGTGAATCCCTCTTGCCGGTATCTTGAAGCTTATTAATGGCGATGGATTTCGGTTAATAAGCTAATGTGGAACTTATTAATGACGATGGATTTCGGTTAATAAGTTAATGTGAAGCTTACTAATGGCGATGAATTTCGGTTAGTAAGTTAATGTGATTCTTGTACATATATGTTTATGTATTAGATTCGGTTGAGGCTTATTAATGCGGGGGATCCCCGGTTAATAAGTCAATGTGCCTCTAGTATATATATGTTTATATACTAGTTATGTTTATGCTTCTAGTACGTATATGTTTATGTACTAGCTATGATGGTGCTTCTGGTACCTATATGTTTAGGTACTAGATATTGTTTGCTAGGAAAGTGAGATCGATAGGGTCACAATAGGGTGACTAGACGGTATTGACGTAGTATATATATATGTCTATATATTTATGAATGACTTTTGTTATTGAGGTCTAATACACATGCATCTCACGAGGCTATTTTCACGTACTGCGTTTGTTTTTGTGGCTATGTACTCAGGTACAGGTTTGAAGCGATAGAAGGTTGCACTAGGAGTGGCCTTGTTATGTTTAGCTCGGGAGCTCGTAGGTAGATCCCGTTTGCCTATGGTTTTGATATACTTGGTGACACCGTATTTTTGTATAATCTGATAAAGGTTTTGAAAGTTTTTGTTAAACTGTATTTTGGGATTACAGGGAAAATATTGGAAATCGTATTTAAAATGTTTTAAACGATGTTATAAAAATACGGGTGTTACACTGACAAAGGTGTATTCTAACTAGGTGATACTAATTTCTAACCACTAACATATCTAATATTTGCCGGTTAAAAAAAAAAAAAAAAAAAAAAAACTCTGAATTTTAACCATCTTTAAGAATAATTTTTTCATCAATGAATTTATAAATATGTTAATTAACAAAAGCCAAAAAAAGAAGAAAAACTTAAGGTTCCTGTTTAGCAAAACTCATCCTATTCAAACGTATATACCCACAACAAAATTATAGTTTAAATTTATTGTGCATTAACCATAAAAAATTAACTCATGAACCTTAAGATTGATTTTGACATTTTCGTAAATTAAACAAGTTATATTTTAGGTAAACAATAAACAATAAGGGTAAAACTAGTATTTTGAAAAAAAAAATATTAATAATAACTAAATCCCTTAAAAACCGTCCACTCTCTCTTCAATTTAGGATCCCCTTCAACATTCTGGAACCAGATCAGGAAGGGAAAGACGTCGACGAGAAAAAATCAGTGCGCATGAGAAGGAAATCAGTGGATCAGAGTTCCGGCGATGTAAAGAGGTTAGTATTCGGCGGTTTCCGGCGATGCTAATATTCTTTGTCGGATTTCCTGTTGATTCTCCGGTTGTATATGAGTCCTTTTGTCAAAGTTCATATTTTTCGACCTAAAGTTTTAGTAATCACCGGAGAAATAAGATCTTCAACGTCTACAAAATCATCGCCTGAAAAATCAGGTTTCATCTGTCTGCGTTTCCCACAAAATGGTTAAGATGACGACGGTGGTTTTTATGTGGGTGAGTTTATCATATAGATTATTTTATTGTATTTATCAGCATGATAAGCTACATCAGTTTTGTTCACTATTTCTTCAATTAATATTTTTAAAGAAATATAGTTTTTCATATGTGGGTGGGTGGGTAAAAGTAAAACATCAATTAATAATTATTATTTTATATTTCTTTACCATAAAATAATGTAATTTACCATGCTAATCATCATCGTGACGTTTTTTTATCCATTTTGGGGGCAAATATTTGAAAGGTTACTGTTGTTGGACTTTGGTGTTGGATTCATGTTTATCTTTGGGTTCTTCATTATTGATGTTTGTTCGTTGTAGCAGGTACTCTTTACTTCCGAAGTTTTATTATCAATTTGTTTAAGTTACATTATATACATCGATGTTACCATATCTATAATGTGTTAATTGATGTTACCGCATCTATATACATTGATGTCACTCCGTATACACATATGTATATATCGAAAATTATGTGTCAAATGGGGTTATTTCGTTTTTGTCAGCTTGCAGGGTCAAACTCGAGAGAGAACGAAGTTTAAAACTTGGTACCATATTGAAAAGGGACCTCGTGGCGAGAGTAAAGATTGTTATTAACATGAAGAGGGTAATTATGGTCAAATACATTAACTAAAACAATTGTTGATGATAAAAAGAACACCGATGAAGAAATTTTGGTGTCAATGGAAACCAAGAATGAATATTGCAGTTAATGAAGATATATGGTTTGGTTAACATATCAAAGCGGGGTATATAGGTGTTAGTGCTTGAATACATGTCTTTTTTGTGCATGTGTTATTCATAAATGTTAACGCTCAGATACATAGATGTTATTTTGTACATGTGTGTAATTCAGTGTTATTTGTTCATATATGTTATTCACTATTTTATTTACATTAAAATCTTACTTTGTACATATATGTTATCAATTATTTTATGTTGTTATATAAAGTGGAGTTACACTGAAAGTCCTTGTGATTTGCCACTTATTACATCCACAGTCCCTGAACTTCGTTAATTACACTGAAGGTCCCTAGTGTATACAATTTGTTACACCCATGATCCCTACTGCCCTTAACTTTTTCTAAATGACGAAAATACCCTTTTGGCCTTTTGTAATAAAGCGAAGATAAGGGACTGTGAATGTAATAGGTGATAAACCACAGGGACCATCCGTGAAATTTACTCTATTAATTGATTTTTTTTCCTTCTCTCTCTTTAATTCATGTTCTTCCGCCACATTCAGACTCACCACCCACTTATATCTCTTTGAATTCAACAACCATTATCGTCGAGCCACCAAACCCCCTGGAAATTCGATCCATCACCAACCCCTGCCTCCGGTTTTCTTCTCTAGTTGTTCCGAGCCGATGACGTTCTATCGACCAGAATTGAATCAGACAATTGATGCACGTCACCAGAGGATTTGGTGGTTTGCACACGCGGTGATTCAGACAATTGATGCACGTCGCCAGAGAAGTTGGTGTTTTGCACACTCAGGTCGATAGAACGTCATCGGCGGTGGAACAACTGGAGAAGGCAACCGGAGGCAGGTGTTGATTACGCGACGATAATGGTTATTGATTGAGGTTTAAATTCAAAGAGATAGATGCGAGTGGTGAGTCTAAATGTGGCAGAAGAATATGAATTAAAGAGAGAAAAGAAAAAAAATCAATTAATAGAGTAAATTTCACTGATGGTCCTTGTGGTTTATCACTTATTACATTCACGGTCCCTTATCTTCGCTTTATTACAAAAGACCAAAAGGGTATTTTCGTCATTTAGAAAAAGTTAAGGTGTAACACCGCATTTTTTTTTAAAGGCAATTAAGTATTAGTTTAAGTACGAAAGCATCTAGTTAGTTAAGTTTACAAAACGTGGTCCCACAAAATATTACAACTAAAGTTATTTAAAAGACGGTATTACTAGACACGTCTCATTTTACAAAACAATAATTTAAGCATGGTCAAACTTCCCGTCCAAGCCCGACCCGTTCAAGCCATCCAACCTGAAATGTGTCAATAAGGGAGGGATTAGCACAAAAGCTAAGTGAATGAATCCCTAACACTAGCACCTACACTAGTCACTACACTAGTCACTTAAACACGGAAGTTATAAAACATCTCCGGTTGGGTAATCACTTATTGAGAGGATCGGCGGCTTTGCGGGCCTTAAACCATGGTCGGCCAAAACCACAGTAACCGATAGCGTTTCGTATCCAACACCCGGGCAACTCCCTCCCCTTAACCATGCAACAAATACAGGTAAGGTCGGATACCCGATTAGTCGATACCCGATGCCCAGCCGTTCTCCTTCCGACACTGACCTCATCCCGAATGTGCACATAGTCATGTATGGTATTCCCTAACACTAGGCATACATAACAAAGAGACTAGCTACGAGTAACACCGCGAAAAAACATCACAACAGAGTTCCCAATCGCGAACTCCAGTTCACGATCGCGAACTAGAGTTCGCGACGTGAACTCTGGTCGTGAACTCTTCGCGATGACTAACCAATTTCTCTGGACCAACTTCACGATCGCGAACTAAGTTCGCGTCGTGAACTCCCTTCATCTGGCGATTTTCTGCATTTTTCACCAACAAGACAATACCAAATGAAATAACCGAAACCCGAGTTGTAGGTCGAATCCACTCACCTTTCAACCTTCGATTCCTTAACTCAGTGAGCTAGTATCACTGAGTATCCTTCCCGGTTCCTGTCAACAACATACCGAGTTAGTGATAATCCACCGAATCGTCAAAATCATCAATTTCAACAACTAGCTACATAAGACTCATAAAATACACATTTTATGACATTTACAACTAACACAAGTCCTTCATCAATACAATTGACCATTTTGACCATTTAGCAAGTATTCACAACTAGTTGACCCAAACGGGCCAAAAACCCGAACATGATCCTAACACTCCCACATTTCCATCAACTAGCAATTAATCTTTAAACTAGCAATTCACAATCATTTAACAATTCTATCAAGATCATAACCATCACAAATCCAAGTATGATACTTCTAAGATCACTAGTTAACCATTTTGACAAAATCATCCAAACACTAGTTAAACTACTTCACCAATTGATCAATACTAGGTTTTTAACATCCATAACTTACCAAACATGATTTCACAACCTAATAAACAATTCTAACCATCCAAAACTCAAAAAATCCAAGATTCATCAAAACCCACCTTCAACATCCACCATTAATGGAGGTTGAAGGTGATTTTCACCAAATCTTGTATTCCTTCAACAATCTACCATACAAATGATGTAAAAGATTGCATAAACATATAATACAACATCCATAACAAGATTCATCCACAAATCATCAAGCTACATAAACCCTAGTTCAAGTTCTAGCTCAAGAACAACAAGAACAAGTGAAAGAGAAAGAGTAACTTACTTCTAAACTTCTTCTACACAAACTCTAGTATGAAATCCGGATTTTAACACAAGAATTAGCAAGAACAAGCTCAAGAACACAATGGTGGTCTCTAGAGAGAGAAAGAGGCAATGGAATAGTGAGAAGGTGGATAAGGTTTCAAAATGAGGAGAAGGAGGGTGTTCCCTCCCCTCTTGGCCGGCCAAACATGTGGGGTGGGGCCCCATGTGGCTTTTCCTTTTTAATTAATAGTATGTGTCTGAAAAGTCCCTTTGGAAATTAATTTATTTAAAATAGTAAACGGACTCCAATTTTAAAAACGAAAGCATTTCTGGAAACGATATTTAACAAGGAATCCAAATATATAAAAATCACGTTTCCATTCCAAATATATCACAAGTCGGGTATTTTAACCCCTTGGTTATAATACCGCAAAGGACAGCAGGCTAATTTAATTAACTAGGCATTTAATCAGATAATCATTTAATAAGATACCTTAAGGTCAATAAACTATTAGGCCGGGTTTTGGGATGTTACATAAGGGCAACAGGGACCATGGGTGTAACAAATTGTATACACCAGGGACGTCTGATGTAATAAACGAAGTTCAGGGACTGTGGCTGTAATAAGTGGTAAACTACAGGGACCTTTCGTGTAATTTACTCTATAAAGTGCTTGTCTGAGTTGGTTAAAATAACTATAAAATAACATAAGTGTTTTTTTAAATACATAAGTGTTTTTTGTACATATACATGTATGTACAACCATAAATGTAACATATATTTATTATAAAAATTTTAAATTTAATTCCTAAATTTTAGGAAATTGACAAAAAAGGAAACAAAAAAGAAAAATGTAAAATGTCGTAAATACCCTCGAACCATTAAATTAATTAAATAATCATAAATTAATATACTAAATTCTTATTGGTTCAAAATAGTTCTAGCGGTTCTGTAAATAATATGGGTTCTTATGGAACTCGACCCATATATATATATATATATATATATATATATATATATATATATATATATATATATATATATATATATATATATATATATATATATATATATAGGGTCCGATTCAGCGCAGAACCGTTTAAAGGTACATAACCATCCTAACGTCCAATGTTTTCTATGTTATACGTAAGTTGTAAATTTGCATACGCGCTGTAACCATCCTAACATCCAATAAATATATTTATATATTATGTGTATAAAAAATTGGAAACATTGAATGTATAAATGTGTTACAATGTGTATGGAATTGTACACCTTATGTATAACATTAAAAACATTGGATGTTAGGATGGTTCTGCGGTTCTGCAGCTTTAAACGGTTTTGCGCTGAATCGGGCACTATATATATATATATATATATATATATATATATATATATATATATATATATATATATATATATATATATATAGGGTCCGGATCCGGTGAGGACTCAAAAACCGGTGAGGACTGCGAGGACTCCAAAAAAAACTCTAAAAACTATCCAAAACAAACTTTTTTCAAAAAATTTTCTTTTTTAAACATAAAAATCGCAGCCTATATGATTCAAAAAAAAAAATAAAAAATTTCAAAAATGATCCAAAAAAAATAAAAATGGATCATAATAATGATCCACAAAAAAATATGGATCATTATTATGATCCGCAAAAAAAAGTGGATCATAATTTTTTTTTCAAATTTTTTTTTGGTCAAATGTAGTAATATTCATGGGGAGTTATATATATTTTTTCAGAATTTTTTGGAATTTTTTTGAGGTGTCCTCACGAGTCCTCCCCGTTTTTTGAGTTCTCACCGGATCCCACTTATATATATATATATATATATATAGTTAGCAAAACTTGAAAATGAAGTATTAAAAACTCCCGAAGTGGTAAATATATGCAATATATATCATTTATCTATGCAAATAGAACATTGCATTGTACACGTCGATAAGCTGCTTCTTAGGTCCAATTGAAGATTGCCAGACCTCCACCAGTAGATGATGAGCTGCTCTATCTCCTCCAATAGGAAGGTTGCTGCCACCTACTAGCCGTGCACAAAATACCCGAAACCGAAACTGGTACCCGAACCTGTCAAAACCGGTTTTGACCGTAACCGGTTCGGTTATAGAAAAACCGATCGGTTAGGAACCGGTTTGTATATTTCGAAAAAAACCCGATCGAAACCGGTTTTTCCTAACCGGAAACCGGTTTTGCCCGTTGTAACCGGTTTTACGCTCGAAATCGTCATGACCGTTGCAGAACGGTAATATTACCGTTAGGGGCTGCTTGTGACCGTTTTCTTGTGATTTTTTTGACCATTTTGCCCCTCTAAACTCCCCTATAAATACATATCTTACATTTGGTTAAAATCACAACTTCAAAACACTTTCCACTCTCCAAAAACACTCTCCAAACACTTTCTATTAGCAAAAAAACGTCAAAATATCACACCCACACCAAAGCCAAAGTAGTCAAGATTTCACCGGCGTTGGTTCTACAAATGAAGAAACGGCAAGTATTGTTAGAATTTTGCCAACTACACGAGCTCCCGAACTTTTTGGACCAAATGGGAAGTTCGACATCGTGGAGTTAAGCAATGGTCTCATAAAGGCGCATTATAGAATCATATGGATACATATATTTATTGCATTCGTTAGTGTAACATTTCTTTGGAGTTTGGATCAATGATATATACACGGGAAGTAAATTAATCTAGACATTGGCTTCCATATTGAATTATACTAACAAATTAATCTAGAAACGGTGTTTTTTATTCCTGAAGGTAGATTTTTCTCTATCTAATGGTACATGGGCCCGAGCTCCTCTTCCCAATCTACCGGTAAGATCTGTTTATCTTTAAAAAAAAAACTGTTAAAATTTATTTATTGAATGGTATTTATAAAATTTGAAGAGAAAGCAAAAAGTATTGTTGACTCAGCTGTGAATGCTACCGTCTTGCAGTGGCCGGAAGCTTCACTCCTTCGACATGGTCCAAGCAAAAGGTATGGTTTCAGATTTTATGTTGATTTAGATTAGATGTTATTTGTTAATCTCAATTGCTTCACAATGTTCGTTTTTCTCCTTTCTTTCAGCACCTTAAATTAGTTCACCTAAATATAAAGGTAAGTATGCTTAAAACTCACACCTGCGTTCACTTTTGATTTTTATAAGAATCGAATCTGCTCTTATTGATTTCAACTGGGATTTGGGTAAAATAAATTATTTCTTTTTTCTTTTTGGTGTTTTTTTGTTAGAATATAATATGATGATTGGTCTACTTAAAGATGCTGCTCAAAAGGAATAGAGAAAATAATGAATTGTTCTTGCATCATACAAGTGAGGTTGAACTGCAGTTGAGGGTTTGCTTGCTTTAGCACAGAATGGAGGAGGGGTGTCAAATTTGTACCGAACAAAACCAACCAACATGCTACCAACCGTACCAATTAAAGTTGGTAGCCACTATGTTGGTAGCCAACATGTTTGGTTGGTGGTACCGTACCAATCGAGTATTCATGGTACGGTAATGGTACAAATATTTAAATACCATGGTAGTACCGTACCAACCAATATATATATATACATATATATAAATTAGTTCTTACAATATATATTTACATTAATTGTGATCTACTTTATATCTTTAAAAATCTCTCCACCATACAATATACTCCCTCCGTCCCTTAATAAAGTTCTCATTTGTGTTTGGCACAATATTTTAGGAGATATTTAGTGGTGGGGTATTTGGTATTACTTTTGATTAAAATATAAGGTTTGATTGGAGAGAGAAAGTGTTTTAATAGATAGTTAGTGATGAAAGTATTGATAATAATATTATTATATTAAGTGGGCCCCTTATGTTTGAGAAATGAGAACTTTATTTAGGGACAAAATTTGAAGGCAAAATGAGAACTTTATTTAGGGACGGAGGGAGTATATAATTGATTCTTTAACATAAATAATTTTCATATAACATTAATAAATCATCGTTTTATTTATCTTGTTTCCGAGTTTGAAAAATTTATCAATATGTTTTAAATGATGGACGATGGTAAAATATTACTCCCTCCGTCCCACAAAAAACTTCTCATTTCATCCAAAAATTTTGTCCCACAAAAAACTTCCCATTTGAGAATTGGAGGGACCCACTTAATAAATTAATATATCTCATTAACTTTATATCATTTTTTATTATTTTCTCTCACTAACTTTATGTCAATCTCTAAATTAATCCTATATTTTAATCAAATTTATTACCAAATACCCCACCACCAACTATCTCCTAAAAACATGTGCCCAAGTCAAATGAGAAGTTTTTTGTGGGACGGAGGGAGTATATTATAAAACATATCTTGTTTTTAATAATATTTTAGTTTATATTAGGTTGTAATCATGGTATACAGTACCAATTTATACCAACCAACATTGTTGGTAGCCAACAAATTGGTACCAAGTATACTTGATACGGTAACGGTAGTCAAATTAGTGTACCAACTATAGTTGGTACGGTACACGGTATGAGAAAAATACACATGGTACCGTACCATGTTCACCCCTAGAATGGAGTATGGGCCAGTAACTAATGGTGACCCAATTGGTAATTATCCCGTTACTACAAGAAGGTACATTATCATATACGCTACAATCTTCATATATGAAGTGGATGGGTCACTAGATCAGTCAAAATTAGGTATTCGGTACGCGTCAGAATGATCTAAGTTGGGAGCCTGTAAAAAGTTTTTTTTTTTTTTTTTTCAAAATTTTAGTTTCAAATATGGTTAGAAAATTATATTACTTTAAGGGCAACTGATTCACTTATAAATATGATGTGAGGACTGACTGACCGAGGACTGGAATATTTCCTTTCTTGTGCAATTATAATTCGCAAGATTGCATTTTTTTGTTATCTTTTCTAACTGAATTTTACTCAAGTATTTCAACAACGAGTAGTGTCAGGATCGATTAACTATAGACAAGTTAATAAACACCTTAGATCTAGTTGATGATAGAAGTTGCAGCGGATCAACACTATATCAATAATTAAGAACAATGAACTGTATGAACAATATGCAAGAATATTAAGAACACAGTTTCACAAAAAGCTTCAATGTATATTATTGAGTTAACAATACACACGTACGTTTACAATTCGTAAGGAACTATTTATAATAGTCCTTGAAGCTAAACTATTTACCCTAGTTATTCTAGGACTTGATTTACATCGAATAATAATAATATACATTGATTTACATTCTATAACTATCTATACGAAGATCTCGGACTTGATATCTTCCAAAAACGCGTTGTCAGTAGTAAAACTCATCACCAGTAGTAAATATGAAGATCAGTAGTAAACTTGGTGATCAGTAGTAAGTCCATAATCAACGTCAGTAGTAACTACAATGATCAGTAGTATCTTCAATCTTTTCATGATCAGTAGTAACTTAGTTATAGTGAACACCAGCATCAACTTCATCAGTAGTAATATGTTCTGCCCCATCAGTACTAAGTATGTCAGTACTAACTGCAGCATCAGTAATAAGTTGATCTGTGTTTTGCTCCAACAATCTCCCCCTAAACTTATTGATCATCTTTTAATCAATCAAGTTTCTTTTGTTCTTCTTGTTCTTTTCTTCTCTTCTCTAGGGTTCTTTGATTTTGTTGAAGTCTTTGTTCAATAATATATTTGCTGTTCCTCTTTGTAAAGTAATTCAATTTATTTTGGAACATAACAGCATCATAGGGTTTCATCAAAGTGTTTATGAATATCTGATACATAGTCTTCTCAGAATGTAGATATTCTTTCTCATATAAGTACAGTTCACACACTTTGCCTGATTTCTCAAAGAAGTACATATTGGCAGAAGGAATGACATTCCAAGCATACACATTACCTGGATTTGTAAATTGTTCTGGATAATTATCTGGATAAAATGCAGCATCAATCATCTTTGTTAAATATCCAGCTCCAGATTCTTTCCATGATTTCTTTGTCATTCTTGGTTTCCCAATAATCAAAAGTTTGATTACATCACTTCTTGAACATGATCTGATTAAGGGTAGCCATCCAGTAAATCTTTGTACAACTTTGTCTTCCCTTATGACCTCTATGACATTGTTCTGCATTACTCTCCAGTTAATAATTTGATTATTCTGTAATGGAGCAACTGGCATTTCAAGAACAGGTATAATTTGTTGTTTTGATTTCTTCTTAGAGCTTTGTTCTTGATCAACAGATTTTCTTTTCAGTGTTTGGGGAGTTGAAGTATTACCAACAGTTGTAACACTACCAGCTTTGAGCAAATTTAAGCTGATTGGGATTAAAGTTTTGGCTTTGGCTTTCTTTGATTCTTCAGCTTCTTGTTCAGCCAAGTCTCTTTTCTTTGCAGTGCAGTATTTTTCAATTATGGTTATCATCTTCATTCTTCCAAAAGATTTTGCACTGTGACCTTTTGTCTTTAGAAAGTCTATCATAAGAGACTTCTGTTCAAATATATCATCTGGTAAATCATCTTTTGTTCTTTTGCATTCTGCTACAAGATCTTCTAGACAGTTTAGATGTTCCTCTTCTACTTTTCTAAGCCTTTTGAACTCTGCTTCTTGGGCTTCTATCTGAACATCTTTAATTTGAGCAGGTATTTGAACAGTAGTTGTACTTTGAACTTTCTTTTTCTTTTCTACTAAAGCTTGATACATTTCCACTTTCTCCAAAAAATTTCTGTGTTTAATTCTCCATCTGGATTGCTTTTCTGCTCTTACATGATTAATCTTGTTTACCATGTGATGTCCTAAAGCTCTGTTTGGATAATCATCATCATATATTTCTTTTCCTTTTCCAATATGAGCAGATGGTGGAGGTGGAATGTATTTCATATCTGGTATACCCATCATCAGAAGTTTTGGATAAAACAAATGTAGTTGACCTTCTGGTAAGATTTTTGGGTGTGGAGGAAGTGTACATTCATCTACCTCAAACCAATTCACATTATCATCAATGTCAGGTATGATAAGTGGTTGATCAGGAGTTGGTGGTTTGGTAATGATGACATGTCTCTCTCTTTCAATAAGCTCTGGAAAATGTAGTTCTTCCTCTTCAGTAGTAACCAGAGTAGTTACTACTGGTGTAACTTCAGGAGTTACTACTGATAGGGTATCAGTAGTATTTGTTGCTTTTAATTTCTCTTCTTCATTTACTACTGCTATTACCTCAGTAGTGGGAGTTACTACTGGTATTTCTTTTTCAACTTTTTCTTCTATAGTAGCAGTAGTAACAGGTTCATCTTCTGTAACCATCATCTCTGGGCCTTTATCAACATTTGTTTCTTTTAAATTTAAGAGGGAGGATGCTGCTGCTGCAATAGATTCATCAATCATTGTCTGTATATTATCCTTCTCCCCCTTAGTGAGCTCAACTGGTGGAGCCTCACTATCATCAAGTTTCTTCTTCAAATTTCTGATGATTTTGGTTTGTTGATGAAGCCTGTGCTCATAGAATCTCATCCTCTTGTTGATGGTATTTACATGCCTTTTCATGGCAGCCATAGTTTTTCCTTGATTGGTTAAGTACTTGAGACAATCTTGTACAGTGGATTCCAAGGAATCCACTTTAGCCGTCAATTGGGTGATTTTAATACTGCCCTCACTCCATCTAGCAAGATCATCGGGCTCACTAACAGGTACATTGGTTTTAAGGTTTTCCTTCCTTTCCATCAATTCCACAGATCTGCCCTCATCACTGCTTGGTGATTCATTGGGTCTTTTAGACATTCTCTTCTTCCTAGAAGAAGCAGAGATGCCCCCCCTTGTGGTTTCTTGGCACCAGGGTCCTTTGAGTAATTCCTCAAAAGAGTCATCACTCAAAGTTGCCGAGGTTTGGGTCCTAATGATGTTTTCACTGTCCTGTGCACCCACCTTTGGGGCATCAGTAGTGAAAGCCCTCCCCTCATGTCCTCTCTCCTCCTTGGAGGACAACTCTTTGAGCCTGGGGTGTGACTCGATTTGTCCCCTGGTGTCCTTTGAAGAAAGTTTCTTTCTTTTATAAATTGTGGAAATGTTTTTGGTTTTGTCTGGTAGGTCTTCCACAGAGTGAAGAGTAGCACTCTGCAGATTTATATCAAGTTCCTGGGACACATTCAGGACTTCTGTTTGGGTTGGTGATTGAGTGGCTATTTGGATTGGTGTTTGGGCTGTATTTGGGGGTGATGGAGTGGGTTGAGGTTCAACTTGGGTTGTAGCAATGGTTGAACCCTCTCCAATATTGGGTTGATCTTTGATCATGTTAGGAAACAGAGGGGTTTCCTTGCCCGAAAATTTAAATTGTTTTCTCATATTTGAGAAAACTTTCTTGTTCAACTCAGGTAATATAAAAATGTTTTTAGGAGTTGACAAGTTTTGTAATTCACAGTTTATGATATGTTGTAGAAATCTGGGATACATTAAAAATTTAGAAGAACTAAGATTTCCCAACATACCATCAAATATCATGTATGAAAAATTAAATACTTGGTCTGTGCATAAACAGACAACAGCAGAGGCTATTGCCTTATTAAACTCATTCCAAGTACTTCTTTTAGGAGAAATACAATGCTGAATGGTATGTATTAAAAATTTCCATTGTGGGGAGAGCAGACCCTTTTGAAAAGTAACTATATTCAGTCTTCCCTCATATCCCATTTTATTCAAAATTTCAGCAATGTATTCCTTAGGAAGAGTAGACATACCTGAATCATCGTGTAATTGTAGATGGTGTCTGATTGATTGTTCTGTTACTGTGATGTGCTTTCCATCTACTTTAGATTTTATCATTGATGATGTTGTTCCTTCTGTTCGCTCAGCATTGGTCCAGAAATCCACCAAGTGCTGTTGATATGATTTTGGTTTTACAGTTAAGGCAAACTGTATATATGAATTTCTCAAAAATTTTACGATCGGACGGAAATCTTTTGTTCCGTCGGGATTCTTTAAAAATGCAACCATATTGTGAAATTCTGAGTATTTGAGATCGGTTTGCACATCGAGAGTTTGTAAAGTTGCCATTGTTGTTGAGATTTTGCAAGAATTTTGTTACAGATGAAGGGTTTTTGATCGTAAACTAGGGTTTATCGAGAGGTTTTAGCAAATCGAAGTGAAGATAATGCTAAATTAATCGTCTGCCGCCTTTTATATCTTTCTATTTATCCTGCAAAACTACGAAAATAGCCTTCGAATCATAACATAACGGTTATTTTCATGGGGGTTAGTTTGGTAATTGTGTTTATGAAAGACCAGTAGTAAATAAGATATCAGTAGTAAAACGTCAGTAGTATCTACTAACATCAGTAATGACTAAGGATTTTGACATCAGTAGTAACTATAGACATCAGTAGTAACCATTAACATACACGACCAGTAGTATATGTGAATACCAGTAGTACTGACTTACCAGTAGTATTTGTGTAAACCTAAAATACACCAGTAGTAATGAACTACCAGTAGTATTTTGTGCATATACTTTCACACCAGTAGTACAGCAATACCAGTAGTAAAACACTTAAGAAAATAATATTTTACAACACTAACTTTACACATGATTTTAAGTGAGATTTTAAGTTATTAAAATCATTCCAATACTGCTAACCAAGAAGTTGAATCTTCCTACATCAAATGCTTTTGTAAAAAGATCTGCTAATTGATCATCAGTATGGATTTTAACTACTTTGATTAATTTCTTTTCATTACAATCTCTTATAAAGTGAAATCTTATTTCAATGTGTTTAGTTTTTGAATGTTTTACTGGATTATTCACAATACTAATAGCACTTTGATTATCAATAAAAATAGGAGTTTTAAGGATAGAGATACCAAAGTCTAGAAGTTGATTTTGAATCCATAGTACTTGAGCACAGCAAGCAGATGCAGCTACATATTCTGCTTCAGCAGTAGATGTTGATACATTTGTTTGCTTCTTACATTGCCATGACACCAGTCTTGATCCAAAGAATTGACATCCACCAGTAGTGGATTTTCTATCTTGACATTCACCTCCATAGTCACTATCTGTATAGGCTATTAGTTCAAAGGGTGAGTCATGTGGATACCATAGACCTAGTGATGGTTTGCCTTTCAAGTATCTGAATATTCTTTTAACAGCCTGCAAGTGTAGTTCTTTGGGTCTTGCTTGATATCTTGCACACACACAAACACTATACATAATGTCAGGTCTTGATGCAGTTAAGTACATCAAAGAGCCTATCATTGATCTATATAAGTGTTCATCTACATCCTCCCCCTCAACATCAGGATGTAGGTGTTTGTGTGTTTCCATTGGTGTACTAGCACTTTTACTGTCTTTCAAATCAAACTTTTCCAAGATGTCTTTGACATATTTTGATTGATTTATCAAAATACCATCAGTTCTTTGATTGACTTGGAGTCCAAGGAAGAAGTTCATTGGACCCATGGAGCTCATCTTGAATTTAATTTGCATCAGTTCTTCAAATTCTTTGCATAATAAATCATTGGTTGAGCCAAAGATGATATCATCTACATAAATTTGTACCAGTAGTATATCATCTTTGACTTTCTTTGTGAACAAAGTTTTGTCAATGGCTCCTCTTTTAAAGTTATTCTTCAATAGGTATGATGATAATGTGTCATACCATGCTCTTGGTGCCTGATGTAGGCCATATAGAGCTTTATCTAATTTGAACACATAATCACCATGTTTTGGATCTTCAAAACCTGGAGGTTGGCAAACATATACCTCTTCTTCAATTTTCCCATATAGGAAAGCACTCTTAACATCCATTTGATAGACTTTGAATTTCTTGAATGAAGCATATGCTAGAAATATTCTTATTGCTTCAATTCTAGCAACAGGAGCATATACTTCATCATAGTCTATTCCTTCTTCTTGAGTGTATCCTTGGGCTACAAGTCTGGCTTTATTCTTGATCACTATACCTCTTTCATCTTTCTTGTTTCTGAATATCCATCTTGTTCCAATGGCTCTTTTTCCTTTGGGTAGAGGTACAAGTGTCCAAACAGCTTGTAATTTAAATTGAAGGAGTTCTTCTTGCATTGCTTCAATCCAGTTTGAGTCCTTCATTGCTTGTTGGATCTTCTTTGGTTCATCCTGAGACAGAAATCATTCATACATACATTCATTAGCAATTAAACTTATATTACACATATTTGCAGTTAAGCTTTTGTTTAATTTGCTTCTTGTTTGTAGTGGTGAGTTAACATCACTTAGAACAAGGTCTAAAGGATGGTTCTTCTGAGTCCTTGTAGTTGTAGTTTTATCAACTACTAGTTGATTTTCAAGATTGGACTCATTTGTCTCAGGCAGTTTTTCATCTTGTGATTCTTCATTGTCATGGATGTTTGGTTCATCATCATCTTGGTCAGAGTTACTACTGGAATTATCTTCATTAGGATCAGTAGTATTGTTGTTGTTACTGGTGTCAGTAGTATCATGAGAATCTAGGTTATTGTTGGGACCAGTAGTATTTTCAGTACTATTACTGGTACCAGTAGTATTGGAATTACTACTGACCTCATTCTCAGAGTTACTACTGCTTTCAATATTTGAGTTATTACTGATATCAGTATTAGCTATGGGAGCAGTATCAACAATTATGTATCTCATCTTTTCTTGACCAGTATTAACAGATGATGTTCCTTCTTTTTGATTATGACAATTTGAATTACCTGCATTGAAATTCATATTAGAATTAAAGGATTTGGTTAGATTGTCTATGTCAAATAGCCAATCTGGACCATTTCCTTGTTCATTAGGTACATTTTCATTAAAGGATACATTGATGCTTTCTTCAATTATCCTTAGTCTTTTGTTGAATACTCTGTATGATTTGCTTTGAGTAGAGTATCCCACAAAGATTCCATCATCAGCTTTGCAGTCAAACTTACCAATTTGTTCTCTTGTAATCAAAATAGTACAAGGACAACCAAATGATTTTAAGAAACTTATAGAAGGTTTTCTTTTATTGAAAAGTTCATATGGTGTTTTAAAATGTGGCTTCACTATTAATACTCTGTTTTGAACATAACAAGCAGTATTAACAGCTTCTGCCCAGAAAGTAATTGGTAATTTTGAGTCTGCAAGCATTGATCTTGCTGCTTCAATGATGGTTCTATTCCTTCTTTCAGCTACACCATTTTGTTGTGGAGTTCTAGGTGAGCTGTATTGCCTGTCAATACCTTTAAGATCACAAAAGTTAATTAAGTTAGCATTTTTAAATTCTGTGCCATTATCACATCTTATGGCTTTCACTTTTTGATCAGATGTGTTTTCCAGTTTGACAATTAAGTTCTTTATGAGTTCACTTGTTTCATCCTTTGTCCTGAGAAAGAAAACCCATGTATATCTGGAAAAGTCATCAGTAATAACAAGATAATATTGTTTCTTTTCAATACTCATTACATTTGTAGGTCCAAAAAGGTCCATATGTAAGAGTTGTAAAGGAACAGAAATAGAGTTCACAGTTTTGGACTTATGAGAAGTCTTGTGTTGTTTACCTTTTAGGCAAGCAACACAGTGATGATCACACATGAATTGTTTTTGAGGTAGTCCAATTACCAGATTTCTTTTTACTAAATTATTCATGTTTTTAAAATTTGTGTGACACATCCTTCTGTGCCATAGTTCTGATTCAGTGGTGTTTGCCTTGGATATAAAACAGTTGACCTCATTTGTAGAAATGAGTTCTCCCCCTATATCTAGGCAATACACATTGTTTCTCCTAGGAGTTCTTAAAACAACATATTTTTCATCCAAAATAAAATCAGGAGAAAGAATGATGCACTCAATGTCTGTGAACAGAATCTTGTTCTTTTTATCACAAACTTGAGACACACTGACAAGATTGTATTTTAGTTCAGCAACATAAAATACATCATCAAATGTAATTTTTCCATTAGTAACAGTACCTTTACCTGTAATCTTACCTCCCTGGGGATTCTCACCAAATGCCACATATCCTCCATCAAATGACTTGAAATCTTTAAGAATTTGCAGATTTCCAGTCATGTGCCTTGAGCATCCACTATCAATATGCCATGTTCTTCCTTCTTCTGGGATCTGAATGCTCTGCACAAGTGAGTAAAGGATTAGTTAAGTTTGGGAACCCAAGCTTTATATGTCTTGGGTTCATCCTTTGAGAAATGAGCTTTTGGGGATTTAACTTTAAAGACTTTTGGTACCCATACTTGTTTATTACTGGTATTTTGTTTTACTACTGTCCTTTTGGAGTTATTACTGGTGTGAGAATTTCCTACTGATCTTGGTTTATACCCATTGTTTTTAGCTTTTGAATACTTTACTACTGATGGACCAGTAGTATTTGGGTACTTACCATGTTTAGAATGACCAGTAGTGTTTTTAGAGTTAACACCAGTATTGTTTTTGAAATTTGTTTTGGGAGCAGTAGTATTTTTGAAATTAGGGTTTTTACCAGTAGTATTCTTGTACTGGTACCATACATCATTATAATTAGGGTTAACACCAGTAGTAAATTTGTTAGAGTTTCTACTGGTGTTGGAAAATTTAAAATATTGTTTATTTTGATTGGATTTTCCGTTGTTCTTGAAGTAATTGCTGTTCTTTGGGCTGCCAACTCTTCTGTTTTGCACAAATCTTGGTGCACTTCTTCCAAATCTTGGAGTTTCAGCAATTGGAGTTTTGATTGTATTTACTACTGAAGGACCAGTAGTATCTTTTAACCTTTGAGTTTTTGCATTTTCTTTAAAAACTTTAAATTCCTTTAACTCCTTGCAATTTATTGGATTGAAGTGACAATCATTTGCTAAATGATTCACTTTATTGCAAATAACACATTTTAATTTATTTTCTTGAGCCTTTATTGTTTTTCTTTGTTCTAAGAGTTGGTTTCTATTTCTTTGGTTTCCTCTTTTTAGAATTTTGGGTATATTTTCTGCATTATATTTAGGAGACTCATTTGGACTTTGAGCTGTGTGAAAACTTGTATCAATTGATTTTGGTGATTCAGTTTGAGATATTGTAAATTCAATTGATTGCTCATCATCAGAAAAATCATTTGATTCAGATGTTTCAGTATTAGATTCAGTTTGATTTTCAGTTTTTAATTCATTAATGATTCTTTCTGAACTGTTTTTAAGTGGAGGAATGAATTTATGTGGAGGTGGTACAGCATGATATCCCACCCCATGAACAACCTTTTCTGTAGTTTGATTATTAGTTAATTCATCTAGAATTTTAGTGCTTCTTTCAAACTTTTTAATTGTTAATTTATTTTGTTCAATTTCAAGCTGACATTCTTCTAATTTACTTGTTAGTTCTTTATTTTTTGTTTCATAGAACTCTTTCTCATCCACAGCTTGAAGCAATTCTTCCTTGATCTGTTGATCAATCATCTTGTACACCTTTATTTGATGTTCTTGATCAGCAATCACACTATCAAACTCATGATTTCTTCTGATTGCTTTTGCTAGATCTTCATTTAATTTAGTGTTTGCTTTTTCTAGATTTTTAATAATTTTAGCACATTCAGGAGTACAAGGTTTAGATTTTACCTCAGTTTTGTTGTCAGTAAAGGCCATGAGAGCTTGATTTTGAGTATGCTCTTCTGCTTGGAAGCTCCAGTCATAGCCTTGTCCTTGTTGTGACACAAGAGCAGTTGATTTTGATCTTTTGTCTGGTTGAGGACATTCTTTTGCAAAGTGACCAAGGTTGTTACAGTTGTAACACTTGACTTTAGTCTTGTCAAATCCTGCTTTGTCACCTTTGTTGAAATTGAGACTTGTCCTACCAGTTCTTTTTAAGAATCTTTTGGTCCTTAGGCTCAGCATAGCCATCTGCCATTTAAGATCCATCTCCTCAAGATCATCTGGATTCAATTGTTCCAAGTCATCACTAATCAATGCAGTATGCACATGACTAGTGAAGAAGGATTCTCTTGCAGTATCCTCAGAATCTGCAGCCTTTCCTGTGGAGGTTTCTTGTCCTTGATCTGTACTAGACACAAATGCAGCATTGTTAGAAGAAATAGAAGGGTTTTTGTGATTTACCTCAGTTTCAAACACTCTGAGATCATTATAGAGTTCATCTAACTCCTTTTCTTCTAGAGCATCTCTTTGTCTATACACCACTGTGTACATGGCCCATTCTTCACTAAGAGACCTTAGGAACTTCATGTTGACATCTTCTTGATCCATCTTTACACCAACTTGGTTGAGTTCACCAATTAGTTTGTTGAATCTGTCAAACACTTGAGTGAGTGTTTCATTGGGCTTTCCTTTGAAATTTTCAAAGTCTTGTTTGAGAACAGACTTCATGTTTCTTTTTGTACTCTTTGTCCCAACGAATCTCTTCTCCAGTGCTTCCCAAAGCAACTTAGCATCATCATATTCAACAAAGAGATGTTGATAGTCATTAGGAATGGCCAGTAGGAGAGTGCTTAGTGTTTTGAGTTCGATGCCTTTATCTTTCTTCTCCTTCTCACATTTAAGTTTGTCTGCCTCAGTCACAGAGCTGCTTGCTTGAACTTGACCAGTTTTGTTTCCTTCACAAACGACTTCCCACATGGAATAATCTGTAATAAGCATGTATTGCTTAATACGATTCTTCCACATCCCAAAGTTATTGGGAGTGAGCATAGGGATTTTGTTGGCCTGAGTGCTTTCATTATTATCAGTCATGATTAATAATGTGTGTGTTTTAAAGATTAAAACTTTTTGTTGTTCTTAACAAATAGTAGATCTAGAACCAATAAGCTCTGATATCACTTGTCAGGATCGATTAACTATAGACAAGTTAATAAACACCTTAGATCTAGTTGATGATAGAAGTTGCAGCGGATCAACACTATATCAATAATTAAGAACAATGAACTGTATGAACAATATGCAAGAATATTAAGAACACAGTTTCACAAAAAGCTTCAATGTATATTATTGAGTTAACAATACACACGTACGTTTACAATTCGTAAGGAACTATTTATAATAGTCCTTGAAGCTAAACTATTTACCCTAGTTATTCTAGGACTTGATTTACATCGAATAATAATAATATACATTGATTTACATTCTATAACTATCTATACGAAGATCTCGGACTTGATATCTTCCAAAAACGCGTTGTCAGTAGTAAAACTCATCACCAGTAGTAAATATGAAGATCATTAGTAAACTTGGTGATCAGTAGTAAGTCCATAATCAACGTCAGTAGTAACTACAATGATCAGTAGTATCTTCAATCTTTTCATGATCAGTAGTAACTTAGTTATAGTGAACACCAGCATCAACTTCATCAGTAGTAATATGTTCTGCCCCATCAGTACTAAGTATGTCAGTACTAACTGCAGCATCAGTAATAAGTTGATATGTGTTTTGCTCCAACAAGTAGCATGTAGCCAAGGAATATGATAATTATTTAGAGAGCAAGTTCTTAAGGAGTAGCAATTTCAATCCTTTTTTATCGAAATTGGTCAACTCGGGTTGTATTTTATTGAAAATGAGTTAAAGAAGTCAAAATTCATACAAAGTGTACACAGATGCTTATGACTTCTTTAATCATACTAATTAAAATAAATTCTAAGTTTGTTTTACTTTTATTATTGTAATTATATTATGTTGCGTAAATGCATATTCCAAGTTAGACACTTGGACACAATAGTGCTGGCGGGTCACCCCAACCCGACCCGATCCGGCCATTCCGCAACCTTTAATATTGTTATGTAATTAATTTTAATAAAACATTTGTGTCAGGGTATGAAGTAGTTTTTTAAGCTTCATATCCTGAAATAAGTACCTAAAGTGGAGAAGAAGTTTCATTTAAATAGTTTTGCTATTTTAAGTTTTGGTCAAACTTTAGTATTCAGTAGTGCTCTTTCAGCAACCATGATTATACATAAATGGTGTAGTGAACGGTTTACAACTGTTTGGTGGTCTGGTTTGTATCTTTTGTAGCCTGGTAAACAATGTTCGTTGTCAAAGTTATCTCTTGAATCAATTTTCAAAGGGCCGTGATAATCACGACCATCCTAACTACCCAGTAATAATATAAGCTACTTATGTAAAAAAAATGAAAAGTAATAAATTTACATTGTAATGTATAAATGCTCTGCTAGTACTTATTAATATAGTTTACTTAATTTAATTGATGTTTAACTAATTAGCCTTATGAAATAGAAAAGGCGACGATGAGGAGGAAAAAGATGTAAGAAAGAAGAAAGTGAAAGTGAAAAAACCTTATCATCTTCTACCAATCCCCTCCTTTGTTTCTCAATAGATAATACTCTCCCCTTTTATGTTAATTTTTTTTAATTTAAAATACAAAGGATAGTTATTTGAAAAGTCGCAAATACGTACGCATTGATATATTTTAAAATTAACTGTTATTAGTAAGTAATACTTTAAAGAGTTTTGCTAAATATATAGCGAAATATGTAAATACTAATTTTATACAAATCAACCATCGCATCTCTTTGTGCATACTATAAAAGTTGATTTATACACTTACTTTTTATTTAAGTTAATCATACTCATCAAATATTTATAAAATTTATATATTTAATCCTTAAACTATACTCCTTCCGTCCCATTTTTATTGTCCACCTTACTATATTAGTTTATCCCAAAATAAGTGTCAATTTCAATTTACAACCAATCATATGAATTATAAGTGGGTAAATATGAGATTTTATTGGTGGACAATGCAATAATTGCATATTCTTAAAACTGTGTGCATTTTATATAGTTGGCAATAAATATGGGACGAAAGGAGTATATTTTTATGCAATATCTTTTTTTTTTATGAGGTGGGCAATACTGCCTAGGGATAACAACATCTGACCGTGGATATGTAGTGTACAGTGTTACAAAATACAATGCAAACATAAAAAAATTAGTCATAATGGACATATAAAAATTATAGCAAAAATAATTTTGAAGGACGAAGCATACATAAAAAGTGTATAAGGTATGTATATGTTAAAATATCATAGCAAAACTGTGATAGACAAATTCTAAAATGTCTGACGGACACGTAAGTCATATGTCTACCCTTGAAGAATATGCATCACTTTAAAGTAAGAGAAAACAACGTGTGAACAAAGGTTGCTACAAAATATGAATTAGGTTTTTTAAAAGAAAATTGTATCCGTTCCAAACTAAAATTTTTCAGCTTTATATTTCTATCCAGAAAATATTAGGATAGCTAATCTACTAATTTATTTTTAATTTCATTATTTATTTAAACATTTATATTGATTAAAAAGTAGAAAGATAAGTAAGAAAATTTAGAATAAGTTACTTAAGCAAACTTTCAAGTTGAGCTCGAGTATGAAAATACTCGGTTCGTAACGCTCGCGCGCCTAATCGAGATTGTGCTATTTTACATTTTCACCTTTTATGTATATGCATATTTTAATAATTACTACATTTTTTATCGAGTCGAGCACGAAAGCAGGGGCAGATGTGTGCATTAGCACACGGTGGCACCAGCCACTACTCAAATTTTTTTGGGTAGCACAAAATTTTTAAATTTTTTTGGTATTATGATGCTATTATCATATTAAAAAACTACCCAATAAAACAAAACAATAATAAAATAAAAACTCATATATTAGCAATAGTCCAACATAAAGCAACTCAAAACCTAAACCTAATTAAATAAATGTTTTTCCTCCTGTTATGTGTTCTTCAAAAGTTCTGTGCTTTTAGAAAGTGATGTGTTCTTCGAAATTTGTAAGTAATAATTCTTTATACAAGTATTTTTTATCTCATAGAGTCCTAGGTATTTTATAATTCTTTATATATTTTTAACTCCTAGAGTCCTAGGTACTTTGACTAATGCATACAACTTTTTCTCATTTGTATAATATTTAATTATCTCAATTGGTATATATGCTACAAAAGTACAAATGATGTACTGATCGATATAAATTGTGATGTACATTGTGTATGTATAAATTATAATCTATTTTAATATTATTCTTGGTGTGATGTGTCTTCATAAAGCACATGTTTTGGTTGTGATGTTATTGATCATATATTTATATAATATATGTATTGCTTTATGTTTTACTATTAAATATTGATTATATAATATATATATATTTATATAATATATGTATTGTTTCTAATATAATTCCACAAAATCCACTATCTATAAGTATTTCAAATACAAGTGTTGATATAAATGCTTTCAAAAAAATATCTATACGGAGATGTCAACTTTAGAATGCAAGATCTTACATTATTATTTTTTTCTATATTTGATGCAATCGTATTTTTAGAACTTTTTTTTATATATGATGCAATCGTATTTTTAGAACTTTTTTTTTTATATTTGATGCAATCGTATTTTTAGAACTTTTTTTATCTTTCATTTTGTTTCCAATTTTCTTTTTGTGCTACCATTATTGAAAAGTTCTAGTTCCGCCCCTGCACGAAAGTACATAGTCGAGCACGAAAGAACCGAGTCGAGTTATGTAGAGCTTAAATATATACAGTTAATAAATACATCAAACTCATAACCGAGTCGAGCTCGAAAGTATCGATTATTTAATCGAGTTGAGCTCGAAAGTATCTGTAACACCGCATTTTATTTTTTATAAAGGCAATTAAGTATTAGTTTAAGTACGGAAGCATCTAGTTAGTTAAGTTTACAAAACGTGGTCCCACAAAATATTACAGACAAAGTTATTTAAAAGACGGTATTACTAGACACGGCTCATTTACAAAACATAATTTAAGCATGGTCAAACTTCCCGTCCAAGCCCGACCCGTTCAAGCCATCCAACCTGAAATGTGTCAATAAGGGAGGGATTAGCACAAAAGCTAAGTGAAAGAATTCCTAACCCTACCAACTACACTAAACTCTATAACACGGAAGTTAAAGAACATCTCCGGTTTGGTAGTCACTTAAACGTGGAAGTTATAAAAACATCTCCGGTTTGGGTAATCACTTATTTGAGAGGATCGGCGGCTTTGCGGGCCTTAAACCATGGTCGGCCAAAACCACGGTAACCGATAGCGTTTTGCATCCAACACCCAGGGCAACTCCCTCCCCTTAACACTGTAACATATACAGGTAAGGTCGGATACCCTATTAGTCGATACACTGTGCCCAGCCGTTATCCATCCGACACTGACCTCATCCCGATGGTGCACCTAGTCATGTATGG
Source organism: Calendula officinalis (assembly GCA_963853835.1). Classification (NCBI taxonomy): domain Eukaryota; kingdom Viridiplantae; phylum Streptophyta; class Magnoliopsida; order Asterales; family Asteraceae; genus Calendula; species Calendula officinalis. The sequence continues at coordinate 13,909,771 of OY970827.1, forward strand.
TATTCCCTAACACTAGGCATACATAACAACAAACAAGCTAAACAAAACCCAAAGCTGCATAACCCAGAAATCGCGTCGCTATCTAGGAGATAGCGACGCTATCTCCAGAGAAATCGCGTCGCTATTTCTTGAACCTTCGCGATTTTGACTTTCTGTTTTTTGATAATTTTCTGCAACTACATAGATAGCGTCGCTATCTATAGATAGCGGCGCTATCTTCCCCAAACCTGCTCAATTCAAGCATTTTCACAAGTATGCCAATTTCCAAACGGAATAAACCGAAACCCGAGTTGTAAGTTAGATCCACTCACCGAAACCTTCCACTTGTCGAACTCAGAGGTCTAATGTTTCTGAGTCTCGATCCCGATTCCTGTACACCAAAGGAATACCGAATTAGTATATAATTCCACCAAATTATAAACAATGTTAAATATACATTTAACACTAACACTTGCACTAACTAAATAGCCAAACACTTAAACCATCATAAGAACATGACATGACCATCTACACGTATCTAACAAGTCAACTAGTCATTTGCAAGTCTTACATTCAAACGGGTCAAACCGGGTTATTAAACAACAACACATCCTACAACTATAATCACATCATCAACTTACAATTCACCAAATGTTACCTATAACATTTCTAATCACACAAACCTAACAAAATACTTATACTTTCACAATCCAAGTTACTTTAAGTCATTTTTCCACTAAACGGCCCAAACGGGTCAAAACAACATTTTTTAACTTCAACACTTTCAAGCACAACTATAATTGCTATAATCATACCATTTAACAATTTAATAACTAACCAGTTATTTTAACAAGATCAAAACTCCATCCTAGATCATTATTAATCACCAATTTCACTAGTTCATGAAATCTCCCAATAACCATCCAAACACCACCCAAGCTCAATCATTTAGCACACATCCATCACAACTAACAAGCCATAATCAATTAAACAATTCATCAAGTTCATGACAACCAAAAAGCCAAGAATTTTACTTCTAAATTTCCTAGTTCATCTTTTCACCCAATTGGCCAAACACTAGTTAGTTTACTTATCAAAATCCACCAATACTTGGTTTTAAACATACAAAACTTACCAAACATGTTTCCTTAACATAATGAACAATTCCAAGCATTCAAACCACAAGAAATCCAAGGTTTGTCAAAACCCACATAACCTATCTTTAACATAAACACTCTAACTTGTACATCTTGCTAAAATAGTTGTACCTCATGCTAAAATACTTGTACCCATACAACAAAACATGTCAAACCTTGTATAAACACTTAACATACCATTTAACACCATAAACACCAACAAAATCTCAAGAACACATAAACCCTAATTTATCAACTATCATGGAATCGAAAATAAACACATATAGGTTGAAGCTTACCTCAAGAGCTTTCCAAAAACGTGTTCGGATTAAAGATTGGCCAAGAAACGAGCTTGAGATCTCTCTTGGAAGCTCAAGAACACCATGAGGAAGATGATGGTTTAGAGAGAGAGAAGAGAGAGAGACGAACTAGAGAGAGAGAGAGTGAGATGGAGAAAATGAAAGGCAATGGGGCCTTTTCCCCCTCATTAGGCCGGTCAAGGGGTGGGGTGGGACCCACTTGACCCTTTTCAACTTTTAAACAAATACAATATAAAAGTCCCTTTCGTAGTCAATTTATTTAAAATACCAAACGGGCTCCAATTTTAAAAACGAAAGCATTTCTGGAGACGATATTAAAAGGAGAATCCAAAGATATAAAATCACATTTTCATTTAAACATTTCAGAAAACAGATATTTTAATCCCTTGATTAAAATATCACAAAAGGACAAAAGGTCAAACAATTCATTTAACATTTAGTCAATTTATTTCACATATGGTCAAATAGATATTTTCAAATATCAAAATATACCTAAAACAACTAGGCCAGTTTTAGGATGTTACAGTATCGATTATCTAATCGAGTCGAGCTTGAGCTTGAAGATAAATGCTTGATCGAGCTTGAGTCAAGTCTCGAGCTTCGAATTTTATAGATGAGTCGAGCTTTAGTTTAGTATTTTATCGACTCGAATTTGCTGGATTACATCCTAGATCTAGGGATCGACGTTTATCAAGATATATGCTTATGTCAACTTGTATTGATAATTAGTGTACATAATTTAGTTAAACATATTAATATAACTTTTTCAATTACGATAGAAAGATTACTATGCCACTGGAGTCATGATTTATCTTCAAATAGAAATGAAGATGAAAAGAGACACAGAAAAGGCCACTTCCACATCATAACCGCACTGCATCGTATCAGCATGCCATCACTCTGCAAATTATCTATAAATATCGTCACATCTCCACCCTTCACAAATCCCCTGTTTTCTGCTTCTTCATGCTCTGTTTTTCAATTTGATTGCCATTCTATCTAATCACTCACATTTCCTGCATATGGCTCACTCCCATTTCCTTCTTCAATTTCTTCTCTTTTTCATCCTCAAAGGTAAATTTGCTTCTTCATGCTCTGTTTTATTTTCGTTCAAGACTATTTACTTATAAATTGTTGTATAAAAATATATAATTTTTACATATTATTGCAGGAGTTTTTGGGACTACTTTCACATTTTCAAACAAATGTGACTACACTGTTTGGCCAGGGATACTAGGCACCCCTGTTCTAGAAACCACCGGATTCGAACTAGCTAAGGGTAAATCACATTCATTAGAAGCTCCGGCAGGGTGGTCCGGCCGGTTCTGGGGGAGAACCGGATGCAACTTCGACGGATCGGGTCACGTGTCATGCGCCACAGGGGATTGTGGATCTGGACAAGTGGAATGCAACGGAGCTGGAGCAGCCCCACCCGCCACCCTTGCTGAGCTCACTCTTGGGTCCGGGTCGGGTACGCAGGATTTCTACGACGTCAGCCTTGTTGACGGGTACAATATTCAGATGATTGTGGATGTGAGTGGTGGGACCGGTGACTGTGCGACTACAGGTTGCGTGGATGATTTGAACCGGCGTTGTCCAAGTGAGCTGAGGGTGGCTGACGGCGGAGGGTGCATGTGACAACCCTCGAAATCAGGTATTTGGCATGACATTTAATATGACTAAAACTTTGTTGTAGAGCACTCATCACATTCGTTTTAGCATTAATTCTAGCAAAAACACTCATATATTTTGTGTTGGTAGTACACATCTTCATTATGCACAAGTCAATTTTTCTGTGACTCATACAGTTAGCATTGTACAATTTTTAACGAGTTGGTGACTCAACGTAAACTCAAATGGAATCCAAAATTATAAAATTTATATAACTTAAAATGATGCTTTGGGTTATATACGAAATTTTACACATAAAACATTTAATATAAAATAAATGAAAGTCAAATATGTATACATACATTATATCAAATAAAAAAATCAATTTTAAAAAGCTATCTGATCTTTATCTTCTACTCCACGTGCACCCTTATTCCCTGCAACTAGATACCCGATTTTCTCTGAAGATATCCGTTATTCAAAACAATCAAGTAACCACGATGACCATCATCACCTTCATCTTATAAAATCGTAACTAACCTTACTTCCTTTAACATGAAAAACACCTAAAAGCCTCTCAATCCATCTCGTTTTTTTTACATGTGCGTATGAAAACCAGAAGTTGAAATTGTAACATTTGTTCTATAATATAAAATACATCATCTCCATCTCTTTGTTTGTTAACTCGAACTCCGGCGACACACAACGAGTTCCGGCAAAAGAGGAGTCTTCCGACGAGCTCATTGAACAACCGGCGACCCACATAACTCATCCCCTCCACCTCGACAGAATCAAGAAACCGCATCACCAAGCTCCATCTCCAGCGATCCTAACCGAACATCTCCGGCCTCCATTCTCTATTGGTTTGAACCAGCAAAAACTCCGGCAGCCCCTCCCCCGACACAAGGTATATCTCGTAACTCTTTTTGATGTTATTTATCGTATCCGGGTTATGTGTGGGTTCGGTAATGTGCCACTTTCCCGTACGTTTCTCCGGCGAGTCCATTCAGTCGCCGGCAGGTAAGCTGCCGGTGTGTTGTGGCCGTCGCCAGCTATAACCGTCACTGGCTGGAGTGATGAATGTTCTGTTCTTTTTGTGTATTGCTTAAAACCGCTATCAAGCCGAATCTTAGCCCATGAAACGTTTCTGTCTAAGCCCAGCTAAACCCAATTCAAAAAGGTGCAAACCCATGGTTTTAATGTAATAAGACTAGATTTAATCCATAAAATAAAAATCAGTTTTATTTTATTATCTAAAAATCAAATTATTTAACTCTTTAATAATCAAATTATTTTATAATCTCCCGTCGCTATTTAAAGATCGTGACTTTGTCCCTAGTTTTGTTTATGTTGTTGTTTGAGTCCATCATGCCACCCCACCAAATCACTAAACCATTTGTACACCCATCAGAATTATCGAAGGCCAAGGAATTTGACCAACCTATTTTTTTTATTGAAACCATAATCAACTCTTGGCCATTCCTGTACTTCTCTAAGTCCGAATACAGTCTACTGAGTTTGCCTTATATAAATAATTATTCCTTATATGAACACTTATCAAATAGAACAAAGTAAACAAATTCATCATAGATTTTATATATGTCAAAACCAAACAGTAACTTAAACACCATATAATTTAGCAAAAGTCACCAACATATCGCTCACATTTTACTTATATGCATTTAGGTCATTAGAAGTCATTTGGTTGGAAACCACGTTATTGTCTACAATTTTGCCTAGCATTGCATCAGGTGAGTTCACAGCCCCACTTTTTACTGTATTTTACTGCTTTACAAACTTGGGGTGAAAAACATAACAAATGCTTTTATAAATGTTCCAATTATACATCAATGTATATTTAATAAACCTTATTGTGACCGTGAGTCTACAGCCCCTCATTTTACTCTTTTTATTATGCTTTTACAACTTTTGGGGTGAAAAACATATCAAAATCTTTTACAAATGTTTGCAACATAACAATTGTTTCATAAACATCTTCATAACTATTTATTTTACCGCGATGATACTACTTATACAATATAAACTATCTTGCAACTCATGGTCCAATGAACTACTCGTTGTGGTAGGCGTTATTAAATGAACTACTCGTTGTGGTAGGCGTTACTGTATGAACTATGAACTGCTCGTTGTGGCAGGCGTTATCGAATGAACTGCTCGCTGTGGCAGGTGTTACCAAATGAACTGCTCGTTGTGGCAGGCGTTTCATGCGACTTGGTCGTACATTATTTCCAGAGGGGCAACCTCTTTCTTTCCGAACAATATATCATCGTACAAATTATATTTCTGCCACGTTCGGCATACAAAAACTTTGGTTTTCAAATCATTTACAAACGTTATATTATCATACATTTTATGCCATGGTTGGCACATAAAAACGTTGGTTTTCAAAACACTACTAAACCTGTGGATTCACTCAACAATTTTGTTGATCATTTTTCATATGTTTTTCAGGTAACTAAGTTGAAGCATAAGTCATAATAGCATTGGATAGCAAGCATGCATGTGTCAAGATGCCACGATCACAAATCATTTTAAAACTATGTCTTTTGGATTTAAGTTATTTTACTTACGTTAATTTTTGTGACGTTACTTTATTTCAAACCTTTATGAACTTTTAAACAATTATTGTTTACAATAACCATATGCTATGTTTACTCATTAAGTCGCACGCCCGTTCTTCCGCAAACCACTTTTGGCGGGGTGTGACAGATTGGTATCAGAGCCATTGGTTATAGTGAACTAACGAGTTTAGTCTATAACTACAAAAAGATTTTTGGACTAAACTATTTTGAGTCAAAATATTTTCGTGGCATCGAAAGTCTCACATATACATAGTTGCATTTCATAAAGAGTCTCATTGCATAGAATTGCATTACATTTCATTCACCTCACATATGCCTTAGAATTAGGTCACTAGCTTGGCTTACACGTACATTAGGTAGATTGCTTACATTTCACTTAACACTTACACATGAACACACACTCAATAATGTTTACCAAACGTCTATAAGTAGTGACTATTATAGTTACTCTACTATACCGGACAAGGAGCATAGTGGCACGACATCAATCGTCTTCATGCAAGAAACACTTCTACAATTGCACCACATATCTTTATCACACCTAATGTTTTCCTTTCACACTATATATCCTTTTCATACGCTATCCTCACACGAACTCATTAATAAAGTTATGAAGTGACAATGATGAAGAAACATTGTATGATGATATTATAAAAACGCCTGATCAACGGTTTTATAATTACATGATACAATGTGGATTTATTAAAGTCATGGATTAGTGAAACGAAACCTAAGGAAACAAAAGTAATCATATTGTCTTCCTCAATCCCTAACCCACTAATACTTCGTCTTAAATTTCGGGACGAAATTTCGTTAACAAGGGGAGAATGTGACAACCCTCGAAATCAGGTATTTGGCATGACATTTAATATGACTAAAACTTTGTTGTAGAGCACTCATCACATTCGTTTTAGCATTAATTCTAGCAAAAACACTCATATATTTTGTGTTGGTAGTACACATCTTCATTATGCACAAGTCAATTTTTCTGTGACTCATACAGTTAGCATTGTACAATTTTTAACGAGTTGGTGACTCAACGTAAACTCAAATGGAATCCAAAATTATAAAATTTATATAACTTAAAATGATGCTTTGGGTTATATACGAAATTTTACACATAAAACATTTAATATAAAATAAATGAAAGTCAAATATGTATACATACATTATATCAAATAAAAAAATCAATTTTAAAAAGCTATCTGATCTTTATCTTCTACTCCACGTGCACCCTTATTCCCTGCAACTAGATACCCGATTTTCTCTGAAGATATCCGTTATTCAAAACAATCAAGTAACCACGATGACCATCATCACCTTCATCTTATAAAATCGTAACTAACCTTACTTCCTTTAACATGAAAAACACCTAAAAGCCTCTCAATCCATCTCGTTTTTTTTACATGTGCGTATGAAAACCAGAAGTTGAAATTGTAACATTTGTTCTATAATATAAAATACATCATCTCCATCTCTTTGTTTGTTAACTCGAACTCCGGCGACACACAACGAGTTCCGGCAAAAGAGGAGTCTTCCGACGAGCTCATTGAACAACCGGCGACCCACATAACTCATCCCCTCCACCTCGACAGAATCAAGAAACCGCATCACCAAGCTCCATCTCCAGCGATCCTAACCGAACATCTCCGGCCTCCATTCTCTATTGGTTTGAACCAGCAAAAACTCCGGCAGCCCCTCCCCCGACACAAGGTATATCTCGTAACTCTTTTTGATGTTATTTATCGTATCCGGGTTATGTGTGGGTTCGGTAATGTGCCACTTTCCCGTACGTTTCTCCGGCGAGTCCATTCAGTCGCCGGCAGGTAAGCTGCCGGTGTGTTGTGGCCGTCGCCAGCTATAACCGTCACTGGCTGGAGTGATGAATGTTCTGTTCTTTTTGTGTATTGCTTAAAACCGCTATCAAGCCGAATCTTAGCCCATGAAACGTTTCTGTCTAAGCCCAGCTAAACCCAATTCAAAAAGGTGCAAACCCATGGTTTTAATGTAATAAGACTAGATTTAATCCATAAAATAAAAATCAGTTTTATTTTATTATCTAAAAATCAAATTATTTAACTCTTTAATAATCAAATTATTTTATAATCTCCCGTCGCTATTTAAAGATCGTGACTTTGTCCCTAGTTTTGTTTATGTTGTTGTTTGAGTCCATCATGCCACCCCACCAAATCACTAAACCATTTGTACACCCATCAGAATTATCGAAGGCCAAGGAATTTGACCAACCTATTTTTTTTATTGAAACCATAATCAACTCTTGGCCATTCCTGTACTTCTCTAAGTCCGAATACAGTCTACTGAGTTTGCCTTATATAAATAATTATTCCTTATATGAACACTTATCAAATAGAACAAAGTAAACAAATTCATCATAGATTTTATATATGTCAAAACCAAACAGTAACTTAAACACCATATAATTTAGCAAAAGTCACCAACATATCGCTCACATTTTACTTATATGCATTTAGGTCATTAGAAGTCATTTGGTTGGAAACCACGTTATTGTCTACAATTTTGCCTAGCATTGCATCAGGTGAGTTCACAGCCCCACTTTTTACTGTATTTTACTGCTTTACAAACTTGGGGTGAAAAACATAACAAATGCTTTTATAAATGTTCCAATTATACATCAATGTATATTTAATAAACCTTATTGTGACCGTGAGTCTACAGCCCCTCATTTTACTCTTTTTATTATGCTTTTACAACTTTTGGGGTGAAAAACATATCAAAATCTTTTACAAATGTTTGCAACATAACAATTGTTTCATAAACATCTTCATAACTATTTATTTTACCGCGATGATACTACTTATACAATATAAACTATCTTGCAACTCATGGTCCAATGAACTACTCGTTGTGGTAGGCGTTATTAAATGAACTACTCGTTGTGGTAGGCGTTACTGTATGAACTATGAACTGCTCGTTGTGGCAGGCGTTATCGAATGAACTGCTCGCTGTGGCAGGTGTTACCAAATGAACTGCTCGTTGTGGCAGGCGTTTCATGCGACTTGGTCGTACATTATTTCCAGAGGGGCAACCTCTTTCTTTCCGAACAATATATCATCGTACAAATTATATTTCTGCCACGTTCGGCATACAAAAACTTTGGTTTTCAAATCATTTACAAACGTTATATTATCATACATTTTATGCCATGGTTGGCACATAAAAACGTTGGTTTTCAAAACACTACTAAACCTGTGGATTCACTCAACAATTTTGTTGATCATTTTTCATATGTTTTTCAGGTAACTAAGTTGAAGCATAAGTCATAATAGCATTGGATAGCAAGCATGCATGTGTCAAGATGCCACGATCACAAATCATTTTAAAACTATGTCTTTTGGATTTAAGTTATTTTACTTACGTTAATTTTTGTGACGTTACTTTATTTCAAACCTTTATGAACTTTTAAACAATTATTGTTTACAATAACCATATGCTATGTTTACTCATTAAGTCGCACGCCCGTTCTTCCGCAAACCACTTTTGGCGGGGTGTGACAGTGCAGGAGTGCTTGCGAAACGTTTGGGACGCCGGAGTATTGTTGCAAGGGCGCGTTTGATTCGCCGACGGCTTGCCGGCCGACTGCCTACTCCGAGGTGTTCAAATTGGCGTGCCCGAAGTCGTATAGCTATGCCTACGACGACGCTACGAGTACGTTCACGTGTATGGGTGCTGCTGAATACACCGTCGTATTTTGTCCCTCATTAGGAAGGTAATCATTTTCATCTTTAATTTACTATTTTAATTTGGATATTGCAATTCAACTTTTTGAATCCATGCCTAAAAGAGATATTTTTTCATTTAACATCATCTTGTCTGGTTATGCCAACAAGGGTGATATGAGTTCAGCAAGAGCCGTATTTGATGAAATTCCTGAAAGAAATATCATTTCATGTAACTCCATGATTCTGGCATATGGGAATTATGGGGACATGGATGAAGCACGTAAGGTGTTCGATGAAATGCCTGAACGAGATGTCATTTCATGGAACTCGTTACTTGGAGCATATTTAGACAACGATTTGCTTGATGAAGTGATTCCACTATTTGAAAAAATGAAAGCTGAAAAGACTGTACCTCCTGATTATCTTACTATAACAACCGCCTTATCTGCTTGTGCTGGATTAGGGTTGCTAGAAAAAGGCCGTGAAATTCACTTCTACGCACTAGATTTACAACTCACATCAACTATACATGTAATCACTGCCCTAATAGACATGTACGCTAAATGTGGATTACAGAGCTTTCTTAACGTGTTTTACAAGTCTAAATCACGAGATATTTTCTGTTGGAATGCACTGATATCTGGGCTTGCTCTTCACGGTTACGGGATTGCTGCACTCAAAGTGTTCGATGAAATGCTTCTGACAACAAAACCCGATGATGTTACCTTCATAGGTTTGCTTAGTGCATGTAGCCATTCAGGGCTGATAGAACAGGGTCAAACCCTTTTTGAGTCTATGGAAGTCAACTATGGTGTGACCCGTAAAATGGAGCATTACGGGTGCTTTGTTGATCTTTTGGGTCGAGCTGGGTTGCTGGAAAGTGCATATACGGTTATCCAAAACATGCCATTTAGGGCAGGTAGGTCTGTTTTGGGTGCATTGCTTGGTGCATGTGTGAATTATGGGAATCTTGAAATTGGGCAGAAAGTTGTTAAGATATTGTTATTAAATGAAGGTGAAGATGGTTTAAATGATGGGGATTACATGTTAGTGTCTAATTTGTATGCTTCGTGTGCTCATTGGGATGAAGCGGATCGTTGGAGAGCAATGATGAACGATTCAGGGATTGTTAAGACCGCAGGTTCGAGCTCGATTAAGGTTGGTAATAGGGTACACACATTTTTGGCTGGGAATTTACATTGAGCAACCAGTTGTAAAATCAAATCGACAAAAGTTTTGTAAATCATCGAGCCTTAGAATAAGAAATAGCAGCTTTGAAAAATCGTTGAGCCTATATTGAAGGAGTTATTAAAAAGATAATGTGTTGAAAGCTAGAGTTTTGTAGAAAATAAGTTTTATTTTATTAATTGAATTAGATATTGTGTTAAAAAGAATACAAATTGACATGAAAATATGGGTCTAATACACGTATATCTCTAATCGATATATATATATTTAGTTATATCTTTAACAAGAAAATTGGGACACATAATTTTTATATGAATTACAAAATATATTGCACGTACCAATGTAACATGGTGTTATCATTTTCCCGAGGTTTTAATCAAAATGAGTTGTAAACCATTTTGATTATTTAAAGTGTATTCAACCAGATTATAAAAGCTATGGCCTATGATAGTGTCATATAACGTTAACAAGTGAACTGTAAAAAGAATATAAATGAAATACCATAAATTATCGAATTTATATGTTGGTGTTTTAGGTAATATTATCCGAAATGATTTTTTTCAGAGTTAACGAGTACTGTCATTTTAAGTAAAAAATTCACTAAATGACCAAAGAAAAGTTTGATAAATACAGTTGTATTAGAAAGAAAGTTCAACAACCGTAACAAAGTCATAATTGGAAATAATAAGATAGTGTTTCGGAAACACGTATGAATGGGACGGAAGACCAATGAAAACGAGTTTTGACTTGTTGACCTTGTAAAACCCGTGGACTCACACATGTTTAGAAAACTTTTTTAAGGGGCTTTTAAACTTATCAGCTTATTAAATTCAAAAATTAGACAATTTTCGAACTTGCTTAAATAAGTTTTCCCAAACATGTCCGAAGTCGTCACCCACCACCTCTTACACCTCATTTCATTTCCCCAAATACCCTCTCGATGTCCATTCATTCACACAAACCTAAGTCAATTATCCCTCCCTCCGGCCACCTGAGTTACAAATTCCAGATAATTTCACTACCTCCGGCCATCGTTCATGGCAGATCTAGTCAAACAGATCCTTGCAAGGCCGATCCAATTAGCCGACCAGGTCATTAAAATCGCCGATGAAGCATGTAACAACAAGCAAGAGTGCGCTGAGCTCAAATCTAAAACGGAAAAGCTCGCTGGACTTCTCCGCCAAGCTGCACGTGCTAGCAACGATCTCTATGAACGCCCTACAAGACGTATTATAGATGACACCGAGCAGGTTCTAGATAAAGCTCTTACTATAGCCCTAAAATGCCGGAACAATGGCTTCGTAAAGCGTGTATTCACTCTCATACCCGCCGGCGCCTTCCGTAAGATGTCGTCGCAGCTTGAGAACTCCATCGGCGATGTCTCCTGGCTCTTACGTGTTTCCGCTCCCAATAATTCCACCGATGAGTACCTAGGTCTACCACCAATCGCTGCTAACGAACCTATTTTGTGCTTAATTTGGGAACAAATCGCTATTATGCACACCGGAACTCTAGATGACCGGAGCGACGCTGCGGCGTCGCTCGTGTCACTTGCACGTGACAGCGATCGGTATGGAAAGCTGATAATCGAGGAAGATGGAGTCAATCCGTTGCTGAAATTGGTGAAAGAGGGGAAACCAGAAGGTCAGGAGAATGCTGCAACAGCAATCGGATTATTAGGTCGTGATCCTGAAAGCGTTGAACATATGATTCACGCCGGTGTCTGCTCAGTGTTTGTGAAAATTCTCAAAGAAGGCCCAATGAAAGTGCAAGCAGTTGTTGCTTGGGCTGTTTCAGAGCTCGTTGCACACTATCCAAAATGTCAAGATCATTTCGCACAGAATAACATTGTGCGGCTACTCGTTGGTCATCTTGCTTTTGAAACAGTTGAAGAACATAGTAAGTATGCAATTACTAGCAGTAAACCGACTTCAATCCATGCTGTTGTTTTAGCTAGTAATAACACTAATAGTACCAACAATCCAAATGGAGTTCATCACAGTCATACCAATAAGTCAACAAATGATGATGAAGATAAGAGTCGAGTTCCTCATCCTTCTGGTTCAAACAACCAACAGCCATTTAAAATGCATAATGTGGTTGCTAGCACTATGGCCATGAAAGATGGGCTAAAACCTACCAACGGGCCTGAAAACGTTGTGGTCAAGAAGCAAAATGTTCATCATAACTCAAGTCTATCACTATCCGCTAATAGTTTACACAAAGGGAGGGAATTAGAAGACCCTGCAACAAAAGCTTACATGAAATCAATGGCTGCAAAAGCTCTTTGGCATCTTGCCAGAGAAAATTCCACCGTTTGTAGAAGCATTACCGAATCACGAGCTTTACTTTGCTTTGCTGTTTTGTTAGAAAAAGGTGCAGAAGAAGTTAGATACAATTCAGCAATGGCACTCATGGAAATCACTGGTGTAGCAGAACAAGATTCAGAGCTAAGAAGATCAGCTTTCAAACCAAATTCACCAGCTTGTAAAGCTGTTATCGAACAATTATTACAAATTATCGAAAAAGCAGACTCAAGACTTCTATATCCATGCATTATAGCTATCGGGAATTTAGCAAGAACTTTTCGTGCAACCGAATCAAGAATGATCCAACCATTGGTTCAGCTTCTTGAAGAACAAGGGGCTGAGATCACTAAAGAAGCTGTAATTGCATTAACAAAATTTGCATGTACAGAAAACTATCTCCATCTTGATCACTCAAAGGCAATAATAACTGCTGGTGGTGCAAAACATTTGGTTCAATTGGTGTATTTTGGTGAACAAATGGTTCAACCACATGCATTAATACTTTTATGCTATATTGCTTTACATGTTCCTGATCGTGAAGATTTAGCACAAGCTGAAGTGCTTACTGTTCTTGAATGGGCATCCAAACAGTCCCAATTGATCCAAAATGAAAAAATGGAGATTCTTTTACAGGAATCCAAAGGTAGGTTGGAACTTTATCAATCTAGAGGATCCAGAGGTTTTCATTAGTTTAATTTACATATAATTTAAAGTTTTTTGGTTGTTTGGTTTTATAGTTTACTTCACAACATATGTGCTTGTTATTCTCATATATTTATTGTCTCGTGTATTTTTTTTATAATGAAAATTGCAAATCTTGTTCTTGATTTTGTTCTAATGTAGTCTAAAAATGAGATATACACAAATTGAACTTGTTGTTTCACACAAATACCATAAACAATTCTTCTAATTATCATTTGATTTAACGAACATGGATAATCAGGGTGAGCGTGATTTTTCTTTCTGTTAATTAAGAGAAATTATTTTGAAATTTCAAAAAAACAAAAAATTGAATGTCGCAACATCACTGTGAAACCCAATAAACTTAGAATTTCGAATAGATTTGAAAAGACAAATGAGCTGAAAACTACCCTATGAACAAAGTCTAAAAACCGGAATGAAAAAACTTTAAAGATCTAATAACTTATAAATAAGAGTGTTTTTGGACTTGATTTGACTGGTTTCAAACATGAAGCAGAGCACCATGGCCCTACTTATGTCCATTATATTTTAAATATATTATTCATTAAATATATTATTCATGCGATTTTGAGCCTTTAGAAACAAAAGGGTTAGTTCCTCTAAAGCTGTTAGCTCCTTGCATCACGTTCCTTATTTGCGTACTTTTTTTGTAAGTAATTAGGGATAATTTCATACACGTCCTTGCAAACTTTAAATATTACGTATATATCTTTGCAAACTTCATTATTACGTATATATCCTTCAAAAACCTTAAAATTCTCACATGTATCCTTTTACCTAATTTAATAATATTTAAATCATTCAAGATTTAAAAACATAAATCTTGATCTAAATTAATGGTAAAATGACCTAGATGCCCTTAAATGTCAATGGTTTTTTCTTTCATCAAGGGTATTTTTTTTTTTTGCCAAATTGGACAACTGCATTTTCTTTCGTCAATGGTATTTAAGCTATTTTACCATTAACTTAGATTAGGATTTATTAATTTTTTATTTTTAAAAATCTAAATATTATTAAATTAGGTAAAAGGATATATATGAGAATTTTAAGGTTTTTGAAGGATATATATGTAATAATGAAGTTTGCAAGGATATATTTTTTTTTTAACAGCAAAAGGAGGCAACGGGTCGAGCTTCGGCATTGTCATCACCCTCCCGAAGACCCCCAACAAATTTTATTAAAACACGAAAGCTAGCAAGATACAAAAGAGGGTTTCTAAGCCAGTCAACCCATGAAATCACACAATTTGGACTTCTATGGGTTAACCATAAAAAAGCATACAAAACACTAAAATCAATAATATCTTGTTTTCTAATACTACCGACATCAAACAAAAGAGAATTCCGGTATCGCCAGATCCACCAACACGCTGAAATCCCAATCACCCTTAGCTTTAACCGAACTTGTTTTGACTTCGCAACATCTTCACAATAAAGCCACCAATCAATGAAATTATTACCTTCAAACCGCAAAATTCCGCACCATCTACAAATATAACTCCATATTTGTTTGGCCATCTCGCATGTGAAAAAAATATGTTCTGACGTTTCCGTACCATTTTGACAAATTGGACAAAATATGCTATCAAACTCCAAACCTCTCCTTGACAAATTAAATCTAGTCGGAAGTCGGTCTAGTCTCATTCTCCATACGAAAACATTTAATTTAATAGGTACACTTTTACACCATATAGTAACCGAGTCAATACCTGGGTGCAATATTGAATCGATATACTTTCTTGTTTCAGCAACCGAGAATTCTACACTATTCGAAAGTTTCCAACAAAGCTTATCATCTCCTTCTTGCAGCTCAATACTCGAAATCATGTTAACCATTTCATCAAACTGTTGAAGTTCTACTCCACTTCGAATACGACGTCTCCAAGCCCATTGCCAACCTTGATCATTCCAGCGATCACTTACCATGCAATTCGTGTTTATGTCTAACCGAAACAAACGTGGAAACATAACCCGAAGAGGTTGTCAACCAGCCCAAATATCATGCCAGAAAGATAACTTGTTACCACTAACAATCTTATAAAGAATGAACTTAAACTCCACAATTCGTTTATCATTAAGTATATTCATAACTTGTATAATTCTAGACCAAGTACCACTAGTATTTCTTCTATTCATTGAAGATTTCATACCACCTTCTACTCCATGAATTTGTTTAATAACTCGAGACCATAATGAGTCATTATCATTGTAAAAACGCCAGAAGCCATTTTTCAAGGATATATACGTAATACTGAAAGTTTGCAAGGATGTATATGAAATTATGATTCGGAAGGAAATTACAGAAGATTTCATTTTTATTTATGAAAATTTCATTTTATAAACCATTGGCATGTATTGTGCGATGTCATTTGATTTCATTTTTTGCATATAAAGATTTTTGGGGCCATTAATTGGGAACATTTCTGTCATGCTCATTCAATTTGGGCCAAGAGTATGCCAGATGCCATTTTTCAATCGTGGTTTCAGGTCTAATCGGATAGTTGTATTTGCCTATGTCAAATTGTCTTTTTCGTACTAGGAGCTGCCATAATAAACTCTACCCCCACAACCCTTTTGAGAGCCGTATGATTTAATATGCCCCTTTCTTTAATAACATTTTCAAGTTGTGTGTCTATAATGATGCTAATTATTTTTTTATAATTTATATTGTGTGTGTTTCTAATAATTTATAAATTATATTTGTCTGTCATGAAATATAATTGTAAAAAAATGAATGTGCTAACTGCTAACATCACCAAAAAAAATCAAGCAACTAATTTGATTCATTCTATATTTTTAATGATCAAATTTAACAACATGATTTTAGTGTTAACGTTTTGGGTTGATATGTTTTGTAGCATTGTAATTTGTTATCAAAGGGTTAACTTACTTTTAACGAAATTAAAAATGGTATTTTTAAAAAAGAAAAAGAATAAAAATAATTACCGAACTTTTAAGGAAAATGAAAAAGGACATGGCAGCCTGAAAGAAGCTAGGCAAACAAACATCAACAGACCCGCAAATTCAAACAGCCCACAACGACTAACTAACTAGCTACCAGAAAAAATATGTGTGAGAAAAAAATAACAAATGGAGTTTAGGCCCACATGACGCCAAAAGGCCCAAAACAGTGAAGAAACTAAAATACAAAAAGTTTCAATAGCTATGTTGTTTGATAACAACTAAATAATTAATATTTGATGATGTAGATGTCTGAATGATTCAGATTTTCCCTTACATCTTTATAATTAAAAAGCAGAATATATTCAATATTTGATTCAGATGCTGATTAAGAGGTCTTACCAAACACTCTGACTCTGTCTGATTTAAGAGGTTACCCCCTTAATGGAATCATTAAGAGGCTTATTAAACAACACCTAACATCTCTAATGGTTAACCTTTCCAAAAGCTTTTTCTTTTACAATATTTGTAATTTACCTTTATCTGTCTCAAATGTTTTTATAAATATCCCTATATATAATTTGACAATTTTTTTGACATACTACTAAATATAATAATTTTTAAAATATCTCATATAAAAATATTATAATAATTGACATTAAATATTATATAATTTATTTATTAGCTTATAAAAATATAATAAAGAATTTATATATTGTTGTAAGGCAAATTAACTCAACTCAATTAGGATCATAACAAATATTCTCATTAGACACGGAAGTATGATGCATGATACAAGAAAGACAAGAGATGTAAAAGAGACTAGAGATATATAAGATACATGTACATGACTCTCTTATTTATAAGGTAGAAGATGACAACATAATGGTTGTAGACATAAAGTCTACTTATGAGGTGTAAATGTAACTAACCATTCTTTATATCATATGAGTTACAACATATATAATATTCTAAGGTTTAAAATGAAAAGTTATTAAATAAATGGGACTAAAAAATATAAACATTATAAGTTAATTAAAAGATTCGTAAAAAAAATCTTTGTAATAAGCTTATAAAAGAACTAGTTATTTCAATAGTAAAAAGTCATTCAAAGATTCATTAAAATAATAATAAGTTCTTAAAAAACTCTCATTAGAAATACTCTTAAGTTTTACAAAAAAAACTTTCATTGGAGATGTTATGTAGTTATAAAGATTCTAATAAAACAGTGACGTATCTATGCAAGATTACTCTTTTTAGACATTAATTAAATTAGCTTTTATTAGGTGACAAGAAATAGAATAATCCCAAATTAGTTTATATGTTAATTTAAGGACCAAGATACCATTTATGCTATCTATTAAAAATCTCGAAGCAACTCCATCTCTAAATTAAGAAAAAGAAGACGACAACAATTTTCTTAATCATAATGACATGGGAAGTTGGGAACAGCTCTACCTATTAAAAAGAGAAAGAAAAAATGTTAATTTAATATTGAGTTATTTTTTTTGAACGGCTAGTTATTAAGTTAATAGTTCGAGCCTAGACAGTGACATCTACAACGAACATTATGTCTTTCCTCGAACCCTCCACATATGGGGTAAACCCCACCACCATTTTATCTCCAAGTTTTACCTCCAATAAATCTTGAACCTAAGACCTTTTGAAGGAAAACCCCAAGGGTATTCTTGGTGGCCAATTAGTTAATATTGAGTTAATTACAAAGATGGTTTCTAGAAAATTATTATTTTCCTTTACAAAATTACATTGTTTCTATTTTGAAAATATTTTTCACGTACAGTTCTTTGGTCTAATATTCGTTAACTTTTTTTTGTTAAAAAACTACATTGGTAGTCTTATAAAATTACCCTATTAGTGCTTCAAATTTACATTTGGTCATTTTTTTGTTAAAGGTAATTAAGGGACGTTAGACGCAAGAACAATAGTTAGAAAAGTTATCAAAAAAACACTAGTAATATATATAATTTTTAAAATAAAAAATTATACGTGAAATTTAAGTTAAACCTAGTAACCATTCTTGTTTTATTGATGCAATTACAACTAGACACATTAGAAAATATGGGATAAAATATTGTGCTCGATTTTTTAGTATAAAAGCATAAGACACAAGAACAAGAAGTTATAATAGTCATAATTCTCTCCAAAAAGAATTAGATCCATGGGTACGCTTATAACACAGCCCAAAATCCCTGTAATTAAGATGGAAGAGTTGAAGGCAGGAACTAATTCTTGGGTTTTGGCATGCCATAAGGTGAGGCAAACACTTGAAGAGTACGGTTGCTTCATGGCTATACATCATTTCAGCAAAGTTATGCATTCCTATGCAAATCAAGCTTCAAATCTGGAAAAGATGGTGAGGAAGATGGTTTTTGAAAGCTATGGAGTTGAGAAATCCTACGATGAGTCAATGTCTTATCTCCTGAAATTCAGCAAATACACAGCGCCCAAAGGTGAGTTTTTCAACTCTATATAATCGTCGATCTTTAGGCTCAAGAATAGTTAGTTCTTGATCTGAAATAAGCATATACAAATCATAAAATTGCGGAATTATATAAACAGATTTGTATTGCTAAACAAGGTTTCATCATCATCATTATATACAATGATTACTAAAAGCCCCAATTCTACATATAAATATGTAGAACGGTTTTTCGTTAAACATGATCAAACGACCTTGAGGCTTAGAGTACACACACATACACGTTAAAACGTGGGTTTCAAGAACGATTAATTCTATACCCCTAGGTTTCTTTATATACTAGAAAACATAGAGATTTACAAGGAAAAGATAATACTAAATCTTTTTAAATCAATAAAGATATACTACATCTTTTACATTTATGATTATCTCCTAAATCTTTATTCAAATATTGACTTCCATATCTTCAATTTAGGTCCTTGTATTTTATAAGTTTTGACACATCAAATCTTTAATGAATATTATAGAAATATTCCTAACAATCTTCCCCTATTTGATTTGACAAAACTTATAGAATTAGCTTGGAATCTTCAAGTCTCTTCCCCTTTTTGACACAATCAAATAAATCCGAGAAACTTGAACTTCCCCTTGAATGATCAACACTTTTTCTTCCCCTAAAAGTGTGATATCATTCATGTGTTCTTCAAGGCTATATCAATTACATTGAAAACCAACTATCTTCTATTTGAAGTTGAAGTAGAAACTCAAACTATGCATCACATTCCGTCTAACTATAGTAATCAGCAACGTCATAATCTTGTATGAAGGACATCTTGGCCTTCAACAGATCTTTTCGTTAAGATTCTGTTGAATTGCAGTTACATCTTTACATAACATCTTATGTAGTAAGACTTTCAACTTCTTCTTCAAATAAAATATAATCGATTATCTTCTGTAATCAACTGATAAAGATCAAATATGTAACAACTATAAAACTTTCCTTTATCTTCATCAAGCCTTCAACCTGTGTGTGTGAATAATGTGATTCGTTTCACATTAATATCACAAGTTATTTTCATTCTTTTTTTTATCAAGAATAAAAATTAACAAGTGATTAACCGAATACAATCAGTAAACCGTAATATGGAACGAACATGGTGTGTGTCATGTTTTCCAAAATTTGATGTATCGGTTATAAGGAAGAAATCAGTAGCAAAAAGTCTTCTTCAGTACTGATAAGTAACAAATTCGGAACAGGTACTGTTTAATACTGATCAGCAAACGCAGCAGTAGTAATGTGTATACTACTGATCCGTAGTAAAAATTTCGGTTTATTACTGATCAATAGTGTTTTTTTCTTCATTTACTACTGATCAATAGTATTTTCGAATGGGAACAGTAGCAAGTTGCGATCAGTAGTAAAAGTTTTAGTACTGATGTTGCTTTGCAAGTTTTAGTAGATCAGTAGTAAAGTTGTTGGAGCAGCAGTAGTAAAATCGAAACAAGATCAGTAGTAAAATTATACCAGCAGTAGTATTGAAATTGACCTATCAGTAGTAATTTTGATTTACTACTGACTAAGATCAGTAATAACAATTGAACTTGAATAGTAGCAGTAGTATTGAATTCGTCAATGGTTACTGATTCTTTGTCCTGCTGCCTCTATTTCAATTTGGTAGCCGTCTTTTTAGTTTCAACATGGCCCACAAAAATAACAGTATATCCATATGAATTACGTGCCCATTTACAGATCTCTATATTTTGACCAACCTCCATTCTTCAAATTGCTAGTTTTCTTATATTCCACATGCGTAGGATTTCAATAATATATTATGATCAGCTCTACGAATTGCAAAATCTTGATCCTTGTTTCATTCCAGATCTGAGCCACCGTGCTCTGATACCACTTGTTGAGTTTGTTTCAACTCTATATAATCGTCGATCTTTAGGCTCAAGAATAGTTAGTTCTTGATCTGGAATAAGCATATACAAATCATAAAATTGCGGAATTATATAAACAGATTTGTATTGCTAAACAAGGTTTCATCATCATCTTTATATACAATGATTACTAAAAGCCCCAATTCTACATATAAATATGTAGAACGGTTTTTCGTTAAACAGGATCAAACGACCTTGAGGCTTAGAGTACACACACATACACGTTAAAACGTGGGTTCCAAGAACGATTAATTCTATACCTCTAGGTTTCTTTATATACTAGAAAACCTAGAGATTTACAAGGAAAAGATAATACTAAATCTTTTTAAATCAATAAAGATATACTATATCTTTTACATTTATGATTATCTCCTAAATCTTTATTCAAATATTGACTTCTATATCTTCAATTTAGATCCTTGTATTTTATAAGTTTTGACACATCAAATCTTTAATGAATATTATAGAAATATTCCTAACAGTGATCATGAAAGCAATTTGGCTGCTGTACGTGGCTCACACAGACAAGACCTTTATATCCATACTTGGCCAGAATGATGTCAACGGATTACAAGTTCAAGTCAACGATGGCGAATGGGTGACTGTTGACTTTCTCCCATCGTCCTTTATCGTCATTGTGGGCGATGCCTTTATGGTATAATTAATCCATATTTTCAATCCACTCATGTCATTACTATAATTTCGAGATGAATGTTTATTTGTGATATATATATCAGGCATGGAGTAATGGTAGATTGAGATCTTCTCTTCATCGAGTGGTTACACCTAGGCTGCAAGACAGGTACTCCATACTCTTATTCGTATACAAAAATGGGATTATAGAAATACCACAAGAACTAATTGATGATCAACACCCACCAAAATTCAAGCCATTTGATCATTTCAAATTTTTTGAAAATCGAAGTAGAGATCGAGATTGCTTGGATGAGCGTGCCATAAAGTTGTATTGTGGAATCTGATCAACTCTAAGGATAAATTTTCTATTGTATGTTTACTACAATAATTTTCATCATAAATGTCGGCTAACATGCCATGATATTGTTTGTGGAATTTGATATATTTCCTAGTGTCCGATAAAATAAAAAGGAAAATAATAATGAAGAGGCTAATATATGCAACTAATCTCTGAATTTTAACTAATTTTAAGAATTATTATGAATTTACAAACATTTTATGTATGTTAATTAACAAAATGCAAAAAAAAAAAGAAAAAAAAAAAAGAAATCTTAAGGTTCTTGTTTAGCAAAACTCATCCTATTCAAACGTATATACCCACAACAAAATTAAAGTTTAAACTTATTGTGCATTAATCATAAAAAATTAACTCATGAATTTTACTAATATCTTAAGGTAGTTATGCTTAACCACTTTATACATTAGCCATTCTTAACCATAATCAAAAAAAAAAAAAAAAAAAAAAAAATTAGCAAAACTCTAAAATGAAGTATTAAAAACTCCCACTAGTACAAAAAACATGAATCGCCACTACAAAAAACTGTGGCCATAAGTAATTAGCCACGGTTTTATTTTACATCAAAAGCGTAGTCTATTTTTTCGCGTTTTAAAGTGTATATATGGCTACACTAAATTTTAGTGGCCATATCATATGGAAAAGTATGGCGATAACATACAACCGTGGCTAATGGTTACCATATAGTCATATGTAATTAAAACGATAATAGTTGTAATCCTACTTTTAGAGACACAATTTGTTATAAATTGCGGCTAATGGTTACCATATAGCCACATATCGTTATATTGGTGGTGACTACAAGCCCGATTTTAGACACATAGTTTTATATACCCGATTTTGGGTAGCACAAAATTTTTAAATTTTTTTGGTATTATGATGCTATTATCATATTAAAAAACTACCCAATAAAACAAAACAATAATAAAATAAAAACTCATATATTAGCAATAGTCCAACATAAAGCAACTCAAAACCTAAACCTAATTAAATAAATGTTTTTCCTCCTCTGTGCTTTTAGAAAGTTAAGTGTTCTTCGAACTTTGTAAGTAATAATTCTTTATACAAGTATTTTTTATCTCCTAGAGTCCTAGGTATTTTATAATTCTTTATATACTTTTAACTCCTAGAGTCCTAGGTACTTTGACTAATGCATACAACTTTTTCTCATTTGTATAATATTTAATTATCTCAATTGGTATATATGCTACAAAAGTACAAATGATGTACTGATCGATATAAATTGTGATGTACATTGTGTATGTATAAATTATAATCTATTTTAATATTATTCTTGGTGTGATGTGTCTTCATAAAGCACATGTTTTGGTTGTGATGTTATTGATCATATATTTATATAATATATGTATTGCTTTATGTTTTACTATTAAATATTGATTATATAATATATATATTTATATAATATATGTATTGTTTCTAATGTAATTCCACAAAATCCACTATCTATAAGTATTTCAAATACAAATGTTGATATAAATGCTTTCAAAAAAATATCTATACGGAGATGTCAACTTTAGAATGCAATATCTTACATTATTATTTTTTTCTATATTTGATGCAATCGTATTTTTAGAACTTTTTTTTATATATGATGCAATCGTATTTTTAGAACTTTTTTTTATATTTGATGCAATTGTATTTTTAGAACTTTTTTTATCTTTCATTTTGTTTCCAATTTTCTTTTTGTGCTACCATTATTGAAAAGTTCTAGTTCCGCCCCTGCACGAAAGTACATAGTCGAGCACGAAAGAACCGAGTCGAGTTATGTAGAGCTTAAAAATATACAGTTAATAAATACATCAAACTCATAACCGAGTCGAGCTCGAAAGTATCGATTATTTAATCGAGTTGAGCTCGAAAGTATCGATTATCTAATCGAGTCGAGCTTGAGCTTGAAGATAAATGCTTGATCGAGCTTGAGTCAAGTCTCGAGCTTCGAATTTTATAGATGAGTCGAGCTTTAGTTTAGTATTTTATCGACTCGAATTTGCTGGATTACATCCTAGATCTAGGGATCGACGTTTATCAAGATATATGCTTATGTCAACTTGTATTGATAATTAGTGTACATAATTTAGTTAAACATATTAATATAACTTTTTCAATTACGATAGAAAGATTACTATGCCACTGGAGTCATGATTTATCTTCAAATAGAAATGAAGATGAAAAGAGACACAGAAAAGGCCACTTCCACATCATAACCGCACTGCATCGTATCAGCATGCCATCACTCTGCAAATTATCTATAAATATCGTCACATCTCCACCCTTCACAAATCCCCTGTTTTCTGCTTCTTCATGCTCTGTTTTTCAATTTGATTGCCATTCTATCTAATCACTCACATTTCCTGCATATGGCTCACTCCCATTTCCTTCTTCAATTTCTTCTCTTTTTCATCCTCAAAGGTAAATTTGCTTCTTCATGCTCTGTTTTATTTTCGTTCAAGACTATTTACTTATAAATTGTTGTATAAAAATATATAATTTTTACATATTATTGCAGGAGTTTTTGGGACTACTTTCACATTTTCAAACAAATGTGACTACACTGTTTGGCCAGGGATACTAGGCACCCCTGTTCTAGAAACCACCGGATTCGAACTAGCTAAGGGTAAATCACATTCATTAGAAGCTCCGGCAGGGTGGTCCGGCCGGTTCTGGGGGAGAACCGGATGCAACTTCGACGGATCGGGTCACGTGTCATGCGCCACAGGGGATTGTGGATCTGGACAAGTGGAATGCAACGGAGCTGGAGCAGCCCCACCCGCCACCCTTGCTGAGCTCACTCTTGGGTCCGGGTCGGGTACGCAGGATTTCTACGACGTCAGCCTTGTTGACGGGTACAATATTCAGATGATTGTGGATGTGAGTGGTGGGACCGGTGACTGTGCGACTACAGGTTGCGTGGATGATTTGAACCGGCGTTGTCCAAGTGAGCTGAGGGTGGCTGACGGCGGAGGGTGCAGGAGTGCTTGCGAAACGTTTGGGACGCCGGAGTATTGTTGCAAGGGCGCGTTTGATTCGCCGACGGCTTGCCGGCCGACTGCCTACTCCGAGGTGTTCAAATTGGCGTGCCCGAAGTCGTATAGCTATGCCTACGACGACGCTACGAGTACGTTCACGTGTATGGGTGCTGCTGAATACACCGTCGTATTTTGTCCCTCATTAGGAAGGTAATCATTTTCATCTTTAATTTACTATTTTAATTTGGATATTGCAATTCAACTTTTTGAATCCATGCCTAAAAGAGATATTTTTTCATTTAACATCATCTTGTCTGGTTATGCCAACAAGGGTGATATGAGTTCAGCAAGAGCCGTATTTGATGAAATTCCTGAAAGAAATATCATTTCATGTAACTCCATGATTCTGGCATATGGGAATTATGGGGACATGGATGAAGCACGTAAGGTGTTCGATGAAATGCCTGAACGAGATGTCATTTCATGGAACTCGTTACTTGGAGCATATTTAGACAACGATTTGCTTGATGAAGTGATTCCACTATTTGAAAAAATGAAAGCTGAAAAGACTGTACCTCCTGATTATCTTACTATAACAACCGCCTTATCTGCTTGTGCTGGATTAGGGTTGCTAGAAAAAGGCCGTGAAATTCACTTCTACGCACTAGATTTACAACTCACATCAACTATACATGTAATCACTGCCCTAATAGACATGTACGCTAAATGTGGATTACAGAGCTTTCTTAACGTGTTTTACAAGTCTAAATCACGAGATATTTTCTGTTGGAATGCACTGATATCTGGGCTTGCTCTTCACGGTTACGGGATTGCTGCACTCAAAGTGTTCGATGAAATGCTTCTGACAACAAAACCCGATGATGTTACCTTCATAGGTTTGCTTAGTGCATGTAGCCATTCAGGGCTGATAGAACAGGGTCAAACCCTTTTTGAGTCTATGGAAGTCAACTATGGTGTGACCCGTAAAATGGAGCATTACGGGTGCTTTGTTGATCTTTTGGGTCGAGCTGGGTTGCTGGAAAGTTTCCTTATTTGGCAAATAAAATGGGACTCACACCCACTAACTATCTACTTTAACAAAGTGAAATGACCCCTTTACCCTTACATTTTACTTTTAAACATCATTAACCTTACTTTATTCAAAAGGTGTGGGACCCATTCCCCACTAACCATCTAATTAATCTAATTTAACCATCATTATAATCTTTTGCCTCAAAAACCGTGAAACCCCAAGTGTATCACTTATTTTGAATCGGAGGAAGTATATTTATTCTTAAACTAATAACTTTTATTTAAGATAAAAAAATTTAATTTTAAGAATGTAAAGAAATTAAAAATGACTTTTTTACCCTAACATGCATTGCACATGAGGTGAGTTAACAGAATAAATTAACGTCAGTTAGTGTAAAGGACCATCGGTGAAAACTTTTCAGAATTAATGACCATCAGTGTAATTTTTGAAACTAAAGGACCATTGGTAAAATTTGTTATAAATTTAAAGGATCATCCGTGTAATTTACTCTCTTTTAAATCTTTAATTTACTATTTTAAGAAAACGACCTCTCCGTACCAAATCTTTTTCAAAAATTATGTTTGAAATATTGTATTAATTTCTGCTAAATTTTGTTAATTCATCATTCTATGGTTCAATTTCATTGATTTTTGTCAACGGTGATGTTTTTTTAGTGGAGGCATAAAGGCGAAGGCGGGCAATGTGACATTGGATGCATTGTTGGAGTTGTATGCACGTCTTGCCTCTGGCTCAGGAGATTCGAACATAATCATAAGCCCTTGTTTATTTATTGCGTTCGCCATTTATGTAATCTCAATTTTGCATACATCGTTTTTTATCTTGTAACTACAAGTTAAACCAAATTCAATGTTATTCTTACGTGTACATGATTATGAGTTAAAAAGTGTAGCATGTACGTTATCAGTTAACAGAAGACAAATTAACTGATTAGGAAGCACTAGGTTCCTACTAATTAAAAAGGGTAATATTTATGGGAATATTTATGCGATTTATCTGAAAATATTATTCATTCGATACAAATCAATGTCAAATACGGTCGGACATAAATCCAACTGAAGAAAGCAACTGAGAAAAGGTTGCCTAAAATTAGTCTCAAATATGGTTCGATACAAATCATAATTTGTTCACGAGTGATTCAGTTTGTACTGATCAAAAGGCAGTGTGGTTATATGTTACGAAGCATACGAGTGCATGATACAATATTCAAGTGTCCTAGTTAAACATTAAGCTAGGGTTAAGAATATGTTTTGTGTGTATACAAATCGAAAAACAAATTAACGAAAGAAAGAAGTTATTAGATTACTTTTTCACATGATTAGATATATAAAATCAGTAAACCTTATCTTGTTGTAGCTTTCTCTCATGTCCATATTATTGGTTCACACCATGCAAGGAAGTTAGTTGTTGGGTACTTTTTCCCCTTTATTTTTTATTTTATTTTATTTATTTTATGTAAAGGGTATTCCCGTTGTAAAGCTCCCGGGGTGACCGAGCTTATACTCATGATGTACACAACCTGAACGTTATCATGGTCGTTTTCGAACCTTCCTCTTGCCGGTCATCTGGTAAATGTTAACCCATTAAAAGATTGAACACGTGACATCTAGAAAGTTATTCGGAATTACCACTAGGCCACCATCATATATATGTTTAAAGATTAATAATTTAACCTAAGCCCAAATATGATATATGCTTATCTTGTTCGTTTGTCAACAGGAACACCATCAAGTCATCTTCCACTAGCATTCAAATCAACCAATGAATTTCCTCATTTGGTACTGCAAATTGCAAAAATATGGCTTCAAGAACGGGCCCTCTTTCTTTCAACCAACATTTAAATAACAATGACTTTGTGAAATTACATAGAGATGACAAAGAAGATAAACTAAAAAATACAAAAGAAAAAGGGATGCAAAAAAAAAAAAAAGCCAAAGGTGATGAGTACTTGTGCATATCTTCATGCATTACACTTTCCAAATACACGTCAGCATAAGAGTACAAGACCACCCATGATCTTCCAGATTTGGAAAACATGCATGCACACATGCATCATGTCCTCAAAAAGGTGAAAACCCTGAGTCAACATAGGATATTGTTGACTTGGAAAATTCATTTTATCGGTCATCACGTCCTTGTAAGAAGAAAGCAAAATCAGTTTTTGGTTGTTGGATAGGGTCTCCCTGTCAAACTTTGATGGTTGTGATGACGTGTCTTGGGCAATCGAAGAGGTTAAGCAATAGGATGTTTGCTGTCGGATAAGATCTTTGTTGATATGACTTTTGCGTGTGTGGGTCTCTAAATATCATTTCCTTTTTACCCTTTTTAATTTCTTAAGATGGGCATTAGATATGAAGATTTAGGAGGTGATTTGTACTGTACACAACCAACATTTTGTAGCATGTACATGGTCGTTATGGGATCATATAGATAGATAAAAAGTAGTACAAAATGGTGAAGAAAGTGGAGATAAATTAAAATAAACCAAAGCATAATAAAGAAAAGGTTACAAAAAAGCATGGTGATGAGATCTTTCAGCAAGCATGTGCATATTAAAATTATGCAACCACTCCCTCTCCATATAAAGTATCGAACTTTAAAATATATACAGTCAAACAACCTACTTTTAACTTTAAAATTATGTCATTAAACTTTAACCACTGTTTCAAAAGTGGGCCGTCAATCGGTACCCAACGGGGATCGCTGCGTTTAACCCATAATTGGACGGTCAAACAAGGGCGGTCAAATTCGGTGCTAGGCAGCTAAAATCAGTTAAGCGGTTAAACTCAAAGTTAGGCCGTCAAAATCGTATTAGCAGTCAAAATCGGTCAACTAAAATCTCATTTTTGTTAAAATTAATTTTTTTTACAGATTGTAGTAAAGTTTGTACAAAATAGCACAATTAATTAAGAATATAAGTGATGAAAGTATATATTTCCATTTTGGACACACTATGAGCCTTCAAAAGCTCAAAATTTAATAGTTTTTTTCACAATGTGCCTACATTCAATAATTCAAACAGGGCCAAATAAGTCAACCAAGATGAAAATTTATCGAAACAAAAAGCCGTGAGCAGATAGTGCAATCTCAAATGTTTCCATCTTTGCTCCCCGAGAAAAACCATTACGATCATAAGATGATATTTCTTCAATTCCCAGATCAGTACATATCCTAACAACCTCTTCACCAACACGTCGTGCTGCTTCCTGTACATTTTTCAAATGTTGTTAATACCGAATTACTAGCAAAGATAATATAATTATACTTATGGTTGATATATGATTATACGGTTATTTTTGGTATTGGAATACTTACAATAGTGGTACATGTTGGCCTACCACGAACTGATTGCTGCAGAGTGTTGCCATAAAACAAGCATTTCTTATTGTGGTCGTCAATAAGCATTGCATATAATTGTTTTTCTGAACAAAATACCGAGAGCCTTGGTTTCTTCTGTGTGCCGTTGTACTAGTCAACCAAACACAAATTCAAAGTCAACAAAATTGGAAATATGAATTGCTCTTTGATGATAAATTTCCACGATTTAAAGACGGTGAAGATTAGATTACCTTTTTCTGCAATCTCCTGTTCCTCACTTTTGGACTTTCTACTCTGGTTCTAGCTCTGGCTTCAATCACACATGGCTTTGTATGAACAACTAGAGAAAAGAGGTATAATCAGTAGCCAAATTTCAAATTATCGAATCAAATATTTTATCAAATATATGCATAAATGAAATATAGTCTAAATTTTAAGATATGATTTCAATTAAAAGTTCAATTTACTTACTTCTACTACGAATTGGAAGGATATTCAAAGAACTGTTACCAAAGATATCACAGTTCTTGTATTGCAGAGGCACAGTGAATGCCTGAAGCAGAGCCATATTGTAATTGCCTTTTAAAGATGAACCTTTACTACCTGTACCGATAGATAAGATTGATTAGAGGCCATAATAGGGTTTTATATATATTCTTTGTCAGAAGGGGTCATTTGAGAGTACATAATGATTTTGTCCGTGAATTGCTAAAAATAGCAAACAAGCAATAAATTGAGAATTTGAAGTAAGCAATACGAAGAACTGATAAGCATATAGCTACAAAAGGATGTAAAATACGCACAAAATGAAATCTAGGGTTTTGAATAAGATAACTTTTGCAAAAACTAATGAGATTACTATTGAGAACGATACAAGGAATAGTGTATATTTCATACCTCGTAATCTTCATTTATCAAAAACCAGAAGATTGTTGAATTTCCCTCAACGGTTTATGTTTATTTGGAGAAGTATTTCCGTTCTCGAGCAGGAATTTGAAAGAAAAACTTGGGTATTGAACTCAAATAGTAACATTTGGCCCATTAGCTCAGTTGGTTAGAGCGTCGTGCTAATAACGCGAAGGTCGCATGGGCCAAATTTTTTACCAGTGTTTTTACGTGACTCGCATAGTTTTGAAAATTTTTAGTTGACCCCTTTTTATCGTTTTCTTTGCTATTGACGGCAAGTTTTGTTAGATTTTCAGTCTTAATTACCTCCTTTTTATTTTTGAAGTTTCCAAAGCTAATTAGTACCCAATTTTTTTGTCGGTTTTTTGATTTGGTTTTGCGAAAAAACCAGACCATCATCGTTTACCGAAACCAAACAAAAAAAAATTTGATGACGAAAATGCTAATTCAAAATCATATCTAACAAACGAGTATCGGCCTAATGGGTGCTATCGGGAATTTACCCCACCAGCTAATAAAAGAGTCTAATTTATGTTGATGAAAATTTTCATTATACACCATGCTCAATTAATATCGTGCTCGAATCAAGATTAAATAACTCAATAAAACACGACTCGTTTTCAGCCCTACATAAAATTACATTCAAGCTATTTCCTCCCATGTCCGATGAACAGCAGCGAGAGAAAGGTGCAACTATACTGAGCCTGTGGTACAACTATCCAATGCATAGTCTCCGTCTTAGCATACTACTCAAAAGAAACACAACTGCTTTCAGTGTAGATTCAGTTAACAAAAACTGAAAAGTTGGTTATCTTGAGAGCTTTGTGAACTTGGCAACAAAAAGGCCACTAGTTCTAGAAGTCAATGGATCAAAACGCAAAGTTTTTGGTATGCGTCCACTCTTGCAGGGCCAACATTTTGAACCATCAATTTCCAACAACTCTGTAATTAAAAAGAATATGAGTTCAAACTTCAAACGAACAATGACATCATAGGCAAAACTCGATATCTAAAATTTAGTACTAGAATTACCAGCTCTTGGATTTAGTGAAAGAAATTTCTCCACCACATCTTCGTTTTGCGCAATAGTTAAACTATCAAAAAATATAAAGACAGTCAACATTCGGTCAAACCAAATTTAAAGACATCATAACATACCTGCAAGTGCTGTAAACAAGGATCCCTCCAACTTTTAATAGCTTGAAACCATTGGTCAAAAGTCGAAACTACATCATGTCAAAACATATTCATATAAGAAGAAAAAAAAAACTAATTCGATCATCAAAATCCTACCTGAAGAATGGTCAAATCATCAGTTCTCTCAGCATCCAATACACGTCGTTCTAGAGTTGACCACCCCCAATTTTCAAACTTCTGGATATGTTTAATCGAACCATCATGTGTGCATTCTGCATCCACAAGTACCTAATTTCATAACCAAACTTTAGATCAATCCAACACAAAAAACTTAGCAAAAAAACATAAAGAAAAACCATACCTTATCATAACCATTCTCTAAAACATCATGACTAGAAATCGACTGAAACAATTCACTTTTACTCAATCCAACAACCCCAGAATGAATCCCGTAATATATCATTTCCGGATCTTGATTAATCGATTGCAAAGAACCTTTATTTCGTTCTTTAATCGCCTTTTTTCTTTCCTTATATGGCCTTCTAGAAGTCCACTCCTTGTACAAAATATCATCTTCTTTATTACATGATTTATAAGCAGAATGAAGCCGGTTAGGAAGTAGAGAAAATGAAGATCCATCAGCCACAAAAAGGCGACAATGATCACCAAGTGAATATTTTTGAATTAATGTTCTGCAAGCAGCTAACCGATGTCTTGCCACATCAACACCAGTTACAGAACCCGAGTTTCCAAGAAGTTCTAATATCATGCAAAGTTTAGCACCTGGAGATAGATTAACAACGAATTAGTAAAAGATCTAATACATAAAAATATAATATTAATAGATCATATAGTTTACTTACCTGGGGCAGAACAAAGATCAAGAACATGGTCACCAGTTGAGATACATAAAGCTGAAACTGCAGCTCCAGACGCTGCATCAATTCCATATATCTGAATACCACATGTAATATTATACATCACATATCTTGGAATAACTTATAATGAAACGTTTAACTCGTCGTTATAGTAATTGGTAAAAATTATCTGATAAATCACCTTTCCTTCCTGATAAGCCTTTAAGCTAGCAATCTGAATATCGGGTGGCAATGAATAAAAATTGGGTAACCAGTCAACTCTCTCGAGCTTACATTTAATGTCAGCTTCAATTGCTTCAAGTTGCTCCTCACATCCAGGCTTTAACCTTCAAATACCAGAAGGTAGATTGGCTCATAAGATTCCAAAAGTAACAAGGATAACAAGATCCAATGTTTGACTAGTGATTAATGCAACTTAAAATTATCAGAACAAGATAATTAGTGATTTACAAGTCATAATCATTTAAAGTTACATGCTTTCGGAGTCAAGGATAACTGAATTTGTTTAAAAATGTATAGGTGGTTTGCCAATAAACCAGGAAATTATGGAATTTCATTATGTATAATTAAGGTTGAAGAACTAGCATAGTTAAGATCATATAATCAGGGGAAGATACCTAATATAACGAGGAGTAAAATCACCGGCGGCATAAATTGAAGGGTCGATTCCATTCTCATTGAGAAATTGAAGGAATGCCTCCGGCAATGGCGGTTTTGAGGCTTGTTCCATGACCTTCGAATCACCTGAACATCACCGTATCGTTCTAAAAACCAGATTGGCACTCATATAGTTTCACGTAAGTTTGTGAATTGCGGGTATTACCTTGCTGGAAAATCGATAGCAGTTTGCTATGATTCGATAGGAGTTCGAACTGTTAACGAATAGCGAGCAGTTTACCCTAAAGTGAGTCCACGACCAAAGACTTCTGATTTCAATGAATTGCAAGTCAGATAATCAGGGGATGTTTGGGAAAGTTTATTTAAAATAGCTTATGTTTATTAACTTATTAGCTTATTTAAATTAATAAGTTTTTATTTAATAAAATGTTTGTTTTAGTTTATATAAGGATATTGTAAAATTACCGAAAAGGGTTTAATGAGTAAAGAGGTTGTGAAGAAAAGAAAAATGATGTGGAGGTTAAAAATGTAAAGTCCTTGGTATTCTTAGATAAGCTTTAGAAAGCCCCACCAAAATGACTTTTCTAAGGGGGTTTAAATAAGCTCATAAGCACAAACTTATAAGCCTAAACAAACACTTAATATGGGCTTATTAAGTTTAAATAAGCTAATAAGCTAATAAACCCCTTAAATAAGCTCTCCCAAACACCCCCTTGATATTGATCCAAAGGGATGTTTGGACGATTAAAAGTTTAAAATTTGGGGCACCGATTATTTATTTTGGACAATGATTTTGATTTTTAATTGTTAAACGTAAAAAACTGATATTTAATTATTTAATTTAGTTTAATTAATTTGTGAATTACTCTACACAAATTCAAAGGACCAAAAGTATCATCCTAGAAAACTTGTGGATGCATGTGAAACTTTTTTTTATAAAAAGAACATCAAATTGTATCATTCGCGCGCATTGACACATCCACCTGATTTTCTTCTCCGTGATTCCCCACTTTGTCAATCACCACCGTCTGCCATCGCCATTGCCATATTGTGCCCGGAGAATTGCAAACCCTAACGTACCGATCTTCAATTCCTCTTACAATCACCAAAAATCCAAAAAATATGGCAACGGAAAACCCTAATTCCAGCCCAAGAGCCCCAATTAATCCGGAAATAAATACACACACAACCCCTTCAGCACCTCCACTGCCTCCATCATCAAGCCCTAATCAACCATCATCATCAGACACTAATCAACCATCATCATCTGACACTAATCAACCATCAGCATCAGACTCTTATCAACCATTATTATCAAACCCTGATCAACCATCATCATCATACTCTAATCAACCATTATCATCAAATTCTGATCAACCATCATCATCTAACCCTAATCAACCACCATCGTCTTCATCATCGCTGAACCCAAACGTGGATACCGTGGAGCATCTATTACCAGACTCGCCACGTCATTCAGATTTGTCACATGAACCAGCCGAAACAGTTGATGAAACGATCATTTCTGTTCCAGGTGCGATCCTACATCTAATCGATAAGCATCGCAGTGTCCAACTTGCAATGGGAAACTTCTCGGTAATGCAACTACGACAAGGTAACAACGTGATCACCATTCTCGCAAGTGTTGGTGATGAGATCCAATGGCCATTAGCAAAAGAGGAAGCTTGCGTTAAGCTGGATCGTTCTCATTACTTCTTCTCATTTCGAGCTCCAAAGTTGAACGAAAAGGACGATGAGATGTTGAATTACGGGTTAACATTTGCTTCAAAAGGGCAAGATCAGGTGTTGAAAGAATTAGATGAGTTGTTAGGGCATTATGTTAGTTTTTCAGTGCACAATGTGGAGGAGAAGAAGGGAGCTTTGGATGTATCAATGGCGGCAGGTATGAGTCCATCAGATCTGAGATCAGATTCAATGAAAGAAGCAATGGAACGGAGTTGCAGTGCTTACTGGACAACTTTGGCGCCAAATGTGGAGGATTATAGTGGTACAGCTGCAAAGTTAATAGCTGTAGGTTCAGGGCAGCTTGTTAAGGGGATCTTATGGTGTGGCGATGTTACAGTGGATCGATTAAGGCGGGGGGAGATGGTGTTGATGACAAAAATAGGTCCTGGTAGTAACCATGGAGTTAGTCCTCAAACTATGAAGAATATACACAGGTTTTGAATTATATTCATGGAAGTGTGTTATTTAAAATATTTTCTTTGTGTGTTTTGATGATATATATGATTATTCTAGGGTTAAGAAGATGACAGTGATGGTAGAGAGAGTGGCAGGAGCAATTCTTTCTGGTGTTTTGAGGATTAGCGGATTCTTTGCAAGTTCTGTTGTTAATTCTAGACTTGCCAAAAAGTTCTTCAAATATCTGCCTGGGGAATTGGCAATTGCAACTTTGGATGGATTTAGTAAGTGAGTTTGTGTTTTTTTATAGTATGGATATTATGTGTGATTCACCAGCAGCTTGTAAATGTTTATGTTCACAGGCAAGGTTTGTGATGCTGTTGAAGTTTCTGGAAAGAATGTAATGGCAACCTCCAATACTGTCACCACCGAACTCGTCACTTACAAGTAAGCCCCAAAATAAATAAAATAATTCAATAAAAAAGGGAGGATTAAAATCATTAAATATGTGTGTGTGTGTGTGTAGATATGGAGAAGAGACAGCAAAGGCAGCAAACGAAGGGCTGGATGCAGCAGGTCATGCAATAGGAGCTGCATGGACAGTATTCAAAATTAGGTCAGCAGTTTGTCCAGTGGGTGCTATAAAACCTAATGCACTCTCAAAAGATGGTCTTAAAAGTGCAACTGAAGAGATGAGAGCTAAAGCCCTTAAAGACATGGAAGCTCAAGAAGAATCACATAAAAAAAAACCTAAAAAATCCAAGTATACTTTCTCCAATTCAACCCCAATTTATGTTGTAGTTTACAGTATAAATATTGGAATTCATATTAATGTTGAACATCTTTAATTTATGGAACAGATGGAGAAGGTGTTGTTGTTGTTGCTGTTAACTGTCAGCTGTGATAGGTTCATTTTCTTTTTACCCTTTTTCATATTTATTCATTCTGCAGTCACAAGCTGTAGATGTATTATAAGTTAAAGGATACTGAAATACATTGTCAGATAAATAAATCAATGTAAATGTAAATGTTTTTATGAATCTACCACAAATGTTTGACCCGTTCATCTCAGTCAAATCAGTGACTCCAAATGTCAACTGGCTTCTCTCACTTTACAGCGGGATTGTCCCGGTAAGACAAGAGAATGGTAAAAATAAATTGTGGTTTGACCGAGATCTTAGAATGCCAATAGTTTTGAACTTTTCATATATGCATCAGATATATACAACTTCTCTATATCTATATATATATTTATTATGATAATTCTATTACTCTGTTATTCCAACATCTGTTTTGTTTTACATGTTTCTAATAATGTACTCCTAGCAAATATTACATAACTTCGGCATGAGAACTGGCAGTCTGGGACCACTGGTTGGGGTACTCAAAGGGACGACGTGTAATAATTTCTGGTTCAAGATTTAGAAGCTTTGATTATAAATGCAGGTTTAACGACATGTGCTTGAAGCTAACTGACAGTTATTGAGATTAAAGTTTCATGCAGGTGTTATTGAAGATTATGATTCTCCTAAAACATTGTTAAAGCAGAAATCACCTTTCATAGTTGACCATTAGTTGATGCCAAATTGTAATAATTGTGTTAGCTATTGTCTTTATATATATATATATATATATATATATATATATATATATATATATATATATATATATATATATATATATATATATATATATATATATATATATATATAGGGTTGAATTAAAATCAGAACCAATTAAGGCTACAGAACCACAGAACTCAATCTAAACCATTGATTTTTAAAAT
Organism: Calendula officinalis; assembly: GCA_963853835.1. NCBI lineage: Eukaryota > Viridiplantae > Streptophyta > Magnoliopsida > Asterales > Asteraceae > Calendula > Calendula officinalis. The sequence goes on from OY970827.1 coordinate 13,946,415, forward strand.
GAAATGATCATGGAAGACACATTAATGTATTTGATGAGGAACCCCCAAATATTGGTTTGCATGGATGTCATTCATGCATGTATACATATATGTATATGTTTTCATGTATGTATACATAAGTGTTATCTATACATGTATGTATACATGCATGAATGACATCCATGCAAACCAATATTTGGGGGTCCCTCATCAAATACATTAATGTGTCTTCCATGATCAAATCAAATTGGCCAAAGGTGTGCGTTCATGAGCCCATGCTAAAGTTTCAATCAATTCCTGCCAATACCCACGCCAGGAAATTAAAAACATTCATTTCATTTCAAAAATCAATGGTTTAGATGGAGTTCTGCTGGTTTTGTAGCCTTAATTGATTCTGATTTTAATTCTACACTATATATATATATATATATATATATATATATATATATATATATATATATATATATATATATATATATATATATATATATATATATATATATATATATATATATATATATATATATATATATATATATATATATATATATATATATATATAGGGTCGAGTTATATTGAGAACCCTGATTTCAAAAAGAACTCTGAGAACTCTTATTAACCAATCAGAATTTAGTAAATTAATTTTGATTTATTTAATTAATATTAATTATTCAGGGGTATTTTCGACATTTTACAAAAAAAAATTATTTCTTTTTTTGAAAAATTTCCTAAAATTTAGGATTTATTTTAAAAAAATTATTTTAATTTTGTCATTTTTGTCAAGCCGGTTGTGCATATATGTTTTTTTGTTGTTGTAATTAATGTTACATATAGGTTGTGCATATATGTTAAGACGGTTTTGCATATATGTTATTTTCCGGTAATTTATTTACATTGGTGTTATAAACCAATTGGGAATATGTGTTTCAGAGAACATAGATGTATAAATCCGTAAAGTCGAAACAAGTTTACCGATAACATAGATGTACCAAAATAAACATCAATGTATAAAAATTACACTAATAAAATTTACATATCCAAACAATAACAAAACATATATGCAAAGTAAAAATAATGATTAACACATATGTCCCAAAGCTAACTGCTTATTTCAATTTTCCTTAATCGGTACGAGAGCGAAATACAACACTTGATTTCATCATCTGTGGTTTCAACAAAAAATTGTTAACACCAAAACACCGTAGCTAACAACCTTTAGTTATTGAATTTGAGTTATGACTTCTATAAAGTCAACATAATGGCATTGCTTTGAAATTTGCAGCAACATTGCCATTATTTCACATGCACCGGATTTACAGAACAACAAACCACAACTTATCTTGAACGAGCAGTGCAACGAAATTAGCCAGCCGGATTCGTATCGCCAGCACTAACAGATTTAATGCCACGTTCGTATTGCCTCCGTATTTCTGGCACTAACAACCTCATCATGCATTTTGTTTATTAGCAACATTAAGATGGTCACTCAAAGTCTCTAATATTATGAAACTGTTAAGAGCTGTAACAATTTTTTTTTTTAAAAAATACAATGTTTAAAATGAGAAATTACTAACATACAAGAAAGTATAAATTGATAAATCAAATTGTATGTTAGGAGAAAGAGGTAACGATTAAAAATTGATAAACTCGCAAGAATTAGCAATTTGATGGAGTATTCGCTGAAGAACCGTGAAACATCAAGTATCAATTGCTATGAAGAAAACCATATTATAATGACAATCTAAAGCTCGCAATTTATAAACTATAACTACAGAACCTTAGAATTACACATACATACATAATTTAAAGAAAACCCAGATATAGATACATACCTTTTTTCCATCGGCGCCGACGACAGCGTCAGAAAGCCTTAACTCAACAGAATAACTCCAACAAAAACCCGCCACCGTACAAATCGAGATAGAGGTTGTGCCGCGGCGGAATATACAGAGATCGAGACATAGGTGGTTATGTTGCGAGATCTAGTGGTGGTGGTGCGGCAGGATCTGGTTCAATACCTCAATGAATCATACGATCGCAATGATAGTCACTTGGCTATTCGGTGTTGCTGGATCGATTGCATCTTTGGTGATGGTGCCGCTGCAAATCACAATCGAGGGGAAGACGGAGAGGATAAAGAGATTAAGAAAAAAAAACCTAATTTAGGGTTGTGAAGGTGAAGAAACGAGATATATGGAGAGAGAGGTGAGAGAGGGAGATTTTTTAGGGGTGAACGGTTCATCTTTTATTTTTTATTTATTTTTTTGTGGAATTACTTATCTGCCCTTTTTAATTAAATCTTATTAAAAATAACACTATTACTATTTACGAAATTGTCATAACTGATCTTAACCGTTAATATTGCAATCTAATGGCCCCGATTGAAATTGAATAGTTCTCTGAGTTCTTTTTAAAATTAGGGTTCTCAATATAACTCTTGACTATATATATATATATATATATATATATATATATATATATATATATATATATATATATATATATATATATATATATATATATATATATATATTACAGTTTGATTTAAGGGCATGTTAGTAAGAGGTGATGGAAGGCGGTCAAATGAATTCAGTCACCAGTTTTTTTTTTCTTTTTTGAACAGCAAATTTAATCTACTCTTAATTATCACCTATGTTCACGACGGGACTTAAACCCCTGACCACAAGGTTAAGAGGCACACACCATACCCCTAGACCAAATGCCCTTTGGTAATTCAGTCACCAGTTACCATTTGTAAGGAAAAACTGAATATATTATTTGGCAAAAATGCCCTTGATTTAACTCATAGTTCAATTTAAATGTTTAATTGTTGGTCAAATTTACATGATCCCAGCTTAAATTTTATGTCAAATTGTCAATACTTGGATTTTCCAAAATAATTTTATGATTTTTATTTCATATTGTTGAAACATGGTTTATGGCTTCCTATAACACCACTAAACGCTACCAGATATGGTTTTCAACACAATCATTCCATGAAACACTCGGTGATCCAATGAAAGTTAAAAAAAAAAATGTGCTAAATGATTTCATCTCCAACCTCTAATCATTTTCCCACCATCCTTCTTGAATCGATTTATTTAACTTCAAATTTTAATTTGATTTAAGGAAAATAACACTTTAAAAAATAGAATCAGAGAGGAGAGAAAATATAATTAATACATGCCATATTCTCCTTAGTATGCATATTTTCTCATTTTTTGGCTTTACAAAATATAATTAGTATGCATATATTAATTATATACACATAATGACATAAAGTAGACATTTTCAATTTGGTTATCTAACACCTTGGCATTTCTTAAACCGTAAAATTTAGATAAACGGTAAGAAACAGCAAAAGTTTTGGTGGCGAAATAGAATTTATCCAAAGTTTTGGGGCCTCTTTGTTTCTTTTTTAATTGAACAAAGGTTTTGGTGGCGAAATAGAATTTGTCTAAAGCTTGGGGGCCTTTATGTTTCTTTTTTAATTGAGTTGCCTTGTTCCCAAAGTCGAGAAATCCCCCATTATTAAGAGCTCTGTATTTTTTGTCTCGGATCAAAGCTAAAATTTGGAATCCGAATACGAAAATCTAAGTCTTCAGTAGAATCCGATCATCTATGGCGAGATACGACAGAGCTATCACGGTTTTCTCGCCGGACGGCCACCTCTTTCAAGTTGAATACGCCTTAGAAGCCGTACGCAAGGGTAACGCCGCCGTCGGTGTTCGTGGCACAGACACCATCGTACTTGGGGTCGAGAAGAAGTCCACCGTTAAACTTCAAGACTCGAGGTCTACCTGAACTCTCTCTTAATTGTCACTATTATAATAATTCGTCATTGTTATTGTTCAATACTAACTGAAGATTTAGTTTTCATTTTCGATGCACCCTTTTATTTGCGATCCGTCTACTATGTATATCTTAATTTGGTATTTGTTGATACTGATGCGAATATCGATATATGCTCGTTTAATTTAAAAACCCTAGTTGCGATCCACTAGTCCAAAAACTAACATTTTTGTAAGCTCGCAGTGGTTCTTTCCTCTTTCGATATATACCTATCTTGTATTAGCTACTAAATTGGATCTGTAGAGTACGTCTTGTGTTAGAATTATACGGAAAGAGTTTGTGGCAAAGACTGATTGATGCAGATTAGTATGAGTGAGGGTAGTTATGGATGTATGAGTGAAATCTTCGAGCTTCATTTTTTACAAATTTGTTGTTTATATCATTAACATCTGTCTGTTTGTGTTCACGTTGGGTATACTTAACATCTTTTTGGTTGTGGGACAGTTGATACCCGTGTTTAGCACACTGCTAAGCAGTAATGTTGTTGGTAATATCATTGTTACAGTTGATCCTTTTCTGAATCTTTTTTTTTTTTTTCTTATGTTTGCAGATCAGTTAGGAAAATTGTAAACCTAGATGATCACATTGCATTGGCTTGTGCTGGACTGAAAGCAGATGCTCGTGTTCTTATTAACAGAGCACGAATTGAGTGTCAGAGTCACAAGCTTACTGTTGAAGATCCAGTAACTGTAGAATACATCACACGTTACATTGCAGGTCTTCAACAGAAATACACACAAAGTGGTGGTGTTAGGCCTTTTGGGCTTTCAACCCTAATTGTAGGATTTGATCCATATACTGGTGTTCCAGCATTGTATCAGACAGATCCTTCCGGAACATTTTCTGCTTGGAAAGCCAATGCCACTGGTAGGAACTCCAATTCCATGAGGGAATTTCTGGAAAAGAATTACAAAGAGACTTCTGGTCAAGAAACTATTAAACTTGCCATTCGTGCCCTGCTTGAGGTACATGCTGTCTTGTTAATTTACTTTATTTCACATCTTATTCTGAATAAAAGTTAGAAAACAATGATTGATGTTAATAAATAAATGTAGGTTGTGGAGAGTGGAGGAAAGAACATAGAAGTTGCTGTGATGACAAAAGAGGGACTGAAGCAACTTGAGGAAGCTGAAATTGATACGATTGTTGCAGAGATTGAAGCAGAAAAAGCAGCTGCTGAAGCTGCAAAGAAGGGTCCCACCGCTAAGGAAACATAATCTCTCAAAACCCCTTTGCTCGTTCACCTGCTTTTATTGTTGTTTTTAGAACTCTTGAGCTTTACATTTTCCATAAATCTATGTTTTATTGAAGTCTTTTGGTGTGTTCATTCAGAAATTGTATGGTAGTTTTAAGGAACTTGTTTTGTTATTGAATCTACATCGACTTAATTGGCTCCTACAGACTTTTTGCTGCTTGTATAAACTTGAGTCTTGACTCAAAGTGTTTGTACTTGTTCCGTGCTGGTTAAATGGCACAGACCAAAAGACTGGGCTTTGGTTAAATCGATTTCTATTGTCACGAATGTTGTATAACTTGTTTCAGACTAGCAACTGGTTTGTTAATAAAGGCTCATAACCAGTCTCCTTAATGATTAATTATTTACATATAAAGTAAACTTAGAAATTGCTAATGTTTATAAGATTATTGTCTAATTATTAAGAAGTGGAACGTTAAGTAAATATTTTAGCATAATAAGGGACAGATTAAAAGAGTCGCAGCAACTGCAGTATAGAGAAGTAAGAAAACCTTTCTGTGATTTAAAATTGAAAAGTTAACAAACCTTGTCGTTACCCACGTTAAAAACACAAAATACATAAAAGAAAAGTTGGCCCATGCAGGTCTCGAACCTGCGACCTTCGCGTTATTAGCACGACGCTCTAACCAGCTGAGCTAATAGGCCTTCGTGTGATACATTTCTTCGAAAGAGCTTAATACTTTTTCTTGACGTTTTGAAAACGGCCCTTTGTAGTTGAGTTCGACTTGGTTGAATGAAACTTACAAGTCCATATCATTGTATATTCTGACTAGAAATGGTGTATCCTTTCATAATTGTTTTATAAATTCTCTTACTTACAGATGAAAATCATTTAAAAGAGTGTCTCATGGTGGTCCTTTCCCTAATTTTATGACGTAATTGACATTTGACTGTAATAGGATTTTTATAATGTTTAATTTTTTTTATTTTTTTTTTTCATGACATGTAGTTTGTTTTGAACTTCATCTTCAGATCCGTGTTTATGAGTTCAGGTATAAGATATCTATACTACTTTATAATGCAAACTAGCTTCAAAGCCCGCCCGAATGGGCGGGCATGCTTCAAGAAATATATAGGAAATTTACGATATATTGATACTGTTTAAATACTTTATTCATTGAAAATCTTGTACCTTTAAAAATAATTTCATAGTAAAAACAAATATTTTTTATATATGATATAGTTGATCATTATAGAGATTATAAATTTAATAACAGACAAAAACACTCTCTACATTATACTTATAAGTAACAACTTAAATAACTGACAAACTATTAATTCCAAATTATAAAGTTTGACCCATTACACAACTCACATCAACCCAACAATAAATTTAGTTTTACTCACCAGTTTAGATTGAATTTCAGATTAAGCCTAACTTGACATATCCTCCATTCTACAACTCATATAATAGGCAAAACTAAATTCAAAATTAACACAATACTATATATATAAAGTTAACATAGCGAATACAATAACTAACATTAATCACGCATGCATGTTGTAATTAACATCACCCTTTTTTGATTAATTAGCATATTCATCAAGACTAATTTCTAGGAGTCCACTGCTACTGGTGGACTGGACTACAAAAAGATGGCTTAGTTACATTTGCACAAAATGCCTATGATTACTGATAAATAACTACCTCTTAACCAACTCCTACTTCCTCTAATGTTTAAAGATGTTGATGAACCATATAACCCGACTTCCTTCTTGAGAACCAAATGATTGACCTTCTTTGTGGGGGTGGTGATAAACTGGTGTTGGTTCTCTACCAATGTTTATTTTCGAAATATATATAATAAATTTGAAAGATAAAACTGTTTCAAAACTGAATTGCACAAAGCAAGGCAACCGAATATTGAGAATTAATGCTGATTGTAGTTGCCAAAAATAAAGCAGTTAAATTAATTGGTGGGGTAAAAATTTCGGAAACTACCCATATCTAAAGATATCAAATAAATTCAAAATCTCTCACCGTTAATATAGTGCATTTCATAACTGCAGGATTTAAGTTTCCAATTGTAAACGAATATGTTGAGGATGTTTCGCCGGCCAATGGTTGAATTACACGTGGCATATTCGACCAATGAAAGAGCTCCAAACTGCTGAGTTGTCAAACTAAAAACAAATGTAGGCTCATATATAGGAGAAGATTAGACATTTCTAAAAAAGGAATGTCTGAATTCAAACCTGCCATTTTTAGTAGTGTCCATTTCTAAGTTCTGAATTCTAAAAAACAGCTTTCATGAGGCTTGAACCCGGGTTGTGTTGGTCGATAGGTAAACCTCTTACCACTACACCACATCGAATATTTAGTAGCCGAACGAAACACTTTCACCCTATGATTTCATGTGGGGAGCTGATTCGTACAGCGCAACTTTTATTCATGCAGAGCAAATTCATCCCAAATGACAATCATGCCCTTAATGAGAGGGGTGAAATGTAAAATGTGTTAAAAGTAAAGGAAGGACATGATTGTCATTTGGGATGAATTTGCTCTGCATGAATAAAAGTTGCTCTGTGCGAATCAGCTCCCTTTCATGTGTGGACGGGTTTCAATATAGCCATTAAATTTTTACGTTTTTTAACTATTATTTATAGAAACCATTATCAGTTAACGTAAATAGATAAATATATTAAATTTGACCATGCGTTTTAAATTATTCGATGTTAATTATATTCAATAATGAGATTTATTCAATAACGCATGTTAATCTCTACTATCTATAATAGAGGGATGCCTTTCTACTTTTAGCAGGTCTTAAAACAGGCTTGCCATTTCTGGAAGGTCTTAAACCCACATCTTAATTGGAAAAAAAAGGCTATTAACAGGTTTCGAACTTGGGCTCTCTAGAAACACATTTATGAACCTTACCACTACACCACATCAAATATTTGGTACACAAACGAAACACTAAACCACCATGCTTTCAATGTGCAGACGCAAATCATTATAGCCATTAAAAATTAGACGTTTTCCTACTTTTACTTTTAGAAAAATTAATCAGTAATGGTAATTTACTTCAACATGCGTTTTTTTGTATTAAATTTTAACATTGAATTCGTGCGATTTAGATCACTCCATCCTATTTTTTTTACGGTTATAAATCACAAATCTCTCATGGATTTTTTAAGTTACAAACATTGAAATCATTGAAAACATGCATTTTTTTCAATTATGATGTGCGGTTTTTTTTATACATTAGAGATATATTGAATTTTACGTTTTTTTCTAACCTATATATATATATACTCCATCAACTTACGATGGAGTTGTTGTGCGACCTACAAACGAGGTGAAAACCTACAATCATATCGAAAAATTTTAAATGTCTTTAATCACCCAATATGGTGCTTCAGTGCTTCAGGCCCCTACGGATGGAACAACAATGATTAATTGTATCACACATAACGTTTCTGTGACACAAATGATGCTTTTTTTTTTATATTATGGCTTGGCTTATATTTATAAATTACTCACTTTCCGAATAATAAAAATTATTGTTATACGATTTAATTTAGTGCAACTACATAAATTATATATTTTGAAGTGTGAATTATCTCATTTTGTCACACCCTATTACTTATTTTTTTATCTATTAATGTGTCGTGATAATTGGAAAATCATGAGAAAGTATCGAATCACCCTCCAAAATGATACTTCGTCAACATCAACCACAAGCAAATGAAAATCGCTGTTTGGACAAAAGTTTAGTGATTAATGCGAATTAACAAAAACGTCCTTAATACTGGAAATTTAGATTTACCATATAAAGATATTGACTTATTTTCGATATAGAATTATTGCTTTTAATTGTTTTGTAAAACACTCCAACTTGATGAAGATTAACTGTTATTTTATTTTGACATAATGTGAATTATATATTTTTCAGTTAAAAAATTAATGCTCTTATAGATTCCCTAAATTATACAAAATTGTAATAAAAACGCCGAATCAATGCTATTAGTCCAATATTAACTTATATCTTTTCAAATTAAATATAATTTTAATACCCCTACTAAACATACCTTTTAAAGCAACGTTTTATATATACGTTTTTATTGCAAAGAGCACAAATTAATTATATGAACTAATTGTAATTCATCCCACAATTTTTTTTGGAAACGGCAAATGAAATAACGGAAGCCTACTCGCAATTTTTCAGCGAGCACCCCGAGTTCGAGCTCCGCATAAGTGGGCAAACCCAGCCCCCAAAGGGATTTCCAAGGAAAATTCCCTATATGTGCCCGTGTGAGGTATGGATTATATACATTTTTTGGTTCTTAAATTGCGGTTACATTCAAAGAATGATTCACTTATTGCCGACCAAATGGAATAAAAATTACTATATAATAATATTATATTATGATTGTATAACTATCAAATCCCTAATTCCGAGCGGTTCTACTAAAATATAACTATCATATAATGTGAAAACTGAATAAGGAAGTTGTATGATTTTTAACTTCATAAAATAATTCTTGTTCCAATTTACGCATTCAATAGTAAGATAGTAACCGTCCAACTTAATGAAAATTAAATGCTTATAAAGACTAAATTATACGATATACGTTTGTTTTTTCATTTTTAGCAGGTGTTAAAACAAAAACGTCCATTCAATGCTATAACTAGGTATAAAGACTTAATTATGTATACGGTTTTTTTATGCTTACGTTTTTTTCATGCTTACGAACTGTGAGAGAGAATATATAGTAACCAATGGATATTTCGGATACCAATATAAAGACTTAATTTTAACCTATACGTTTTTTATTCATTTTTAGTAGGTCTTAAACAAAAACGGTCAGTCAATGCTATAACTAGGTATAAAGACTTATTTATGTATACGTTATTTTCATGCTTACGTTTTTCCATGCTTAAGAACTGTTAGAGATAATATATAGTAACCAATGGATATTTCGGATACCAATATAAAGACTTAATTATACGATATACGTTTTTTTTTCATTTTTAGCAGGTCTTAAAACAAAAACGGTCAGTCAATGCTATAACTAGGTATAAAGACTTAATTATGTATACGTTTTTTTCAAGCTTACGTTTTTTTTCATCCTTATGAACTGTGAGAGAGAATATATAGTAACCAATGGATATTTCGGATACCAATATAAAGACTTAATTTTAACCTATACGTTTTTTTATTCATGCTATAACTACCCATTAAATCTTTGAATTAATATGAATTTAATTTGTTAAATTAAAATACGTATTACCTCCACTCTATATAAACAACGGTATTATAAACCGAGAAAACCCGTCACTGTTTTCATCAAAAACTGAGAAAACCTTCATAACCAACGGTATGAGTTATCACCCGCAACTCTGTTTTTTCATTATATTCTTTAACAAATGATACAAATGTTATTCCTACCGTGTATGAGTTTCGTAATCTTTTTTGTGTAAGGTATTCTTAACATGTCAACAATCAGATTGCACTATATAAGAAACATTCATGATTTCAAGGACAAAATTCACCTCAAGGTCAGGGTTCTACGAATGTGGCCCCACACGAACTTCAACAATAAAAATGGGATAATATCACTTGAGATGCTGTTAATTGACGAGGAGGTATTACACTTAACCATATTCTATAATTGATCATTCCGTAAAAATATTATTTTTACTATTAATTAACATCGTGTGTATTATCCATTTTTTTGTAAGGAGGCAAGATTCAAGCTTCTATTTACGTTAAACTGATGAGTAGATTTCAAAAACAATAGAAGGAAGACGGTGTTTACTATATCAGAGGAGGTAAGTTGTGGCAGGCCAAGTCAAGTTTTACGTTTACTGACCTGAATGAAAAACTTTCATTTCAATCAAGCACAATGATTAAAGAATGCGCTGAGTGGTCGGGTCCATTACATGGTTTTGAGTTTGCTGCATACTAGAACATTTTGAATAACTCATTACTAGCCTCGAAGTCAATTGGTAAAATTAACTCCATTTTACTATGTAGGATTTATATGTTATATAACCCTATACCCCTACTAATTAATGAATTTTTTTTTAGATGTAATCGGAGAAATTTGCGTCGTTGAAAGTCTTAATTCTTCAAGTGAAGACAGAAGCAAGCACAAGCTGCCAATCGAAATAAAAAACATACAGTTCGTTGCAATTATGTATTGTGCTCGTTCTAAAAATATGTTACGAATGAAGTTTTAATCGCCAGTAATATTTAGTTCGCAGTCCGCCGCATCGCGCGGGTTTTATCCTAGTCTTTATTAGTCTTTATTAGTGAAAAATAATTGGAGATCTCGAGTTCCAACTCTACAACAAAAATGTACCCCATTGCTAGGGGCCGTATTAAGGGTAGGGTGTGTCCGGAAAGCAAAGCAAGGCTTACATGTTATTTGATTAAGATTGCTCTCAAGAACCTTTTGTTCTTGAAACACAGAATAAAAATTAGACTAAGAATTCAAAAGAGAAATAATTTGAACACTGATTTTTCTAAACTAAATAAAATAAGGGTTTAAAAATTAAAACCACTGAATAAGAATTCTCTAAAGGTGTGAAACTGCTGAGAAATTAATCTAATTTCTAATTATTATAATTTTTTTTTATGAATTGACTCATTTTTAGCTTTTGCTCATCAAAATATACTATGGATGATAAATTATTCAACTTGTATATTACCTTGTTGGTTAACTCATTTATCTTAAAGCGTGTAACTTTTAGTTCGAGTCCTTTCCATATGGATATATTTTATTAAATCTCTTTTTTTTCCTTTCTCCCATTTTAACGTTCTCTTTTGCTCTATTCTCATTACGAGTTTCTTTTCTTTTGACTCATTTTCCTCCTGTTTTTTTTTTCGGTTTAAAATTGATATGCTTACCATTTATTTAATTACAAATTTATTCTAACTAGTGATATATTAGTTTACATCATCTATATATGAACATTTTAAAGAATTTTCTTGAATATTATAACAAAATTGAATATGAATATGGATTAAAAATATAAAAATTATATACGAAATTTACAACTATAAAAAAAGTGATTTAGTTTACGATTAAACTTTCTTTAAAATAAAATTGATTGGATTTAGTTTACGATTTGATTTTAAAGAAAACATCACTTAAAGAATCTGACTCCCCTCCAAGACTTTGCCGACCTTTCAAAATTTTCATGATATCATCTTGCCCATTATGACAATGGTGGTGCACCCACCACCACTCTAGGCTAAAAACTGAGTTAAAATAAACTTGTCAAAGTTGTCTAGTCATTTTTGCTCTTAAAACCATAGAATCAATCTTGTAACTAGTCAAAACTGTACCCAATTTAACTCATTTACAAACACAGCGATCAAAATAAGTGAACCTAATTAAAAATCACTACAAAGTACAAACTATCAAGTTAGTCCTGTTATTGTACGCCTCTCCCTCTTAATTCTTTTCCAGCCCACCCCATCTCATCCCGAGCCACGCATACCGGCCCAACTCCGCTTTTCACGGAAAATATTATCGATTCCATTTTTATAATTCCATCCCCATTATTTTAAGTAGCATATACCCTTTTAACCCCAATGATTGAAAATTAAAGAATTTATATACTAGACCAGTTAATTTTTTGGGTCTAGTAGCGAATATCACCTCAAAATTAACATAGTATAGTTTTTTAAGTTTTAACAATTTAACTTAATGATAACCAATCAACCAATAAGTTGCATGTTCGAATTTGTTAGAGATATAAATGTATTGTGTATAAAAGTTGACTTTTTTTTAGTAAATTCAGTATGAATTTTTTATTTTATTTTTCATCAACCTCTTGAATTTGACTTTGAGCAATCGAATTTTGAGAATCTTTCATATTTAAGGTGTTAAATCAAAGAAACCAGGAAACCGAAATAAAACGAAAGTGTTCGGTTATGGATTAGGTTATCGATTTTGTTTAAGTCATATGTTTCGATTTTAAGTTTTTATATATATTTGAATTCCAAACTAAAGTGTTAGTGGTTAAATTAGTTTTTGGTCGAAATTTTTGAAAGAGATTAAATTAACTTGAATTTAATAAAAATCAAAAAAGATAGTTTTTGGATTTAATAAAATCAACCATGTTAGGGTTATAACCTAAAGGTGTTGTTTGGTTCGTTGAAGTGTTTATGATAGAATTAGAATATAAGATAGAATTGGAATCTATAAGAAATTAGATTTCATTTCTGTATTCTGTTTAGTTAGGGAAATAGAATTGAAATTTAATTTTATATTTTGTTTGGTTGGTAAAAAATGAAATTGAAATTATGTAAAATGATGAATTTGTGGGTATGTAGGTGGATAAATACTTGGAATCGTTTGCTAATATTTTAAGACTGTAAGTATTTTTGCCCGTTAATTAGCGGGGTTTCACAAAATCAACATGTTGGATGATTCAGAGTAGTACATTAGTCTAAACAGCATCTATCGACTCAAGTTAGCATTTAGTCGTCAAGAAATCTTATAGAAATTTCCGAACCATAATGTACACATTAGTTGTTATATTTTAACTTGTTTAATCTATATCTATATTAAATGAGAGTTTTTTTGAAATGCTTGCCATCTCATGTTGTCCACATCAGCTATGCTGACTGGACTAATCCTAATCAGCTTTACCCGTTTGAAATTCAGTTATCACGCTAAACCCAATACCCCTAAATACTTGGCCACACAACCAATCCTGCAAAATAATAGGGGCTTCGTACGATAAATATTATTAACGCAATTCTTCTTTATCCCTGCAAACACACGGCGGTTCTTCTGCAAACGCACTTCATTCACGCAGGTAATTGATTTCTTCTTTTTCGATTTACAAACATATTTGATGATATTTTCTACCTGATGTTCGATTTACAAACAGTTTTGAGTTTTGGTATAAGCTTTTGACTAACATATTTGATAATCTTTTTCGATTTACAGACATATTTGATGATATTTTCTACATGATCTTCGATTTACAAACGATCCATAGAGGAAACATCAAGATATGGTTTTCAGTCAATATCGACTTTTAATGGTATAAGCTTTTGACTATACAGTTTTGAGTTAGGGTTCGTTATGAATTGAGGGAATTTGAACTGTATTGATAGAATTTGGGGGTTTTGATGGCCATTGACCTGGATTTACAACTCTTAACTGATTATTGTTAAACTATTTTATTCAAAAAGTTAAGACGATTCAAAATAAAATAATTCTGGTGCTATAAGTAATATTTTTAAAAATATTAAGTCACCCGTCAGTATTGAACATGATTTTTAGTTTATACAAGAATAATGCTTTATTGGTGGAGGTAAAACAACTACGGAAGAAGCTAATTATTTGACTACATTTACTTGTACAAAGGGATCAACATGAGAGGTTTGTTATTATTTAATTTTATTGACTTTCCTTTCAGTCAAAATTTGAGGTTTGTGGAGATAGATACAACCCAACGGGCAAATCATGTTATACTGGAAGATTGCAGGATCTCATAAGGGCATCTTTAATCTCTAATTATAATTTTTTTTGTTACAACGGTCAAAACGGGTCATGAAGCTGATAATTTTTTGTTTATGTCAGAATGAGTCATGCCCAGAAAGATGCAGTATCCTTTTCCTTCTTAATTTTGTTAATTTTGATTTTAAGCATTTAATCATTTGTGCAGGTTTATAGTGTATTTAGCAAAGTTGAAGAATGATTGCATTAAATATCAACTTGCAGGTAGAGGTGCACATATGAGCTTTAGCCCGAGCCCGGGCCTAAAAAAAGCCCGAAAAAGCCCGGCCCGAAAAAGCCTGGTCTGAAGCCCTTTTTAGCCCGAAATCCTAAACGGGCCTGACTTTAGTCACGAAAGCCCATTAAAGCCCGGGCCTGGTCCGGACCGGGCTAAGCCCGAAGCCCGAAAAAGCCCGAAAAAAGCCTGAAAGCCCGAAAGCCTGAAAAAGCCCGGGCTTTTTAACGTTATAAAGCCTGAGCTATTTCTAAATGTCCGAAAAATCTAGAGCTTCTCTTGTCTTTTCTACCTTAATGATATAGCCATATAGATGATAGGGTAGGAAAATACCCGAAAGTAATAGTTTGTTGATTTATTTAATTAGTTATAAAGAATATTTTGATTATTTGTATATTTTTCTAATTATATTATTATATAAAAGATATAATAAAAAGAAGAAAAAAAGCCCGAAAAAGCCCGGGCTAAGCCCGCTAAGCCCATTCAGGCCTAAACAGGCCTAGTTTTCTTCTTAAAGCTCGGGCTAAGCCCGGCCCGGGTTTTTTTAGGCCCGGGCTTTTTTACTCCAAAAAGGCCTGGTCTTTTTTAGGCCCGGGCTAAGCCCGGCCTGCCCAGGCTTTGTGCACCTCTACTGGTAGCTACCTTACAATACCAATCTGGTCAACATAAAGCACATCCTTCTCCTAGGTAGCTACTTTGCAACATTTTTATTTTTATTTTTATTTTCAATTTAAAAGTATATATTTGCCCATAATCATCATGCTGATGTTGGTTTTCCTACATATTAATTGTTTCTTAAAATTAGACTAATAGTTACTTTTCTTGTGAAATTAAAAGAACTTGCAATTTTCATCAGCGCCTAATACTCATTTGTATTTAATAGGGCAAAATGTATAGAAGGGTAATCTACTTTCCATCAAAGTTTATTTAAGGGTATGTACTTTTGTTTTAATCACTAAAGGGTAACCTACTTTCCATCAAAATTTATTTAAGGGTATGTACTTTTGTTTTGATCACTAAAGGGTAACCTACTTTCCATCAAAGTTTATTTAAGGGTGTGTACTTTTGTTTTGATTACTAAAGGGTAACCTACTTTCATAAAAGTATATGAAAAAGTAAAATGTGACTTGTGAAACCGGTTACCGATAATCAATTATTCTATTTGTTTCCCACGTGACTATTTAATGCTTATATGATTAGTTTTGTTTCACAACCTTCAAACTAGGTCAAAATAAAGTCGATCAATTCTTCGTTCAAATTCCAAAATTCCTTCTTTCCTTGAACTAATGATTAAGGCATGGAAACAAAACTAATCTAGTGATCTAAGTTAATCAAGTTTTAAGACTCATCTCATGAAGAAGCTCAACTTTAAGAACCAACACATGACCTTTTTTTGAATTTATTGTTTGAGTAAAATGATTTAGAAACAAAGAAGCATGTACACTTTGAACTACTTTTTTTGTAACCGTTCATTTTGGTTGGAACAAGTAAATTAAACTTGTTGAGTGAGTCATTTTCCCCTTTTTATATATCTTTATGAGAGTATGTTACCCTTTGATTAACATTTATGAAAATATGTTACCCTTTGATCAACCTTTATGAAAGTATGTTACCCTTTAGTGATCAAAATAAAAGTACATACCCTTAAATGAATTTTGATGGAAAGTAGGTTACCTTTTATACATTTTGCCCTATTTAATATAACATCTAAAAAAACCTAGAACTTATATAAAGCAAAAAGAGGGCAAAAAAAATAGAGTTATAGATTGCGTTCAGATGGAGGGGTACCAAATCTGGTTCTAGGCCTATAAATGTCTCCTTGAAACGCGCCATGTGTTTGGAGTTCATCGAAAAGGTTAGGCATGTGCAAACTTGTAATTATGTAAAATAAAAAATAAATAAATTAATTAATTAATGATCCAAATTATCTATGCAGTTCATTATGTTTTGCTGTATCTACAATTCTTGGATTACAATGCGCATTAACCATCCAACATTTATTTGTTACATTGGAATAATTTAGATTGTTAATATATGAATTGTGATTAATTAAAAAATCATATGGTTAGCATATTAATCTATTTTTAAGAATTTAAATACACTTTGGGTCGCTTTTTGCATCTTCAAAGTGTTTCATATTTAACCAACTTGTAAGAGTTTGCCTATTTGACCCAAATAACTAAAAAGGAACCCATTTCTAATTAAGGGATCCAGCTAATGATTGGACCTAAAATTCGTTAAACATGTTAACCGTTTTCCATTATTTATTCCTTTTCTTTTTCCGGTCTTCAATGTCTTTCACGTTTTGCTAACTGCTAAATGAATAGATTGCTTGTTGAATCGGGTTTGGACACTCCACCATCAAGCATCACCAAGAAGATTACATCTTCATACTCGATTAAGGATGATTTTTTTATACTTAATTAGATTTATTGTTTTATAACAAAAAACTTTGGAGATGGATCATTTGTGTAATTATACTTCAAAACATGTAATCGAACAACATTTCAACGCCAATGCTAATTCTTGCTTTTTACCTCTATTTTATACACAGTTTTCATTCTTATGTACTGTATTCGTTATAAAAATATGTAACCAGTAGACATTTAATCGCCAGGAATATATACTTCGCAGCCGCCGCATCGCGCGGGTTTTAACCTAGTATTTTCAAAAAGACCAATTTTAAACAAATCTAACGTATGAAAATTGTACTCATCAACCAAACACTCTTTTCACGAGCGATATTCATTCTCTTCCTTCTCATATTCATCAACCAAACACCACCTTAAACTATAATCCACCAACCATTTGCCAAGTTTAATCAAGCATAACAAACAACATTTCAAAGCAAGTTTAATTTAACCATTATAAAAAATACAACATTCTGATTCAAATAAGTCTCAAGTTGAAATATACAAGCAAATGGAGCACATTAATTTATAAGGGTCTTGCAGTCTCAAGTTGAGATGCACTTACTTCCCTCTTTAGTGAACTTGGCATCCCTGATATCTCCTGCACAACATTTCATTCATAAATATTTCAAATTACACATTTTAATTGATGAGATTTATAAAGAGTCATTTAATGATATAATTCAAAGTACCTTCATTAAATGCAATCTCATATCACAAGGACGAGCTTGAAATCCAATACATGCCATTACAAAATTTGAATATTGAAACGTAACATCTGCTGCACTTTGCTTCTTCTGATCAGCCTGCAGTTATAATATTTACATTATTACATATGCAAAAAGTAAGAGGAAATATATATATATAGAGAAATTAAACACAAAAACATATCCATATTATCACCAAAACTTTTTGCATTTATTTTTCAATATGGTTATCGATCTTTTTAATTTTAGCACTAGAATTTTTAAGTCTGCATTGTATTCAAGTCTAAACTTATATTCATTCAGATACAAATGTAAGTAACAAAATTATTCATCAGACTTACAGCAATTAACTAATTACCTTAAAACCTCCTCCACTCTAGTTAGAAAAAAATGGCTATAAATAAAACCTTAATGCAAATGCAATAACATACATCATTGAAAATAGTCTGTTATTCATCAACATTGCTTGTTATAAATGATCAAGTAACTCAACTAAATAACATGCCTAATAATTAAACTTTCTTCACGAATTTTGGTCGTTCGTAACAATTTCATTCAAAATTTATAAACTAAAATCAATTATCTTCCGCTCAAGTGGCTTATAATGATTATAATGGAAGAAGGACCCTAACAAGCCATGAATTGAGAATTCGAAGAAGTGATAAGCATATAGCTACAAAAGGATGTAAAATAGGCACAAATAAATCTAGGGTTTTGCAGATAATTTTGCCAAAACTAATGAGATTAATATGGAGAACGTACAACAAATAGTGTATTATTCATACCTCGTAATCGTCATTCATTACCGAAAACCAGAAGATTGTTGAATCTCCCTAAACAAATCGATCAATTTATTTCGTCCCCGATTCAATATAAGAACGGTTTCTGTTTATTTGGAGAAATATCTCTACGTTTCCGAGCAGAAATATGTGAGAATATATAAGTGATATAAACAGAATAAAATCAATCGGCCTATTAGCTCAGTTGGTTAGAGCGTCGTGCTAATAACGCGAAGGTCGCAGGTTCGAGACCTGCATGGGCCAACTTTTTTATTTTATATTTTTTTTTGCAACGTAACGTACTGACGTACTAACTATTGACGGCAAGTTTTGTTAGATTTTCAGTCTTAATTATCCCCTTTTTATATTTTAAATTTTCAACGGTAATCAGTAGCCAATTTTTTATATCGGTTTTATGGATAACAAAACTTTTGGTTTCGTTCGACTTTGAAGAAGCAATTACTGTTGCTGTCTTGGGGCCGATCAGTGACATGTGAAGTTGTTGAGAGAAAGATTGAGCAAGGTTTCTAAAATACATCATTTCATCTTTCAGTCTAATAGCCTCAAATCAATGTTAAATAACTCAATAAAACACGACTCATTTTCAGCCCTAAATAAAATTACATATTTACAATTACATTACATATCACATAGAGCTCGAAAAACAGTACTAACAGCAGGTTTATTCTCAATTCCTTTATCGTTCATCATCTTTCTCACTACAGCAACATCTTCCCACCTTCCAGCAGAAGCACACATATTAGAAAAAGCAACATAATCTTCACTATTATCATAACTTTCAAGATTCATCTTTCCATCTATTGACATAAGAATCTTTGCCACTTTTGCCCCCATCACAACATCATTATACACTCTACAAGAATGTAATAAACTCCTCCATAAAACATCATCACCTTCAACTTTCTCACTGATAATGAACTCATATGCCTCATTTAAGTGGCCAGCTCGCCCGAGTAGGTCAACCATGCAACCGTAATGATGTGGAAGAGGTAAAATATGAAAATTAGTTTTCATTTTGTGAAATAAAGAAAGGCCTTCTTCAACAAGTCCAGCTTGAGAACAAGCGAATAACAGGCTTGTAAAGGTAACTGAATTAGGTAAAATACCGGATTTTGTCATTTCATTGAAAAGATTTAAACTTTGTTTTCCTTTTCCGTGAATTGCAAACCCTGAAACCATGGCTGTCCATGTCATCACGTTTTTATGTTTCATTCTCGTGAATATGTTTAAAGCTGTATCCAAACACCCACATTTTGCGTACATGTCAACAAGCCCAGTGCCTATATAAACATCGTTCTCAATGTTACATGTTGATTTAATGATATAACCATGAATGCTCATACCAGTTTCAAGATGACCCAATCTTGAAACTGCTGACAGAACACAAACCATTGTGGTATCGTTGGGTTTTACTCCACAGTTACTGGCTAACATGTTGAGAAACAATTGTAATCCATCTTGGGCATGTTCTTTCCGTGAAGAATAACCTGCTATCAATGAATTCCATGTAGCAGTAGTTCTCACAAGCATTTCACCAAACACCTTGTGTGCAAACTCAAACGCATTACTGTTCACGTAGAAATGAATCAGAGTAGTTGGCAGCATGATATTAGACAAATACCCGTGCTTAATTACTCGACAGTGTATCTGCATCCCTTCGCATAATGTTTTCTTGAGTCGAGCACAAGCTCCAAGAACAAAAATGTAAGTAAAATCGTCAAAATTTAGGGTTGCTTCCGATAGCCAATTGGCAAATACATGAATGGATTCCCAGGGAGGTGTGCATCTGATTAAAACATTCAGGAGATATGGATTGCGTTCATCATTGTGACGGTAAAATTGGGCGATTATGTGGCGGGAGTAACTGGTGGCGTGTGGAGATGATGATGATGCACAGTAACGTTCAATCAATCGGGCAACAATGGAGGGGGATTGTGTGAGACCGTTGGAGATGAGTTGAGAGTGAATTTGTATGATTTGATTAATGGGTGATGATGATTTGCAATAATCTAACAGGGAAAGGCATCTCAGTCTCCGAACGGTATGCATAGAAACTAGATTATATCAATCTTTTGTAATGTGTTTTAGTGAGTTTAAAAAACTTGGGTGGATCTGTCTAAATTATAACAAAATATAGATTGTAGTAGTTGTCTAGATAATTAGATATCACCTCTTAATAAGAAAACCATTCTTAATTTGAATTCTGTCAATTACGTACATTTTATTATTTAACAAATCATCTTCAATTTATTTTTAATAACAACACCAATTGTATCTTTCATTTTATAATCCCATTATTCCTTATTAATATATTGTTCATCTGCTATTAACAAAAGAAAAACAACATTATTAAGTAGAACTTCAAATTAAAGTGAAATTAAGAGTAAAGCCTACGAGCAAATTAGTTTCTTGAAATCTAAAACTGTGTATTAGAGGGAGTACCCGTGACCACGACCGTTTCAGCTATCGCGTCCCCCATTACATGAGCTACCAAGGACGCATCCCCGATGGCATTTTCAAGTGAGCTTGATCGCTCTGAAGACTGATGCAAGTCACATGTGATGTGCAACGAGGACTTGTACAATATTATACAGGATAAGTGATACATTTATAATAAAATCAGTTTTAAAGTTTGGTCTTAAGTTTGTTCACAACTACAGAGATTTGATCGTTGTCATGTGTTTGATCAGAAGAGAATAAAAACTGATGTGGCGGCGGAGACCAAACTTAAGTTTGATGATTACTATCGGTAGTCTAAAGCTCTTTGTTAAATTGAGATACTATATTTTAAAATTTAATAGTTACATAACTTCACCTTTTAAATAATTGTAGAATTTATAACAAATTATATGGTATTCTTAAAATTCATTTTTAACTCATTCTATTTTCACTATTGACTAAAGTTATAGCTATTTGTTGCATGTAATGATCCATGATTTGACTAAATGGGAGGTTATGAATTAGTAGATTCTTTTCTATGTATTTTAAAATATGATGTTTTTAATATGTGTCACCTAGATATATGTTTAGGTGCATTTAATTCACTCGAAGTTTCCTATAAAATCTCACATTTTGTAGGATGTATTTCACATACTTCATCCGATTCAAAATAAGTGCTACACTTTCTTTATATGAGTGATTCAAAATAAGTTGTACACTTTGAAAAATTATCTTATTTGGCAAAAAAATAGTAGGATCCACACCCACTAACTATCTATTTTAACAAAATGAAATGACTCATTTACCATTACTTTTTACTTTTAAACATCATTAACCTCACTTTATTCAAAAGGTGTAGGACTCATTATCCACTAACCATTTAATTAATATACTTTAACCATCATTATAATATTTTGTCCTAAAAAAATCGTGAAACCCAAAGTGTAGCACTTATTTTGAAATCGGATGAAGTATTTTTCTTTGAATGGCTAACAAATACATCCTAAATATACATTACTTTTGATCACAATAACAGTTGAACCAACAATCTTATAAAATTTCTAAAACCATATATCATTAAGTTAAAAGTTATTTGGTTACATAGAATATTGAAGGAGTTATAAAAAATTTTCCGCTTATTGCAGATAAAAATAATTAAATTCTTTCTTTATTATCCATGCAGCTGACACTTGTACGTTTTACCTTGTAATTACAACCTTTAAACATAAATAATCAAATCAAAACCTCATTAATACAAATTAAATTATTTCCAACATTCCCATATATAAACAAAAAAAGTCCGTTGATCCAGATTACCAAAATTACCCCTCGAACTCCACCATTCATCCATGCTTCTCTCATGCACTCTCTCCTTCCTCCAACAAACTCGAAACAGATAATCTCTGAACCATGATTTGAGAGAGGTTCACTTACACCCAGGGGCATTCTCGTCATTAAAATTCCTCCAAACTTAAATATGTCCACTGGTACTATCTGCTGCGATTCTCAAGACTGTTGGTTTTCTTATCTCTCTCTACATTTGTAGTGGTCGATATATACGAAGAGGGAATGGTTTATGTATGCTTTGGAGTACTAAAAAAGAGAAATGTTGTACTGAAGTTTAAAGCTTCTTTTATCAAGCTGCTTTTTAGGGTTTGAATTATCAAGAAATGCTCTAAGTGGAGAAAATTTTTAAAATCAAACAAATTTGAGAGAGCGGTATCCTTTTTAATCTTTTATCACGTTTTTCTTGAAAAATTAGACCAGATTTGGTTTTCTTGAAAAATAATCAGAAAAAGGATTTGCTTGATTTTTGATTTTTTTGGGGGAATTTAAGGAATACCCAGAAAAACCCAGATGGGATTTGCTTAAAAGCTTATAGATTTTAGAGAGATTGAGAGAAATGGGGTGTTATTATTCAAGACTGGAGAGTAAAGAGATGGTTTCAAGATGTAAAGCAAGAAAAAGATACATGAAACAATTCGTAAAAGCTCGAAATTCTTTCTCCGCTTCTCACAGCATGTATTTAAGGTCTTTAAGGAACACCGGAGCCGCCCTCCTCCAGTTCGCCACCGCCGAGTCGCCACTCCAACACCACCACTCGCCACCAGTCCTCCCGTCGCCTTCTCCAACGCCGCCGCCGCCACCACCTCCTCCTCCACCAATAAGTCCATCGTCGGGAACATGGACAACATCCACTGCTAACACCTCCTCCACACCCCTCCCCCCGCCGCCGCCACCTCCTCCGCCGCCTTCATCCACATGGGATTTCTGGGACCCGTTCATGCCGATGTCTGGGAGAGCGGAGACGGAGCGCGATGATGAATGGGAAGCGATATCCACCGCCGCCGCCTCGGAGACGGTGGTGACAACCACCATTGGCGCCGCCAGTGTAGCGCCGCCACCGTCTGCTGTTAGTGGGTTTTCTACGATCAATGTTTCCAGCGCCACACCTAGCGACATGCCCGTTGTGGTTTCGAGTAAAAGCAAGGACTTAATGGAGATCATTAAAGAATTGGATGAATATTTTCTCCGGGCGGCGGATTCCGGCGGAAAACTGTCGGCTTTGTTGGAAGTTCCGACTTGCACCTTCCCCGACCAAACATCCTCAGGTAAAATCCCGTAGACACTCTTATGGAATAAACTAAAAAAAATCAAATAATAAAAGTAAATAACCTATTTTTAACCATTTATGAATTTGGCATTACAGTCAAATGTACAATTAATAATTCAACAAGAACCATTTTAGAACATGATTTCCCTAAATTAGCCACTTCCAGGTCTAGAAAGTTATTATGATATATGCAGATAAAAGTCTCAATTCACTGTGGTCAAACTTTTCATTTTCTAAATTCAAAATTTGTCATGAATTCATACAATTTCTATGGACCAAGGCTTTGTTGCTGACTACTCCACGATATAAAGGGAATATCTTTGACTTATTTTTGTTAATCCATATATAAACCTGCCTCAATTTCTATTCTTTCAAATGACTTGTTTGACCACTGAAGTCAATATTTAAGTAAAACTTGGACATTGCTAATCCAGTGGCATTGTAATGAATTAATCAAATTAATTCATAAACTTTGAATATTTAAGCATTTATGAATTGCAACCTGTGGCAAATATTAATGTTTTTTATAGGCAAAATTCATGGCTATGGAAAGAGTTTGAACCCATTTTTGTGCTCATGGAACTCGAGCCAGCGATTCAATGGGTTTGTTAAATTCGGTTGTGATGGAATGACAGATATTGGTTCAATTGATGGTTTAGCCATCCCTGGTAGCCATTGTTCTACCGTGGAGAGATTGTATGAATGGGAGAGAAAGTTATACGAGGAGGTTAAGGTAAATTAAAACCAATTTTTTAAAAATATAATAATAAACCTAATAATACAATGTTGTTGACTATTGGTTTCGGGTTTAGAATGTTGAGAGTTTGAAAATCGAGCATGAGAAGAAGACAGAACAGTTGAGGAAATTGGAGCTGAAGAGAGGCAATTACATGAAAACCGAGAAAGCAAAAAAAGAGGTCGAGAAATTGGAGTCGAGAATTACAGTTTCTGCTCTGGCCATCGAGACAACGTCTCAAGAAATCATCAAACTTAGAGAATCAGAGCTCCATCCACAGCTAGTTGAGCTTGTTAAAGGGTCAGCCTCTCTTATTTTGACTCCTTGATTTTGACTTTTACCGTCTTTATATTAATTTTGACCTTTTCTAGATTAATGTCTATGTGGAGAAGTTTATACGAAAGCCACCAAGTCCAAATGCACATAGTAGAACAGCTCAAATACATCAACACCACCGGCCCATCAACCAACACCACCACCGAGATCCACCGCCAATCAACTCTCCAGCTCGAGCTTGAAGTCCAACAATGGCACACATCCTTCTGCAACATGGTCAAAAGTCAACGAGACTACATCCAATCATTGACCGGGTGGCTTCGACTCAGCCTTTTCACTTTTAGCAAAAACCCATCCTCTCAAAATAAACAAGACTCAGCAATCTACACCCTTTGTGAAGAATGGCAACTGGCGGTAGATAATGCCCCTGATAAAGTTGCATCAGAAGGCATCAAGGCACTTTTAAGTGTCGTTCATGCAATAGTGGTCCAACAAGGTGATGAACAAAAGCAAAAAAGGAGGTCAAACTCGTTTTTTAAGGACCTTGAGAAGAAAACGATGGAACTTCGGGCTGTGGAAAGCAAGTATGGGCCGGGTGTGTATTCGGGCCCGTTGGGTAAGAAGATGGACCGGGTTGCGGATAAACGGGCCAAGGTGGAAGTGTTGAGGGTGAAAGCAGAGGAAGAGAAGGCTAAATATGAGAAGGCGATAGGGGTAACGAGGTCGTTGACTTTGAATAATTTACAAATGGGATTACCGCATGTTTTTCAAGCTGTTACGGGATTTGCTAACGTGTGGACACATGCTTTCGAGTCGGTTTGCAACCAAGCTAAGATCTTGGAAGAAGTGCATGATGTGAAGAGGATTTTGAACTAATTAAGGGTTTTGAGGGTCAAATGTTGTGTGAATAGAGATAGTTTGAATGCTTTGAGGTTTTTATTAATTTTTTTCCTTTTCTTTTCTGTTTTAGGAACTTGTCGTTTCTTGTTCTTATTTATTTGTTTCAATCGTTTTAATTTCTTACATCAATCATTCTTCTTATTTCTGACCCGATACGAAATAAATATGTTAGGATTGAGGTAATAAATATGGGTCAGTTTTGGGTCTATTCAATTGACACAATTATTAAACGGGTTAGGTTCTACTTTTTTTTGTGTTAGAGGGAAGTCTTGGCTCTTTTGTTGCAATGATTTCCACTTTCAAAACTTTTTAAATATAAGTATTGATTAATTAATATAATATTAGATCGATATATTTTAGTATTTATAAAAGAAAGTTACAAAAGCAAAAAAAGAAGTAAAAAACAAAAAGATACCCCATTATATATGAATGACTAGGTAGTTAATAGGGCCGTGATAATCACGGCCCACAAAATCGATTTAAAAGATTCCTTTGACGCATGCTAACAATGGACCGTAAGAAAAACGACACTTTTTTATATTTGCAGTTCATAAACAATATTTAGGAATTATGGAAAATAAATGCTAATGTAAATAACTCAGGAAATTCAGAAAGCTATGACAACTTCTACTTGAATGATGAATAAACAGAATATATATGAAGTCAGCAAGCTTGCATGCATTACATAAGACAAACATTTATATGATGGCCAGTCGATCAAATTTGGTCAATAGTCAACAGATGTCTGATACGAACCGGTTGAAAACAGAAAATTAAACTAATAAATCAACCAAAAGTCGGATGATTCTTTTATTAAACGAGAAAAATAGAATTACAGAAACAAACTTAAATCTCCATGATTTCTTCTAGTTGGGTTCGGTCCCCTTTTATAGATAGAAATCTACAGGATAATTCCTAATAAATAGATAACTCCTAACAATAAGATAAATCCTAGTATTTAAATAATATCCTAATAATACTTAATTAATAACAATACTTATCTAATCACAAAGATTAGGATCGTATCATTACTCCCCGCCAAAAACACACCTTGTCCTCAAGGTGTGGTTTTGAATCTCATCTCAATCGTTCTTGAGTCCGGGATCCCATTACCTGTCTTGTGACTCAATCTCATCCTCCTCCTCATCAACCAACAAAACTTGCAAAGTATGATTAGTACACTTGTGACCTGGTGTGAACTTCTCATCACATCGAAAACATATTCCCTTAGCTCTTTTGTCGGCCAATTCTGTTCCAGTCACTTGTTTGAACTGACCTAGTCGGATTGAAGAACCAGTTTCTGCTCCACTAGCTGCGACACCATTTTTGTTTGCTGGTTCTGATGTGATTCCTTTACTCGTTTCATCAATCATAAGTGTCAATTTAATGACTTGATTTAAACCAACTGGTTGTAACACCCTGACTGAATTGCGGAGTTCGGTTTTTAATCCCTTGATAAATATTCCCTCTAATACTTGTTCGGAAATACCGACTAATTGTGCCGCCATTGATTCGAACTGACTTACGTATTCTCGGGCTGTACCCCCTTGAGTAAGGCTTAAAAATTGCTCGTGTAGGTTACCGTCTTGGGACGGTTGAAATCGATCAAGTAACTTTGTTTTGAGGTCCTCCCAGCCCCGAAACGGTTCCCTCCGATCGCTCCAACGGTACCACGCCAAAGCAGGCCCTTCTATGCAAATCACGGCTGCTCTTAAACGATCACCTGAGTGGGCTAGCCCTTGTACATCAAAAAATCGCTCGGCTCGATAAATCCACCCGTATGCGTCTTCTCCGTCAAAGATAGGCATCTTTAACTTTCTTAATCGATGATCTTCCCCCGGGGCCCAAACCCGCTCAAACCCGTGACCCGGTGGTAGATTTTGCACTGGTCGTTGGTTTCGGTTGTTGCTAGATTCCCCAGCTTGACCTGGTGGTATTGGGAACCCTTGTGAATCAAATCGCATACCCGAGAAGCTTGTATAGGCGGTCGACGGCTGGCTCGTAAATTGGGGGTATTGCATCTGGCCAGTAATGTGTCGGGTCAGGGAATTATTAATTGGATATTGAGTAGTGGTTTGATGGTACGTATAAGGTGGCAGGTTGTACTGATTCGTGGCGGGCGGTGTCGTGAACGAGAGCTTTGACATTGTGGGTGTTGTAGTGTGGCTGGCCGGTGGCGGTGTTGTAGTGTGGCTGTGCGGCGGCGGCGGTGTTGCAGTGTGGCTGTGTGGCGGAATAGTGGTGGTTGGTACGGAGGTGGCGGGTGGCTGGAGGTTTTTTAGGAGCTGCAGTATTTCCGCAAACTGATTGTCTGCATCGATTTTATTTTTGTCAATTGATTCCTGCATACGATCCAAACGTTTCGATGCTTCTTCCTGGTAATTGGCCATCTCGGTTTTGAACTGAGATAACTCAGCATCAACCTCGGCGACTTTCTTCGACATCTTGATTCAAACGATCTCACAGATGGCAGGATTGAGAGCTCTGATACCAATTTGATACGAACCGGTTGAAAACAGAAAATTAAACTAATAAATCAACCAAAAGTCGGATGATTCTTTTATTAAACGAGAAAAATAGAATTACAGAAACAAACTTAAATCTCCATGATTTCTTCTAGTTGGGTTCGGTCCCCTTTTATAGATAGAAATCTACAGGATAATTCCTAATAAATAGATAACTCCTAACAATAAGATAAATCCTAGTATTTAAATAATATCCTAATAATACTTAATTAATAACAATACTTATCTAATCACAAAGATTAGGATCGTATCAATGTCAAACATGAAACCTTCAATTGCTCAATCACAAATAATGGATTTCCAATCTCAAAACTCGTTCCGTGAAATTTCAGCAGCCTTCACATTTTCAGCAACAACCTTTTCAAATTCAAAGTCAATAGAGAGCAGCAAACTCAGTTCCATGAAGCGTTCCAGTAATTCCCAAGACCAATTAGTTATAGACACTCAAAATGATGTTACTTACCCAATAGAATTTCAACTCGGGCCCATATCGAACATAAATAATAACCTGGTTACGGTTCTTCAAATATGATATCAGTGGGTAGTAGTTTTACCAACATTACCTGCACCAAATACATATAAACAAAAAAGGACAATGTTACAAAGAAGCAAGAATGTAGTATGACCAAATCCTAATTAATGAGCAATGAAAGAGCAACTTAGAACAGGTAACAGCAAAACGAAAAATTACACTTGAAATCGTAATTGTACTTAAAATAATCACAAATCCCCTGTTACACCAATAGTTGCAGTGATTGCTGGTTCAATAAAAATGACTTCTGCTTCTTTACCACCTAAACCAACTACAATTCTAGCAAAAAGTTGTTCTGTAATTAGTGACAAATCATCATTAGGCCTTGAGTTACTTTTTGAACTGGACCATGTCCTTGAGTAAAAGTCCTACAACCACCAATGAAGTCAAAACTCAGACCAAATCATGAGCATTTTGATAGTGTCATTATGTTAAGCAATTACTGATGGACAAATTGCATGATCGGTTTCATGATAAGCTACTAAAATCTTGCTCTGTAAATGAATTAGCATGTCATATACGACAACGAAAATAATAGTACTTCAACCATAATCTAAAATTTTGTAATTAAATAATTTAGGAAATTCCATGAAGTAAAAATACATTGTCAAAGACTTTAACCCATCTGACCCGTTTCATTTTCAATTTTCTATTTTTAACTTAATCTTTAGACCCATCAAAGATAAAGATAACCCGACCCATTCATAACTAAAACAATCAAAACTAACACATTTGGTTAAGATTCAAGAATCAAGATAATATTTATTTTTTATCAAGATCATTTTTTTTAGATCAAGATCATTTCTTTGTCAGTCGAGATCATTTCTTTTTATGTCAAATTTTTTCGGTTTTTTGCACTCTTATTATATTTACTAACCTGTCTATTAATGCTTCTTGGTTTAAGCAAAGCAGAATAGAGAATATGATGTCTATTAGTAGCACCAATAACAATAACTCCATTATCTCCACTAAATCCATCCAAGTCCATTAATAGTTGATTCTCTCTAATCATTCCCACCACCAATTATCATAACTATGTCTCCCAACAGCCTCAATTTCATTAATAAAAACCAAACAAGGTGATTTATTTTTCACATTATGAAATAAATCCCATACTCCAGAAGCCCCAATACCCAATAACCCATTTCTACAAATTCTGATTCTTATAATGAAAAAAATGCTACTCCCACTTCACCAGCTATGGATTTTGCCAAATTGGATGACAATGTCCCTGTACCAAAAACGAATTTAACCCTGGAACATAAAGCTATTGTTATTTACAAAGAAATTATTAAAAAGTTTTTTAATTTTCCGCATTGCATATAAAATGAATTGTGTTAATTACACCAACAAAACATCATAGTCTAATAAAAAGATGTAATGGGCCCACAGGCTTTACCCTATTTACATATTTGTCTTCATATAATTTGGTTTCATGTGTGAAGAATAAGTGGTCTTGCTGATGTTAACCCTCACCCAATTGGGGACCACTTCCGATCTTATATGGTGTAATCCTGGCATATTGCCCAAATGTAACCCTCACCACGATTTTCAACATCCTACTTTTGTGTTCCTACAAAGCAAGGATGCATTCTGCATCATGCCAATATGCCTATGGTTAAGGTAGACGCTCACCCATTTTTATTTCACCTATTAAACAATTAATATATAAATTTTATTAATAAAAAAGAATGTTTTTTTAAACCAATATTTTTGGCAGTCTAAAATCACATAAATCTAAGTTCAGCTAATATTGTTGCTGATTTTATCGTCGTCGTTCATTCTATATGAACAAGATTAATTCACAAGAAAAGTTCGTGGAAAGGGTCTAGTGTCCCAAAACATAATGGTATGAATACAACATAATTAATTGCTAACCGAAGTACCTAACCATTGTGACCCTGGCAACTGATTAACTACCAAAAGTTGCACATTTTCCCCACCAACCAGCGTGTCATTTTGGTGTCTATAATTAGACAGATTAGGTCTTATCAAGAAAACTAATATATATCTCTATTCTTTGCTTTGATGTTGCCTATAATTTAATGGTGTTATCTTGTATTATATCATAAGTAAATTTTATGTAACCCAAGGCTATTTTTGAATTGAAATATTACTTTGTAAGTTGCCAATGCAAACTTTTATTTTTATTAAAATTTTATCAGAGTATATGTGTTACCTCATGAGTCAATTCATCATGTTTTACAAGGATTCGAACACGACCAGTCATGAATTTGCATGTCATTTCCATTATTTCATTAGGGAGGGTGCCAGATATTAAACAAACTTGCAACAAATATTGATATTATTAAGATGAAATAAAAATTGTTAATATATATCCAAATTATTGTAACATAAATTTTATCACCTGGAGCTCTCATGGAAGGTATTGATAAACATCATAAACTTGATCCTTAAATCCTCTGCTCAACATTTCATCAGATTCATCATGTTGACATTTAAACCAATTGCTAGTATTTCAGTATGTGATTCTCTGTTTGAGCTACAAGCTCTCTTGTTGGTGTCAAGGTCAAAGCTTGAACCCTGTAGATTAAAAAAAGTTAATAAATAAAAACTGTACAACCAGTAATCAAGTTTCTCAATTATAAAAATAACCACTAAAAAAAACATAAACAAAGAATTTTGTAAGGCCATACTTGTGTTAATGTCATCCAGTAGTTGGCAAATATAACTTATAATATAGCATACATAAATTAAACAAGGTAGTATCTGACCTAACTACACATTAGAGCTACACCGGCATGAACAAACACAATAAATCCATATTATTTTTCATGATTTAGGGAAGCAGGCCTTTAATTGCAATTTACTTTAAGAGAAAACATTGTTCAAATACAAAGGGTAATATGATTTGGGTGTTCCCAGGTTTCATTATTCATTAAAAGGTCAAATAGAAAATTATACACTGTTTAAAATGAGAAGTTGCCGGTGAAAGAAGGAAAAAGCTTCAACATTAAAAGGGAAAAAAGTGAAAATTAGGATTAGGAAAAAGATTGTTACCTGGGAAGAAGAATGATCAAAATCAGGAATAAATCCCATGGAAAAAGGTTTTCGGTGCCTGAATTCTTCACCGAGTGTTGTTTTTATTCAAGAAATTGCTTCGTGTTCAATCTTTCTGGTAGAAAAAATTTATTCGCTTATGTACTTAGCCCTAATTTGAAGAATATTAACCTGAAATTGAGAAGAGAGAAAGATGAATGGAGCAGATACAAGCGATGGGCAAATTTTGATTAGAGGATGAAGTAGAGGGAGATGAAAAGCAGGTAGAGGCGGTGGTTGTGTGTAGGTCGGCAAAGATAATTGCTCATACACACAGGAAGGTAGCAAAAGGTATAGATGACGATGGGCATAGCCAGCAGTCACTCTTCAATTGGAGGGAAGAAGCAGGACATCGAATGCAACTTTCTATTAGATAAATGATACAGAGACTTTACTTCGTGGCTCCTGATGTCCTTGTAAAAGGTACTTTAAGTTTTAACATCCATTTCCATATAATTAGTGACCAATTTCAATGCAATAAACAAGAGAAGAAATTAGACAAAACAACATACACCAATTCTTGCTTTAGGACATCATCACCCATACTCGAAGTAAAAGAGATCATACTGTTTTTATAAATTTTCATATCTATATTCCTATTAAATGAAAGGATTTCAAATCCTGTTTTTACCTATTAATCCACGTTAGATGCTGACATGTAATAACATGTCACCCACTTTGTGCCAGGTGTTCAAGAAACTGCTCTTAATCCTGCAGTTATCAAACTCCAGTTTCCAAAATCGTGTGGCCTTATTTTCGGATGGTATTCAAAAGATGTGCCGGATTAGTAGGGATTTCACAGATTTTATCAAGCCGTGATTTCATAGAATAAGTTTCAAATCGGTTTGTTTGTAGGGTTTATCATCTCCAAATTCCAAATCCTGCGCAATCGCCTTTAACAACCGATTTCATCAATTGGGTTTTTCACGTATGTTTTAATTTATCGTGATTTATCTGTGTTCATCACCAAATCTTACTGCCTTATTCATTTCAAAATCACGATTCAACCATGTTACATTCTGCAATGTTATTTAACAGGTGCCCACCATATGTTTGATGAAATTCCTACACTATATATTGATAATTTTAATTGGTGTGTGTTATGAGTAAGTATCATTTTTCTATCTTCAATGAAATTGATTAATGTTTTTTTTAATTAAAAGTGAAACAGGTTCGAGTATTACTTGAAGAGCAGCAGTAAGGACAACAATTCCCATGAACAGTCAGTTTTTAGTAACTCCGTTGAAACATTCGTTCCATCAGGGTTCCAAGCGATAGTTGTTTTTGCAAATCACTATTTTCGTAATCCATTTGCAGGTTTTCATTGGGTTGCATTTTGTGCTTGTATATTTCAGTATAATTTTAAAGGGAGATATGATTTTATGAGGTTATTGAAGACGATGCATAAATTATTATTATCATATTTCAATCCCAGATGTATGTTTCTTTATATTAATTAACAATTACTATAATGTGGTATTACTAAAAGCATCACTTATACGTTGATTCTTGTTTGGTTGAAGTATGTTCCTGGAATTAGCTTTAGAACTGGTAATGAGCCATTTGTCGTCAAAGGGCTATGAAGACGTTCACTGAGAAAATTGTAAACATGATGAAGAGTGAACAAATTTTTGAATGCCAAGGAGGTCCAGTTATCCTCTCTCAGGTAAAATCTTGAAACAAATGTGTCTTGACTTGTAACTTGTGCAAATCAAAGTTGTACATTAGTTTTTGGATTCTTGACTTAAGACAAGTAAATGTTGTTGGGTACATATAGAAAATGAATATGGATATATTGGAAAGGCACTTGGTTGTGTTGGATATAATTACATGAATTGGGTAAAATATGGCTGTTGGATTAGTGGCAGGTGTCCCATGGGTCATGTCCAATTAACCTAATTACCTATCAGTCTTCATTTTTCAGGCAAATTTAGTCAAATGGTGTTGATAGAGAGAAAACTGAATTCAGCTTAAGTCATTTTCAGAATACTGAATTCAGCTTAAGTCATCAGGTACAATATTACATCGAATCACTATGTTTTAGAGATGTTCTATTACAGCTAATTATCTGAAAAAATTTCCATAATTATTTTAATTAGTATAATGTGGCTGTTTAGTATATATAACCTTATTTTTTAGGTAATTGCATGAACTATCAAATATTGCATTTATAATCGTACAGTCAAAGCCCAAAGGTAATGAATCTGATATGTGTTATCGTGTTGCCCGGTAATTTATAAATGCATTTTTTAGGTTATTTTTTTGGGCTTTGACTGTACGATTCATTTTTGGATAGCATTCAATGTTTAAAGATAATGTCCATGTTGAATCTCCTTTTGGCCCAGCCCTTAAAGCAGCTTTCATGGTTATGGTTAGTTTATTCACTTTTACACCACTTAGAACCTTAATTTATTAACCATCATAAACATGTTTGCATGTTCCTTATGACATGGAAATTTTGACCCGTTTACTTCTCAAATGAGTCGATTTGGGTTGTATTTTTTCTCAAATGAGTAAAATGAAAGCATTGTTTTTATTGTGTTGGTCATTGTGAATTGAATTTATATTTAGTAGATATGGAAACTTTCACCTAATTACATATCAACGGGTCGATTTGGATGTATACAATCTCAAACTTTATGATTCATGCAGAGTAAACTTGGAGGGAAAGTGTTAATTTTTCAAACTTATTGATTTAATGGTATCTAAATATATATTTTATTCTGAATTTAATCATGTTTAATGTGGAAAAATGTTAATTGCAGGTGAAGTTAGACTTTTCAAAGCTGGAAGGTATAAATGATGATATGGAATTTTACTCAAAACTTGCTAAAAAGGAGTCTGTCATCCTTCTCCCTGGTAAGTTGTACTTTGACTTTTCCGATTTGTACTTTGACTCAAAACTTGATAATATGATGTATACATATTATGTAGGCATTAAAAAATATTTAATAGACTACAACTGTAACGGGAGCGGGTTGAAGACTGTCATTCTAAAGTATACGTAATATTAATTAATAGTTTTAGTACATGATGTTCTCAATAATATAAGTATATGTAATATTGATTAATAGTTTTAATACATGATGTTCTCAATAATATATATGAAAAAGGTAGTTAACCTAAAGCTTGTAACTTAGTGGTATTAACATGTATGATGTTGCTCATGACCTAAAGCTTGTAAATTAATTAGATGTCGTTAAAAAACTACAAAATTAGTTTAAATGTATGAAGTTTTTTAATAATAAAGAATTATTAAAGAAGTAGAAATTTATATAATATACATGAAAATATTTTTAAAATTTCTATAAGCCACCCGTGATTTATCACGGGTTATAGGCTAGTTTATCTTATTACTCATTTTTTTAAACGGCAAGTTAGTAAGTCAGTGGTTCGAGCCTAGACAGTGACATCCACAAGGGGTAGTATGCCTTCCTTCGAACCCTCCACATATGGGGAATAAACCCACCACCTTTTAAACTCCAAGTTTTACTTCTAACAAGACTTGAACCCAAGACCCGGAAAACCCAAAGGCAATCATTGGTGGCCATTGATCTAGACCATTTGATTAATATAAATATCTAAATCAATTGATGAGAGTGAGAAAAAGAGATAGTGAATTCCACGTGACAATAATTTAATGAGTAAGATGTTCAAGTATGAAGATTTTAGTATGAAGTAATACAATTTGTTTCGATGCAATAAATCACATTACTAGAAAACACAATTTGCAAGCGGAACTAGCAACATGCATAAAATCAATTGATAAGTTGTAGAAGGAAATAAACATTCGGCATTCCAATAAACATTTCAAGTTTTCTCTTGTGTAGCTAAAGGTTCACAATTCCGTCAATATTTTGAATAATTTACTTACTTTTATGTAAATAATAATATACATTTAGCAGACTTTAGCTATTTGAGGCATATTTGAGAAAACTTATTAAAGATTTGAGCTTATTAGTTTAATAGCAGGATACACGCCCTATCTGGCGGCAGGTACTATGTGACGATAGTGATGGTGGTGGCAGTAGTGAGTAGTGATGGTTAGTGGCGGCGGTAATGATTTTGGTGGTGGTGGGTGACATAGATGAGTAGTGATAATTGTGATGGTAAATAGAATAGTATGGTTAAGGATTAATAAAGAAAATATGATATACATATAAACAATACCACTCAAATAATCAATATCTATTATATTAGCTCAGTTTATTATAGTCATTTGCGTATATCATGGAGGTATAAGTTCGAATCCTGGATCAGCCCATTTTTTTATAAACATATATAAATTTGTCCCGAAATAGCTAATTTAAGAAAAGTGTCAAATGCATTATGTATGTATATAATAAAGATAAAGATTGTTCTATATTTAGATAGTTAAAAGGTTAATAATTATATCAATTACATAACTTTGCTAATGTATGCATATTCCGAAAATCAACAGTTACTACATCCATCAAGCGGCTGGAAGTATATATCATCAAGAGTTGAAAAGAAAAACAAAACAATAAAATATTTTTTAATAAGATTATACACTTGTCATCCATCCTTGCTTGAGCTTCAACATAAGACAAGTAGCACACGATTTAATTATACTTTTTGTACATCTGGTAGAATTTTTTTTAATCAATACCAATTTAGGGTGTACTAAAAAAATATTTTGACTCTAACCCATGTGACCCGCCCATTTTGGTACCCTTAGAAATTTTTATAATCATTTTTTGTACCATGCGAAGTAAGTCTTATTTTCTTCTGTGTTTGTGAGGTTTGGACACCTTCAGATTGTGTTTTGGGTACCACCTATTCAACATAATCATCACTTTCACCTTAAAAGAAAAAGAATCATACCATAAATGAATAACCTTATTTAAATAAAGTAAATAACATAAATGAATAACTAAATACACATGAATATTTAGTTATTTAAATTTTTGTACATGCACACACACATGTTTCCCGATTTTTAACTATTAAACTTTTAATAACTTCATATATGAAGTATACATTTACACATGTCTGACTAAGCAGGTTTAACAGTTTAACCAGAGCGACCCGTCCATCCAGCTCATTTTGCCAACTAAAAAATAATTAAAGCGACAGTCGTGTGTCTTGGACCGAAGAGGTATTGGTGCTGGGAATCAAACACTAACCAAAATCGAACATCAGTTCTTAAAATTATCGGTTTCGATTGGTTCAGTTTGATTCGAATAAAGATAAACATTTGGCTTAAAGAAACTAAACCGAAACTGAAATGAACCAAGGTTTAGTTCGGTTTTTAGGACCACAAGCACCCATAATTAAGTGTGTCTTCAAATTTGTACTACAAGAAATATACAACCAATTATGTTGCTCCCCTCCCCCTCTCCCTATATATTGAGAGCATTTCCAATCATACTCTATTACTCACTCCATCTCTATATTTGAAGTTTTTCTATCTTCAGTGCCGGCCCTGAGTTTATCAAGGCCTAGGCGAATACTACAAGAAGTATAAAAAATATTTGTCGAATAAATTACTAATTTAAATATTATACGTCAATGAAAATATTTATTAATAGAACCAAACTTAAGTTTTTTCAGATCTATCTTTATATTATTGAATTAAACCAATAAAATATGAATTTTATAAATGGTTCTCGACTAAAAAGCTTCAAAACATAAACAACAGTCCTCCAATACAAAAAATGGGCCCCCATTTAAAAAAATTTATTATAGGCCTGGGCCTACATTTGCTACCCCCAGGGCCGGTAGTGTCTATCTCCAATCCAACTATATCATTAACTTTAAATATAGAGTTGGTTAAAATTAACTCTATATTTGAAGAGATGATGCTCACTCTATCAATGAACTCCACCTTATTTTGTGAGTGCATTTGTTAGTAAAATTGTGGGTCCCACTTGTTTTAAAGAGTTTTGAAGTGAAGAATAGAGTGTATGGTTAGAGTTGAGGTATTATTTAGAGTGAGTGATCTACTATTTGTAGAGATAAAGAGAGTTTTGTAGAGTTTATGATTGGAGATGCTCTGAAGTTGGTTTTTTTTCAAAATTCAAACCAGATCTAGGTTTCTTTTCATGCTTACCTTCTTTCTAGAAAACAAACCATTGCCGGTTGGAGTTGAGGTAAAACAAACCATTGCCGGTTGGTAGGCCTGTAAACGAACCGAACGTTCAACGAACCGTTCGCGAACCGTTCGGCGGGAGTTCGTTTATGTTCGTTCGTTTAGCTAAACAAACGAACACTGACAAGATTTTGTGTTCGTTTAGTTACACAAACGAACACGAACAAAGGGCCGTTCGTTCGTTTACGTTCGTGAACATCCGTTCGTGTTCGTTTGTTAACGTTCGTTTATTAGTGTTTGTTTGAGTTTGTTTATGTTCGTTTGTGTTTGTTTATGTTCATTTGTGTACGTTTGTGTTTGTTTATGTTCGTTTGTGTTTGTTTCGTGTACGTTTGTGTTTGTTTATGTTCGTTTGTGTTCGTTTATGTTTGTTACACTCGTTCACGAACCGTTCGTGAACACTAAATTTTCTTAACAAACGAACACGAACACAAAATTCCGTTCGCTAAGTGTTCGTGAACCGTTCATGAACACATTTTTATCTTAACAAACGAACACGAACAAGTCCCAATTCATGTTCGTTCGGTTCATTTACAGGCCTACCGGTTGGTCCACACCCCCACCCCCCTACTATTTTCCAGTAGCCGGTCACCGTCTCCGAAGGCGCCGTCAGTCCTCCTCCCATGTGGTCATTTCGCCTCCTCCCATCGTTCTTCTCCTTCATTATCCTTCTGAGATCTAGAATTTTACTATTTAACCCGACCGAGCCTAGATCTGTGTTCATGGGTTTCAAATCTTCAGATTTCTGTGTTTTTTGGTTGAAGTTTTTATGCTTGTATAAGAGTTTGTTTGTGGGTTCCAAATTTGTGTGCTCATATATATTTATGTTTGCTGGATCTTTTCCTCCAAGTGTAAATACAAATGGAATATGGGGTGTTAATAATATATGAATGTCGATGTGTGATTTTTTTTTTTTTTTTTTTTTTTGTTTTTGTGTATGTGTTTAGTTTTTGGTGAGTTTAATTTTGGTTTGCGTTTTAGGGTGTGTTTGGCTTATTAACTTTTTAGTTTTATTAAGGAGTTTTATAAAATTTGTTTGGTTTAGCTTATTAACTTATTGGTATTGAAAAGTTGATAAGTTATTTTTTAAAATGTGTTTGGATTAGTTTTTTGGTGTAAAATGACTAAAAAGGGAAGTGGGGAAGTGAAGAGGAGGTAGGTTTTGATAGGTCATTAAGGGTACTTGTGTAATTTGTGCTCAAAAAGTCATAAGTTGTTTTGAAAAGTTACTACCCTCTTACTTTTTAAAAATAACTTTTCAAATCTTTACAAAAAGTGACTTGAAACTAACTTTACACAAATAACTTATTGACTTATTAACTTTTTAAAAAGTTAATAAGTTTTTTTTTTTTTGAACGGCTAGTTAGTAAGTTAGTGGTTCGAGTCTAGACAGTGACATCCACAAGGGGCAGTATGCCTTCCCTCGAACCTTCCACCTTTTTGTCCACGACCGGACTTGGACCCATGACCAATTGGTCATGGACAACACCTTAAATCTTCCTTGGATACCACCTGGGTAAAAAAAAAAAGTTAATAAGTCATTTTTGAAGCATTCCCAAACACCTATTAGTGGTGCTGATGGCGGAAAACATTAGCTGCAGATGGTGGTGTTTTAAACTCTACAAACTTCTCACCGTACACTTTCAGATGTGCCCACTTCTCAGCCGACATCTGCCGGTTTAATTTTGGTTTGCGTTTAATTTTGATTCCTGAACGATTTTAAAAAAAGTTATTGTATTTAGCTTAATCTTCTTGAAATTGTCAGAAGGTTGCGAATAGGAAGAAAGAACAAATAAGAATAACAGTCAAAAGGAACAACGGAATTCGTTGAGTTAGTGTGTTCGTCGGTGATCAGGTTTTCTGTTGGAAGAGAAGATCTGAGGCTCAATTGAAGAAATATGAGCGCTTCAAGGTTCATAAAGTGCGTCACTGTCGGTGATGGGGCCGTCGGAAATACCCGTCTCTTAATTTCCTACACCAGCAACACTTTCCCCATGGTAATTTCTCTTCATTTTTTTCAATCAACGCATTCAATTTGGATTATGCAAGACTAGATTTCTGTAATTAATTTATATTTCATTGATAATTTGGAAATGTTAAGATTGTACATATCATATGAATGGATCCACAAATTGGAAAATGATAAAGGGAACTTGGACCTAATAATATTAGCATCAGAGTTAGGATTAATCCGTTTTGCAGAGTGTTAGTGTTTTACACAAGTGATGTTTTGTAAGATGGATATTATAAGATTGATGTTTTATTAGTTTTGATATTATTAGGTTAAAGTTTAACATATCATTTATTATGCGAGATCATAATTCCCTTTTTCTGTTTGTTGTGTTGTAAACAGGATTACGTGCCAACTGTATTCGATAATTTCAGTGCCAATGTTGTTGTCAATGGTGCCACTGTCAATCTAGGCTTGTGGGATACTGCTGGTAACTTCTGAAATCTTTTATTTTTTTCATATTTTTTTTATCATGTACTAATATATTAATGGTTTGAAAATGATTTACTGGGAACAGGACATGAGGATTACAACAGATTAAGACCTTTGAGTTACCGCGGGGCTGATGTTTTTATTTTGCATTCTCCCTCATTAGCAAAGCCAGCTATGAAAATGTTTCCAAGAAGGTAAAAAATTACTCTTATGTAATTAATCTTCTCTTGTTATCTTCAACTGAAATTTCATATTCTTATCTTTCTATATTCAGTGGATTCCAGAATTGACGCATTATGCCCGTGGTGTCTCAATAGTTCTTGTTGGGACCAAACTTGGTAAGTTAATTAATTAATAAATGATCTCGGTGGTGGTGTCAGTTGATGGGCTGGTGGTGTTGATGTATTTGAGCTGTTCTACTATGTGCATTTGGACTTGGTGGTTTTCGTATAAACTCCTCCGCATAGACATCAATCTAGAAAAACTCAAAATTAATATAAAAACGATAAAAGTCAAAATCAAGGAGTCAAAATGTGTAATGAGATATATACCCCTAAAAGAATGAATAAGAGAGACTGGCCCTTAACAAGCTCAACAAGCTGTTGCTAAAGCTGTGATTCTCTAAGTTAGATGATTTCTTGTGACGTTGTCTCGATGGCCTGAGCAGAAACCGTAATTCTTGTCCAATTTCCCGACCTCTTTTTTTTGTTTTCTCAGTTCTCATGTAATCACCTCTTTTCAACTCCAATTTCCTCAATTGTTTTGTCTTCTTCTCGTGCTCGATTTTCAAACTCTCAACATTCTAAACCCGAAACCAATAGTCAACAAAATTGTATTATACTATTAGGTTTATTATATTTTTACAAAATGGTTTTAATTTACCTTAACCCCCTTGTATAAGTTTCTCTCATATTCATACAATCTCTTCACCGTAGAACAGTGGCTACCGGGGATGGGGATACCATCAACTGAACCAATATCTGACACATATTGGTTCAGTTGAGGGTTTAGCCATCCCCGCTAGCCATTGTTCTACGGTGGAGAGATTGTATGAATGCGAGAGAAAGTTATACGAGGAGGTTAAGGTAAATTAAAACCGATTTTGTAAAAATATAATAAACATAATAATATAATACAATGTTGTTGACTATTGATTTCGGGTTTAGAATGTTGAGAGTTTGAAAATCGAGCATGAGAAGAAGACAGAACAGTTGAGGAAATTGGAGCTGAAGAGATGCGATTACATGAAAACCGAGAAAGCAAAAAAAGAGGTCGAGAAATTGGAGTCGAGAATTACAGTTTCTGCTCAGGCCATCGAGACAACGTCTCAAGAAATCATCAAACTTAGAGAATCAGAGCTCTATCCACAGCTAGTTGAGCTTGTTAAAGGGAGTTGAGCTTGTTAAAGGGTCAGCCTCTCTTATTTTGACTCCTTGATTTTGACTTTTACCGTCTTTATATTAATTTTGACCTTTTCTAGATTAATGTCTAGGTGGAGAAGTTTATACGAAAGCCACCAAGTCCAAATGCACATAGTAGAACAACTCAAATACATCAACACCACCGGCCCATCAACCAACACCACCACCGAGATCCACCGCCAATCAACTCTCCAGCTCGAGCTTGAAGTCCAACAATGGCACACATCCTTCTGCAACATGGTCAAAAGTCAACGAGACTACATCCAATCATTGACCGGGTGGCTTCGACTCAGCCTTTTCACTTTTAGCAAAAACCCATCCTCTCAAAATAAACAAGACTCGGCAATCTACACCCTTTGTGAAGAATGGCAACTGGCGGTAGATAATGCCCCTGATAAAGTTGCATCAGAAGGCATCAAGGCACTTTTAAGTGTCGTTCATGCAATAGTGGTCCAACAATGTGATGAACAAAAGCAAAAAAGGAGGTCAGACTCGTTTTTTAAGGAGCTTGAGAAGAAAACGATGGAGCTTCGGGCTGTGGAAAGCAAGTATGGGCCGGGCAGGGGTGTTCACTATTCGGATATAATCGGATTGTCCAATTGGACATTTTGGATTAGACTATTTGGATTGGTTATATGGTTTTTTGGATCGGTTTGGAGTTGAACCAAATTAATAGTTTGGATTTCGGATTGGATTTGGTTTCCGTTGTGAAAACCGGATTGTCCAAAAAAACCGAATAGTAATATATAGTAAATTGATTTATATACTAATACTTGGTGGTTTCCATTGTAAGCAATTATGATACTCATTTTATTTACATTTCTTATAGTAAATTGATTTATATACTAACACTTGTTCCATTTTATATTGTATCAGTTGGCGATGTACCAATCTTTTTGGAGTTTTTGATAAATTTGATGTCAAGATTTTTGCATATATAAATATAAATGTTACAAGCTATGAATTAGACTTGTTTTTATGTACAAAGTAGTTTATCATTTTGGAATTTTACATATCGAACTTAATTTTATTTATGTTATATACTTTTGTAGTATTTTGAAAATTCTAAGGAAAATCAAACGGATAAAACCAAACCAACCAAATTGTTATTTGGTTCGGATCGGTTTGGTTTTCGAATTAGTTTGGACGGTTCGGTTTGAACTTTTGAAAACCGGACTTTATTTGGTTTCACCTATTTTGTTCGGATAAAACTAAACCGTCCAAACGAACACCTCTAGGGCCGAGTGTGTATTCGGGCCCGTTGGGTAAGAAGAAGGTGGAAGTGTCGAGTGCGAAAGCAGAGGAAGAGAAGGCTAAATATGAGAAGGCGATAGGGGTAACGAGGTCGTTGACTTTGAATAATTTACAAATGGGATTACCGCATGTTTTTCAAGCTGTTACGGGTTTTGCTAATGTGTGGACACATGCTTTCGACTCGGTTTGTAACCAAGCTAATATTCTGGAAGAAGCGCGTGATGTGAAGAGGATTATGAACTAATTCAGGTTTTTGAGGTGATGGCTTTTATGTGAATAGAGACAGTTGAATGCTTTGAGGTTTTTATTTTCTGGTCTTTCTGTGCCTTTTCTTTTCTTTTTCAAGAACTTGTCGTTTCTTGTTCTTATTTTTGTGTTAATTTCTTACATCAAGCAGTTTTTTTTAATTAACTAATATATATGTGTATACTTTTGGGTCCAAATTAGTATAGATTCAGGCAGAAGAGGCAAGTTTTCTTTTCCTCCTTATTGAATGCGGGCATTAGGGATGGCAATTTCTGATCTAATACGAAATCCGAGATCAACATGAATTTAAATTTGAGATCGACACAAAAACAAACATGTTTGGGTTGCCTCGGCAGATAGATTAGTTAGTTTAGGTCGACTAAGTTGACTCATTTATTAAATGGGTTAGTTCCGTTCTATATTTTTGTGGCAGAGGGGCAAGTCTTGGCTCTTTTTTGTTGCAATGATTTCCACTTTCAAAACTTTTTAAATATAAGTACTGATTAATATGATAGATATTAGATCGATATATTTTAATATTTATAAAAGAAAGTTACAAAAGAAAAAAAGAAGTATAAAACAAAAAGATACCACATTAGAGTATCTCCAATGGGAGAGGTTATTCAAAACTTTTTACCTTTTGAGAAGGTTATTTAAATGCATATGATTTTCTAGTAAAAAGTTTTTGATTCAAAAACTTATTCTTTCATAAGTTTTTCTCAAAACACACAAAAAGCTTTTATCTACATTTAATGTATTGGAGCAAAATCTTTTTTGAAAGCTTATTTGTCAATAGTAAGTGGAAAATCTATGTGACAATTCTAATAAGTCATTGAAAAGACTTAGCCATTGGGGATGCCTTAAAATGTGTGGGACTCATTCCTCACTAACCATCCAATTAATCTAATTTAACCATTATTATAATCTTTTGCTTCAAAAACCGTGAAACTCAAAGTGTATCACTTATTTTAAAATCAAAAAGTATAAATTTCTCATTTCACTTGGAAAAACAAATTATTATATTTTAACCATAACTATCTCTAACAGCATTCTAATTGTTTATCACCAACTATTTTGAAATATTTATGCTTAATGTACAACTATTCAAAATGTTAGACATCTAAACTAAAATGATAAAAAAATAGAAAGAAAAAAATTAATAAGAAGTATAAAGATAAATATTTATTGAGTTTTGATAATAACAGCCCTAAGCGCATAAAAATTATACATTAATTCATGGGAGAAAGTGGTTCCAAAAATTCAGGGTAGTATAAATTGATGTACAAACTTTTGATGCGTGTCTATTGACAGCCCTAAAGGTGTTGCCCATGACCTATTGGTCATGGGTTCAAGTCCCGTCGTGGACAAAAAAGTGGAAGGTTCGAGGGAAGGCATACTGCCCCTTGTGAATGTCACTGTCTAGACTCGAACCACTAACTTACTAACTAACCGTTCAAAAAAAAAAAACCCATATTTATTTATGCATTTACAGATTAAACCAATCATCAACCCCATCTTCGTTGGGTACTAATCTTACAAATCAATTTGGTGGGGTCCACAAATGTGTTTAGATTAAACCAATCATCAACCCCATCTTCGTTGGCAGACAAACTTGCAGAAATTAGTATTTTAGAGAGAGAGAGAGAGAGATCATCTCCACCACACAGCGAGCGCTTCAACGGCATTGTT
Source organism: Calendula officinalis (assembly GCA_963853835.1). NCBI lineage: Eukaryota > Viridiplantae > Streptophyta > Magnoliopsida > Asterales > Asteraceae > Calendula > Calendula officinalis. Next base: position 13,991,372 of record OY970827.1, read on the forward strand.
TACCGGCTAAATTAAGGTATTCTCTCTCTACATGTCAATCGATGCCCAATTAATTCTTTCCTTTCTGCTCCCCACATTTCCGGTTACGTTTGTCTTAACAATTTTTTTACTCCTGTTATCCAATTTTCCCCCATTTCTCTAGGGTTTCTTTCTTAATGATTCCTGAACGATTTTAAAAAAAGTTATTGTATTTAGCTTAATCTTCTTGAAATTGTCAGAAGGTTGCGAATAGGAAGAAAGAACAAATAAGAATAACAATCAAAAGGAGCAACGGAATTCGTTGAGTTGGTGCGTTAGTCGGTGATCAGGTCTTCTGTCGGAAGAGAAGATCTGAGGCTCAATTGAAGAAATATGAGCGCTTCAAGGTTCATAAAGTGCGTCACTGTCGGTGATGGGGCTGTTGGAAAGACCTGTCTCTTAATTTCCTACACCAGCAACACTTTCCCCACGGTAATTTCTCTTCATTTTTTCAATCGACACATTCAATTTGGATTATGTAATACTAGATTTCTGTAATTGATTTATATCTCATTGAGAATGTGGAAATGTTAGGATTGTACATATCATATTAATTATTAATGGATCCACAAATCGGAAAATGATAAAAGGAACTTGGACCTAACAATATTAGCAGTTACAGAGTTAGAATTAATCTGTTTTGCAGATTGTTATAAAATGAATGTTTTATTAGTTTTGATATTATTAGGTTAAAGCTTTTGTACATTGGTATTAATTCCCTTTTTCTGTTTGTTGTGTTGTAAACAGGATTACGTGCCAACTGTATTTGATAATTTCAGTGCCAATGTTGTTGTCAATGGTGCCACTGTCAATCTAGGCTTGTGGGATACTGCTGGTAACTTCTGAAATCTTTTATTTTTTTCATATTTTTTTTATCATGTACTAATATATTAATGGTTTGAAAATGATTTACTGGGAACAGGACAAGAGGATTACAACAGATTAAGACCTTTGAGTTACCGCGGGGCTGATGTTTTTATTTTGGCATTTTCCCTCATTAGCAAAGCCAGCTATGAAAATGTTTCTAAAAAGGTATAAAATTACTCTGTGTAATTAATCTTCAACTAAAATTTCTAATTCTTATCTTTCTATTTTCAGTGGATTCCAGAATTGACGCATTATGCCCCTGGTGTCCCAATAGTTCTTGTTGGGACCAAACTTGGTGAGTTAATTAATTAATAAATAATCTGTCTTTAACCTAGTTCTGTTATTACCATGTTTGTGTATTGATTCACATAAGTTATAGTTTAATTCAAAGCAAATTTGAATGTTGGCGGATTATATTTATAGATCTTCGGGATGATAAGCAGTTCTTTGTAGACCATCCTGGTGCAACTCCCATAACTAATGCACAGGTAAAGATTATCACCATTAATTTTTTATTATTATTATTTTTTTTTTGTTACAAGAAAGTTTAATTTTTAATTTTTATTTGACCCGTTGGCCTCAATCTATATATCTGTGAACTTATTATAGGGAGAGGAGCTAAAGAAGACGATTGGAGCACCTGAATACATCGAATGTAGTTCTAAAACACAAGAGGCATGTATAGATAGTTTCACACTGACTAGAACAATACAAATTTAGGGTTTCTTTTTGTTAACATGTTTTATTGTTTTTCTCAGAATGTTAAGGGAGTTTTTGATGCTGCAATTAAAGTTGTCCTTGCTCCTCCAAAGTCAAAGAAGAAGAAGAAAGCTGGTCAAAAGGCCTGCTCTATATTATGATTCAGTTCAATATCGATTGACAAAAAATATTTTTATCTTTTCAATGAAAGTTATAGAGGCTGGCAGTGATCAGATATGTGAAGCTTCAGTTGGCTTATCTTATGTATCTATCATCTCGTGAGGTTTTGACTTTTTCTTATATGTATTGCTTTTGACCGCAGATCCAGTTAGATTAAGAAAATTGTCTTGGATTCATTTCTCTTATATTCTTTAATATTTTATGTACTAATCCTGTAGTTGGCCAAACTGATGCTTGTTTTGTTATCTTATGCATACCGGTGTTTGTTATTCGGTTATATGTATTTGGATTTGAATGTTTATCTGCCCAGCGCTTGCTTATCGTCATGTTTAAGTCATGCTATCGTATTCAACTCTTTTTGTGTTGAATTAGTGGGGAATGAAGATGTTGTGACATAATCATATATATTCCCACCTTTTGCATTTCAATTTGAATGAATGTGAATAAAGCCTAGTGGTAAGGGCTCATGATGACTTACTAGATGTCATGAGTTTGATCTCTATCTGGGTAAACATATCCAGATGGTCATTCAGAATTGAGTACGACAACGGTTAGGTTGGTACATCTCGAGCAGTAGTTGGCCACCCTGGGGAACCTGTTATAAACGGGAATATCCTTTTGTAAACAATTTGAATAAATGTTAATACACAAATAATGGGTGGCATATGGATGGTCCATGAGACCCTATCTTGATGCTGTCTTTATCACTTGCAAAATAGAAGCTTTTTTTTTGTCTATTGTTTGTATAAAACAGTTAGATTATAATTTAAGGTGCCAGTAGAGCATATGCTGAGTGATGGAGCAAGATTTTGATGCAATTTTAGTGGATCAAAGTGTCGAACCTTTTCTTTTGATAAATGTTTGTGTGGGTTTGTTGATATTGTAACTAAAGATGTATTCTTAGAATTGTCTGGCATAAAGATTTGTTCCGAAACAATGATGATGTGACAACCTGGTTCCGGAATTAGGTCGGCGATTGGCTGATCTGCTTACGTGATACAATTGCATTCAAGTGGTACAATGACTAATGCAAATTAGGATTCCGTTTTCATTAGCTGGTGATTCAAAAGACATGCTTTTAGTGGTGATGTTAATATTGTCTTGCAGTTGCATACTTTAAAAAAATGTATTCACATTTATAGCGGGCTTCCCCAGGGTGGTTGAGTTTTTGCTCGTGATGTACACAACATAATCGTTTATGTAGCAAATACTCCCTCCGTCCCACAAAAAACTTCCCATTTGAGTTGGACACAAGTTTTAAGGTGATAGTTAGTGGTGGGGTCATTGGTAATAATTGTGATTAAAATATATGATTGGTTTGGAGAGAGAAAGATAGTTAGTGGATAGTTAATGGTGGGGTCCTTAGTAATAATATTATTTTATTATGTGGAGCCCATCAAATGTATGAAATGAGAAGTTTTTTATGGGACAAAAATATAAGGTAAGTTTTTTATGGGACGGAGGGAGTACAATTCAATAGTTTGAAAAGCAATTAATATTCTGTTTTTCTAGTTTGATGTGAAATGAATGTATGGAGGTGATGAGAAAGAATCTTGGACCTACCTTCACAAAAGAATCATGGCCATTAAAAAACCCTCTTGTTCTTCACTAGAATCTATACCTTCTCCACAAACTCTCTCTCCAACTATATATAAATTCATCTCCTGCCCTATTACTAGATGCACCAAAACATTTCCATTACAACCCAAAGGTTTCATTCATAAAAAATGGCTTCTAGAAGAATTCTAAAAGAGCTCAAAGACTTGCAAAGAGACCCTCCCGCTTCTTGCAGTGCTGGTCCTGTGGCTCAAGATATGTTCCATTGGCAAGCAACAATCATCGGTCCAAACGATAGTCCTTACTCTGGTGGTGTGTTTCAAGTTACTATTCACTTCCCTCCAGACTACCCTTTTAAACCTCCAAAGGTATACACTATTGCCAAACACCATTACAAACTGAGTAAATTAGATAAATCTTCACTGTTTTTTGTATAAAATTATGGATGGATTTCGTCCCTCGACTTCTTTTATCGCACGCATAGTCCATAATATTGAAACTTGTAACACCAATGATCCCTAAAACAAACCGGGGAGTTAAGCTTATAGGGGCCATAAGGACATTTTATGTAATTTACCCTTGTTATTTTGCTAATGATTTTTGATCATTCTTGTAGGTTGCCTTTAGGACCAAAGTGTTTCACCCAAATATAAACAACAATGGAAACATTTGTCTTGATATTCTCAAGGACCAGTGGAGTCCTGCCCTCACCATATCCAAGGTAATTTTTTTCTTTTTAATTTTAGTATGACATAATATCAATATCTTGTATCTATTGACTAATCCTAAAAGCTAATGTAATTTGGTTTGTGGTTGGTGTAGGTTTTGTTGTCCATATGTTCATTACTGACAGACCCAAACCCTGATGACCCATTGGTCCCTGAAATCGCACATATGTACAAGATAGACAAGGTCAAATATGAAGCCATGGCTCGGAATTGGACTCAAAAGTATGCCATGTATTGAAAAAACAACCAAGTGAATCTATATGTACGTTGTAACTAATAACAAATTCTTGTATCATCTTTGACGAGCCTCACAAAATGGAAAGAATTTATTAATAATTAGATAAAGAGGAATATGAAAGTAGTTTAATTAATTACATGCAGGTAATGGATTGTTATGCAAGTGAAGGTGGAGTCTGATTTGAATTTTGAATAAATGGTTCTGAAATTTTTCCAAGTTTTTATATCTTCTCGTTACTTTACTTGGTTGATTATTGTTTTCTCGTTTCTTTAGTACAAAAAAAATATTTATATGTACGATTATTGTCTAAACTCTAAAAATCAGGGGAGCTCTTGGCATCGGATCTTTAAATTTGAGCCTAACGCTCATGGTGCAAATTAGTTAAATCTATATATGGGGTAGATGGAGGGTTTGGTAATAACCAACCCATTCGAACCAAAACAAGCCCTTGGAAAAACATCATTAATCTCCAAGACTCTCTCGTACTACTAAATTTACTTGAAAAGAATTTAATTAACAAAAGGTAAGTGATATTTCTAATAGTAATATCATGTATTCGAGAACCCTTAACAAAAGGTAAGTGATATCTACACCATAAAAAATTACTTCTCTCTCATTATGTTGTACAAGTTTTAAAGTAGAATGTATAACTATGTCAAAACATAAGTTGTGGTGTGGAAAGTAATTTTTGTAGTGTTGATATACCTCTCTTAACAAAAGATTACCCACTCGTCTCAACTTAGTAAATATAGGAACCTTACTATAGATGTCCCATTTGCGATGGCAACATTCAGTCTGAAACCCATCTTTTACCACTTGCGAGATCGCCACTACTGTTTGGAAAGAGATATGTAAATTGTGGCATCTCCCTACTTTCTTGCCAACTACCGTTTCGGATATATTCAATCTCCCAACTTCTTTACGTTTTCATGGACCACCGAAAAAGGGCTCGATGCAGTCTTATTGATTTGGACTATATGGCAATTCCGAAACTCAATTATATTCGAGGCCAAGAAGCCTAGCCGGTTGGGCCTCATGGATCAAATTATGGCTAAATTGTTGAAATGGATTTGTATTAAGGAATAAACGGGTCAAACTTAAACGGCTTTGATATCCTAATTTATTTTGGAACTTTTGATCTACTTTAACATATCTTAAACTACATTTTAATCTTTTGCCTTAAAAACCGTTTTTCTTCAAATGTATTACTTATTTTAATATGGAGGTAGTATTACATATTGTATGGTAGGAGTTGGTTGTATAGGTTCTTTTCATTTGGTTCTTCATTGTAAATGTTAGTTTCTTGATGGCTTTCTTTTTCATTAATATAATTTGTCTTTTGAGGGTCTTCGGACGGGTGATGGTTTTGCCGAAGCTTGTTCCGTTATCTCTTTTTGCTGTTAAAAAAAAAAAGTAAATAACATCATCAAATATTTCAAAACCATGCATGATTAATTTCAGATCGAAGTTAATCTTGTGAATCATAAGCAACCAATTATAAGTAAACAAGTTTGTTTAATTCGAGTGTATCCTAAGGTCATGGAATAACACGTAATAAACATTCTCTCTTTACATATTTAAACAGATGCATTTATTATATTCTAGAAAAGTTTATTTTATATATTTATCTATTTTTTTAAATATAAAGAAAATAACCCACCACTCTTTTCATCTTGCACGAGAAACGTTATTTAATTTGTATCAGTAGTTTCACATTTAACTTGAATGTTATGCTATGGAATTGAAATTTTATCGTAAGTTGAAATTATCAGTACCGTTTTGAAAAGTAATGTCTCCATAATTATGTAAATTACTCAAGCATAAAAGTAAAAAATATTAACGTAAGAAGAAGGGCCTTCCAGCTAACACGTCAATAACAAGGGCGTTCCCGTTAACACGTTACACGCTAATGGCAGTAATTAGGACATCACTGTCTGCTTAATATTCTCAGTAGTTTGGGAATTCATTTCTACACCACAATTTTTACTTTTTATACCATATTGTACAAGTTTTACATTTTACTATACAAGTATATAAAGCAAGAGTTGTGATAGATGAAGTAAAAGTTATGGTATGAACATCACCCCCTATACTCTATACTAGGGTGGCAATCAGGTCGGGTTGGGTCATAAACGGGTTGAACTATTTGGGTTCGCGGGTTGAAAATCTCAACCCAACCCAACCTTTTTATCTAAACGGGTTGAGATCTTCAACCCAACCTATTTATTACACGGGTTGGGTCATAAACGGGTTGACCCAATAAAACATAATTTTATAAAAAAAAATAGATAAAAGACACACAATATTAAAGACTAAAATAACAAAATACGTCGATTAGTTGCAAAATACAAACAAAAGCTAACAACTACTAAAAGTTGTTCAAAATACAAAATGAAAGCTCAAAATAAGCAACCCGATCATCGTCTTCCATAACTCAACTTTAACTTCTAGAAAAATTAATATATGTGACTCATGTATGTGTATACTAGATTTTACATTATAATAATACATTATATTATGTATTTAAAATACATATATAAATAGTAATATATTATATTATATTATATATTTAAGATATATTTAATATTAAACGGGTTGACGGGTCGTAAATGGGTTTTAAATCTAAACCCAACCCGACTTGTTTGTATGGCGGGTTGTAAACGGGTTGACCCGTTTACGACCCACAGGTTGAAAGTTATAACCCAACCCGCTAATTTTGGGTTATAAACGGGTTGGGTCGACAGGTCGGGTTTGATTTTGCCAGTCCTACTCTATAGGTATAGGTATAGACATGGGCGGATCTACATTTGTTTGGTTGTCTTTGTTATTCTTGTTTGTTCTCTAGCTCCTTGTTTGTTTTTTAATCAATTGCTTGCCGTTCAATAAAAAACTAAAAATTACTCCCTATGTCTCATTTTTATTATATAGTATAATATTTTAGTTTATCCCACAAATATTGTCTTTCCTAAATTTCAACCAATCAAAAAACATTTAAGTGGAAAAGAGAAAATTTGATTGGTGACATTGTATAATTAATGTACTTTTCTTGAACTATGTTTTTTTGTAGTGGATAATAAATTTGGACGGAGGGAGTAATAATTTTCTGGAAAAAAAAAATGTCAGTACTAGTGTACTACCCTAAAAAAATGTTGGGCTATTCTTCACTTATATTTTCAAAAAAAAGTCCAAACTTTGAAAGCATCAAAATTATTTATATTATTAAGAAGCTCAAATATCAATTTAATTTAATAAACAAATTTCATTTGCCAACATAAAAGAAATTGTAGACCTCTCTTGTTTGATAGTGGAAACAAGAAACATTGTTCTTTTCAATTAGTTTTTTTTTTTAATTTGAGTTCCAACTCGCTTTGTGAATTAACTAATCAAAGGCGACTACCTACTTTGTGGGTGGCCTGGAGTCGGCACAGGTAAACCTCCGTCGCCACAAGAGGATATATTATTTTGCTCCTAATGGAATTTAACCTGGGACCTCTAAATATTTTCACTAATATAGAACAAACTCTTATCACTAGGACACAACCCTATGATTATTAAAACTAATATGATTTTGTTCGTCGCAATCACAATCGTTCGAAAAATGTTTTTCTGCCATAGAAATTATTAAGGATGGATTTGCTTACTAGAATAGGTGACACTTTTTTAATGAGACATTGATTTGTAACGTTATAAAGGAAATACTTACGAGGGAAATGTAGTTAGAGCACAAGGTGTGGAAGGTATGTTATAGACATGTTATAGTGTTTTTGGGGTTATAACTTGGCTATAACTTGGGGAGGAAAAAGTGGCTCCCTGGTGTTATAGTTAAAGTGGTGTTATAGGGGTCCCACATTTGTTATTTGGTGTATTGTGATTGGTTAAAGACCCCCACCCCCGCTGGTTTCCCTTTGGCGAATCGCCAAAGCCATGACGAAATCGAAATGGCGGGCCAATAACGAAGCAAGGGGTATGGTTTTTTGATGTTTGGCGGCGTTATAAGCAAATAACGAGGGGATAACTTCCCCCACACCCCATGCTCTTACTTATTCTCAGAAATCGTGTCAACGAAGACAACTTAAAAAAAATAGTGTACCTCACTTTCGTCTTCGGTTCTCCTTTTAATATAGATATAGATTTAGGCTCTGTATATTGATTTAATATCGATGAATAAATAGAATAAATATTTTTTCCAAAAATTTTATTTGAAGACGTGCATTTAATTAATTTCATTTTTCATTAGATGCGTGTCAATAGGTTTAGTATATAGTAGAAGAATATTTAAAAACGTGCGATTCTTCATAAAATTGAAAATTGAAATGTTAGCAAAAATCGATAGACACTTATATCTACTTTGATTTTGATTTTGATTAACATTCTGGTACCCTTTTTTCAAGATATTGAAAACCTAGTAATAGAATTCACCAAATTTTTTTGTCAAATTTTATCCTTAAAAACCTATATTTAGGTTTCATTATTTGGTAAAATTATCTTTGTAACATATGTTTGCTTATTTTGGGTTAACTAGTTGACAAAGCCATCCACAAATAGTGAGCAAAAACGTATGAAAGCAGTTGATAACCTTTGAAATGCCTTCTAAGAAGGTTCGATGTCGGCATGTTATTACCACACCAAAGACCTTATGGCGCGGGTGCCGGCATAGGTTACCGTTACCCGCACTATATCCGTGCCAATGGTCCGACACCATCATGACTATCAGGTCATAGGCAACACCTTACACCATTTACTTTCAACACTTCCTTTTAGGGCCTTCCATTCCATACTTTCATATACACTTTCATCCACAATATCTAACCCAAATTTCTTGAATGAAGTATTCAAATGCTTGTATTTCAATAATCGGCTTCTTCTACATCCACGTCATCATCATCTACTTCCGCTCAACCCGCACCATTTACTACACCGTTTACAAATCCATTTCAACAACCATTCGTCAAAGAACAATTATGGCTCCTTTAACTTTAACAAAATATATTCCAATTTACACCAAGAACCCTAACAATGTTCCAAAATATATTCCTGAACATCTCTCCTCACTTACACCCAGGGGTGGCAATTCAGGTCGGGTTCGGGTTGACGGGTTCGGGTTCACGGGGTGGTGGGTCAGAAATGTTCAACCTGAAACGACATGTTTATATAAACGGGTCAGACATCTCAACCCTAACCTATTTACCTTCAACCCGAACCTGGCCCATATAACCCGTTTAATTAAACGAGTTAAACAAGTTTCGAGTCGGGTTTCGTGTCGGGTCAGAAATTGCCACCCCTACTTACACCCCCTATAATTAACCCTTTTACAGTCTCCAAGTTTCACTTCTATTTTCAAAACTTAAATTTAGTAAATTACGTAGTATATGAACAGGGCCTTCAAAATTTGAAAAATCGACCGTGTGAGGTGTAAAAAATGGAAATTTTTATTAAAGAAAGTGATACATAAAGAAACGTATGGGGATGGAAACATGGATTCCCTGTCGTACAGGAGGGGTGCCCAAGTAACGTGGCATGAGACGGGGTGGGTAGGAGGAGATAGTTAAGGGGAAGAGGGCGTACAGTACTAAAGGACCCGTTTGACAATGTAACGGGTTAGAGCTCTCACTGGGTCGGGTCTATCGGATTTGAAGTAATAAAATCATAACCTGAAATTCGACGCGATAAGAAATCAGGTTGGTTGGGTTTCAGGTTTGTTCGGTTGACCTGATCGGGTTGGCCGAGTTGTATACCTAGGTTGAGATTTTTAGGTAAAAATGAAGAAAAAAAAACATCTAATGAATTGAAGTTTATAAGTTTGATTTAACACTTTTAATTGTTAATTGATTTTCGTTGAATGATTAATAATTATTAATGTGCTAATTCATTTATTTAATGGTAAAAATATATTGAATTTTATAGGAAAAACCCTTTAAACTTCAATTCGGTCAACCTGAAACTCAATAAAGGTAAACAATCTCAACTAGATACCCGAATCAATAAGGAATCGGGTTGGTCGGGTTAAAAAATCTAATATCAACATAAGACTCGAACACATTACACACTCGACATGATTAGCATAATCGGGTTCGGGTTTAGGTCGGGCCAAATTGACCCTTTGGGCACCCCTAACTTATATATATATATATATATATATATATATATATATATATATATATATATATATATATATATATATATATATATATATATATTACTAGATGATAACCCGTGATGAATCACGGGTGACGAGATCAAATTTCTCAGTAAATAGTATGTAATCAATCACACAAAGAAATGTATATAAAAACAATAAATTAAAAAGACACAGTGAATTACGTGGAAACCCAAATCGGGAAAAAACGACGGGCTGATGAAGCCAATAGTCAATCCACTATAATATTGCAATGTTTACAAAACTTGACTAAAACAAAACATACCGAAAGAACATAAATTATAATAAATTACCGACAAGCAACTATTTCTTCAAATTTTCTGTAGTACTTCATGGTTAATTATAGTGTTGATATCACATGAAGGAAAAGATGTAATCTGTTATGATTATATGATTTTTAAAATTATATATGTAACTTTTCAGCTCCTTTGATTAAAAAATCAAAACCACAATTGCCTTTATTTCATTTCTCTCATAACACAAGCCAGAGTTGACCAGCACGGATAATCTGCTAATTGTAATTTCGCTAGACCACTTCCAACGGCAGGGCTACTAACCTGAAATTAATAAACTTTCACATTTTCAAAACATTCGTCTATGTATGTTGACCTTTCGTCGTTCACTACGGAAGATGTTAATTAATTAGCTCAGGAAAGCTTCTCTTGCAATTGGAAAATCTGCAAAAACACAAAATATAACCATTTTTATGTTATTTCAGTCAGAATTTATATGCCACCAAATTCACAATTTGAAATTGTTAATTACCATAGCGAGAAACAACGGTGTTCTTCAAAGGTTCGTATCGTTTTAGGGGTTTCTGGGAAACAATTGATTTCAGCTAATTTTATAATCTTTGACTTCCTCAGGATCATTGAACACAATGCACTTATCATTATAGAATATAGTCATGGTTCTTGACTGATCTTGCCGCTTCTCTGCATGGTGGTATAAACTTTTTCAATTTGATCCTTCAAACAGCAATTTTCAATCAGAAACACAACCAAAATGCAAATAGGTGATATATTACTAACTTAATTTTGTAATAATAAGAAGCATTGTAATGATGACATGACAGATTGCTCGTAGTTGTTTTTGATTCGGAAATGTTTGATTTTATCATGCCAATTTAAATTTAGAAACTTTAATTAAAGAAATCAACTCAAGTGTTCGGTGACATTTTCATTTCATCAAAATTGCTATGTCTATAGAAAAATAAATTTTAGCAAACATGAAAAAAATTCATACGTTATTTATGCAAATAATAACAAAGGGTTATTTTAATCACATAATTTGTACAATCCTAATTTAGTGGTTGTGCTATAAGATACCTCTCAAGAAGTTGGGCTTTTTTTTATTAATTACAGTTGATAAGGAATGGTCAGCATTCTGGGCAATGATACCTGCAAGTAGAGGTGCACAAAGCCCGGGCCTAAAAAAGACCAGGCTTTTTTGGAGTAAAAAAGCCCGGGCCTAAAAAAGCCCGGGTCGGGCTTAGCCCGAGCTTTAAGAAGAAAACTAGGCCTGTTTAGGCCTGAATGGGCTTAGCGGGCTTAGCCCGGGCTTTTTCGGGCTTTTTTTTCTTTTTATTATATCTTTTATATAATAATATAATTAGAAAAATATACAAATAATCAAAATATTCTTTATAACTAATTAAATAAATCAACAAACTATTACTTTCGGGTATTTTCCTACCCTATCATCTATATGGCTATATCATTAAGGTAGAAAAGACAAGAGAAGCTCTAGATTTTTCGGGCATTTAGAAATAGCTCAGGCTTTATAACGTTAAAAATCCCGGGCTTTTTCAGGCTTTCGGGCTTTCAGGCTTTTTTTCGGGCTTTTTCGGGCTTCGGGCTTAGCCCGGTCCGGACCAGGCCCGGGCTTTAATGGGCTTTCGTGACTAAAGTCAGGCCCGTTTAGGATTTCGGGCTAAAAAAGGCTTCAGGACGGGCTTTTTCGGGCCGGGCTTTTTCGGGCTTTTTTTAGGCTCGGGCTAAAGCCCATATGTGCACCTCTACCTGCAAGTTGATATTTAATGCAATCATTCTTCAACTTTGCTAAATACACTATAAACCTGCACAAATGATTAAATGGTCAAAATCAAAATTAACAAAATTAAGAAGGAAAAGGATACTGCATCTTTCTGGGCATGACTCATTCTGACATAAACAAAAAATTATCAGCTTCATGACCCGTTTTGCCCGTTGTAACAAAAAAAATTATAATTGGAGATTAAAGATGCCCTTATGAGATCCTGCAATCTTCCAGTATAACATGATTTGCCCGTTGGGTTGTATCTATCTCCACAAACCTCAAATTTTGACTGAAAGGAAAGTCAATAAAATTAAATAATAACAAACCTATCATGTTGATCCCTTTGTACAAGTAAATGTAGTCAAATAATTAGCTTCTTCCGTAGTTGTTTTACCTCCACCAATAAAGCATTATTCTTGTATAAACTAAAAATCATGTTCAATACTGACGGGTGACTTAATATTTTTAAAAATATTACTTATAGCACCAGAATTATTTTATTTTGAATCGTCTTAACTTTTTGAATAAAATAGTTTAACAATAATCAGTTAAGAGTTGTAAATCCAGGTCAATGGCCATCAAAACCCCCAAATTCTATCAATACAGTTCAAATTTCCCTCAATTCATAACGAACCCTAACTCAAAACTGTATAGTCAAAAGCTTATACCATTAAAAGTCGATATTGACTGAAAACCATATCTTGATGTTTCCTCTATGGATCGTTTGTAAATCGAAGATCATGTAGAAAATATCATCAAATATGTCTGTAAATCGAAAAAGATTATCAAATATGTTAGTCAAAAACTTATACCAAAACTCAAAACTGTTTGTAAATCGAACATCAGGTAGAAAATATCATCAAATATGTTTGTAAATCGAAAAAGAAGAAATCAATTACCTGCGTGAATGAAGTGCGTTTGTAGAAGAACCGCCGTGTGTTTGCAGGGATAAAGAAGAATTGCGTTAATAATATTTATCGTACGAAGCCCCTATTATTTTGCAGGATTGGTTGTGTGGCCAAGTATTTAGGGGTATTGGGTTTAGCGTGATAACTGAATTTCAAACGGGTAAAGCTGATTAGGATTAGTCCAGTCAGCATAGCTGATGTGGACAACATGAGGTGGCAAGCATTTCAAAAAAACTCTCATTTAATATAGATATAGATTAAACAAGTTAAAATATAACAACTAATGTGCACATTATGGTTCGGAAATTTCTATAAGATTTCTTGACGACTAAATGCTAACTTGAGTCGATAGATGCTGTTTAGACTAATGTACTACTCTGAATCATCCAAAATGTTGATTTTGTGAAACCCCGCTAATTAACGGGCAAAAATACTTACAGTCTTAAAATATTAGCAAACGATTCCAAGTATTTATCCACCTACATACCCACAAATTCATCATTTTACAGAATTTCAATTTCATTTTTTACCAACCAAACAAAATATAAAATTAAATTTCAATTCTATTTCCCTAACTATACAGAATACAGAAATGAAATCTAATTTCTTATAGATTCCAATTCTATCTTATATTCTAATTCTATCATAAACACTTCAACGAACCAAACAACACCTTTAGGTTATAACCCTAACATGGTTGATTTTATTAAATCCAAAAACTATCTTTTTTGATTTTTATTAAATTCAAGTTAATTTAATCTCTTTCAAAAATTTCGACCAAAAACTAATTTAACCACTAACACTTTAGTTTGGAATTCAAATATATATAAAAACTTAAAATCGAAACATATGACTTAAACAAAATCGAAAACCTAATCCATAACCGAACACTTTCGTTTTATTTCGGTTTCCTGGTTTCTTTGATTTAACACCTTAAATATGAAAGATTCTCAAAATTCGATTGCTCAAAGTCAAATTCAAGAGGTTGATGAAAAATAAAATAAAAAATTCATACTGAATTTACTAAAAAAAAGTCAACTTTTATACACAATACATTTATATCTCTAACAAATTCGAACATGCAACTTATTGGTTGATTGGTTATCATTAAGTTAAATTGTTAAAACTTAAAAAACTATACTATGTTAATTTTGAGGTGATATTCGCTACTAGACCCAAAAAATTAACTGGTCTAGTATATAAATTCTTTAATTTTCAATCATTGGGGTTAAAAGGGTATATGCTACTTAAAATAATGGGGATGGAATTATAAAAATGGAATCGATAATATTTTCCGTGAAAAGCGGAGTTGGGCCGGTATGCGTGGCTCGGGATGAGATGGGGTGGGCTGGAAAAGAATTAAGAGGGAGAGGCGTACAATAACAGGACTAACTTGATAGTTTGTACTTTGTAGTGATTTTTAATTAGGTTCACTTATTTTGATCGCTGTGTTTGTAAATGAGTTAAATTGGGTACAGTTTTGACTAGTTACAAGATTGATTCTATGGTTTTAAGAGCAAAAATGACTAGACAACTTTGACAAGTTTATTTTAACTCAGTTTTTAGCCTAGAGTGGTGGTGGGTGCACCACCATTGTCATAATGGGCAAGATGATATCATGAAAATTTTGAAAGGTCGGCAAAGTCTTGGAGGGGAGTCAGATTCTTTAAGTGATGTTTTCTTTAAAATCAAATCGTAAACTAAATCCAATCAATTTTATTTTAAAGAAAGTTTAATCGTAAACTAAATCACTTTTTTTATAGTTGTAAATTTCGTATATAATTTTTATATTTTTAATCCATATTCATATTCAATTTTGTTATAATATTCAAGAAAATTCTTTAAAATGTTCATATATAGATGATGTAAACTAATATATCACTAGTTAGAATAAATTTGTAATTAAATAAATGGTAAGCATATCAATTTTAAACCGAAAAAAAAAACAGGAGGAAAATGAGTCAAAAGAAAAGAAACTCGTAATGAGAATAGAGCAAAAGAGAACGTTAAAATGGGAGAAAGGAAAAAAAAGAGATTTAATAAAATATATCCATATGGAAAGGACTCGAACTAAAAGTTATACGCTTTAAGATAAATGAGTTAACCAACAAGGTAATATACAAGTTGAATAATTTATCATCCATAGTATATTTTGATGAGCAAAAGCTAAAAATGAGTCAATTCATAAAAAAAAATTATAATAATTAGAAATTAGATTAATTTCTCAGCAGTTTCACACCTTTAGAGAATTCTTATTCAGTGGTTTTAATTTTTAAACCCTTATTTTATTTAGTTTAGAAAAATCAGTGTTCAAATTATTTCTCTTTTGAATTCTTAGTCTAATTTTTATTCTGTGTTTCAAGAACAAAAGGTTCTTGAGAGCAATCTTAATCAAATAACATGTAAGCCTTGCTTTGCTTTCCGGACACACCCTACCCTTAATACGGCCCCTAGCAATGGGGTACATTTTTGTTGTAGAGTTGGAACTCGAGATCTCCAATTATTTTTCACTAATAAAGACCAAACTTTTATAATTGTGACACCCAACCCTTTGTAGTTTAAAGCAATTCGGGAAATATAAAGGATAAGAAAAAACAAAAAACATGCTTTAGAAATTGATTATGAAATAGAATTAGAATTCTTTGAATTCGAAATTGTGTTATTTATGTTTTTACTTTATTCTGCAACAGTTGTAATTTTTGTTATTAACTGAAAAAATAAGTGAAAGAATTAATGTGTGTTATTTACATCAAAATACTGAATTGATTAAATGATCAAAATTAAAAATAATAATAAAGTGGGGATAATTTCATACACGTCGTTGCAAACTTCAAATATTACGTATATATGTTTGCAACATTTATTATTACGTATATATCCTTTCAAAACCTCAAAATTCTCGTATATATCCTTCTACCTAATTTTAATAATATTTAAATCTTTTAAAATTTTAAAAACATAAATCTTAATCTAAATTAATAGTAAAATAGCCTAATTTAGAAAAAACTTTTGACGAAAGAAATTGCCTAATTTAAAAAACATGAAATGCAATTATTGAATTTTGCAATAAAATACCTATGACAAAAGAAAAAACTTTGACTTTAAGTGTATTTAGGGCATTTTACCATTAATTTAGATTAGCATTTATGTTTTATTCAATTTTAAATGATTTAAATATTATTAAATTAGGTAAAAAGATATATGTGAGAATTTTGAGGTTTTGAAAGGATAGATACGTAATAATAAATTTTGCAAAGATAAATACGTAATATTAGAAGTTTGCAAGAACGTGTATGAAATTATCCCAATAAAGTGTATCAAACCTTTATACGTCCCACTTACACTTTATAGAACTAACCGTTAGGTTTATTTATTTTTTAACGACAATTCTTAATCTACTATTAAATATTACTTATGCTAATCATACTTGAATTTTCAACTACAAGGATGTGGACAAACACCTAACTATTATACTAAAGATCAAGGGTGTCTTTGAGGAGGTGCAGGAAGTGCAGCCACACAGAGTCTATGTGTTTACAGGGGCTCAATTTGTATATACATCTTAATTTTTTTTTTTAATTTGTATCTATATATATTCTTAAATTTTTAAGCCTACTTAATAATTTAATAAAAACAAACTAAAAATTCCAACTTTTTATGCATATCATATATTTATAGGGCTTATTTTTATCTACTCGCAAAGAGCCTTCAAATTTTCCCGCCTCTGCTAAAGAGTAAAGACCCTTTAGTCCTTAGATTTATCTAAATTGTTATGTGTGTAATGCTTAACATTCGTTCTTATTTTTACCGTCAGTCGGCATACTTTTATCTTAGTAAACCATTACTCTCTCTCTTCCATAAATAAACAAACACATATATACATATTGCCGTTTCTAAGGAAATCAACTTCTCTAATATTGTCATATTGACCTACTTTCAAAGCTTATAAAGTTTTGGGAGAAAAGTAACCAATACAAATCAATCAAATCAACACCCTTCTCTCATTTCTTTCTCACAGAGTCACACATATTACGACAAGAGTTAAAATAATTAAGAAATAAACTATTAAATATAAATAAACCAATTAACTGATTTAATTACCTAGACTAAGTTACATACTTCCTCCGTTTTTTAAATAATACGAGTACAATTTTATTTTTGCAGATTTTGAAAGAAAAAATTATAACAAATGTTACAATGATTAAAATAATTAGTTAGTTGTGTGAATCTCATTATCTTTCAATAGTGGTATTAATGATATCTAATACTCCCTCCGTCCCACAAAAAAGTTCCGATTTCCCTTTGCCACAAGATTTTAGGTGATAGTTAATGGTGGGGTCATTGGTATTATTTTGATTAAAATATAAGGTTGGTTTGGAGAGAGAAAGATAATTAGTGGATGTTATTGATGGAGTTTTTAATAATAATAATATTTTATTGTGTGGAGCCCACCACATGTGAGAAATGAGAACTTTTTTGTGGGACAAAAGCTTTAGGAGAAATGAGAACTTTTTTGTGGGACGGAGGGAGTATTAAAAGTAAGGATAAAATAATTATTTTACTAGATTAAAAAAGTTAATTAGTGATGTAAGCCCTAGCTACCACTTTTACTAATGAAGTAAATAATCATAGTATATCACTTATTTTGAAATTGCAAAAAATAAAAAAGTGTAGAAATTAGTTCTCAAATATTAATACAATTTTTTTTAATATAAATTGGGTAATATTAAAAAAAATTAATACTAAATTATGCGCGCTTTTTCTATCGTGGACCTACAATTTAAAATTTTATAATAGTCTTGGGTTACTATTTCTCTTTGGGAATTAATTTATGTATCATATAATCTTTTGATTTCTATAGTACGTGTAATATACAAGTATTAATAGTACACCTATGTAAAACAATGATTGTAGTATATAGATTAAAAAATATGGTGTAAAAATCACTATTTTTCTCTTTTAAAAGGCCGACCCTATCTACATACATACATACACATATTGGTGTGTATATATAGGGGATAGGAGGAGGCTGGGAATTGAACGACACATGCAGTTGAATTCAATGACAACGAGGAAAGGGTTGTGGTCACCTGAAGAGGATGAAAAGTTAATAAATTACATGCTGACTAGCGGACGAGGACGTTGCTGGAGTGACATTGCTCGTAACTCCGGTTTGCAAAGATGCGGTAAAAGCTGCCGTCTCCGGTGGATCAATTACTTGAGGCCTGACCTTAAACGTGGGCCCTTTTCTCTTCAAGAACAACAACTCGTCATTCACCTTCACTCCCTTCTTGGAAACAGGTACCATGTCTTGATCAAAAACTTCTACATCGATCTCTTGTAATTTTGATTTTCCTACACCTTTTAATTCAATCCAAAACTTTTGTATTTATATAAATATAACTTTAGTATATTTATATCCATTCTACCACGTACATGTTTAATCGATAATCAAGCAATATAACTTATAACGTACGTACGTTTGCATGTGTGTGTGAACAGTAAGTGTTAGATCCTATGTTGAATATCTGAAATTAATCTAAGGGGTCAATTTTTATGGTGTTTGGTGTTGTTCACTTGTTCATTATCTAAGGTTGTGATAGGTGAACAAAATTAGGGTTGATTTGGGAGGGTTAAAAAAAAATTGGATCTTTATAATACATATTTACACGAGATGAGAAGTTCTTGGTGTTTAAACATACCATATTTTAAGTGTAGTACAATTAAAATAAGTTCTAGTTATTATGAATGCCTTATTTCGTAGGTGGTCTCAAATTGCATCTCAATTGCCTGGTCGTACCGATAATGAAATAAAGAATTTCTGGAACTCGACATTAAAAAAGAGACTGAAAAGGTATACATCAAACTCATCCCCACTAAACACAAGTTATAGTTCTTCATCATCTTTCGAGCATAGCCGTATCACGGGTGGATTGATGTCCGTGCAAGATTCTAGCAACATCATGGCTTCGTATGCAACACAACCATCGTCATCATCGTTCTCGTCCTTGCAAACCATAAACATGAACCAAATGATGGAACCATGCAATCATCCTTCCCGAAACACGCTTGCAATGCATGCATCATGTGATGCTATTAATGGGATGATCAGTTACCATGGATCTTATGAGATCTTTCGTGGGAATTTGGAAGATGAGATCTTTAATAATATCCCACCATTAGATACCATGGCTAACAATAATCAAGATATGAAAATTGAAAATCTTATTGATGATAGAAATACAGTGATCATGACTAACTATAAGAACAACCTCATCATGAACCGATATTACAACAAGAACAACGAACAATTCGTAGCAGCAGGATTCGAGAACTGTTGGGAAAGAGGAGATGGATTAAAAGATATGGATTTTGATGAATTTATGAGAGAAGATTCCTCATTTCCCTTTAGTTGATTAAAAGTATATTCTCATTAATTTCCCTCATGTTTCATTTACTATTTTTGGAAAGGGGGCATATCCTGGTATCCGTATTTTGTATTAGTATAAATTGAAGATTATATATATAATAAAATGTCATGTAACATAGATGTAACGATGGCAATTGTGCATTTTTATTGTTTAGATACATCTAGTGTACACGTCACTTCATGTAATAAAAAACAAGACCTAATATTATCCCGCATGTTGCGGGGTGTCTCGAAATACGTCCATTCTTTATGAATAAATTAACCAATGAAGACCAAAATATAGAAGGTACCATCTGATCATAAATACTTGAAATAGAACAGGAGAAAATAAGGATTGAAATAGATGGGGTTACTCGCAAATAAAATTCACAAATACTTAATTTGATTTTCGAATTTTTAATTTACTTACAGAAATTCCAAGTGGTTTTCTGTATTCTACAGTATTGTTCTTTAACTTTTATTTTCTCGGGATTTTTGTCCGTGTAATTTTTTATTTTCCTTAATCTGTCATTTCGTCCAACTTAGTCAAATTTGGTGCATTAAATCAACTCACAAGTGCATTTTGTATATAGTACTGAAGAAGTAGGATTGGTAACCTAAGGCATAGCGAACACACTTGTCAAAGCCTTATTGGCTTTACGGTGTGGGAAAATCGCAAAAGGTGACATATAAACTGTTTTAAAGAAAATACACTCATTTAACTCTATTTTTACAAAATGTGCACATCGTACACGCCTTTTCAGGCGAGGACCTTGCCAAATCGCGTGGAGGGCCCATATATATAACTAGCTACATAACCCGTCCGATGGGCGGACATGCTTCGAAAGATTTGTAGGAAAATAACGAAATATTGATACTGTTTAATTAAATATAAGTTGAATAATATATATTAAATTATATATAAAAAATAAATGTAATTTGCTTATTATAGCCTGGTAATAAATTACTTTGCACTATTTAAATGATTAGTTAGGTTTTTGGGTTAAAATCCATTGATTGGCCAAAGAAAATAGATTAATGAGCATTCGTGAAAAGCCCATTTCGGATCTCTTACAGGTTTACTTATCCAATACTTAACCCAATTGTGAATATTAAACTCATCTGCCTTCCCTAATTTATCCTATGTAGTGCACGAATTCTCTTATTTCCACCTCTTCACTTTGTAACCATAATACAGAGAAATGTAAAAGTTCGGTGTCGATTAAAGATATGAAATGACTATTTGAAGCACAATTGTCGAATATAGCATTTTAGAGATGTGTTTATGTCTATTTACCTCGGATACGCAGTTGATCGTCGCAACTATTCGTAGAACGAAGGGCTAGATTCAGCAAAACAGAAAATGAAATAGGTAAATTAAATTGTATACGGGAATTTCTATAATGTAGATTTTACCTCTTCGTCATTTAGGACTGCATTATCAAAAAAAAAAAAAACTTATCTCCATGATAAGTTTAGAATCCTGGATTCAATGGGAAACATAGTTATCACCATATAATCAGTAGGTTTTAAAAACTACTCAAGCTTGATAACATATAGGTTTTAAAAACTGCTCAAGCTATAGCAGATAACAAATGAAACCTGCGAAAATTCAAAACAATTCAAATGCACAACAAACTTAACCGCAAAGAAATCGTTTTTTCCCCACGTCCGTGTTTAGCAGTATTTCATAATTTTTATCAAGCTTGAGTAGGCAGATAACTCACCCAATAACACTTATAAAACTAAATCCAGTTATTCTATCCTCCACGTAGTCAAAATTATGCTAGATAAAAATTATGTTTTCACATGTGCTCAATTGTATTTAGTTTGATGATGCAGAACTATCCCCTAATTACTGTTATTATTTAGATCATTATAACTAACATATTTTGAATATTTATGCAATTACTTAAATGTATAGGTTCACTTTGCACAGTTAATAACGATAACATGTAAGTAAAATTATTTTGACTACATCAAAAAAGTATTGCACAATTGAGAAAGTTGGTAAAAATGTCATAATACGGAAAATAAAAAACTTTAGCTAAAATAAGAAATTTTTAATTGTAAGCATGACCTTTTTCATGAATTGTGGAATTTTAGTTGTCAAAAAACAAAATTAAATACATCAATTATTATATTGTAAATACCAAATAGTTCAAGTTAAAACTTGAATGTCTACAATTAGAATTCATCTGCTTCGAATGTATAATTCCCCTATAATGTCTACAATTAAGATTGAGCATGTGTTTTGCTCGAAACCAAAATTGTAATTGAAAAAAAATTCCGAAAAAAAATATGGAATTGCATTGCATTACCTGGTATTCGTTGAGTAGCGTATGCTGCACAAAAGGACTGCTGCAAAACACTTTGTGTAAATCGTTTTGTAATAAATAAATTGAAACAACATAATGCATAAGCGTATTGTGTGGTAAAATTCAGAGAGACATATACCTTTTGCTGTTCAACAATCTGTCAGATTTGTGTATCGTTTCTGCCTTACTGGTTAACACAATGTATGATTTAAATAGGCTCAATTGTGTGGTAAATATCTCTGTCGAAATTATTTAGGTGATAAGATTTGAATTCGAAATTCAAATTAAAATTCAATATTAAGGCTTAGATGGTAAGCATTCAACTCATTCCGAAAATATTGTATAAATTCAAAATATACAATATATTGCTGGCATTATTTATTCAACTAATTCCGAAAATATTGTAGAATTTCAAATTAAAATTCAATTGTGTTAAGAATATTGCATGTATTTGAAAGGGTTGCCATATATTGCTGGCATTATTTATGGAACAAAATAATGTTGCATTATTTTCGTTGAAAATGTTAAGACTAATTCTGTAATTAAATGCAGGCATAGGAAGATTGTGAGGAAAATCGTTGGTCAATGTGTGAATTACACGTGGCATAAACAACCAATCAGAGAGCTGCAAACGGGTGAGTTGTCAAACTAAAATCATATGTAGGTGCATATATAGGAGAAGACTAGCTACATAACCCGTCCGATGGGCGAGTATGCTTCAAATTTTAGGATGTAGAATAATACCAAGAAAAGATTAATAATTTTAAAAATAACATAATAATTTTGTAGCTGTAATGATGAATTGGTAGAAAAATCGATACATGAAGAAATGTTACATAAAAATCTACAAACGAAATAAGACTTCTTTATAAACTACATTTGATGTCGAATTAGTGTAATTCCCATCATTATCACAATAAATGACCTTCAATCGCTTCTTGTTCTTAACTCGTGATACGGCCACATAAAGCTGGCCATGCGAGAATACCGGTTTTTGCAGAAACAACCCAACCTGAGACAACGTCTGGCCTTGACTTTTGTTAATGGTCATAGCAAACCATACCTGAACAGGAAATTGCCTCCGATTCAATTCGAATGGCATCTTGTTGTCGGAAGGGCTAATAACCATTCGAGGGATAGCGCAAATTGTACCCACCTTGCAGCCAGATATGATTTTACCCTCGATTATATTCACCCCCATTCGTAATATCTGAAGTCTTGTTCCGTTGCACAATCCAGCTTTCTGATCAATATTCCTCATACACATTACCGGAGCCCCAATCTTTAACTTCAATATATGCTGCGGGACACCTGACATTTTTATGCTGTTCAAGAAGTCAGTGGTGTAAAGATCAAGGTTAAACATAGTATCATCTTCGTCTGCAGCGGAAACCGAGTCCGATGACTCGTACTCCTTTTCTTCTCCAGGAATTAATGACAGCATACGTTCGTTTATGAGGTCAACCATTTCATGCGTGGGAGCAAGAATGGCTCTATCTTGGAAAAAGTTGGACTGCCATAGATTATCTTGCAAATGAGGGTATGTTTCTGCAATAATAGCCCCAACGTTATCATCAGATGCTGGAATCAGCATGTTATCCGGGAACTCTATTAACGACTCGCCATCATTTTCACCACCTGTGTTTAGATAATATCAAAAATATTCATGTAAGTAAAAAATATAATGGAACGGTTTATAAAAATTTATAATTAGTTTAAATACATACCTACAGTGCCGTTACCAATATCGAGTATCCAATCTGCAAACTCCTTTATTTCTTGTTTCTCAACCTCAGATGCTCCCAAACCAAGCCTCATGTTTAGTGTTAATTTCAAGACAGTGCAGTGGTCCCAAAGATATGACGCATTGATAGTCGCATGAACCACGTCTTGCCTACAGCCGTTTGGAATAACAGGAAGAATTTGCCGAAAATCACCACCAAACAAAACAACTTTTCCACCATATACATATTTTGACGGTGTCGAAGGGTCATCCCTACATATGTCTCTCAGGGTTCTATCAAACGCCTCGAAACAATATCTGTTAATCATTGGTGCCTCGTCCCAGATAATTAGTTTGGCTTTTCATATCAACTCAGCAAGGTCACCGTCAGCTGATATGTGGCACAACGAATCTTCCACCACGTTAATAGGAATTGCAAACCTGAAGAGAGTACAATATTAGCAATTTATAAGACAAGTATTAAAGTACGTAAAGGTATTTTGTTCGAGTATAATAAGGACGCGCAAACCTGGAATGAGCCGTCCTACCACCGTCCAACAAAAGGGCCGCAATACCACTTGATGCAACATTCAATACTATAGACCCTTGGGAACGTAATGCAGAAGACATAGTTTTGTATAGGTAAGTCTTCCCAGTACCGCCGTAACCATATACGAAGAACATTCCTCCCTTTTGATTATTAACTGCGTCCATGACTGTTCTGTAGATACGTTTCTGCTCCGATGTAAGGCTGGCATAAAGAGTTTGATGCTGCTCGCGAAGTTCGTCTCTGTTGTACGATTCCTCATCATGTATTAATCGGTTGTAATTTTCCATCGTGTATTGTTCATCCGGATATGGCATGTTTGAAAAAGACTTCAAACTCTTGTTATTACACAACAGCATGTGTTCAATATACGTAAGACATATATTCATCATCTGTGTGTCAGAAAGTTGTAGATCTGCATTAATAAACGATAAGATTATCAAACAATATAAATAAAGTATGAAAAAATAGTAGTGATTAAACTGATATAGAACGCGTGTTTCAGTATTACCTGGATCGTTACGCTTTCTTCGTTCAACGGTTAACACATCCTCTGCCAAAACATGCCAAGTTTTTTCCCATACAAACTCGGGACGAGACATACTATCAGTCATGAGTAGCATGACAAAGAAAGAACGCAGATAATCACCCATTCCCCAAAAACTTGCTTCCAACAACCCATCAATGTACTCCTTTTCGTCCTGTAGGAGCCCACGGGCAAAACACGCATCTCTATATGACGGATAAATAACACCGCGCCATTCCATCAGATCATCCCAGCTTCTCGGACCTTGAACTTTGTTTAGTAATACACGTAAATAATAAAGTTCACCCCATAACGGCGGGACATGATGTATACAGCCTAGTGTGTTTCCTCTTTGTCTTTTGTTCCAAATGCGTTGATGCTGATTCCAAACGTAAAACTGGGGGATCTCAACATACAGGAGTTTACGGGCGTCTAGATCTCTCTCGTTTAGTTCCATCCACGCTATAAACTTTGTTTCGTTCACAGATGACTTATCTAACGCGTAATCAATACTCTCCCTCGCATCAAAGATTACAGGTTGTTCATTCTCTAAATGGAAAGGCAACCGTTCTACTGCAGGCGTCCTTTTATGAATATCAAACTGAAATATACGCCAGGTTGCCTCACACGCTGAAAGATACCTACAATCATAATAATCTTTAATTTCGTCGATCTCTTCGAACTCCACAGCAACAGTAACCCTGTTTGATCCTTTGTTGACATACTTAAAAAGATATTTTATCGAACCGACTTGGTTGCACCATTCTACGTTTATATGAGACTGGTACTTCCTCAGCAAACCTGGATTGTAGGGCACGACATAACCATTATGCAAATCTATTCCACTTTTCCGTACAGTATTTCCGTCGTTTCTCCTCCTATAGATTGCGTATCCATTGTCATCGATGATAGTTGACTCGTTGAACTGTTTTGGGAATTTTTTCGTACATTTGAAATTGACAGTGCAAGGGCATCTTGGGTTTTCAGCACCACACGGGCCATGCATCATCTGATCGATGACTATCTGGTACAATTCCGGATCCTGTTCTTTGTCGGGTATCTCTGCTGATATAAATTCATCTATTTTTGACGCAGCAGTTATCTTGTCTCGTGCCTCGAGCCACAATAAAATGTGGCAATGTGGAAGACCCCTCTTTTGGAACTCAATGGTGTAAACAATTGTGAATTAGGAAAAATATAAATAAATTAAATCATATATATTTATGTTTATACGTTTAAATATAAACTGAAAGTATATGTGTTGAATTTTTACCTCCTTTTACGTGGCCAAAAGTATGATTTTCCTTGAAGTCTTTTAGGAGGCAGTCTAGCTTGATTTTTAACACTCTAGATATAATATCCGGACGATCTTCAGATTTCAAACCTTTCTTGGCCATTTCACGGGCAATCTCAGGCCAATTAGGGTTACACGTGAAGGTTATGAATAAATCAGGATAACCATAAAACTTACATATCGTCATGGCGTCTAAATAATTCTGCATCATATACCTCGGACTTCCGGTAAATGACGACGGTAGCACGTACTTCTTACCCCGTAATACATTACCATTATCTTGACTTTGCGCGGATATGGTAGCCAATCTTGCATACGTCTCAGTTCTTAAATCTTTTTGTTGCGTTTTAATGTATCTCATCCTCTCAGCCTCAACCATTGTCAATCCGTCGGTACAAAATTGCTGTAACAATCGCCTACCACTGAGTATCATGGAGAACTGATTTCTCCTGTCTTGCAATCTGTAAGCGAACCACTCCCTCATTGACACTCGCGTGCCTTTATTTTTTTCATTAAAATCAGTTACCCCTTGGTGGTAGACATCAGTACGGTACCCATATTCTGCATAAGGGAAAAACAAAGGGTAATGCAATGCTAGGTAGAGTACGTGCAGCTCGCTGATTTTTTTAGTTTTCCGTTTTGTCTGTGGACGACAATATCCCTAGGATTTGCTGTATCTTCGAAATCACCAACAATCAAAGCTGCTACTTCGGAAGAAGTTGGTAGATTGTAGTTCCTACCATCTCGTGACCTGCTGCCAATAAGTCTGAGCTTAATATTACTGTCATTTGAAGACCTTATCGATCGGGCGGCCATCCAAAACTTCTCAACCAACGGATTGATTGAATCAAGCATGTCTCGTATCTGGGTCGTAAGCTCAACATCTATCTCATTAGTAGATGTTGATGTGCATCTGCGGTTGCTGTAACGGAAAACATTAATAATTAGATTGTTACGACATCGTTAAGTAATTAGATGAAAAAATGAAACGACATCGTTAACTAATTAGATTGTTACCTAACTGTTGGAATATGCTTCACGCGTATAACATATAGTTATATGGCTAGTTGTTTGTGAGCCTAAAGGGTCACACACTTAAACACTAAACACCATTATATAATTAGTGTAATTAGTGTAATTACATTAATTATTAATATATAAGCTATAAGCTTGTGTATAATAAGTTTAATATTAATTGTTAATATTGAAACTTTATTGTGAGCAAAATGGAAGAAACAAATGACTAGGGACTAAAGTGCAAATGGAACAATGGTTTATGGAAATCATTGATGGGTCTTTATGGCACCATTAAGAGTGTTGAATGGCTCCATAAACTCACCCTTGACCACCCATTTGGACGTCCCCTCTCTCTAACACTTGTAGGTGTTTTTGTTTTCTTTTGCTCTCAAGAATCAAGGACTAGCATCCTCCTTTGGTGTTCTTGATTGTGTTGTGTGGACTTTCTTTTAGAGGTATTCTAATTGAATACTTGGTTTCAATCCATCACCAACTCCATCCGAATACACAACAATCAAAGGCAACTAGGGTATGAATTCTTATACCATTCTCTTTGATTTTCTTATAGTTTAATTGTATGATTGATATCAAGATCCGTTCATGGTGATAAATACTTTCCGCTGCGTTTTGTTAATTGTTTTAACCGAAAATCACCATTAGTGGTATCACGAGTCATTATATTAATCATATAACTAGCTAGATTTTGTGAAAAGTGGCAAAAATCAAACGATTTTGGTGTTTTTAACAAACCGATCGGACGAAACTTAAACCCTACGGGTTTTTATTTTAATTTTCGGTTTTGTATAATTATGAGGGTTAAAATAACGTATTTTTGGAACCCTATTGTCACTTGTTACAAAATCAAAATCAAAAAATTAATCTAGTTTATTGAATTTTTTGATTATTTGGCTTGGAATTACTTGTTTAATTATGTTTTTTGATATGGCAAAACATGTATTTTTGCCATATCCCAAGCCAAAGCCTTGTCAATTATTGCTTGTTTGTGCAAACCGATGAAAGCCTAGACCATTTGTGAATGAAAGTGGTTGATGTTTGGTTGTTTGGTTGTTTGGGAAAAGCCTTGTTTTTTTGGCTTAATTGTTGTAATTTGTTTCATTTCTTTTTCTTTTATTTTTGGTGCCATTTTTGGGGCAATTTGTAATGTAAAAGTAATAGAATAGATTGTATTTATTTTATCTTTTTATTGTAAATTGTTGATAAAAAATATTGAAGACTAATGAAGAAAACAACAAATTTCCGTCACAAAAGCGAGGGCTGTACGAAAACAGGTTTTCCAGACGCATACGGACTCTTTTTTGGGCGATTCAAAAGCCTAAAATGCTTGCAAAGTCGTGGGCTACAACTTTCCAGAAGGCCGGGAAGACCAACGAAGACTCCTTCAGTGACTTTTCGGGCTTCAAAGTCTGCTGGAATTTTCTGGCAGATTACACTTTTCCACAATTTTGGGTTCTACTTGCTCAAGAATGTCTTGGAGCAAGTGGGAGCCCATTGGGTTTATGTAGGCCCGTTTGGGTTCATGTTGGCCCGTCCCCTAGTTTGACCCTTCGGTCCGTCGTGATGACTCACATGACCGAACCTAGGATTTCATCGGTTGAGGTTTGCACAAAATTTGTTGCATGTTTTATTTATGTTTGTGGTTGTTTTCTTTTCCTATTAGATACAAGTAAATAAAACAATTAAAAATGGTTTTTTGACACAAACATTAAAACATCCAAACATTTAATCATCGATAATTACTAGTTAATCATTGATGATTAAACCTTTAATCTAAAATTGTTTTGAGATTAAACTAAGTTTAAATATGATTTGAAACTTAAAATAATAGTTAATCATTGATGATTAAACCTTTAATCTAAAATTGTTTTGAGATTAAACTAAGTTTAAATACGATTTGAAACTTAAACCTTAATAATCGTTAAATGTTTTTACCGTTTATTAAACGACTTATGAAGTGATATGAATGAAGTACATGATTCATTCATATCTTAATAAAATTTTATTAATTAAAATTTAACATACCTAAAATTTAAGTCACGCCGTCCAATCGGTTGTAAATCACTTGCTTCTATTTTTGAATTCACGTGAGACGTGGTTTGAATCTAGATCCGAGGTCATTATTCTCTACGCGTGAGACCTAGAGCTATTTTGACATGATTTCACATTGGATGACTTAATCGAGTTAACGGTGAGACCTTGACTCGAGGCGACGATGCGACAAACATGCCACTTGACCCTAGATGCTTGTTCACTAGGTGCCATGAAGTCCCATACCTCTAAGAGTTGCACTTGTAATGCAATTGTTGATCGTCACCTACCTATTGGATCTATCACCTCTAGCAGATCAACTGATGCGGTGATAGAAGCTCAATGGGATCTTAGCTTTTAATTAAAATTAATTGGGTAGTTAATTGATTAAAAGAAATTATTATTGAAAATACTATTTTTTGAACTTTGGTTGTTATACAGATAACAACAACATCAAAACCTAAGTATCTCCACTCAAAAATCAGTTCTTGAAAACTGAAACTGACTAATATCAACTTTATCTTCTGATATCGAATTCTAAGGATTGTCCTTAGAGATGAGAAAGTTGATACACCTATAAGAGGCCTTACCTGAGGCACCTCCTGTCAGTGATTCTGCTGCTGTTCGTCAAGCCTTTACCGAAACGTTTAACGAACACCAAGAAGTTGCTACTCATATGCTTGTGAGCATGAACCCCGAGATTCGAAAGTACTTCGAGGAACTCACAGCATATGACATGATAAGCGAGTTGAAAATGATATTTCAACAAAAGGCAGAACTTGAACTATTCAAAACAGTTAAAGCATTCCATGCTTGCAATCAGGAGGACGGCCAATCAGTTAGCACTTACATCTTGAATATGCAATGCTATCTTGATCCAATGGAACGTCTTGGTTACCCCTTACCACAAGTTCTTGGAATGAGCTTGATTCTTACCTCACTATCCAAGGACTATGACCAGTTTGAAAAGTGTTTTAAAAGTACAAGCATGGGGAAGACAATCGTTGAACATGCTATGGTAAAACTGGTTGAGCAAGGGTTACCCAATACTTTTCTTGCAATCAGGGAAGGTAAACCGCAAGCACAAGGCAAGAGTCTAGGTAAGGGTAAGCTAGTTTACTTTTCCAAACCTACGATTCCCCCACCTGCTAAAAAGGAGCACCCTGCAAAGGATATTTCTTGCCATCATTACGATGAAACTGGCCATTGAAGGAGGAATTTTCCTGCCTACGTGGCAGAGTTGATGAAGGACAAATGTGTTCTAGTTAGCACATTAGGTATCTTCATTATAGAACTCTATACTTTTCGTGATAAATCTTGAGTGTATGACACTAGTTGTGGAACTCACATTTGCACAAATGTGCAAGATTGAATGTGAAGTAGAAAGCTAAATGAATGGAAGCTGTGATCTTATCCTTCCTAATGCGTTAATTATTGTTTTGAACAATTGTCAATTATGCATTGTTTAGCTTTATCGTTTGTTGAATAATGGATTATGATATTTTGTTTTATGAAAAATAACATTTTTTTATAACTATTCATTGTAATAGTATGTTTGAAATTAATATGCATGATCCTAATTCAAACGATAGTTCTATATACAAATGTAGCACTCAAGAATCCAAATTGGTTTGGATTCTACTTACCTAGATCATCGTCATCTTTTCCACATAAACAAGAAACGCATTTTGATACTAAAACTCGACGGGCTTCTTTACAAATGATTATGAATCATTTAAAATGCCTCTCTTGTATATTATGGAAAGATAACAAGAAAGCTTTTCTCCCAAGTTGGCGAAAGAGCTACAAATCTACTTGGACTCATACATACTGATGTATGTGGCCCTTTTAGAACTAAGACTAGGGAAGGTGCCACCTACTTTCACTGATGATATCATTCGATGTGGTTATGTTTACTTGATTAAACATCAACATGGAAGCTTTAATGATATCAGTCGCTATGGTTATGTTTACTTGATTAGACATAAACATGAAATCTTTGAAACGTTCAAAGCTTTCTAAAGTAAAAGTAGAAAATCAACTTAGCAAGACAACAAAGGCTTTCAGTCCTGATTAAGGATGAAAGTACATGAGTCAAGAGTTTCCGGATCATCCCTCACATCGTGAGATTGTCTCACAATTCACTCTTTCATACACTCCACAAGATAATGGTGCGTCTGGAAGGAGATATCGGACCCTGTATGACATGGTGCGATCTATGATGAGTCCTACTACTCTTACACTATCCTTTTGAGGGGCATGCACTGAAGTCTGCTGCTCGAATACTTGATATGGTTCTGACCAAAAGGTTAAAAAGACACCATATGAGATATGGCGTGGGAAAGTCCCTAATTTGTCTTACTTGAGGATCTGGGGTTGTGAGGATCTCGTGGAACGAGACATGCCGAACAAACTTGAGCCCATATCTATCAAGTATATCTTCGATTACTATTTTACTTCCCAATTGAGAACAAATGGTTGTTACTCGGTATGCTGAGTTTCTTGAGAACAGTCTCATTTCACAAAGCAAGTGGGAGCACTATAGACTTTGACAAGATTCAAAGTGAAGATACACAACCTTCTGGTAACACTAGCAAATATCATTCTGAGGCTGGACATATAGATGTTGGACCACAGGATGATGTTGTTCCCATTCATAGATCCGCAAGGACACTTCATGCACCTGAACGATATAGATTTATGTCGATGCTGAGGAGCAAGTTTCGAGGATCATTATGAACCCCCTAACTATCAAGTTGCATTATCGAATTTTGAATTCGAAAAATGACTTGAAGCTATGAATGCGAAAATAAAATCCATGAGAGACAATCAAGTTTTGAACTTAGTTGATCTTTCTCAAAACAGTAAGACTGTTGACATGGATGAAAATATACACACCTATAAATCTCTCATAGTAGCAAAAGGTTACACTCAATCCTACTGGATTGACAATGATGAAACCTTCTCGCCTGTTACTAAAGACATTAGGATTCTTATAGCCAAAGTAGTGTACTATGACTATGAAATTTGGTTGATGATGAAATCAAAACGTTTGTTTCACCTAAAACCCAAACTGAGTATGTGTATATATGAAAGCTAGTGGGAGCGTTGTCGTTTCTCAAGTCATACATGTTGATGACATGTCACTCATGTGAAACAATATACCATGCTACAAGATGAAAATCCTGGCTTGGAAAATGTTTCGACATGATGGATTGTAGGGACACGACATACATACTTGAAGTAAGGATCTATAATGATAGATCAAAGCGGTTAATTGGTTTAAGTCAAAGTGCTTACATTGACAAAATTCTAAATGGTTTAGAGTGGTACTCCCAAACGAGGAAGTCCTCGTATGCCACACAATGTAAACTTGAGTGAAACTCAAGGACCTTCCACACCTGATGTGGTGAAGCGGATGAATGTAATCCCCTATGAATCGGCTATTACATTCATCATGTACGCTGTAAGAAGTACTAGGCCAAATGTAACGTCCTTAGGGGACCTTACTAGAAAATACCAACAGAATTCATGAGAGAGTCACTGGATTGCTGTTAAGAACACATTGAAGTATTTTAAAGTACTGGATATATGTTTCTTGGTCATGGTGGAGATACTGAACTGAAACTAAGTATACTTGCTATACTTATGTTGGTTTTGAAATAGGGCGTGATGACGCTAGATCCTATTTACGAAGGTTCACTACATTCGAATGATTTATCGAGATATGTGAAATTCGTACACTTAAAGTTCAAACAGATAACTAACTAGCTGACGCTTTATCGAACTCAATGTCTTGTACCAAACATCTTGAATATGAATGGAACATTGGACTTCGACAAGCTAGTAGTTTCATGTAAATCTGTTTTAGTATTTGGATAATGGAACTGTGAGCAGTTTATATTGGAATAAATTGATATATTTGATATGATCGTTTTTATATGAATATCTACTGTGTTCTATATTTGCATGTTTATATCCTTGAATATTTACTGTGTTTTATATTCTAAATTGTCCATTGTCATATTGATAATATGGGAATATTATTAAGACAAATCTGAGGGCATTGATGACATTATCTTAGTATGACTAAGGA
The DNA here is from genome assembly GCA_963853835.1 of Calendula officinalis. Taxonomy (NCBI): domain Eukaryota; kingdom Viridiplantae; phylum Streptophyta; class Magnoliopsida; order Asterales; family Asteraceae; genus Calendula; species Calendula officinalis. The sequence continues at coordinate 14,024,737 of OY970827.1, forward strand.
TGATGAAATCAAACTCACATGTCGCTCATAACGATGCACGATTGGACTGACCCAAACTATGAGAAATCACTTCTTGGATTTATGTCACAAGTGAATCTCACAAAGGCTTTGTCACTTATCCTCTGACTTGAGATGCAAGTTGGTTTGTGTATGTAGAGGGGCAAACTTTGATGTGGTTAAACGCTGACCTGAATAAGGCTGCTATAACAACCATTATCGGGTTTATCATTAAGCATATGACAGACACGTGCAGTCAATATAGAATTTGTTCCTCCACGTATGTGGATTAGATACTACTGGGCCCCTCGATGATTTTGAATAGATGTATGTGTGGCCACACCCAAAAGGTAATCAAGATGAATCTTGATTGGTTTTGGTAATCTATTTCATTATATAGATCGAGAAACAGAATCGTTGAAGTTTTAGATTGACATTGATCCTTGTCTAAAATTCAACATAGTATCAGTAACAAAAGGATAACTGCTTGAAAAACTTTGAACAAAGATTTTATGAAACTCCTCATATACTCCTAGGGGCATCGGCGGGTTGCTAGACTCTAACCTTTGCTTGTATAACTACTTGATGTTATCACGTGCGCAAGTGGGAGCTGTTGGAATATGCTTCACGCGTATAACATATAGTTATATGGCTAGTTGTTTGTGAGCCTAAAGGGTCACACACTTAAACACTAAACACCATTATATAATTAGTGTAATTAGTGTAATTACATTAATTATTAATATATAAGCTATAAGCTTGTGTATAATAAGTTTAATATTAATTGTTAATATTGAAACTTTATTGTGAGCAAAATGGAAGAAACAAATGACTAGGGACTAAAGTGCAAATGGAACAATGGTTTATGGAAATCATTGATGGGTCTTTATGGCACCATTAAGAGTGTTGAATGGCTCCATAAACTCACCCTTGACCACCCATTTGGACGTCCCCTCTCTCTAACACTTGTAGGTGTTTTTGTTTTCTTTTGCTCTCAAGAATCAAGGACTAGCATCCTCCTTTGGTGTTCTTGATTGTGTTGTGTGGACTTTCTTTTAGAGGTATTCTAATTGAATACTTGGTTTCAATCCATCACCAACTCCATCCGAATACACAACAATCAAAGGCAACTAGGGTATGAATTCTTATACCATTCTCTTTGATTTTCTTATAGTTTAATTGTATGATTGATATCAAGATCCGTTCATGGTGATAAATACTTTCCGCTGCGTTTTGTTAATTGTTTTAACCGAAAATCACCATTACTAACAGCTTGTATCCGGTTTTGAATCTCGTTTTTCGTGTCATATATATAAAGCTGACAGAATTTAGGTCGGTTCCCTGGTTCGGGCATCAAATCTCCCAATCTATGTGGATTTTCCCCATTTATCCTGAAGCAGTATGGGCCACGTCCATTGTTAACGGACTCGTCTTGCTTCCCACCCATGGAAGTGAAAGCGAACATCATGTTATATCGCCGTATGTTGGTCAAAGAAGAAGCGCTCTTCGGGTGTTGTTTGGTAATAAGGTCTTTCAATAATTTTGGTGGTTCGATCATGTCAACAGGCAGCTTAACCTTACCCCTCATACAACAAATTGAGTATGAGTGGGGGTTTGTAGGGGAACGTCCGCGGTCCTTCTCATCTTTCCAAACCATAGCGCCACAAGACGCGCATTCGAAATCAGGATCTCCATGGTCAAGGTATTCTATAAAATCAAAGAATTTCATGTGTAAAAATATAGTTATGAAAAACAAAAAAACTATAAATACTGCGAAAAATGAATTTTTAAATTATATTATTTTTTTACCGTTTGAAATTCCAACAAATGCATGTGTTGGTAGCTCGGATTCATTTTCCTGTTCAGGCGTGGTAAAGTTCAAACCACGTGAGATTCTCGGACGCAAAGTTTTCCCATTTTTGTTAATCTTTTTTGCCTTTGCATTAGAAGAATCTCCTATTAGACAACATGAGAGGCAAACAATTATTCAAAGAAAATATTTAATAACATACATGACTAATCAATTTGCTATAACTGTTATTGATCGTTAAAATAACATACCTTTTTCACTTAAATTAAAATTTATGGGTGTATTGATGTTGAACCTTGAAGTCTTGTTGGTTAACACTGCACTGACTGATTAAAATAGAAGGTGAAATTAAATATTACTTGAAAATTTATAAATGATTTAAAAATAATTTATATTTTCTACAAATACCGTTTGTCTTTATTAAGGAATTGGTTGAAGTAACGGGGTCAGAAAAAGTTTCTGTTGTAGTTGTATGAGTTCCAAACTGTACGAATGGTGTTTTGGTTGTTGGTGGTGTTGCGAATAGTCCATTTATTGAAGGGGTTATTCAATAAAAGCTATTTAACGGTGGACCTAATTCAAGTCATTAACAACAAATAATTATGCATGAGATGAAAAGCGAATATATTGTTTATATGAAAATTAAATTGATCATATGATAATTTTGATATTCAATATACTTACCTGATAATTGACTAATACGTGGTGCTATCATAGACATTGGTGATATAAAGGATGGACCTACGCAACATTACAAATACTTATAATTAGTTGCAAATATATATTAAAAAATATTTAATATTTTAATACTTAATTTAATAAGCTATGAGGTTAGAAACTTATAAACATAATAGATAATTTTTTGAATAGTCCATAAAATTGATACATTTTGATTCGCTGTAGCTGGGGGGTATTGAATCTTTTGTCGGCCTTCCACGACGCCGTTTTGTAATGTCACCTAGCAAATATGTAAAATGTAAAAACGTTTTTAAATATGAAATGTACACATATTTATTTGATTGATCTTGAAAAAAAAAACAAAATTTAATCAAAGGTTATTAAAGAAAAAAAAACATGACGTACTTTCATTTAGCGGCATAAGTGGTCTTCTTCCGATAGGTCTTCCAGGTTTCCTAACCACGTTTGGGATCTCATGTGGAAAATCTTATAGTACAAAATAAAAAAAAAAATTGGTTAAATTGTATAATAAATTATTTAATCAATCTAATATATAAGTAACTTGAGTAAGATAATAATAATAATTAAATATTGGTGATGACTTTTCAAGCCAATATTTATAGACATTATCTAATTGCGTGTTAGATGAAGAGCAATTACCATGTAAATGAGCATCTACTACGATGCGTTTAATGTTTTCTGGCTGATTCTCATTGTTTCCTATCGTGGTTTTCCTTTTTCCTCCTTTTTTTACTATTTTATCTACCATTTCTTGATCAGTGGTGGGATTAGACATCTCAATATAAATTATCCGTAGAAAATATCTGTAAAATAATTAAAGTAAAATTAGAAGGTACCAAATGTGCATTACAAAATATTAAAATAACATAAATAATGATGGTCGATAGTTTTGTTTGACTTTAGTGGATAATTTTGGGAATAAAAAGATCAAATATAATAAAAACTAATTTGACAGCCCATTCGAAGTAATAAATCTGGCCAGCCCAAAACTAAAATTTCATGGGCTCCATGTACAGCCCGTTAAACTAATTCAGAACCAAATTGCAAACCACATGGGGTCGATGCCTATCGGTGTTTCACGCATTAGCCTCTTATCTTCAAAATATACACACTCTGGAAATTAGGTGTAAGGCAGATCAAATATCCAGTATTCGTCATTTGATAATTTTGCGTACGAACCGTTCCGATGATATGGATTTAAGTCAAACAGAGAAATACCGACATGATCGGTTAAATAGACGGCGATTTGCGGTGGCGTACAGAGATCGATGATTATGTCTTGCTACAAACCCTAGAATGGTAATTTTCAAAATACATAATTGTGTTAATGAAATTGCTATGTTTATAATCTACCTAGAATTGCATTTTAGTGTTCATAAATATATTATCAGTTTCCTGTACGAATAGTGTGAATGAAATTGTGATTAACTTAACGAATAAAACCTAAATCTACATCGAGGAATAAAACATAATTCTACATCGAGGCCCAATTTCAGTAAATCGATAATTTTGCTACGTTTTCATTAAGTTAAGTAAAACTGAAACACTTAGGTATTGTACCAAATACAGTTTTAGGATAGTACTTGGACAATTGTACCAACACTGTATTGTACCAAATACAGTTTCAATTCCTCACGTGTCAATTTTTTGTTATCAATTTAACGATTCCTGCTAGTTTATGCTAAAAACAGTTTTAGGATACTATATGACTATTAGGATACACATGAGGAATTGCAACTGTTTCATAAAAAATGAATGTTAAGAAATCAAATGCAGTTTTTTCAAATATGATACAGGAAAAATTTGGAGCATAAATTCAACACAATTAATTAATGTAAAACAGAAACATTAAATCATTAAAAAAATTTGGAATAAATACCATAATTCATATTTTGGAATAAATACCATAATTAAAAATCACATTTGAATTGAATTTTAAATGTTAGAAAATGCTGCATACCTGTTAGAATAGAAATCCGAATGAGTTTAACGAACAATTATGAGTTCATGCAATCTCTTTCGGGTGATGCAAACATCATTCCGGTATTTGCTGCACGAATTTATAACAGGGTTTGAAATTAAAATGTTAGAAATTATATTTATAAAAGAATTTATAACAGAATTTATAACAGGATTTGCATTTATATTTAATGTAGACAATATGTTTAATTTAAGTAGGAAACTTATCTTGAATATGTTGTAGATCGAAGAAGGTTGATGCAAATGGAGATGATTGTTGCCTGTGAATAAAATAGCTGAAGGTGACTAAGGATGATTGCAGTTGACAGTATCTTTAACTATTGTCCTGTTGTAAGTATTTCAACCATATATGATAATTTATCAGTTAATTTACATATATAGTTTGTATAAACAGTTTTAAAAAAAATATAAATTAAAAACATTACAATTTGTTTCCATGATTTATATGTTAATGAACCGTATTAAAAATCAGTATTCCAAAAAAGTAGATGATAATTTTGGGAACGTAATGTGAATTTTTTTTGGGAACGTAATGTGAAATTTTTTTTGACATTTATTTCAAAGTCAAACTGATGTAAATCACCATTAACTAATATAATTAAACTCTTGAAAAAAGTTTTGACATTTATTCAAGTCAATTTTTATTTAGGTTAAATAAAAAGGATAATGTATTTAAAAGATTATTTATTTACTGATTTTGGTGATTTAATGTTTGACTATTCAAAGTCAAACCATGGTAAATATACTGTTTATAACTGACTTTTTAAAAATCTAAAAACAGTGTTTAAAATGTCATTAGTTACAATTTTTTTAAACTCAAATCATCACAATTTCCATTAAATCACCAGGGTATAATGTTTGACGATTTCAAAGTCAAACTGATGTAAATCACCATTAACTAATATAATTAAACTCTTGAAAAAAGTTTAGACATTTATTCAAGTCAATTTTTATTTAGGTTAAATAAAAAGGATAATGTATTTAAAAGATTATTTATTTACTAATTTTGGTGATTTAATGTTTGACTATTCAAAGTCAAACCGTGGTAAATATACTGTTTATAACTGACTTTTTAAAAATCTAAAAACAGTGTTTAACATATACTGTTTACATTTTTTTTACGATTCATAACAATTTCCATTAAATAACCACGGTATAATGTTTGACTTGCCTAAAAGTCAAACTGATGTAAATCACCATTAACTAATATAATTAAAGTCTTGAAAACACTTTGACATTTAAAAAGTCAATAATTATTTAGGTTAAATAAAAAAGTCATAATAAGGTTTTCGGAATTACCTTGCAATTGAAGATGATGGTAAACTTTTAATGTTGTGGATTATTCTGCAACTGCTGAAATAAACAATAAACGACAATAAATAATCATAACGAAGACAGTATATATTGTTATTCTGCCACTGCTGATTTTGTTTGTAGATAATTAGTTATAAACTGATTTTTAGCTATAATGTTTGACTATTCAAAGTCAAGGTGTGGTAAATCTACTGTTAATAATTTTTTTTGATTCATAACAATTTTCAGTTTGACAGCCTGAGACTACGAAGTGTTATTGCTGAATAAAAAAAAGCAGGAAGACATATGAGGTATGAACGACAAAAGATTAAACAGTAAACACAAAAAAAAAATCAAAAAACCATAGCATGTACCTTCAAGTAATTGCAGTCGACTTTTTGCAGGGTTTTTAGGTTGACGATTCATGTGATTGTAGTTCGGATTATATAGGGGTGGGTTTCTTTTTGAAATTCTAACTCCGAATTTGGGGAGCAGATTTGGTTGGGATCTTGAATATGGGGAGCAGATTTGGTTAGGATTATATTAGATATGGTATGTTTGATTTTAAATATTATTAACAAAATCACGAATGATATAGTTTCCGTATTATTTTGGCCAAAAAATTAATGAAAATCCATATAATTTGGGACTTTTGTTAACAGCTTTTAAATATAATCGCATATTTTCCAGTTTACCATATTTGCATGCATTTATTTCGGGATCTAACGTTATGTATACACGCTCGTATTAAATAGGGGTCGTTTTCAAACTTCGAACATGTGGACCAATTAACGAATTACAGGTGGATTTATGGGCCAATAGGAATCGTGCTAGTAGGTGATGTGGCAAGAGTTCATCATATGTAGCCTCATATATAGTGTAGGACTAGCTTCATAAAATAAAAAGAAAGATATAAAAAAAAACATAAGAAATAATATAGTAATTTATTATTTAGATGATGATAGTTTTGATACATATCACAAATGGTACATTAAATTTAAAAATGAAATAGAACTTCTTTGTATACGACATTTGTTATTGAGTTAGTGTAATTGACATCTTGATCACAACAAATAACTTTCAATCATTTTTTGCTCTTAACTTTCATTAATTTTTTAAGCATTTTAATTCGGAAATAACATAAAGGAGGAAATCTCACATTTCCTTTTAAATTCCGAAAGAATTAACCGTATGTCTGCCTTGTGATATTTATTAGAAATTTTAATATTATTCAATTTTAGAGAAATTCTTAAAATATTTACTATATTTTAGGATTTGATCAAATCGTTTGATTTTAAATTATATTCAAATTTTAATTTTTGTGATTTAAAAGTTTTTTTACAATATAGTAAAGATTCTAATAGGAATTCCAACCATGTATTTTAGGAATTCTATTCAAATTTAAATTTTAAAATTGCCCAAATGACTAAAATACTCTTTTAGTCAGCATTACACGTCATCAAAAAGGACCAATCAAACGATGGGGAAATGGATATGTCATCATGAAATTTCATGCTTAGCTCCATATATATGTGGTAAATTGTAATTTGGTTTGAAATTATGTATATATAATGTGATTTATTTTTCTTAAAATTTATGTGATAATAATGAAAATGTTGCTTTTGGTTCATAATATGTTTGAATCATAACATTGTTTTTTTTTTTTAATTTCAAGACTATACTCATTTTGTAGATAATTTAATTTTAAGAACTTTGACATTTTTAAAAATTTTCGTTTACAAAGAAAAAATAAAATTATGATAAAAAAAACGAAGTAAGGGGACTTACAAAAATTACTATAATTAAATTCAAATTTAAATTTTGAAATTGACCAAATGACTAAAAGACCCTTTAAGTCAACATTACACGTCATCAAAAAGGACCAATCAAAGAATGGGGAATGGACATGTCATCATGAAATTGTCATGTTTAGCTCCATATATAGGTGGTAGATTTCATAATAAACCGTTTTTCGTTGTGGCACATAACTCCATCCACGCCATGTCCCAATAAAAAGTGTGGTCTCCCACCCGGTTGGTCTAAATTTTGGTGATAAACCTCTTAAGAAATTGATGTAGAATTAAAAGCGATAATATATATTAATAATATAGATTGGACCCGTTAATTCTATACATAGACAATCTAATCAAAAACCACATTGATTCAAGAATACCGCGAATTTGAGTCTTTAAACTTGTTCAGCTCAAGAACATAATTTGAAAAAGAAAAATCAAATTTTATAAGAACTTCAACTTATTTTTTCATTCACACAAAAACACACGTGTTTTGAATATGACCTAGAATTTTGGTTGAGCCAAACAAACGAAATATAAACTGAGCCTATAATAAAGTTCAAAATGATAAACAAAAAACATAAAAGTGCAAATAAGTCACAAAAACAACATTTTTTTGCCCGAAAGTTCCGTAACCCGCCTACGGCTGTTTACCAGCATGCAACTCTCGTTGACATGGAACTTTAACGCTTCACTCGATTGAAAAGGAGTCCTAATTAAAAGTTATGTCTTTTTCAGTGAAGCTCTTTTTTTACAAGATCATTGGCTGCAAGAAATAAAAAGGCGCTCTCCGGCTTTTAAATCCACCAACGTTACACTAGCATTAGTGGTTCAGCTAGCTGCTTCAGCGCTAGCTGCTTCAGGATCAATCACATCATAAAGAAGCTATAATTATATTCTATTTTAAAAATATTCTTATTATTGAAGTAATATACTTCCTGCGATTCAAAATAAGTGATACACTTTGGGTTTCATAATTTTTGAAGTAAAAGATTATAATGATGGTTAAATTAGATTAATTGAATGTTTAGTGGGAAATGAGTCCCACAATTTTTGAATAAAGTAAGTTTAATGATGTTTAGAAGTAATAAGTAAAAGTATGAGTCATTTCACTTTATAAAGTAGGTAGTTAGTGGGTGTGGAGCCCACTGCTTTTTACCAAATAAAGTACTCCCTCCGTCCCACAAAAAAGTTCTCATTTCCCTTTGGCACAAGATTTTAGGTGATAGTTAATGGTGGGGTCATTGATATTATTTTGATTAAAATATAAGGTTGGTTTGGAGAGAGAAAGATAATTAGTGGATGTTATTGATGGAGTTTTTAATAATAATAATATTTTATTGTGTGGAGCCCACCACATGTGAGAAATGAGAATTTTTTTGTGGGACAAAAGCTTTAGGAGAAATGAGAACTTTTTTGTGGGACGGAGGGAGTATAATTTTAATGTATATCACTTATTTTGAATCACCTAAATTTGAAAAGTGTATCACTTATTTTGAATCGGAGGAAATATTTGAAAATTAGACTTTTAGCGAATTTAAATGGAAGACACTTACCACTCTTACAAGGAAGCAATTATCAATAAGTTTATGGTCTTTTCTCATATGTTCAAGTTTTACGAAATGGTTTAATACTTGTTTCTCAGCAAATAAAATGCTTAATCTCTAGTTGTATGGATCAGGTAGGATAAATTAAAGTATGCACAATGAACACCTTTTTAATTGCTGGTGCTTCTTTAATGTCTTCAGTTCAGATTTGTACCGGTGATCCTGAAGCTTATAGAAACTGAATTATGTAACATCAGTTCTCAAATTCCAAGAATATTTTCACTTTAAATTTAATTAGTATATTGTTCATGTCACATTAATGTTATATAGATTTTTCTCTCAAAAATAAACAAATGATAAATTAGGACCAAATTCTTATAGTGGTGAACAAACACATGATCAAATCTTAATATTAATTTTATTAATACATAATATTATTATGTAAGTTATACAAGCATCATAAAGACCGCCTTGAGGGGTTGGTTGTGGTCGCCATAGCGGAGGACGTGTATTAAGCCTGGTCATGGTGGCTGGCAACCTGGCGTCCACCAGCCTTATAGTTTAAATATAAAAAATAAGTTGAAAACAAAATATATATGACGTGTGATACTTTTGTCTGACTGTGAAGTCACAAGGACGAAAAAAAAGAGAAAATTCTAACTTCGAAATTGGAAAACCAAGGTTAAAGACGTTTTGTGCTCAAGATTGGTAGTCCTCTGCAATTGCTAGCGTGCTGGGAATTAAAATAGCTGTTCTAATTTGCCTTTCAAATTAAAAAATGTATGATTTCTTTTACATCGAGCAACATCTTGATAACTTACATAGTCTATACATATGATCTACACTTGCTCTCATATAAAAAGAAAAAGAAAAACTACATAAGCTTGTGGATTTTCATCACTAAACGCTGTCGTATACCTAATTTCAGTGGAACTCGCCCGAGCCAGCCCCACAGTTGCAGGACATACCCAGGCGGGGCTTTCTTGTCATAAACTCCGGATGATCCACCACGGTACGTACGGCCACATCTCCGCTTTCTTCCCCGTCTTTGTCCGGATCCACATACCCAACCACCGTCAGCTTACTTTTCTTCCCCTTTCATTCCTTCAACGGACTTCCGTACCCTTCTTTCGCACCCTTCTTTACCTTTTTTTCTACCGTCTGTCATCAAACACACATGAATGCACAAGATTAATTATGGTTAATTCCACGTACACAAGTCAGCTCGATCGATCTAATGATAAGGGAAAGAATGAGACCTGAAGTTGGTTTCGTTTCTTATATATGGCCGTCATGGAAGGAGTCATAAAGATCCGAGATACAACACCCATGAGCTAGTATGTTGGGTTTAACTGATATGGGAGATGTGGGTTAAATAACATGGCGCCGGCTGCGGAGAGCTTACGCCACGTGGGACCATGGTCTTGAAGCATCCACCAGGTGTCTTGGCTTATCACATGACATGTCACTTGAATAGTGCTAGTTGATCGCATCTAATTAATTAAGAGTTCGATACTAAAAACTGTCAATAATAATAAACAATTTAATTTAAAAATATAAATTAATTAAATTTAATGTGGTTACTCATGTTTATCTATATAATTTAATTTTATTTCTTCATTCCATTTAAGCTGATCAATTAAAATATGAATTTAAAATGAAAAAAAAAACATGAAATAATCATTTACAATATAAATAAATTTTATATTTTCTAAATATTTATTCATTCTTATTAACAATATAAAGAGCTACGAGTATTAAAATCCAACAATAGATAGTTATTAAAATAAGGGGCGGGTTTTTTGCGGAACCTATTTTTTTAGTAGAACTCAGCAGAACCTGTCTAAGCCAATTAGAATTTAGTAAATAAATATGCAAATTAATAACATTTAACCCAAAACAAACATATACTTTAATAAAAACATCAAAAATACTGAAAAATGTATATGCACAAAAAATGCATAAATAACACTTGTGTATACATATATGAAAACAGACATGCGCAATAACATATATGTATACATGCATGAATAGCATAAATGCAAATAAATATTTGTGGGTCATTTATTAAATCCCTTCATGTGGCTTTTATTATCCGTTCATTTTAAAAAATCAATGATTTAGATTGAGTTCTGTTAATTCTACCTAAAATTTAAGTTGTGCAAAGAACTCCTCACATTAAAACAAATTATCTATTTTTATTGACAATATCGTCAAAACGAGGATTGTTATTACTAAAATCCATTCTCTATGTAAGTATCATATATGGTTGTTATTACAAAGCTTTTACAATTAATTATTTTTGGAAGTAAACAAAAGGCATATAAGAAAAGAGTATGTAAAAGTAATGTAAGTTTAAACAACTTATAGTGTTTGTAACTTTAAAAAACTACAAGAAAGTACAAGCGGATTATAGCCCAAGTTGTAGGGCTTGGCCCATCTAAGTTCACACTCTATAGAAACAATAAAAAAGTGTCATAAGACCTTTTAAACAAAAGATGGACACGTTATTCCCTTCACAACCAAACTGTCCAACTAACGCAAATCTTAGGCCGCCATCAAGATGGTAACCGCCACATCAGATTGTTAAAAACCCTGCACCACTTACACTAACTACCTGACAGTAGTATAACCCAAGGAAAAGAAGTTGCTACTATACATGCATGAAAATACGGTCTACTTGAATACAACTAACGAAGTTTATTCTGAGCAACAGCCTGACAAAGCTCAAGTTCTTCATCAAACAACACTCTGTTTGAAGGAAACGATTTGCGTGTCGGTTTTGGCAGTGCAGATGGAACAATACTCTTGAAACAAAACAGCTGCCACCTGGCGCATCTCAATTGCCTTGAGGCGGGGCCCATGCCTAGGTGCTTTCGGTGTTCTTGGTAATGTCATTACTTTCCTTTTCTCATCTTCCTTGCTGTATTAAATGCAAAATCATGTAATTATAATTGAAATTGTATTATTATGTTTAAGAGTTATGATACAAACCTGACAAAAGGCCAACGTTGTGTAGGGAGTGGAGTCATTGTATTCAGCATTTCTTGTCGAGATCTATCTGGCGTGGTGTAATTAAAATGAAATCTTCGAGCTGCAATAACCTGATTCAATGTGTAACTAGTTATTTACAAATTTCTACAAAAAAATGAACTTTTGCAGTTTTGTGTGTGTTTGTGGATATAAATAGAATACAGACTAAAGCTTACAGCTGTTCTGATCCTCTCTGAGACATGGAAAACAGCTCTAAGTTGGTCATGGTGCAGGTGGCAAAGTATTTTCACCTTAAATCACAAAAAATGAAAAAAAAATATGTAAGAATCTTCAAAAATAAACTAAAAATTCAATACTTCCAACAGACTTGTTAATTCTATCAATACTGTCAGGATCGATTAACTATGAAGAGTTAATAAACACCTTTAGATCTAATTGACAATAGAAGTTGCAGCGGATCAACACTATATCAATATATTAAGAACAATAAACTGTAAAACAATATGCGAGAATATTAAGAACACAGTTTCACAAAAAGCTTCAATGTATATTATCGATTAACAATACACACGTACGTTTACAATTCGTAAGGAACTATTTATAATAGTCCTTGAAGCTAAACTATTTACCCTAGTTATTCTAGGACTTGATTTACATTCGAATTATAAAGATATACATTGAATTACATTCTATAACTATCTCTGCGAAGATCTCGGACTTGATATGTTCCATAAAAGCGTATCAGTAGTAAAACTAATCACCAGTAGTAAATATGCAACGTCAGTAGTAAGTCTGGTGACCAGTAGTAAGTCCAAAACCATCGTCAGTAGTAACTACTATTGATCAGTAGTATCTTCAATATGCCTTGATCAGTAGTAACTAAGTTATAGACTTCACCAGTATCAACTTCATCAGTAGTAAGTTTCTGCCCCATCAGTACTAACCATAATATTCATCAGTAGTAAACATGATCAGTACTAACTGCAACATCAGTAATAAGTTGATCTGTGATTTTGTTCCAACAATCTCCCCCTAAACTTATTGATTCTCTTTCAATCACATAAGTTTCTTTTGTTCTTCTTCTTCTTTTTTTCTTTTCTCCAACGTTCTTTGATTCTGTTGATGTCTTTGCTCAATGATGTATTTGCTGTTTCTCTTTGTGAAATAATTCAATTTGTTCTGGAACATAACAGCATCATATGGCTTCATCATTGTGTTTGTGAATATCTGATACATAGTCTTCTCAGAATGTGGATATTCTTTTTCATATAAGTATAGCTCACATACTTTGCCTGATTTTTCAAAGAAGTACATATTGGCAGTTGGAATCACATTCCAAGCATAAACATTTCCTGGATCTGTAAACTGTTCTGGGTAGTTGTCTGGATAAAATGCAGCATCTATCATTCTTGTCAAATATCCAGCACCAGATTCTTTCCATGATTTCTTTGACATCCTAGGTTTTCCAATGATCAGAAGCTTGATTACATCACTTCTTGAACATGAACTGATCAATGGTAACCATCCAGTAAATCTTTGTACAACTTTATCTTCCCTTATAATCTCTATGACATTGTTAGGCATAACCCTCCAATTGATGATTGGATTGTTCTGCAAGGGAGCAACAGGTACTTCAAGAACAGGTATGATTTGTTCTGTTTTTGACTTCTTTTTAGTGCTCTGTTCTTGAGTAACAGCTTTTCTCTTCTTTGATTGGGGAGTTGAAGAATCACCAGTAGTTGATACACTACCAGCTTTGATTAATGTTGGACTGATTGGAATTAGGGCTTTAGATTTCTTTGCTTCTTTCTCTTCTTGTTCAGCCAAATCCTTCTTCTTGGCAGCACAATATTTTTTAATAATTGTCATCATCTTCATTCTGCCAAAGGACTTTGCATTGTGCCCTTTTGTCTTTAAAAATTCAATCATATTGGTCTTCTGTTCAAACACATCATTAGTTAGCTCACTTTTTGTTCTTTTGCATTCAGAAACCAATTCTTCAAGACATTGTATATGTTCTTCTTCAACTTTTCTGAGTCTTTTGAATTCTGCTTTTTGAGCTTCTAACTGGATATCTTCTATTTGAACAGGTATTTCTGCTTCTTGAGTTTTCTTCTTCTTCTTCTTCTCCTCAAGAGCTAGATACATCTCCACATTCTCCAAGAATTTCTTGTGTTTTACCCTCCATCTGGACTGATTTTCTGATCTGACATGATTAATTTTGTTCACCATTTGGTGACCTAAAGCTCTGTTTGGATAATCATCATCATATTTTCCTTTCCTTTTCCAATACAAGCAGATGGTGGAGGTGGAGTGTATTTCATATCAGGTACACCCAGAATCAGAAGTTTTGGATAAAACAAGTGTAGTTGATCTTCTGATAAAATTTTAGGGTGTGGAGGAAGTGCACATTCATCTACCTCAAACCAATTCACATTATCATCAATGTCAGGTATGATAAGTGGTTGATTAGGAGTTGGTGGTTTGGAGATGATAACATGTCTTTCCCTTTCAATTAACTCTGGGAGTTGTAGTTCTTCCTCTTCAGTAGTAACCAAAGTAGTTACTACTGGTGTGACTTCAGGAGTTACTACTGATAGGGCATCAGTAGTATTTGGTGCAGTTATTTCCTCTTCTTCATTTACTACTGCTATGATATCAGTAGTAGGAGTTACTACTGATACTTCTTTTTCAGCTTGTTCTTCCATGGGAGCAGTAGTCATTGGCTCATCATCAACAACCATCTTTTCTGGGCTTTCATCAACATTTGTTTCTTTTAGATTTAAGAGAGAGGATGCTGCTGCTGCAATTGATTCATCAATCATTGTTTGAATATTATCTTTCTCCCCCTTAGTGAGCTCAACTGGAGGAGCCTCACTATCATCAAGCTTCTTCTTCAATTTCCTTATGATTTTAGTTTGTTGATGAAGCCTGTGCTCATAGAATCTCATTCTTTTGTTGATGGTGTTCATGTGCCTTTTCATTGCAGTCATTGTTTTTCCTTGGTTTGTAAGATACTTAAGACAATCTTGTACAGTGGATTCAAGAGAATCCACTTTATCCGTCAATTGTTTGGTTTTAATACTGCCCTCACTCCATCTAGCAAGATCATCGGGCTTACTGACTGGTACATTGGCTTTAAGATTTTCCATCCTTTCCATCAAATCCATAGATCTACCCTCATCACTTCTTGGTGATTCATTGGGTTGTTTAGACACCCTCTTCTTCCTAGAAAAAGCAGAAGTGCACCCCCTTGTGGTTTCTTGGCACCGGGGTCCTTTAAGTAATTCCTCAAATGAGTCATCACTTAAAGTTGCCGAGGTCTGGGTCTTAGTTATGTTTTCACTATCCTGTGCACCCACCTTTGGGGCATCAGTAGTGAAAGCCCTCGCCTCATGTCCTCTCTCCTCCTTGGAGGACAACTCTTTAAGTCTGGGGTTTGACTCTATTTGTCCCCTGGTGTCCTTGAAAGAAGTTTTCTTTCTTTTATAAATTGTGGATATATTTTGGGTTACATTGGGCAGGTCTTCCACAGAGTGAAGAGTAGCACTCTGAGGATTTATTTCAAGTTCATAGGACACATTCAGGACTTCTATATGTGTGGGTAATTGAGTGACTGTTTAGGGTGGTGTTTGGGCTGCATTTGGGGGTGATGGAGTGGGTTGAGGTTCAATATGGGTTGTATCTATGATTGAACCCTCTCCAATTTGTGGTTGATCTTTGATCATATTAGGAAACAAAGGGGTTTCCTTGCCCGAAAATTTAAATTGTTTTCTCATATTTGATAAAACTTTCTTGTTCAACTCAGGAATGATAAAAATGTTTTTGGGAGTTGACAAGTTTTGCAATTCACAGTTTATAATATGTTGAAGAAATCTGGGATACATTAAAAATTTTGAGGAACTAAGATTTCCCAACATACCTTCAAAAATCATATATGAAAAATTAAATACTTGGTCTGTGCATAAACAGACAACAGCAGAGGCTATTGCCTTATTAAACTCATTCCAAGTACTTCGTTTAGGAGAAATGCAATGCTGAATAGTATGTACAAGAAATTTCCATTGTGGGGAGAGAAGACCTTTTTGAAAAGTTACTATGTTGAGTCTTCCCTCATAACCCATTTTATTTAAAATTTTCAGCAATGAATTCCTTAGGAAGTGTAAACATACCTGCATCATCATGTAGTTGTAGATGGTGTCGAATTGATTGCTCAGTGATTGTGATCGTCTTGCCATCCGCCGATGATTTTATCATGGGTACAGTTGCACCTTCTGTTCTTTCAGCATTGGTCCAGAAATCCACCAAGTGCTGTTGATATGCTTTCGGTTTTACAGATAAAGCGAACTTAATGTATGAGTTCTTCAAGAATTGTACGATTGGTCGAAAGTCTTTAGTACCATCTGGATTTCGTAGAAACGCACACATATTGTGGAACTCTGAGTATTTAAGGTCTGTTTGAACATTGAGAGATTGTAGAGTTGCCATTGTTGTTGATTTTGATGTTTTGATCTTTTGATTTGAGAGAAACAAGTAAGAATTTTGTTACTGGTGCAGGGTTTTTGATCGTAAGCTAGGGTTTATCGAGAGGATTTAGCAAATCGAAGTGAAGATAATGCTAAACTAATCGACTGCCGCCTTTTATATCTTTCGATTTAACCTGCAAAAAGACTAAATCGCCCTTCGAATCATAACATAACGGTTATTTTCACGGGGGTTAGTTTGGTAATTTTGATTCTGAAAGACCAGTAGTAAATTTGATACCAGTAATAGAACGTCAGTAGTATCTACGAACATCAGTAGTAACTAAGGATTTTGACATCAGTAGTAACTATAGACATCAGTAGTAACCACCAACACACAAGACCAGTAGTATATGTGAATACCAGTAGTACTGACTTACCAGTAGTATTTATGTAAACCTAATACACACCAGTAGTATTGACCTACCAGTAGTATTTTGTGCACATTCCTACACACCAGTAATACAGATCTACCAGTAGTAAAACACTTAAACAAATAAATAACTTTTTACAACAAACTTTACACATGATTTTAAGTGAGATTTTAATTTATCAAAATCATTCCAATACTGCTAACCAAGAAGTTGAATCTTCCTACATCAAATGCTTTTGTAAAAAGATCTGCTAATTGATCATCAGTATGAATTTTAACTACTTTGATTAATTTCTTTTCATTACAATATCTTATAAAATGAAATCTTATTTCAATGTGTTTAGTTTTAGAGTGTTTTACTGGATTGTTCACAATACTAATAGCACTTTGATTATCAATATAAATAGGAGTTTTAAGGATAGAGATACCAAAGTCTAGAAGCTGGTTTTGAATCCAGAGTACTTGAGCACAACAAGCAGATGCAGCTACATACTCTGCTTCAGCAGTTGATGTTGATACATTTGTTTGTTTCTTACATTGCCATGACACCAGTCTTGATCCAAAGAATTGACATCCACCAATAGTGGACTTTCTATCTTGACATTCACCTCCATAGTCACTATCTGTGTAGGCTATGAGTTCAAAGGTTGAATCATGTGGATACCATAGACCCAGTGATGGTTTGCCTTTCAAGTATCTGAAAATTCTTTTGACAACCTGTAAGTGTAGTTCTTTAGGTCTTGCTTGATATCTTGCACACACACACACTATACATAATGTCAGGTCTTGATGCAGTTAAGTACATCAAAGAGCCTATCATTGATCTATATAAGTGTTCATCTACATCCTCCCCCTCAACATCTGGATGTAGGTGTTTGTGTGTTTCCATTGGTGTGCTTGAACTCTTGCAGTCTTTCATATCAAACTTCTCCAAAATGTCTTTAACATATTTTGATTGGTTTATCAAAATATCATCTGTTCTTTGACTGACTTGGAGTCCAAGGAAGAAGTTCATTGGACCCATAGAGCTCATCTTGAATTTGATTTGCATCAGTTCTTCAAATTCTTTGCATAATAAATCATTGGTTGAACCAAAGATGATATCATCTACATAGATTTGTACCAGTAGTATATCATCTTTGACTTTCTTTGTAAACAAAGTTTTGTCAATGGCTCCTCTTTTAAAGTTATTCTTTAATAGATATGATGATAATGTATCATACCATGCTCTTGGTGCCTGATGTAGGCCATACAGAGCTTTATCCAGTTTGAACACATAATCACCATGTTTTGGATCTTCAAAACCTGGAGGTTGGCAGACATAGACCTCTTCTTCAATCTTCCCATATAGGAATGCACTCTTCACATCCATTTGATAGACTTTGAACTTTTTGAATGAAGCATATGCTAGGAATATTCTTATTGCTTCAATTCTAGCAACAGGAGCATATACTTCATCATAGTCTATTCCTTCTTCTTGAGTGTATCCTTGGGCTACAAGTCTGGCTTTGTTCTTGATCACTATTCCTCTTTCATCTTTCTTGTTTCTAAAGATCCACCTTGTTCCAATGGCTCTTTTTCCTTTAGGTAGACGTACAAGTGTCCAGACAGCTTGTAACTTGAATTGAAGAAGTTCTTCTTGCATTGCCTCAATCCAGTTTGAGTCCTTCATTGCTTGTTGAATCTTCGTTGGTTCATCCTGAGACAGAAAGCATTCAAACATACATTCATTAGCAATTAGACTTATATTGCACATGTTTGCAGTTAAGCTTTTATTTAATTTGCTTCTTGTTTGCAGTGGTGAGTTAACATCACTTAGAACAAGGTCTAATGGATGGTTCTTCTGAGTCCTTGTAGTTGTAGCTCTATCAACCACTAGTTGATTTTCAAGGTTGGACTCATTTGTCTCAGGCAGTTGCTCCTCTAGTGATCTTTCATTGTCATTGATGTTTGGTTCATCATCATCTTGGTCAGAGTTACTACTGCTATTGTCTTCATTGAGATCAGTAGTATTGTTGTTGTTACTGAGATCAGTAGTATCTTGAGAATCTAGGTTATTGCTAGGACCAGTAGTGTTTTGAGTACTATTACTGGTACCAGTAGTATTTGAATTACTATTGTCCTCATTCTCAGAGTTACTACTGGTTTCAGAATTTGAGTTATTACTGTCCTCAGTATTAACTGTGGGAGCAGTATCAATTACTATGTATCTCATCTTTTCTTGACCAGTATTAACAGATGATGTTCCTTCCTTTTGAGTATGACAATTTGAATCACCTGCATTTAAATCCATGTTAGAATTAAAGGATTTGGTTAGATTGTCTATGTTAAATAGCCAATCTGGACCATTTCCTTGTTCATTAGGAACATTTTCATTAAAGGACACATTGATGCTTTCTTCAATTATCCTTAATCTCTTGTTGAATACTCTGTATGATTTGCTTTGAGTAGAGTATCCCACAAAGATTCCATCATCAGCTTTGCAGTCAAACTTACCAATTTGTTCTCTTGTAATCAGAATAGTACAAGGGCAACCAAATGATTTTAAAAAACTTATAGAGGGTTTTCTTTTATTAAAAAGTTCATATGGTGTTTTAAAATGTGGCTTCACTATTAATACTCTGTTCTGAACATAACAGGCAGTATTAACAGCTTCAGCCCAAAAAGTGATTGGTAACTTTGAATCTGCTAACATTGATCTTGCTGCTTCTATGATGGTTCTATTTCTTCTTTCAGCTACACCATTTTGTTGAGGAGTTCTGGGTGAGCTGTATTGTCTGTCAATACCTTTAAGATCACAAAAGTTAATTAAGTTAGCATTTTTAAATTCTGTGCCATTATCACATCTTATGGCTTTAACTTTTTGATCAGATGTGTTCTCCAGTTTAACAATTAAGTTCTTGATGAGTTCACTTGTTTCATCCTTTGTCCTGAGAAAGAAAACCCATGTATATCTGGAAAAGTCATCAGTAATAACAAGACAATATTGTTTCTTTCCAATACTCATTACATTTGTAGGTCCAAATAGGTCCATATGTAAGAGTTGTAAAGGAACATAAATAGAGTTCACAGATTTGGACTTATGAGAAGTCTTGTGTTGTTTACCTTTTAGGCATGCAACACAATGATGATCACACATGAATTATTTTTGAGGTAGTCCAATGACCAAATTTCTTTTTACTAAATTGTTCATGTTTTTGAAATTAGTGTGACACATCCTTCTATGCCATAGTTCTGATTCAGTGGTGTTTGCCTTGGATATAAAACAGTTGACCTCATTTGAAGAAATGAGTTCTCCCCCTATATCCAGGCAATACACATTGTTTCTCCTTGGAGTTCTTAAAACAACATATTTTTCATCTACAATAAAGTCAGGAGAAAGAATGATGCACTCAATGTCTGTGAAAAGAATTTTGTTCTTTTTATCACAAACTTGAGACACACTGACTAGATTGTATTTTAGCTCAGCTACATAAAATACATCATCAAAGGTAATTTTGCCATTAGTAACAGTACCTTTACCTGTAATCTTACCTCCCTTTGGGTTCTCACCAAAGGCCACATATCCTCCATCAAATAACTTGAAATCTTTAAGAATTTGCAGATTTCAGTCACGTGCCTTGAGCATCCACTATCAATATGCCATGTTCTACCTTCTTCAGGGATCTGAATGCTCTGCACAAGTGAGTAAATGATCAGTTAAGTTTGGGAACCCAAGCTTTATATGTCTTGGGTTCATCCTTTGAGAAATCAGATTTAGAACAGTTAACCTTAAACATTTTTGGTACCCATACCTTTTTAGTACTGGTGTTCTGTTTTACTACTGCTCTTTGAGACTTGGTACTGGTGTCTGAGTTCACTACTGATCTTGGTCTATACCTATGAATTATAGCCTTTGAATACTTTACTACTGATGGACCAGTAGTATTTGGGTACTTACCGTGTTTAGAATGACCAGTAGTGTTTTTAGGGTGGACACCAGTAGTATGTTTGAATGTTGGTTTAGTAGCAGTAGTATTCTTGTAATTAGGGTTTTTACCAGTAGTGTTTTTGTACTGGTACCAGACAGCATTATAATTTGGGTTAACACCAGTAGTAAAATTGTTAAAGTTTTTACTGGTGTTGGAAAATTTAAAATATTGTTTATTTTGATTTGATTTTCCATTGTTCTTGAAGTAATTGCTGTTCTTTGGGCTTCCAACTCTTCTATTTTGAACAAACCTTGATGCACTTCTTCCAAATCTTGGTGTTTCAGCAATTGGAGTTTTATTTTTATTTACTACTGAAGGACCAGTAGTATCTTTTAATTTTTGTGTTTTTGCTTTTTCTTTAAAATTTTTAAATTCCTTGAACTCTTTGCAATTTATTGGATTGAAGTGACAATCCTTTGCTAAATGATTTACTTTGTTGCAAATGACACATTTTAATTTATTATCCTTAGCCCTTATGGTTTTTCTTTGTTCTAAGAGTTGATTCCTGTTTCTTTGATTTCCCCTTTTTAAAATTTTTGGTATATTTTCTGCATCATATTTAGGAGATTCATTTGGACTTTGTGCTGTGTGAAAACTTGTATCAATTGAGTTTGTGGATTCAGTTTTAAAAATAGTAAATTCAATTGAGTCTGGACTTTGATCATCATCAGAAGAATCATTTGATTCAGATGTTTCATTATTAGATTCAGTTTAATTTTCACTTTTTAATTCATTTATGATTCTTTCTGAACTATCTTTAAGAGGAGGGATGAATTTATATGGAGGTGGTACAGCATGATATCCCACTCCATGAATAACTTTTTCTGTAGTTTGATTATTAGTTAATTCATCAAGAATTTTAGTGCTTCTTTCAAATTTCTTAATTGTCAATTTATTTTGTTCAATTTCAAGTTGACATTCTTCTAATTTACTTGTTAGTTCTTTATTTTTTGATTCATAGTAATCTTTCTCATCTACAGCTTGGAGCAGTTCTTCCTTTATCCTTTGATCAATCATCTGGTACACCTTTATCTGATGTTCTTGATCAGCAATCACACCATCAAATTCATGATTTCTTCTTAATGCTTTTGCTAAATCTTCATTTAATTTAGTGTTTTCTTTTTCTAATTTTTTAACAATTTTAATACATTCAGAAGTACAAGGTTTAGGTTTTACCTCAGATTTGCTGTCAGCAAAGGCCATAAGAGCTTGATTTTGAGCATGTTCTTCTGCTTGAAAGCTCCAGTCATAGCCTTGTTCTTGTTGTGAAACAAGAGCAGTTGATTTTGATCTTTTGTCTGGCTGAGGACATTCTTTTGCAAAGTGACCAAGGTTGTTACAGTTGTAACATTTGACTTTAGTTTTGTCAAATCCAGCTTTGTCACCTTTGTTGTAGTTAAGACTTGTCCTACCAGTCCTTTTTAAGAACCTTTTGGTTCTTAGGCTCAGCATAGCCATCTGCCATTTAAGATCCATCTCCTCAAGATCATCTGGATTAAATTGTTCCAAATCATCACTAATCAGTGCAGTATGCACATGACTAGTGAAAAATGATTCTCTTGCAGCATCTTCAGAATCTGCAGCCTTTCCTGTGGAGGTTTCTTGACCTTGACCTGTACTAGATACAAATGCAGCATTATTAGAAGAAATAGAAGGGTTCTTTTGATTTACCTCAGTTTCAAATACTCTGAGATCATTGTAGAGTTCATCTAACTCCTTTTCTTCTAGTGCATCTCTCTGTCTGTATATCATTGTATACATGGCCCATTCTTCACTAAGAGACCTTAGGAACTAGATGTTGACATCTTCTTGATCCATCTTAACCCCAACCTGGTTAAGTTCACCAATTAGCTTGTTGAATCTGTCAAACACTTGAGTGAGTGTCTCATTGGGCTTTCCTTTGAAGTTTTCAAAGTCTTGCTTGAGAACAGACTTCATGTTCCTCTTGGTGCTCTTGGTGCCAACGAATCTCTTCTCCAGTGCTTGCCACAGCACCTTAGCATCATCATATTCAACAAAGAGATGTTGATAGTCATTAGGAATGGCCAGTAGGAGAGTGCTTAGAGTTTTGAGTTCGATTCCTCTGTCTTTCTTCTCCTTTTCACACTTTAGTTTGTCTGCTTCAGTTACAGAACTGCTTGCTTGAGCCGGACCAGTTTTGTTTCCTTCAATGACAACTTCCCACATGGAGTAATCAGTAATAAGCATGTATTGCTTAATACGATTCTTCCACATCCCAAAGTTATTGGGAGTGAGTATAGGGATTTTGTTGGCTTGAGTGCTTTCATTATTATCAGTCATGATTAATAATGTGTGTGTTTTAAAGATTAAAACTTTTTGTTGTTCTTAACAAATAGTAGATCTAGAACCAATATGCTCTGATACCACTTGTCAGGATCGATTAACTATGAAGAGTTAATAAACACCTTTAGATCTAATTGATAATAGAAGTTGCAGCGGATCAACACTATATCAATATATTAAGAACAACAAACTGTAAAACAATATGCGAGAATATTAAGAACACAGTTTCACAAAAAACTTCAATGTATATTATCGATTAACAATACACACGTACGTTTACAATTCGTAAGGAACTATTTATAATAGTCCTTGAAGCTAAACTATTTACCCTAGTTATTCTAGGACTTGATTTACATTCGAATTATAAAGATATACATTGAATTACATTCTATAACTATCTCTGCGAAGATCTCGGACTTGATATGTTCCATAAACGCGTATCAGTAGTAAAACTAATCACCAGTAGTAAATATGCAACGTCAGTAGTAAGTCTGGTGACCAGTAGTAAGTCCAAAACCATCGTCAGTAGTAACTACTATTGATCAGTAGTATCTTCAATATGCCTTGATCAGTAGTAACTAAGTTATAGACTTCACCAGTATCAACTTCATCAGTCATAAGTTTCTGCCCCATCAGTACTAACCATAATATTCATCAGTAGTAAACATGATCAGTACTAACTGCAGCATCAGTAATAAGTTGATCTGTGATTTTGTTCCAACAAAAACAGATATGAAATGACATTTTTACCAGCAGTTCTGATGGAAGAGACTCAAGCCTTGACTCATAATCCACCATCCTTTCTTCAGGTCTCGGTGTTTTCGGCGTTCTCTGTAAGTTATTCTCTTTCAGCAAATCAACCATGTGACCATATCTAAACCTTTCAGGCGATAAATGATAGTAATGTTATTATACTGAAACAGAGCACCATTATCAGCTTTTTCAGCATCCAAAACAGCAACCATTTTCTTCCCAAGGTCCATACACGATTTGGATGCTGATGCTGATACACGCAGTTTAGCAAGAGCACCAGGTTTCAGATACTTGTTAGAATCACGACCCCTTCGTTTCTGCTTTGATTTCTTAGATGTTTTCTTTTTGGGTGACACTTTCCCCATTCTGCTTTTTTCCTACTCTTTGATTTTGATTTCTTTCTTCTCGCAGAAAAAGGAATTTTACTGACTGCTTATGGATCTCGACTGACATGAAACAAAAACCACCATCAGGGGACCTCAAACGAGTACAATCACATTAGAAATCGATCTAAAATCATATCTTTCAGCTAAATTAATCTCGAATATAGCAAAATCAACACAGTAATAATGAACAAAAACATAGGTCAGAAAAGCTAATTCAAAATGAAAACTAGCTATCGGAAGAGAGTAGTTCACTTCACGAGTTCCAAACAATTGTAATTAATGGCGCAAAATCAACTAAAACTCAAACCACAGACACGATAAGCATCCATTTTCAATAGTTCGAAACAAAAACCGATTAATCTAAACATGAATATCGAAAAGCAAACCTGGAAATTCATTCAGAAGCGCTGAAAACACAGGAACCTGTAGATAGAGAAAGTGAAGAAATGGGGGGCTGCTTGCTAGCCTGCTAGGGTTTTGATTCAACAATTTGAAATTTCCTTTGTGAACGCCCGCCAAATTTCTAATCAGAAATGCTTGTCTTTTATTTTAAGAAATAAAATCTTTACATTATAAAGCATTTAACCCCTTCCATAATAAATTAACACTTTTAGTATAAAAATAAGGGGCAGCAAGGTATCGAACACGCGACCTCCAGGTCAAATGACAACGACCAAACCACCCGGTCTAGCGTGCGGCTGTAGTAGTCTATGGGAAAACCACTAGATATTAAATGTTATCACACGGGTTGCTTCTTCCGTGTTGCCCACATCTTCGATGTGGGCTTCGACCTGATCCACCTGCTTTCATCTACGATGTGGGCTTCCAGCTGCTTTAATACGAAGTGGGCTTTGGCCCACCACAGTAATTAAGTGGCCCTTTGCGTCATCAGCTTCACGCCTGTTCGACCTTCTCATCTCTCCCCCACGGCCTCCTGTTAAACCAATCAATTCCTTCTTCCGACTCCTCGATTCTACAATTAGACTCCTCGGTTGCTTCAACCTTTCTCCTCGATTTCTTAAAGATTGCACAAATCTCCACCCTATAAACACAACACATCGACGGGGGTCGAAAAAGACCGATTAGAAACAGTTGCTCCGGTCTCTCACTCTTCGTATAAAAGACGGCAGATCCCTACTTCATGTATCTGTTTCTTCATGTCGTACAGAGGTACTTCCTTTTCTGCCCTAATTTGTATTCATTCCATACTTTGTATTTTGCTGCCTCAATGTGTACTAAATTGAAGAGTCAGTTACGATGTTTTTTGTACAATTTCTGGGACGCAGCCAAGATGTTAATCAACTTCGAATGTGTCTTTTCTTGTTTAGGTTTGAATTTGAAATAAATTCGTTTTTGGGACGGAGGAGTTATTAACATTGATGGCGAAGAAGGTAGGACACCACTACATTCTGCAGATTGAAGATTTTGCTAGATAGAGGTAAAATAATAGTGTTTTGTTTTTTTATAGCTCATTGAATTCCTTTTTTTTGCTCCATTTCTAATGTATGATGCATGTTCCTTGGGCATGGTTTCTGGATTCAACTGTTTTTTTCACTTAAAATGTTTACTGATATAGTTAATCAATTTTAACCCTTTACTTAAAATCCTTTTAACCCTTAGGCATTGTTTCAGGATTCTATTTTAACCCTTTCGGCTATCCATGTAATTTCGTTTTAAGTATGCTACTTTTCCCATTTTTCCTTCAAATATCAATGATTTTTTTTTCTGGTTAATGTGGTTCTGTTGTTTATGTGAAATGAGTATCGCCAGAGGTATGACCTATTGGTTTAGAGCCTGCGGATACAAATGTAATGGCTTTATCATTACATCATGGTAAAAGGGTAATGCTTGATCAAGTTGAGTGACAAGGGACTTTTGACCCATTTGACACGTTTCTACTTTTGCTCGCCGTTGAATATAGTCATATGGTACCCGCCGCCGCATTACGCGGATACACTGCTAGTAACATATAACGAGTTTGTTATTTTTTCTCAAAAAATAAAAATATAAGCAAGCGTTGAAGTCATAAAGGAAAGAACATAGAAGCACTTAAATGTCAATGAAGTAGAAATTTGGAGAGGCGTGGGGTGAAAAAAAAGCCTCAATTTATGACCATTTCCTACCACAAATATCAAATCAAATAACTGAAGACCCTTATCAACTCACTCGTTTGCATCTTCAACAACAACAAACAAGTAAAACAACAATTAAACAAAGCTCACTTCAACTTTCAACCAACCCATGTCTAATACCATTTATGACCTTTTCAACAACTCAAACGCTACCATAAACCATGAGAATCTCGAAAACCAGTTCAATGAACCTATGCCTTTGATTGGGTTCTACATCGCTGCAGCATCTTTGATTTGTACCATTGCAATAACTGTCGACACTCTACAAAGTTTCAGGCGTGGTAGACTATGGTTTCCTTGTAAATACTTTGCTATAAATGCGACTTCTCTTACAGTCATAGCTATTTCTATGAAGTTGCCCGTTGTTCTTAATAACCCGATGTACGGTCGGTTAGATCAGCTTGCAAAGTTTACTAGCACAGTTTTTGCGTGCACCATGTTGGCTAGCTTTATGCCTTCACTTGGAGGACATGGAACTTGTTATGAACATGATAGCTTTGGTTATTATGGTTTTTTGTGAATCTTTGTATTCAGATCACTACAGAAATGATTGTTCCTGAATTCAAGCAACGCTTTATCCCAACCATTTGTTCAATGCTTCTTATGTTATTGATAATGACTTGCTCTGCTCTCACGGTTTCTAAGAAAGTTATAGAACTAAAATACCGAGAGATGCATATAGATATGTGGCTAAAGATTGATCTCAAGAACATATCACTAAATTCCTCTCGGGTGACTACTACTCAATGGCTATGTGATAAAGCTAAAAGCATTGTTATGGAGGAAAGACCAAGAGATTCCTAAAAACTGGTCAATTAACGCGATAGCTGCTAACTCCCTGTATAGAATATGTCAAACCATAATACTAGACTACCATGGAAATGAAGGTGAAGGTGTGACGAACGAAAAGTTATTATATCAAAAACGACAGCTGATATATTGTGTGCTTGCTTCACCAGCTTACCTCGGGTCATATCTATGAAATGTTAACATCAGATGAAGCTTCAGATATAAAACTAATTTAACTAAAAATGAGGTGTTATCGATCTAATTTGAATGGAGATGGATGTGCAGTTTAGATGATTAAGTAGAAATAACTGTGCTTGGACTAGGATCCTTTTCCAAGATAGGAAAATTCATATGGTATTGCATTCCTAAAGCTAGGGTTGAAGTGTAATTAATTAAGAAAATACAATAGGAAGGAAGTGAAAACTGAGAAAGAAAATGTATCCACCTTCCAAAACAATCTACACAGCGGGTTCTGAAAAGAAAGTATCAATAAAGGGAAATATTAACATAAATTTATGCTTACAATGATAATCTAAATGCCCCCATTGGAAAAAAAATCCAAATATGAAAAATAAGCTACATTACTATGTATTAGATAATTACTCGCGCAAAAGAAAGTTGTATTATCTTTCATATTATTATATAAACGTCTCAAATTAAATTCAAACAAATTTATCGGTTTTATTAAAAATCATCCGGTTTACTCTACTTTCGGTTATAAAAAATGTAACATAAATCTTTTCAAGATAAATACTCCACTTCGTAAGAATGAGAGTTTAAAAACATAAATCTTTAAAAACATAATTTTTTCTGAATTTATAAGTTATTTTATTTAGAATATCTCAAATAAATGTATTTAAGCAACACAAATATTTTTATAATAATGAGAGTTTAATAACATCCTTACCCATTTGTTCAATGCTTGAATAAAATGAGTCCACTTCGTTTGCTAATCGGTAACCAAAGCAACCCCTTGATAGACGATATAACATCCACCCATCAACACCAAGGCATACCCCATCTTACAAATCACCACCCTTTTGCAATTGATCTCGTAATGAAAGCCCTATACGCAAAACTCAATAACGGTTTGCAATTGATTTTGTTAATTGAAATCTGTCCGTATTGTTCATTACCTATATTGATTTCGTAATTGATCGTCTCTCGATTTCTTGTATCTCGTAAGTTTGCCTGCTGCATCATCTCTCTCAATTGATTTCGTAAGTTATCTGCTGCATCGTCTCTCTCAATTGATTTCGTAAAATGTTCTAGTAAATTGATTTCCTAAGTTTATCTTTTCATAACCTAAATCAATTTCGAAAATTGACCTCGTTTGAACAATCTGCTGCATCTTCCTTTTCAACATTTTGTTTCCATCGTCTCTCAAAATACCTCTGTATTTTATTTTTATGTGTTTCTGCTGATGAATATGATTTAGTTGAGAAGGGACGATTAACTACCATACTGCCATGTAAAATCATCTTCCTATTCAGTTTTATTAAAAAGAGAATTTGCATAGATCTGAAGAGAAAATGTTGCAGTAGAACCTTATAAGCTAAACCAAACACTATCTCATTAATAAGCTGTTTTGTTAAAAAAAAATATATAAGCTGTTGTAAATAAGTTAACTGTTAAGCCAAACACACTAAATGCAAAACCTAACAGAGTAATTTCCGTTGATTTGCTGCAACTGCAATCCAGAAGAAATGGGAACGAGAACAAACTTCTACAAGAACCCTTCTTATACATATAACAAAGATTTCGATCTCAACTCAGTTCTTCAAAACCTAAAGGGTAACAAAAATTCAGTTTATATCTCAGATTGAGCAATCTTTCTGCCGATTTATGGATATTTTTGTTTAATTATGTTAAAATCCCACAGCTTATAATGCCGCCACCGGGAACCCCACACCGCCAGAGGAAGCACCAGCCTCCAGCAACAAAAAAGTCGTTGTACAATCCAAGCGACGAAAGGTTTCACTTTCGCCTGCCCCACAAGAAAGTGATGGACCCATGTCTCACCATGAGTATATTCAGAAAATGAGGTGATTTAAAATATTATTTAATACGTGATCATTAGTCTAATTGCTAAATCCCATGGCTTATATTTGTATTTGTATTTGTATGTGTATGATGCAGGAAGGAAGCTAACTCAAGTCAAGCCTTTGAGCAATTAACAAATGATGTGTTGGTAATAACTCTTGCACTTTCCTTGATAATAACTTAAATTTTGTTTTTTTAATCTTATTATGATGGTAATGTTGCAGTTGCATGCTGGTGGACAATTAGTGGAGTACGATTGTAAGTTCATCTATGCCAAGATATATCACTTTTGAAATAACGTGTCCTTTTTGTTTCCTTAAAAATGTGTATAATTTATTTTATGAGATATTGGGAGTGTTTGTGATTGCTTTTTGAAAATAGGTTATGCGTTTTGAAAATGGATAATCAGATAATTAGCAGTTACAAAACGTGATTCTGAAACGTAGTGTTTGGATTTGATTATGCTGTTTAATGTCGCAATAATCACATAATTAATTTTTTAGTGTTTGGTAGATCTGATTATTTGTATAGTTAATAGGTAAAATGACTAATTTAGATTAATTGCATTTTCAAAACACAATAAGCACCTCCTCACATGCTTTTCGGGGCATAAAAAACGCAAATAATTGATATTTTTATTTTTTTGCACCAAACACTCATTTTGGATTAATTTTGTTTTCAAAACGCAAGATAATGAGGTCCAAATCGCAATCCCAAACACCCCCATAAAGAGTGGCAATGATGTAAAAGAGAGAAAGGAGCAACGATTTCCCATTCCTGGAGAGCCTGTATGTGTGGTTTGTGGCAAATACGGGGAATATATATGTGATGAGGTGGCTTTTCTTTCTTCTTACTGCTCACTTTACACATGCAATATTTCAACCAACTTATATTTTTATTTTAATTTTTTTTCTGGCTTTTTCTGTAGACCGATGATGATATCTGCAGCATGGATTGCAAAGCTGAGCTTTTGGAGAATCTCAAGCTTTCTCAGGTTACTCTTCTTAGATTATTCTCACCTGTTTTCTTCTTCTTTTTCTTCTTAAATATGATTTAATGTCAAATCTTTTACTTCAATTTTGATAAATTTTCTAGGGGCCTGTAAGCAAACAACACTTAGTTGAAGCCTCTAAATTTCCATTACAAGTTTGTGAAAGTGAAAACAGTTGGGATTTTAACCGCCATCGTTGGTCAACAAAGAGATCTAGCCTTTCTACTTATCATTGGTATATATATAATTTTGTTAAAGACTATATCTTGTAGTTACGGCTTGTAAATATAAATATTTAGCTACTTTTGTCATTTTTAGTTGGAAATGTAAAAAGGCTGGTCATCTTGCACAAGATTGTTTATCTGAATCATCGTCTTCAGGTCGCCAGGTACTTATCAGCGTTTCTTTCTTTGAGATTGTGTATGTAATAACTAAAACTGCTTCTGTTAAAAAAAAAAAAAAAAAAAAAACTAAAACTGCTTCTTTTCTATGCAGACAATACCCAAGGATCTTCTTCAACTATACAAAAGGTTAATTTTTTTAACTATTATTAATATTTTCATGCTTTGTATCTTGAAAATATTTATATAGATAATAAAATGGTACTATCATTGTGCAGATGCCAGCAAATCAGCAAGTCCACATCAGCCAAATGCAATTCCTGCCATAGGCTATCCACTTTGGGCGTGTGCCTTGATTGTAGAATGACGTTTTGTGACAGGTAACTAAGTAAATTCGTACTCTCTTTTTTATTATTTATATTTTATTTAAAAAAAATAAATTCCATTCCAGTGCAGGACACTTGGTGCAGCATATCCAGACCCACCCTTCTCATACAAATTACTTCTCATTTAAGCTCAACCGTCTTGTCAGTATATCGTTTCTCTACCCAAACCTTGTTTTTCATTATTCATTTTTATAAAAAAATATTTTTGATATTAATTATATAAATAGGTTAAATGCTGTAAGTCAACTTGTAAGGTCACTCAAATCAAGGACCTTCTTGCTTGTCACTTTTGCTTTGATAAAGCCTTCGACAAATTTTACGACATGCATAATGCCACATGGTACATACCACATACATTTCTTTTTTATTTACCGAACTTTTGAAATTTTTTCGTTTGTAATCTTCAATATCAAGTCAACAAAAGTCTTGACTATTCGTAATTTGTGTTTTTTAAATCTTTAATTTTAGGAAAGAAGCAGGAATTTCAATAATCGCTGCCTCCATTTGTTGTGAAGATCACTTTGCTTGGTACGTTTTCCACAACTCACAGTAGATTTATTCGGTTAATAAATTTTTTGTCAACTTAATTGTTAATTATTGAGTAAATTACACGGAAGGTCCCTGTGGTTTACCACTTATTACAGACATAGTCCCTAGTCTTCGTTTATTACACTGGAAGTCCCTGGTGTATTCAATTTGTTACACCCGACGTCCCTCTGTCAAACGGACGTCTAAAACTTCCGTTAAGTGACCCATGTGCACCTCACATGATGGGTAAAATCGTAATTTCACTTTCCCTTTTAAAGAGTAAATTACACGGAACGTCCATGTGGTTTGCCACTTATTACAGACACAGTCCCTGAACTTCATTTATTACACTAGAAGTCCCTGGTATATTCAATATGTTACACCCGACGTCCCTCTATCAAACGGATGTCTAAATGATATGTTAAGTGACCCATGTGCACCTCACATGATGGACACAATGGTAATGCTCTGTAAATAAGTGATCATGAAGTTCGGTAAGAAAAAAATTCAAAAAAATCATAAATATACAAAACACATACCGTACAGTTCATTGCATTCGTTTTCTTCATCATTTATACCTCTTTCACTGCTCGATTGGCCCACTACAGTTGGAAAAGAAGGGTTTTTTAAAGAACAAATACAGTGGAGAAAAGAGAGGGAAAGATGAGAGGGTATAAGTGAAGGGACGACTTGTGTAAAGTGGGGAACACACGTTTGAGGGGGGAGGAGAATCACCATTGTTCCCATCATGTAAGGTGCACATGAGTCACTTAACAGATCTTTTAGACATCCGTTTGATAGAGGGACGTCGGGTGTAACATATTGAATATACCAGGGACTTCTAATGTAATAAATGAAGTTCAGGGACTGTGTCTGTAATAAGTGGCAAACCACAGGGACCTTCCGTGTAATTTACTCTTTAAAAGGGAAAGTGAAATTACGATTTTACCCATCATGTGAGGTGCACATGGGTCACTTAACGGATGTTTTAGACGTCCGTTTGACAGAGGGACGTCGGGTGTAACAAATTGAATACACCAGGGACTTCCAGTGTAATAAACGAAGACCAGGGACTATGGTTGTAATAAGTGGTAAATCACAGGGACCTTCCGTGTAATTTACTCTTAATTATTTGATTAAAGGCATAGGATGAATTGCTTGAATGCGGGCGTGGAAGATAGTGCGTGTATATTCAAGAAGAACACAGAGAATGAGAAGCAATTGAGCAATTTTATATTCTAAAAGTGTTTTTTGCGAGTCTATGTTTTTGCCAATTTATCAATAATAAATGACGACACATCTTATTTGGCATTTAAGTGTATATATCATATGTTATGTCACATCTGAACATGAAGAGCTTGTAGCCTAGTTATATAAGGTGTTAGAAGTTGTTTTTCATTGACTTGTGGCCATAGATTCGAATTCCCTTGTGAATAATATGTGTAGATTTAGGAGTAGGATGTGTGTAATCTGTTAGTAAAAAAATAAACAAAGAGAATATTAGGCATCTGACATGTCATCAACACTTTTTTATATATGAGAGATAGTATTGTTTTTTAATAAATTTTCATACTCATTTAATAAATATAAGTATCTAAATTAAATGATGAGATTATAAAATATTTTTTTTAGATTCTACATATCAACCATTTCACCGTTATGAATATGAAGTACGAAAAATTTAATAAGAATCAATATAATTTTCTTTTAAAATGTTTTAACCCGTAAAAAAGAACACGGGCATGCTAAGTTGGGATGTTACAAGAAAGAAGGGTTCAGAGAATCTTATCATCGTATATCCATTACAGTTAGCATTCTAATTAAAAAATAACATTTTATGATATTTAAAATATAAAGAAATTAACTCTTGTTATATGATAAATTATTATCGACGACTTGTCAATTTTATTATCCCAAAACATTGCTTTCAAGTAACCAAAAGAGTAAGAAATGAGTATTAAAATGCACAAATCAACAACTAGTAGTAACTACTGAACAAACTTTGGGAAATGGAGAGAAGAAAGCCGCCTATTACCAAACACAGAAAGTACACATGGTTCTTGTCTAAGTTTAATGGTTTACACTTTTCACCTAAGGCTTATAGTCTAGTACTTATTAGAGTTTGGTATAAAGTGTTGCCTATAACATATAGGTAAAGGGTTCAAGTTTCGCTGTGGAAAAGTAGAGTAGATTAGATGTCGTTAAAAAAAACCCCAAGATTTGTTGGAAGGTTTAAGGTGTTGCCCATGACCTATTAGTCAGGGGTTCAAGTCCCGTCGTGGACAAATAGGTGAAAAGTTCGAGGGAAGGCATACTACCCCTTGTGGATGTCATTGTTTAGGCTCGAACCACTAACTTACTAACTAGTTGTTCAAAAAAAAAAGATGTCGTTAACGTCGGTTTCTTCATCGGTCTTGTCGCCCCATCGACGTCGTTAGCACGGACTCATCGGTTAAAATCCTCATTTTACTGAGGAAGAAGTGAAGATTAACTTAACAAATGATCTTAAGAAGCATTGCGATCTTGATAACACTACTTAATACCTTTTAACTATGAGAAAAGCAAAATTTTAGGTCCTTTCTGGTCAGAATGTTTTTGAATTACTCTTATATATACATTTACGATAAAATTCTACTGTTCATTAGGGATAAAAAAAGCCTTCCGTTCCAATCTCTAAAAAGGGTTCCGTTTCTACTGAGGATTTTCACTTATATATACATTTACGATAAAATTCTACTGTTCATTTATATAGAAATTGTTAAAAAAAAACATGTAACCAATTAAAACTTAAAGCGTCACGAAATAAAGTTAACATGGTACTTATCGCTGCATTGCACGAGTACACTGTTAATGCTTTTGAATAACTGGAATATGTTAAAATGGAATTTGAAGAGATTGAAAATTGTAAGAAATGAAATCTGAAAATGAAATAGAAATTTTAGCTGATTGTAACGTTACAACATTATCATCAAATCATTATATGTAAGAAATCATGATCAACCTTCCAACATCCAATGAGGGCCAATTTGACATCTTTACGTTTCATTTTGAAATGTCTAAATCAAACAAGTAACGTTAGTGATATTATTATTATTTAAATTTATTTTTATATCAATAATTTATTTATAGTAACTCATTACTTATTAATTATTTATACAAAAATCAAAATATACTATACACGACATCATATTATTATTATTATTATTATTATTATTATTATTATTATTATTATTATTATTATTATTATTATTATTATTACTAGCCTATAACCCGTGATAAATAACGGATGAATTATAAAAATTTCCATGATTTTTTGTTTTTTAAGAATACTATATATATATATCTTTGTAATAATTTTGTAGCTAAAATAAATAATTTCACATACTTTTTAGAACACTAACTATATACATTACAAATTCAGTAATAGCATAATATGTTTCCTAAATCATCAGTATAATTAAGAGTTTAAATAAGTGACGCCCCATACTATGCATTTCCTAAAATTAAAAGAAGAGATCATCAAATTGTGGAAAATAATAAAGAACAATAATGAAGATTCAAAAACGAATAATGTGAAATAAATTTGTATAGGCTATCTGAAATAGAAATATATATTAAGTTGTATGGCAGATCAAATCATTTACAAAAAAAAGATGTAAATATATAATATGGGTCAGGATCCGGTGAAAATTAAAAATTGATGAGGATTGCGAGGACAATTCCCAACCAATCTTTTAAGACTTATTGGATAATTATTAGAAATTTTTTATCTTTAGGAGGAAACACTTATTGATAATGATTCAAAATTTCTGATAATAATCCAAAAAATGTTAAATGATTGGTTGATAATTATTCTTATATTTCTCATCCGATCTCACTTCTATATTTGACTTACTTACCCAAGAATAATCCTTGATTTATGACACATTTAAACGGTTCTTTTGTCGACACACCAATATTATATAGAACATGAATGATGTATGCAAGATTTCATCATAATGAGTTTGACTTTTTCTGTAAATTAACCGAAATAGCTCAAAACAACAACCTTGTGTCAAAATCTTGAGTAAAGTAAGTGAAAGAAATGCAAGTTCATCACTACCAACATAAACATCAACTGGACCCTAGTACATGCATGACTTTGTAAATAAAAATATTTCTTCATTGTAAAAAGAGACATAATAATTTTGGTGAAATGACTAATCTTACATTTCATTTTTCTTGTAAACCAAGTATGTTGAGTTTTTAGGATCCATAAGTCTTAAACCATACATGAAAATAAAATGTTAGGATAAGAGTCGATTAATGACATTTTCTTGTAGATTGCTTCCATTTGTGACTAAAAAAAGATAAGAAAAATATTGAAAAAAATCACGAGCAAGAACCAGCCGATGTGGCATAGTGTTTATGATAACATTTTGTATAAAAATAATTGCTTTCATAAACAAATATTGCCATCTTCTGTCATATTCATTTATAATTTATAACCCGTGTAATACATATGTTTGTTTTAAGTTAATATGTTACACTTCATAATGCTAAAATAAAGTTGAAATGATATACTTTAGACATACTAATACTCACATTGTTAAAACATACATTTTATCCTACATGACCTTATATAGATAGATATATATTTTGAGTTTGAATGAAAGAAAGATATACACAATTAACTCCATGAATTTGTTTTCAATCTTACTAATTGTTAAGTTAAAATATACCTACCTAATTTAATTAATTAAAAAAAGGTAATCGTAAATTCCATTTTGAGCAGGAGATAAATATGAGACTAAATGATGAATTCGTAAAGTTTTTAATTCAAAATTTAATTCAAGATATGATATAAATTCAAAATTTTAAGATATGATTGAATTCAAATCCTTAAGATAACATGGAATGCTTTCATTGGTGGTTGATTAATGACGTGGCAAAGATGACGTAGATTAGTTGACGTGGCAAAGATGACGTGCCACCCAACCATACTTATAAAATGTCTAATGTTTCTGATTCCTCTACCGAATATGATTCCGATTTGGAAGCTATTTTTTTTTTATGTTTTTAAATTATTGTAATGTTTTTTTTTTTTAATAAAAGTATTATGTTTTAGTTATATTTTTGTTTTAATTAAAAAGAAAGTAAATTAATTAAAGTTGGTGAAGTGACGGAGTGCTGTTGGCATGGGTACGTCAGTTTAGTGTTAGTTAGTTTGTCTGCTGACGTGGCGCTGAGTTTGCAGCACCGTCACCATTGGCACCGGTCTTACTGGTTCCTATCTTATACTATCCCAGATTATTAGAGGTAGAACATGATAACACAATCTAATTTATTACCCTTACTCATTAATTATTTTTAAGTTTTAATCAAATCTGTCGATTGCATCCTGTTTGCTGTTAAAAAAAAATAAGATAAAGAAGTAGACGTAGAGCATGGACAAAACATTGAAAGGAGACACAAGCCAATTCTTCACCCTCCCCACTCAACAAGAATTCAAATTCCATTTAATGTTTTAATCTACCACAAAAATGCATGGCTACAACAATTGTTAATTCGATGACAGATCACCACATAATTATATGTATAGTTTCAAGCAGAATATGATTCTTCATCAATTCACCGGACTCCAAAACCAAGGTAAAAAAAGTTCAGATTCCTTAATGCTTTCATGTGCATAAGTACGCTTAAATCATGATTTATCAAATCCTCAAATGCACAACTTCAAGCGATCAATGATTTTTCGCAGATAATTCAAAGTTTAATCAGAATATGGTGTTCAAAATCTCAAAATTCACATCATTTCCTTAAAATCCCTTAAAAGATTAAGATCTAGTTTCAAGAATGGCTACTGGTTGGGATCAATTGGGTGAGATTGCAAATGTGGCCCAACTAACGGGTTTTGATGCAGTAAGACTAATAGGAATGATCGTTAAAGCAGCAAACACGGCTAGATTACACAAAAAGAATTGCAAGCAATTTGCAATGCATTTAAGACTAATTGGAAATCTTTTGCAACAACTGAAAATTAGTGAACTTAAGAAGTATCAAGGGAACCTTTAGAGGATGCATTAAGAAGGTCTTACATTTTGGTGAATAGTTGTCAAGACCGAAGCTATCTTTATTTGCTTGCAAGAGGATGGACTATTGTTTATCAATTCAAAAAGGCACAAGATGAGATTGATAGTTACTTGAAGATTATCCCACTAATTACCCTCGTCGATAATTCTCGAGTCAGGGTAAATACTTATATTTTGTTATTTTTGTCATACCTTTTTATTAAGGAAAAATTGTTAAGAAATGTAATTAGAGATCTAAAATAACATGATGTAAAAATTTCACGCTCATCAAAACGAGTGGAAATTCAGTTTTTGGTGAATTTA
Organism: Calendula officinalis; assembly: GCA_963853835.1. NCBI lineage: Eukaryota > Viridiplantae > Streptophyta > Magnoliopsida > Asterales > Asteraceae > Calendula > Calendula officinalis. The sequence goes on from OY970827.1 coordinate 14,062,744, forward strand.
GAGCGAAAGTTTATTTGTTCACAAATTTAGGAGTGGAAGTTTAGTATTCTTAGAGACCGGTTCAATTCCCCTAAATATTTGAAAATTAAACTTCGAGTCATTCTGATTAGCAAGAATATTTTTGGTACCATTTCTTGACAATTCTTTCCATTATTAAACTATGAGTAAATTACATAAATCATTTGTGACTTGTATAAAAATTTGAATTTCGTCCCTCAAACTCTTCTTATTACAGGAATAGTCCTTTATTTTGAACTTGTATCACCAATGGTCCTTAAAACATAAAAGTATATTAAGTTCTTTGGAAGCATTGATATTACAAGTTTCAAAATTAGTAACCTTAATATTAAAAACTTTAATATTTGGGTCCATTGACGGTCAAAATTATATAATTTACACTAAATTCGTTTATTAAAAAAATGTTTTTAGGAAAGACTGGAATATATTGAAATGGACCAGTATGAATACACAATGGATGATGAAGACTTAAAGGTGAAACAAGTTATTATGAACCCTAATCCAGCCAATACTGATGCTGCTATTCTGAGGGAATCATTTTCTTACAGCTACCCAAACTTACCTTTTAGTGAAGTTATCAAGAAAGAAAATGAAAAGCTTCATATGGAACTACAACATTCACAATCCATTTTCGATGTTGGCCAATGTGAATTAATACAAAATCTCATGGAAATCGCACAAGTTTTTGCTTCAAACTATGAATGTGACAATGATTTACCGTACTATCCGTATGTCACCAACAATCAAGAATATGAAAATAATAACGATCGGCAAATAGTTGTTTGTTCGGCTTCAAGGTGATCAAAAGTTTGAGATGTTTGTGGCATATTTTTGAGATTATATATATGATAAGAATACTATATGTCATTGCAGAAGCACTTCTTCTGTTTCATCTACACAAGATTTGCTATCTTCTAGAAGAATCCATCAACAAGAAGAATGGCATTCCAATATATTCAGTTGTTGTTCCGATCCTATGATGTGTATGTCTTGCACTTTTTATTAGATCTTGTTTTTCAATTGCATGACATCAAACCATTTGTGGCTGCTCGTGCTCTGCCTTCTAATAGATCTATGCAAAATGAGCTGGCCAGGCAAGTTTGGGCTGCCCTAAAACATTTGTTATCATATAGTTTTCGATATTTATAAATAATTAGTGTGTTAAATATCATTAGAAAGTTTATATAATAATCCTTTTTCTTAAGAAAATGATATAGTATGTTTAGTACATAAAAAGTACATGTGTGACTTTCGACCCCTTTCCTTGTAAGCTAATTCTTTGATTTGAAAGTAAACGAGTGGCAATTGCCACGTATACTTTTAAGCCCGTTTTAGGATACTTGAAGCTATTTAAAAGCTTGTTGTTGAAGTAACATATGACCCACTAAGCAGATTGTATGTATATGTGCAGGCTTAAAAACCTTCTTCTTCCCATGTGGAAGTCTCTCAAAAATTGCTACCGTGGCAACAAACAGGCATATGAGTAAGATACTATATATATATATATATACTCTAATTAATGAAATATCAGTAATTAAAGTATTAACACCCGTTCCCCTTTTAGCTATCTTTTTATTTCATCTGTTTGGTGTTTGTATCAGCTTCTGCAGATGCTTGTAACGAGCTAATGGCTTACTCCTTAATACTTTCATGTTGTTGCTATACCTCTTGCATCAGGACCCACCTTCGGAATGCTTTCAACATCAAGGTAATAATCATCATTAAAACAAACACCAAAAACATCATAATTTAAAAAAAAAAAAAAGACACTACTACTAATAGTCTTGTTTCTGTATGTACCACAGGGTGGGCGGTGTGGTGATTTTATTTTGCATTTTTGCTGCTGTTGTTGTGCCCTAGTCCAAGAATTAAGAGAAATTGAGATAAGAGGTATCACCTATCCACCATACAAATGGGTCGGGTATAAAACGGGTTGGATCATAAACCCTAATTTATTAGTACATCTCCAAGTGGGTTGGATTGACCAGCCAACACTTTTTTGTATATTTTTTATGTTTATATTTAATCAACGTGGATTGCATATCAAAATTTGCAGGTCCTCAAACAACAAAAACAAACCCTCCTTCCCGCCAATACATGGAAACATAACAATTTATGGAATACTTTATTTGGATCCTTATGTTCTTCATTCTTTCATGTAACATGTTTGTATTTGTGAAAAATGTTTTATGAATTCCCTTACATTTGACTCTATGACAAACATTTCTACTTGTTTGTTATACCATTAATTTAGAAATGATGTTTCATGTCATTGTATTAAATGCTTCAAAGACACAATTTACAACTTCTGCAGCTGCTGCTCAACAAAAATCAATAATATTATAAATAAATGAAAGGCTGTACTATCATGCCTTCAACACCTATCTAAAAGTCAAATTTCAATTAAATATGACTAAAAGTAGCATGACTCAGCATACAAACACTATAATCATCGATGCTCATGAACCCTATATATTTCTTTTTCCAATTTATCCCCAAATTCAAGATTGTTGACTATTTCTTTTAATTCTACAAGACTAAAACCCGGTACACTAATCCCTCTTTCTTTCATCATAAACTTCATATTAGTTACATCATCCCACCGCCCTGCTACTGCATAAATTGTAATAAGCAGCACATAATATGAATTATTCAACGGGTTGTTTTCAATCAGAATTTTTGCAATTTGCTCTCCTATTGCCACATCACCTTTAAAACGACATGATCCTAATAAACCAGCAAATAATGATGAATGGGGTGACATATTAATGTCAACTGGCATATTCTTCAAGAAGTCAACTGCATCGTTGACTAACCCGTGACTAGCATAGATGTTAGCCATGCACCAATAATGTGAAAAATTGGGCTTTATATTGGAAACTTCTGTCATTTCAAGAAAATGTTTTTTACCTTCTGGCAATAAGCTTATTCGTGCACAAGCACATAATACACCAACATAAGTGACTTCATCAGGAATTGGGTCACCAAGATTTAACATTTTACCGAATAATTGGAGCCCGTATTTTGGATTCCCATGAATAGATTGACCTGTAATAATTGCATTCCAACAAACCAAATTCTTGATCAACATTTTATTGAAGATAACTTGAGCAATATCAGCTCTCCCACATTTAACATACATATCGATTAGAGTTGTGCCAATAATCAAAGTTACATTTGTCAACATTCGGATAACAGAAGCATGAACTGATTTTCCTTCTTTTAATCTACATGATCTGCCACATGCAGTAAGCACACTCACAATCGTTGTATCATTCCCTAAGTAATGTTTCACAACCATACTCCTAAATAATTTGAGCACAAGCCCAGGGTTCTTACCATCTAAATACCCCTTCATCATAGTGTTCCAAGATACCAAATTTCTTTGAGGCATTTTGTCGAACAGTTTATGTGCATCCTCCATATCACTGACTTTCACATACCCACCAACCATTGAGTTCCAAGACACCAAGTCTCTCACAGACATTTCATCAAACACCTTCCATGCAACATCGTTCCACCCACAACTTGCGTACATGTGAATCAAAGCATTTTCTACCTGCAAAGTTCTATCAACACCAACCTTCACAGCTTGCCCGTGACATTTCCGACCTAATACTGAATCTCGTGTCTTCGTGCACGAGCTGATTAAAGGTGAAAACGTAAAACAATTGGGTTTAAACAACACCCCACAGTCTTCAAGCATTTCAAAATAAAAACTTACAACTTTGTTGGGCAATGAACAGGAAGCATAACCCTTGATAACAGTATTTACACAGAAAGTATCTGGAAAATCAATACATTTGAAAATGAGTAGTGTGTAATCAATGTCACAATAATCCAAAGAAACCTTCAACACTCTGCCAGCCAATGATGGATTTTGCAAGAATCCTAAAGTTATGAAGCGGCTCTGGATCTGGTAAAATCGGGTCAAGTTTTGGCATGTCTGTATGAGGTTTATAATTCTAGCTTTGAAATTAAAATATGGATCAGATGCTACTAATTCAGAAGAATAAAAGCGGTTTGTTTTGGATTTTGATAAAGGATTGATGAGAATATTACGATTTCTTGTGTAGCGTAGGAGAAGGAGCTCTCGCATGAACACTCTTGCCATTCAATTCCAGATCAGGGTTTAATGTTATGCTAAATTGACAATCTTCTTTTGCAGCCATTGGCGACATCTTTCTGTTTCTCATTATTTTATATTTATATAATTATATTCACACCCGAAAAAAAGGAGAAGAAAAAAATAATAATCTTAGGTACCGAACGCTGTCGTTCGACTTCCAGATGCACAAAGTTCCAACATGGTTAGTTTACTGCATAAGAGGAAGTATTAATTTTTAAGGATGATTTTCACATTATAATTTTTATTTCATCTATTATAATTATATAACTATTTTTTAATATGTTTATACAATTAGCTATAAAACTTATATTGTATGTTATAGTAACTAAAAGTTGTGGTTCAGAAATAAATTTAATTTTTAGGCCAAATATCTAAGGAATAAGGATTTAAAAATGTTGTACTATTTTCTACTTCTTATTTCATTCTTTTAATTCAACGGTTTACAAATTGATTCCATGTGTATGTAAATAGAGTCGTGTTCTAGAATGCATGTGTTTTACTAAAATAGTATGTATGCTAGAGGTGACAACGGGAGTATGGGACTTATTCCCATTCAACATCTCCCCACTACTCATCCCATCACCGTTATCTTAATCCGGATTCTCAATACCTATCCTCATCCCCACTCAATTTGGGGAGGTCACACAGACTCGAGTTTCAGATTCTACTTCTGGTATGAGATTTTTGACACCCCTATATAATGATATCATGAATAGGTATATAACACAAAAAATAGATGTTTAAGTAATCAAGAAAAAACAATATGTTTTGTAATACTTTACCGCTACAACATGGTCTTACGGCACTAAACATTAGTTACAAGCTTACAGGGTACAAAAAGAAGAATCGGCTATGATTGATTTCCATATGTGGGCTAAACAAGATTGACAAACAGTTATGGTACTTTAGGTAGTTTGAATTGCGTAGGTTAATTTTAAGATGACCAAAATTAGAAGAACAAAGGGGACAAAATTTGATTAGTTGATGAGATTCTTCTTGTCTACTTCATGAATTGTACAAATCTTAATAAAACATGCATGCTTGCTATTTCCTCTTCAACTAACACAAGTCATTTCATTGTCCAAGGGTAGAACTCTCTGTTAAGTCTCTTTCTTATTTAAGGACAAGGGTTGAAACCCGTATTTTTTGTTTATTCGTTTTCTAAATTGTATTGGCATCCTCTTGGACTTATATAAGTAGTAATAGTACTGCATCGATCTCCTAACTTGTATTAGTACCAATGTATGAAACTCATAACATACGTATTATTTTCATTATACAAAAACTAGAAAGGTGACACTAAAATTACCAACATTTTATATTATGTGTTCCAAGATTTCATTAAAGTAAATAATTGAGCATTTATGGTCGGAGACACTTGGAGTTATACCAGATTATATGCATCTTGCCATCTTGGTGGTTCGGTAGCCTTGTTGTTAGAGCAACTCTTACTCTTAACAATGATGGACTTGAGTGTCGAATTTCCATTTTTTTTATTATATTGATATTTTTGTTACTCGATGTATGCAGTGAAAAATCTATGTGATCCATTTACTTTACAAAAAGTTACTGACAAGAAAGACACGCACGATTCAAATATAGATGCCTGAACAAAAAAGTTAGAGATAATTATCAAAAATAGACAAAAAATACATCCATTTTCTCAAAATAATTTACCGACTCAGTTTTTTCCAAAATAAACCGTGTGACTTAATGTTTTTTGTGTGAGCCCGGACTTTTTTTGTATTAAACAAGTAAATAAGAATTTATTGATTAATGTTTGAAATACGAATAATGTGGTCAGAAGTAACACTTTATCTGTTGGTGCAACTTCTTATGTGTTGAAAACTCCCAATCAAATAGCCTTCAAAACCACGCAAAACAAATGACCATCAAATTGACTCATTACTAGCTCACACAAATCTTATATCAACCTAATGCTTCCTTTAATCAAATATTCATGCCATGATATGATGATCAACAAATTGATCTCTTCGATACGTTCATATTTCGGTCTACGAGCCACGGATTCAAACGAGACAGTTTTTGAAAACAAGTCATGTTGTGTGTGCCTACTAAGGCTCGAGAAGGCCAGAGACAGTGAAAGGCGCGTTCTTGCTTGTGGGCATGAGTTTCACAAGGTTTGTGTCAATAAGTGGTTTGATGTTTGCCGGAAAACATGTCCGGTTTGCCGGTTTTCGGTTGAGGCTGAGGAAGTCAAGAGAAAGAAATGTGAAGAGTTAACCGAGGAAATGGTGATATGGTTTTCTTCTTTTCATGTTGCTGGGTTTGTTTAGAGATAGAAAGGAGGATACAGGAATTTGTAAGAACCAAATTACCAAAATGTAACTTTTTGCATAAACTTGCAAGTATAAAAATCAAAGTCGCATAATGAACTGTTTTTTAAACAACAAACACGCATATCCAACTATTTTCCACCTTCATTTCAACTATGTCTAAGGTGATATATACGAAATTTCGAAGTTCGGATAATAAAAGAATGAAACTATAGCGTTCTTAATCTACATGGCAATAATTAGTCTGCAATGGAAGATAAAGTTTAACACATCTTTTAGCTTGACCGGTCCCAATAGTGGTGGAAACTGATGTCGTCAGTTGTTGTCAAATCAACGCTACGTCAGCTCACCCTCTAACCGACATTAAACTGACGTACACATGCCAACAATATATATTCCCTTCAATTTTTTGAGACCCACCATTACAAAATAAACACACACAAAATATCTCTTTGGCTCCACCTACCCAACTCACGCCACCCCCTCCTCCCGTCTTTAAACTCACACCACCCAACTGGCGGCCAAATTGATCTACCCGTGCCAATGAGTGCCGCCACTTTGAAGAAGTCCCTAAGGGACAGTATTGTTGGCACTCGTGGTATAATTTATTATATGTTACCCAATATTTTTTTTTAAAGGCAAATGCAAATATAAATCGAAAAAAGCCACCACAAACATTTACGCCTATGTCAACGACAAATGCCGTCGTTATTGATAACTCTATAGCGGGTTGACAAGAATTTCAACTTTTCCAAAAAAATTTGTCGTTATTGATAACTCTATAGCGGGTTGACAAGAATTTCAACTTTTCCAAAAAAATTGTATAATTTATTTTAAAACTGTTAAAAAATAAAATTGTATCACATATTGTGAGACGTAGGAAAGATAAATTTATGGACAAACTCATCGGGAAATAAATAAACAAACAAAAAGGGTAAGAATAGACACATGAAGCATAAAGAAGGGGCAATTCCATGTCATTTTGAATACTTAGATTGTTAGATTACCAAATTAGACAAGTGGGCCAATAGTACAGTACAACCAACAAGCTTTTGCATGCTTGGAGAAATTGACCCTGAATGACGCAACGTAACCTTCTACCTGCCACCCCCTTCCTCTTATGTCTAATTTCAAAACACCCCTTTAAAATTGCCAACTTACCTATTTTCACTCTTTCCTAAAATATACCCTCCTCATTGTCTTAAAATGGTGCAGTTGATGTTCTCTGGAGGCCCCCCTTTTTGGTCATTTGAGCTGTTGTTGCCACCTGTAGCTGTCCGTTTAAAGAAATAAAACATGTATAAATGGTAGTTGAAATAATGTTTTAGTACATGTGATTATACAAAATCAGTTTATTTAACCTGTTGTTGCCTTTTGAGCATCGCGTTCTCTTCTTTCAGTCGCTCAACTTCGTTTTCCAATTCATTCGTGTAAGCCTAGAAAAACCGACAATAAGTTAACAAGCATATGTGAATCTAAGAAGCATAAAAACGTAGATGGAAATGCACATAATCATGTCAATACGATAAGATTTGAACAAAAAGAGCATTTTGTATCAAGAGCTAGGACCAAATTATTGAATCCAAAGTTTACTCGTATCTTTTATACGCAAGAAATCGATATGTACGACAAATTGTTTAATGACATAATAATATGTTTCTTGGGAGCTAAAGTTGACAAAATAATTGAATGTAACTTAAGCAATGTAACTACCATTATTGTTATTTATAAATGACATCATATTTGGTTTAATTATTATGGTAGACTAATTTTTGTGACAACCAATTTCCTTATGATTGGTAAAGTGCCAATGTGCCATTGGCATTTAGTAACCATCATGGCAAGTGGGGTTCTCTATTTTCTCGTGTCCTTGCACAAATGTCATATATGTAATATCCACATAGCCAGGACAACTGAAATTTGAAGAAAATGCTTTCATGCATCATATTTAAAAGAAATGAACCATATTAAATATAAGGATGTGGTTTTTTACTATCACAAAACTTATTTCACACATCTCAACCTATTTTTTTGTATGTTTATATAATTTGTTTTCAAATTTATTTAATATGATCGATAAAGTAATTTTTGTAATATAAATATCACCTAAAGTTCAATAAATATATATAAAAAAGAATGTTACTAGAAAAATTATACAGCAATAACAAAATGAGTATAATAAATGTATATTTAGGATACAACAAGACATGTCAATGGAACAAGATGTGTCGACCCCACAAAAAATATCAAAGAATCATGTTTTAGATAAGGACCCACGTCAATAGGTTTCTAAAAAGATTGAACTCATTTTAAGAATTCAACAGGATCCAATGAATATAATATACATATAGATATAGAGAAGAAATAACATATTTGTTAGAAAGAGTTAATATGTACAAAGTAATTTTTATTTATATATAGTAATTTTATTTAAAAAATAATTATGTCATTTTCTGTGATTTGATATAAAATCGAGCTATATCAATACAAATTATTGTGTATGAATGAGTTCTGCAGAGTAGGTGGGTTTAGTTACTTTAACACACAAACATCGAATTGTGGATATAGACAATTAGAATTAACAGATTCGTAATGAAAATATGGTATGGAAATATATATGTGATTGCTATTTTAATAAAAAGAAATATTTAAATAAAACTAAATTTCAACAACACTACAAAATGAATGGGGTTCTAAAGTAATTTCTTAGCTTTTTCTTGAAAGTGAATTGGGCAATTATTGTAAAACTGTATATAATAAACGCGTTAAAAGTGAAAGAGATACTTTTCACTTGTTTTCGTAACTTACATTTATTTCACTTTGAATTCTATTTATTTAATTGTAGTCAAATGTTCTTATACTAATAAAGTTTATTCAACTTTTTTTTAGATAAAATGTTTGTAATTTTCGGGAAGGTCAAAAGAAAGTTTGATATAGTCTAGTAGGAGTAATACTTAAAAGTTTTAAACCACCGAGTCAACTCGTGCTGCCTTGAATGAACAAGAAAGTTCTACCAACCTGCTTTCTGGCCCTTGACCGAGCGGCCGACTCCCGGTTCTTGATCATCCGTTTGTGCCGGCGGTCTCCACCGGTCCTTTCGGTAGCCGGTAACATCCTCATCCCACCAATGCTGTGTCCCAGCAACCCTGAAGATGAGTTAGCCGATGCGAAGACTTGGTCAAACGGCACATCCAGAGGGCACACATTCCGGGTCGGGTCTTCCGCCAGGAAATTCAACTGTTCCGGACCCGAGTTCAGGTTCAACCGCATCGGTGGTTGTGGTGGCGGAGACGGTGTTCTGTAGCCAGGTGAAGAAACACTCGTGGGTGCGTCATTACTCGAAAAGGGTTTTGCTAAAAAGTCTTGGAGAATGAACCCTCGGTAGCCCTTGGTGGCGGTGGCACGGTGGTTGGTGGCGGAGAGGTTGATATCTTTCCAAACCTCCTCCATTGTTCTGGTGGCGTTTGAAAACGGCGAGTGGTTGGAAGTGGTGTTGGAGGAAGAAGATGATGAGATTGTAGTTGAAACACTGGCTAGATTATTATGGTGGTTTCTGTTGAGATTATTGCTACAATCATCACCACCACCACCACGAGATAGCATTTGTGGGTATAGTAGTGTGTGTTTCTTGAGTGTGTGTAAGAGATAGAAGTGAAATCTAATTTGACATTTGTCATAGGACATAGAGGTCTATCAAACTTTGTACTAAAAGGGAGAAGTGGTGGCAGTGAGCAGTAGTACCCTTGAGTGAGTCTTGAATGGTCATCCATAATTGGCGTTTTGTGCCACAAAGCCCTATGATGTGGTGCCAACAAAGATGCTTAATTTCATAACACTTTGAATCACAACTATATTAGGATGTGACAAAGATTTGCTTCTTTCCATTTGTTGAGTCTATTTGGGAAATTCTTCTCTTTATATACATGCCAATTTCATTGCTTTTTTGTGATAATAGGATGTGTCATAGGTTCTTTATGCATATGAACTTTATAAACCCTAATCTTAACATATGGAACAACCTCTAAGTTTTCAATAGAACCTAGTATTAGGTGCCTTAGCATAGACCCATACGGATGATGAGAATAAAAATATGAATATTTTGAGAAGGTGTTAACATAAATAGATGATTATTGAATTGATCTTCATAGTTAACTTTAAATTGCATTGTATTTCTCGTTTGGAAAAATGGTTGATTTAAGGTTAATTAAGGTCCAAATTGATATGGAATTTCCGGGGTGAATTGTCAGTTTGTTATTGCACCTCTTCAATTTCCATGTTGGACACTAACCTCACATTTTCATATAATCGCGTCATTTGATTCATTTCGTAAACCTTTAATTACTTCAAATGATATATATCCGCTAGGTTACCATCTTCTTGTTCAGAATCGTAGGTAGATAAAAAAAATTTAAACGAAACTTGTATTGAGAAGGATCATGTGCAACAAGAACTGTCATTCAGTAGATTACTTTATGAGTAAATTACATAAAAGGTCCTTGTGGTATACTATTTATTACAGATTTAGTCCCTGGACTTCATTTATTACACTGGAAGTCCCTGATGTATATACTTTGTTACACCCATGGTCCTTGCTGCCCTCAAAATTTTTTATATGACCAAAATACCCTTATGGACTTTTGTAATAAAGTAAAGTTAAAGGACTTTGAACGTAATAAGTGATAAATCACAGGGACCATCAGTGAAATTTATTGTGTTCATTGATTTTTTTCTTTTTTCTCTTGTATCCATATTCTTCCACTTTTATCGTCGCGCCACCAACCCCCTGAAAAGTCGATCCATCTTAAAATCATGCATGTTGTTGCCTTCTCCAGCCGCCGACGGTGACGTTCTATCGACCTGAATTGATTCAGACAATTGATGCACGTTGCCAGAGGAGTTGGCGTTTTGCACACGCATGTCGATAGAGCGTCACTGGCGGCCGAACAATTGGAGAAGGCAACCGCATGTAGGAGTTTGGGATGGATTGACTTTTCAGGGGGTTGGTGTCGTGACAATAAAGGTGGAAAAATATGGATTCAAAAGAAAAGAGGAAAAAAATCAATTAATAGAATAAATTTCACAGATGGTCCATGTGGTTTATCACTCATTACATTCTAAAAAAAATAAAAAAAAAAAAAAAAAAAAATCAAGACACGTGAAACAATTAAAACAGACACATATTTTCCTAAGCAAATTACTTCCTCCGTATCAAAATAAGTGACACAAATTTGCTCACACGTTTTTTGAGGTAAAATGTAACATCCTAAAACCGGCCTAGTTGTTTTAGGTATATAATGATATTTGATAAATATATATTTGACCATATGTGGAATAAATTGATTAAGTGTTAAATGAATTGTTTGACTTTTTGTCCTTTTGTGATATTTTAATCAAGGGATTAAAATATCTGTTTTCTGAAATGTTTAAATGAAAATGTGATTTTTATATCTTTGGATTCTCCTTTTAATATCGTCTCCGAATATACTTTCGTTTTTAAAATTGGAGTCCGTTTGGTATTTAAATAAATTAACTACGAAAGGGACTTTTCGTATCGTATTGTTTAAAAAGTTGAAAATTGTCAAAGTGGGCCCCACCTCCCTTTTGTTGGACGGATGGGAGTATGTATGGGGACTCCAATCCTTTCTTTTCACTTTTATCCCCATCTCTTTCACTCTATTTTCTTTTATATTTTCTTAATTCCAAAACCACCAAAACCCTTCAAAGTTCTTGGAGTTCCTTAAGATCCATAGCTCGATTCTTGCTTGTTTTCACTTCAAATCTCGTTTTTGGGTAGCTCTTGGGGTAAGCTTTCATCTCTTGTTGTTTGTTTTAAAGTTCTTGTAAAATGATAAACTAGTGTTTTGGGTTTTGTATGATTTTTACTAGTTTAGTTATAATGATGATATCTTTATGTTTGTATAAGTTTATTAGATTGATTTCATGAAAAATCATTGTTAGTTGTTCTTGGTGTTCTTGACTAGTTCATAAACTAGAGTTGTAAGATTTGGTGGGTTTGTTGTTAAATGGTGACATTTAAGAATCTTGTATGTTTTATATGTCTAGGAGACTTATTATATGTGTTATAACTAGTAAGATCATATTTTTGGTGAAAGATCCATGAATCACCATGGTAGGTGATTTTGGAGAAAAGATGGGTTTTTACTAAACTAGTTAGATCTTGGAACTTTGTGGCTTTTATTGTAAATATGAGTTGAACTAAAATGTTGGAAGTGTTAAATGTTAAGATGATTAATTATGACTTGTTTGAATGAAATTGTTAGTTAAAAAGTTGTATGGATTTTATGTATAATTTATAAACTAGTTATTGGGTTAAATAGCTAGTTGGTGAAAAATGTCATTGATAGGTTTTTATGGGTTATGTTACTTGTTTATTTTAAAATAACATGTTAGATATGTTAGTTATGGTTTATGCCAAGGATTGGTGAGATTTGATAAAAATGCTAGTTTTTATAGTGTTTGGATAATCTATGTTAGATTATGAACTAGTAAGTGGTATGTATGTGATCTTGTATAAAAGATAGAATTTGGTCTTGTTGAAATGACTAGTTAGTCATGAATTGTTAAATGGTGTGATTATAGCTTTAAAGTGGTGTTTGGAAAGTATAGAAGTCAGATATAAGGTTTTGACCCGTTTGGGTAAATATGGTGAAAGTTTGACTAAATGTATTTAGTATGGATTTACTTGGTCTAGGAATGCCAATAACATGATAATTACATATTTTGGTAAACTGTAATATGTTGACTTGTTGTAGTTATATTTGGGTCTCGACTCGTTTGGATGTATTATGCCATATTGGTTAGATATGGCTTGGTTGTATTTGACTTGAATTTCAAAAGTGTAAATGGTCATGACATGTTCATATGATGATTTAGATGTTTGGTTATCTAGTTAGTGCAAGTGTTATTGTTAAATGTATATTTAACATTGTTTATAATTTTAGTGGAATTATATACTAATTCGGTATTCCTTTGGTGTACAGGAATCGGGATCGGGACTCAGAAACATTAGACCTCTGAGTTCGGCAAGTGGAAGGTTTCGGTGAGTGGATTTAACCTCCAACTTGTGTTTAGTTACAATTAGTTTGGTATATGCATGCTTGTTGAAAATGCAGGAAATGTACCAGCTTCATGGAGTTCGCGACGCGAACTAGGGTTCGCGAAACGCGAACTCGAGACAGAGATTTTGGGGGTTGATCGTGAACACTTCGCGCCTGAGTTCCCGAATGCGAACTGAGTTAGCGACGCGAACTCGAGTTCGTGATGGGAACTCAGTTGCATTGATTTTCGATGTGAATTTCGTATCTAGCTTGCTAGTTTAGTGCCTATTTGCTAGTGTTAAGTCAAATAGGTTATGTGCACATATGTGAAGAGACTTGGCTTGTTTGGAAGCGACAACTCGGTTTGATTGGTAACCGAGGACTCGGTAAGTGGCAACCGAGGTTTGAGAAGTCAGTGTCGGAAGGAGAACGGCTGGGCATCGGGTATCGACTAATAGGGTATCCGACCTTACCTGTATTTGTAGCATGGTTAAGGGGAGGGAGTTGCCCTGGTGTTGGATACGAAACGCTATCGGTTACCGTGGTTTTGGCCGACCATGGTTTAAGGCTCCGGCAGGACCCCGATATTCTCAAACAAACAGTGATTTCCCCAACCGGAGATGTTTTATAACTTCCGTGTTTTAGTGAACAGTGATACGTGGTTAGGTGGCTTTTAGATAGTAGAGATGTCTATGCTAGCTTGTTGGACTTTACAGAATTTGTAGATTATATTCATTCACTTAGCTTTGTGCTAATCCCTCCCTCGTTGAATCTTTTCAGGTGATCGGTGCTTTGGACGGGATGATTGACCAAGCTCCGTTTGATATGTTTTTAAAAATGAGCCATGTTGTTTAAGTGACACCGTTAATGTATTGTTTAAGAAATGTTTATGTGGAAGCTTATTGTGGGACCTTGTTTGTAAACTAAACTAAACTAAACTAACCTAGAGGATAATCTAATCGCCTTCGGGCATTTAAAAAAAAATGCTTCCTAAATTTTGCGGTGTTACATAAAAGATTAAAGTAGAGATTAAAATAGATTAAAGTACATAGTTAGTGGAGAATTGGTCCCACTTTTCTTGAATAAAGTGATATTAATGAGTTTTAAAGGTAAAAATAAGGGTATAAGGGTAATTTTACTTTATTAAAGTAGATAGTTAGTGGATATGAGTCCCATTATTTTTACCAAATAAGGAAAGTTTTCAAAGTGTGTCACTTATTTTGATACATCCCAAAATGGAAAGTGTGTCACTCATTTTGATACGGAGGAAGTACAAATGATTCATGTCAATTTAACTTATAAGCAGACAAAAGAAGGTGATGGCTTCATATTAAATCCAGATTACACAAATCAATAAGAAATGTATATAACATTATAACTAAGGGTATAAAGTATAAACAACCCCAATTAATTAACCCGTAAATTACTTGAGAACGACTCGAAAAATACTTGAAATAAACTCGATTTAAATCGAGCCGAGATCGAGTCCGAGCTACTTGATCAGACTATCGAGTCAAGCTCAAAAATACCAAGCTCGTAAAGCTCGCGAGCCTAATTGAGCTTTTTCTATTTTACATTTTCACCCTTCCGAACTGTTCAACATAGTCTCAGAAGACTAATCACAACCACTTGATCAATAATGATTAATGGTCAAAATTAATCACATGATTTATACATGATTAATTAGTATTGATCCAATGGTTGAGGTTAGTCTCTTGATACTATGATTAAAAGATGGATTACATTGAACAAAACTCTTTCACTCTTTATGTATATGCATATTTTTATAATTACTATAAATTTTTAATCATTTTGAGCTAATAAGTACCGAGTCTGGTATGTCGAGCTTAAAAAAATCAAGTTAATAAATACATTGTACTGATAACCGAGTTTAATCAAATCGAGCTCAAAAGTGTCGACTATTTGATTGAGTCGAGCTCGAGCTTGAAAATAAAGACTCATTCAAGCTCGAGTCGAGTTTCGAGAATCGAGTTTTATAATGGAGTCGAGCTCGAGCTTGGCATTGTGTTGACTCGACTCGATTACACCCCCTAACTATACATCTGGGTAACGGTGTAGATCAACTGGGCACTAAGGAAAACGTTGTGGGGTTTTCCTTCACAAGATCTCGGGTTCGAGTCTTGTTGAATGTTTTTCCTTTGGTGAATAGGTGGTGGTGTTTATTCCCCATATGTGGAGGGTTTGAGGGAAGACATACTACTCATTGTGGATGTCAATGTCTGTCTTGAACCATTAACTTACTGGCCGTTCAAAAGAAAAAAAAAAGAGTAAATTACACGGAAGGTCCCTGTGGTTTGCCACTTATTACAGCCACAGTCCCTGGCCTTCGTTTATTACACTGGAAGTCCCTGATGTATTCAATTTGTTACACCCGACGTCCCTCTGTCAAACGAACATCTAAAATTTCCGTTAAGTGACCCATGTGCACCTCACATGATGGGCAAAATCGTAATTTCCCTTCCCCTTTTAAAGAGTAAATTACACAGAAGGTCCCTGCGGTTTGCCACTTATTTCAGCCACAGTCCCTGAACTTCGTTATTACATCGTAAGTCCCTGGTGTATTCAGTTTGCTATACCCGACATCCCCATGTCAAACGGATGTCTAAAAGATCTGTTAAGTGACCCATGTGCACCTCACATGATGGGCACAATGCTAATGTTCTATAAATAAATGATCATGAAGTTCGGTAAGAAAAAAATTGAGGAAAATCATAAATACACAAAACACAAACTGTACAGTTCATTGCAGTCATTTTCTTCATTATACGTACCTCTTTCACTGCTCGATTGGCCCACCATTGTTGGAAAAGAAGAGTTTTTTGAAGAACAAATAGACCGGAGAGAAGATATGGAAAGATGAGAGGGAATAAGTGAAGGAACGGTTGGTGTAAATCGGGGAACACACGTTTGACGGGGGAAGGAGAATTACCATTATGCCCATCATGTGAGGTGCACATGGGTCACTTAACAGATCTTTTAGACGTCCGTTTAACAGGGGGACGTCGGGTGTAACAAACTGAATACACCAGGGACTTCCGATGTAATAACGAAGTTCAGGGACTGTGGCTGTAATTAGTGGCAAACCATATGGACCTTCCGTGTAATTTACTCTTTAAAAGGGGAAGGGAAATTACGATTTTGCTCATCAATGTGAGGTGCACAGGGGTCACTTAACGGAAGTTTTAGACGCCCGTTTGACAGAGGGACTTCGGGTGTAACAAAATGAATACACCAGGGACTTCCAGTGGAATAAACGAAGACCAGAGATTGTGGCTGTAATAAGTGGCAAACCACATGGACCTTCCGTGAAATTTACTAAAAAAAAAAAAACTATAACATATGGGTCGAAATCGTTACAAATCATATACCTATATAATTCTCAGTCATATATAATACTTCTACATATCCTTAAATCTTGGCTTATTGTCTCCAAGTAAAAGAGGAGAATCAACCATTCATGGTATACAAATGAATTTACAAAAGTTAATACAAGAACACATCAAAATGACAATGACAACGAGAAATAGACCAATTTATCGGGTGATAAATCTTTATTATCTCTTCCAATATCTTCTCTCTAACTTCGCTTCACTCCAAAACCATCAAAAGTTGTACAGAAAAAATCAAAGGTGGATGCAAAATTCGTACAAACAAAATATATAGGCGAAATCTCCCATCAATTATGCATAAAACTTAAATACATGATAATGTTGTAACTCCCAAGACTAAAGACCGTTAGTGCGACTAAGAATCTCATTTGAATTTCTTTGACTCACTCAAGGTTTGGTCAAATATGCTAACGGGCATGTAACGTCTGTTAGAAGGAGTTGATGTTCAGAAAGTTCGAATTTGCCTGGTTTGGTTCATTTCTTGGAGATTCGTTTGAAATTCATTTCTTTCCTTAATTCCATGGTCTAGACTAGGGGTGGCAATTCCTGACACGACCCGCGACCCAACACGAACCCAACACGGAAAAGGTCGGGTTTGGGTTGACCATAAACGGGTTCGGGTCAAAAACAGGTCGACCCATCCAACCTGTTTATAAATCAGGTTGGGTTCGGGTTGTCTTGTATAAACCCGGGTCGACCCGCCAACCCGTTTAATTTTTAAATATTTTTCAAAAAAATTGTACATAGTAAATACCATAAATAATATAATACACCCCTTAAATTAGTTATCCTGCCTAATTATTTCCATTTCTTTTTTACCTTTTAAATTTGAATTTCTCCTTCAAATTTCACGCACTTAAGTTCTGTCATATTTTCCCTAACTAAAAGCTTGTAAATTTGGGAGGTGAATAATTTCTTATTATAAAGTCTCATTTTTTGCACAATTTCTCTTTATTTTCTCCAACCTGTTAAGTTTATGGGTTACACGGGTTGGGTCTGGGTTACCCTGGTTTAAATGAGTCCGGGTTAGGGTTGTTTTATTTGACCCAAAATTTTAATAGGTCGGGTTTGGGTTTATTGATTCCAACCTGTCAACCCGCCAACCCGAACCCGCTAACCCAAACCCAACCCAATTGCCACCCCTAGTCTAGACTCTAGAACCCAAAATGAGAAAAATGACCAATTAAGCACCATATTCGTCAAATTTAACTTAAATAAAGCAGGAAATACAATGATGGTAAATATACAGCAGCCCTAGTATGTTAGACTTGATAGTTGATACTATGTTAGAAAAACAATATTATTTGATAATAATTTTATATTATTTTTTGTAAAAATAACTAAAATACCCCTTCATGTATATAATATATGATTAATCTTGATCATTATTTATAATTTATCATTGATTGAGATTTGTCCCTTAAAACTACATAAAAATTAAAGACTAACTTGTATACATTTTTATATCACTAACCAAACTTTAATAACTAAATAAATACCACCTAAACTTTAAAATTTATAATTAATTTTAGTTTTTAATTATGTATTAGAAATTACCCTTCACTTCTCCTTCCCGTAAGTAATTGTGCAATTAATCCTTTGAGACAGTTTGAGAGCGTCTAGATTAATAATATTCGAATAAGGTAGGGGTCTAGAATCTAGATGATGCATGTGCTCTGTATGAATCCGTATATAAATGATTAATTGTTGTTTGATCAGACTCTATGAATGATTGCCAATGAATGTGAAAATGACCATTTAACCCTCTAGGGGTGAGTATGAGGCGGTATGGACTTTTGGGGTGAGTTTTAATGGCAGCCAAATACCGTACCAGAAAATTCGGTTTATTAAGAATTGCAAACTGTTCGCTTTCGATTTTCTCAATAATTCGGTTTGATCTTGGGTTTTTTGTTGGATTTTTTCCTTAAAATTACCAACTTGTTAACTTATATATTTTGATCCAAACTTTAACTTATTTCGGTATAAATAAATGAAACAACTAGCAAGTTTTCATATAATATAAAGATAAATTCAATCGACATCACTCAATAAGATTAATAGTACCTATACAATTATAATACCTATAAAATATATGAGCAAAATGCGTGATAAAAGTCCAAATGATATACTCACATGATTATTTTTCGAATAATATTTACGTATCAAATCTTTCATAAAGATACAAATATTTTTACAAAATAAGATATATAATGTGTGGCAGGATGGTTTTTCGGTACGATTTTTATATGCATCCGAAAACCGCCCCAAATATTCGGTTTTTCCAAAAAAATAAAACCCCTCACATCGTTTTTCAAATGGTTCAGTTTTTTTAGTTTTTCGGCTTCGATTCGGTATTTTGGTTTTTATGCTCACCACTACGAAAAACTGTTGGGTGGCAATTATTTAAATACATATTACATATATATCTACAACATAGAATAATTTTTATACCATAAAAAGCTTATTCACACACAATATATATTTTTATATGCATGTACAGTTTACTTCAAATCCACCCCTAAACAGTTATGATAGTTACAATTTTCTCATAAAATTTGAAGATTTTAAACTTTATCTCAAAAGTTAGTACAATTTATATTTTTAGTTTTATTTAAAAAAAACTTATTCATTTTATAATTTTCACTCCTGCCCAGAAATATTTAAATTCGATTACAAGCGAATTTTAATTTGAAACTGAAAAATTATGTCTAAAAATCCGTAGTAACACGCGATTGTTTACATTATAACGGAAATATGGCGCAACATGTTTTTGGCCCAACATTTATATTTTTGGCCCAACTTCAAAAGCTTCTAAATCATTCTTTATTCTTTATGTAAATATAAATAAAATTTTAATAATAACAACCCTCTTTATAACTATCATAAGAAGGAATATTTTGTTTAAAAAGATAATAATTAATCATTAAAATTATTACCCGTATTTATTTTCATTATTCAAAAATCTTTCCATTTTTTTTAGGAGTATTCAATTAGTTAGACAACTAATTCAATTAAAATTTTTCTTTTCAAAAAGGAATACTCCTTTTTTTTTTTAAAGGCTAGTTAGTAAGTTAGTGGTTCGAGCCTAGACAGTGATATCCATAAGGGGCAGTATGCCTTCCCTCGAACCTTCCACCTTTTTGACCACGACGGGACTTGAACCCATGACCAATAGGTCATGAGCAACACCTTAAATACTCCTTGGATACCACTAGGCTACAAGCCTTGGGTAAGGAATACTCCTTCTTATAAGGGAATTCATTTATACACCACAACTTTTACTTCATATACCACATAATATAAGTTTTATACACCACAACTTTTACTTCATATACCACATAATATAAGTTTTACAGTAAACTGTACAAGTACATCAAATATTAATTGTGGTAGATAACCTAAAAGTTGTGGTGTAAACATCAGTACATCACTGTCTTTCTTGTAAGGGCTGTCATTATCAAAACTCATAGCAGACATACGGATAGTACGTATAAGTGTGTATCCCTTTAAAAATTTTATGAATAGTATTTAAAATTAATCTTTTAATGTAAGTAATGTCAATGTCCCTAAACAAAACAATATACACCCCGTGCTCTCGGTCTAAAAAACTCGTTATTGTCTTTTGATGGTTTCTAGTTTGTAGAATTAGCCACAGCTCATAGTTATATATATGTGCTGAGGATACGTGCTACTTTTCGTTTTTATACGTGCTACATGTTTTTATCATTAATCATTAAATAAAATATATACCTTTTGAAATTGAATTTACAGATTTAAAAATCAACGTTAATTATCGAATTTCTCATGTCAAAATATCCAGTCAGCAAAATACCGAAAATCACTACAAAATATCTACACTCGAACTCAGATGCAAATTAAAATGCAGCTATTCAACTCAAATTTTATTCGTTCAACTTTTATTGATGTTGGGGCTCAATCCAAAGGTTTTCAAAGTTTGGGCCTAAACTTATAAAAGTCATAATTGCAGGGGTGAACAATTAAAACGAAGCAGACAATTTGAACCGCCTAAAAAGCTCAAATTCGTTTCTGGTTCAAACATCAAAACTCTCTCTCTCTCACACACACACACACACACACACTCACTCACTCACACACAATGGAGGATAGGTCAAGTTTGAAGCTGATAATAGAGAAGGGACCGAGAGAAGGAGAGACCCTAGAATACACGTCTGGCTCCGTCATCACAATCGGCCGTGTAGTTCGTGGCAATACCATCGGAATCAAAGACGCCGGTATCTCATCCAAACACATTTGCATCCAATTCGATACTGAATTGAGCAAATGGACTCTCATTGACCTCGATTCTTCAAACGGTACCATTTTGAACGGCCAACCCATTAAACCTTATGTTCCTTCGGGTCTCAAGGACAGCGATTGTATTAAGATCGGTGAGTTAACATCAATAATCGTGAAGCTTGGACTTGAATCGACTAATCTTCCGGAAAGGAACCCTAGGCGTAAAAGAAAATCTGGAGCTGGCGCAGGAGCTGGACCTGTTGTTGAGAGTGAAACGAGTGAGTTAGGGTTAGGGTTTGATGCGGATTTGGGGGGAAAAGCGGTGGAAAAACCAGTACAGAAGCGGGTTCTGCGTCCTAGAGGTAAGAAAGCCCTGGATTCAAAGATTGAGGTCGAAAACTTAAGTTCTAAGAGGATACTTAGAAGTTCCAGAAAGGAATTAAAGCAAATTCCTGAAAATTTGAATGTAGATGCAACAGAAAAAACAGATGTTTCTGTTTTGGTAGAACCTAAAAAGACCCGAGGAAGGAAGAAGAAATCACCACTGGAACTTCCTCAGGATCCTGATTTAGTTGAAAGAAAACCAGCAGATATTGTTGATCCAATTGTGGGTAAAAAGAGAAGAGGGAGAAAGAAGCTGCAAGTGGAGCAACCGGAAAATCTACAAACCAGTGTCAACAAATCTGTTGGGATTGATGAAGGAAATGAGGCTGCAATTGATAAACATTCGGTTGATCCATTGGAGAATGTTGTAAACAGTTGTTTGGAAGCCAACAATGAACCTGGTCAAGATCATGTGGTAGAGAAATTGGAGTCAACACAAGAAGATTGTGAAGGAAAGGACTCATCACAAGTGGCAGAGGATTTGGTGAAGGAATCTGGCCCTGATAATCACAAGTGGCTAGATTTAGAAAAGATGACATTAGGTGACTTTTTTGATTACTTAGAAGTGCAACTGCCTAAAGAAATACACGAGAAATCGGAAAAAATCATATCAGATTTGGCAGAGAAGGCCCGTAAATGCCATGAATTTAAGGTTCAAATAAATGAAAACGATAAGGGTAAACTAGCTACAGACTAGACAGAGGACAACTGTGAAGAGAAATCAAATTGTTTTGGTAATTGGTTACTAACTTCAATTATCAAAATTTCTCAGAGTATTAGAGCTTATGTTCCCGTTGTATCTATTAATGCAATGGCATTTATTATTGGTCAACCAAGTCAATGGAGTCTAAATCTGCCAACATAAACACCAGCCAGCCCTTGGGTTTACTAGAACGTGGTTTCATGCATTTACTTGAAGATGATAGCTGGAACAATCAGTTAGGTATATGACAAATTTATTTTTGATTGTGTTATATGTTGATATAAATGTATCTTTAGCTTACTATTTGACTTCTTAGTGTGTTTTTAGTTGACTGCTACTATAAACACGAGCATTAAGTAATAGTGAGATTTAGAGTTAAGTACTTCGGGTTACTAATAATGTTATATATTATATGGATAATGCATCTCTTTGTTTGTGATATTTTTGGCTGAGAATAAAACAATTCTGTTAGAAAAGAAAAAAAAAAGAGTTGAGACAAACAGGATTTCTCTTTTTGCTTTTTATTTTTTCAACGGACGCGATTGGTAGGTTATTACTGTCTGTGTCTATGTGTATAGCATTTATATGATCTTCTAAGTTCCAATCATTGAAGATTGAACCCACAGGAAATTGATCTTCTGCTACAGATGTTTTAGGGATTTATTTATTTCTTCTAATAAATTATTTGTAAAAAAATCTGTTTTCCTGATATAAATATGTCGGTTGTAAGCTGATTTTGGCCCTGCTTCTACACATATTATAAGTTTTCACTTGATATTATTAGTGGACTACAATAAATAGCATATGATTTCATTATCTTTCAATTCCCATTAGGCTTTAATCAACTTTTTCCTATCCTTGATTTACATAATTAGATTCTTGTTTTTTAGTCTTAGTCATTAGAATTAATACAAGATCACTATTAATGCAATAATTTAGCCAGCTTTAACTGGTGATGACGTAAAATGCATTCATTGAATAACGTTTTTATTGTACTGCTACCAACTTTAAAAGGAGTGGCTTTAACCTTTTTCCATCTATCTTTAATCTTCATTTGGGAGAAAGGTCACTCTTAAAGTTACCTTCATTTAGGGGATGTTTGATTTGGAGCAGATTATATGTTTATTGCAATTTGAAATATTAGTTTGATACCATATGTTCCTTTTTCTATACTTTTAACTTAATTATACAATAGACATGCGATATATAACTTTGATATAATTCATCAAGGTAGGTTAATTACATATATAGTTAAGTAGAGAAATCACTTAATTAGTTTACAATCCTTCCTGATCTCCTGGCCACCAGTGATGCTACTCATCTTGACCATGGACTTGACAAATGCTTTTGAAAAAGCATACTTTGAGTTGGCAAACTTGGATACAAAAGTTTTGGTGTTGGGGGAATTGAGGAGAGCATTATCGGAAGAAAATACCACTTTTTGTTGCAAGATCAATTTGTAGTATATATTATCAAAAGTGGTTGATGAAGGATCCCTCCTGCATTTTTGGCGTTATTTTGAGCTGGACAAACGCGTCTTAAACTTGAAGCAAACGAAGGTTGGAGTGAAGGGTCAATGTCGGTTGTGGAGTTGAAGTTGTGGATTCTGTTGTTGAATGATGAGCAATGTGAGAATCCAAGACCTGTAGTAAATCAGATAGGTTAACAAATCAAAACGGGCTCATGTCAAAAACATTATTCTTTCATTACACAATAATCAATATTTTTATTTGAAGTTTTATGTATTAATATAAATTCTGGACAATGTCTCACCCTTTTCCTTTTTAACTAGGTTTTTTACATGTTAGAGATAAATCATCACCGATATCATATAGGGGTGAGCATTTGGACCGAAAAAACCGAACCGCAAACTGACCGAAACCGAACCAAACCAAACTGAAACCGATAACATGTTATCGGTTCGATTTTGAAAATTCATCATTTTTCGGTTTCGGTTTCGGTTCGGTTTGGTTTTCAAATAAGAATGAGCATTTGGCCTAAAAAAACCAAACCGCACCAAAACCGAACCGAATTGAAAATTCATCGTTTTCGGTTTCGGTTCGGTTCGGTTTTTGGACCGGAACTCACCCCTAATATCATAGGTAAACGGGTTTGAAAATTCCACCATCAATTTATTGTATTCTTTTTTCAACTTTAATAGCAGTATGTTACTTCTTCTGTCCCATAAAAGCTGCAACATCAACTCAACATGTATAAGCAAAATGTTTTGACTATTTGTTATGTATCAGAAATACCCAATATTTTAAAAGTCCTTTTTTATTGTACCGGTTAACGCCTCAAATACGATCAAATAGGTTGGATTGGATGAATCAGCTGGTTGAACCGAATGATAATATTGTTGAATTTATCATATAAATGAAAAAAAAAATTAGAAAACAAATGTTTCAAAACAAATTGAAACCTATTTACTTAATATACGACTATCATTTTTTATTCCAAAATGTATAAAATCGGGTTTTCTTGAATACGGTTCATTGGTTCAACCGGATTTTTATGTCCAATAGGCCCGTTGCGGCAGAGCTATAACCTCCGATCTGACCGCCTCTTTTCTACCTGCCCAAGTCCCGGTTCAACCGTCCGGTTTAACACGGGTTTTAAAACTTTTAAAATACCCTTTAATAGAAGACAGATCGAAGAAAACAGAAGTTGGGTGGCACATATTAATGCAAACATGATATTCTCAATGATGATAGATAAGTCTAACTTTTTAACTTGGAAGCTTCCCAAAAGAAGTTTTTTTTTTTTAAAAATTGAGATTAAAATACCTGAAAGTGCTACTAGATCTTCTAAGCCGAGACCTCTTTGAGAGAAACTTTGTTGAAGTTGAGAAATGTTGAAAGTAGGAGCTGGTAATTGTGAGGTTTCACTAGCTCTAGATATTCTTCCATCTTTTCTTCCTTTAGGCACATCCCAAAATGGTCCTCCAGACTGCATTCCATAAGTTGTAATTTGTGCATAAAATACTCATACCATAGTACTCCAAAATTCACATGTATCGACTTTATTACTCATTTTGTGTCATATTTCTTGTAAATGGCATTAAAAGTAGTTTTAATTTATATATATGTGCTTACCAACACAACTGCATCTCTTGCGGCTAAAGCTAAGATATCAGCACACGAGACCACACCAGGACACACGGATTCGAGTGTTTTCTTGGCATTATCAATGACATAAAACGCGTGTAAAGAAACATTAGGCGGTCCGTCTTTTTCAGCAGTGTTTTTACCTTTAGAGTTCAACAACACAGAGCCATCACACCCCTTCATTTCATATATCATCATTTATAAGTAAAAAATAACAAAGATTAGTATAATTTAAGTACAAGATCTATATAGAAAAGAAAGAATTTCCATTCATACCCTTACGAAACAGTCATGGAAGTGCATTCGAAGGAGTCCTGCAGGGGCTGTTTTGTCATTTTTTGTGGCATCGATTACAGCTTTCTTGATGATTGATTCTGCATTAGGACATGTTTTTTGGTAGTAATTGGAGGTTAATGGAGTTGCAAAAGATAAGAATGAGAAAATGAGTAGTGAGCTTAGGAATACAGCCATGGTTTCTATCTTTGCATCCAATGAAGTTGCATGGAATTCATGAATGGCCTATTTGTATACATGCAACAAATTAGTTGTCAAATTATTTCAACCAATCATACATTTCTTTTGGCAAGTGGGGTATGAATATATGAATATATGATAACTAGCTTTATAGCCCGTCCGATTGGGCAGGCATGCTTCAAGATTATATTATAGAATAATACCAACAAAAGATTAATAACTTTAAAAATGACATAAGAATCGATATCTGTAATGATGAGTTTGTACAAAATTTGATACATGAACAGATGTTACATGAAATTTATAGACGAAATAAGACTTTTTTGTAAACGACATTTGATGTTGAATTAGTGTAATTTCCATCTCTGTCACAACAAATGACCTTCAATCCGTTCTTGTTCTTCTTAACTCGTGATACAGCTACATAAAACTGGCCATGTAAAAATACCGGTTTTTGCATAAACAAACCAACTTGAGACAACATCTGACCTTGACTTTTATTAATGGTCATGGCAAAACAGACCTGAACAGGAAATTGCCTCCGATTCAATTTGAAAGACATCTTGTTGTCGGAAGGACTAATAACCATTCGAGGGATAGCGCAAATTGTACCATTCGAGGGATAGCGCAAATGGTTATTACCAGTGAAAATTCACGGTCTGTCAATAATTATACTGAACGTAAGTTTTATATAATACAAAAATTAGTCGTTAATTGCATGATTATCACATATATCATATATGATATAAAAATCTATAATCTATAATGCTACATATTTTAGTTTCTTTATATGTTTATATAGTTTGCAAAAATACAGGTATAGTGTGATGGATACATCAAAATGTGGTGTAAATATTAATTCCCTTTATATAAATAGAGTCACAATCAAATATGAAAATAGAGTTTTTGTTTGATGTACTTCAGGGTGTCAAAAAAATTAGAAAAAATTAGAAAAAATAAAATTTTAATACCCTTACCCCTAATGTGTTAGCAGCCTTAAAATTAGGGTCAAAGTAAAATATCAGTTTTACTAAAGCATACAATATGATAAACTGATGTATGATATATTATAGTAAATGTGATTTTGACTATTACAGACTAAATTATTACTATTATTAATTTTACCATTAAAGGAACCTAATTTCTTTGGTAGAGTAAGACCTGTGATAGGCAACCTTTTCAAATCAAAGAGTATAATTTTGAATTTTTAAAAATAAATAAAAATATTCAATTTAAAAAAATTGTAAAAACATACTAACAGTAAAAAATTATAAAATAAATAAAGAAAAACATAAAACAAAAATCTGACGATTGTGTATTACCATCATTACCCGGACTACATTGGTAATTCTATGATAGTCAAACTTAAAATTTTATACATACAAATTAAAAGGTCAAAGTTTGACTATTATTTTCAAGACTTTATGCATACACCTTAAAATCAATAGGTGATAGCAGTTGATCAAGTTTCAAGCTGCTGCTATAAAATTTTTATACATACTCATGTAAGAATTGATATTAATCCTACGTATATTATGAAGTTCTAAAGGTATCTCCTTTTGCTTTTTGTACTTCAACCATGTGAAGTGACGATGATACTCCAAATACCTATTGAAGTGTCGATACGATTTGAATAAAAATTAAAAAAATAATCATTCATAAGTAAATGATTATGCATCACAATATCATACCTTAATATTGACCATTAATTATAATTAATCAATATATTGAGATTTGTCCCTTGAGAATATATACGCAATGATATAGTATGGTTAGGGCAGTATAGGGTATATGGTTAGGGCATCGAAATCCCGATAAATAAAGCACTTAAAAATCAAAAAAATATTCAAAAAAATAATATGAATATATTATTTACCAATAGTTGTATATGAAGTTAAATACACAGTTTCAAATTACATATATTAATTCTGCCAGAATTGTCAAAATTAATTCTGACTGACAATTATCCTGCACTAACTGAAAAAAATCAACATTAATTTTAGGTTTATGATCTGGAAATATGCTGCATATGATAGAAAAATATTCAATGTAAGTAATGAAAAATATAAAGATCTGTTATGAGTTCCTAAAAGTAATTGATTTACATAAAAATTATCATAAGCATATGGTAAAAATATGAATACTGAGATGAATAAAAAGTGAATTATAAAAATTATGAAAAAAAATTTCATTTACCTAGTTGAAATAGAATACGAATTACTGAGAAGGTGGTGTCTTTCGGCTGCTAGTACGTATCCTCAATTCCTCATACGTACTTTTTTCTCCTGTTTATATAGATTAGGCAATAAGTTAACATGTTTAAATATGGACAGATTGAATAACTTAAAACTCCTCAAATCAAGGTGGTAAATGATAATACTATTCGGTTGAAATTCAAAATTTGAATGGAATCCATAAATCATGGTGTATTTTAAATTTTAAAAAGGATTAACCTATATTAATTTCTTATTTAGGCATATACTTAGAACTAGACCTGGCAATGGAGCGGGTTTGGAGCGGATCAGCCTTGATCCAAACCCTTTTAACAAATTTCAAATGATGATCCAAACCCGACTCGTAATCCGCAGGGTCTTGAAAAATCGAACCCATACCCTTATCCACCGAATCAGTGGATATCCGACCCATTTACCCGACCCATTTACCGTAAACGATCTTGATTTTAATTTGTAAAATGGTTGTCAATTTGAATATTTTATATATGCGTTTTGCCACTATGTACCCTAATGCATACTATAAAAAAAGTTTAAATATCTATTTTGTCTTTGTATTAAATTTTAATTTTTCTCATTTCTCAATTTTAACAAGACCATATATAGTATAACACATAAAATTTAATAGTTTATTAATGTTAGTTACATTAGTTCAGGAACTTTGACTCATCAAAAACATGTTAACATATGCTAAATTATAGAAAAACCTTTTATAAATAATTTGGTAGTCGACAACAACTCGGCAACAAGTTAATGTATAGTGTTGAAAAATTGAAATCATGTTTTCTAACTTCTAACTCTTAATTTCTATTGGTCTTTAAAGAGGGCAAATATATAAACCATAAATATGAAATATATAAATTAGTTTTTCTAAATTTAAATGCGGGGCGGGTTATAAACGGATCGGATCGGTATTGATCCATACCCGACCCTTTTAGTAAAAGGGTTAACGGGTACGGGTCGTTAGCGGGTAAACGAATCACAAACTATGATCCAAACCCATTTAATTATTGCGGGTTCGGAACGGATCAGGGTCAAAACCCGCTCCATTGCCAGATCTACTTAGAACTACTTATTTTTAATTATATTTATTTGCATTACAACGGAATTTATGGCTGAATATTAAGTTTTACAACTTTCCATAATACTGTAAATAAAGTTTTAAACTTTCCGAGTATGAGATTGGTGAAAATTAGGCTGAATATAAAAGCTTATTGATTATGTTGACTCTCTGTTTCAACACTTTCCGTAATACAATATTACCATAATACCGTAAAAGGTGTTTGTTTATATAATTTTGGAATACGAATTCCTTTAAATTTAGTTTATTATGGGCGATTATGGATCAATCTAATTTTGTAGCTGGATCGGTATTAATGGTGACTATTTTGATATGTTTTTAGCAACTGAATCGCCTATGAATTGGTTTTTAATAGCTGCGAAGTTGAATATTGATCATAATTAATTGGAAATTATTGACTGCATAAAAATTTCAAAAAACTTCCTAATTATCATAGCATCCATTTACACTATTTTTGGGGGTATTTAATTGTTACTAAAGAAAATAATCAATTTAATTATTTGCACGAATTTGGCAGGCTGTGCTGTTAATTAGGAAGAAATCTTACGCGTAGAATGTGCACAAAAACGTAACTGCTTGATATTAAGTCTTTGGAAAGAGTTGAAAATCGTGGACCAATAGTGCAATTCCACGTGGCATAATGGGCCAATCAGAGGGCTGCAAACGGGTGAGTTGTCAAACCAAAATCATATGTAGGTGCATATATAGGGGGAGATAGCAGTACACCTGCATTATGATGATAAATTATTTAATGCTTATTAGATTTACTAGCAATATGGGGTCTTTATTAACTTGATCCGACCGTCTTAATTTCTTTCACCATTTCTTTATATAATTCGAGTATATTTATCTAGAATTGATTGTTTTCTTATTGAATTTATTCTATTATTTATGTTAAACTCTTAGTCTTATTTAATTAGATTTTTAATTTTATTTTCATTTTACATACTTCATCCGTTTCAAAATAAGTTATACAAATTAACTTTCACATTTTTTGAGGCAAAAGATTGTAATGAAGGTTAAATTAAATTAAACTGAATAGTTAGTGAGTGAGTGATGGGTCCCACATATTATGATTAAAATGAGTTTACTGATGTTGAAAAGTAAAAGTAATGGTAAATGAGTAATTTCACTTTATTAAAGGAGATAGTTAGTCTCACTATATTTTTTACCAAATAAGAAAAGTTTCAAAGTTTATCACTTATTTTAAAACACCCCAAAATAGAAAGTGTATCACTTATTTTGAAATAGAGGAAGTATAATTTTTTACTTTTATTTTATGACAAAAATTTAACTTTTGTTTTTTTATTTTTATATATCATTTATTACTTTTATTTATGATGCTTATATTTATGATAAAAATTTAACTTATGTAAATATACTAAATTCTTTTAGATATGATTTTCTTTATATTCGATTGCTCAAAATCAAAATACGACAATTGGAAACGTAAAACGCTCACCGAATAAACCGACAACGCATGCTTCGTCATGGAGCATTTTAGGGTACCAAGCTACCAGCTATATATCACCTCCTGGTGGCTGGTTCCTTATTTGTATGGTGAAATTTGCAAAACCAATATAGTACTTCAATAGGGAGTTGTACCTTGTACAAATGAAGAAGTATATAAGTCTGGACTCGAGAATATGAGCTCTGGAAAGGGGGCTATCTGTTCTTGATTGGTACTTTATGCTTTCAACCTTTTTGCATGAACTTTCCAGTCGATTAAAGGACTTTTCTCTAATTTACTACTAATTTTTTTAGTGCCTAAATTAACCAATATCGACTAAATTATATGTTTCGCTCCAATGACGTACATACTGAAAGTTCGGAAAATTGTCCCAATCAATTAATTTGTAATTTTATTTTATTTTATTTTTTTGAAACGACAAATCTAATCTACTTTTAATTATCACCTATGTTCAAAACGGGATTCAAAAGTTGCATGTAATCAAGAGTAAATTGCAAAAAAAAATCGTCTTATTCTTAAAACCAGCGTTCTTAAGGCCAAAGAGTCGGCGGAAAAGGGGGGATTTGGCCAAACTACATTTATATTTTGAGGCCTAATGAGATCAAGCTCGTTTTCACTTGTTCGGGTCACATATTGGGCTTGAGCTATTTTTCAAATACAAACATTGAGGCCCAAATCGAATAGAATTCATTTGTGAGTTTGTAACCCGTTTTGAATTAACCCGAACCGTTAAGCTCTAGGGTTTATGTTTATTTTGCCGGTCCTAAAACCTTCTCGCCCTCTTTCTCTTTGCTACTGCTCGAAGAGTTGGATTTCCGCCGGCGTGAACGATTCCAATGGGTTCCAAAAACAAGAAGAACAAAAAGGCGTCAAATAAAGTTCCTAATGCTAATACGGCGGCTGAGGTTGCCGGAAACCGAGTGTTCGGCGCCGGTAACAAGGTAATTACAGACGAGCGGTTCGCATCATCGCAATTGGACCCTAGGTTTCAGGATGTTCCGAAGCATAAGAATAAAGTGGCGATTGATTCTCGTTTTAATCGCATGTTTACTGATAAAAATTTCTCCAGTTCCTCTGCTCGTGTAGATAAGCGAGGCAGAGCTAAACAAGATGGCGATTCTTCTAAAAATGCTCTTAAACAATATTATCGAATCGATGAACATGAAAAGAAACCGAAAAAACGCCCTGAAGTATCGGTTTCTGAATCGGATGACGATGACGACGTGGAAAGCGAAGAGAACGGAGATGACGAGAGTGATGATTCTCAAGAGTTGAAAAATGTTATGGAAAAGCAGTCTAAATCTAAGTCCAAACCCAAATCCGCATCAGAATCTGAATCCGAATCTGAATCAGAATCGTCGGGAGAAGAAGATGAAGAAGGTATTATGGATGATTGGAATTCAACTGATACCGATGAAGATGATGGAGCTTATCTAGAGGAGGAAAATGATGCTCTGCAGGTGTGTTTCATATACAACTTTTGTGTTATTGATCTTCTAGAAAACAATAATAATGATTTACTGTTGTGGTTTGATATGAATTTTGGATTTTAAATGGAGATAGGTGGAGGAGAATGTACCTGAAATTGACAAAGAAACTAACAGGCTCGCGGTTGTTAATTTGGATTGGAATCAAGTTCAGGTGAATAACTCCTTTTTTTACAAGCCTATGTCTTTGATCTTATGGAATCACATGCTTGTACCTTTCACTTTTATCCTTGCAAAACAGTTGTTCTATGCATGTTATAAAGTCTCTAAACATAATGCTTGTTTTTATTCTGTAGGCAGTTGACTTGTATGTTGTGTTAAGCTCATTTCTGCCAAAAACAGGGCAGATTTTATCAGTTTCTGTGTATCCATCTGAGTTTGGACTCAAACGTATGGAAGAGGAAGCAGTACGTGGTCCAGTTGGTTTATTTGATGATGAAGATGAAAAAGATACAAAAGATGATGATAGTGACAGCAGTGATGATGACAATGAGATAGACACTGAGAAATTACGTGCTTATGAATTAAGTCGATTAAAGTAATTGAATCTTAACTAGATAAAGTTTTTGTTTTGTTTTGATCTGATATTAGTATTTTGTAGTTTGATAAATTTTATTTTTCTCGTATCAGGTACTATTTTGCAGTTGTAGTATGTGATTCAATTGCTACAGCTGATTACCTTTACAAAAGCTGTGATGGAATTGAGTTTGAAAGGTCATCAAATAGGCTGGATTTGAGGTTTATTCCAGACTCTATGGAGTTCAAAAATCCTGCACGTGATGTTGCTACTGAGGTATTGTATTTAACAATTTCTGTTTTTTATTTATTTGCATATGGAATTGAATTAAGGATGAAGGATGATGTAACGAGTTCATTTATTTTTCAGGCTCCATCGAATTATGAAGGTATAGATTTTCAGACTCGAGCATTGCAACTCAGTAAAATTGATCTTACTTGGGATGAAAACGAACCCCAACGTTTGAAGAAACTTAAAAGGAAGATAAATGTAGATCAGGTACATAAAATTTGTTAATTATATGTTATTATATTGCACAATTGTATGCTTTAAAAGTTTTATCATCTCATTTTGCCCCCTTTGCTTTGTAAGACCCCAAGAATCGGTGCGGGTTGGGTCGACCCGAAGCACTATTTGTCAAAAAAGATTGTTTTTTATAAATAAATGTTTAATTATGTTTTTGAATAAAATATTTTAATGGTTTTATCTTTTATGCATTAAAATACACACTGGGTGACTTTCAACCCATTTGACCCGTTTTCTATTAACCTTTTTTTCTACCCGTTAGAGATTAAACATAACCTGAATCGACCCTTTCTGATTCTGACATTATTTTCATTTTATTAAGGAATCCGAGTACGTGAAAGATGAACTTGCATTGAAAGAATTTATCGCATCAAGCGAGAGTGAAAGTGATGAAGATGATAATGGTGCTGATGTCAGCAATAAAAAAAGACAAAAAACAGATGCATACCGTGCTCTACTCCAATCAGGAGACAATTCAGATGAAGACGAAAATGACAACGATATGGATATGGAGGTCACTTTCAACACCGGTTTAGAAGATTTAAGCAAAAAAATCCTAGAAAAAAAAGATAAAAAATCAGAAACAGTTTGGGACGCATATTTACGCAAGAAAAAAGAGAAAAGGAAAGCTAGGAAAAACAAATCCAAAGATTCATCAGATGATGAAAGTGGTTCGGATGGCGAACCGATTGAAGAAGCGGGTGATTTCTTTGCTGGTGAAACTGTTGAGAAGAAAAAAGTGGCCCGTGATAAAAAATCCCAAAAGGCCCATGAAAATGGTGAAGATGATGAAGCAGCGAGTAAAGCAGAGCTTGAGTTATTACTTGCTGATGGTGAAAATGGAGATGGTAATGTGAAGGGATATAATTTAAAACGAAATAAATCTAAAACGAAAAAGGGAAAAAGAAATGAAATTGATGAAGAGAAAATACCAACTGTTGACTACGATGATCCACGGTTTTCATCTTTATTTAACCGGCCCGAGTTTGCTTTGGACCCCACAGATCCTCAATTCAAGAGGTGTGTATATTCTTTTTAATTTATTTTTATATTAACAATATATATTTATAATTGTATTGGTGTTACAGGAGTGCGGCTTATGTGAGGCAAGTTGCAAAAAAGCATCAAGATATGGATGAGAAACATGACGACTCGCCAACTGCAGGTGCAGGTGAGGGTGGAGAAGCAGAGGATTCAAGGAAAGATAAGCATGAGATATCTATGTTACTAAAGTCGGTTAAAATGAAATCCAAACAACTTAAGTTGCCTAATACAGACTGTGATAAGAAATCCAAGAAGAAAGGGCACAAATTTTAGAGAGAATTTCAGTCCATGTATGGTGGTCAGTTTTGTTTTGTTTTCATGTTTTGTATTTATATAATTTGTTGAAGATTCATTTTATATCTAGACTCAAGATTCGGATGAAAGTTTGTTATGTGGAATCTACTATTATAATAAAACAAACCTCTTAATGCCACATGTCATTTTTCTACACCCTTAATGCCACATGGCACACTAAGAAACCACTTTATTTTTTCAAATATTCAAATTTAAAATTTAAGATTAGCTTTTTAATTAATTAAATTAGTTATATACAAAGTATATCTTTTATTCAAATTATATATATCTTTTATTAAAATAGTTTCCGATTAACTTTAATTTTTGATAAATTATCCCTTTTGACAATTATAATTTACTTCAAGTTTTCGAAACTTTTTTTTCCTTTTCTGGTCTTTTTTTTTTATTATTTTAAGTTATTAAATATTTTATTTAAATTTTTATCTTTAACATCTAACGTATTTATTATTTTTTTTTTTCGGTGAAAACTAAACTTCAATATTAATGCGTGCGTGCAAATTTGGAATTTGATAGCAAAATAAATTACATTTACCCATGACCAAATTGTATGGGTACCTTGTCATACTTATATTAGGAGTATTATATACTTCATCGGTTTCTAAATAAATAATACATATGGAGGTTTATGTATTTTGAGACAAAATATTATAATTAATATTATATTAGATTAAATTAAATTAAATAGTTAGTGGAGGATGTGTCTTACTTATTTTGATTAAAGTGAGTTTAATGATATTTAAAAGTAAAAATAAGGGTAAGTACGTCATTTCACTTTATTAAATAAGATAGTTAGTTAGTGTGAACTCCATTAATTTTCGTGAAAATAAAACAAGTTTTTAAATTATATCAGTTATTTTAAAATACCCAAAATAAAAAAGTGTATTACTTATTTTGAAACGAATGAAGTACGTATAAATTAATTGAAAGTAATATAATTATATTACTTAAATTAATTATAATTAATATAAATTTAATATAAATCTAAAGATTTATATTACTAATTAATTATAAGTAATATAACTAAATTAAAAAACTACAAATTCACCTTTCGACATTAAAGTTTAAAAACTTAATTTTGTTTCTGCGAATTTTTTAACAATTATTATTATTTTGAAATATATTAACAAAAAACTACTATTATGATCTTAAAAATATGTGCTCAAAATAATTCTTAATTTTTATGCAGTCCTAATTGTCCAATCCTGACTTAGCCCAATGTTAAAAAATTAAAAAACTCAATAAAATTATAAGATAATAATTTTTTGGGAGATCCTTTTTTATTTTCGGTCTCAAGAAATTATAAATTAATAATTCAAAGATACTGAAAAAAAATATTACATTCTATTAAAATATTTTATTTATTTATTTTTTATATCTTTAAAAAATTATTTTCTTTTCGTTAAAAAAGATAACATCATGTGATAATCACATGTGATTGTATTACTGATCAATATGACGGTACAAAAATATCACACGTGATCAAGTATACAATCTCATGTGATTATACAAAAACATCACATGTGATTAAGTATATAATCACATGTAATTATCACAATATATTATTTTTAAATGGTTGAAATAAAATAAAATAAAATAAAATATTTGGATTCAAATGGTTGAAATTTATATGGGTTTCAAATAATACCCCTTGATGTAAAAAAAATATATGATAAATTTTGGCCATTAATTATTATTGATCAATGGTTGAAATTTGTCTTTTGGGAATAAAAAAAAATTAAGGATTGCCTTCAACAATTCCCTTATCCTAAAAAATACATAAATATACTACCTCCGATTTAAAATAAGTACTACACTTTGGGTTTCACGGGTTTTGAGGCAAAAGATTATAATAATGGTTAAATTAAATTAATTGAATGATTAGTAGATAATGGGTCCCACACCTTTTGAATAAAGTGAGTTTAATGATGTTTAAAAGTAAAAAGTAAGTGTAAATGAGTCATTTCACTTTGTTAAAGTAAATAGTTAGTGGGTGTGGGCCCTATTATTTTTGCCAAATAAGGTAATTTTTCAAAGTGTAACACTTATTTTGAATCACCCATTTATGAAAAGTGCAACACTTATTTTGAATCGGAGGAAGTATATTAAAGTAAAATCTCTTTAAATTAATACTCGGTAATTAATAAACTCTCTAAAATAATAAATTTATCAGGTACCAACTTGGGCCGATGTAAAAAAATTGAAAAACTCAATCAAATTATAAGATAATAATTTTTTGGGAGATCCCCTTTTTATTTTCGGTCCCATGAAAACCATGAATTAATAATTTATAGAAACTGGAAATTTTTGTTACACTCTATTAAAATACGTTTCAATAATTTTATGTTTTTCTTTAAAGTTCAAGTCTATTTAGAACGCGTATTTAACTTTTTTTTATTACATCCAATAACCCGGGTGTTTATTTTTGTATTGTAAGAGGCACAGACTTTTGCAAAATACATTTAAAATAAATTTGAGAGTAAATGGTATAATTTTTTTTTTAATTTTTTTCCCTAATTTTTATACCATAACAAGCTAGCATTCTAAATAATTACAAAAAATTTAATCTTCCATAGTACCATCAAATTGCTTCATATTTAGTTCATTTGTATTAACTCCTAATGTTCGAAGTCAGAAATATATTAACTCCATTTGTATTAATCCGCAAGTCCGAAGTACAGCAAATTAACTTTATTTATATTAACTCCAAAATATATTTACTTCACTGTTATACTAAATTTATAATTTAATTATCCACATTATTAAACATTTAATATAATTAACATCACTAACAACAAATTACAAAATTCAAGATTTCATATACTATTGG
The DNA here is from genome assembly GCA_963853835.1 of Calendula officinalis. Lineage (NCBI taxonomy): Eukaryota > Viridiplantae > Streptophyta > Magnoliopsida > Asterales > Asteraceae > Calendula > Calendula officinalis. Next base: position 14,100,079 of record OY970827.1, read on the forward strand.
CTTACTAATGGCAACTAATAACTACAAATGAATATTATCATAAATTCAAATTAATTTCCTTATTACGTTTGATACTTTGAATGTTAATTATCTTCGAATATTCACATAATTAAAATTGTTGCTATAATCGTATTTTAGGATTGTATATTCCATTTTATCAAAAATAAATGATTCGCCCACAAATTATGCATTACATTCCATTTCTAAAATAAATGGTATAATAGTAAAAATTCAATCTCCTAAAAAACAACAACACAACTTAAAAAAAATATTAGAATTAATCAATACCAATCAGTTGGGTTGAATAAAAATAAAATGCTAAAAATTAAATGGTTAAAATGGGTCAAAAATGGGGAAAATGTCTAAAAAATATTATATTTTGGTAGAAATACTTAGTATTCATCATTCTAATAGATTGGATTCTATACGTTTAGAAAATAAAAAATCAAGTTAAAACGAACGGGTCTAAAGGAAAAAGAAACTAAATATATATTTAAATTTAGTTAATAATGGAACGGGTCGAATGAATCATTAGTTTGATTTCAAAATTAAGTACTATATGTGTAATAAAAAATTGAGGCACAAAATTCATAATTTTATACGCACTGCAATGAAGATTTATATTGAGAATTAGCATGAATTTATTTTGAGAATTAACATAAATTTAACAAAGAAAAATCCAAATTTTACATTAAGTGAGTAATTGAGCGATAAAAACTGCGTCTCTTTTTTTAATGGTAACAATAACTGGTTAAGATCATATAAAAAATAAACTACTAATTCATGTAAAAAATGATGATTAAAATCTTATATGTAAATATGATAACATTTAATTCAAAAATAATTTTTTCATAAACAAACATTAACATATTTTGTCATATTCATTTATAGTTTATAACCCGTGTAATACACATGTTCGTTTTAAGTTAATCTGTTGCACTTCATGATGCTAAAATAAAATCAAAATGACATAGTTTGGACATATTAATACTCACATTAAACCATGCGTTTTATCCTACATGACCTTATATAGATAGATATAGATTTTGAATTTGAATGAAGGAAAGATATGTACAATTAACTCCAAACTATTGTTTTCAATTTTAAAATTTAAAGGTATCCGTTAATCTAAAATATACCTTTTTTTAGCAGCAAAAAGAAGGCAACGAAAATTAATTTTGAGCAAGAGATAATTTTGAGCAAAGGATGACTAATTTAATTAATTACATAATATTTATTTTGTTTTGATTTATGCAGTGTTTTCTTAGGTTTTCATGTAGCATTAGGGGCTTTACAAGATGACATATGGCTTTTTAAAATCTTATTTTATTATAATACATAGAATAGATAGATATATAGATTATCATCACTATTTTCGTAAATGTCAATATCCTTTATTTTTTCTATATAAATATTAATTTGAATATGTTTAAATTACATTTTTTGCATCCTTTATTTCGTAATCATCACTTTCTTAAATATATTTAAGAAAGTGTATATAAATTTATGTTAATGTTTCTTATTTTGTTAAAGAGATTGTTTCGTAATTTTTAGAATATACTTAGTAATATTTTCATTGACTTTTTTTTTTCTTTCTTATTCTATGTTTATCATTATATTATTAAGTAATTTTAAAATTTATCTATATAAATTGCAAGCTCATGTTATTACTTTGCGTTTTAGAAGCATTACATATTTTCTTATCGTTGACCTATTATGCAATTAATGATAAATTTTTGTATTTCATAAGCGTTACATCCAGTAAAATTATTGACAGCCCGTGATTTTTCACGGGTCAGAAACTAGTATAACATATATGCACTATTCAAACAATTTTTTGTTGCTACACCTTCCTTTCGGAAATAGCTAACATTTGAAAACAAGCATTTTTTTAACCACGTGAGTTTCAGTTAGTGGTGTCTCCAGAAAGGTTTAAAACGGCAGAAAAACCTGACCTTTTCCTTTAGGGTGAACTTAATTTCACAATTACCGCACTTTTATTAGATAAAAGGGAAATCACATTTGGATGTTATATTCCGTTTAAGTTCTGTTGATTATTGAAGTGGGCTTTTGATTGATTTTAGATTACTAGTTTTGGGACCTTTTAGATTCAATATACATCAGAGATCTACTCTACAGGAAAGCGTCTTTTGGATATTATGAACAAGAGAAACCCCTGTTTTTATTTAAGCAAAATTTATATATTTACAAGAAAACTATATAAGAATCAATGTGTATGAATGTATGTATGCATCTCGTGTGACATGATTTTGTACTATTATACTGAATCATATCTCTATGGACAACAAAACAAAACAAAAACATATTACAATAACATGACCATGAAAAAATTGGTAAGAATAGAGACTATGATTATGAAATATGTGTAGGATAACCCGGATGCTATGTTTCCTGGCTGAGCCTGACTCGGGTCAGGTGAACCATTTCTTGATGTTTCTTCAGGTCCCACGGACATAGATGGAGAACCCTTAGGGGAGGCCCGCGGGCTTATTGGTAAAGTATTTGATTCTATAGCATTGTAACCTAAATATTAACCACCATCACCCGTTAATCATATAATATAACAAATAGTATTCAATATATTAAAATTACTCACAATTAGATGCTTTCCAACCCAACACGTTTTTCTCGCGATCAAACACTACTCGATAACCCGTCATGAAATTTTCTGAAGAAAGATAAAAAAAAACCCAATATTAGGTATACATTTTCAGAAAATAATAACTGTATTATGTGGAAAAAAAATGTCTACTTACGCCCAATTATGTTTACATCCTCACTTTTCACGATACCCAAACAGAAAACAGATCCACCTTCCTGTAATATACAAACAACACCACACACGATATTAAATTAGGATTAAAACACGTTAAAAAAGGTGAAAAAAACAGAAATTATTTTTTTCTTACTTCAAGAGGAACAACCACAAAAGGATCAGTGATGGAAAACTGATCTCCTCCTTTCATGGTTAGATTTAATGATGGTGCTTCAAAAGTCTGTTGGTTTGGACTGCACAAAAAACATGGTCACAACCCGTTGTAATTATATAATTAATATATTAAATTTAAATTACAAATAACAATAAACTTATGAGCGACTTTTGACCCGTTTGACAGGTTCCCTTGTTTAGCTAAATATTTTATTTGGCCCGTTTGAAATAACCATCTCTAATACTGACCTAACATCATAGCAATACTCAAAGGGAAGATCAGAACTAGGCTGACTCCTACTCTCTTCTATCTGTGAAGCAAACTGCAAAAATGAATAGAATAATAAATCGTGACATTGTTAATAAATTAAAAAATCAACAAACAAATTTAAAATACAAATTTACTTACACTTTCGCTAATAATGGAATATGCGGGATCGTTCAAATACGTGAACGAGGTACCAGTGTCAAATATTGCAGAAAAATCAACATTGGTGACGTTGTCTCCCACAATTGCTTGTGTCATGCTGATGTTATATGTTTGACTGGTCAACAAAAACATATAGTTGAATACCCAATAGTCAAAGTCAACCAAACTAATTCAAAATCAACCTTAAATCAACTTACTGAGGTGTATCAAGATTGAATGGTGTTTCTCCTTGATCCAAACTGCCTTTATCTCCAAAATTGATTCTTCCAGCACCATCAGGCCCGAAACACATGGAGAAAGAATTAGCAGCCAGCCCGTTGGTTGCTAAAACGCTAGGGACAGATAAGTTTTCCATCCCCAGCCCAAATAGCCCGTTTGGGGCTGCACCATCTAGAAATGAGCCCGTTTGGATCATTCCACACCTGCAATGAATTACAATGAGTTGACTTTTGAGGTCAAAGAGGACATGTTTTAAAAGTCCATGATTCTAGATACATACCCGAACTTGATTTTTGCATTAACGGGTTTCAGTGACCTGTCATCAGTTGTCAAATGTAACATATCTTCTATCAAGATTCCAGTTGATGATGTATTACTAGAAAGATAATTGACTTGATATGGACAAATATCGGGTCTTGCAGAACATTGTTTCCTTAATCTACACGAACTGCTGTCACAAGGAACCCGTTCACTTGTGGAAGATGTGTTCGGGCTGTATATATTGAAATCAAGCCTCTGGTAAACAAACAAATAATCAGTTTAAATATAATTGTCAATTTAGGGTTTTAATTAATTAATAAACACGTACTCTTCCTGTTCTTGAGACCAAACCCTTGACACAGCTGCGACAATCACAAGGTATCCAAAACAAGTCACTACCGGTGTCAAGTGCCACTAAAAACCATAAACTGGGTGTACCAACTGACACATTTGCATAATGCAAGCTGAAAATTTCACACAAAATTTTGACAATTAATCATATAGAAATTAGACAAAATAGCAAGAATTATGTATACTGGAACTAGACAAACTATCAAAGTTTTAAGAATTTTGCATAAAGAATATCAAATTACAAGAACTTTGCTTCATCTTCCCCAATTCTAATTACTCTAATCACATCATCAGATGATCAGAATTCCCAGAATTGAACTCAATATTGTTAACAAAATAATAACCAATTCAGGCAATCTTTCTTATTTTCAGAGAGTCTTTGTTTCCAGGAACAAATTGGTAATCAACATAAACCCTGTTTAATTCTTTAATTCAAATTAATTTAAGAAACTACACAGAATCCCCAATTCCAATTTATGGTGAAAAACAAAAAACAAATAATAAAAAAATATAATATCGAAGCCTTACTATCCAAGAGAAGGAAGTTGGTAAGTTTCATTGCCATCAACAAACGCTAAAGAGGATTCAACGGTAGCGTCTCCGGCAAGACGGCGGCCGTGGAAAAGACGGTCACGGTGGGCCATAGCAGAGTAATAATCGACTGAACCCATCTGAGGCAATACCTGATCGTTGATATCCAAAATTCCCTTCACAGGATCAGAGTATCTATGATGAATATCGAATCCATATGTCCCAAAACCTTCAATCAATCTTGAACCCACAAAAATTAATCCGACTAATATCAATATCAAATTAGACCCAAAACCCATTTCAATAATCGCAAAAAGAAAACACCCAATTGTAAATTCTCTTTAATCTTGAACTAAAAAACAATAGGAATGAATAGATCTAATAAGGGTATCATATATGTATCTATGTATGTGTCTGTATCAGAGTGTGTCTATATATGCATATTACATATATATGTATAGTTTTAGAGAGAGAGAGAGAGAGAGAGAAAAGGGGGTAGATAGAAGAAGAATTACGGAGTAGAGTAGCTAAAAGAATAAGCTAATAATACTTTGAAAAAAGTGGCGAGTCTTTTTTGCCGTCTGTGTCATGAATGATGAATATGAACACGAACGCAGTTTCTACTTTCTGCGAGAGAATGGGAAAACGACGGCATGTCGACTCGCCGTGTTTGGTTAATCCCACCGAGTTGACTCAGGCAGTTATAAAATTTGTATCAACACTTGAGTCTCTAACTCTAACGAATTGGTCTAATATTAGAGTTTTCTTTCCAGATGTCTTGGTATCAAGACTTGACAAAATCAGGATATAAAAAGGTGGTGGGGTTAATTCATAAAAAACAGAGATGGGTTCGAGGAAAGCATACTGTCCGTTTGGATGTCACTGCTGACTCGAACAACTTTCGGTTTTAGTTCGGTTTTTGGACCGCGCATTTTAATCTCGTACACTATGTATTACAAGTTTTATAGTTAAATATACAACCATATTAAGTAATGATTATGATAAATGTAAAAAAAAAATTGTGTAAAAATAACTCTTTATCACTAATATTACACGATTTGAAGTACTAAAGAGATATGGTAATGTATTCGGTTATATACATTTTATTATCGTATTAACTTTGTTTTATAACAATTTTATGTATAAAGTTTAACTTTTAATGTACCATTTTAGCTTAAATATGTATTTTTTTGGATTTAAAAAACAGTAATTTATATATTTTATTTTCAGTATATACGCATTTAAGTTGGATTGTAAATGCATCAAAAGCAGCACCATGCACAACATTGACCAAACTAAGTATGATACATTCATTTGTATGCTTTCAGTATGTGCTATTGATAGTTTACATTTGTATGCTTTCAGTATGTGCTATTGATAGTTTGATACATTTGTATGCTTTTAGAATTTGCTTCCACTAAAATAAATGCCAAAGGCAAACATGATAATAAAAGTTAAGTCATATAATAAATAACAAATTTTTTTTTTTCAATCTTCAAGTTATTTGGAGAGAATAAGTCTTTGACATAGATTTACGCGGTCTAACTGAATATATTCGTATCCGTTTTTTAAACCATAAATTTGAATTATATAAAATTATATAAAATTTCAAATTTATTAACTCTAATAAATTACTGTAACATACGAGTTTTAAATTCAAGTATTTTAATTGTTAAGTTCTTTATTAATTGATAAATGCTAAGGAATTAAGTCTTGATAGTTAGAATTTTGATGAAAATCTGTGTTAGGGGTGTTTGATTAAGTGGGATAAGTTTAAAAGGGACAAAAAGCTGAAAATTGCAGCATTTGGGTAGATAGCGGCGCTATCTTGGCTGGTATCCAACAGCGACCCGTTTTAGCGACGGGTTAAACGCGAAAAATTGAGGGATAGCGGGGCTATCTTGGAAGATAGCGGCGCTAAAAAGCGCGGGGTCAAGATAGCGGCGCTATCTTATAGATAGCGGCGCTATCTTGTGCTGAACAGGCACAAAATCGGGATTTGACCCATTTCAACTCATTTTCACTTCTAGATTTTTCTATTCTCGGTTGTTGGCGATTTTGGACGAAATTTGGTGATCTTGGGCAGATTTTGGCTAGAAATCAAAGGACTTTCATCAATTGTGTTGATAACTAAGGTATTTCTTCATCCCTAACACCATGCATGAGTAGAAATTGAGATATTTAGTTGTTAGGTCAAGAACCCTAGTTGAAGGTTGAGTTATAAATCTGAAAATTGAGATGGTACTCTTGTGTAACTGAGTATTCAGCTATGAGAATTGTAGTTAGCATGTGATCATGTGTAAGTATGAGTAAATTGGTGGTCTAGGGTTTTGGTTCATCACCAAATTAGGGAAAATTGATGACTAAGGTTTATCCTAGATATGATTATGGTTTAGAATTGTTGTTGAGTTGTGTATAATTGTGATAGGTAATCAATTGGGAGATTGTGGTGATTTCATTGACCGGTGACATTGGGATTTTGATTAAAGAAGTTCTTAGCTTGTGTTGGCAATTGTCGTGTATACTTATAATTAGAATATGGATCAAGAAAGAAGTTGGCTTATTAAAAGAAGTTAAAGAAGCAATAAAGAGCCTTGATTTAATTAGAAAATTCAAGGGGGCTTAAGGGCATGATTGTCATTTTACCCCCTCCTCCAACATATAAACCTCTCTTTTTTGATTTTCCCCCATTCGTGATTTTCAGCTCTGCTTATCTTCTTCCCTTCTCTTCCGCAACTCCATCAATGGCTTCTCCTCCTCAAAGAACCCTAGTAATTTCATGATTTCATATCCAAATAAGCTCAAAGTCGTGATTTCATATCTTCCGTAGGTGTGATTTCAGATCTGAAGGTCCTGTTACTACCGTATTACATCAACCAACTCAAATACATGATTTCAGATCTGCAATTACGTGATTCAGGCATTAATTCCTTTGTTTTCTTCAACAATTTCATGATTAAATAAGCTCCAATCAGCTCCACTCGTATAGACAGGTATGTCCTCATCCATTAAGTGATTTCTCCTCCTCTTATATGACTGATTAAGGTATTTCTCCTCCAATAACCTCTAGGTCACGTGATTTCTAGTCCTAAATCAGCTTCTGTTCAAATGATTTCTCCTCCTCGATCAGCTCCAGGTTGCACAGCTCCTATGCGAGCCCTAAATCAGTCTACAATGAGGGAATCTGATCCAGATGCAGATCGTACTTATGAATCAGATCCAGATCCAGGTAACTTGCGGATCTTTGAACCTGTGTGAATTGGTGTTAATTATATCTGATATTTGCATTTGCATGTTCATAAGAGATTTTAAACAACTGCCTTGAATTTGCATTTGCATTTTCGTCTGAAAATTTAAATAACTGAGTCGCATTTGTTTTTGAATCTTCATCTGAAATATTAAACAGCTTACTGGAATTTGCATTTTCATCTGAAATATAAAACAACTGCCTATAATTTGCATCTGAAATATTAAACAGTGATTGCATTTGCATTTTCATTCTTTCGATTGCATTTTCATCTTATGCACTCAGTTTCTAAAGTTTAACTATGTTTTATTTTATTTTATTTTTTTAGATTTTGATCATGTTCCAGCTTCTCTTCAAATTGGTTTTGAAATAATATCGGCCCTTGGTGATAAGTATTGGGTTCCTAATGTTCCCATTCCTAAAAGACCCATTAATGGTATGCAATTTGATTCTTTGGGCGATGCTTGGAATTTCTATAAAGAGTATGCTATTTTAGATGGCTTTGAGCCAATTAAATCTACCCAGAATGCTCTCTCAACAAGGAATGGTGGACTTGTTATACTTAAGATTTTTAGGTGTTTTAAGCATGGTAAGAATGTAAATAATCGTAAATCTGTGGACACTTTGAAAGTTTCAAATGACGTGCATTTATCTAATGAAGTTGATGTTGGAGTTAGTGGACTTGTTGATGACAATATAACCATTGAAGTTCAGAAAAATAAAAAAAGAAAGTCATCTTCTAAGAAGACGGATTGCATTTTCACGTGCATTTGCATTTTCATGCTCATAGTTGTATTCAAGCAATAGTTTTTCTATTTTACATTATGTTTCTGCTTTAAAAACTCAGTTGCATTTGTATTTGCATTTTCATGCATGCAGTTTCATTTTTATTTTATGTAATTTGAATTTTAACTTTTGTTTCCGTTTTAAATACTAGGTTGCATTTGCATTTTCGTACTTGCATTTGCATTTTCACTTTCATACTTGCAATTACATCTCGCCTCTCATTTTATACAGTTTTTCTGTGAACTTTTAAATTAAAGTTCTGTTTCAAACACTAGGTTTTGCATTTTGCCTTTTCAATATTACCATTGATTTGGCGTTTTCATTAAACCTAGTCATTCCCTAAAATTTTATCCAACTTTTTGGCATAATGATAGTTGCATTTGCATTTGTATTTTCATTACATATATCTTTCACAGTTTCTATTCTCTTCTACCTTTTCATGTATCATCACCACGTGATCAAATTTTGTGTACCCGCACTTGTTGTATTGAATATAATAACAAATACAAAAACAAAGAATTAGAATCAGAATCATAACAATCTATACTACTTCTACAACCATCCATCATTCCATATAATCACAAACAAACCAACCAACAAAAAGTTTGAAAAAAAACAAACCAACCTCATAAACACATCCAAACACCTAAATCCAGCAATCCATATTATCAAAAGCCAACAAATTACCTAGTTTATACTTCTAAATAACAAACCTAATTTTTAGTGAGACCACCACATTTTTTTCTGCATTTATCATAAGGCGATTGTAGGGCGGCTGATGGTTTCACTATTCTTTTAGGTCTCTCAGAAATATTTAGTTCAACTTCAACTTTCTTTTTCTTCCCTTTTTCAATCTTCTTCTTCATCTCTTCAATTGTTTAATCATCTCTTTCTTCACTTACATTTTCAAACATCTCGGTTGCCACTTCCGCCGCCTCTCCTTTTTCACTTTTTTCTACTTCTGCAATTTCATTTTTTCCCCACTTTTATTTTTATCCGAATTTGCATTTTCATCTTCTGTATTTTCATTTATTCCTGCACTTTCATTTTTATCTGCTTCTGCATTTTCAGCATCTGCATTTTCAGCTTCTGCATTATCATCTCTGTCTTCAATTGCATTTTTATCACTGTCTGCAGGCTGCATTTTCACCTCTGTCTGCAGCTGCGTTTTCACCTCTGTCTGCAGTAGCAATTTCACCTCTGTCTTCAGTTTCATTTTCAGCTCTACCTGCAGTTGCATTTTTACCTCCTTCATTTTCATTCCTAGTTGCATTTTCATTTTCACAAAAATCACAATTATCATCCTTTGTGTTAAACTCTAGGGTTCTCTCCTTTGTTGTTTCAAAATCTTAGAGTTTTAAATCACCCATTAAATTCTCTCTAAGTTCCTCAAGAGTATTTATAATGTCTTCATCATATGGGTAATTAAATTTAGCTCCCCACATTAACTCAGTCAACTCGTCTCTTATAGACATGAATTCTTTGTACTTTTGTTTTATTTCTGAGACATACACCTGCAAATATTACATATATTAGTTACATAATTCTGCACACAAATCAACTCAAATTTAAAGAGCATTTTATTTCTTAAACACAAAAATGCAAATGCAAATGCAAAAACAGGAATGCAAATGCAAAACAAAAATGCAAATGATTGATTACCTTCAGAAACTTCATCTATATTTTAAAGACAATTGCATTTTGATTATTAAAACAAATTCTTACTCTCTCATAAATGAAAATGCATACATCATAAATCTTATGCATTTTCACACTTTTTTATAATACATTTTTCCTTACTCTACACACAGAAATGCAAATGCATACACACATACCTATTTACACGCAAATCAGACTTTTTTTTAACTCCATATTTCACACATAACATGAAAATGCATAGAGAAAGATTTATACCTTCATGTTCCTTTTCCGGTTCCTTTTCCGGTTTCTTTTCCGGTCTTGCTTCCTTCTCCTTTTCCGGTATTCTTTTTCTTCTTTTAGGATTTTTAACATAAGTCGGTTCCACCCAACCATCACTATCAGATTCCGCTTCTTCAGTTTCTGTAATGTTAATATTACGATTGTTTCGAACCCTGGATTGCATTGATTTCCACCTTGTGGAATTTCGTGTTTTTGATCTTCTTTGCATCTTTAATCTGTTAATTAAAGAATTGAATGTCTTTGTCATTTACAAGCCTACTTTACCTGCAATTTAGACAACATATTAGCTTTTTGTGTCACTAAACTTTAAACAAATACACATACGAAAATGCAAATGCATTTTAGCAGTTTGCAATACCCTGGACCAAACAAACAATATGCATTTTCTTATTTAATAGGGCTGCTGCAACTGATGGATTCTCATATGAAAATGCAAATGTATACACAATACGAGCATACAATACATTCGAAATCATAGCTTTGTAACTCAGTTAACAATTGATAACAATGCAACCATGTGTATGATGAGTGCCTATGATTAAGGATGAATAATTATTTATTTACTCATAATCATACAAAAATAACCACCAAAACCCTAATTCCACAAACTTTAGGCAAAAACATCGTGATGATACGCAAACAATCGAGAAAACTTGGATGAAACAAAATCAGATTCAATCGAACACTTCAATTGCAGAAAAGTGAACTAAAAGTTGAAACAAACCTTTTTCCTAAGTCGATTCAGACCTTGATTCGCGCAAATCGCCTTCAACTTTGTCGATTTAGACCACAAATCGTCTTCAACTTTGATTCGCGCAAATCCCCTTCGTCGATTGAGACTGGAATCCCGAAAACAGTCGCTTGAGAAACCCTAGATAATCGAAAATCGCCCCAATCGCGAAGTAGAACCAGTTGAATCGCCTTTGAAAACGAGGGAAACCCTAGCCGTGCGAGAGAGAACGAACTTTTTGTGAGCGTGAATCAGAACAAACCTTCGTTTCTTGCTTTGGTGAGAGATGAGGTTTTTGACTATTCTTATATGTTGCCATTTGATGTTGAGACCACCTTGTTGAACCTTAACATTTCCTTGACCCGTTTGAGTGGATTGCCTTGAGTGACATTTCATTTCGTGAGGACCCATGGTGGCTCGAGTATTACTGTGTGTAATATGTTGGGCGGTGGACGCGGGAGTACCCGGCGGAGGAGTGGTATGGACCGTGGTGGTGAAACTGGATCATGGACTCGGTTAGGGGTGCCATGGTCACCTTCATCGGCCTCATTCCCTAATGGCCTAAAAGGGAATGACGCACTTTGTTAAATCTGGAATTCTACTTTGATCATTGTTGACCCGGTATTGTCATGTGATGCTTTATGATGGTGTTGTGCTAACCCGGTACTTTGATCCGTTACTATTGGTTTGTTATTTATGATGATTTATATAATTATTTAGTATAACATTATACATTGTGGAACTCACTAAGCTTTTATAGCTTACACGTTTAGTTGTTACCATTTTTTTTTCAGGGATAGACAAAGGCAAGGGCAAGTGTGATTAGGTACTTGAAGATTTACTTGCTTGAAGCTTGGGAAAGCTTCTCTTTTGGTATAGACTTGTGACATTTTGATGTATATCTTTTGGGTTGTTTAGTTGGTTTGTATCCGATATAGTTAGTTGTTCCATGACTTGTATAGTTTCTTTTGGTAATTATGTTTAAAACTTGTATTTTAGTTAGGTTTGGCTAAGTTGAATGTATATGATGTTGAAAATGGTTGTTTTTGAGTTAGATCCTTACAATTACATAAGTTGAAAATTCATGAACTACTATAATATCTTAAACTATTAAAGTTCTTGAAAATAAATAAGAAAATATAATATTTTCGCAAGTTTGAATAAGATAAGAAGTTTAGAAAATCAAATGTATATAACTTGAGACTTTTCACTTTAGAATGAGAATTATACTAAAAAAAATTTATGTAGTATTTAACCCTTATTATAAAGAAATAATACATTAGGTACGAATAGAGAAGGCATTTTCGCAAAGTAGGGGACCCGCGTCTTTTGCAAAGTTCGGTCAACAAACTTAAATGATTCGCGTCAGAAAATTAAGTCAATAATTTGTTTAATAGCACAATTTAAATTATTTAGTTGATTATTTTCTCATTTGATACTATACTTACGTTAGTGGTCCAAATGTCCAAATGTTTAATATCCAAATGTCATTCGAGGGAAGACATACTGTCCCTTGTGGATGTCACTGTCTAGGCTCGAACCACTAACTTACTAACTAGCCGTTAAAAAAAAAAATGTTCATTTTATTTATTATAGTGGTTATCTGACTTATCCCCCTAACATTTATTGTAAATTCTCATTATGTAATTGTTTCTTGAACAAACTAGCAACGGAGGATTTAGGGGTCAATAGGAGCGTGATTCGAGGACCTAGCCGAACTGGAGCGAAACCGACAGAACTAAATTGAAAACCATAAAATTACAAAACCGAAAACCATAGTCGGTATTGGTTCACTTCTGTTTCAGTCAATTTTCGATTCGGTTCGGTTTTTTAACCCAAATGCTCACCCCTAGGGCTCAAAATGTGGTGGTTTAGGGGCTGTTAATGCCTTAATGAAGACTGTTTTGGGTTGTTGATGTTGGGATGAGTCCAATAACAGTTTAGGGACGAGGATAACAACGGCTATACTTGGAGAAGATGACTTCCACCACAAGGAAAACGGAGGTGGAGGTGATCGGCTAACTATGGCGCTTGGTTGGGCACAACAAAGTCGTCGGAGAGGGAAGATGAATTGCCGAAGATGGAATATAGGTTCGCTGGGGTGATGGAGGAAATGACGAGTGCAATTGGGTATTAAACCAGTGCCAACGGTTTCGTCAGCAGGCAGCCAACAGTTTCGTCGGTAGCCAACTGATGGCCATCAATGGCACGACCTGATCGGTTGTTGCTATCGGTGAATTTGGCCAGTCTGGCAAACAGAAAAAGGGATAGATGAGGAGAAGGGATGTGTGGGAAATTTGAATAATATATGTATTATGTGTGTGTTTTTTTTTAATGATAAGACTCAAAGATATAGATTGAAGGGATATTATCTGTATAAATATATAGTTGAATGTTAGTTGACGTAACGTTGATATAATCTTAGCTTTACAAAGTGTCTTTTATGACAAGAACTTTAAATATACTAGCTTTTCAAACAAAGAAAAAATAAATATTTTGAATACTATATATTAAAACAAATACGGAGTACATAATTTGATCGATTGTGCTAGAATCGACATACATTGTTTTCAGAAAATGATTTGTTGGTGATTTGTAACAATTAACCACCGGCCTACACATGACACGCAACCAAAAGATGACACTTTTCAATCTTTGACGGTTTCTTGTACGCAATTCATTAAAAAAATTCTCCTAACAATAATATTGAGAAGATTTTATTCTTCAATATAACTTTTAAGACGTTGTTCCCTTTACATCAAATTTTTAAGCTAATTTGCAATTATCTCTTGATAATTTTAGGGTTAAACCGACACTGTTGGTACATGCCCGTCAATTTGCGACGAGTGAATGAGTGATGAATAGGTGATGGGCCCTACTTTTAATAAAAATAATAAATTTTGTCCCTAATTTTTTTTGTCTAGAATTTTGGTGGTGATCCCTACTTTTAAACCCCCTCACATGCAGAAAGCTTGAAGATGTTTTGGTTATTTTCCCTTTTTTATGTTCTTCATCCCCGTCTCTAACTCTCTATGTTCTCTCAAATTCTTCATCATAAAACACAAAAAACAAGAACGAAACTACGCGTAAAATTTGATACTATTTCACCAAAAATACCAAATCAAAATTGTGTTGGTACATCATCTATTAGTGACTTTAACAACATTACATGGATCCAAAGCTCGATCCCGAGCCGAATAATAGTATCTCGAACTAAGCCCAATTTTACTAGTTACTCAACTTGAATCGGATAGTTAACACTCCTACCACCCCTACTTGGAACACGTTGGTTTGCATATTTAAAATTAACCCTTTTCGAGGTTAAAATTTTTAGGTGAAGATAAGTTAATAAGTTGAAGTATAGGGACCGTTTACTAAAATCAGCATTTGGTTAACAAGTCAATGTTTTAAGCCCCCCCACACTAGTCACTCAGTTACGATCCACACCTCAAGAACCCTAAATCCAATCGAAGAAAACATGGCGAAATTATCCATCGCCACCGTCTTCGTAGCCTCGATCTCACTTGTATTTGCACTCACTCACTCATTTTCAATCGAGAACCCTACGGATCGGCGCATTTTAGTCTTGCTTGATGATTTGGCTCTCAAGTCTTCGAACTCGATCTTCTTCAGTTCTCTACAGGCACGTGGATTTGAGCTCGATTTCAAGCTATTTGATGATCCCAAGATCGCACTTCAGAGATACGGTCAACATTTGTATGATGGCCTGATTCTGTTTTCTCCCACCGCCGAACGTAATCTCGCAAGTTTATTGCAACAATTTCATATGTTTGTTGGTGAATTTGGTGAAATGATGCTTGTTAGCTGTTTCAGGATTTGGAGGATCTTTGGATGTGGCGGCTATTTTGGACTTCGTGGACTCTGGCAAAGACTTGATCGTTGCTGCCGATGCGAGTGCGTCTGATTTGATTCGAAATATTGCTGCTGAGTGTGGAGTTGATTTTGATGAGGTAATTTCATTTTGTGATCGTTTGATCAAATATAGTTCTTCCTAAGCATACAATATTGTAGAAGATGCTATCATGCTACTGCAAACGGAAACTGTGTTTACGATCACTAAAGCAAATTTGCCATTTTAGTTAAAAATAGGTTGTTCGCAAGAGTTAGAGTGCTGCTAAGGAAATGCAAGAGTTATAGTAACTTGGGTATCCTGAATTTGAATTAATATGGTCAAATTTTATTGGATTTGGGTTATATTATTGCAAATGCCACATACTATTGTCTGCATGCCTCCACTGTTCATTTAGAGTTTGAATGAGTTCAATTACAAGAAATGCTCTGCTTTATATTCTAAGAATTAGGAAATTATCCAATTCCACATTCAGCATACACCATGTTCCTGTTTATTGTGGTTTTGTTACACTCATCGATTAAGTGTTAGGTGGCCTAAAGTTTGACAAGTGGTTGCTGTAATCCATGCTATAGAATTATAGATCACTCCAATACTGTTTTTGATTCATAACCATGCTATGTTACATTTTACTGGGTTTTTAATAGAGAAATAAGCTTGATTGACATTTATTTAATAAATGTACAGGATCCGTCTGCTGTGGTTATAGATCATGGCAGTTATGCAGTCTCAGAAACTGAAGGGGATCATACATTAATTGCTGCTGATGATTTCATTCAGTCTGATGTACTTTTAGGAACTACAAAAATCGAGGTCAGTTCATGTCCTCAGATGGTGTGTTCTCTTATTATCAACATGCTGACTTTTCTCTTTATTGTTTGACACAGGCTCCTGTACTTTTTAAAGGAATTGGTCATTCATTAAACCCAGCAAATAGTTTGGTAAGTTGAAGATTTAACATCTGTTAAATTGGTGTTAATGCTATATTCCACCTGTTTTGTTATTCAACTTATTTTACAGGTTTTAAAGGTTCTCTCAGCTTCTTCATCAGCATATTCTGCTAACCCTATCTCCAAGCTGTCAAGCCCACCATCCCTTTTTGGATCCTCAATTTCATTGGTTTCAGTTGTTCAGGTACTCCAAATTCATGTATTGTCATTTTTCCAGCTCAATATTGATTGATCTTCTTCTAATCATCCCAATTTTGCAGGCTAGAAATAATGCAAGAGTTGTGTTCTCTGGCTCTTTAGATCTATTCAGCAACAAGTACGTAGTAATTTTGCTGTTATCACCATATGTTTTTTTGGTTTAACAGAAACTGAATAATAATAATAATAATATTATGGTATGCAGATTCTTCAAATCATCAGTGCAAAAGGCAGGGAGCTCAAATAAGTGAGTTTATCCTGTTATTATAGTATTGTTCATATTAATACAATGATTGCTGGAGTTTTGAATTTTGTTTTGCCAAAAACTTATAAACAATTGCTTTTAACAGATACGAGAAATCTGGTAATCAACAGTTTGTAACTGAGCTTAGCAAATGGGTCTTCCATGAAAGAGGCCATTTGAAGGTGGGATATAATAATTTTCATTTATTTTAATTAAGTGTGATTTTTTATTAGTTATATTCCATCTTGAATTAAAATAGGCTGTCAATGTTAAACACCACAGAATTGGTGAGAGCGATGAACCTGCTATCTACAGGATCAATGATGACCTGGTAATCATTATGTCCAAATTTTACTTTTTTATATTTATGAATAGTATGTGTTAAATATGGTTGCTAACATTATGTTATTTCAATAATAATAATAATAATTTGTTTCTTAAAATAAATTTTAAGTTTTTATGCACTAAAATTATACTCATTTTCTTCGTATAAGTTTTGATCTATTTATAAGTAATGGTTCGACATTGTCATCTCTACTTTAAACTTAAAAAAACCATTAGCAATAGCACTGACTTTACAGTTGACCATAAAAGGAAGAAATTCATTAACTAACCCTAGTTAATTGAAACTTGTTTCAGGAATACTCAGTAGAGATCTATGAATGGTCTGGATCAAGTTGGGAACCATATGTTGCTAATGATGTTCAAGTTCAGTTTTACATGATGAGCCCGTACGTGTTGAAAACTATGTCTACTAACAACAAGGTATCATTACCAAATACAATATGTCATACATGCATACATTTTAGTATTTTATTTACTTGAAAATAAAATATAATTTCTCCCTTTATTAATTTTCTAATTTATTTGCAGGGTTTGTATGTTGCTTCTTTCAAAGTGCCAGATGTTTATGGTGTTTTCCAGTTTAAGGTTGAATATCAAAGGCTTGGGTACACTAGCTTGTCACTTGCAAAACAGGTAAAATTACTACATTTCAATTCAACCCGTTTTGACCCATTTACATTTTAGAAATTGTTATTTTTAATTTGACCTATATTTACTTGCAGATTCCAGTTCGGCCTTTTAGACACAACGAATATGAGAGATTCATACCGACAGCTTTTCCATATTATGGAGCATCATTTTCAACGGTATTTATATTCACTTGCTCAGAATATTGTTAATTAAGAAAATAATAAGGGCGTGGGATTAATGACATCTTATTTAATTATCGCAGATGGCAGGGTTTCTCATCTTCAGCTTTGTATACCTTTATAGCAAGTAGAAGAAGAAGCTCATTTCAAAATATGTTGTTTTTAGATATAACTTCTATATATTCAACACTTTAATTAGACAAATTTAGTGTGGATGATGTTCCTGTCGTTGGTTAATTTGATTATGTTACAATTTTCGGCATCATCATATTGAGAGAGATATTGCATTTTTAGCAATTTTAAATTAGCGTTTTTGGGTTGCAATATCAAATTTTTATCGTCGCAAAAGGTCGCAAAGAACTATGGATTAAGATAATTAAATTAGATCTTCCCCTCGATGATGAACTTTTAAGAGATAATTGAGCAAGTGTATGCACGCGCGTAACATAAGTATTGGAGTGCGTACAATTGGTGTGGTGTCGTACTGTCATTGGCTGAAAACACTACATAATATTCTACGTATATCCTTGTTACTTTTTTTTTGAACAATTCTTAAATTTACTCTAATTTTACTTACAGTGGGACTATTATTCCCAAATTAACTTCAATTTTATTCAGGACTCTTATTTGAAGAGTTAATTTCTGTAGAATCAAGAGAGAATTTTCCACTCTCGATATTTCGAAATTAAACCAATTTTAGAGGACATATGTTTGGATTATTGTAAACGGCATTTATGTGTATTCCCTAGTTTTTTAAGAAAATAAAACCCGTTCCGGTTCACATGTTCAACTTGGATTTATGTCCAAACCAATTGGTACCGTCTGAGCTAGTTAGCTGACTAGTTCAAATCGGTTTTAAAAACATTGCTGACATAACAATCGGCCTTTCGTTTACTCTTTAGTACACGCATGACTAACTCCTTTCGTTTTGAGCATGCCTCCCTGCAACTAGAGGATTTCCCTTAATCGAATCTACATATGGGTTAACTAATTATGAATTAACCATTTTTTTCTAATGAAAAATGGTATTGGTTCCTAGCTTTTCTTTTGAGAATTGATTTTGGTACCACAACTTTTAATGATTATACTACACAGTACAGATTTTACAGCTAACTGTACAAGTATATTAAGCATTGGGTGTGGTACATACATTAAAAACAGTGGTAAGAAAATCAACCCCTTTTTCTTTTACCCGTATGATTACTCATTTGATCATGACAATTGTTAAAATCAAAGGATGATATGAATAAAGATAATTAGTGGATTACACATGTCAAATTCAGAAGTCAGTATACATATGGGTAGAAAGAAATATAATTTCTCATTTCCAATTTATATCTCAAAAAAAAATTATATTTTTTCCTATCTATATTCCTACAAGCTTCTAAACTTGACATGTGTAATCAGCTCATTCTTTTTCCACATATCATCCTCTAATTTTGGCATTTGTGTTGCGTAGAAAGATAAGTAGTACTACCTCCGTATCAAAATAAGTTATATATTTGAGAAAACACAGTTTTTGAAGCAAAATATTAAAAAGTAGTTTAAGATAGATTAACGTGGATAGTTAATGGAGAATGAGTCATACTTTTAAAAAAAATGATATTTATGATTTTTAAAAGTAAAAGTAAGGGTAAAAGGATAATTTCACTTTATTAAAGTAGATAATTAGTGGAGAAAGGATCCTATTTTTTTTACCAATAAGTTAACTTTTAGAAGTGTATCACTTATTTTGTTCAAGTCCTAAATAGAAAGTGTATCACATATTTTTATATGGAGGTAGTATAAAATAATAGGAATATAAAATATGAGATCATTATTACCAATTAATTAAATACGAGTTATATTAAATACGAGTAAGTGATAACCATCCGTAAACACCCATCGCAAATTAGGGGTGTTTGGGAAAGCTTATTTAAGGAGACTTATGGCTTATAAGCTTAATATAAGTCTTAATAATCCTTTTATTAAGGCTTATATAAATTTATAAGTCATAAGCCCCGTAAATAAGCTTTCCCAAACACCCTAGGTAAGGATTTTTGGGGGGATAATTAAATAGAAACAAGTGTGAGATTTCTTTATCCCTGGAGAGGAAGATAACTTTACTTCCGTCAACCCTCTCCTTCGATCATCTCTCTCCTTCACGAGAATTTGATCATACAATTAATACACACTCAACAAAACAGCAAAAAAGATATATTCAAATACGAATACGTATACGTATCTAGAGGGTTTGGATATTTGATTGATCTACAGATCGAAACCCCACATGCGTTTGCTCTAATTTCTTCAGATCTCCATCCTTTTCATTTGGTAGCTCACCAGAAATTACACCCCTCAAAAAGGCCTAACTGTGAGTTCTCTCTTTCTCTTATTCTGTTTAAATAGGTTTAATTTCTGTTACCTTTTGTTATCTCAAATTTATTATCTGATTTTAAATGCTAGATGTGATTTGGGCACAAACGTTCATATTATTTCATATTTTTTTAGGTTTTCTAGGGTTTAATTTCACTTTTTTGTTAGATTTATTAGTTTCGCTTGTTAATGCAGAGTGAGAAATTGAACATTGAAAACAGAGATTTTCACATCCAATTTTGGATGGTGAGAAATTGGTGTTAAGTTGTGGAGAGATGAGATGAGGGATGTTATCAAGACTGATAAATTTTCTAAAAGCCTGCTGGCGACCTGCAAATGGCGGTTCAGATGCAGCCGGCCGGCAGGAAGGTCTTTTTTGGTTTAAAGACATTGGTCACCATTTAATTGGTGATTACTCAATGGCTGTTGTTCAAGCTAACATGTTGCTTGAAGATCAAAGTCAAATTGAATCTGGTTCATTAAGCTCTCTTGATTCTGGTCCATTTGGTACCTTTATTGGTGTTTATGATGGTCATGGTGGGCCCGAAACCTCACGTTATGTCAACGGTAATCTTTTCCACAATCTCAAAAGTAAGTCAAATCAGATTTCTTCCAACTATCAAATATCATCATCTTTGTTGTTATAGTATTTGTAGTGATTGATTTGGGGGTTCTTTTAGGGCTTGCATCAGAACAACAATCAATGTCAGCTGATGTAATAAGAAAAGCGTTTCAAGCAACTGAAGAGGGCTTTTTATCTATTGTGGCTAAACAGTGGACAGTTAAACCACAATTGGCTGCTGTTGGGACTTGTTGCTTAGTTGGCGTGATTTGTGGTGGGACCCTTTATATTGCAAATGCTGGTGATTCACGAGCCGTTTTGGGGAGAGGTGTAAAAGCAACTGGAGAGGTTATTGCAATCCAATTATCAGTTGAACATAATGCAAGCATAGAGTCAATTAGGCAGGAACTTCATACTTTGCATCCTGATGATCCTCATATTGTAGTTTTGAAACATAATGTATGGCGTGTCAAGGGCCTTATACAGGTATCAGATTTATGAATTCATGTTTTTTTTTTCTTGCTGTAATGGCATCCGATATTAGTTACTTTTTGTCTAGAACATAAAAGTTGTTGTTCAATGATGGTGAGTTGTTTGGTTAATTAAAGAAAGGTTACATCTGAAGGTTTTGTTTGCATGTCCCCAAAATTGGATGCTCATATACCAACTATCAATTTAAAATGTATTTTTTTGTTACTAAATTCTTATGCTTTATATTTTAACTCGACAGTGATATATATAATATTACAGTAATATTTAATGTTACTAACTGTAAGTATTAAAATTTTGTGTAATATGAGTGAGTCTCACATGGACCCTGATTTGGCAGATATCCAGATCTATAGGTGATGTATACCTGAAGAAGGCAGAGTTTAACAGGGAGCCATTATATGCCAAGTTTCGTCTTCGTGATCCGATCCGACGGCCAATATTGAGTTCAGATCCATCCATATCTACGCATGAAATTCAACCGGATGATCAGTTTCTCATATTTGCATCTGATGGTCTCTGGGAGCATCTTACCAATCAGGAAGCAGTTGATATTGTCCAAAATAACCCTCATAACGTAAGATTACATCTTCATTACATAACACTAATCAGTAATTATCTTAATTGTGTTGTTAGAGATAAAACCTAATTTATTTTTGTAATTTGTGTGTTCAGGGAAGTGCTAAGAGGCTGGTAAAAACTGCATTACAGGAAGCAGCCAAGAAACGTGAAATGAGGTACTCAGATTTGAAGAAAATAGAAAGGGGAGTAAGGCGGCATTTCCATGATGACATCACCGTTGTGGTTGTCTTTCTTGACTCAAATCTTGTCAGCAAAGCAACCTGGAAGGGCCCCACCATCTCTGTCAGAGGCGGCGGTGTCAATCTCTCAGCCAAAACTCTGGCAACCACCGCCACCTGACCTGCTCAGGTGGTTATATTTTAAAAGCTTCTGTTGAAACTAATCATTTTAATTCAGATTCACATTTGTTATATACTATGATTATTTATATTTCCTTATTTTATTTCATATAAGTAAGAATAACAAATAGGATGGGTTTGGTTTGGTTTGGTTTATCAATCTTCATTTGGTGTTTTGTTACCTCAAAAACCAAACTGTTGTAATCTTTTACCCATGGACTATCATGTGTTTTTGCAAATTTAATTAATCCTTAATGAGATAGTATAACTCATTCTAGTTTACTAGATGGGTACCCGTTCAAATAAGCGGTTAATTAAACTTAACGGTTGTATAACATGTTTGACTTATTTTACCTTTATTTATTTGAAGTAAAAATTACACAAATTTTTTTCATAATAAGCAAGTGTCTGCCTTTCTAGACCTTGTATAAATTCAGTTGATCGGTGAACATGAATACATAATACATGTTCATGGTGCTAGAAAGAGGGTTTTTTTTGACTTATCTTCTTTCTTTTAGCTTTTTGTTCTCTCCTAAAATACCAAATTTAGTATAACAATTCAATAAAAATACCATTTACTAAAATGTACTAATAAGAACATAAAAGGCGTTACTCAAATTTAGTATTTTCAATTTGGGTAATTGAACCGTGCAAAATACAAGGGTAAATGTACAAAATATAAGGTTAATTACTACTTTAGCTTTTAATGTACAGTGCTGGCGATAGCTAATAACATTATTAATTATCCTTTTATATAATATAAAGAATTTATTTCCAAATTTTTAAACGTTGTTATTTCAAGTTATTTCCCGAAAGGAAACGAATTTATTATTCATTAAAAACGATATAAAATAAGGGGAGTAAAATCTATTTATTGTATCTGTATTTAGTTTATTTTTGTGTCAAAAATTTTGTGGGACATCATACCGCTGAATTATTACCATTCTGGTGTATTTGTATACAGTTTGTGAACAGGAAGAAGTTGAGGTGCTAGAAACATATTGCTATTTTGTTAGTTAACGAAACTGTAGGAGGTGCATTTCGCTTTTCATTTGTAAATGTTTTGTCTTTTCTTACAAATAATAATCCAATAAATTATCATCAATCCACCTCCACCCTCACTTCAACTTCAATCACCATCCACCAACCATTTCCTTTCACAATCCCTGAAATAAAACCACAATTCCATATGGGTTGTGCGATGTCGTTTCGAAAATCCGCCGCCGGCGAAGATCACGACGACCTACTAGTGTCGGTGTGTCGGGAGAGGAAGAGGCTCATGAAATCCGCCGTCGATCGGCGGTACATACTCGCCGGAGCACATTGTAAGTATAACCAGTCACTATACGCTGTCGCATTAGCCCTACGGTTGTTCGTAGCCCGCCATTCCGCTTCAGGTTCTTCCCAATTCCTCCTTACTTACCCTGCGTCCTCACCCAAGCCCGCTGCCGCCGTTAAAAAAGAAGAGTCGGCGGCGGCGGAGGCGGAGGTCGAAGAGGACGAGGAGAGCATCGATGCAGTTTGCGAGCATTTCTATAATGACGGTATCGTAGGCCCCACCCCCACACCGCCAGTGATGACGTCATCAAATCAGCAGAATCCTGATGATTTTGGTGGGTGGGATTTCTTTAATCCTTTTGACAACGTGTTAGTCAATGGTGGTGAGTATGAGGAGGTACAAAAACTGAAGGCGGAGGACGGTGGTCCTGATGTGAAGGTGGCAATGACGGTGGCTGATGCTAAAGTGAGCCCGACGGTGAAGGATAACGATAATGATGCGACCAATGAAGAAGGAAGGGGACTATTGGAGGCACTAAAAGATGTAGAAGATTGTTTTCTAAAAGTTTATGAATGTGGTGTGGAATTCTCTAAAATGCTTGAATTCACCAATGCGGGCCCACTTGATCATCTTGAATCAAAAGGTACTCAAATTATAATATTATTTAATTAATTTTGTAATAATTTTGTAGGTCGATGCCTATAGTTGACTATTAACTAAAATTATTTCGAGAAAAATGTTAGTAATACAATAATAGTCAAAGGTTTGGAATTTTGCAAGTGTTCTTTAGCATCTTAGATTTTTATCAAGTGTCCTCGATGATTATATTACAACTGTCTAGCATTATTTTGTTTTGGACTATATATCACACTTGAAGGCACTACATTTAAAAACTCGACTGTACATCACTCGGAGTGTAAACTCAAAATAGTACACAGGAAATCGTAAGATCTGTGTCAATGCTTTTGTCAGTTGCGTCACTTTAGACTAGTGTCAATTCTGAAACATTCAATTTTTGCCAAATCAACGTCATATCACTTGATACTCTAACTGACACTCACTGCAACTGCACTCAACCGACATACTAAGATACTGATGCCAATATAAAATATACATACAGTATAATACTAAATATCCTATTAAAATAACCTTTGGGCCCCACCTCCCCTCGCCTCGCCTCTTCCCTTCGGATAGCCGATGAATAAAACGAACGAAACACAACTAAAGATCACCGTGCCAATGGTTTGAGAAAACTGACGGGCTTCGGTTGAAAACCGAAGTTCCCGTTGGCACCGTTGACCGCCTTGTCAGTTGGAAAGATTCGGTTAAACAACGAGTGAAGTGAAGGATGTGGCGGGCTTGAATCATTTTATGAGTGTGTTTTCTATGTATAAAAAAGTAAAATGATGGAGGAAGTGAATATATGCTGTGTCATTTTAAAACCGTTGATGTGACGTTAAAATTTCAAAACAGATAAAAAGAAAGAAGAGGTTATTATGGGAGAAGCAGACATGGATCATTGTTAACATATAATTCCATTTTTCGTGGGCCACATATGTATGACAAATATAATGTCTATATAATACCCCTTATGCTAATGGTTGATCTATATTAGTATAGGGTACTATAGATGTGTATACCCTCAAACAGTAAAAGTTAATTTTTCAACAATGCCAATAAGTAGCAAAAGTGTGGTAATAATATCACATACCTCCGTATTTAGAAACTCTGAATCCGTGATGCATAATTGGGTTTTTTTTCAGGAATAGTAACACAGTTTAACACTTTATTTAAATTTTATAACACTTAAACTTATACTTCGTATACTTCTAGGTGACCTAGTAACTTATAATAAAAGTTCAATTTTATATGATTGGAATACTTTTAAAATCTAATTCATTATTGAGTGAAAATTAAGTCGGAGTGATTTAAATGAAACATTTTTTAAACATTTGTTAATATTCTATGAAATATTTTTTTATTGGCAGAAAACTCTGAGAAATTTATCCCATCAATTGCATGGCACAAATCGACAATAACAAGATCACCGTCATGTAGAAGTCTTCTGTCTAGCAGCTCAAGGAGTTCATCCACGTGGACTGGAATCAACAGTAATGATCTCTTTGATGAAACTGCTGGAATGGAATCAGGAAGTCATTTATCAACTTTAGGAAGATTATACGCTTGGGAGAAAAAGCTTTATGATGAAGTTAAGGTACCCATTAATTAATCGTAATTTTTTTTATATGATTCGTTGACTTATTATCGACTATTCTTGATATTTGTTAGGCTGGTAATGAATTGAAGAAGATATACGATCGGAAATCTTCACAATTAGGTAAAGAAAACATAAGCAACAAGCAAGGGATCGAAGACCAAGTCAACGATTTATACTCGAGAATTTTGGTCAACATAAAGATCTGTGATTCGATCTCTAAACGAATTGAAAAGGTGAGAGACGAAGAACTTCAGCCACAACTCATCGAGTTGCTTCGTGGGTAAGAATCTTTCGCAATTAAAACACAATAATTCATATTAACCTAGTTTGACTTTTGAAAGTCAAACATATTAGAAGCTCGATATGTCTTCAATCACTGCAGGCTAACAAAAACTTGGAAAGTAATGATGGAATCGCATAAAACACAAAGTCAAACAATGTTCAAAGTCAAATCGTTCCCATGTACGCCTCTAACCAACGATAAATCCCGTCATCTTGCAACTCTTCAACTGGAGGCAGAAATTCAAAATTGGCGCACGTGTTTTTCTAATTACATTTCCGCCATTGAAGCATACACTGAATCACTCAGTGAGTGGGCTTATAGAACATTAGCCCCCGAACACGAATTTGACACCCCACCACTCGTTTTTGCCATTTGTCGGGATTGGCTAACCGTTACCAAAAATTTACCCGATAAAACGGTTACATATGCCATGAAAAGGTTTGCAAAAGATCTTCGGGCGTTGTGGGCCCTACAAGAAACCGAACAGCAACAGAAACGGAAAGTTGACCGGCTTGTTGCTGAGTTGGAAAAACGAGTGGTTGGTTTTGAGAGG
The DNA here is from genome assembly GCA_963853835.1 of Calendula officinalis. NCBI lineage: Eukaryota > Viridiplantae > Streptophyta > Magnoliopsida > Asterales > Asteraceae > Calendula > Calendula officinalis. The sequence goes on from OY970827.1 coordinate 14,126,601, forward strand.
GAAGAGAGGAATATAGTAAAGTCAAAGCCGTTGACTGTGAAGAGTAAAGTGGATGTTTTGAGTGAGAAAAAGGGTGAATTGGAGGAGTTTCGGGAGATGGTTGAAATTGAGAAGGCTAAACATAAGGAGTGTGTTGAAGAAATGCGGCGAGTTATTTTGGTAGGGTTTCAGACTGGATTTTCTTCGGTTTTTGACTCGTTAACAGAGTTTTCTGAGGTTTGTGTTAGGAAATGCAATGATGTTTCACAAAATGCGATATTGGGATCGAATGGGGTTCGTTGATGTTGAGGTTGGGGTTTGTGAAATAGGTCCATTTTTGCTCAAATGCAACTTGGGGCTGAAATAATGAGGAATTGTCTAGAAAATAACCAATTTCGATATTGTCTTTACAAATAATTTGAAAGGGGACAATATATGAGTTAACTTATCATCTATATAAACAAAAATTAATCATCTTTATGTCTTTGCAAAGTTGTTCTTCTGTTCTGTCACCTTTTTAGAAAAAGTAGTAATTTTACATGTTCTTGTTCGCCATTGTAAGGAAACATGGATATCTGAATTTAACCGAACGTGCCTTATATAATATTCCCTCCCTCCATCTTACAAAAAAACTCTTCATTTCATCCTAAATTTTTGTCCCACAAAAAACTTTTCATTTCATACATTTAATGGGCTCCACATAATAAAATACTATTATTACTAAAGACTTCACCACTAACTATCTAATAACTATATTTCTCTCTCTCCAAACCAATCTTATATTTTAATCAAAATTATTATCAATGACCCTACCACTAACTATCACCTTAAAACTTGTGCCAAAGTGAAATGAGAAGTTTTTTATGAGACGGAGGGAGTATAAGATTGTAAACTGTTGCATCCAATTTGATGGCCATTATTTTGGTTAACAATTTCATAAAGCTTAGTGGTATCAGCAAAACCTTGCTCCACCAAGTACCAACTAATTAAGAGGGTGTTAGCTCTCAAATCTCGTTGGAAACATTTTGTGTTATATAGTTAGGAGAAACATTCAACGTAGTCCTTAATTTTTATATAGTCTCAATGGATAAATCTCAGTACTTGGATCAATAAACCTTTAAATCACCACCACCATCACATGTGATTCAATACATCAACACCATCACCATCCTATGTGTATTAACCCTCATGTGTATTAAATCACATGTGATTCGACACCGCCGACCACCACCACTACCACCACCAACCTCTGCCGGCCACCGTCTACACCACCGGAAACTCATCGCCACAGTCAGCTGCTTTCAATCACATGTGATTGCGGCGGCCGGCAGCGGCAGTGGCCGACGGTGGTGGTTGTATATTGAAACACATGTGATTTGATGATGATGGTGGTTAAGGGATTTTTTGATCCAATGACTAAGATTTATCCCTTATGACTACATAAAAATCAAGGACTACCTTAAATACAACTCTATATAAATGTGTTACAAAGTTTATCTTTAAAACCTGACCCAAAAGCGAAAACCAAGCTGATGAACGACCCTCGCACAAAATGTGCACACTTCGAACATGATAAAATTAAATCACGGCTAACAAACCCAAATTTAGAAAAACAAGATAGGTGTATTAATTTGAGACACTAATGTCTCTAGCCTAATCGGATCAATAACAGTTTTGGCGAATATGACTAGACCAATAATATTTGGTTCCTAGAGTCGTAGTATAATCACATGCATTGTTGGATTATAAACACATGAATATCATCAATACTTAGGTGTTGTTTGGTTCGCAGAATGTTTCTGATGAAATTGGAATTTAGAAAGGAATTGGAATCCTTCAGGAATTGGAATCCAATTCCATACTCTGTTTGGTTGGCATGAAAGAGAATTGGAATCCAATTCAATATTCTGTTTGGTTGACATGAATTGGAATCGGAATCATATAAAATGACGAATTTACCCCTATTGTTGGTAGTGGTTGGTTGGTGGTGGTGGGTGGTTGTGGGGTGGTGGTGGCGGTGGTGGGTGGCGGCGGTGGTGATGGTGGCGATTGGTGGTGGTGGTGCGGCGGGGTTGGGTGGCGGCGGTGGTTGGGGTGGTGGTGGTGGGTGGCGGTGGTGCGGCGGGGGTGGGTGGCGGCGACGGTGGTTGGGGTGGTGGTGGTGGCGGTATGGGTGGTGGTTGGTGGAGGTGGGTGGTGGCGAGGGGGTGGGTGGCGGCGGCGGCTGGGGTTGTGGTGGTGGCGGCGGCGGTGGTTGGGGTGGTGGTGGTGGCGGAGGTGGTGGTGGCGGCGGTGGTGGTGGGTGGTGGCGCTATGGGTGGGTGGTGGCGGTGATGGTGGTGGTGGGTGGCGGTGATGGCGGCGGAGAGAGGTGGCGGTGGTAGGTGGCGGCGGTGGCGGTGGCGGCAGCGGTGGTGGTGATGGATGATGGTGGTTGTGGTGGTTGTGGTGGTGGGTATAAAGGGTACAAAGGTAAAAGAACATTCCATCAAACCTTTGGAATTCAATTCCATCAACATTTGGATGGAATTGAGATTCCTTCATTTGGTGGAATGTTTCCTTCATTTAGGAATCCAATTCCTTCCATTTTTTTGAACCAAACACTGGAATGTGGTGGAATTGGATTCCAATTCCATCAGATTCCATCACATTCCAGCGAACCAAACAGCACCTTAATGCCTAGTTGTGTGTTTTGAGTTAAACCGAAACGACATATCACAACAAGAATGAACCAATCATAGAGTACGGAGTGTTGAAACTATACTTCATGCAAAATAACAAATATCGTGTTGTATTTCTCACAGTGCTGCCAACAATGGTATTTTGTGTGTATGTTATATAAGGTGTGGGGCCTAAAAATATAAAATAAATGAGTATTGTTTGCAAGGATATGTTAGTTCAGTGTTAGTAGAATCTCGGCTAACATGACAATGGTTTGGAAAAAAATGAAGTGCCAACGATAATAGTGGTTGTAAGTGGTCTAGGAAACTAAATAAATTAAAATTATTTCATTATATATCTCTGATACTTTATATACAAATCAGTGAAATTGACCCTCAATTGTATCATTATACATATACACAAAAGATCATACTAAAACATAGGGCTAATAGAGGAAATACATACAGAAACCCTAGGGTTCCATGTAGGAATATTTGAATATATATACAGAAACTAAAACTAAAAGATTAAAGAAATAGTAATGATAATAATTAAAGATCCCTTCTACATAATGGACATGACCCATGTCTCACGAGCCATTTATCAATGCAAGGTAGGTGGAACATGTGATGACATTGTGGCAAACTTCTCACTGTTTCTCCAAGTTGAAAATCCTGAATCAAATATCAAAAATAAAATCTGATTATAACTACATTAAGTTGTACAAACAAATCAACATGGTCCACGAAAACTGCAACATTTTACTTCAAAATGTGTCAATTGTTACTTAATTGTAGCAATGGGCAATTAGGCAATTTCAAGTTAGAAACGTGCCCGAAAAGAAAACCATTGCAATTTTCACACGACATCCAAAATGGAATCTTTTGCAATATAAATGCCCCGAACGTATTGGATGCAAGAATTTGAGTAGTGAGTTTAACTACTAACCAAATTACCATATTTTAAGTGATTGTTTATTCCATAAGCATGTTTCATGCAATTAATCATATGTTTGATAGCCTAGTGACAATGACAAGAGCGTCTAAAATAATATCCTAGAGGACGACACGGTTTTAATTATTTACCTAGGTAAACATTTATCAAATGACAATGAGAAAGCTCGAAAATGGTCGCTACAACGTCGTGTACATCACGAGCAAAGCTCGGCCAACCGGGGAGCCCATTATAAATGGGAATACCCTTTAATAAAGAGAAAAGGTTATCAATGCCTACTATTTGTTCCTACTTATATAATAAGTCTATTCACTTGATCAAGAAAAGTGTCAAAATTAATGGATGATACGAGGAAAAAGAATTAGTGAATTACACATGTTTCATGCAAGAAAACATGATGAAGTAGACATCAATACCATTTCTCTTTAATAAATAGATAAAAACATGTTTCATGCAAGAACCATCTAAATCCTTAAAAAACAAAAAGGCATGCTTATAGTCGGAATTGAGTTTGACATTGCATCAAGCTAACAATATATTATACTATCTTCATCTTGACTTGGATAATGAGATTGTTTTTACTATTGATCAAACGGTTAAAATGCCATTTTTAGTACAAGAAAAAAACAAACAATTTGTAAACCAAAATAAAAGTTACCTGAAGGCATACAGAGCAAGAAACTCTCTCCCCTGAATCATCCAAATTGTTGTCATTTGTAATCTTTGTTTTAGGTATTTTTTCAACCGAATATTCAGGCAAGCCTTTAGAACCCCCAATGTCGAATATGCTATGAAGCTCATCAAACCCCGTTTCAATTGCTCCCATCTAAGTTAATGGCAAAAACATCATTTATAATGAGGAAAAAAAATCATATATGTTAAGTGAGATTATCAGATTTTGCAAAAATTTACCTGACTTTGAACTGCACTTAACATGGCTGGACCAATTCGTTCACGAACAAGCCTACCACTTAACAAGCTTCCAATCACATCAATCTGTCATTAAAAAATAAATTGAAGAATTAGTTTCTAATTATCATTTTTACTTTAATTTATTGATAAAATATTTCTTGTAATATAATTCTTGAATTTTCTTAACTACTCACCAAGTAAAGTAGACAACCAATACCAGATTCATCTGATTTCCACAAAACAAGTGAAGATTCAAATACTTCAATAGAAAAAATAGCACCCGTAATCGCTCCAACTGCAGCCCCCCTAACAAACCCGCTCTCGGTTTCTTGCCCAATCAAGGCCCCAGTCATTGCTCCTAATAAAGTTCCAACTGCAATTTACAAAAAAACTAATGTCATATCATTTTTATTTTTATTTAATTATCGAAAAATTGGTGTCATTTTTTATTTGAAGCAAAAGATGGTAAAATCCCTTAACTGGAAGTGACCGTTGTGTTTCAATATTTTTTCGGTTAATATCCTTAGCGTACATGATTTTCGTCTAATATTCAGATGAATGAAAATTACATACCTAATGCAAAGAAGAAGGTAAAAATTGCAGAGAAAACATGCCGAATAACGAGAGAAATTGCAGGGATGAAGAAATCTGTAAGTTTTGGAAACAAGTTTAAAAATGAAAAAGAAGAAATGTAGGAAAGAAAAGGGGTGGAATCGGAATGATAGGGGAAAGAGTAGAAAGCCATTTGATTTTGATTTTGGTTTTGGTTGCAGGATTTATTGATATTGAAATTGAAATTGTGTTGAATATTAGTACAAGATGAAAAAACCTTAGTCGTTAAGACAAATGGAAACAGAGAAGAAATGGAAACTACGAATTGAAATTCAAGAAGTATTTATAGCCTTGTCATTTTCTTCTAGATCATCCGTCAAATAACCAGAAATCTTGGATATGTATATTTTCTTTTTGGATAATTTAATGATTCTTAATTACTAAATCGTTTGGCTTTATATGATGTTGTATTTTTTAAATTTTTTTATCATTTATGTTGCTTTATATTTTTAACTTATCATTAATATCGAATAATACTGTAATCCTTAGATCTGATCTCTTCGATTATTTTTAAGACATCAATCCGTTCAAAACTCAAATTTTAAAACATTGATATTTAGACTTTACTGTTAAATTAACTGTTTGATTTATAAAGTAGTTCACTAGATAACTTCTCAAAATAAAACCAACTCACCTAAATAGTAAATTCTGTATTCGGTCATTCGGTGTAAGTAGATAATTTGAGTGATGGGGATAAGATTGATGTGGGACCAAGTAATACAATACTTGTAAGCAAACAAGATATGAGGAGCCCAGCCCAGATCATCATTAAAGGTATGAGTTAGTTGGGTCCATCGGGGGGCCCACATATCCCTTAACAACTAAGCTTATATAGTATCTACTCTGTAAAATAATTCTAAGTAATGTTTTTTCTTGTTTGCTAAGTGCTAATTATAATGATGATCGGTTGTTGGTGGTCTTTTCAGGTTCAAAAATATTATAGCGACAGTTAGATTACGTATATCTTTAAAATATAAGTTCGGTCATCCAAAAAAACTCATTATAAAGATTTTACCCTTTCGAAAAGAAGTAAAATCAATGATAGATAGTTTTACAACTGAAAAAAAGGCGGTGTTACATTGCGTAGATAGTTTCCCAAGTAAGTTAAACGTACATCATCACTTTACTCTCTACGGAATATATAAGTAATTTTGTGTCACGGACTCACGTCTAAATTTTTATATGCAACTAAATTAACTACGCGTGAATTAAGTTACTCAAATAGTTAGAACATGTGTCGTGTTGCACTGTTGTGTTAAAGGCATGATAAGATATTTTTACATATTTAACATGATTTTAACACTCAACTCAAGTTTGCACTCCCTCATTTAACATTCATATATAACATTTATTTGAGACCCGCACGTAAAATACCACTAACCAATCACAATATTTAGAAAAAAGGAGAAATGCGTTAACGGGCGTTATACGTTTGGCGACGGAGCATTTGACAGGAGGGGTTGTATGGTTTGGCGAAATTTGGTACCGCCAAAGTGGCTTTGGCGCACCTTTAACGGCACCATACCCTTTGCTCTTACTCAAGTAGTTAAGTGTAAAAAAACTTTACTACAATTAGTTTAGTTTGGATGAAAAATTTGGGTTAGATGTCAAATTGATAATCTTAAACGTAACTAAATGAAGTTAAAATAAACTCGATTACTAAATAGTGTCTTCTGTAATTGAATATATAAACCTTATCTAAATTTCAATGAAAATATTGGTTTAGTTGCGTCATATCAGCAATTTTACACGCATAAACAATATTAAAAGTGAATTGTATTACGTAAAAGGCTTTAAAATTAGTTAAACGTACGATTTCACTTTAGCATCAGTCTAGATGGATTGCAGCATACAATACTTTTGAAGAAGAAAAACATACTACCTCTACCTCCGTATCAAAATAAGTGATACAATTTCTATTTATGGGTGGAATAAAATAAATGATATATTTCAAAATCTTACCTTATTTGGTAAAAAAAATGGACACTTTCTCCACTAACTATCTAATTTAATAAAGTGAAATTATCTTTTACCCTTACTTTTAAATATCATTAATATTACTTTATTCAAAAGAAGTGAGATTCATTATACACTAACTATCCACTTTAATATATCTTAAACTACATTTTAATCTTTTATCTCAATAACCATGTTTCTTCAAATGTATCACTTATTTTGATACGAAGACAGTATAAGATGTGCGTTTGGTGTTCTCAACATAAAATTTGCATATTATAATATAGGAATATATAACTCTAACGAAAATGTCAGAAAAGAAAAGTACTACAGTACTAGTATATAATATTAAATTTGGAAATTTTACTATAATAATAAAAAATTAGTTTATTACATTATCGTTTGATCTATTAATCAATCGGAATCTTTAACTTTATTCAATTTTTTCCTAAATTTCAATTGATGGTATTATCATTTGCAAATATATACTCTTATTTTCCTATACAATTATCTTTTGCATCAATTTAGGCTACCGCTTGAAACAAATATTTCCTCCGAATTAAAATAAGTGACACATTTTCCTTTTTTGGGTGTTACTATATTTGGCAAAAAATAATATGACTCATACCCACTAATTATATACTTTAAAAAGGTGAAATGACTCATTTACCCTTACTCTTTACTTTTAAACATCATTAACCCCACTTTATTCAAAAGTGTGGACTCATTCCCTACTAACCATCCAATTAATCTAAAAGTGTGTCACTTATTTTGAATTGGAGGAAGTATACTATATACTATGATCAATTGAGGGTGGTATCACCTCACCTCATTTTAACATTCAAAACGGGTAAAGAAACGGAATTGAAATTACTGACGGAGTGAATTTTTGTGAGGACTAGCACACCTGCCCAATAAGCTAAGCATTTTTAACTTGTTCAAATGAATGGTGAGACATGGGAAGGGATGGAAATTTGGATCATTATTATCAATTTCTCCATCATCATTTTCCTTTTATTTTCAAAGTCAATCCATTATTTAATGAGCGGGCCCTCAACGAGGAATTTCTTCATATCTTGCAAGAATTGTGCATCACTCACTCCGACTCATCTTCTTACCTCATCGTTTGGGTCATCATGGAATAACATATCATCCTCGTCATATTTTTCCTCTCACTCGATTCGTTTTTCTTTTGTGAATTATGCATCTTAAGAGTTACCAGTTCAAATATCAATGGCCAACTTTCCTTTTGCAAGGTTGGGAATAGTCATCTATCCTCAAACATTTCTAAGAATACAAAATCAACCATGCTCGACCTTCATCAAAACATTCTAAATATAAATCTTGGTCCTTCGATTGACATACTGGCTAATTGAATAGTCATTTTCAATTGTTTTAAGTTCCCCTAGTCTTATTAACAGAGTATGACATGATAATCACCTAGGTCAGTTAATGTATTATTAACACAAGACAAGACGACAGGAGATTGTAAACTTCCATGGATATGTATTTTCATTAGTAAATTTTGTTGATATATATGTTTGTTACAACGGTTTTAAATAATTAATTTTTTATCTTTTTTTTAACAACAAATCTTAATTTACTCCTAATGCCACTTATGTCCACTATGTGACTTGAACCCTCAACCTAAGGTTGAGCGCAAACACTTTTACCGCTAAGCCATTGGGTATTAATTTTTATGTAATCTTTTTATTTTAATCTAAACCAAATATTGAACACCGCAAGCCAGGGTTTTTATAGACCCAATGTCTTATCTTTTTGATGAAATCGATATACATGCATCATCTTCACGACAACTCGCAAACCTGTTGGTTAATATCAGTTAGGGTCAAGGCAAGGTCAGGGCCATGAGCTGATGAGATAGAATTTAAAAAAAAAAAAAAAAAAAAAAACTCTCCACGTCTCGTTTAAAATATAGTTTGGATGGTTATTCATAAGATTAACAGCATAAACAAAAAGATTAATGGTGACCGACTCAAGGTATGTGAAAAATTACACTATAACAGACACAAACTTGAAGGGATTGTCAGATGGTAAGCTTCATGTTCTCACAACTATTGGTATAGTATAGTATAGTATAGATACAACCAACCACAAAACACATTCAAACCCTGCCAAAACAATCTCTTAGTTATTTAAGCAAAAGAAAAGAAGAAATAAGTAAATAGATATAACATGTTTTTATAGAGGTACCTTTCAAACAAAAATTAAGCTTTATACTCGTTCACACGGATCCATTTTGTAGAGGACCATTTATTTCCTTTGATAACTGGGCAGCCCCCTATTAACAGACAACATGTTTAAACTTAAACAAACTTAATGCATGTGTCATTTGACCCGTTAGATGTAACCCAAATGGATGTAACTAACCATGTAAACTTGAAGGATCTAGAGATGCATCAGGTTTCATGCTCCAAAAAAGCAAAGCATCCCCCATTTTTGGTTTAACAGATAACCCTTCTTTCCCACATTCTGATAATTCATTCCACCAAGGCACTGCACTTATGTTCCCTTTTGCAGAAGGGAACACTGTCTCACCTCCTTCTTCAACATCTGACCTAAAATTCATAAATAAATAAAATAACAAATACATGTACAAGATTCCCTGAGAAATAAAAGGACATCTTCACTTACAGGTACATTAGAACTGTAGCCATACGTTGACCACCATTCTTGGTGTTGAAATCATCTTGGAAATAGTCGTAATGAGGCTCATATTTTTGTCCAACTTCATAGTGCAGAATTTGCAGTCCTTCCCCATGTTCTGTAATTAAACAAATTCATTAATTTATTATATATTATTATCATAACAGTGCAATTTCAGAGTATGTGAGGGTGTACAATAACTATACAGCTGAAACTGAAGGCATAACTAAAAGATTGATTAAGCTTTGTAAAAAGCATACCTACAGGTAAAAAGGTGAAATCTGCAATCCTTTTTTCAATGGTTCGGATTGTTTTATCACGTCCACGAGCCAAAAATGTGCCAGAACTCGTACGAACCCTAAATGGAAAAAGGTGTGGGTAATTCAAATGACTTGAAGATACTTAACATAATACAAAAAAATTGAAAATTAAAAGTAAAAAAAAATCAGAAGAGAAACAGTGAAGAATTAGCACACCTACTATCTCTGCTCTTTCCAGTATCACTATCAACAACTGTTGACTTCACCATATGAGGTTTAGCAAGATTAATTAGATACTCACACTCTTCCTGTGACTGCAAAAAAAAAAAAAAAAAAAAAAAGATTCAGTTTGCTGAGTTTAGTTCAGCTGTCAACCATAATAATCATTAGCATTATTATTCAATGCAAGTATACGTTTGTGTTTGGATTGGCATTTGTCATATTAGCAAGTGATAATCACAACACATTCATGTCAGGGATTTTCTATTGTTACTTAACTAACACTCTGAATCTGCAAACCTCTAACCAAATCAGAATCAGAATCAAGAGGTCTTGTAGAAAACCAAACAGCGCCTATAGACCTACTACTTTTTTATGATTGGAACTAGAAAGAATGTATTTAATGAAGTCTCTCAAGTCTCAAACACAACACTAATCCTTTATTCTTAAGATCCATAATGAAGTGTTGATGCAATTGTTTCCAGTCCTGATAGAGTCAATGCCCCAATGGTTGAATAGAACACACAAAACCATAATAACATTAATCTTTTTACCTCAATCGTAACAATATTCTAGATTTCATAGATACCTAGATGGTGGACACGTCTGTTCGAGATGTGAAGACTAATCTAAAGTGAAAGTAGATCTGTAGTTGACATTTTATGGCAGTCAATAATCTAGTACAATTCTACCATTTCGATATCCATGCAACACTTTTAACATCTAGGAAGCTATCCGATTATATAAGTTGAATAACAACTAGCTACAAACTGTAAAATGCTTCCAAACACAATTGAAAGGAGAAAGAAAAAACAAAAACTGCTAACCAAAAAATTGTGATAAATAACGGCTCTAGGTTCCCATGAGATAATTTCAACCCACTGATCTGCTCTGTCTTCTTTACTGTCACTTCTAATTTCACATCAAAGATATCAAACAATGTCAGGCCAATTATTGAGCCAGATCACAACAACAAATTCTAACAAAAACAGACAAATTAAACCCGAGCTGACCTGCCAACCGTCGTAGTGCGGTGAACAATGGAGTTGAGATCGTGAGCTTTCGGAGAATTGCTTGAACTGTTTGGAATCGAAAGAATTCCGAGAGCGAGAAGGATTAAAACGAAAAATGAACAGATAATCAAAATTGAGAAGATGAGCGTCGAGGATGAAGATTTCCGTGAAGAGCCACGCGGTAATAATCTCCCTTTTGACGCCATTTTTACAATTGGAAATTACAGATCGTGAGGAAAAACCCTAAAATCCTACCGGAAACGAAGACTATCTATTGATACATGTGCTTTGATTCGTAGGGGTGTTTGGGAAAGCTTATTAAGAGGTGCTTATGGCTTATAAGCTTATATAAGCCTAAATAATCCCTTTTCAAAGGGATTATTTAAACTTATATAAGCTCATAAGCTATAAGCTCCTTTAAATAAGCTTTCCCAAACACCCCCTAATCTTATTACATCACACGCACTTTCTTTTCCTTTCTAAGCAATAAATTACTTTCATACATTTTTCCATGTCTATGAAAAATAGTTACATATCTTTTTTTAATAGTAAATTACAAAATAGTTATAGGGTACTATGCAATACGATCACCGGGTACTTTATAATTATATTTTGTCACGTTCAATTGATGGATAGTGAATGATGTGTGGTAGATGATGGGTGGTGGTGGTGGTCTTGGTGAGTGGTAGTCGCGGGTGGTAGTGGTTGTAATTTCACAGCCACCACCATCCACCATCACCACAACCACATATCAATTAGTCGTAACAAAATATAATTAAAGGGCACCCGCTGAGTGCTGACGCATTGCACGGGGTACCTTTCTAATACATATTTGAACTCTCAATGATGAAGCAACTTAAGTCCGTGACGAAGATGCAGACACGAGACGCCCACAATAACAGAACATGCATAAAAAGAGTAGAGGTGGGAAAATGAGTCGATCTGAAAGAGAAAAGACGATTAGGGTGTGTTTGGTACAGACATGGAGGGTGAGAAATGGAAATGATAGGTAATTCTCTTGTTTGTTTGCAATTCCTATTCTCTAGTTTTGATTCCCCTCTAAACAAAGAGAAATGAGAGAATTGAAAAACTGAGAATAAAAAAAAACACGGAGACTTCTCAATTCTCAAAGCCCAGTCTATTTCACCGTCGCCTTCCAAATAGGTCGTCTTCTCCACCATCGTCTTCTCAAAACCACCCTCTTTGTCTCAAAAGTCGGAGACAAGGTATCATCACCTCGCTCTCTCTCTCTCTGTCTGACTCTATACCAAATAAAGTTTCTCATGCTCTTCGGGTTCTATCCTTACAGGACTTGGCGTCAGAAGAACCCTAATTATCCGGTGAAGACATCCTTACAGGTATGCCTCCGTCTGTCTCCATCTCGTTACTGTTAGGATAGATATATAATTGAGTCATACACCTAAAATTAGCATAATCTTGGTGTGTATTGAATCAAAGATATACAATTGTCATAGAAAGATGTTTCGTTCAGGGGTTAAAACAGAAGGTAGTAGTAATAAGCAATTTTTAGGCAAAGCTTCTGTCTTTATTGGCCATTGAATCCACTTATATATACCCAAAACATAATAACTGTAATGGAGACAGTAATTCGCCATTCTTTTACAACTTATGTTCAGTGTAAAGAACTCTGCAGTGGATTCCCCTATTAACACCAACGACTTGTTAACTGATGGTGACTTTGATTCTGTTAATTTTGAAGCAAAAATGTTCTCTTTTCTACCTAAGATATATTTGAGAAACATGAGTATTGATTTGTTAAATTTGTGTACTTGTAGTTTGTTTAATTAGGTTGTCTAATCACTACATAAACATAAGTGCAATTGATTTTATTTTTTCTTCTCTATTTGGGTTTTTATTTATTGCAATTTAGTTTACTGATTTATTTTAGAGATTGATAGTATTGGATCTGCACGAATGGAGTCTGGAAGTGGGAATGGTGACAATGAAGTACAAATAAGAACAATGCTTGAGCTTCTTAATCAGTTTGATGGTATTGAAGCATCTAACAAAATCAAGGTTCTGAATTTTGATGGCTACAAACCGTATTGATATCCTAGACCAAGCCCTACTCAGGAAAGGAGAGTCCATGTGACTCAAGAAGTTTTGAGATGTCAGTTGCCAAGGTTATGGAGAAAGAAACTCAGAAAAACATAATATTATATGAGGTTGCTGATAAAATCATGAAATGGAGGTGTTAATGAGGCTGCAAAGGTTTGAATTTTGAAACTGAGGTAGCTGCACCTGCACTGCTCATGACTTGTTTTGGTTTACTATGAATCAGCTAGATGAATGTTTGCTTATGTAGTCCCTCATCATAATACCGGTTTTCCGGTTCATGAACATGTTGGTCTTTTTTTAATGCAGAAATTATGAAAAAGAATAACCATGTGAATGTTATTAGGTTTATATTCTTATTGTTGAAGTTTATAATATCATTCTTGAACCTTGATTACAGGCAACAAAGAACATGTCATCCAATGGCCATTATTTTAGAAGAGAGCCATGTCAGCAAGTTTGGGGTTAAGGAGCAGCTTCAAGTAGGTTAATCTGAGAGAGTGCCAACAAATTAAAAGTGTCTAAGTAGCAAAATAATTGTCTCAACTAGTAGATAAATTCAATTTGCTAGCAAGTAGTAGGTTTTTTTTAATTTGGTCTGTAGTACCTACTATATTGTAGTTCATTCAGTTCCAAGCCAAAAAATCTATTATTTCTTGCAAACTTTATTGTTAATTTATCCATTTTTTTTATATACTAGCAGGTTCCCGCGCAATGCGGCGGCGGGTACCTTGTGACTAAATTTGATGGTGACCAATTAGTGGATGGTGGTGACTGTAGAGACGGCGGCGAGAGTGGTTGTGCTGTGAATGGTGGGTGATGATAATTTCAATTTTTTTTAATTTTAATGGATTAAGATACTCTGTGTCAAAAGAAGAATATGGTCTAATGACTCATTTGGTTAGAGCTAAGGTTGTCAAATCATGTTATCATTTTATGTAATACAACATGAACACTTTTTTCTCAATCCAAAAAACGATACAAAATAATGTTATGTTCTTTTTTTTTCTAACATGAACTCTACCCAATTAAAAAAAACATCAAACATAACAACACAAGATAGATTGTAAAAATATTAAATTACTTACTTAGTACACGCTTATCAACCAACAAACATAACAAAATATAACATCAAGTAATACTCCCTCCGTCCCTAAATAAAGTTCTCATTTGTGTTGGGCACAACATTTTAGGAGATGGTTAGTGGTGGGGTATTTGGTACTCCCTCCGTCCCACAAAAAACTTCCCATTTCACCTTAAATTTTTATCCCACAAAAAACTTCCCATTTCCTACATTTGATGGGCCCACATAATATAATACTATTATTAATAAGGACCCCACCACTATTTATCCACTAATTATCTTTCTCTCTCCAAACAAATCCTATATTTTAATCAAGTTTATTACCAATGACCCCACCACTAACTATCATCTTAAAACTTGTGCAAAAGTGAAATGAGAAGTTTTTTGTGGGACGGAGGGAGTATTACTTTTGAATAAAATATAAGTTTTGATTTGAGAGAGAAAGTGTTTTAAGAGATAGTTAGTGGTGAAAGTATTGGTAATAATATTATTATATTAAGTGGGTCCCTTAAATTTGAGAAATGGGAACTTTATTTAGGGACAAAACTTGAAGGTGAAATGGGAACTTTATTAAGGGACGGAGGGAGTATTAAATTTCTTTAAGTTATAACAATGACAAAAATAAGTTTTGCAAAGTTGACGCATTTATCGTTCTTGTTTATCCTTTCCATTCAACTTCATAATATCATTTGGAAAATCCTTGTAATCACATATCTATCGCCTAAAAAAACCAAATTAAATGTAGTTACAAAACAACACATTTTTTCATATAAAATAGTTAAAAAATCAATTATTATTATTATTATAAATTATATATAAAGAACAGCAAGAGATTGGTGAAATCCCTATAATACTTAGAAATCCTATATTATTTAAATCAAACGTGTATATATTTACCGATCGAAACTCATCCTTCTTCAAAAATACACAAGAACTCAAATTTAAAAAAAAACCCATTTTATGACACTCAAATTTCTTCATCCTATACATCAAACATAATTGACACAAAAGTAAATCTTCTGCCAAAAAATTGACTTGAATTAAGAATAATGTTGCATATGTGTATACTCGTTTCATCACAACTACATTTTTCCATTACAAAAAACACAAACATAAGATCATTGTATATGTAAAAAACTGGGTCAATCAACAAAATAGTAGTGTTGGAATGGCCGGTTGAAGATGACTGGTTCTAGGACCTCGGTTTAATCACTGTGGCAGATAAATGAATAGGCGGGTGAACGAAGAGGCAGAAAGGCAATGTGTGAACGAAGGTAGACGCTATCACTGGTTGTATGACTAACATACGGGTGAGCAAATTATGGGCCGAAGCCAATAGGCTGCAGAACAAGGCAATGAAATAATGGGCCGCCTGAGGAAAGGGCTTTTTTACGATATAGCTGGTCATTGATATATACATTTTGTTTAGAACAGTTAACGTAGCCGCAGGCTTGGGCGGGCGGTAATTCTGCCGCAATGTAACACGTACGACGCGTGTTCGAATCCTGGCAACGTATTTTTTTATCTTTCAAAAATGATAATTCCACAATTAGCAAGTGTGTTGGCTGAATTTTCAGCCTTGCTAATTATAGAAGGGGTAAATGCTTTATAATATAGTAAAGATAAAGATTATTGGATATAGCATGGTATCCGCGCAATGTGGCGGCGGATACCCTGTAACTATATATTGCAGTGGCGATATGATGGTGGTGTACTGGTAGGTGATGCATAGTGATGGGTGGACATGCATGGGGATGATGAGTGGTGGTTGGTGGCGGTGGGGAGTAGTGGCAGTGGTGATCCATAGAATGATACTTATTCCGATTCAAAATAAGTGATACACTTTCCTTTTTAGGGTGATTCAAAATAAGTAATTCACTTTGAAAAATTACATTATTTGGCAAAAAAAAAAATGGGACCCTCACCCACTAACTATCTACTTTAACATAGTGAAATGACCCTTTTAACCTTATTGTTTACTTTTAAACATCATTAACCCCACTTTATTCAAAAAGTGTGAGCCCATTCCCTACTAACCATCTAATTAATCTAATTTAATCATCATTATAATCTTTTGCCTCAAAAACCGTGAAACCCAAAGTGTATCACTTATTTTGAATCGGAGGAAGCATATGTTTAGGGATATAAAGATAATATGTTATAAGTAATTAGAATCAACTAATATAAGTCAAACTGGTCAAATTGATGTTGTATTTGTTTGATTAGGGTCCAACGGATCAAATATGAAAAGTAGCTATTAGATAGAGATTTGTTAGAGAATGTGTAAGTAGGTAAAAAGATCAATAGTCATCTAACATACTTAATTCTCTTTTAAATCAGTGATCGTTTTCCTGCAATTGTTGTCCACCTCAGCAAGCAGTTTGTTTTGGCTTTCCCTTATTTAAACTAAAATGGAACTAAAAAATTATGAATGTGTATTAAGAGTGGAAGTTTGACCGAGTTTCCTTGTAATTCCATCAGTTTTACCCATTTGTCCTTCATTTGACCCGTGTAAAAATGAATCATTTATCTAGGTAGGTCAAAACAGATCGGGTTGACCAATTATCCATCAAAGTTTGACTTTGGTTTAAAGTCAAATAATGTTCAGAATCTGATTATGAGATTCTGGATGGGTGCAAGGCCAGAACCAACAAGTGTAGAATCTAAGGAACCAGCAATTTCCTGAAATGTGAATTATATATACAATTAAATTAAATAAATTAATAAATATGACATTTTCCCGTTCCTGCACAAACTGTACAATCTTTAAAAGTTCACATCAACATTTTCCATCATGCTGTTGTCCTACAACATCATTAAACAATCAAATATATCAAATACTTGAATGCCTAATTCTATATTCTCCAATCCCTAATTAACTTACCAAAAAACCATTAAATATTTGGAGTATGCATCTATTTTGCTGAAAGGCCAATATCTTACAGGTCATCAAGCTAAAAATAAGTTAAAAGACAACAATAAGTAGCCTTTTGTGATATAAATAATTCAAAAATAAGTTAAAAGACAACAAGATCCATATAACTACGATTTCTTACACTTTTAAAAGGCTCGGGAGATTCTTCACGAAGTTCCATGATGTATGAAACTCTTTTTTCTCCAATACCCTGTAGAAACTTTATTTTTTAGGACTTACAAATATAAAGCAAATACAAATTTTACATTTAAAAAAGTTTACCCGTATACTTTACAACTTATCCTTGTTGACAAACGAAACACATTAGTTAACCCAACAAATTGGAGATAAATACTAACTTGCTAGCTGAAAAAAAAAACTGAAGATAATCTTGAAAAAGTGATTGAAACAATCATTAGAAACTTTGAATAATGTAAACAAAAAAATCAAGAATATAATTTAGCCAACCTTCTCGTCTGAAACATCCGACAATATAATTATAACAATAAATCCACAAGCAATTCATAAATAGGAAATTTTTCGTTACAAGTGACACCATGTCTTGAGTAGGACCTGATTCAATTATATCCTGACAATTTTGTCAACTTCTATACTTCTATACAAGTGACACCAGTGAATTCGGTCCGAAATTCATATTTAAAATATGAGAAATGACACTGCTTCATACTATTTGTTCCTATCAATCTTCCTACTCATTAGATGAATACAAATGTAAAAAACAAGAGTTTATATGATGAAAGAGAATTAATTAATACATACTACCTCCGATTCAAAATAAGTGATACATTGTTATTTTCACGGTTTTTGAGACAAAAATTTATAATGAGAGTTAAATTAGATTAATTGGATGGTTAGTGAGTAATGAGTCCCACAATTTTTAAATAAAGTGAGGTTAATGATGTTTAAAAGAAAAAGTAAGGATAAATAAGTCATTTTACTTTATTAAAGTAAGTAGTTAGTGGATGTGAGGGCCACTACTTTTTACCAAATAAGGTAAGTTTTTAAAGTGTATCACTTATTTTGATACACCTAAATATGAAAAGCGGAAGAAATATGTCATCTTATGATGAGTAGAAAGATAAAGTATAAACAAATAATAAAAAACAATATCATTTCTCTAGAAATATATAGTCAGGTTAACACAAAACTGATCTATAAAACATTGTGTTATATTTTCCCATTCTTGATTTTTCGTCCTTCCATAGATTTTTTTAAGAGAACGGATACTTCAAGAAACAAGGCAAACACCCCTCTCATTCAGACGTAACCAAACACGCCCAGGGTATTGCCTGTTATTTCGTCGCATCACACCCTACTCCCCACTGGTCTGAAATACTTCGAAAACCCTATGAATTTGCCGAATAAAATCGTCGTCGATCTCCGATCAAGCTAAATTCTGTCACCGGCGAACACCACTGATCATACTTTTCGAATTTTTGTGTAAATAAATCGATCAAGGTGGGCAATTGTTTGCCCACCCTAGAAACTTACCCCTTCTTCGCAAGGTTGGGGTTAGGGTTTTGGGGTAGTATCACGGAAGACGAGATGGCGGCTCCTGCCCAATCCTACCGCTTCGGCGGTCCGGCCACCACACCAGCAGCTGCCGGAAACATCGAAGCTCTTAATAGAGTTCTTGCCGACCTTTGTACTAGAGGCACCCCAAAGGTTAATAAACAATTTGCTTTCATTATCTGTATTAATTCATACGTGTATCTGGATTTTGGTGTTGTTTGTCTACAGTTTTAATTTCGCTACCTCCGCCCCAAATGCTGAATCCATTCTTGAGTTTTAGATTAAATGAGTGATTTCTAACTTGAACTGTTTTTTATTTCCAAGAAAATATATAAGTATGGATTAAATTGTAAAGTTTATTAGAAAGATGAATGTAATATGAATCTGTCAAGTGCTAAGTTTAAGACATCAAATTAAAAAGTGAGCTTATGTATGCCTGTATGGGACCCAGTGGACTCTGCGTATTAAATTTATTATGAAGAAGAGAATGTAGTTGAAACGTGATTGTGTTTCTCATAAAATTCAAGTTATCAACTCATAAGTTTTATGATCCTGAAAAAACATAAATATTATATTTGTGAAACGAAGTTCACTAATTAGTTAAAATGAGAGCCGTTTGTGTTGATCCAAGTGATGTTGGTAGGATTATGTTAATATGTAAGAATGCTAATTTTCAGCTCAGGAGGTAAGTATCAATGAGGTCACAACGAATCTGTAACTTGAAAACAAACAGTTGCATTGTTTGGAGTCTTGATCAATGATTGTAATTGGCCTAAAAACGGAAAGGTTTTTTTTAGCATTTTGGCTAGTCGAATCAATAAAGATTCTGAATCATCAACTATTTTCTTGTTTTGGACTAACATTTATGATGACATTGTTTCGCTTAGATTCTATATATGACGTGTTAAAAAGTTGAATGCATGTTATATTGAACATGGTAATTAATGTTGATTAATTGACAATCATTATACGATAATTATCCTTAAGCGTTCTTGAAGAAGCCGACAGCCCCACACACATTAATACCAAACTCATAATTGTACCTGGCAAGTAAATTAAATTCAACTGCTTAAGCCGATAAATTATGTACCAGTATATATGCTCTTGAAGAACAAATAAAAATCATAAATTTGGTGAAGACAAGTTTGACTTTGTGTGCAAGAAATCTAATTATAAATATTATTGAATATCAGGATGGTTCTGCTTTGGCCTTAAGAAGGCATGTTGAAGAAGAAGCACGTGCTCTTAGTGGAGAAGCTTTTTCTCGTTTTATGGATCAATTATATGATCGAATTACTAGTCTTCTAGAAAGCAGTGACGTTGCTGACAATTTAGGTGCTTTAAGGGCTACTGATGAACTTATAGATCTAAGACTTGGAGAAAGTGGCACAAAAGTTTCCAAATTTTCTAATTACATGCGAATTGTATTTGATACGAAGCGGGACCCGGAAATTTTGATTCTTGCTAGTAAAGTTCTTGGCCATTTAGCTAGAGCTGGTGGGGCCATGACAGCAGATGAGGTGGAATGCCAGGTGGGTTTTTTCTTCTTTATTTTATTTAATTTTATTATAGTTATATGATATATTATTTAGGATTTTTTTTTTAAACTTTTAATGCTTACACAATTCCAGGTGAAAAATGCTTTGCAATGGCTTGGTGGTGAGAGGGTTGAGTATCGCCGTTTTGCTGCTGTCTTAATTTTAAAGGTAAATGTGTGATGCGTTAGTTACTATTTTTTGAGAATTTGACATCAGTTATTTAATAATTCCTTGTAAATATATTATTTTCTCAAGCAATGTATCGAAAGTAATCACTTGTATGCTAAATCTTGACTTTTGTTTCAGGAAATGGCTGAGAATGCTTCAACAGTTTTCAATGTGCATGTGCCTGAATTTGTGGATGCAATTTGGGTGGCATTGAGGGATCCAACATTAGCTGTTCGGGAACGAGCTGTTGAGGCATTGCGTGCCTGCCTTCGTGTTATTGAAAAACGAGAAACACGTTGGCGTGTGCAGTGGTTAGTTAGTACATACAGTAATCATTTTTCTATTTTTTTTTTCTTCAGTTAAATATGAATATATTAAGTGTTAGTTAGTTATAGTTATTCAGCTTATTGATATAGGACCTTTTGTGATGATGTTGACAGGTACTACCGCATGTTTGAGGCCACACAAGATGGATTAGGGAAAAATGCTTCTGTACATAGCATACATGGTTCTCTACTTGCAGTTGGGGAACTCTTGAGGTTGGTGTTGAAATAAAAATATATCTTTTTATTATTGTTATTATTATCATCTTTTCTTATATAACAAACCCTGATTGCTTCAATCGACTTTTTTATGTGACAGAAATACAGGTGAGTTCATGATGTCAAGGTACAGAGAAGTTGCAGAAATTGTTCTCAGATATCTGGAGCATAGAAATCCCCTTGTTCGTCTTAGTATAACTTCTTTGCTTCCTCGAATTGCACATTTTCTACGTGATCGTTTTGTAACAAACTATCTTACGGTTAGTGCCATAAATTACTTTTTTTTGTTAAAAAGCTAATTAATTATTTATGGTAATAACATTTTATTGGTTTGGTTGTAAATAGATATGCATGAATCATATTCTTGCGGTTCTCAAGATACCAACAGAGCGTGCAAGTGGATTTATAGCTCTTGGAGAGATGGCTGGTGCTTTGGACGGTGAACTCGTCCACTATTTGCCGACAATAACATCTCACCTACGTGATGCAGTATGTTTTTTATTTTTATTTTTATCTTAATCTGAGTTATATCTCATAACTGCATGTAAACTGATCAGTATTAAGCATTCAGTTCTCTCTTTGGAAAACCAGTAACCTGTTGCGGTGTTAATTATGTGTTAATCCTTAAAGTTTAGTGGTTAAACCCTAAAACATTTTTCTTGCATAATTTGGACCCTTAACATTGGTTAACCTGCTATCACAGGTTAATCACAAGTTAATACTTATAAAAACCATATTAAATCCTAAACTTTTTCTCTCGTAATGGTTTAATTAGCCCCTTAACTTTTATATATATTATACCGATTTTTATAACGCTATTAAGTAGTAATAATATTAACAGTGATAATAATATGTTATTAAGTTAAAAGATAGGTGAGGCATTGAGAAAAAAGTTTGAGGGTTAAAACTGTCAAATATGTCATAGTTTAAGGATTAAACCATTTTTAGCCCCAAGAGAAGTCTAAGGCGTAAAACCCACAAGAAAAGTTACATCTTAACGACTCAACACAAAATGATCGGTAGCAGGT
The DNA here is from genome assembly GCA_963853835.1 of Calendula officinalis. Taxonomy (NCBI): domain Eukaryota; kingdom Viridiplantae; phylum Streptophyta; class Magnoliopsida; order Asterales; family Asteraceae; genus Calendula; species Calendula officinalis. The sequence continues at coordinate 14,148,717 of OY970827.1, forward strand.
CAACAAAGGGGTTAAACACCAAGTCAACACGAAAGTTTAAAAAAAGTTCAAGGGTTAACTGTTAAGGATTAAAAGATAATTATTGTCAAAATTAGATTATAAATGATTGGTATTTAAGTATTTATTGAATATGCAGATTGCTCCACGCAGAGGCAGACCCTCATTAGAGGCTTTAGCTTGTGTTGGAAACATTGCAAAAGCTATGGGTCCCGCAATGGAATCACATGTTTGCAGTCTTTTAGATGCCATGTTCACAGCTGGTTTATCTTCAGTTTTAGTAGAATCACTTGAACAAATAACCATCAGGTATACTAATTTTAAAAAAAAAAACCTTTTAGTCGATCTATTTTCTCATTTCTAACAACGGTTATATCTCAGCATTCCATCATTACTACCTACAATCCAAGATCGATTGCTTGAATGCATTTCAGTAGTCCTTTCAAAACCTCACACAAAAACATCTGCACCTGTTAGTCGAACAAATACGGTTAACAATACGTTGCAAGTATCAGAACTTAGTGGTTCTGCTTTGGAACAGCTGGCATTACAAACGCTTGCACGTTTCAATTTCAAGGTAATATTCAATATTAATCTGTTTAATAATCAAAAGTCAAAACACGTTTCTTTTTTCTTTTTTTTAATTGTTGTGAAATTCAGGGGCATGATCTTCTAGAATTTGCTAGAGAATCAGTTGTAGTATATTTGGAAGATGATGATGGAGCAACACGGAAAGATGCTGCACTTTGTTGCTGTAAATTAGTTGTAAATTCTTTCTCAATTATGCAATTTAGTCCTGGTAGGTCAAGTCGAGCTGGAGGCAAAAGAAGACGTCTTATAGAAGAGGTTTGATTATATTGTACTATTAACTGCCTCTTAAATCTTGATATAAATCAGATTATTAGATAATGTTCTGACTGCAGATTGTGGAGAAGCTTCTTATAGCAGCTGTAGCAGATGCTGATGTTTCTGTCAGGAACTCAATTTTTTCTTCCCTGCACGGGAATGGTGGATTCGATGATTTCTTAGCTCAAGCTGATAGTTTGACTGCTATATTTGCTGCCCTAAATGATGAGGTAAATTACTCTTGTGATTTATGCTTATTTATTAAACTAATTCATATTAACAATAACGTTGTCTGATCTTGAGCACACACACTAAAATTGTTGGTTTATTTGTGTATATTCTAGGATCTTCAAGTTCGGGAGTATGCAATATCAGTAGCTGGTAGATTATCTGAAAAAAATCCAGCATATGTTTTTCCAGCCCTTAGGCGTCACCTTATTCAGCTGTTGACTTATCTTGGTCAAAGGTAAAGTCAATACAAGCTATTAAATGTTTTATATGAAATATCCTCTGACAAGTTTTATTCTTGTTTATCATGTATCAGTGCTGATAGCAAATGCAGAGAAGAGAGTGCAAAGTTGTTGGGTTGCCTAATTCGCAGCTGTGAACGGCTTATACTTCCATATATTGCTCCAATACACAAGGTTTTTTTTAATATTTATTTTTTTTAATGAATTTGTTGTGTAACTCAAGTAGTTTCTTTCAGGCACTTCTGGCTAAACTTTGTGAAGGAACAACAGGAGTGAATGCAAACAATGGCATCATCAGTGGTGTTCTTGTGACTGTTGGAGATCTTGCAAGAGTGGTAAGTCACTTGTACTGTACTCAGTTTTACTTGTAAATATCTTTTAACTTTTAGTTGTATTTTTAGGGTGGTTTTGCTATGCGAGAGTATATTCCTGAACTTATGCCAAGAATTGTTGAAGCTTTACTGGATGGAGCTGCTGCTACTAAACGTGAGGTTGCTGTTGCAACTCTTGGTCAAGTTGTACAGAGCACAGGCTATGTCATCACTCCATATAACGAGTACCCGCAATTGCTCGGCTTACTCTTGAAATTATTGAATGGTGAGCTGGCATGGTCTACACGTCGGGAAGTTCTAAAGGTATTTCTATTTTTTCTATTTTTTTATATATGTATATTAACGCTTTAAATATTTGTTAATGATGATTAGGTTCTTGGAATAATGGGGGCTTTAGATCCTCACGTTCATAAACGCAATCAGCAAAGTTTACCAGGACCCCTTGGTGATGGTACCCGTACAACCAATGATGCGGGCCCACACATTCAGTCCAGTGATGAGTTGCCAATGGATCTCTGGCCATCTTTTGCTACATCAGAAGATTATTTCTCTACTGTAAGTTCCTATTAAATAAATAAATAAAGTGTCATAGGTGGTATTTAATTCTCATTTATTAATTGCAGGTTGCTATTAATTCTCTGATTCGGATACTTAGGGACCCATCCCTTTCTAGTTATCATCAAAAAGTTGTTGGATCTCTTATGTTTATTTTCAAGGTTTGTTGACTTTTAGATTGCTGTATATTTTTTTGTAAAATCATTCTGCTGCATTGATCTCTAATAATTTTTATTTTTATTTTATTAAACTTATTTGTGCAAGATCAGTCAATGGGTCTTGGTTGCGTGCCGTACTTGCCTAAGGTTAGTCCATTTAGCATATAATTTCAAAGCATTATATAAACCTGAATCCCCGTTTAACTAATTGATATGTCTTCTACAATCTCTAGGTTTTACCTGACTTCTTTTACACTATCCGCACATGTGAAGATAGTCTCAAGGAGTTCATAACATGGAAGCTTGGAACTCTTGTTTCAATCGTACGACAGGTAGAATTGTGGTTTTTATTGCTATATAAATAAAAAAATATTTTTATAACTGTCAGTTGATGGTTAGTCATGATTGGTTGCATATGTAGCACATTCGCAAATATCTACCAGAATTACTCTCTTTAATATCGGAATTATGGTCATCATTCAGTCTGCCAGCAACTAACCGTCCTGTTCATGGACCACCTGTAAGAATCTCTTTGCTTAGTTTTAATATCCTTTTTATTGCATTATTTGCAATTATATAATTATTTGAAATATGATCCTTTGACTTAATCAGATCTTGCATCTAGTTGAACAACTTTGTTTGGCCCTAAACGATGAGTTTAGGAGATATCTTCCTATTATTCTTCCATGTTGTATTCAAGTTCTGAGTGATGCTGAACGGTGTAATGACTACACTTATGTTCGTGATATTCTTCGCACTTTAGAAGTTTTTGGCGGTTAGTGTGATTATGGAAATAACAGTTGTATTAAATTGTCAACAAATTTATAATGAAATTATGTCGTGCAGGAACATTAGATGAACATATGCATTTACTTCTTCCTGCACTGATAAGGTTATTCAAAGTGGATGCTTCAGTTGACATTAGGCGTGCTGCAATAAAGACCTTGATAAGATTGATTCCTCGTGTTCAGGTTCATTAATGGATTTTTTTTTACTTCACAGGATTATTGTGACATTTTTACTAATTAAATATTGATTATATGTTATTATTTTTTATAATTTTAATTAGGTTACAGGTCATATATCAGCACTTGTGCATCATCTGAAGCTTGTATTGGATGGGTATGCTTCTCTCCCAACTATTCTTTTGGCAGGGGGATAAAATAAACAAGAGTTTTATATTTATATATTAATATTAATATTTTATATTTTTATCTTATTGTATGCACAGAAAAAATGATGAACTTAAGAAAGATGCTGTTGATGCACTTTGTTGTTTGGCACACGCTCTTGGGGAGGATTTCACTATCTTCATCCCATCAATTCACAAACTTCTTCAAAAACATCGATTGCGGGTCCCATTTCTGATCATAGTTTATACATTTTTTTCTTCTTCTGAAAATTAACATGTGTATAAACTGATATGTTTTACATACTTCCATTTTCAGCACAAGGAATTTGAAGAAATTGAGGGGCGGCTGCAAAGGCGGGGCCCATTAATCCTGGGCAGCGTGGCAGCACAAAAGTCAATCCGACAGCCACCTGTGGAGGTTATTAGTGATCCTTTGAGTGATATGGAAAATGATCCTTATGAAGATGTGCACAAACAACCCAAAGTTCATCAGGTAATTAAATTATTATATTTTATTACTCCATTTTTTTGTTGCTAATTATAAGTTTTTACAGGTTAATGATGCTCGATTACGTGCTGCTGGAGAAGCTTCTCAAAGAAGCACAAAAGAAGATTGGGCAGAATGGATGCGGCATTTTAGCATTGAATTACTCAAAGAATCACCATCTCCAGCTTTAAGAACGTGTGCTAGGCTTGCACAGTTACAGGTATTATTGCTAAATGTGTAAAAATTTTGGAATTCAATTTTAATTAAAATGTTGTTGCAGCCATTTGTTGGACGAGAGCTGTTTGCAGCAGGATTTGTTAGTTGCTGGTCACAACTCCATGAATCTAGTCAAAAAGCCCTAGTTCGCAGTTTGGAAATGGCATTTTCTTCTCCTAATATACCCCCTGAAATTCTTGCAACCTTACTGAACTTGGTATGACATTTTTACCTGAATTTTTTTGATTAAATTACGCTGTATATTATGATATTTTTTCACATTTATTGATTTTTATTATCACTTTGCTACATGATTTTCAGGCAGAATTCATGGAACATGATGAGAAACCACTTCCAATCGACATTCGTCTTCTTGGTGCTCTTGCTGAAAAGGTATGATAGTTTACAAAGTTTATATTTATAATCTCAAATTTCATATTTCAAGATATGATTCTGTTTTTATTCATAATTCTGTTACAGTGTCGAGCGTTTGCGAAGGCTTTGCATTACAAAGAGATGGAATTTGAAGGTGCACTTTCCAAAAAGATGGATGCAAACCCTGTTGCTGTAGTTGAAGCACTCATTCATATAAATAATCAGTTACATCAGCATGAGGTGCATATATATAGATATAATATTTTCTATATGTATTGTCGTACTGTACTTCTTCTATAATATTGACATATATTATTATATTAGGCTGCAGTTGGAATATTAACCTACGCTCAACAGCGTCTGGATGTGCAACTGAAGGAATCATGGTATCTTATAACTTCCTTTTTTTATCCTATTACTATTATGCTTTTCCCGCAAAGTTTTTTGTATCAATACTATTACTAGATAATTATATTGCTTGTGATACAAGGTATGAAAAATTACAACGGTGGGATGATGCACTTAAGGCATACACTGCAAAATCCACTCAAGCAACAAGTCAACATCTCGTTTTGGATGCTACACTAGGTATTGTTTATATTACCATGTTACAACTTTTTAATATTCTGTTTGCTGGCATCTTAATTTACAGTTTTCTAGTGCAAAAGAGTTGAGTTTTATTTTTCAAAATGAAGATATCAAGTGTACAATTAAGAACATCGTTTTATAGGGTTCATTGATATGTACTTTTAATTAGGGCGAATGAGGAGTCTTGCTGCACTGGCTCGATGGGAAGAGCTTAACAACCTGTGTAGGGAATATTGGACACCTGCAGAGCCAGCTGCTCGATTAGAAATGGCACCAATGGTTTGCTTGTCATCTTTTTTTTTAATTACTTTGAATTTTCTTTTTAATTTTGAATTTATTTTTGGTGTCAGGCTGCTAGTGCTGCTTGGAATATGGGAGAGTGGGACCAAATGGCAGAATATGTATCAAAGCTGGATGATGGTGATGAAACTAAACTCAGAGTTTTGGGTAACACTGCTGCTACAGGTGATGGTGGCAGCAATGGCACATTCTTCAGGGCTGTTTTATTAGTTCGTAGGGGAAAGGTATTTTTCTACAAGTCTTGATTTTTTCAGTTGGATATGTGTCAACTTTTGTTTTTAATTTTACAGTATGATGAAGCTCGTGAATATGTTGAAAGAGCAAGAAAATGTTTGGCAACTGAGCTTGCTGCATTGGTTAGTTAGTCTTTTAAAGACAGATTAGTTGGGGAGTGGATTTATGTATGCTAACTATTTTTTATAATGTGTAGGTTCTTGAGAGCTATGAACGAGCATACAGTAACATGGTTCGTGTTCAACAATTGTCAGAGTTAGAGGAGGTATTTCCTTTCTCAAGTTATGTTTTACTGCTTAAACTGAATTCTGATTCTGATTCTGATTCTGAAATATAATATTATTTATTTGTGACAGGTCATCGATTACTGGACTCTTCCAGTTGGCAACTCTGTTGCTGAGGGACGTAGAGCCCTCATTCGTAACATGTGGAATGAACGTATAAAAGGAACAAAACGAAATGTTGAGGTATTTAACAATATATATATTATATATATATAAAATATCTGCAGACATGATAAAAAAAATTGATTTATAGGTTTGGCAAGCTCTTTTGGCAGTCAGATCGCTTGTATTACCTCCTACAGAAGATAGTGAAACCTGGCTCAAGTTTGCTTCACTTTGCAGAAAAAGTGGCAGGATTAGTCAGGCCAAATCCACTTTAATTAAACTCTTACAGGTTAGTATTTAAGTAACTAAAATGTTAAAAAAGTTTAATATTTTTCTCATTTCCTAAATTAACTTTTATATTAAATTACGCAGTTTGACCCAGAAACAACTCCCGAAATTGTACGATATCATGGACCTCCACAAGTAATGCTTGCATACTTAAAATACCAATGGTCACTTGGTGAGGACCAGAAACGCAAGGAAGCTTTTGCTAGACTGCAGGTAAGTGGTTAATCATTAAATTTTCTTTTTCTTAATAAAAATATGTATAATTATTTATTGGCTTATTTTTTTAGGATTTAGCCATAGAGATTTCAAGTGGATCTGGTATTCAACCATCTGCAACAAGCAATTTTATCAGTGTTCCAAATGTATCACTTATGGCACGTGTTTATCTTAAACTTGGAGCATGGCAATGGGCTCTTTCCCCTGGTCTTGATGATGATTCTATACAAGGTAGTCACTCATCCTTCTTTTTGTTTTTTTTAATTATATTTTCTGATGATTAATTTTAATTTTAATTTTATTTTGTAGAAATTCTTAGCTCATTTAGGCATGCAACTCATTGTGCTACAAAGTGGGCGAAAGCATGGCATACTTGGGCTCTTTTCAATACAGCAGTTATGTCTCATTACACACTCAGAGGTGTTCCTGATTTTGCTGCACAGTTTGTAGTAGCAGCAGTTACTGGATATTTTCATTCTATTGCTTGTGCAGCACATGCTAAAGGTGTAGATGATAGCTTGCAGGTCAGTCAGTCACTGCATTTATTATTATTTTTTAAAAAGAAAAAGAAAATTTGATTTGGTTTTTGTTTTTAGGATATTCTTCGTCTTCTGACTTTATGGTTCAACCATGGAGCTACTGCTGAGGTTCAAACAGCATTACAAAGGGGATTTTCACATGTTAATATCAACACATGGTTGGTTGTTTTACCTCAAATTATTGCCAGAATTCATTCAAATAATCACGCAGTGAGAGAATTAATTCAATCGCTCCTAGTTCGCATAGGACAAAGCCATCCACAGGTCTGGTCTGCTCTGCTTACATCATCATACTAATATTTATTTTCTTTTTCTTTTAAGACTTATTAGTTCAAACTATGTTGCAGGCTCTTATGTACCCACTTCTTGTGGCCTGTAAATCAATAAGCAATCTGCGAAAAGCTGCAGCCCAAGAAGTGGTTGACAAAGTTCGCCAGCACAGCGGTCTGTTGGTAGATCAGGTGAACTGTTAATAATAATAATAATAATAATAATATAATCGGTTGTGGTTTACAGCTGACAATTTTGATATTATTTGAATTTGAAGGCACAACTTGTATCAGAGGAATTAATTAGGGTTGCAATACTTTGGCATGAAATGTGGCATGAGGCACTAGAAGAAGCAAGTCGGTTGTATTTTGGGGAACATAATATTGAAGGAATGCTTAAGGTTTTAGAACCATTGCATGAAATGCTTGAAGAAGGTGCAATGAGGAGTAACACAACCATAAAAGAGAAAGCTTTTATCCAGACATATCATCATGAATTATTAGAGGCATATGAATGCTGTATGGAATATAAGAAATCCGGAAAAGACGCTGAACTTACCCGGGTACCATGAATCTTAATATTTTCTATTATATAATAATCCTGATTTGCAGATAAATTTTGACAAATGAAATGTGGTTTTCAGGCATGGGATCTCTACTATCATGTGTTTAGACGGATAGATAAGCAGCTTCAATCTCTTACAACACTGGATCTGCAGGCAAGTAACTTTTATCTTGCATTTTTATAATATTAAAAGGGTCAATACATGTTCTTAAAAGTGTTTATGAAAATTACCTAACTAAATTCTAATGATAAATATGTTGTTGCTTTTTTGTGCAAAACCAGTCAGTTTCTCCAGAATTAGTAGAGTGTCGTGACTTGGAGCTTGCTGTTCCTGGGACCTACCGTGCAGGTATTGTAATAATAATATGTTAACTGGAATTTAAATTACATAATCATATTTGCATAATTCACCATTTTCAGATTCACCAGTGGTGACTATTGCATCATTTGCCCCACAACTTGTTGTCATTACATCCAAACAACGACCAAGGAAACTAACTATTCATGGCAGTGATGGTGAAGATTATGCTTTTTTGCTTAAAGGACATGAAGATTTACGCCAAGATGAACGTGTTATGCAGGTTTCTATTTCTAATTTTTAATTTTTTCTTCTAGATATGGAAATCACTATCATTTACTTTTTTTTTTCTTTTTCCCAGCTCTTTGGTTTAGTAAACACTTTACTGGAGAATTCCAGAAAAACTGCAGAAAAAGATCTTTCCATTCAACGATATGAGGTTATCCCATTATCTCCAAATAGTGGGTTGATTGGGTGGGTCCCGAATTGTGACACTCTTCACCAACTCATCCGAGAGTACAGGGATGCCCGCAAGGTTTCTCTCTCTACCCTCTCTCTCTCTCTCTCTCTCTCTCTCTCTCTCACACACACACACACACACACACTCATATATGTCTGTCTTAATAATGGTTGCTGTTGTGTAGATCACCCTGAATCAAGAGCATAAATATATGCTAAGTTTTGCTCCAGATTATGATCACTTGCCACTTGTTGCTAAAGTGGAAGTATTTGAGTATGCACTTGATAATACTGAAGGAAATGATTTAGCAAGGGTATGCACAGCTGTATACTTGAAACATGTTCTATTTTTTCTTTATTTTTTTTAATTTTTTTTATTTAGGTACTTTGGCTAAAAAGCCGAACTTCAGAAGTCTGGCTGGACAGAAGAACTAATTACACTAGAAGTTTGGCTGTCATGAGTATGGTATGAAGTTGTTATTTTAAATTCTTTTAATACCTGGTACTCCTATTTGATGATTAATGACACATGTTACAGGTTGGTTACCTTCTTGGTTTAGGTGACAGACATCCCAGCAATCTTATGCTGCATCGGTTCAGGTATTTGCATATATTTATATTTTAATTTTGATAATTGCAATGACTGTATTTGAATGTTGTTATATAGTGGGAAGATCTTGCATATTGATTTTGGAGATTGTTTTGAAGCATCAATGAATCGTGAGAAGTTCCCTGAAAAGGTATAATTCTACTTAAATAATATTATATATATTTTTCAATTTTTTAAATAAGTTTTTTTTATTGTTTTGTTTTGCAGGTTCCTTTCCGTTTGACTAGAATGCTTGTAAAAGCAATGGAAGTTAGTGGGCTTGAAGGGAATTTCCGTTCAACTTGTGAAAATGTGATGCAAGTTCTAAGAACAAATAAAGATAGTGTAATGGCTATGATGGAGGTACTAATTACCCATCTTTCTATATATATATATATATATTATTATGAGTGAATTGGTATAGTTTTATCTAGATTAAAAATTGTTGAAATGTTATATCTGGTTTTAGGCATTTGTTCATGACCCACTTATAAACTGGCGTCTTTTCAACTTCAACGAAGTAACACAAATGTCAACCCTAGCTGCCAGCACAACAAATGTCCAGCCAGCTGTCAGTGGTGAAGAAAGTGCTCAAAATCATCTTCTTCAACCCCAACGTGGTGCTCGTGAAAGAGAGCTTTTGCAGGTGGTTGTATTTATATATCTAAATTCTCATAAAATACCTAATAAATAACTAACTTTTACAGGCTGTACATCAACTTGGTGATGCCAATGAGGTTTTAAATGAGCGTGCAGTTGTTGTTATGGCTAGAATGAGTAATAAACTTACAGGCCGTGATTTCTCAACTTGTTCTTCCGCATTGCCTACTGCCACACCACCAGATAACCCTAATTTGATATCTGGAGATACTCGTGAAGTGGATCATGGTTTATCAGTTAAGTTACAAGTTCAAAAGCTCATTTTACAAGCCACTTCCCATGAAAATCTCTGCCAGAATTATGTCGGGTATGATTTTAATACAAAAATTAAAGTGGGTGAAACCTTTTCTAATGAAACTGGGGTTTGGATTTGTGCAGGTGGTGTCCATTCTGGTAAAAGTTGATTATGTGCATATATTAATAATAAAAGTATATCTATCTATCTGTACATATAGGTAGGTAAGATATTCCCTCCTGTAATTTATGTAAACTTGTGAGGTGGGTGTTGCCGTATCTATGTATATAACAAATCGACTCTTGTTGGGACCTGGTAGATGCAAAAATGTGGGATTTGAATGTGTAGTTAACCCACTAGTCCATACATAAATAATTAAACATGATAACTCAAGTATTAAAAAGTTCAAACATAAACATATTAGTTCAAATACTTCCTACATAGAAAAGAAAATAACAAAGAGGTTGACCGACACGGACCTAGTTTGACCAATTCCGAATAACTTGGCCGACTATCAAATCATGCTGGCCACCTTAACACTGCTTATAATGTAAATTCAATACAAGTTGGAACATAAATGACAAGCCAAGTGGACCGGACAGACAGACAGGGAAATGTAGATGATAAAATGTAGATTTTGGATTTTTTTTTTTATTTATAAATTTGGATATACGTGCACGTGTTTAATAAAAATGACGAACCCGGTGATATTAAATTACCTGTTTTCTACAGTATAAAATAATTGTCAACTCTAGTATGTCCAAATCTCTATTTCCATGAGAGAGGGTCAATAGTGGTATTATTGGTTCCATTTAAAGCCTACCCTTTACTTTCGATTAAAGGAAAGGAGAAAACATATTTCCAAGACAAATTTGGTTAATTTAATTGGAACACAACTCAACTAAAGCTAATCAACCTGAAAATGTGTGACTTCAATTTCACAAGATACGTCATACGTGAATGTACATATTTGTTATCTCATACAAAAAACAAGCAACATACCATTGAGTTGGTCAACGAATTGAGACTGATTCCGGGTTTAGATTATTCATTTTCAGTGTGTTCTTAATCATGTTACCGGAGTTGTAAATCTATATAAATTAAGATTGTCGTCTAATCGTCTTATTTCAAACTTAAATATTTGACTTGCGATTTTTATTTGTATAATGCATTTCTTGTGTTTCGAACATAGTGGGTACAACAAGTATGATTTTTGTTTAGCTGTCAAGATCGGTTTTAGGTCTTCAATCAGATTATATATAGGTCAGTTAACTGAAAGGTCTACTTCCAATATTTTCATTTTCAACTTTGTTAAAGCTACAATGAAAATTGTAATCTAGCCTAAAAGGAATAATAATAATGAACAAATAATAGTAATAATAATAATAACAATAATAATAATAATAATAATGATAATAATAATAATAATAATAATAATAATAATAAATTTTAAAAAAGTGTCCATAGAAAGTAAAAGCTACGAGTAGACGAGCTCCAATCAAACCATGGTGCCACTTCGGTCTCTATGTTGCCTTTTTGGCTTTAATCAAATGAAGAAAGCATTTCTAGCTTTACAAATTCTCCATGGTTAAACAAAGTGGATTGACTTTCTATTATTACAATGAATATATTAGCTTAGGTGGTTCAGCTGAAAATATATTTAAACTAGTAATAAGTCAGAAATAACATAATTATAAAGTTAAAAGTTAATATAACCAATCTACCCAATTAAAATTTACTTTGAATGTAGACTACATCAATTGAAAGAACAAAAGACTATATTATCAAACATAACCGTTTGTTTTTATGGATAACTGAATACATTAAAGAGGGAAAATTGTTTATATGTCATTATAAATATTATAAATTATCTTTATATCCTTTCAATATTTATAAATTATTTTTATATCCTTATAATCTTTTTAATTATCTTCATACCATTCAAAACCTTTAAAAATTTATTTTATGTCCAAAAACCTATTTTAAAATTTATTATATCATTATCAATAATCATTATCATTAAATGTATTTATTTAAAGATTTACTATATTACCCTTATTTAATATAAACTTAAACCTAAACCTAAACAAATTGAGAGATCAACCGTATGTATGAAATCAAGGAGTAGTCGTATAGATGATTCATGAAAATTCGCCATTAAAAAACCAACTTCAGTGAAACCAACTTCACCTTCCAGTGAAACCTAAATAGATTGAAAGATCAACCGTACCAGAAAAAGAACGTTTGAATAATAGCATCAGTGAAACCAACTTCACCTTCTAATGAAGGAAGCAGTTTCTAGACATTTAAACAAATAGTTGGTGTGCATGTTAGCAAAACAGAGGAACTTTTCCCTACTTCCAACCATTATTTCTGGATTAAGTCAGAAGTCGGTTCAATACAGATTACGGGAATTAAAAAATTCATTGAGAGGTAAACCAAACAGAATTCAAAGCATTATATTGTCATGAGAATTAGAAATATCCGTTGGTTAGCACCCAACGGTGGTGTTTAGATGATAAAACTATTAATTAAGCTCTTAAAAGTGTTTGTATGATCCCAAATAAAGGACAAATCTGAAGTAGCAGAATTTTTTTTTATGCAATTCGATAATGAGTTGATTCAAACTTTATGCAATAGATTATAGATATAGAATAAGGATAATATAGTAAATCTTAAAATATATATATTTAATGATAATGATTATTAATATTTAATGATATAATAAATTCTAAAATAGGTTTTTGGATATAAAAGAAATTTTTAAAAGTTTATAAAGATATGAAAGTAATTAAAAAGTTTTTAAGGATATAAAAATAATTTATAAATATTGAAAGGATATAAAAATAATTTATAGCATTTACAAGGACGTATAAATAATTTTCCCTAAATTAAGAACATATTTCGGAAATTCCACATTCGCCCATATAATATAGAAAACACCTTCCAACACATCTTTGTGTTTAGAAACCATCAACCATTCCATATAAAAAGAAACCACCGGAATAGAAATCTGCCACCACATGTTCATAGCGTCATCATGTTCACAACATTTCTACCTATGAAACAATAAAAAAAAGATGACTCGTTGACTCAAGGTGATACCCATGGATTGGCAAAGAATAACATTAAGCTTAATCCTTCTAGATAAATTAAGGCGAATAGGTACTATCAATCTAACTGTCCAAGCAGAAATATTTATTTTAGAAATATGATACTTCCTCCTATTCAAAATAAGTGATACACTTTGGGTTTTACGATTTTTGAGGCAAAAGTTTATAATTATGATTAAATTAGATTAATTGGATGGTTAGTGGGAAATGGGTCCCACATAATGTTGAATGAAGTGTAGTTAATGATGTTTAAAAGTAAAAAGTAAGGGTAAAGGGGTCATTTCACTTTTTAAAGTAGATAGTTAGTGGGTGTGGGTCCCATTATTTTTTGCCAAATAAGGAAAATTTTCAAAGTGTATCACTTATTTTGAAACACCCAAAAAAAGAAAGTGTATCACTTATTTTGAATCGGAGGAAGTATTTATGTTTACTTATGTGCCTACCAATCAAAAAGTTTGACATATGTAATCCATAAATTCTCTTTCCTCATATTATATCTTGATTTTGACATGTGTCATCATCAAATAAATATGTATATGAGTAGACACAAATTGTATGCACCAATATCATTCCTCTTTAATCAGAACACTTGTAATCCATCTAGTTTTAGAATATACCTCCAATAATCTAACATTATCTATAAATTATCTAACAGAAGAAACTGAAAAATCATATTAACCTCATAACGACTAGCACCATCTATCTTACATAGATGGAAGTTGAATACATTCAATTTAAAAAAAAAAACTCTATAAACTGCGAATAAAATGGTAATTAATAAATTTTTAATCAACTGGTCTAGATCAATTGACCACCAAAGATAGGAATGAGGTTTTCCTTCAATAGGTCTTGGGTTCAAGCCTTATTAGAGGTAAAATTTGGAGATTAAAATGTGGTGGGGTTTATTTCCCATAGGGGGAGGGTTCGAAGAAAAGCATACTACCCCCTTATAAATGTCACTGTTTAAGGTCGAACCACTAACCAGTTCAAAAAAAACTGACGCTTATTAAAAGCGATTCGTGAACCCCACGACTCCCACGAGTGTCACGTCTATTTTCCTTTTGAATCCATATGATTACTTTTTGGAATTTGAAGAATCTAAATATCTAATTGATTATTGAATAATGGTTAGTACTAAAAGGACCTTATACTTTCACATCCTTCATAAATCAGTCCTTACAAAATTACAATAGACTTATTGAGTTGTTTAAAAAAAAAAGATTATTACAAATTAGTTTAGGAATCGAATGAATGATTTAGATTTATTTAAGTTGATAATTATATCTAAAAGGATAAATGACTAAAAGGACAAGTGACTAAAGCAATTCACTACTACTGTAAGACAAACAAAGCTTGGGATGTTTTATAGGATTGCAAATGAGTTGATTTATCTTTTAACTTCTAATTAGGGGTTAAGTAGCTTTAAAACATGAGATTTCCTAAATCCTAACCATAACTCTTAGGCCAATGGTTAAGGTTTCATTATATTATTTATATAGTATAATAATTCAAGCATAACTACCCTTCAATTAAAAAAAATTCAATAAAAAGATAAATAAGAATCACCATCTTCAATTAAAAGAATTGTGATGTTTTATTAGTTGTGATGTTTTATTACGGACAATGACTTATGCAAAGGAGCATTACACCCCATTGTTCTCAACCACATGATGATGCCAACTACACAACTAAAAACACAATAAACTTGAAATATAACACATATATACTATCACATTTAGGTTGGTGGGTATAGGCATAGGATGACATAGTGTTATCTTAGATGGTAAGCCACATGAGATGATGGGAACACCACCCCTCGTAGAGGCCCCTCCACATTTGAATGGTGTGGTGTAATTACTTATGTGACATCCGATTTGATAATAATTTTGATGTGCGGTATTAATACCCACAACAATCTCTTGTAATTTTCAGTTACCACTATACTACTCATCAACACAAAAGTAATAGAAATGCAATCACGGGTAACCACTACTTTACTTTAGGGTGTGATTGGTTTGTGGTTTTCGAATGAGTTTTGGGTATGAATATCATAAGAATGTTTGGTTTACAGCAGTAGGTTTTGGATTTGAAATCTGAAGACAAACTTCATGGGTTTATAAAAACCCACCTAATTTGGTGGGTTTTATAGGATTGATCATCAGGTTGGAAAGGGCAAGCCGCCAAGCCGCTCACCATTTTTTTAACAAAAAGAAATTGAAAATAGAAATATTTTTTGGTGACATGCTACGCTCACTTTGGATTACTACTTCACCCACGTATTATTATTTTTGGGTTTTTGAACATATTTTGTTTTATAGCATATGCTAATAGACTAAAAGTAATTTTCTTCTAAAAATAGAATACTATTCTAGGTTGCTTTATCTATTTTATTATGTATGATGAATGTAAAATATACTTCATCTATTTCGTTTAGATTTATATATAGAATAAAGAATTACTGTGATTATTAATTTAAAATAAACAATAATCATAAATAACTCTTCATTACGAGTATTATAAGAGCAACATGACGCCAAATGAATTTTAAACCGCACCATCACCAGCGTCAAAGTGAGCCAAACGCACAATAACGGAACGTCAAAATAATGTTTTTTTCTTTCTAAAATGTAATTGATTTAGGTGTTGTTTGATAAGCCTTTTAATGATTCAGTTAAGAGGTCGGCCTCTTAATCAGACAGATTCAGAGCGTTTGGTATAAGAATTTTAAATGAGAGGGGTTAATTTTGAGGTGTGTTTTAAATACGTGTTATAAAAATGTTAAATGAGAGGGGTTAAATTTTGAGTTGTGTTTTAAAACCATGTTAAAGACCTAAAAATGTATTTAACAATTTTTTGAACGACCAGTTAGTAAGTTAGTGATTCGAGCCAGACAGTGATATCCACAAGGGGCAGTACGTCTTCCCTCGAACCGTAGATGTGGGTAATAAACCTCACCACCTATTCACCTGAGAAAAAGTATTCAACAAGACTCGAACTCAAAACCTTACGAAAGAAATCCCTCTAATGTTTCTCTTGATATCTACACTAACCGGTTAAAAAAAACCTTTTTAACATGACTTTTAACTTCAAAGAGTGATCCACTCAATCTCCTATTTGTAGGTTTTCTAACTTGGGAACATAGTGTAAAGACAAGTGAGAGGATCCTTAGGCAACAAATACCAATTTATGTTAAATTTACAATTTTACCCTTTGAAACAAATTTTATGTCTATGTGTTGGCATTGAAAAGAGACGTTTCAATGTCTACTTATAAAAAGGATGAAGTCACGGAACTCATGGTACGGGTTAGAAATTAGAAATGTAAGTTTTTTACCAAGTCATATGTTTTTCCGGGAAAGTAAAGGATGATGCGGTAAATTTTAATCATTTTTTTTTGTTAAACTTTAACCCAAAAACTTAATAAATAATTGTCTTAGAATAAAAGGAGTAAATGCCTTTGTTTAATATGTTGGGTCTAACTTTGAATTCACTCCGACTCCGAATGTTTATGGGATTTGCTCATATTTCATCTGATTATATCTAAATTTCAAACTCAGTCTATACGTGTTTTATGGTCCGGTCCGAATAGAAAGAGTCTGGACTCGGTCCAAACTTGTTTTGTCCCTTGATCCTAATTCATGTGTCATCATTCAACACAATCAGTTAGAGATATAATCAAATAATATAGTTTTAGTTAGAAGTTATGAATTGGAAAAAAAAAAGCTACTACTAACTCCGTCATCATTATTCAGTCAAAAACTATCAAACGACATGTATTTAGGCCTGTTTTTTATACTAAAATTTTATAGTTAATCAATTTGTACACATCCTTGATTATAAGGGGCTCCTTTCGCAATAAACCAAATTTACAGGCACTAAATAACATATATGACCGAAATTATTGTCGATATGCTCTGCTGTTACAAGGGTCCCTACAGCGTCAAAACCCCCATATCGGCCAGTTACCCACAGATCAATCAAACCCTTGACAGAATCCACACGCAAAATCATTTCTCTCACATACACGCACAAGTACTGCGTGCGTTTCTGAATCTTCTGCTGTTAGATCACTGAAAACGAGCGGTATCGGTGTTGTTGATTTTTAGTTTGAATTGGAAAATATGGCGGAGGATGCTTCGGAGAGGATTGTTTACTTACATGGTGACCTGCATCTCAAAATTATGGAAGCACGAAACTTACCTAATATGGATGTATTCACCGGTCACATCCGCCGGTGCGTCACCTTCGAGGCTTGCCGGAAGGACAGTACATCCGCCGGTGCCGTTAGCACGAAGTTGCGTTCTGGTCGCCGGAAGATTATTACTAGTGATCCTTACGTTAAGGTTTCGGTGCCTCAAGCAACAGTGGCGCGTACGCGCGTGTTGAAGAACGCCAAAAACCCTAAGTGGGACGAACGGTTTCATATTCCTTTAGCTCACGCGCTTGTCCATTTGGAGTTTCAAGTCAAAGACGATGATGTGTTCGGTGCTGACGTGTTGGGGACTGTTAAGATTCCGTCCGAGAAGATAGCCACCGGCGAGGTCATTTCCGGCTGGTTCCCGATGGAGAATTCTCGTAAGGACTCAGAGCTTAAACTCGAGTTAAAGTTTACTCCGTGTGAAAAAAATCCTCTTTACCGGCACGGAATTGCCGGAGATCCGGAGCATAAAGGCGTCAGAAACACCTATTTTCCGGTGAGGAAAGGTTCTCAGGTGACATTATATCAGGACGCTCACATCAGACCTGAATGTAAGATGCCTCAGATTGAATTGGATGGCGGTAAGGTTTTTCAGCATGATTCATGCTGGGAAGATATTTGTTATGCTATATCAGAAGCTCATCACATGATTTATATCGTTGGTTGGTCTGTTTTTCATAAAATTAAGCTGATTAGAGAGCCAACTCGTCCTCTGCCAAGAGGAGGGGATTTGACACTTGGTGAGTTGTTGAAGTATAAATCTGAAGAAGGAGTTCGTGTTTTGTTGTTGGTTTGGGATGATAAAACTTCCCATAGTAAATTCTTCATAAACACGGTGAGAATTTCTAATTACTCCCAGATTGCTTAAATTGATGAATTTTGTTTTGTATTTCAAGCATATGTTTAGACCTCAATGGGACTAGTAGATGATTGATGTTAGATTGGTTGATTGGAACACCAACTGAATACACATTTCTTAATAGGACACACATGATAATTAGTAAATGGTTAGCCTAATGTTAGACTGGTTCATTACTTTGTTTAGCAAGCTGTTATCTGAGTTTGTTAATATGGTGTGAAGAAATATATTTTGTGGATTATATCATGACATTTTTCAAATTTGACACAGGCTGGAGTTATGGGAACTCATGACGAAGAAACAAGGAAATTCTTTAAGCATTCTTCTGTAATGTGTGTTTTATCACCTCGTTATGGAAGTAGCAAACTTAGCTTTTTTAAGCAACAGGCAAGTGCTTCTCTTTCCTCTTGTTATATTCATATAATATAATCACAATATTCCTTTTTTTTTTTTAATACAAAAAAACT
Organism: Calendula officinalis; assembly: GCA_963853835.1. NCBI lineage: Eukaryota > Viridiplantae > Streptophyta > Magnoliopsida > Asterales > Asteraceae > Calendula > Calendula officinalis. The sequence continues at coordinate 14,167,550 of OY970827.1, forward strand.
TTCATTGATAAAGATCATTTTTTTACATAGATAAAGAAGGCAAACGGGCAACAAGCTGCGCCGCTATCCCTTTTTAATTAATCATTTGGTTGCTATGTTTTTCAGGTTGTTGGAACTGCTTTTACACACCATCAGAAATGTGTGTTAGTAGATACACAGGCATCTGGAAATAACAGAAAAGTGACTTCATTTATTGGTGGTCTTGATCTCTGTGATGGTCGTTATGACACACCTGAACACAGATTGTTTCATGATTTAGACACTGTTTTTAAGGATGATGTTCACCAGCCGACATACCCGGTAAGTCAACTTTTCATATCGTGCCAAATCATGTCCTAGTTTTTCTGTATTTTACTATTTTGCCACATAAAGTATTGTTCTCTCTATTATAAATTTGAGTTATTTCATGTCTATTTTAGGCAGGAACCAAGGCCCCAAGGCAGCCATGGCATGACTTGCACTGCAAGATAGATGGGCCTGCAGCATATGATGTCCTTATGAACTTTGAACAACGATGGAAAAAAGCTACTAGATGGAGAGAATTCACACTCCTTGCCAAAAAAATGGCCCAATGGCAAGATGATGCATTGATAAAAATTGAACGCATTTCATGGATTGTTAGCCCTTCTTACCCTGTTCCCAAACATGGAGATTACACCATAGTTCCCGAAGATGATCCAATTTTGTATGTTTCTAAAGAAGATCGTCCTGATAATTGGCATGTGCAGGTTAGTAAATGTTCTCACACCATCTTCATTTTTATTTTATTTTATTTTTTATTCTTTATAAGTGAAGTTTTTCTTACTTTTTACAGATTTTTCGGTCCATTGATTCTGGATCATTGAAAGGATTCCCCAAAACCTATGACGTGTGTGAGGAACAGGTTAATAACTGAAATCCCTTTCATCTTCTCATTCTGACAAAAAAACATGTTATTTTTTCTTGTGATTTACAAAATTGAAAAACTATCCTAGGATATATGTTGATTTTCTAAAAATTGTGGTTTTAATTGCTGGATATATTTTTAATTTTATTATTTTGTGCAGAATCTTATTACTGCGAAAAGTCTGGTGATAGATAAAAGCATTCAGACAGCATATATTCAAGCCATACGATCAGCCCAACATTTCATATATATTGAAAACCAGTATTTCATTGGATCATCATATGCATGGCCTGATTATAAAGATGCAGGTACCACTTGTAATTGATGATAGATTTTGGGTTATTAAATAAATAAATGTTTGAGGATGTGTCTAGGAGCTGATAATCTGATCCCAATGGAACTGGCACTAAAAATTGCTAGTAAGATCAGAGCAGGAGAGAGATTTGCAGTTTATGTTGTCATACCATTGTGGCCTGAAGGTGTTCCATCATCTGCTACTGTGCAAGAGATTCTTTATTGGCAGGTAACTAATTAATTATGGATTGTAGGGGCATAATAGTAATTCAAGTTGTCTTAAAATTTAAGTTAATAAGAAAAAGTGTTATATGATTTACAGAGTCAAACAATGCAAACAATGTACAGCATTGTAGCACGTGAAATAAAGGCTATGCAACTGGATGCACACCCTCAGGACTATTTAAATTTCTATTGCCTTGGAAATCGGGAAGAGTTACCTGCAGAAATGAGTCAAGACCCTATTGAAAAGGTATATATTTAAAATAAGAATTGATCGGAAATGTGGTGGTTGAGAATGTGTATGTTATGTAATATAGGTATCAGATTCACAAAAGTATAAGAGGTTTATGATATATGTGCATGCAAAAGGAATGATAGTGGATGATGAGTATGTAATAGTGGGATCTGCTAATATTAATCAAAGATCATTAGCTGGTTCTAAAGATACAGAAATTGCAATGGGTTCTTATCAGCCTCATCATACTTGGGCTGCAACTAAACGACATCCACATGGACAAGTAACCCAACCCAACCCTATTTTATTTCTTTTTTTTGAATAATTTTTGCTAAAAACGATTTCTGTTATTTCAGATATACGGGTACAGAATGTCACTATGGGCAGAACATCTTGGTGGGCTGGAAGAATGCTACAAAAATTGTGAGACATTAGAGTGTGTGAGAAGGGTTAACAAAATAGCCCAAGATAACTGGGCCCGATACACAGCCGATGAGTTTACAGAATTACAAGGCCATCTTCTCATGTATCCTTTACAGATTGACGCAGAAGGAAACGTGGATTCCTTGAAAGACTGTGAGAACTTTCCGGATCTTGGAGGTAAAATAATTGGAGCTCATTCCACCACATTGCCCGACATTTTAACCACATGATCTTATAAAACCATATTCTTTATGTTCATATGGAGAATGTTCTTGGTGTAAAAAGAAACTTATTGGATGGTTAGTTTTTCATGTTTGTATGCATCGTGAGCAAGATTTTTGTTGTGCATTATCTGAGTAACGTGTGATTTGCTGTGTTTAAAGACTCCGATGAAGATTTTATTGATTTCGTTTCATATAATACCTATGTTGTTGATTTATGGCGTTAAATTGGTCCATTGTCAAACTCTAGCATTTAATATTGTATTAACCACTAAATGAGTCATTAAAAAAAGAGAGGCTAAAATGTATTGTACTACGTTGTTTTTGGCTAAGTTTTTTCAACTGTTAAAAGTGCAATATAATATTTTGAATGCACATATATCATAAACCTCTTATTGTTCTTGGATGTTTTTCATCCTCTGCCCCAAATGTATGAACTACACTATCACAATGGCTTCATATAGGTTCTGCCATTATGATATCAAGCCCTGCAAGTGTGTCAAAAATCTCCATTGTTCTTGGATGTTTTTCATCCTCTGCCCCAAATGTATGAACTACATTATCACTATCCACCTTAATCGAACTAAATCCAAACGGTTTCTTAATATTTTTCTTAACCATCACCTTCCTAACTGCTGCAGCATCCTTCAACCGCCCACCATCGCCATATATCTTAGCCATAGTTACATATCGCCCGCCACTATTTGGATCTAAAACAAACAATTTCTCTGCAACAATTTCAGCAAGTTCTATATTATTATGCATTCTACAAGCACCAAGTAGGGCACCATACACATCTTTCCCAGCTAAAATAGGCATCGATTTGATAAAATCAACTGCTTCCATAAGCAAACCAGCTCTCCCTAATAGATCAACCAAACACGCGTAATGTTCATGACCTTTTTCCACACCAAAATCTTCCATTTGTTTGAAAATTTCACGACCTTTTGCAACTAACCCTGCATGACTACATGTTGATAACAAACATAAAAACACAACACCATCCGGATGAAAACCATCTTTCAAAAAGTTTGAGAAGAGATCGAGTGCTTCCTGTGGGTTGCCATGCATGCCATAACCCCTCATCATAGCAGTCCATACCATTATGTTTCTTTCAGGCATTTCATCAAACACGTGGCGTGCATAGTCTAAATGACCACAATTTGCATACATTGCAATAAGACCACTCCCTATCATGGCATCATATTCTAACCCTGTTTTAATGGTGTAACAATGAATCCAAAACCCTAACCGAATCTCTGCTGCTTGAGCACAAGCAGGCAGAATGCTAACAAGAGTTGCATGATCTGGTGTGTTAAGAGATTGATCATTTAACAAAGTATGAAATAGCTCAATAGCTTCAATTACATGACCATTGTTAGCACACCCCGAAATAACAGTATTCCAACTAACAATATCCTTTTCAAGAATCTCATCAAATACCCTTCTACTCGCTTCAGTTACTTGACATTTTGCGTATAACGCTACAAGTGCATTCCCGACAAATACATTGACATAAAACCCACATTTCACTACATATCCATGAATAACACGACCCATTATTTCATCTTTTACAACACTAGACGCTTTTAGCACGAATGTAAATGTATATCTATCAACAACCACACCTTCTTCACGCATTTCTTTATACAAATCCAAAGCTTGAGTGGGGAAACTTGAATTTGCATGTGCTTGAATCATCATATTCCATAAGACAACATCTCTTTGAGACATTTGATCGAACACCTTCCTTGCAGCTTTCATGTTCGTTTGACCCAACTCAGAATACACACTAATAAGCTTAGATCCAACAAAAACATTTTGTCCATAACCTCCGTTGATGATCTTAGCATGCATTTGGTTAACGCGTCTTATATTACCTTCACATTGTGTTAACATTCGGTTTATCTCGTATGAATCATTCTTTGACACAAATGATACGAAATATCTGATGGGAACAAGTATAAACCTAGTTAAGACTCCACTGCCAAACAACCCAATCTGCAAAGTGGAGTAAGATTTTGGTACCTTTTTTATATTGTGTAGCATTCTTCTTGCCACAAGTTACGGTTAGGATTTTCCTTTAAATTGTCCAAAAATAAAAATGATTTAGAAAATTTTATCAGAAAAAAAAAACTTAGGTGTCAAAATTGAATATCATATGTGGAGGGAAGTCATTCCGAGTAGTAGAACTAAAGACATAACTTGATAACTCGAATGGTAGAAACAAAAAAAATATTAGCGTAAATTACAGAGGCAGTCCCTGTGTTTTTTCATATTTTGAGTGGTAATCCGAATTAAGCTACAACTTATACTAGGGGGTGTCAAATTTGTACCGAATAAAACCAAGCAACATGCTACCAACTGAACCAATTAAAGTTGGTAGCCACTATGTTGGTAGCCAACATATTTGGTTGGTGGTACCGTACCAATCGAGTATTCATGGTACGGTAATGGTACAAATATTTAAATACCATGGTAGTACCGTACCAACCAATATCTATATACATATATAAAAATTAATTCTTACAATATATACTTACATAAATTGTGATCTAATTTGTATCTTTAAAAACTTCTCCACCATACAATATATATAATTGATTCTCATAGATAATTTTTATATATCATTAATAAATCATCGTTTTATTTATCTTGTTTCCAAGTTTGGAAAATTTGTTAATATGTTTTAAATGATAGATGATGGTAAAATATCATATTATAAAAATATCTTGTTTTTAATATTTTTTTAGTTTCATATTAGTTTGTAATCTTGGTATACAGTATCAATTTGTACCAACCAACATTGTTGGTAGCCAAACAGATTGGTACCAAGTATACTTGGTATGGTAACGGTAGTCAAATTAGTGTACCAATTATAATTGGTACGGTACATGGTATGAGGAAAATACGCGTGGTACCGTACCATGTTCACCCCTAACTTATACCGAGCCCTTTATAAAAAAGAAAAAAAAAAAAGAGATAAATAACTATCTTTGGAGGCCAAGCCCAGGCCCAGGCCCAGGCCCATCTCCCTCAAAATGGTCCATCCGACTGCTTGACGTCTAAACCCGATTACGTTAACCCACCACTCCCTTCACCGGCTCCTTCTCCCGCCGGCGCCGGAGAACGAACAATGACCTTATTAAACACCCAATTCCACCAACAAACTACCCTCTTCTCCCCCCTTACCACCACCACCACCACCACCACCACCTCCTCCTCTATTTCTTTATCTAAAACCCTACCATTGTTCTTCCGTCAATCAACCTTATCACCCCTTCAATTCTCACTCCACCACCAACCGCAGCAACATTTATACACCAACGTCAACAGAGACAATGAAGAATTTGAAGAAGAAGAAGAAGAGGAACAAGTAATCGGAGACTGTTTGGTTTTTGAAGAAGGTATATTCGAAGATCCTTACATTCAAAACGAAATTCAAATGGAAACCACAGCTCCCAAAAAGGTTAACAGTAGTAGTAAGAGAAAAATCGAGGTTAAACCGGAGGATTTAATACCGGCGTACTGGAAAGATGTTCAGGCCGAGATTAATATCACTAAAAAAGAGAGGAGAAAATTAGCTCAGGAGATGGAATTTGGGAGCAAATTACAGAAGAAAAAACAGGGACTGAAACCTATACCTATGGGTTATGCAAGTGCCAAAGAGTATAAGGCTGCAAAATTGAGGGAATTAAACCCAGTTGTGTTGGATTATCCTGAAGTTTTGGTGCCTAAAGATGAAGGTGATGATAGTGAAGATGAAATTGATGAGGATGTGGGAATTAGGGCTAGTAGAGTGGCTCCCAGAAACCCTAAAATGGCTGTGTATGGCCGCAGTTTGGATGATATTTCAAAGTTTTTGAACTCTGCGAATTATGATCCTGATGCTGCCAAGGATCCACAAGGTGACTTTTGTATTCTTGTCACTGAAAATTGGCTCAATTGCTATTAAATTTATACATATAACAAATTATGAAATTGTTGTTGTGCTAGTTTATTTGAATATTATAGATGTGTAATGTAGGATAGCAAACAAGATAAAGCAAGATTTTTAGGTAGTTGATAATACATTAGAATCATAAGTTGAGTTCTCCGATCTGGTTTTTAGAATTTTTGTCATTTTTTCATTTATCATATCATAAATTGAGGGGTTTTTAGTATAATTTTGCTATTATAATCTTGAGTAGGTGCTCGTAAGTTGTTTACAAAGGAGGAGAAGATGCTAATGAATAGGCGGATTCCTGATCTGGCAGCTGCCACCTCAGTAAGTTTCATATTACATGTTCCATTAAACGAGTGATATATAAAATAAAAATATCCTTTTAATATAGATTACTGAATTCAGTTATACTAATTTGTAATTATGATGATGAGAAAATAACTAACTTAAGTATTTGAGCAGGGTAAATGGCAGCCTTTACATACTCTTGCTGCATCAGGAGAATTTTACCTTGTTGACACTTTGATGAAATACAATGTAGATATTAACGTCCCTAACCAGGTATTTTTTTGAAAAATTGAAATAATGTGAATTTGTAGTGTTTGGTTGGTGGTTTTGGTGATAGCTTTGGAGTTATTTGTAGGAAGGACTGACTGCAATTCACAAAGCAATACTTGGGAAAAAGCAGGCCATCTGTAATTATCTACTAAGAAATTCAGCCGACCCATTTGTTCGTGACAAAGTAAGCATCAACCAACCTTTTTTTTTGGAGGGAATAAATAGTATATTACATTTAAATTTAAATATATATTAAATGTGATAATGATGATTACAGGATGGGGCTACGCTTATGCATTATGCTGTACGCACTGCATCAACTCAAATGATAAAAGTCCTTTTACTATATAATGTGGATATAAACCTCCAGGACAACGTATGTACTGTATGTTTAAGTATAATTATATTTAGGGTTACTTTATGTTCATTCATTTATATTTCAGGATGGGTGGACCCCACTGCATCTAGCTGTCCAAGCCCGTAGAACTGATTTGGTGAAGCTTTTGTTGATCAAGAAAGCCGATCAGACCCTAAAAAATCAAGTATTCTCTCTCTCTTTCTCTTGATCATATATATACAGCCAGATCCTGATTATAGACTAAGTAAGATGTGTCTAAATTTTTGTAGGATGGATTGACCCCATTGGATCTTTGTCTTTATAGTGGAAGAGATACACGAAGTTATGAGATTATTAAGCTTCTAAAACTGCCACCTAAACCACGTAAAATTATGGAATAGAAAGCTTTCCATGCGATCATTTGGTTGACAAATGGCAGGCTATATGAATGAGTGTAACTGCCGTATGAATAACATGCTTTTGTATGTATTTTGCAACTACAAGGCATTGATTGTAAAAAAATTCATGTTTATATGAAAAATGATACATGCAACAAGCGTAAAAGTAACATGGAGATTGAAAATGCACATGAAGCGTTCAATGTTTTCTTAGACTGTATTACGGACTTTTGTTGAATACTTGGAGAAGAAGCTGAAATTTCAAAAACAAACTCTAAAATTATTTAGAAAGAGATCGAAAGTGCAATCGATTGTGTCTACTTTGCTGAAAACCCAAAGCCACACGTGCATTGCTAAGTCAAAGCTCCCCAATGCGAGAAACCTATTCCTATAAAAGGGACGAATCAATGGCAAAAATTGTCATGCGAGGTGAAAGCAATGCTTTAAAAATTGAACCCTTGAATACGGTCAAACTCGAATCAAGAGTTGGTCGAACCGGATGAAAATATTGAGTATTTATAATGAAATAAACATGTAAATATTGTACAAATGATAAAAAAAACTATAAAAATATAAAATAAATATTATAAAAAATCTAAATATAATGTTGAGTATTTATGATAAATAAATATAAAAGACGTACCTATATCAATTATAATCACTATAGATGAAGAGGGTGAGAGCAAAAAAAGTACAAAACAATGTGTAGTAGGTCCTGTAAGACTGCTCCCAATGGTGGTAGACACTGATACCGTCAATTGTTTCCAAATCAGCGACACGTCAGCTCACCCTCCAACCGACATTAAACTGACGTAACCATGGCAACAGTAATTCTTCCCTTTAATTTTTTGGGACCCACCATTATAAAATACACACACACAAATACCCATTTGGGCCCACCCACCAACTCACGAAGCCTCCTCCCTCTCGTCTCCAAAGTGGTAGAAGCAAAAGTGGCGGGCCAAGTAATCTAGTGGTGCCAATGGTTTGGTTCCGTCAGTGAAACTCATAACGGATCCATTGGGAGGAGTCTAATGGAGTGAATTTGGATGTTATCCGACTAACTAGATTATGATTTAACCATTAGACAACCTGTAAGGACGCATCTCATCTCTCTATTCACCGCTCGTCACCTGTCCTCCAACGTGCCCCTCCCTTTACGTGGCCTCCCATCCGACGCGTCCTAAAGTGGGTTTGGTCGCCGTAGCAACCTTTGCAGGTCGCTTGATTTCAAAAAGGAAATGGTTGATTTGAAAGAAAAGGAGTTTCGTTGCTTGCTACGTGGATTTAGTCTGGGGTTCTCATGTATTTGATCGGAAATGAAAAAACTGATTTGTCAGTAGAAACCAAACTGGGCGTGGTCACTATTACAGTGACGTGATTTGTCACTCACATTGTAACATCCCGAGACCCTGCCTAGAAATTTTAATTACTTTCGGTATGTAATTTATATGTTTATTGTTTTATATAATTTATTTGATTTAAATTATATTTAATTGTATTTTAACCAAGGGGTTAAAATTAGTAAAAACTGAGATATTTAAATATTATAATGATTTTTACATATTTGGGTTAACTTCTGAACCGGGGTTCTAAAAATATCTTTGTTGTTAAAATTGGAGTTAGTTAGGTCTAAATTAATTATCTGTGAACCTATTATCCTGTACTGTGTTTAATATAAATTAATTTCCCATGTGTGTATGTGTACGTGTAAGTGTGTGGTGTGTTGGAAAACTTAGTCATCTTTTCTTGTCTCTCTCTGTGGTTCCTAACATGCACCCCAAAACCACAAAATTTGATGTTCTTCATTTCTTCCAAAATCAAGCTTGCATCTCTCTCAATCCCAACAATTAATTTCGTTTTGAAGCCATCACAAGGTAAGATTTCTCCGCTTAAAGTTAGGGTTCTTGTTTCTTGTATAAAAGTTGAACTAGGGTTTGTGTTGTATGAATCTTTGTTAAGAGATGTGAAATTGATGAATCCTTTTTGCTTCTAAATGCTTTCTAGTGATTATATCATGCTAATATTTTGTTAGAAACTGAATTGATGATGTTTGTAAGAAATCACCATTGTTGTGTTCTTGGGAAGAAGATGGAGTTTTTCCCCAAATTGATGAAATGTGTGTTTTGGTGTTCTTGAAGTGTTGTTAAGTTATATAATCATGTTAGAAGTGATAATTGTTGTATAGGTTTGATTGTAACATGAATTGATTGCTTTTGATAGATTAAAAGTAGTGTTTGGGTGAAATTTGTAAAAATCCCGTAGCTAAAAGAAAATGGCAGATTTTGACAATTTTGCAAAAATCATATAAAATCAACCGTAACTCCGTTTTGGGTGTGCGACCAGTCGTTTCGAAGGTCTATGAGTCTACTTTAATAACATAATATTTTCCTAAACTGATATGGTTATAAAAGTGATCAGATTTCTGAGTTAGTAACAGGTGGTCAAATGCATCTTTTTAGGTCAAACTTGTATTGATTATTTTGGGTGTTTCAAAGTATAACTAATTAACATGAAGTTGGTTATTATATGGTAATTGTATACTTGATGAAAGGATAATTATGTGTTTGTAAATATTGGAAGTTAATAAAACGATTTTTGACCCGTTTGGGCCTTACATGATGAAACTTGGCTAAATGCATATTTTTAACATTTGACTTATATTTTGAATGTTTAGTTGGAATTAAAATGTCATTAGTATGTTTATGAAGTGTCAATTGATGAATTTATCATTATATGGTAGTGTTTGGATGGTTTTAGGTAAAAATCATGAACTAGTCAAATTGGTAAAATGAGACTTTAACTTGGAAATTGTTAGGAATTATTGTAGTTCAATAAGTTGATTATATGAGAGTTTTTATAAAGTATATTAACATTTCTTAAATGGTAGTTTGTGGTTTTGACCCGTTTTCTAGAATAGCTAGTTAAATTAATGAATTGTTGACTTTGGTCAAACCTGGAAGTTGACTTTAGTCTTGGATGACTTGTAAACTTGAGACTATCAATTTCATGTCATAAATGTGTTACTTGATTAATCAGATGTATGTTTGAGGTAGTTTCGGGTCTTGACCCGTTTGGATGTCTATATGGGCATTTTGACCTAAAATAGGTCAAAGAGGTTAAGCTTGTATATGGATGCAAGTAGTATGTCAATAACTTAAATCAGTGATAAATGGATAACTTGTCAATGTGGTATTAGTAAATTGCAAGTTTGACTTGATTATGTGTCTCGACCCGTTTGGGCTGATTATGTGCAACTTGGATAAAAATGCATGATGAATTGATTAGAAGCGACTTAATGGAATTCTAGGCATTGTCAATTAATATGTTTTGAAATGCAAGTGTAAAGTTGTCAATTGGTTGTACACAAATAATGGTTTGACTTATAGTTTGTACTTATTGCAAAAATTGGTGATTTCGGGTAACTAATTCGGTGTTCGTTTTGTTACAGGAAAAGGAAAAGAAACTCAGTGATATAAGACTACTGAGTTCTTCACAAGGGAAGCTAAGGTGAGTGGATTTAACCTTCTTTCTTGTGTAATGAACTAAAAGGTTGAAATGGTGGAGTTCATAAGAGAAATTGCAGGATTTCTGTCTGTCTGGGGAAGATAGCGGCGCTATCTTGTTATCGTTTTTGGAAAATTGGGGCAGAAGCTCGAAATCGCGTTTGGCTTTGATATAGCGGACGCTAACTTTTGGCAGATAGCGGCGCTATCTCTGGAAGATAGCGGCGCTATCTTGGCTGGTTTTGGGAAAATTCATTTTTCTTGGTTTTATTAATTTTCCAGTGGTACCATTAATTGTGGGATTGTTAATGGTAGTATGTGCACATGTTTTCTAGAGTTTAGCTATGAGTGGATTTTGGCTAGGCTTCGTTACTATTGGATGGGGTGCTCGGACTCCTACGTATGTGTTCCGTCAGGGGGGACTACCGTGCCAATAGTAAAGTATCCATGGGTAAACTGTTGTTCGGCCAACAACAGTTGTAGGTTCTGCGCAAGTCCGCCGATACTCTCATAACGTCCAATTGCTTGTGGAAGTTTGGACGGGTTTCCGGATTGATTTCTCTTGTTTCTAATTTGTTGTGGTTATGCAAATTGATAGTTATTTCTATTCACTTAGCTTTGTGCTAATCCCTCATTTGTTGACTCTTTTCAGGTTGTGGATTTAGCTTGACTAGAGTCGAGTTTTGGAAGTCTGACCGTACTCTGATTTTGTAAACCGGGTCGAGCCTGTTTTAGTAACACCGTTTGAAATGCTTTAAATATTTAGCTAATATGTAAATCATTTTATGGCATGTAATAATTAAGATTTATGGTTTTCTTAAATAGCTTCCGTATGCTTATTAAAAAAAAATGGCTCTAGGATTGTGGTGTTACACACATTTTTGTTTTTGACTAATATAGTGTCGGTCGTTTCCATGTGGGTGAATTTCATTAAGGATAGAATCGATAAGAAAATCTACTTTGTAATGTATAAAAGAGCACTCAATAAGTTATGGAGATCATTCTTTTACCATAATTTTTGTTTTATATAAGTATAACTATAACTATACCAAATTTTACAACATTCTGTATAATTACTATATATATACAATTGGCATAGTAAGTTTACTGCACATAAAGGAAAGAAAATAAATTCATTATACATATTTATTATGTGAATTGGTGATCAAGAGTTTTTACTGCCCAAATGGCTTTACCAATTTTTTATAAGGCTTTCCATGTAAGAAAAAGGGTGCGTGTTCAATTCTTGATATCAACAAGCGATTTTTTCCTTTAAATTTTTTTATTAAATGACACTTAGGTCCTTAAACTCTTACATTTTCTTTTAAATAATCAAACATTACGTTTCATTTAAATCAAACTTTATATACTTACTTAACATAGGTAGTTTTATGATATGTATTTTTTTATTAGATCAAAATTAGCTTTTGTTTTAATAAAAAACACAAAAAAGTTACTCCCTCCGTCCCTAAATAAAGTTCCCATTTTCACTCCAATTTTTGTCCCTAAATAAAGTTCCCATTTCACAAGTTGATAGGGGTCCACTAAATAAAATAATATAATTACCAAGGACCCCACTACTAACTATCCACTAACCAAGGTTTTAAAAGGCGCGCCATGGCGGCGCCAAGGCGTCGCCAAGGCGTGAGGCGCGGCGTCGACGTTACGAAACAGACCATGGCGGCTGGGCTAGGCGTGACGTGATATAAGGCGTGATAAGGCGCGCCTGAAATGAATTTTTTTTAAGACCCGTTTTAAAAAATGATAAGACCATGGCGGCTGGGCTAGGCGTGACGAAACAGACCGTTACAAAATGAATTTTTTTAAAAAAAATTTAACATATATAATTATAAATTTAAATGTAACATTTTTTATGAGCTTTATATATGAATTGTTATATAAATCAATAGATTTATAAAAGAAATTTAATTTAATATACGTATATATATAAATTATATAAAAAATTTGCCGCCTTAAGCGACGCCTTGAGAAACGCCATGGCCCACCATGGCTCGCCTTGGCTGAGGCTTGATGGTGCCGCCACGCCATACGCTTTCTAGAACCTTGCCACTAACTATCTTTCTCTCTCCAAATCAACTTTATATTTTAATCAAATTTATTACCAATAACCCCACCACAAACTTTCTCCTTAAAACTTGTGCCCAGGAGAAATTAGAACTTTATTTAGGGACGGAGGGAGTACATCTTAGCACAAAAATCAAAACGAATAAAATTAGAATTTATTCTTTACGCTAAAAAAAATTAAATTTAAAATCCCGCAGCAACGCGTGGGTATAACTTTCCTCGTTATATAAACAATAACTATAATTTTTTAATTAAAAATTATAGTACATTTGTAATATACTCCCTCCGTCCCTAAATAAAGTTCCCATTTCACCTTCAAGTTTTGTCCCTAAATAAAGTTCCCATTTCTCAAACTTAAGGGACCCACTTAATATAATAATATTATTACCAATACTTTCACCACTAACTATCTCTTAAAACACTTTCTCTCTCCAATCAAACCTTATATTTTATTCAAAAGTAATACCAAATACTCCACCACTAACTATCTCCTAAAATGTTGTGCCCAACACAAATAAGAACTTTATTTAGGAATGGAGGGAGTAGATATCAACATCACAACTCATGTCTAAGTGTCCAACCATTTATATTTTATGTTTCCTGAACTCTGACACATATACAGCCCATCCCCTCCCTTATCCTGTGTTATTTTAGTAAGACACTATCATTTTTTATTTTAATTAATTAAAAAATGTAATAAGTCACTATGAGTCTATGACAATAAACTCTAGAATTAGTTGACCCCACTTTGAGGGTATTAATTCTTTGATATATTTATTTATTTATATACAAGCAATCAAAGAGTTAAGGAGGTTATTAATTATTTAACCTTTTGGTTTTGTAAATCTGATAAATAGATCGGATTAGTTCGAATCTAAATGATAACTTGACTTTCGTTGAAATAAGTGTTTAAACTTTAAACAATTTAGATACTTTTCATATTCCACCTCTAGGACGTATGTAAATTTATCAAACTTGACAATTGTGGAACATGTTTGCACCGCAATTTTATGCATCAACCAAAATCTATATATACCAACATTAAATACTATCATACTTTTTATCTTATCTTATATAATATACATAATTTAAACTTATTTACTTCACCATCTACATATATTGTTTTCCTTTTTCTTTAGTTCTCTCCGATTTAACCAACTCCTTCTAGTAATACGTTACTTAAATTCTTTAATTTTAGACATATTAGTATCAAAATGACATTTTCATTATTTTTTAAATTAATTTTAACTTTCATCAATAAATTATTATTTTTGTTGTAATTTGTATATTTATTAATATTCAATTGCAATAATCATTATATTATCACTTTTATATGATATGTGTGTTAGCTATTCAAAAAAAATAATGATATATTTCACAATTTTATATTTTTGTACAGTCATTATTAATGAGAACTATGTTTTGAATCTAAATTTTATAAGCTCATATTAAAGGTGTCCACATAACATAAGGGTCAATAATCTAGTATATATTAAAGTCGGTAATACTAATATATATTTATAAAATCCTTACTTTTAATAAACAACGGTTTGTAAAATATATTTATGGCGTCGTATATCCTCTAATTAGTTGACGCGTGATGGTCTCGTTACAAATTTGCATAGATGATATTGATCGACGATGCTAGCGGAGTTGGTGGCGGCGGAAGTGGTGGTAAGGTGGTTTGCGGAAATTGGTTTTGACCGAGGAGTGTATTTCAAGTTCTTTTCATTTTCTTTAAATAACCGTCCACATAATCATACACATCAACCATTTATAAATGTATCAGTTGTTTAATCGGTTATCGAAAGAGCAGATCACAAGTTACATTTTTTTTCCAGGTCACTCACTCCTCTTTGTTTTAAATAAAAACATTAGTAGTTAATTTTTCGAGTTTTTGATTACATTATATTACCTTTTTTTCTTTTTACTTTGGTCTTAAAAAAATAAAAAAAAAACTAAAAAAAAAAAAACAAACTTCAATTAAGATAAAGATTAAAAAAAGGACCCATGTTGATATCCAACAGAAGAGGACGTGTTATAAAGATCTTGAGTTGATCGTTTATTCAAATGCCGATGCAACCTTGTTTCTACCTCACCAACAACAGCCTTTGGAATCTCTCTTGCATTATGCTCCGACTTCAATTGTGTGCTCGCACCTTCGCTAGCTCCGGCGCCGGCGACTTAGCAGATCATCAAACATTATTCTCTAATCAGCTCCGACGCTCATCGGATTCAATTTCATATTCCATACCTCAACTAAAGCATTCTCGTCGCCGGCGATCGAAAGCGGCTGTCATCTCTTGTAATTCTTCTCGCGGTAGAAGATCTAGAGAATACGAATATGATGACAGTGATGATTACTTGGAAGCTGCTGTTCTAATGACAGGTATATCGTTTTGCCTATATTACACTATGATGATTGTCCTGAATACTGTTGATGCTTAAGATTTATCAGTATCGGATTTGTGAAACGTTGATGTTTCGAATTAATTTGTGTAAGATGAATTCGCCTAATTTTAGGAATCAGTTTTGTAGGTCGTGGTATCTCATTGGATGGAGTTGTGCAATTGAATTCAAAGAGATTATCTTAATCAGTTATGATTACTGTGTGAAATTATACACTGTCAGTGTGTGGATCTTGTGTCGAGGTTTATGTTGAGACTACTGTAATTACATCGGGAATGTAGTAGGTTATATGACTATATGAGGAGTATATACATTACTTAATTCATTGCTTAGTGATTTTGAGCTGAATCCTGACACTCTAATATGTTATCCAAACACACTATTCACTTGTGCAGATTAAATGGACACAGAGAGTCTTGGAGGTGTTTATTGTTGTGAGTGATTGTGTTAGACATGTGATCCCAATTTGGAAAAAAAAACATATTCTTTGATTAATATAAATGATTTTTGGTCTGGAAGCTATGAAATCTTCTTGTTTACAGCCTAGCGTAAATTTGAACTGTTTGTATAGTTGGGTAAATAGTTAGCAAATTCAGAAAGCAGTGTCAATTATGTGTATGAATGGTTTGGTAGTAGATTAGCAGAGCTCTAGCAATTTTCTGGCATAATTGATCAAACCTCTACTATAAGAGAATTTCCCAACCAAAATTTGATGCTAAATCTAAGAGATTAATACAATGTAGTTGTTAAGATTATTCGTAATTGCAGAGAAATCATTTACTGGACCTGCAATTACTGTAGTAGTTCAAAATTTACAAAAAGCAGTTGGTAATGGGATCTAATTATCTGTTGTCAGAAAATCCTTGATGGAACATTGTCATAGATGCACATATTATTAGATAACACATATATTTTTCCATTTTAGTATCATAAATTTTGTCTTCCCAATTATTTTGATGCAGAAACTTTGATGCACTATCAAATGCGTGTACATGGGTACCAAGAAGCAATAAAATGGATGCCAACTGGAAATTTGCTTCCTGCAAAAGCTTCTAGAACCAACATTCCATCAATTGGACCAGAATTACTTAGCCAATTTCGAAGTCCCACAATATTCCTTAAGATTTCTTGTGATTGTGATGGAGACTATTTGTTACCAATTATCGTAGGTACATATCATAAGTTTCTTATGCAACTACTTATTAAAGTTCTATCTGATTTTATTTGAGATTAATTTTTGTAACTGCAGGGGAATCTGCTGTTGAAAGGCTAATAAGCTCCTCACTGGAAGATGAGGTTTGGATTGTTTATTATTAAAAAGGATAAGTTCAAAATAACTTAAATATTATTTTTTTTTTTCCTTTTTTTGTGGTTGTGCAGGGATCCCCAAACCAGTTTCAGCTAGTGAGAAATATTGTAGGGAAACTTGGCTATGAAGTATGTAGATTGTTTTATCATGCATTTATTAAATGCCGTTTTTAAAATTTATTTACAAATAAAAGATTTATATTAAATATTAATACTACTTTGCATCTAAGATGATGAGTTTTAAGTTTTTCTTTGTTTTATTTAATTATTTCAGGTAAAACTGGTACAGATTACAGAAAGAGTGGATAATATATACTATGCAAATATATGTTTTCACAAGGTAAACAAAGAATATATCACATATTTTTTATTTACTACAAATAGATGAAATAAGTTGGACATTTGATTTATTATAACCTTGATTAAAATTCCATTTGTATTTCCTTACTTGCAGCCGGGCACAGAAGATAAATATATTAGAGTTGATGCTCGTCCTTCAGATGCCATAAATATTGCTAAACGATGCAGGGTAGCTATTTATTTATTTTAGTTATAATTCTTCACATGTACAATATAACTTCATTAGTAATAATTATTTTATTATTATCTGAAATGACTCTTGATGCAGACACCAATATTTGTAAGCAAACAAATTGTCTTAACTGATGCTATCAAGATAATATACAAGACAGGAAAATTGCGTGATAAAAAACCTACATATGATGTGTATTTAGACAGGTATAACCTTAGATTTTTATTAACTTTAGCTTTCATATTTTATTTTAAAAAAAAATACATTTTAATGTTGTTTAGATGGAATTGTTGTATTGTACAGTGCAATAGATGGTCCAGATGTACTTGCTGAGGAGCTTGGTTTAGTTACAAAAATGAATCTTGCTGTCAAACAAGAAAGATACAGTGATGCAGGTACTTATATTTTGTTCCCTAACGTAACCTGAATTGGGCCTGTTCACAGTAAATGGGTCGAAATTGCCAACTCTAATTTAATGGAGAGAAAAAAAATTATTATTTGAAAGAAATAGGGAGAAAATAAAAGAGGGGGAAAAGTAGAAAACTTTTGTGAACTGTTCTAATAACAAAATTAGGATTATTGATAGAGATCGTGAAATAGATGAACGATAGTAAATGAATAAACACTGAAAATAGAAGATGAAGAACTGAAATTGGAATTGATAAACTAAATTACAATGATAAACCCTAATCAGAAGATTAGGTCCAGGGATGCCCTCTCTCAAAGGTGAAACCAATGAGCCAATCTCTAGCCAAAGCTAAAAGACTACAATTTCTTACGATCTCTTTTCCTCCCCTAAACATAACCTTACTCCTCTATTTATTGACCTTCCTAACTATATTATTCTTTTACCCCCTATAGATATAAAATATCCATTTCCTATCAATTATCCAATGGTTCACCTGATGATTTGAGAATTGAGATAAACTTAGACTATGGTTTAATAAATTTTGACTATAATCTTCATTGCTGTTATCTGCAGCCATGTGGAGGGACAAACTTGTAGAAATACGCTCGCCAAAAGATGAGTAAGGTACATTTGCATATGTATAATGCAAGCATTTAAATACAGGTTTAGATTATGACAGTTGTGAAAAATAAAATTAAGATAGTATATTATTTTGATAAAATCTACATTTCTAAATACTAGTTTGATTCTGGAGTTTTAGCATTGGAGGCAGAAGCAATTGAGTGTCTGACAGATGGACTGCAAATATTTGGGTATGTACAGCTTTAACATGTTTTAAAAACATTTTCAGTGAACTCTAACATTATTTTTCAAACTTTATTTATGATGTAAGAACAGCTTTTGCTTCATTATATGTAAATTAATTTGTGTGGAGTGAAATTCTTTTTGTGTATTGTGTTGTCGAATAATGGAATGTATTCTGTATGTGAGGTACCTTAGTGGCTTCAAAGGCAGTGGGTTTGACTTTTATAAGTCAGTTTCCATTTTGCTTTTACTCCATCAACCGTATCTAGGTTTGACTTTAAAAGGTCAAAATTGATTTGGCCTTCTCATTGGTCTCAGCTAAAAAAACACAACTCTGTTTTGATCTTGAAGTCTTTTTCTGATTGGTTAACCCAGGGATGTCAAAACCTGACACGACATGACAAAAATACACGAAACGAAACGAAATTGGGACGAAATCGAAATTTGAATTCGTGTTCGTGTCGTGTAAAACAAACACGAAGTCGTCTCGTGTCGTGTTCGTGTTCAGAGATTAACACGAAATTGACACGATAGTTATGATTTTGGGAACATTTAGAAATTTATGTTATATTTTTGTCGTGTTTTTAGCATGTAGTAAATAAGAAATTTGATATATTTGTTATTTATCTCGTCTTGTCGTGTTTATCGTTTTTTGGTCGTGTCGTGTTCGTGTTAGCAAAATAAAACACGACTTCGTGTCGTGTTGTTTTCGTGTTGAACGAATTCGTGTCGTGTTACCCAAAAACACGAAACGATAGCACGATTTGACAGCCCTAGGTTAACCCTTAAAATGAGAAATAATAAAAGATGTGAGAATAGTGACAATAACCAGTAGCTAACCAGGGAAAAACTGAGTGGTATCACAAGTTGCGTATTTTTTTAGGGTTATCACAATATCACCTACGCTAAAAAAGAAATTTATTTTTTTTACACTATTTGGGAAATTTTAAGGGGTTGTAGTGTTGTATTGTAACACCACAATCTTAGAGCCATTTTTTTTTTAAATGCATACGGAAGCGATTTAAGAAACCATAAATCCTAAATTATTACACATCATAAAACCTTTACATATTGACCAAATATATATAAACATTTAAAGGTGTTACTAAAACAGGCTCGACCCGGTATACAAAATCAGAGTACGGTCAGACTTCCAAAACCCGACTCTAGTCAAGCTAAAACCACAACCTGAAAAAAGTCAACAAATGAGGGATTAACACAAAGCTAAGTGAATAGAAATAACAATCAATTTGCATAACCACAACAAATTAGAGACAAGATAAATCAATCTGGAAACCCGTCCAAACTTCCACAAGCAATTGGACGTTATGAGAGTATCGGCGGACTTGCGCAGAACCTACAACTGTTGTTGGCCGAACAACAGTTTACCGATGGCTACTTTACTGTAACGACCCGAATTTGTAAATAAATAAATTGTATAAAAATATGATAATTATGGATAAATCATATAAATTACGTGGGAATTGGTTTCGTGTCGTTTGGACACCGTACGAGAAAGTTACGGGCGAAACCGGGTCGAGACAAGTTGGAAAAAGTGCAGCCTTGCTGCCATCAGGAGTTCGCGGCGCGAACTATAAGTTCCCGATCGGGAACTTGCCCCAGGGAGTTTGGCCATGTGTCGCTAAGTAGTTCGCGACTAGATAACGATCGCTAAGTATGCGTGTAGAAGGAGAGTTCGCGACGCGAACTATGGTCGCGTCGTGAACTTGTGTCTGGCAGCATTAAAGTCGGGATTTGGCTCATTTATTGCCAAGTGAAACCCTAGTTTTTCTCTCTTCGAACTTGTGAACGATTTTGGGTGTCAAGCATCATTTGGAGTCGATTTCTTCATCAAATCTTGTGATTCTTCAATCCTAGTTGAAGATTTAAGGTATATCTTCAATCCTTTGTAGTTGTAGCTTTAGATCTATGGGTTTAGAAGCTTGGGGTTGAAACCCTAGTTCTTGGGGTTATAGATTATGGTGATATAAATGGTGTATACACTTAATAGATGGTATATTAATAAGGAAATCAAGTGTATGGTTAAGATTTGTAAGAATCTTAAGGGTTGGTTAAACCTAGGGTTTGGTAATCATCATATTTGGGGGAAATGGATTGATGGGTGTTATCTAGAGGTAGATGAACACATTGATAGTAGATTGTGATGTTGATCATTGTATGATCATTGTTTAGGCTTTCGGTGACATCTTGGAAAGTCGGTGAAATTGTGAAGCAAGAGCTTTGGTGTCAAGAACACAGTTGGAGCACCTTTGTTGCTAAGGTGAGTACGTGTGGAATTTACTGAGTACATAGCCCTGTTAAATATTTTCATTACTTGTGTTATGGTCTATTTGCTTAATTGTGTAGACTAGTAGTTGATAGTTAGTTATACCTATGATAGTATTGAACTAACTTGATGATGATGAAAGTGCTAGCAGAGAGCTAGATTTGCATAACCATAGGGTTATGATGAGATTGAGATGATGTGATGATACGGGCTACTCCCGATCATGAGTTGTGGATTGAGGGGCAGTTGGGCGTATTCCCATCGACTCTTCCACGTTAGTCATGAGATGACACGGGCAACTCCCGGTCATGAGGTGTGGAGTGAGGGGCAGTTGGGTGAATTCCCATGTGAATTCCCATCGACTCATCCACGTTAGTTATGCGATGTCACGGGATACTCCCGGTCATGAGGTGTGGAGTGAGGGGCAGTTGGGGTGAATTCCCATCGACTCATCCACGTTAGTTGTGATTGCTAGGTAAGCAAGATTGATAGGGTCACTCTAAGGTGACTAGACTGGATAGTTGGATATCTATATGTATATTGATTGGTTATATGAAATGTGACATTCATTTTATTATCGGGTCTAAACCCATGTAGCTCACGAGACGTTTTTGTCTCACGTACTCCTTGTTTGTTTTGCTATGTACTCAGGTTCGGGATCGAAGGCTTAGGTTCGCACGGATAGAGTTGCGGGACCTAGAGTAGAAGAACTTTAGATTGGATTTATGCTTAGCTTTGGTTTTGATATATTTTGTAACACCGAAACTTTATACTCTGATTCATACCAAAGGTTTTTGTAAATCCATATTTTTGGGATAGTTCTTCTATTTATGGAAAATGTTTTATTTTGGGCAAATGTTTTGTGTTTAAAAAATGAGGTGTTACAACTTGGTATCAGAGCTATAGTTTAAGTGAATTAGGTTGGATGACCATCCTAGTCTTAGACTGTAGCATTAGGAATATGAGATTCCTTAAGATCATAGGTTGACCTTGAGACTTTATATTAAGTTTAGGGTTGAACCTAGGGGACCGAAGAATTTGATATGATTTTGAGTATTGAGTCGTACGCGACTAATGGGTTGTACACAAGGTACTAAATGTTTAATGTCTTTCGTATAGTCTTGATCGAAAGAAATGGTGAACACTCGTAGAAGTGGGAAAGCCCCGGAGAACCGGGAGGAGGAAGTACCTCCTATTGAGAGGGTGGATGAGCAAGAAAGTCAACCATCAATGCATCGGGTTGATGAATCGGAGGTCGGAGCTAATAGAACTCCGGTGACCATGGCGGATCTCCAAACTATTATCGACCAAATCAAGGGAACGGTGGCCGAGGAAGTGCACCGAATTATTGGAGACCGTGAAAGGTCGGGTGGAGACCGGGAATCCGAGGCTAAGTCGGATGAGAAAACCGGAGGTAGTGGCACCGGGGAAGGGAAGTCCTCCACGGGTGGCCAAAGTGATGCAAGGGCTAAGCCCGTTGTGAAAGAAGGGTGTTCGTTTAAATCATTCATGGCTTGTAAGCCAAATGTGTATTCGGGTAGTTCGGACCCGAAAGTAACCATGAGGTGGATCCGGGAAACCGAGAGGGTGATCGGTAGTAGTAAATGTAAGGATGCCGATATGGTGACGTATGCGTCACAATTGCTAAAAGAAGATGCGATGGTTTGGTGGGACATCGTATATGAGACCCTAGGGAGGGAGGTGATTGAGAAGATGTCGTGTGACGAGTTCACCGCGAGATTGAAAAAGAAATTTTGTCCCGAAAGGGATTTGGAAAAGATGCACGAAAAGTTCGTGACCCTCAAAAAGGGTGATATGTCGGTGGAGGAATATTCGAGGGAATTCACGGGATTGCTCCCGTTTGTTGCTAAAACCTACTCGGATGAGAGGTTGAGGGTGGTCCGGTATGCTAGTGGGTTACCGTGGGACTACCAATTGGAGGTGAAGAGGGCGGCTTCTCTAGATGAGGCCATTAGTGCCGCCCGGGGTGTGGAAGAGGTGAATGTGGCACGTGTTGCCGAGAGGGCCCATGTGGGCGAGAAAAGGAAAGCCGAGAGCGGCTCTAGTTCGTTCAAGAAAGGGAAGTTCACCTCGAGCTTCTCTAAGCAAGGTAGTGTTGGCTCGTGCAAGAAGTGCGGGAAGACTCATACCGGCGGGTGCCGAGGAGAGTCGAAATCTTGTTTTAATTGTGGAAGGGCGGGGCACATAGCCCGAGATTGTAGGGCCAAGTCGTTGGCCGATGTTGAATGCTTCTCGTGTCACGAGAAGGGGCACTATAGCAATGTGTGCCCAAAGAAGGGAATCGAGTCGATGGTGTCCACGGCTCAAAAGAAGGTGGAACCGGCCAAGGTGAAGGGACGATCCTTTCAACTCACCCGAGAGGAGGCGAAGGAGGCACACGATGTGGTGTCAGGTACTCTATTCATTAACTCCTTGCCAACTCATATTTTGTTTGATTCGGGTTCTAATTATTCGTTTGTGTCTTATGAGTTCGGTTGTAAATTGAATGTGCCGTCCGAAATGTTAGATGAGGTTTATGAAATAGAAGTAGCCGACGGGAAAACGTCTATGGTTGAATGTATTTATAGAAATTGTGAACTAGAGATAGACGGTAGAAAGTTTAAGGTGGATTTGTTGCCCATGGGAATTAGGGCGTTTGATGTGGTTATTGGTATGGATTGGTTGGGTATGCACCAAGCCAAGATTTTGTGTGGGAAGAAAATTGTGTCGATTAGGACACCCGAGAACGAGAAAGTGTATGTATACGGGGAGAAACGACATCACATGCCTAATGTGATTACCGCTATTAAGGCGAGGAAAAGTATATCAAAAGGTTGTGCATCGTTTATTGCATATGTATTAGATGGCCGGAAAGAAAAGAAGTCAATGGATGATGTCAAAATTATTCGGGATTTCCCCGAGGTATTTCCCGATGATTTGCCCGGTTTACCACCGGAGAGACAAGTTGAATTTAAAATTGATTTAGTGCCGGGAGCGACGCCGATTGCCCGTGCTCCCTATCGTTTAGCTCCCACCGAGATGCGGGAATTGATGACCCAATTGCAAGAATTGTTAGATAAGGGTTTTATCCGTCCGAGTTCGTCACCGTGGGGTGCACCGGTGTTATTTGTTAAAAAGAAAGACGGTTCGATGAGAATGTGTATCGACTACCGAGAGTTGAACAAGGTAACAATTAAGAATCGTTACCCGTTGCCGAGAATTGATGACTTATTCGACCAATTGCAAGGTGCTAGTTATTTCTCAAAGATCGATTTGAGGTCGGGTTATCACCAAGTTCGGGTGAAAGAAGGCGATACCGAGAAGACGGCTTTTCGTACACGTTATGGTCATTATGAATTCCTAGTGATGCCGTTTGGTCTTACCAACGCACCGGCTATTTTTATGGATTTGATGAATCGGGTTTGTAAACCGTTTCTTGATAAGTTTTTGATCGTGTTTATTGACGACATTTTGATTTATTCAAAAACCGAAGAAGAACACGAAGGTCATTTGAGACTTGTGTTAGATGTGTTAAAACGGGAGAAGTTGTATGCTAAATTTTCAAAGTGTGAGTTTTGGTTGCGGGAAGTGCAATTCTTAGGTCACGTGGTGACGTGTGATGGTATTAAGGTTGATCCGTCCAAGATTGAAGCGGTGTCAAATTGGGAGCCTCCGAGGACTCCTACCGAGGTTAGAAGTTTTCTTGGATTAGCCGGTTATTACCGAAGATTTATACAAGATTTCTCGAGAATCGCGATTCCACTCACGAAGTTAACGAGAAAAAGTGAGAAGTTTGTGTGGGAAAAGAAGCAAGAAGAGGCGTTTAAGTTGTTAAAAGAAAAGTTATGTAACGCGCCGATCCTTACGTTACCGGATGGTATGGAAGATTTTGTGGTTTATAGTGATGCTTCGAATCAAGGGCTCGGTTGTGTGTTGATGCAAAGAGGAAAGGTGATCGCGTATGCCTCGCGACAATTGAAGAATGCGGAATTAAGGTACACGACACACGACTTGGAATTGGCGGCGATTATTTTTGCCTTGAAGTTGTGGAGGCATTATTTGTATGGCACTCGGTGTACATTGTACACGGATCATAAGAGTTTGCAATATGTGTTTACACAAAAAGACCTTAATATGCGACAAAGAAGGTGGATCGAGTTGATTGCCGATTATGATTGTGAGATTGTGTATCATGCGGGGAAGGCGAACGTGGTGGCCGATGCCTTGAGCCGAAAGGTTTATGAAAATCCGAACCGAGGAATGTTATCACGTATAGAAGTTGTCTCGAGTATTATCGAAAGAATCAAGAATGCCCAACGAGAAGTTATGGGAAAAGACGAGTTAAGACAAGAACGGTTAGGTAAGAACCAACATTTTCTCGAAAATGCACAAGGGTTGAAGACCGTAGGCGGCCGTATTTGGGTTCCTAAGTTCGGTGGTATCCGAAAAGAGTTGTTGTATGATGTGCACAAATCGAAGTATTCGATTCACCCGGGAAGTACAAAGACGTATCAAGATATGAAACGGGTTTATTGGTGGCCCGGAATGAAGGCGAGAGTGGCCAAGTATATCTCTAAGTGTGCCACGTGTGCACAAGTGAAAGCCGAGCATCAAGTACCGTATGGGGTAGCTCAATCATTAATTGTACCGGCCGGGAAGTGGGAAGATATAACTATGGATTTCATAGTAGGTTTACCGAAGACGAGTAGAGGTCACGATGCCATTTGGGTCATAGTTGACCGGTTGACCAAAAGTGCGTTATTTTTAGCAATTCGGGAAACATTGCCACTTGAGAAGTTGGCTAAGTTGTATGTTGATGAAGTGGTTCGACTCCACGGGGTTCCGTTATCGATTGTGTCCGATAGAGACGCGAGGTTTACCTCGAGATTTTGGCGGTCATTACAAGAAGAGTTGGGTACAAAGTTGCGGTTGAGCACGGCTTATCACCCGCAAACCGACGGTCAAAGTGAAAGAACAATTCAAACGGTTGAAGACATGTTGAGGTCGTGTGTGTTAGACTTCGGTGGTAAATGGGATGAACATTTACCGTTAGTCGAGTTCTCATATAATAATAGCTATCACTCGACTATCAAGATGCCGCCTTATGAGGCATTGTATGGAAGGAAATGTAGAACTCCATCTTGTTGGTTGGAAGCGGGAGAGACGAAACTCACGGGTCCCGAGATCGTGAGAGTGACAAATGAAAAGATTGGTATTATTCAAAACAACATGAAAGTCGCCCAAGATAGACAACGAAGTTATTCGGGCTTAAAGAAAAGACCATACGACTTGGATGTCGGTGATATGGTGATGTTGAAAGTGTCACCTTGGAAAGGTGTGATGCGGTTTGGTAAAAAGGGAAAGTTAAGTCCAAGGTATGTTGGACCGTTTAAAATATTGAAACGGGTCGGGCTTCAAGCTTTTAAGTTGGAACTTCCACCCGAACTTCAAGGTGTGCATGACACCTTTCACGTGAGTTATTTGAAGAAGTTTATCGGGGAAGTTGAAAATATTATTCCATTGCAAGAGTTGCGGGTTGACGGCCCGAACCGGTTGATTGAGGAGCCCGAAGCTATATTAGAAACGAAGACAAAGAAGCTTCGAAATAAAGAGATCGAGTTGGTGTTGGTCAAGTGGAAGCATTCACTTGGGCCGAATTTGACTTGGGAAGTCAAGGACGAGATTCGGAAAAGATACCCGGATTTCGTGAACTATGATGAGATTCCGAGGACGGAATCTTCTTAAGGGGTAGATAGTTGTAACGACCCGAATTTGTAAATAAATAAATTGTATAAAAATATGATAATTATGGATAAATCATATAAATTACGTGGGAATTGGTTTCGTGTCGTTTGGACACCGTACGAGAAAGTTACGGGCGAAACCGGGTCGAGACAAGTTGGAAAAAGTGCAGCCTTGCTGCCATCAGGAGTTCGCGGCGCGAACTATAAGTTCCCGATCGGGAACTTGCCCCAGGGAGTTTGGCCATGTGTCGCTAAGTAGTTCGCGACTAGATAACGATCGCTAAGTATGCGTGTAGAAGGAGAGTTCGCGACGCGAACTATGGTCGCGTCGTGAACTTGTGTCTGGCAGCATTAAAGTCGGGATTTGGCTCATTTATTGCCAAGTGAAACCCTAGTTTTTCTCTCTTCGAACTTGTGAACGATTTTGGGTGTCAAGCATCATTTGGAGTCGATTTCTTCATCAAATCTTGTGATTCTTCAATCCTAGTTGAAGATTTAAGGTATATCTTCAATCCTTTGTAGTTGTAGCTTTAGATCTATGGGTTTAGAAGCTTGGGGTTGAAACCCTAGTTCTTGGGGTTATAGATTATGGTGATATAAATGGTGTATACACTTAATAGATGGTATATTAATAAGGAAATCAAGTGTATGGTTAAGATTTGTAAGAATCTTAAGGGTTGGTTAAACCTAGGGTTTGGTAATCATCATATTTGGGGGAAATGGATTGATGGGTGTTATCTAGAGGTAGATGAACACATTGATAGTAGATTGTGATGTTGATCATTGTATGATCATTGTTTAGGCTTTCGGTGACATCTTGGAAAGTCGGTGAAATTGTGAAGCAAGAGCTTTGGTGTCAAGAACACAGTTGGAGCACCTTTGTTGCTAAGGTGAGTACGTGTGGAATTTACTGAGTACATAGCCCTGTTAAATATTTTCATTACTTGTGTTATGGTCTATTTGCTTAATTGTGTAGACTAGTAGTTGATAGTTAGTTATACCTATGATAGTATTGAACTAACTTGATGATGATGAAAGTGCTAGCAGAGAGCTAGATTTGCATAACCATAGGGTTATGATGAGATTGAGATGATGTGATGATACGGGCTACTCCCGATCATGAGTTGTGGATTGAGGGGCAGTTGGGCGTATTCCCATCGACTCTTCCACGTTAGTCATGAGATGACACGGGCAACTCCCGGTCATGAGGTGTGGAGTGAGGGGCAGTTGGGTGAATTCCCATGTGAATTCCCATCGACTCATCCACGTTAGTTATGCGATGTCACGGGATACTCCCGGTCATGAGGTGTGGAGTGAGGGGCAGTTGGGGTGAATTCCCATCGACTCATCCACGTTAGTTGTGATTGCTAGGTAAGCAAGATTGATAGGGTCACTCTAAGGTGACTAGACTGGATAGTTGGATATCTATATGTATATTGATTGGTTATATGAAATGTGACATTCATTTTATTATCGGGTCTAAACCCATGTAGCTCACGAGACGTTTTTGTCTCACGTACTCCTTGTTTGTTTTGCTATGTACTCAGGTTCGGGATCGAAGGCTTAGGTTCGCACGGATAGAGTTGCGGGACCTAGAGTAGAAGAACTTTAGATTGGATTTATGCTTAGCTTTGGTTTTGATATATTTTGTAACACCGAAACTTTATACTCTGATTCATACCAAAGGTTTTTGTAAATCCATATTTTTGGGATAGTTCTTCTATTTATGGAAAATGTTTTATTTTGGGCAAATGTTTTGTGTTTAAAAAATGAGGTGTTACATTTACTATTGGCACGGTAGTCCCCCCTGACGGAACACATCCGTAGGAGTCCGAGCACCTCATCCAATAGTAACGAAGCCTAGCCAAAACTCACTTATAGCTAAACTCTAGAAAACATGTGCACATACTATCATTAACAATCCCACAATTAATGGTACCACCGGAAAATTATTAAAAACCAAGAAAAATGAATTTTTCCCAAAACCAGCCAAGATAGCGTCGCTATCTTTCAAGGAGATAGCGCCGCTATCTGAAGATAGCGCCGCTATACACCAAAAGATATCGTCCGCTATCTCAACACCAGACGCTATTTTGAGTCGTTGTTCAATTTTCCAAATACGAAGCAGAGATAGCGCCGCTATCTTAGAGATAGCGCCGCTATCTCCCCCAGATCACCCAAAATGCTGCAATTTCTCCTACAAGTCTACCATACCAAAACCTTTGTACATCACACAAGAATAAGGTTAAATCCACTCACCTTTGCTTCCTTTTAGTACCGAGCTCAGTAATCTTATATCACTGAGGCTCCTTCCCTTTTCCTGTACAAAACGAACACCGAATTAGTCACCCGAAATCACCAAATTTTGTAACAAGTAATATAGGTCAAGACCACATCTTTATGCAACAATTTGAAACCAATTACTTGTATTTCCACACATAACAATTACTAAAGTATAAAACTTCATCAAGTCAATTCATTATGCACATTGACCAAATTGCACCTTAGGCCCAAACGGGTCAAAAACAAGAATAATGAATCGGGGATATACAACATTATCCAATGAGTAATTCTACTTATTCAATCATCAAAATTATCCAACTAACATACTACTTGCATCCATTTGCAAGTATAACCGACTTTGACTTTACTTAAGTCAATTTGCACAATTTAATTACCAAACGGGTCAAGATCCGGAACCAACACAATCAAGCTTACAATTCATTCAATTAAGACATTGTTAACATAAAATTGATAATTAAAGTTTGCAAGTCACACAAGACTAAAGTCAACTCCCAGGTTTGACCAAAGTCAACAATTCATGAATTAAGCTAGTTTATGACTAAATTCCCATCTAGCCAAACACTACTAGCATTTATGCATTTTCCCAACTAATAATTTTCATAATCAACAATTAACATTCAAACATGCATAATTATACTAACAAAGCATTAAGAACACCAAAATTTACAATTCATCAAATTGGGGAAAAACTCATCTTCTTCCCAAAATCACCATTGATGAAGCTTTTATGGGAGCTTCATCAAGTAAGCTACAACTAACAATTCAACACATGTAACTTGTAAGAACTCACTTAGACACCAAATCCTCTAACAATTCCAGATTACAAGCAATATTTGACAAGAATTTCACAAAAACCCACTTAACTCAAGAACCCTAATCCAACAAAGCTCAAGAACATGAACCCTAGCTTAGGAAGGAAGAAAACTTACTTAGATTTGTTTCTCAAATCCGAAAATCACACAAGGGAGACAAGAACTTCAAGTATGGATCTTCAATTTGGGAGAAAACTTCAACTATGTGTGTGTGTGTGTGTGTGTGTGTTTCAGTCGTGTACAGGCAAGAGAGCAAGAGGGAAAAACTAATTTTGACACATACCCCCCTATAGAACACGTACCCCCTCCCAAACACTGCCTAATTTTATTTAAAATGCAGTACAGGGTATTAGATTCACAGATAATTAAGTTAGACCTAACTAACTTCAAATTTAACAACGAATATATTTTTAGAACCCCAGTTCAGAAGTGAACCCAAATATGTAAAAAAATCATTTTAATATTTAAATATCTCAGTTTTACTAATTTTTAACCCCATGGTTAAAAATACAATTAATTCAATTAAATCAAATAAAATTATATAAAATAATAAAATAATAAACAATAAAATATCACTTACCGAAAGTAATAAAATATTATAGGTCGGGTCTCGGGATGTTACATGTATGGGTTACCCCGTGTTACACAATAAGTCCTAAACAATAATAGACTAGAGACGTAAGAGGGGACTCTGTAATTTTGAGGAATGATTTATTGTGAAATCTCTGAGATAGATAGCTTCTGTTAATACACTTATAATTGAAGCGAGCAATGCTTTAGTGTATAAATTTACCAAATCAACCCTTGATTAGGGAAAATTTATTCAACGTTTATATCGTTGTTGAGGAAGAAGTGTCTAAAAATCGAGGTTGGCAAATGTGTTTTTGTCTTGCTAATTATGGCATCCTACAAATGGCTCCACTGCTTGCCTATCAACAATTGACAGGCTATGTCGACGGTACCATTCCCGCCCCTTCACCCACCATTGCTACCGGCGAATCCACCACTGTTAATCCCGCCTACACATCATGGGTTGCTGCCGATCAACGGGCTCTTATCCTCATTCAGTCATCGCTTTCTGAAGAAGCAATGGCAGAAACCCTAGGCCACACCACATCGCATTCTGTTTGGACCGCTCTCGAGTCGACTTACCAGCATGACTCTGTAGAACGTGTTCATACATTGCGGGATTCTCTCCGCACCTTGAAGAAAAACACTACTTCTGTTTCTGAATATGCTCGAAAATTCAAGGGTATATGCGATCAGCTCACCGCTGTTGGGCAACCTCTCGATGATAATGACAAAGCACATTGGTTTCTCTGCGGCCTGGGTTCTTCGTTCGAAACTTTTTCCACAACCCAACGCTTAATCACCCCTAAACCGAAGTTCCGAGACCTAGTTTCTCAGGCGGAGAGCCATGAAATTTTTCTACAATCCATTGCAGATTCTAGTGTTACTCCAGTAGCATTTAACGTGAACTCATCCAGTGGCTCGAACAATTATTCAAATCGGGGTGGTCGCAGCACCAATAACCGTGGCTCGTATCGAGGTCGTGGTCGAGGTCGTGACTCGTACCGTGGCCCACACTGTCAACTATGCCGGAAAGATGGGCATTACGCGAACCAGTGCCCTGAACTTCATACCTTTGCTCGTTCCTCTCCAACACATGATGCAAACCTTGCTGAAGCATTTTCAGCCCAATGCAACATATCGGCTCCTGACTGGTTTGTGGACACAGGTGCCTCCACACACATGACTTCTTCTCCGAGTCATCTAGAATCTGCCCATCCATATGATGGTAACGAATTTGTTTATTTTGGTAATGGTAATAGTGCACCCATTTCGCATACCGGACGATCTCGAATTACGCCTAACATCTCTTTATTAGATGTTCTTGTGGTTCCTAAATTGACTAAAAATCTACTCTCTGTTAGTAGGTTAACACAGGACAACCCGGTTGACGTTTTATTTTCTGACCCAATGTTTTTTATTCAGAATCGTCACACAAGGGAGAAACTCGCTCAAGGCAAACGTAGAAATGGGTAATATGTCCTTGAACAAGGACAACAAGCCTACTTGGCTACATTATCTTCAAGGCGTTTACAAGCTACTTATGAATTATGGCACTCTCGGTTAGGTCATGTGTCCTATGATACTATTTCTATTTTAAATAAGTTGGGTTGTTTATCAGTTAATTCGGTTTTACCAAACCCTCGTATTTGTTCTTCTTGTGAGCTTTCTAAAAGTAAACATTTACCTTTTGATAATAATGTTAAACGTTCCTTGCATGTTTTGAATTTAATACATTGTGATTTGTGGGGTCCATCACCGGTTACTTCAATCGATGGATACCGGTATTACGTTATTTTTGTAGATGATTACTCTCGATTTACGTGGTTCTACCCTTTGAAGGCAAAATTGGATTTTTATAAAGTGTTTGAAACTTTTATTACTTTTGTTCAAACTCAATTTTCATGCAAGGTGAAAGAATTTCAATCCGATGGCGGTACCGAATTCACGAACAATCAAGTTCGAGCTCTTTTATCTAAAAACGGTACTCACCATCGGCTCTCTTGTCCATACACACCACAACAAAATGGGCATGCGGAACGCAAACATCGTCATATCACCGAAACCGGTCTTGCTATGATGTTTAATGCTCATGTACCGGCGAATTTATGGTCATATGCCTTCGGTTCCGCCACCTACATCATCAACCGTTTACCTACAAAAGTTCTTCAACACAAATCACCTTATGAACTTTTATTTTCAACGGTACCCAACTATGGCAATTTTTGGGTTTTTGGATGTTGTGTTTACCCTTATCTTCGGGACTATTCCTCACATAAATTAGCACCACGAAGTGCTCAATGTGTTTTTATTGGGTATAGTTCTCAATACAAAGGGTATCAGTGTCTTGATCCCTCCACCATGAGAATTTACACCACTCGCCATGCTCAATTTGATGAAGTAGTTTTTCCATTTACAAAAGACAAAACCTCTACCCAATCATCCACCCTCCTCCTTTCAACCTACTGTGATGATTTGTCTAGCCAAATAAATTCTACACCAAACCCACAAACAATCTTACCAAATACATCCCCTGCCCCACCATGTGATTTATGTCACGATCCTCTTAACCCACCATCCATACCACAAATTAATATACCTACCCCACCCATCTTAAATCCCTTACCCGAACCAAACACTAACCCGCCTAACCCGCCCATGATACCCGATCCACCCACTGCCCCCACACAGAATATTCCCATGCACAATACCAATCCCATGCAGCCTACTCCACATTCAAATACCACTGCTTCTAGTACTAC
This sequence comes from Calendula officinalis, assembly GCA_963853835.1. NCBI lineage: Eukaryota > Viridiplantae > Streptophyta > Magnoliopsida > Asterales > Asteraceae > Calendula > Calendula officinalis. Next base: position 14,200,599 of record OY970827.1, read on the forward strand.
TTCATCCCATCCTATGGTTACACGATCAAAAAATGGAATAACCAAACCTAAGCATGCTGCGAATCTCACACATGTTACTGCCTCTCCACTTCATCATGCCCTTTTTGCATCTAAAGAACCCAAAGGGTTCAAAACCGCCGCTTGTGATCCCAAATGGTTTGCGGCTATGCGTGATGAAATGAAGGCACTTCAACTCAATGCGACATGGGAGCTCGTTCCCCGACCCTCCAACGCAAATGTCATGGGTTCTAAGTGGGTCTTCCGTACGAAATATCTTGCTAACGGAACCATAGATAAATTTAAAGCTCGACTTGTTGCCAAAGGCTTTACTCAAGTTCCCGGGCTTGATTATTCGGCTACTTTTAGCCCGGTAGTAAAAGCCTCTACGGTTCGCATCATCCTTTCTATTGCTATGCTCAATAAATGGAACCTACACCAACTCGATGTCAAAAACGCGTTCTTAAATGGAAATCTTTCCGATACCCTTTTTATGGAGCAACCACCGGGATTCATTGATCCTCGGTTTCCCAACCATGTTTGTCATTTAAAGAAAGCCCTTTACGGGCTCAAGCAAGCTCCTCGAGCATGGTTCCAACACTTAAGTTCTTTTCTTGAAAGCATTGGTTTTTATTGTAGTCGAGCCGACACCTCACTTTTTATTTTCAAAAACGGATCGAACATTCTCTACTTATTGGTTTATGTTGACGATATTATCTTAACCGGGAATAATTCAAGTCTTATTCAAAGCTTCATAGCTCGGTTGAACAAGGAATTCTTAATTACGGATCTAGGCAAATTGAATTATTTCTTGGGTCTCGAGGTATCTTATCATTCATCCGGTTTATTTCTTAGCCAATCTAAATATGCTCATGACGTGTTGACTCGAGCTCACTTACTAGATGCTAAACCGGTTGCAACGCCTCTATCTCCCTCACAATATCTCACAAGTCAAGGCACTCCCTTCTCGGATCCCACTCTATATCGATCCCTTGTAGGAGCTCTTCAATATCTCACAATTACACGGCCCGATTTATCATATGCCGTCAATCATGTGAGTCAATTTTTACAAGCTCCAACTCAAGATCATTATCAAGCCGTCAAACGTATTCTACGATATGTTAAAGGCACCATCTCCTATGGTCTTTCTTTTCTACATAATCCGACGTCTACAATCTTAGGATACTCCGATGCCGATTGGGCTCGGTGCATTGAAACCCGACGTTCAACTTACGGTTATTCAATTTTTCTTGGCGGTAATCTAGTCTCTTGGAGTGCAAAGAAACAACCGACCGTTTCTCGATCAAGTTGTGAATCCGAATACCGTGCTTTAGCAAATGCCGCTTCTGAAATAATTTGGGTTACACACTTGCTTCGAGAACTCCATGTGTTACCAAACGGTCGTCCTACTCTCTTATGTGACAACCGGAGTGCTCTTTTCCTCAGCCAAAACCCGATATCCCACAAACGAGCAAAACATATCGATATCTGTCACACCCCGCCAAAAGTGATTTTATAGTAATAAATGATTTGCGAAAGAACGAGATGTAACATTCATGAGTAACACAACTATGATTATTGCAAACATTTAATAGTCTTAAAATGTATTAAATACTTGAAGTAAGTATTATCCAAAATTTATATGTAACTGAAAAAGATTAAAATAAAAATTAATGTTTAGAAATGAAAAGACGTTCGTGGCATCGCGACAGTATGCATGCTTATGATCCAAAGTCTAACGACTCAATGCTTCTCCTAATTACCTGAAAAACATATATAAAACGATCAATAAAATTGTTGAGTGAATCCACAGGTTTAATATTGGTTTTCAAAAACAGAGGTTTGTAAGCCAAACATGGCAAAATCATATAGTAAAATGTTATTTGAGAATGATTTGAAATAGAAAGTTTTTGTGTGTCAACCAGTAAAATTGTATAATGAAATATAATATTGAGTTACCCAAAATGTATATGTGCGCCAACAAGGCAAAAATATGTGTGATGATAAGATGTTCGAAAATGATTTGATACAAAGAAATGTTATAATAAAATTTGATATGTAAAGATATGTAAGTAAACAAAATAATAAGATTGTAAAGAGTAATAAATATTGAAAATGCATGAATGGTGTCCCCAACAATTAGCTACGCCATTGAGTTAATATGGCGACCCTAAGCCCATAATCAAACTGCAACTCTAAGTGTGATGTTTCTGTTCTCTAAGATATGCACTCCCCTGACGGTTGGGTAGAACCGTTAAGTAACAAACAAAAAATGTGGGAGGAAGAGTGTCAGCCAATGGTACCATCTGCATATCCAGGGCCTAGTCGCAACTAGCTAAGATTATGGCATGTAAGCATCTACCTATGCACTACACCTACTTAGTCCGAGCATAAAGACTGTTTGTCATGGTTTGCATAATGTATCATCACGTTAAAAGAAACAGTTATGAATAAAGCGAATATTTATAAAACATTTAATATGTTGCAAGTATTTGTAAAAGTAGATGATATGTTTTTCACCCCAAAATTTCTAAAAGCATTAAATAAAATATGGTAAAAAGTGGGGCTGTGGACTCACGGTCACAATAAGATTTGTTAAACATAAAGTGATAATTAATGCAAACATTTATAAAAGTATTTGATATGTTTTTCACCCCAGATTTGTAAAGCAGTAAAAATAAAGAAAAAGGGGTTGTGGACTCACCTGATGCAATGCTATCCCAAAATGCAATTAAGCAAAATGTATGATCCAATCGAACGACTTTCTATTGTCCTAAATGCATAGAAGTAAATATGAGCGATACGTTGGTGACTTTAATTAAGTGTTTGCATATTTTATAAGTATTGGTGAGTTATAATATTGTTTTGATTAAAACGACGGGTAGTTGTAGCGTGAATAATTATTAAAATCATATTAAAATAATTATTAATGTGATTAGATTGAAAGCAAATACTCCCTCCGTCCCACAAAAAACTTCCCATTTCATCCTATATCTTTGTCCCACAAAAAACTTCTCATTTCACATTTGATGGGCTCCACATAATAAAATATTATTATTATTAAAGACTACACCACTAACTATCCACTAACTATCTTTCTCTCTCCAAACCAATCTTATATTTTAATTAAAATTATTACCAATGACCCCACCACTAACTATCACCTTAAATCTTGTGTCCAAGTGAAATAATGAGAAGTTTTTTGTGGGACGGAGGGAGTAATAGTTACTGAAATAATAAGGGCTTTTCGAAATTAGTTATTTACAATAACAATTTTGGATTTCTGATTTCATATTTAACAAAACTCTGTTTCTAGCGAAATAGAAATAAATAAATAAAAAAAAAACAATTGAGTTTGGGTTTGGGGTTTCTGGCCGGCCATTCGGCCATGGCCATTGCGTACGATAAACGTCGGGGCAGCAAGAGAAGACATCGATCGTAAGGGCTCCTCCTTGCCGGAATTGAAGACACTTCTGAATTGGAAACACAGATTCACGCACGCACAAACACGCTGGAACTCACACAAACACACACGCACTCGAACACGCGTATGGTTACAAAAACGGCAATGCACGCACGCACTCGAACACGCGTATGGTCAAGAAGAGGATGAGGCCAGAGTGACGGCTGTATACCCATCGTGACACACCCACACTATACCCGCTTAATATATATATAAAGAGAGAGAGAGAGATATATATATATATATACCTTCGGTGGGAGAGAGAGACGTAAGTGAGGGTTGGGGAATCACTGTTGTTTGCCGGAGTTCTTGTTGTTTCGCATAAATCGTTTCTGGGTATTGTCTTCGCCGGAGTTCGGAAGGTGATGGGTTTCTGGTGCAAATCGAGAGAGAGATGGAGAGCTTCGAGGTGTGCTGTTTTTGAGTCGCCAGAAGTCTGATTCGGTTGTCGGATATAGAGGCTTTTGGTCGGCAAACGAAGAGGAAGAGAACGAGGGGTTGTTTGCCGGAATCTTCTGAGTTCGCCCAGAGGAGAGGTTGGTGAGTGGGGGGTCACGGCTGAGTGGCTGCTAGTTTTTAATATAGGGTTTATTGGTTTAGTTGAGGTATATATATATCTAGGTTTAAGAGGTGTTTACTTTTCATTGGTTTAAGTAAATACTAATTATAATTATGAAATAATATATGCTTACTCAAAGCATTCGATGAGAAGGGTCCTCAGAAAAGAAAAAAAGAAAAAGAAAGGTGTTTATTAAAATTGATTTAATTTGTGTATATCCTGTGTATACATGTACTGATACATTTGTCGGGTAAAATATTTTAGTAAGGGTTTTACTCGGTTTTTGATTGTGATTACTTCCTGACTGAAATTTATGAGTTCAGATGTATATTTGATTATTTTCAATATTTTTGTATTTCATTGAGCCTTAAATGTTCCTACTTGATCATTTAACTACAAATGATGTTTCGTGTTTTGTTTTTCGTATCGATTGATTTGTTGAGCAAATGTTTCATTATAAATTTTAAAATATGTTTTGATTATATCTATAATTATGTTGTGTCACCAACTCGCTAACAAATTGATCTTAAAATGAAACTAACTGAAAATGTACAAATAATAACGTCAAATAATGAGACATGATTTCTAGGGTTTCGCCAACCTTAAATGCACTCTAGTTGTTATTAAAAATGATATTAGGGTTCTTCGTTAGACATAAATGTGAATAAATACTTTATTAAATTATATTAGGGTTTTATAATGTTATTAGGGTTACATTAAGTGTCGAATTAAAACCTAAATTTTAGGGTTGTCACAATACCGACTATCACTTTGTTCGCGAACTTGTTCAATCCGGGAAACTCGCCACGAAGTATGTTCCCATGCATCTCCAACTCGCCGATATCTTCACAAAAAGCCTACCCAGACCACTTTTTGAAGACTTCCGCTCCAAGCTTCGTGTAGGCTTACCCCCATCTACGCTTGACGGGGGGTAAAAGGCAACTATTTAGTCAATATTATATAGTTAGAGGAAGATATAGAATATCCTTGTATATAGGAAACTCTGTTATTGCTTGTACCCATATATACGTGTATTATGATTGAATACAAATAAAGGGAATTATTTACCCTAATAGTTATTAACAACACATTCGTTCTCTATGGCATTCAACATTCATAAGCTACTTCAAGACCAAAGAGTAATTTGTTGTTTTCTCGAAAAGATGAAAATAATCTTCATTTACATCAAATGATCTCATGAAAACAACTCAAATCATTAGAAACGAAATGAAATTATTGATTATTTACACAATATATATACATGTTTAAGTGCATCACAGGCAGTGGTCCAAAACTAAAACCTTTGTTTTAGTTCAAAATGGAAGATCAAAAAACTTGAAAAATATGCATGGGAGTGAAAAACCGATATCAAAAAACATAAGTTTAGAAGTTTCTGTGTTTGTGCCACAAAATGAGCATTATAATACATTTCCGAACAATGTAAAATCTCGAACGTTTCTCTCTAACAGTTGCAAAACACCCGGAATTTTTCTTCTTAATCGCACCATTAATCTCTTGATGATGATGGTGATTAATCCGTACGATCATCTTTGTTGGAGTTAAGTCCTTTGACATTCTTGTTGGTGATGTTGTTGACACACATTGCCCCATCGATTTCTTGCTCTCGATCTCCTTCTCTCCAACACATGCAAGCAAGCATACACAACCACTTTATATATACATAATGAAATCGATTATTTATATGTTATTTTAAACCAATCATAGTTTTGGTCGAAAGAATATGCTCGTTGAAGAAAAAAAAATATTTTTCTTTGTTTTTCAGGTGAAGTGGGTGTCTTAATTCCACATTTATGCTGTCAATGGTTGGAAACTAACCAATTATCAAATTTGGTGGAAGTTGGTGTTTTCTTTCCATTATTTTATATAATTAAAAATAATGATGATAATAAAAACCAACTAGACTTGACTCACAACCTCTTAGTTGGTGGGGTTTTAGTTACCGGCTAAAAACCTTTTAGTGAAAAAATATATAAAAAATGCTTGAAATATTTTTATATTATATTATATGTGAAGTCAAATTAAGATCACTGAAAATACAAAATAGATAAATAAAAATCCTGTAGTCTAAAGTCTGAACCATTTCACGAGCAACCCATTTGCTCTTCGTACGTTTTCTTCTTCACTGTATTCACCAGACGCACACACTTATTTCTTCTAACTGTTTGATTCCCCTGCTACTGCATTTACTCCCTTCTGCATGCCCCAATCCCTTAATAAACCTACACACCTACATACATACATATATACATGATTTGTTTTAGCGACACCTAATCATGTACTTCAATTTGTCAACAACGGGACTTGAATTCATGATCAATAGGTCATAGGCAGCACCTTACATCAATACCATTAGGCTACAAGTCTTTGGTTAATTCGAACATGAAACTTAACCCTCATAATTAAACCACATATGTTTTGAAAATTTGTTTGTCATTTAGGTTAATTATGAACTAATTATGGTTAACCAATTGGTTTAGATCAACTGGCCACCAATGATTGCCTTAAGAGGTTTGCTTTCGTTAGGTCTTGGTTTCAAGACTTATTGAGAGCATTCCTCAGGATATTAGAAATGAGGTGTGGTTTATTCCCTTATAAAAGGAGATATGTTCGAAAAATACATATTGCCCACTTGGACGTTATGTATAATTAAATTACTAACTTGTCATTAAAAAAAACTAATTATGGTTTCCATTCACGGGACAAGCCGCCTAGCTATGCATATACACAGATCTTTCATAGAGGTGTTTATATGTTTCAGGAGCGTATCCACTCACAAGTTAGGTAGGTACCTTAAATTTAAAAGGTTTTTGAAAACATGCATGTACAAAAGTGTTTTTTTTTTTTTTTTGAGGAAATACCTAAAATTAATACAAAGACATACCCTGACTTAAATTAAAGTTACAAAACCGAACACTTAAACAAACAAATTTTCGTGTCCATGTTCATTCTTTAAGAAAATACGTTTGTTCGTGCACGTCAATTTTATCTCTTTTATGGCGGTAATGAACACATATGAACAGACTTGCTGAACAACCGACATAAAAAATTAACGAATATAGATAAACTTTAGAAAATGTTAACAAATTTTATTTTCACCGAACCGGGGGTTGCTGATTTTTTTTTTATTATTTTGAACCGGATCAAGAATCGATTATGCATGAAAATTAAAACTGAGAACTGAAACAATATAACTTGAATTGGTTCGAGCGGATTTTCCATGCAGTTTTTTCAGATAATTGTGTGTATATGTGACAACCCTCAAAATCGGATATTTGACCCGTAAGTCTCCGTTTTAACTTAGTACAATCATCTCATTTAGAATAACATTCATGGTTGCATTTAGTCTAGCAAAAACATGCATTGTGTCATTAATGCACATCATTTTTTTAGGACACGTGTCAGCTGTCTACATTTTTGGTGCAATTTAACAATAATTTAGCGAGCTGGTGACTCAACGAAAACTCAAATCAAACCCAATTGTTATAAAAAAATTTATAAGTTATAAGTATAACTTAGCTCAGTTGAATAAAGTGGTACAAAGAATAATACACATGATTTAACTAACAAATAACTCAATTATATAAACTTAAAAATCTAATTTTTCTCCTTTGATCCTTATCCCACACGTGCATATTTTCTCTCAACAAAGTTTGCGATTTTCTCTAATAAAATCTATATAATAATAAAACAAGGTTGGTGAGTGGCCACATGGCACCCTTAAAAAACAAGTATGACACGTGGCAATATGTTAGAGTTTTCAATTTTTTTTTGACCGGAAATTAAATAATTACATTTAATATATTACAGCTTCAAATTAACCACCTTTCCTGATTTCCAGCTCCTTCGAATTTGATTCCATATTGCCAGAAATAAATTACCCATTTCATTCCAAATCTTCAGAAATAACTTATTAATTTCTGCAAAAATAAAATATGTGATCAATATATAAATTACCCATTAGATACGAAATTACCCATGTGATCAATATATTAATTCCTGCGAAAAACAAATTATGAAATAAATATTTAAAGTATCATATAATTCAGCTCCAAACTGCATATTTAGTAACATGTAATATTACCCTAATAATTTAAAATTAAATATTAAATCGAATAAATAATATTACCCTTTTTTTCAAAATTTTAATCGATAATTTGCAGAACCTTTCTCACAGATTTATACTATTATTCAAATTTCCTAAATTATATTATTTCTTTCTTTGAAAAAATCCATACTTTATGGTAATCTGACCAATAAACAATTCTGAGGATTTTAATATTTATTTCTTTTATTTCCGGCTGCAATTAAATAACGTAGCTATATAATTGCCCCATTTTGAAATTTGAAATACGTAATTGACAAATTGAGTCCTTCAATCTCGGGTAAAATCAATCAATATTAAAATCTACACAAAAATAAGAAACTACCTCCCCAATATAATCTGCAGATGATTTTCTTTACAATCTTCAATATTTTTATCTTTGAAAATTATCTTTTCAATTATTCTCGCCCATTCTAAAGTACCCTGCATATTTGTTAAATAGATTTTTGAAAAAATAAATACCAAGTTCCGTATTATACAAATATTCAGATTTTCTAAATTTTTGATTCTTTATTAATGCCAGATTATATTTACAAAATCTGCATTTTAAATATAAAGAATATCGACTAAATATTTAAATAAAAAAGGGGAAATCTTTACCTCATTAAATGCAGTAATCTTATTCCCGCCCATTCTAAAGTACCCTGCATATTTGTTAAATAATTAGTAAATAAACATAAAATCTGCAGCCACATTTACAGCATTTTATTAAATTGGTGAAACATTTACGGCTTTAAACCGTAACCATTTTTTAAATTTAAACCTCCACGTAATTTTAGGGATTAATATTATCTCCCATTTAAATAAAATCGTTTTTTCAATTTAATAATTACCAAATAATTTTGTACCCCCATCTTATATAAACCCTCTCTCATATAGTATTTTTTTTAACCGAAATATTCATCTTAAGCATTGTGCTAACCTTCATCACGCAAAAAAACAGGTATGTTGAGATCGTTAATCATATTTTTTCGTATTTCACACAGTGCTATATGAATGTTTATAGCACCCTTTATCCTGTTTTCGTATTTCACACAGTTCTGATAATATGCTAACATTAACAAATCGTCTAACAAATATGACATTATTTGGTTCTGTATATACCGAATACCAAAAACAAATTATGGGAACATTCTTTAGTCGTCTAGGGTTTTTTTCAAGTTTTTAATTATAGTGTAGCAGCAGCCTCAATCAATTTGTTAGAAGTTTTATATATAGCACAAACTGAATTATGATTTAGGAATACTACGAAAAGTCAAAGTTTATAAAATAACTATTCAGTATATGCTTAATTATAGTATGCAGTTTATATTTAAAAAATTTAAATATAAAAAATTATTTTAACATTCTTTAGTCGCCTAGGGTTTATTTAATAATCATATTTCACACAGTGTTTAACAGAATCAGTATTTATTTCATAATTTTTTAACTTTTTATTATTTTTTTCTGGAGAATCAGGTTTCATACTAACAGTATTTAAATTTTTTATTTTTTAACTTTTTTTAACAGAATCAGGTTTCATATTAACAGTATTTATTTCTGATTCTATTTAACTTTTTAGTATGCTGATTCTATTTAAATTTATTTATACTAACATTTTTGTTATGTTTTTTAGGAAATCGTGGTTAAATATGTCTTCAAACGAAACTGTGCTAATCAACCAACTACATGATAACAAAGATTGTTTTTCTCTCAAAGTTCGTGTAATTAAGTTATGGCTACAATATGATCGCTTCATTAAAACCAAAATTTATGCAACAGAGATGATTCTAATGGATGAGGAGGTACAAATTATTTTAATTCATAAGTATAAACACTGTTAATATGAAACATGTATTGTGTTTATTAACATTTATAATGTTTTTTTTAAATTTATCAATTATATAGGGGTCCAAAATTCAAGCCTATGTTTTGAACAAAAACATAGGCTATTTGAAAACTGCTCTCAAACAAGACAAAGATTACTACATATCTGGTTCATCTCTTTGTACAAATGCAGTGTCGTTCAAGATAACCGAACACCATAAAAAGATTTGTTTAGGAGTAAACTCAAAAGTGAAGGAATGTACTGACTTTTGTGGATCGAAACATGGTTTTCAGTTTCAAGATTTCGAAATAATTAAATCCAACCAATTGATGGTTGATGTATCAGTTGGTAAATTCACACAAATTAAACACTTTTAATACAAGTATAATTATTTTATATTCATTGTTTATTTTACTAACTATTCTTAAATCCACTAGTACAAAAATAGCTTTTAGCCACGGTTTTTTTTAAACAACCTCGCCATAGGTTCACATGTTCATGTGGCTAAATATCACAAATAATGTTCTAATGTTGTTTTAGCCACATTTTAACTAAATTATTGTGGCAATTGCAAATTAGATTTGAACACTTTAGCCACGATTAACATGATAAACGTGTCCATTGCTAGCCACGGTCATGTAGCGTGGCCATATGTCACACTTTTCGCCATGATTTTTTTGTTAAAACGTAACATTATATTGTGACGGTTAATATGTGAGGCGAAAGACAAATATTTAGCCACATGAATCAACTATTTGTGTGTCCAAAAATTGGTATTCATTTGCCACATGAAATTCATTGTTGTTGAAAGAAGTATTTAGCCATGGTCGTGTGTGTTATGTGGCTATACAATTAACAATAGTCACTCAAAACTTTTCTTTGTCTGTGTGGCTATATGATGGATATTTGCCATACCCTAAATCAAATCAAGATAAAACTAAAATTGTGTGTGGCCATAACCTAAATAATAGCAATGGTAAAGGTAAAATTAAAATTATGTCTCTATAATTAGTTTATAATCACCATTTTATCGTATATAAATGTGTGTCTATAAATAGCAAATTGTCACGTTAATAATGTTAAATGTGGCTAAATATTATCTGGGGTCACATATATGTGATAACGACTTATGTGGCTAAAGGGCAAACAATAGCCATGATTAAGTGTGATACTAGTATATGTGTGCATATGTGTTTATTAGCCACATGAAGTCGTTGTTGTTGAAAGTTAGTATATAATCACGATCATTATTGTGTGTCATGTGGCTATAGGACAAAATAAAGTCACTCAATTTTTCATGTGGCTATAACAAGATTATGACTACAGTTAAATTGATTATGTGTCTAAAAGCAACCAATTGTCTCATTAATTGGTTTAAATGTGGCTAAATGTTGTCCCACATTGCTATTTGTATGAAAGTTGGGTGAATTACTTTCACTATAAAAAGAAGTGCACCAACTATGTTGAAGCAATTAAAGCTTAAGTCCCTTATGCCTTTCACGTTGTGTGGCCATTTGACTTAAGGCTCGGTGCAGTGCAATTCTTTTGCCGACAATTTAACTGTTTTACTCGGTTTTGTACTCGGGTTTAACTATTACCAATCAGTTTGACAGGTCTAGAAGGAAATAATAACCATGTTGGTATTTTTTTTAGTGTGGCCAAATGATATCAAAAGTCACAGATTAAAAATAATTTAATGTGGCTTTAGGTTAAACTATAGCCACAATTACAAAAAACTTATGTCTATAAGAACTCTACGGTCACCCTCAACATAACTACACGTGACAATACACAATAGATTAGTCACATTATATATAAAACTATGTGTCTAAAATCGGGCTTGTAGTCACCACCAATATAACGATATGTGGCTATATGGTAACCATTAGCCGCAATTTACAACAAATTGTGTCTCTAAAAGTAGGATTACAAGTATTGTCGTTTTAATTACATATGACTATATGGTAACCATTAGCCACGGTTGTATGTTATCTCCACACTTTTCCATATGATATGGCCACTAAAATTTAGTGTAGCCATATATGCACTTTAAAACGCGAGAGAATAGACTACGCTTTTGATGTAAAATAAAACCGTGGCTAATTACATATGGCCACAGTTTTTTGTAGTGGCGATTGATGTTTTTTGTACTAGTGATCTAAATGTAGACATCATCGGAGAGATATTTGAGGTTGAAACTTTGGATAAATCCAATCCTGATCAATCTAAACATAGACTTACTATGACTCTTCACAACATAGAGTATGTATAGTAGTCATTCATATATCATTTATATTAAGTATATCTTTAAAATTGATACAGATTTTAATTGTTTTATTTGTTTAATATGATAAGCTATACACCGTTAAAGGTTACTTTGTGGGGAGAGACAACTTATAACTTGCTGACATACATGGATGATAACAAGAGCAATAGAAAGATACCATGATTGTTCAATTTGGGAAACTTAACAACTATCATAGTAAGATATTTATTAACTAAAAATACAATCATATCCATGTTATAGTTATTTGCTTATTTACTTACATTAATTGGTTTAATGAAGGTTTCATCAGCGTTGGGACCTATTATGACACGTCAAGGTTATTTATTGACGCGGACGTTGATGAAATTAGAGATTTTAAAGCCAAGTAAGATTTCCATTTAATAAATTGCCAGATTATTTATTTAACTATTCGGACTAACCAAGTTCAAATGTTTTACAGAATGACAGCAAAATATGGACTGCAGAGCCCCACAATTACGTATAGCAAAGTGCAGACGAGGACTTACTCTATGAATGATGATTTTTTCAAAAATCATGAATGTGCAAATATTGCTGACATTTTAGTCCCTTCTGAGGTATTTTTTTTACCTAAACACGTTAAATTTTTTCCATTTCTTCCAAATCAGTATTAAAAACATAAATGTTAGTTTAAGGACGTTATGATTTAATAATATTGGAAGTGTAAATAAATTATAAAATTAATTTAATACAGTACTTAAAACTGAACAGAAACTGTTTAAAAATAAATTTTACATTGTATGTGTAAATAAATTTTAAATTTATTTAGATATACATATTCATATTCAACGAAATTGATTTAAAATATATTTTATTAAGCTGTACCAAAATCACGTAATATTATATGTGTAAATAAATTTTATATTCATATTCAGCAAAATACAGTTTATGTTTTTAATTTCATATTATTACAAAGTGTTTAAATTTTTTTTTACTAAATTACATTTTACTAATTACATTTTACTAATTACATTTTACTAAATATACATATTCAACAAAATATATTTTACTAAATATACATATTGAGCAAAATATATTTTACTAATTACATTTTACTAAATATACATATTCAACAAAACTTATATAAAATTTATATATTACTAAATATACATATTCAACAAAACTTATATGAAATTTTACTAATTACATTTTACTAAATAAAAGATTTTACCATATTAACAGGCTAAGCAAGTAATCATTGTTGCTACTGTCATTGGTTTTTTCAAAGCTGATAAAGATACAAAGTTTTTCTACAATGCATGTGGACATTGTCGTAAGGGTTGTGTGAAGATAAATTTAATAACTGATAATAATGATGAGACTGATGTTGATGACTCAACCGATATGTATGAATGCAAGAATGAGAACTGCAAAAGTAAGAAAAAATCTGTTGGCCCAAGGTAAACAATTGGTTTTTGGTAAATAATATATAATTATTTTTAAAACGCTCTAAAGATGCGCACATCTTACTTTATACAAAATTTTGTTTATAGGTTTAGGATTCCTCTTCGTGTAAGGGATAGTACTGGATCAATCACCATCACATTGTTTGATGGCCATACATACAACTTTGTTGGAAAGACAGCAAAATATTTTGTTGATAGAAATACTAAGGTGATAATGTCATGTTAATTTTATCTTATTATTTATGTCTGACATACTAATGCAGTGACTCACTTAACACTTTAATATGATTCAGATGGGTGTTGGTCTAGAAGTATTTCCAGAGGAGTTGAATGTAATCAAAGATCGAAAAATAGCTTTTAAAGTGACTATCGGGAAATTCAATGTTGACACAAGAAATAATTTGTACTCAATCTCTCAACTAACTGAAGATGTAGAGATTATATCTGAGTTGGAAAAAAAGTTAGATGTTCAACAGGTTAGTAAATAATTATAAATCGTTTATAATTAGAAGTATATTTTATATATTTTTAAAATTGAGCCTAATTTCATCCAACAATCAGATTGAGAAATCAGAATCATTTTGTGACGGTCCAGCAGCTCAATCTTTCGATCGATCAAACTTTGTTAAGGTTTAATCTTTGTTAATTATTATTTCGAAAATATAAGATGAATGTTATGTTTAAAATATAACATATATATGAAATGCAGGATGGTTTTTCTGAAACCGGTGACAACATAACACCGTTGGCTGTGGATACATCCACAGCAACGAGTCCGAACAAAAAACTCACCCCACCATCCATTTTGAAAAGGAAATTAGTAGAGTGCTTTGAAGAAGGTGAAGATGGACATGGTTCATGCTCAAAAGAAAAGAAAAAGGATGATGGAGGACTCAAAGAAAATGATGGAGAACTTTTGATACCAAAAGTTGAGAAGTGATGAATTGTTCGTTTCGTGGTGCATTGTTGGTTTTTTTTTTAAAAGTATTTCAGAGTTTTTGAATGACTTTTGTTTCGTTTATTTTATTTTCTTAAGACATAATTTTATTTTGATGGATGTTTTCCTTCTTTAGCAATTATTTTATCAGTATGCTAATACTGATTATTTTGGGTTATACTTGCCTTTTTAAGTTTTATTTCCTATTTAATACTATGTTTGGATATAAATCAAATCGCTTAAACAACTTATTAACACTTATTTGACTTGGTCTTATTAGTTATTAAAAGTTATAAACTACAGTATAGTAAAGCAAGTTTGAAAAAATATATATGGAAAAAGAACAATCCTGCATACCGGCGTTTTGTTGAAAAAAATTATGGGAACATTCTTTAGTCGTCTAGGGTTTTTTTCAAGTTT
Organism: Calendula officinalis; assembly: GCA_963853835.1. Lineage (NCBI taxonomy): Eukaryota > Viridiplantae > Streptophyta > Magnoliopsida > Asterales > Asteraceae > Calendula > Calendula officinalis. The sequence continues at coordinate 14,215,616 of OY970827.1, forward strand.
TTAATTATAGTGTAGCAGCAGCCTCAATAAATTTGTTAGAAGTTTTATATATAGCACAAACTGAATTATGATTTAGGAATACTACGAAAAGTCAAAGTTTATAAAATAACTATTCAGTATATGCTTAATTACAGTATGCAGTTTATATTTAAAAAATTTAAATATAAAAAATTATTTTAACTTAGCAAAGTCGAAATTTATTAAATGCGGTAGTCTGCATCAATAAAGGTTCTGCATCAATACAGCTTTTTATATAAATCATAAAAAGAACATATACCGTAACCGGAAAATTATATACAATAATTATATATGGAAATTATAATTATTTTCAAAACAATCTATAAATAAAATATATACATAAAATCATTTATTTCCGAAATTAAATATATTTTAAAATTTTTAACAATATACCAAAAAGCTGATATTGTATTTCCTTATAATTGGTGAATAAAATCTTATATATAATTATTTTCACCTTAAAATAACGAATAATTATAGAAACAAATAAGTAATTTTAAGAGATAATTACTAATAATCCCTTATTTAAAGTATTCCATTCTTATCAACTAAATTTTCTCTTTAATTTGGTAATTCACATATCACGGTTTAATATATAAACGGCCAAGCACTAGGGTTTTGGTAAACCATCGTTAAAATTTTCACCTCAATATTGTTAGGTCTTACGAAAAGTAAACATTTAATCAACAGCCTTTGAAGTTTTTTATCATATCGAAGAGGTAATTTTACGTCTATATTGTTTTCAATTTTATTATTCTGTAAATTAAAGATCCAATCAACAGCCTTTGAAGTTTACAATTTCATATTATATCTAACAATAAATTAATAACTAAAACTGTTTATCTAATGCAAACATGTATATACACTGCTACTTAACGAGGCAAAGGTGCTTACGAGTTTCGGTAGTGAAGACATCATTGATGGAGCTATACTGATTTTCACCTATTTATCAGGTATCACACACATTAGCCATTTCTACATTTTATATTTTCCAATATTGTAACCTGAAATACGAAGAAAGGAATACTCTTAACATAAAAATGTTAGAATAGACTACCTGAAACTTACCTAACATTTATATAAGTTCGTTATAAATATAATAATCTTTCCAGAATTACTAAAAATTAGCAAATTTATTATTTTTGCAATAAAGTTTGACTATCTCTTGATTGAAAATAAACTTCGTCCTGTTTCAATATATTTTTAAAACACTCTTCGTAAATAACAATCTTTGTAAATAACTAATATTTATATTTTTTCTTAATTTTAATCTGTATTTGTAATTAACATTAACCAAAAATATATTTTTTTAGGGAAATAGTGTAATTTTTAGTTTGATTCTTATATGTACAACTATTTTTTGTTTAATTTTATTCAATTATCCCAGACCTAAACAACTGCAGCTCTTAAAACTATTTTTTCTATGTGGAACTTCTAACTAAAAATTATAAACTATATTAACAGGTATTAAACTGAATTTTTGTTTTACTATGAAAAGTCATGCACTTCTTTCTTAACCCGTTTTACAGAATTTAATTTCTCATATTTTTTCTGAAAAGTCAAATATCCAAGTATTTATCCGATTTCTATTTGTTTATATTAATTTTTGTTTAACATGCTGCTTAGAATTCATCATATTAATACAGATAAAAAACAAAACTTTAGACATTAGTAATCATGTATAACCAAATCAACAAATACACAGTTTCATAGTAAATCATGTTATATTCCTGCATCAATTTTAGGATTTACACGTTTAATACATTTAATTTTTCAAAGTATTTTTGAATTTCTCAACAGTAACAAATAATTTCAATATACTATGTAATAATTTCAATCTACAATTAACATTTAATATAATAATTTCGAACTTACAGATATTTGACGGAGAAGCTGAGCAATTGAAGATAGATAATTACGACGATACTGATAAGATCAGCACTCGATTTGACGGTATCATTATACATCTATACACTCGATTTTTAAAACTGTTTGTAGTCATCTTCTTCATCAAGTATTTAGTTTGAATGAATCCCAAATTCCGTAACAGGCATCACAGTTCCGTCAGATCGATTTAGGGTTTTTTCATCATTTGGACCTTATCGGGTTTGTTTATCCCGATTTGATATCTGGCATGTAAAGCCCGTATTACGTGGGCTATTTTTTTCCAAATGGCCCATAATCCATCTCACCCAAATATATGGACCAAAAACAACTTTATAAAATAAATTATATTTAAACAGAATGTTTTTACTAACGTTTTAAAGTTTTATTAAAATATTTAAAAACATATTAAACCAACTTATCTAATGCCTCTAATTGATTTCGTGAGGCAAAATTTTAAGAAAATTATGTGCCTACTTTTGTTGTGATTAACTATTTGGTATTCTCTATTAGGTAATTGTGATTATGATTCTAAGTTCAAACACATAAACTTCCATATTCAAATTATGGATGTACAAGGAAGTCAAGAGAGAAGAAAAGCTAGAAAAGTATATTTAGATGCTAAAAAATCAAAAAATCTTTCATGTACATCAGACACCTTACAATCTAATGCATATGTCGGTAAGGATAGTGAAGTACACAACGCAAAAGAGCGTAGGAAATTTCGAAAACTTTATTTGGATAGTAAGAAGACGAAAAATGTATCTACAATGTCAACCATCCTAAGTCCATCAACTCCAAATTTTAATCAAACCTACCAGAATGGTATTTGGTTTATTCTTCTTTGTATCATTTTTTATAATATGAATTTTGTAATACTTATATCTTTTATTATATATGTTTTTGCAGTTAGGTCAAGTCATCCTCCTGGTTTCACACCCTTAAATAACGAAAATAATAATATTATTTTTGGAAATAAAAGTAACAATCTCCATAAAAGCTCGTGTTATGGGATTACAGATACACCATCTTCATCTTCAACAAAAAGGCTTAGGACACCATTTTCTAACATAACAAATGGTAAGTCTTTTTAATATAATATAGACTTAATTCATCTTTATTTTTTTAATAGACCTAATTTTTTAAATTTGTGTTTTGCAGTAAATTCAAGTAATACACCGTGTTATAACAAAATATTAACACCATCAGCATCATCAGGAATTGGTAGAGGTCCATTATCTAACATTTCAAATGGTAATTATTATTCAACATATTATTAAGCGGCTTTAAAATTTATGAAAATATACATATCTATAATATATTAATTTTTTTATTCCCTACATATTATAACATATAATTTCAAATTTTGCAGTTACTACCTCATTTAGCAACGGTAGAATTATAAAAAGAAAAGTTGGTCATAACATATCAGATATTCCTTTATTTGATTTGGAAGTAGATGAGGATGATATTTTTCAAGATGAAATTCCAAGTGATCATGTGGGCTTTTCAAAAGGTATCCATTTATAATAGATTATTTCAAATAACGATTTTTTGATAGTACAAATTTACGTTATAAATAATTTCTTTTAACAGATTATCTGGATCATGGTGATCAAAAATTTGTGTGTGGAATGTGCTATGCAAAATTCTGGAAGGCTGAAGCCGATAGATGCAAACATAAGAAAAAAAATAGTTTTCAATCTGCTTTAATTATGGTAAAGTTGAATTACCTGATTTAAAAGTTCCACCACCAAGCTATCAAAATTTGTTTCGTGCAATGGATCAAAAGAGCAAATATTTCCTTAAGAACATACGGAAATTTAACTCAATGTTTGCATTTACCTCAATGACTGGACAAATTGATAACTCGATCAATAAAGGCAATGCTCCATACTCATTCAGAATGAAGGGCAAAAATGACCATAATATCGGAAGTCTTCTACCAACAGATGGAGTCAGACCCAAATTCTCACAGCTATACATATATGATACAGAGAATGAGAATTCAAACAGGCGGTCATGTTTCAGGTATATAAAATATTTAATTCTTCTTAAATTAAACTGAGTTTTTTTACATATTTATATGATCATTATTGACTTTGAGTTCATTTGTACTTGATATAAAAACAGGTATTCAGCAAAGGATTCAGCAATGTAGCTATCTATAATTCAAGAAGTTAAACAGATGTTAGATGAAAAGAATATCTTAGTTAAGGTTTATAGGATGGTAAGAGAGACATTTAAATGTTACCCTGACTTAGATCTGAAATTACGAATTATAGGGAACAGAGTACAAGATGGAAGAACGTACAATTTACCGACCGCTTCCGAAGTGGCCGCCTTAATTGTAGGTGACATTGGTGATGCAAACAAAAGTTTGGACATTATTGTTCAAACTAAAGATGGGTCTCTTCAACGTGTCAACGAGACACATGCTTCTTATATCGCACTTCAATATCCACTAATACTTCCGTTTGGTGAAGATGGATACAGAATAGACATTCCTCATAGACATGTTACTGATACGACGAAATTTACATGGGCTAAATGTACAATGCGTGAATGGTTCGCGTATAGAATTCAAGACCGAGATCACATTTTTTCATTAATTCTTAATTCAAAAAGATTGTTACTGCAATTTTTGGTTGATGGCCTTTCTATGATCGAAACGGAGAGATTAAATTACATACGGGGTAAACAAGCTGATCTTAGGTGTGATACTTTCGAAAATATATTAAATGAAAACAACCAAGGTAATAAAAATATGGATAGCATCGGTAAACGTGTTATATTGCCTTCTTCTTTTACCGGTGGTGCACGTTATATGAGGCAAAATTATTTAGATGCCATGGCCATCTGTAGCTGGTATGGGTATCCTGATTTTTTCATAACGGTAACATGCAACCCAAAATGGCCAGAAGTCAAGAGATTTCTTAAGGACACAACACTACGTCCAGAAGACAGGCCTGATATACTATGTAGATTATTTAAAATCAAGCTTGATGCCTTAATTAAAGATATAAAAGAGAAGGAATGTTTTGGAAAGACTCAAGCTGGTACGCTATTGTTTATTTATGTTTTTTTTTAATATTTAAGAATTTTGTAATTCAACTTATAATTTTTGTAATAATGGTATTATGTTTTAAATGCAGTTGTGTATACAATAGAGTTTCAAAAACGTGGATTGCCTCATAGTCATATATGTGTTTTTTTACATACTGATGCAAAGCTTCATACAGTTGAATATATTGATCCTTTCATTTCGGCAGAGATTCCTAATCTTCATGATGATCCGGTTTTGTATTCTCTTGTAACCGAGTTTATGATTCACGGCCCGTGTGGTGGTGAAAACATACATTGCCCGTGTATGGTAAACAATAAATGTTCAAAGAATTTTCCAAAAAAAATCAACAATCAAACATCCGCTGATGGCAACGGTTATCCTGTGTATAGAAGGCGAGATAATAGAGCTTTTGTTGGGAAATCTGGGGTGAAATTGGATAACAGAAGTGTAGTTGCTTACAACCCCTATCTTTTGAAAAGATACCAAGCACACATTAATGTTGAGTGGTGTAATCAATCCGGGTCAATAAAATATTTGTTTAAATATATTAACAAAGGTCCTGATAGAGCTACTCTTGAAGTCGTACAAACAAACAATGAAGGCGTAAATAAAGAACCGGTAGATGAAATTAAAGAATTTTACGATTGTAGGTATCTATCTGCTTGTGAAGCTACATGGAGAATCTTCGGGTATGATGTCCATTACAGGACTCCTTCTGTTGTCAGACTTCCTTTCCATCTTCCTGGTAAACAGAGTGTGGTTTACGGTCAGACTGATAATATGGACAATGTTCTAAATAAACCGTCAGTTGCTTCTTCGATGTTCTTATCTTGGATGGAGTGTAACCGCATTTATAAACTAGCTGAATACCTTACCTACATTCAATTCCCTACAAAATTTGTATGGAAAAGTGATAAACGTTGTTGGGAGCCACGTAAGCAAGGTTTTTCAATCGGTAGAATTCACTCCGTTCCTCCTAACTTCGGTGAAGCTTATTTTCTAAGAATTTTATTAAACAAAGTCGTATGCCCAAAATCTTTTGAGGATCTTCGTACTGTGAACAAACGTTTATGTCCAACATTTAGAGATGCGTGTTTTGAAAGGGGTCTATTAGATGATGATAGAGAATACATAGATGCTATTAAAGAAGCAAGCTTCTCTGGCACCGGTTATTATTTACGTTCCTTATTTGCAATAATGTTAACTACAAGCAGTTTGTCTAGACCAGAAGTAGTATGGGAAACCACATGGAAGTATTTGTCAGATGGTATTTTGTATCGTCAACAACGAAGGTTCAGTAATCCAGGTAACTCATGAAAATTTTTGCTAAGTTTTAATAAAACTTTATTTTACAGTTTTCTTTTTTTTGTAAATTTATTTCTAACATATTATTTTTATATTTTAGATTTATCTCTTTCGGACGATCAACTCAAAAATATTACGTTGTGCGAGATAGAATCACTTTTAAACCTTAACAATTCTAGCCTGAAGAATTTTGCTCATATGCCATATCCTGATGACAATTCTTTAGAATCTTCAAACAATCGTATGATTGCGGACGAGCTATCTTATGATAAGACAGCATTGCATAACGAATTTCATCAAAATTTGCAGTCATTAACAGATGAACAACGAGGTGTTTTTGATGATATTATGTCATCTGTTGATTCTGATAACGGGGGTGTGTTCTTTGTTTATGGTTATGGCGGAACTGGTAAAACATTCTTATGGAGAACTCTTTCATCCGCCATAAGGTCTAAAGGGGAAATTGTGTTAAATGTTGCTTCGAGCGGTATTGCTTCTTTATTGCTATCAGGAGGTAGGACGGCTCACTCTCGGTTTCACATTCCTTTTTATCTTAATGAAGATTCAATGTGTTCTATAACTCCAAACAACGATGTGGCGATGTTAATAAAAAAACATCACTTATAATATGGGATGAGGCGCCAATGGTTCATAAGCATGCTTTTGAAGCCTTGGATAGAACACTTCGAGATATTTTAAGAGCTGGTAATAATGTGAACAGTGATCTACCATTTGGAGGAAAAGTTGTTGTTTTTGGTGGAGATTTCAGACAGATTCTACCGGTTGTGCCAAACGGGAGCAGACAAGATATAGTAAATGCATCGTTGAGTTCTTCATATATATGGCAAAGCTGCAAAGTTAAAACGTTAACAAAAAACATGAGGTTGACAGTGGGGAGTGATATTGCTGATATTGAAGAAACAATGTCATTTGCAAATTGGCTTCTGGATATTGGCGAAGGCAAAATTGGTGGGGAGAATGATGGTAACGCAATTATTGATATTGACCCAGATCTTCTAATTTCAACATCTGCACACCCGTTAAGTGCGTTGATTGATTTTGTTTATCCTTCTTTGCTAGAAAACATAAATACTCCTGGCTATTTTCAAGAAAGAGCAATACTCACCCCTAAAAACGAAGTTGTTAGGGATATTAATGATCGTTTTTTATCTATTTTTTCGGGAGAAGCCAAGGAATATTTAAGTTCTGATAGCATTTGTGCTGAAGAGTTTTTGAATGAAGGGTTTGATGATAGTTTGTACTCACCGGACGTGCTTAATGGTATTAAGATTGATGGATTACCAAATCATTAGTTAGTTTTAAAAGTCGGTGTCCCCGTTATGTTATTAAGGAATATTGACCAGAAAAATGGTTTATGCAACGGTACAAGACTTCAGATTGTTGCTTTGGGTGTCCGTGTTATAGAAGCAGTTGTTATATCTGGGAACAATGTTGGATATCGTACTTTTATATCAAGATTATCTTTGACACCATCTGACGCCAAAATCCCCTTTAAATTTAAAAGAAGGCAATTTCCACTCTCTATTTGTTTTGCTATGACAATTAATAAGAGTCAAGGTCAATCATTGTCAAATGTGGGTCTGTATTTGAGAGAGCCTATTTTTTCACACGGCCAATTGTATGTGGCTTTATCTAGAGTAATAAGCAGAAAAGGACTGAAGATTTTAATAGAAGATAAAGATGACGGTGTGACGAATAAAACTCCAAACGTTGTATTTAAAGAAGTTTTTAGAAATTTATCTTGATTTATTTGTTTAAACATTTTTCATATTGACCATTAAATGTTGAATTTACTTTTATTCAGTTTTTGATATTTTGTTATTGAAATGATGTACGTATTTTGCAACCCACTTGGTCCTCTTATGAATATATTGATTTTTAATTTTATCAGTTACAGATCTAATACAGGTGAAAGTATATCTGGTACAAAACGTTGTATTATATATTCTTAACGATCAGTATAAAGAGTGACAGCCCGTGATTCTTCACGGGTTATAACCTAGTGATGCTATATTCCAAGATATCCGTATTTGATCGAATCAACCATTCACCCACGATGGCCATCACCACCATTTATTCTATATATGAAATCTAAACCCCCTTAAAACTACCGCCTATCCCTCGAGCTACAAAATCATCGAAACATCCTCGTCTCTACCACTCAGTCACTTTCTCTCGTTACTTTTCGTTGCATACCAGAACAAAAAGGCAAACCGCAAGCAAATATATATACCGTCTCTTTATCTAAGTAAGACCTGAAGCAAAGAAGCCACTGTTTCTCCTCCACTTCTCCGATTACACACAAGTTCAGGCAAGACAGGAACCTTTCCGGCGACACTCGATATTCCGGCAAAGGTATTCGCAAATCTTTTTAACCATACACGTTTGTGGTTTCATTGTTTTCCTATTCGTTGTATATTTCCTGCTCAGTTTACTCAACACCTCCGGTAACACTATAAACGTTTTCAGGCGATCTCTTTGGTTCTCCGGCGACAACTCGACATCCCGACAATCTCCGACACTCGGTCTCTCTTCGTCTCGCTCGGTATGATCTTTTCACCGTTTCATTTTCTATTAATCGTTAAATTCCGTCTTCTATATGATTGCTCGTACCCGACGGAAAACGCACACTTGTGTGTGTTCGTGAAGGTGCGGCATGGTGAGAACCCGTGTGGTTTTCTCACCTCGATCTCGAAACAGCAACTCGAAGTCATACGTACGTTGGTGTGTGTCTCAAAAATCTATTTTCCGGCATGTATTACAGTCGCCGGCAGCCTAAAAGCTGCCGGAGTCTTCTTCCTGCTCGTCAACACCTTAACCCATAATTTTGAATACTTCTGTGGCCCAGCAGTTTAAATGGAAACCAACATCTTTTTACAAAATCAACCAGACTTTACACTTTCTTTCAAATCAATTACTTATCAAGTAAAATGGAGTTAAATTAATTCTTTTATTAATCATTATAAAAGAAAAATATATATACTCATCTTTAAAGAAGTATTTTATTTAAATTTCTCAAATACTTGTTTAATTATTTATTTAAAAATAATGATAGTTACAAAACTTTCACGTAAATAGTTTTAACAGATTAACTTTTGTTTATTATTTTTTATTTACGTAACTGTTGTCTAATGAAATTTTTTTAATAACCATCCATTGTGTCGCAAAACAGTTACTTAAATACAAGACTTACTTAAAGGAGTCACTAACGTATCGTTCGAGTCTAAATTCCCTCAGGGAATCATTTATGCATCATTTAATTTAGGCGTGTCGTTAAGACCGTCACTCGTACCTGTATTCTTATGCGTTTAGGACGCTAGGATCATTTGGTCAGAATCCACATTATTATCTTGCATTTTCGAAGCATTACATCAAGTGAGTTCACAGCCCCTTTTTACTATTTTTATATTGTTTTACAAACTCGGGGTGAAAAACATAACAAATGTTTTATAAACATTCAAACTATTTAAAATATTGAAACGGGTCGGGCTTCAAGCTTTTAAGTTGGAACTTCCACCCGAGCTTCAAGGTGTGCATGACACCTTTCACGTGAGCTATTTGAAAAAGTTTATCGGGGAAGTTGAAAATATTATTTCGTTGCAAGAGTTGCGGGTTGACGGCCCGAACCGGTTGATTGAGGAGCCCGAGGCTATACTAGAAACGAAAACAAAGAAGCTTCAGAATAAGGAGATCGAGTTGGTGTTGGTCAAGTGGAAGCATTCACTTGGGCCGAATTTGACTTGGGAAGTCAAAGACGAGATGCGGAAAAGGTACCCGGATTTCGTGAACTATGATGAGATTCCGAGGATGGAATCTTCTTAAGGGGTAGATAGTTGTAACGACCCGAAATTTGTAAATAAATAAATTGTACAAAAATATGATAAATAAGGATAAATCTTTTAAAGAACATAGGAATTGGTTTCGTGTCGTTTGGAGACCGTACGAGAAAGTTATGGGCGAAACCGGGTCGAGACAAAGTTGGAAAAATGCAGCCCTGGCTGCATTGGAAGTTCGCGACGCGAACTTGTGGTAACGACCGGGAAGTCGGGCCAGGTAGTTTGGCTTTGGGTCGCGAAGTAGTTCGTGTTGGGTTAGCGATCGCTAAGTTTGCGTTCGATGTGCGGAGTTAGCGACGCGAACTAGTTCGCGTCGCGAAGTCTGGTCGAGCAGCATTAAAGACGGGTTGAGCTCATTTATTGCAAGGAAAAACCCTAGTTTTCTCCCACTCGAGCTTGTGAACGATTTTGGGTGTAAACCATCTTTTGGAGCTGATTTCTTCATCAAATCTTGTGATTCTTCACTCCTAGTTGAAGATTAAAGGTATATCTTCACTCCTTTGTAGTTGTAGCTTTAGATCTATGGGTTTAGAAGCTTGGTTTGAAACCCTAGTTCTTGGGTTGGTGATTAATGGTTAAATAAATGGTGTATACACTTGATAGATGATATATTAACAAGGAAAACAAGTGTATGATTTCGATTTGTAAGAATCTTTAGGGTTGGCTAAACCTAGGGTTTGTTAATCACCATAATTGGGGGAAAGTGTTAGTTGATGGTATCTAGTGATAAATGGATACATTATTGGTAGATTGTGATGTTGAGCATTGTATGATCATTGTATTAGGCTTTCGGTGACATCTTGGAAAGTCGGTGAATTTGTGGAAACAAGAATTTTGGTGTCAAGAATACGGTTAAAGCATCTTTATTGCTAAGGTGAGTACGTGTGGAATTTTTTGAGTACATAGCCCTTTTAAATATTTTCATTAATTGTGTTACGGTCTATTTGCTTATATGTGTAGACTTATAGTATTTTGAGTTAGTGATAGATATTACCGATGATATTGGACTAACTTGCTTGATGATGAAAGTGATAGCCGAGAGCTAGATTGACATAACCATAGGGTTATGATGAGATTGAAATGATGTGATGATACGGGAGACTCCCCGATCATGAGGTGTGGATTGAGGGGCAGTTGGGATGGATTTCCCATCGACTCTTCCACGTTAGTAGTCTTACTCATTGGACGTATTCCGGTGGGCAAGGCAGGTATCGGTAGCGTGGGCGATCCTATTGCCGGTACCTTGTTTCTAGTTAGCTCGGGGGCGACCCGATAACTAGATATGTATGTGATTCTAGCTAGTTCGGGGGCAACCCGATAGCTAGACGTGATTGCTAGGTAAGCAAGGTTGATAGGGTCACACTTAGGTGACTAGACTGGATAGTGGGATATATATATATATGTATATTGATTGGTTATATGAAACGTGACATTTCATTTTATTATCGGGTCTAAACCCATGTAGCTCACGAGACGTTTTTGTCTCACGTACTCCTTGTTTTGTTTTGCTATGTACTCAGGTTCGGGATCGAAGGCTTAGGTACGCATGGATAGAGATGCGGGACCTAGATTAGAAGAACACTAGATTGGATTTAGTCTTAGCTTGGTTATGATCTATTTTGTAACACCTACTTTTATACTCTGATTTCATACCAAGGTTTTTGTAAATCCAAATTTGAGGATGTTCTTCTATTTATAAAATGTTTTATTTTGGCCAATATTTGGTGTTAAAATTTGAGGTGTTACAACTTGGTATCAGAGCTATAGTTTAAGTGAATTAGGTTGGATGACCATCCTAGTATTAGACTGTAGTATTAGGAATATAAGATTCCTTAAGATCATAGGTTGACCCTGAGACTTTACATTAAGTTTAGGGTTGAACCTAGGGGACCGATGAAATTTGATGTGATTTTGGATATTGAGTCTTATGAGACTAATGGGTTGTGCATAAGGTACTAAATGTTTAATGTCTTTCGTATAGTCTTGATCGAAAAAAATGGTGAACACTCGTAGAAGTGGGAAAGCCCCGGAAAACCGGGAGGAGGAGATACCTCATGTAGAGGTTGAGGTTGAACAAGAAAGTCAACCGTCGATGCATCGGGTGGGTGAGTCGGAGGTCGGAGCTAATAGAACTCCGGTAACCATGGCGGATCTCCAAACTATTATCGATCAAATCAAGGGAACGGTGGCCGAAGAAGTGCACCGTATTATTGGAGACCGTGAAAAATCGGATGAGAGAACCGGGGGTAGTGGCACCGGGGAGGGGAAATCCTCCACGGGTGGCCAAAGTGATGCTAGGGCTAGGCCCATTGTGAAAGAAGGTTGTTCATTTAAATCCTTCATGGCTTGTAAGCCAAATGTGTATACGGGTAGTTCGGACCCGAAAGTAACCATGAGGTGGATCCGAGAGACCGAGAGGGTTATCGGAAGTAGCAAGTGTAAGGATGTTGATATGGTGATGTATGTGTCACAATTGTTAAAAGAAGACGCGATGGTTTGGTGGGATATTGTGTATGAGATCCTCGGGAGGGAGGTGATCGAGAAGATGTCGTGGGATGAATTCACCACGAGATTGAAAAAGAAATTTTGTCCCGAAAGGGATTTGGAGAAAATGCACGAGAAATTCTTGACCCTTAAGAAGGGTGATATGTCGATTGAAGAGTATTCGAGGGAGTTCACGGGATTGCTCACGTTTGTTGCTAAAACCTACTCGGATGAGAGGTTGAGGGTGGTCCGGTATGCTAGTGGGTTACCGTGGGACTACCAATTGGAAGTGAAGAGGGCGGTCACACTTGATGAGGCCATTAGTGCCGCCCGGGGTGTTGAGGAAGTAAATGAGGCACGTGTTGCCGAGAGGGCCCATGTGGGCGAGAAAAGAAAAGCCGAGAGCGGCTCTAGTTCGTTCAAGAAAAGGAAGTTCACTTCGAGCTTCTCTAAGCAAGGTAGTGTTGGCTCGTGCAAGAAATGCGGGAAAAATCATATCGGCATATGCCGAGGGGAGCCGAAATCTTGTTTTAGTTGTGGGAGGGCGGGGCACATAGCCCGAGATTGTAGGGCCAAGTCGATGGCAGATGTTGAGTGTTTCTCGTGTCACGAGAAGGGGCACTATAGCAATGCATGCCCGAAGAAGGGGACCGAATCGGTGGTGTCCACGGCTCAAAAGAAAGTGGAGCCGGCTAAGGTGAAGGGGCGATCCTTCCAACTCACTCGGGAGGAGGCGAAGGAGGCACACGATGTGGTGTCAGGTACTCTATTCATTAACTCCTTGCCAACTCATATTTTGTTTGATTCGGGTTCCAATTATTCGTTTGTGTCTTATGAGTTCGGTTGTAAATTGAATGTGCCGTCCGAGATGTTAGATGAGGTTTATGAGATAGAAGTAGCCGATGGGAAAACGTCTATGGTTGAACGTATTTATAGAAATTGTGAAATAGAAATAGACGGTAGAAAGTTTAAGGTGGATTTGTTGCCCATGGGAATTAGGGCGTTTGATGTGGTTATCGGTATGGATTGGTTGGGTATGCACCAAGCCAAGATTTTGTGTGGAAAGAAAATTGTGTCGATTAGGACACCCGAGAATGAGAAAGTGTATGTGTATGGGGAGAAACGACATCACATGCCTAATGTGATTACCGCCATTAAGGCGAGGAAAAGTATATCGAAAGGTTGTGCATCGTTTATTGCATATGTATTAGATGGCCGAAAGGAAAAGAAGTCAATGGATGATGTCAAAATTATTCGAGATTTCCCCGAGGTGTTTCCCGATGACTTGCCCGGTTTGCCACCGGAGAGACAAGTCGAATTTAAAATTGATTTAGTTCCGGGGGTGACGCCGATTGCGCGTGCTCCATATCGTTTAGCTCCCACCGAGATGCGGGAATTGATGACCCAATTGCAAGATTTGTTAGATAAAGGTTTTATTCGTCCGAGTTCGTCACCGTGGGGTGCACCGGTGTTATTTGTTAAGAAGAAAGACGGTTCGATGAGAATGTGTATCGACTACCGAGAGTTGAATAAGGTAACTATTAAGAACCGTTACCCGTTGCCAAGAATTGACGACTTATTCGACCAATTGCAAGGTGCTAGTTATTTCTCGAAGATTGATTTGAGGTCGGGCTATCACCAAGTTCGGGTGAAAGAAGGCGACACCGAGAAGACGGCTTTTCGTACACGTTATGGTCATTATGAATTCCTAGTGATGCCGTTTGGTCTTACAAACGCGCCGGCTATTTTTATGGATTTGATGAATCGGGTTTGTAAACCGTTCCTTGATAAGTTTTTGATCGTGTTTATTGACGACATTTTGATTTATTCGAAAACCGAAGAAGAACACGAAGGTCATTTGAGGCTTGTTTTAGACGTGTTGAAACGGGAGAAGTTGTATGCAAAATTCTCGAAGTGTGAATTTTGGTTGCGGGAGGTGCAATTCTTAGGTCACGTGGTGACGTGTGATGGTATTAAGGTTGATCCGTCCAAGATTGAAGCGGTGTCAAATTGGGAGCCTCCGAGAACTCCTACCGAGGTTAGAAGTTTTCTTGGATTAGCCGGTTATTACCGAAGGTTTATACAAGACTTCTCGAGAATCGCGATTCCACTCACGAAGTTAACAAGAAAAAGTGAGAAGTTTGTGTGGGAGGAGAAGCAAGAAGAGGCGTTTAAGTTGTTAAAGGAAAAGTTATGTAACGCGCCGATCCTTACGTTACCGGATGGTATGGAGGATTTTGTGGTTTATAGTGACGCGTCGAATCAAGGGCTCGGTTGTGTGTTGATGCAAAGAGGTAAAGTGATCGCATATGCTTCGCGACAATTGAAGAATGCGGAATTAAGGTACACGACACACGACTTGGAGTTGGCGGCGATTATATTTGCCTTAAAATTGTGGAGGCATTATTTGTATGGTACTCGGTGTACGTTGTACACGGATCATAAAAGTCTACAATACGTGTTTACTCAAAAAGATCTTAATATGCGACAAAGAAGGTGGATCGAGTTGATTGCCGATTATGATTGTAAGGCTAATGTAGTGGCCGACGCCTTGAGCCGAAAGGTCTATGAAAAACCGAACCGAGGAATTTTATCACGTATAGAAGTCGTCTCGAGCATCATCGAAAGAATCAAGAATGCCCAACGAGAGGTTATGGGAAAAGACGAGTTAAGACAAGAACGGTTAGGTAAGAACCAACATTTTCTCAAAAATGCACAAGGGTTGAAGACCGTAGGCGGTCGTATTTGGGTTCCTAAGTTCGGAGGTATCCGAAAAGAGTTGTTGCATGATGTGCACAAGTCGAAGTATTCAATCCACCCGGGAAGTACAAAGACGTACCAGGATATGAAACGGGTTTATTGGTGGCCCGGAATAAAGGCGAGGGTGGCCAAGTATATCTCTAAGTGCGCCACGTGTGCACAAGTGAAAGCCGAGCATCAAGTACCGTATGGGGTAGCTCAATCATTGGTTGTGCCGGCCGGGAAGTGGGAAGATATAACTATGGATTTCATAGTAGGTTTACCGAAGACGAGTAGAGGTCACGATGCCATTTGGGTCATAGTTGACCGGTTGACCAAGAGTGCATTATTTTTAGCAATTCGGGAAACGTTGCCACTTGAGAAATTGGCTAAGTTGTATGTTGATGAGGTGGTTCGACTCCACGGGGTTCCGTTATCGATTGTGTCCGATAGAGACGCGAGGTTTACCTCGAGATTTTAGCGGTCATTACAAGAAGAGTTGGGTACAAAGTTGCGGTTGAGCACGGCTTATCACCCGCAAACTGACGGTCAAAGTGAAAGAACGATTCAAACGGTTGAAGACATGTTGAGATCGTGTGTGTTAGACTTCGGTGGTAAATGGGATGAACATTTACCGTTAGTCGAGTTCTCGTATAATAATAGTTATCACTCGACTATTAAGATGCCGCCTTATGAGGCGTTGTATGGAAGAAAATGTAGAACTCCATCTTGTTGGTTGGAAGCGGGAGAGACGAAACTCACGGGTCCCGAGATCGTGAGAGTGACAAATGAGAAGATCGGTATTATTCAAACCAACATGAAAGTCGCCCAAGATAGACAACGAAGTTATTCGGGTTTGAAGAAAAGGCCATACGACATGGATGTCGGCGATATGGTCATGTTGAAAGTGTCACCTTGGAAAGGTGTGATGCGGTTTGGTAAAAAGGGAAAGTTAAGTCCAAGGTATGTTGGACCGTTTAAAATATTGAAACGGGTCGGGCTTCAAGCTTTTAAGTTGGAACTTCCACCCGAGCTTCAAGGTGTGCATGACACCTTTCACGTGAGCTATTTGAAAAAGTTTATCGGGGAAGTTGAAAATATTATTCCGTTGCAAGAGTTGCGGGTTGACGGCCCGAACCGGTTGATTGAGGAGCCCGAGGCTATACTAGAAACGAAAACAAAGAAGCTTCAGAATAAGGAGATCGAGTTGGTGTTGGTCAAGTGGAAGCATTCACTTGGGCCGAATTTGACTTGGGAAGTCAAAGACGAGATTCGGAAAAGGTACCCGGATTTCGTGAACTATGATGAGATTCCGAGGACGGAATCTTCTTAAGGGGTAGATAGTTGTAACGACCCGAAATTTGTAAATAAATAAATTGTACAAAAATATGATAAATAAGGATAAATCTTTTAAAGAACGTAGGAATTGGTTTCGTGTCGTTTGGAGACCGTACGAGAAAGTTATGGGCGAAACCGGGTCGAGACAAAGTTGGAAAAATGCAACCCTGGCTGCATTGGAAGTTCGCGACACGAACTTGTGGTAACGATCGGGAAGTCGGGCCAGGTAGTTTGGCTTTGGGTCGCGAAGTAGTTCGCGTTGGGTTAGCGATCGCTAAGTTTGCATTCGATGTGCGGAGTTAGCGACGCGAACTAGTTCGCGTCACGAAGTCTGGTCGAGCAGCATTAAAGACGGGTTGAGCTCATTTATTGCAAGGAAAAACCCTAGTTTTCTCCCACTCGAGCTTGTGAACGATTTTGGGTGTAAACCATCTTTTGGAGCTGATTTCTTCATCAAATCTTGTGATTCTTCACTCCTAGTTGAAGATTAAAGGTATATCTTCACTCCTTTGTAGTTGTAGCTTTAGATCTATGGGTTTAGAAGCTTGGGTTTGAAACCCTAGTTCTTGGGTTGGTGATTAATGGTTAAATAAATGGTGTATACACTTGATGGATGATATATTAACAAGAAAAACAAGTGTATGATTTCGATTTGTAAGAATCTTTAGGGTTGGCTAAACCTAGGGTTTGGTAAATCACCATAATTGGGGGAAAGTGTTAGTTGATGGTATCTAGTGATAAATGGATACATTATTGGTAGATTGTGATGTTGAGCATTGTATGATCATTGTATTAGTCTTTCGGTGACATCTTGGAAAGTCGGTGAATTTGTGGAAGCAAGAATTTTGGTGTCAAGAATACGGTTAAAGCATCTTTATTGCTAAGGTGAGTACGTGTGGAATTTTCTGAGTACATAGCCCTTTTAAATATTTTCATTAATTGTGTTACGGTCTATTTGCTTATATGTGTAGACTTATAGTATTTTGAGTTAGTGATAGATATTACTGATGATATTGGACTAACTTGCTTGATGATGAAAGTGATAGCCGAGAGCTAGATTGACATAACCATAGGGTTATGATGAGATTGAAATGATGTGATGATACGGGAGACTCCCCGATCATGAGGTGTGGATTGAGGGGCAGTTGGGATGGATTTCCCATCGACTCTTCCACGTTAGTAGTCTTACTCATTGGACGTATTCCGGTGGGCAAGGCAGGTATCGGTAGCGTGGGCGATCCTATTGCCGGTACCTTGTTTCTAGTTAGCTCGGGGGCGACCCGATAACTAGATATGTATGTGATTCTAGCTAGTTCGGGGGCAACCCGATAGCTAGACGTGATTGCTAGGTAAGCAAGGTTGATAGGGTCACACTAAGGTGACTAGACTGGATAGTGGGATATATATATATATATATATATATATATATATATATATATATATATATATATATATATATATATATATGTATATTGATTGGTTATATGAAACGTGACATTTCATTTTATTATCGGGTCTAAACCCATGTAGCTCACGAGACGTTTTTGTCTCACGTACTCCTTGTTTTGTTTTGCTATGTACTCAGGTTCGGGATCGAAGGCTTAGGTACGCATGGATAGAGATGCGGGACCTAGATTAGAAGAACACTAGATTGGATTTAGTCTTAGCTTGGTTATGATCTATTTTGTAACGCCTACTTTTATACTCTGATTTCATACCAAGGTTTTTGTAAATCCAAATTTGAGGATGTTCTTCTATTTATAAAATGTTTTATTTTGGCCAATATTTGGTGTTAAAATTTGAGATGTTACAGTTTACGATAATCATATGCTTATGTATACTCGTGAAGTTGCACGCCCGTTCTTCTGCAAACCATTTTTGGCGGGGTGTGACAGTATATATTCATTTATGGTTTTGATAATAACAGCTCTTAGGGTTGTTTGTAATGCATAAACAGTTATACAATAATTTATGGAATTGAGTTTTCCTAAAATTAAGGAGTTTGTTATAGTTAGATTTATAAATTTTTAATACGTGTCTTATAATTTAGGAATGTTATTATCAAAACTCGTATATTTATTTTGTTTGTTATAACCATTTGAATAAATAATAATAATAAATGTGTTAGTTAGATGGGTGAATATATAATGAATAAGAGAGAGGGAAAGATTCTCGTAGCATTAATGAAAAAGGGTTACAAGTTTGGTAAGACAGCAGTATCACGATCATGGGCGATACGTTAATTTTGTGCTTTTGAGAGCCACACTTCTCTTTGTTCAATCTACCCTACGTCCCTACCCTATTTTTAGTGAAATTACATAAGAAATGATATTTCTTCTTACATTTTCAATCTACTCATATGTCTACTCACTTCGAAATTTAACATATGTCCCCCACTAATTATCTTTCCTCATATCATCCTTTGATTTTGACACTTAACATGATCAAAATGGATAGAAAATACCATTACTCAAATTACATTTATGTCCTCAATTTTTATCCATAATGATACATTGTTTGTTACATGGTTTTATAGGCAAAATATTATAATGAGTTTTATGATGCATTAAAGTGGAGCATGAGTTTCGCTCTTTAAAATAAAATGATATTAATAATGTACAAAAGTAAAAGTAATGGTAAAAAATCATTTCACTATATTAAATGAGATATTAGACGTGTGTCAACGAAAACTTCGGCTGTATTCGGTTGAGGAAGTCATTGGCACGCCCCCTTCGGTTCCTCCTTCATTTTTTTCCCTTCGGCTAGCCGAAGTGTATAGAGATGGATTTGTGGGTTAATTTAGTGAGTATTGATATTATTTGTGTATATCTTATGTATAAAATATTAAGTGAATGTGTATTGTTGACATATGTGCGTCAGTTGGAGTGTTAGGTGAGTAGACTGATGTGATAAAAATTGAAGTGTCAATACGATTGACTCTTAGTGGTTCCTCATTACATTTGACTAAATAAGAAAAATTATTAAATTGTGTCATTTATTTCAAACTGTTAAAAAAAATTATCAGGTAGTATATCTTCCGTTTGATAGTGAGTTTCCAAACAAGCTAGCCATTGCGTGAATTTTGTAGCAGAAAACTTTCTTTTATTTTTCATCTTCATTTCTTAGAAAATGAGAGATGTTTAATCTACAATCAGGCCAACACACTTTTTTGCATTGAATCCTTACCCAAAAGTCAATTATATTGTACAAACATTTTGTCCGTGTACGTCTTCCAGCTTAATTACAGGTTTATTGTAATTTTGAAAAGACAATACACTTATTTTTTCCACTTATGAGTTTAACACCAAAATTGTTATCACGTCAAAGTTACCTGAGCAATACAACACACCATTTTAGAGGAAATACCTATCACATGATCATACACATCACATGTTTATCAAAAAAGAAAAGGAGAAAGCATATAAATGGTGAGTTAAATGCATTGGCCCCTTGGTCTGGTTTGGTAGCCAAGGATGTTTAATGCTTCAATTCTTCTCTCCATATTAAATACCTACCCAATACTCTCATCTTCACTTCGATCCCTCCTTTATCTTTTTTTCATTTTCATTTTCATTTTCATTTTCATTTTCATGGAGCATGAAAGTGTGGCTATGATATTGGCCTGGTTCACTCAGATATCCGATAATCCATTCGGGACGGGTATTTTATTTGATTGAGCCGTGCCAATATCTTAGTTCTCTTTCATTTTTGTTTCTAAAACCCTATATCGTTTCACCAAGGTTTGTTCTCTATTTTCTTATCTTTAGGGTTTAATATCATATGTAAGTATATTTTCTGCTTGCACACTTGTTTAATTTGTAATGTATAATTATAGAATTGGTTACTGCCTTTACTTATATTGTATCTGTGTGTATGTCGTTGTTAAACAACATTAATCAACTATTTTTTCAATGCTTGAAGAAATTATTATGGGATGTTTTAGGGATAAAAGAAAAGACCAGCTGTAACACCTTTGAACCAAGTACTTTTTAATTTTATTTGGTTGCGGAAGTTTAAAAGCATATAAAAAGTCATAATTTTACTATAATTATAAAAGATTAGATCGACGATATTGTCATTTAATCTATTAACCAATTACAACCTTTAATTCTATCCAATATAATTCTCAATTTTAATTGATACCTGATGTCATTATTTGCAAATATATACACCTAATTTTTAAAATCCATCTTTTACGGCTGCAGCCATTTAAAAAACCTCTTAGTAATTATTGATTTATTTGTAAGTACATACGTTCAAATATTAAATTTAATTGAAACGTTTCAACGTTCACAATTTATTTTTCTAACATTTATTGAAAGTTGAAACAGATCGAAAATTTAATTTTCTTTATTTAAACATTGATATAATCAGATACGAACATTAACTCATTTCAAATCATTAATAATTATTACCATTTCAAACTCGCAAATAAACAATGTATTTTTTACTTTATATAATCAAAATTAAAGTAAAATACCATTATGCTCGATCTCCTCCATATATCACACGACTTTAAAGCTAGTAAACATCCTTTAGTCTAAAGTAACATGAAGTTGTTTTTCATTCTTTACATTTTAATATTACATAAATTCTTGACAACATGACAAGTAGCTTCAGTCATATTTAGCTAAGATGAACTATTTTGCAAAGTTGAAAGCTCTTCTTAGTGTATAGTGATGTATAAATTTCGCTAATCAAGTTAGAAATAAGAACAACGTTTTTTTTGTTGCTTTTTTAAATTTACCTCTATGTTTAATTAATTCTATGGTAACTCTTGATATGATTTTATATGAATCGATTTTATATGAACTGTTCGACCAGTTCGTTTTGTGGTTCCGGACGGTCCTGATTCCTTTTGCTCATCCCTAACCATATTCAGTACATCTTTTCACAGACCCTGTGAAAAGGATGTTAAAAAAATTCTGAACTTGGATCCCTAATCGGAAAATCCGATCCGAATTTATCTGAACTTTTGGATTCAAATATTATATATCAAATTTTTAGGAGTCAGGATAATCGGATATCCAATATCTCCTGCGAGTGATGACCGTCAGATTCTTGCCAGATAACCGACCTTCTCAATTTTTAGTTCTCAACTTTTTATTGACCATGATGTTCAGTTAAAGATATCAAATTAGAAAGAACTAAGAAGACAAGTGTCTTCAAGAAGCAATTGTTATACTTAATACCAAAAAAAATTAGTTTATCACCTTCAATTGTAAAACAGTTTACTAATAATGATTTTTTAGTAAGTAAAACTTTGTCACAGAGATTGGATTTTGATTCTTCGAGGAAATGATTGTAATGGGCTAGTGGCCATCTGATTTTTCGGCAATGTTGTTTGTTGATGCCATATGAACAACCTCAAGTAGCATCGTAATTTTGCTGTTTCATATCACATCTGGGGTTTTAAATGATTCAAGGTGTTTTACTAAGCAGTTATGATATGCATTGATTGAATAATCAGATTTTTTGATACACTAATTGGAATTGGTATTTTTGGTCCAAGACAAAAGCATACACAAACCCACATAACCTAGATATGGTAATTTCAGTCAATGTACATATGAATGATCAATTTGGCTCACTATATTAACAACATATAATCTGCTGCATACAAACTCAGGATTCGTAGAACTCCCCCTTGAGAAAATTGGTGAGGTGTCACAAGGGTGATAAACAAAGTCAAAGGGAAATAAGACTAATAGCACCAATCAGCTAATAAGTTAACGAAACAAAAAGATTCCTTTTTATGGTAAAAAAAAAAAAAAAAACATTGTCTGGAACCTGCTAAACCCAGATCACTTGGGATTTCAAATACATTTATTCTAAACATGAATTCAAATAAAATATAACCAACAATCAATTGACCTCATCACCTTTAGGACTATGATCAAGCAATTATTTTCCCAATCTCCTCTTTCAACTGAATCATAATAAACGATAGAATCGAGGGGTAATAAGACCGGGATATTTCATGTTCGATGGAAAAATGAAACCTTTAGCTTCCAAACGGGACAAAACCTACCAACAAAATATAGCAATAATAAGCTAAACAAATACGAGTAAATAATAAGTGAATACATATTTGATTATTGCGACTTGAAATCACAATAGATTCTTTGGTCAAGTAATTCCAAATAATACATTTTTTGTGCTTAGGGCCAAAACAATCAGATTTGAAACGGGCCTAAGGTAAGTTATCGTAAATTGTTTCTAATTATTCAAGTCGCAATAATAACTTCCAAAACGCACATCCGGACAATCTTTAATATAAAATCTATCAAATACGGAGTAATAATCAACATACAAGTTTCCAAAAATATATATTTTTTACCTTTCGAACGAAAATCCCAATTTTAAGGTCGTTGACATGACGAAGATTTAATATAAATCCTTTAAGGGTCTCCTCTTGTGCTTCATTCTTATTAGTCCCATGAGCTTGGTCATAATCTAAGTTAGCTTTGACTAACGAAGAAACATCTTGCAAGAAAATCTTACACAAAAACAAAAGTTGACTAACTGTTAGTGACAAAACATACGGAGCATTTATTTCGATAATACTTGGATTAGTATCAGGAGCATGTATTTTGATAATACTTGGATCATTATCATCTTTGTCATCACGATGTATGTATCCAGAGAACACCAAGTTTTTAACACTCTTTGAAGTAATATTGAGGCGACGATAACCATAACAAAAGTTAAACACCAATGTTTCCAATTCGGGACTTCCGGATAATATATTTTTAATGAAATCTTCACTTAATTTTCCATTTGAAATAGACAATTTCTTAAGATTTTTCCAACGAATCGTACCAGTCGGATTCAATATGAAACCTTCCAAATTCAGATCAGTAAAACATGAATTGGTGAAAACAGAATCGTCTAACGGAAACGAAATGTTCAAACAAGGATCCCTTAACGTTAAGGTAAGCTCTTCAACGTTACAACTTAAAGCATAATGAATCCAATTGTTGATATTCGACTTAAACCGCCTATCATACATGGTGGTAGACAGTTGGAATTTCTTGAGCTTCAATTGGGGACGTTGAATTAGGGTTTTGTCAACGCAAGAGACAAAATTGGAGGTCGATTGGTCATTATAATTATGGTGAAAATTAAGAGTAGGAACAAAAGTCCAAAGATGTTCCCATCGTTTGGAGAGTGTACATGTTCTAATGGCTTCTTTTGTGGAGGGTAAACGAGACAGGATTTCAACAATTAAGCAATCGAGTAACTGACTGATTCGATCTTCTTCTTCCCCCGTGAAAAACTGAAACAAAATTCAAATCAGGCAAAAATGTAGTAGATAATTTGCTGTAACATATCAACTTAACAAATCAGAAGAAAAAAAAAATCATGCGAATCATCCAACAGAATCTTAGGTTACCGATCTAGTAAGAATCAAGTAAAACTAAGACAATAAAATTAGTAGGACTTGCTAAACCTTAGACATAAGAAACCCTAATTAAACCCGTAATAAAATGCAAGTTAGAAAACACAACAGAATTTTCTATATCGATTTCCTTTGAGACCCCCAGTTTTTAGATAACAAGATAAATAGATTACAGGCGAAGTTGGAAGATGCATGATATACCTTGTCCGCGTAGACATGGCCATGGCGAAAAGGAGATATTTTTGTCTTCCTGTTCTGAAAAATAAACAACGGAACCTTTTTTTATAACTTCACCGGTTCACCCCGTAGGGAGATGATTTTAAGATTACATAGTATACTTGTATAACATGTTTTAAATATTGTATAGCAGGTGAATCAATTGTCCTTATAGTTTCCAAAGTTACAAAATACCCCTAAATAAACTACATAAACGGTCTTTATAGTTTACAGTTTACACAATGTGTGTCAAAAGTACCGGTTCACATTCTCTCAATTCTCAACACCATAATTCTTAACACCATATTGGTTTAGATAGAAATCACGCTATTGACTATGTTACGGGTTTTGATATGGCAACTTATTGAGTGACAAAGGCACGGAATATTTTTAGGTAGGTCTTTTAAAAATTAAAAAGAAAAAAAAGTAATGGTACGAATAGGTCGGTTTGGTCAATCGGCTCGATAAAAGACATCTCACTAAATGATATTTGATAACCGGACAATAATTGAAACTTTCGGTAGTCGGTTTCGGCTAAAGGCGGGTGGGTTATCCAGTTGACATTCTATAACCGAATAGAACCAAGTTTTATTACCGAATTTAATGAAGCTTATCTTAGTGGAACCATTCAAGAAATCTTCTGGACGGTTTGGACGGTCGGTCTCAGCATGCGGATCCTGCAATCAACAAGATAACCCTTAGTCAGATGCTCCCCGGGTGATTTCCCGTGAGAACACTCCGACGGTCAAGTTAGCTATCGGTGTATGAGTATGAATATGACGTGAGGTCGTGATTAGCGAGTACAGTATTGAATGCTGGTAATAAATGATATAAGTAATAAATGTACCGGAAGGTCGTGTTCCATCTTAGGCGCTGGTGGATCATATTTATAGCCGGTCGTCTTTGAGCGGTGTTCGAGCAACGATTGTCAAACACAAAGACCAAGCGACGTCAACCTTGGATCTCCTGTGATGATCACAGTGCAAACCCAACAAGCTCTTGGCGAACCTAGGGTGATCGAGGTTGAGTGCGAAGGTGAAAGTGAGAGTATGTTATCTCTGTGTTTTAGACTTCTTAATCTGTCTCAGTGTCAGTATCAGTGTACGAGTCTGTCCAGGACAATGAGTTAGGCCATGTATTTATATGGCCGTATATGGAACGTTGGCCCATGACTGCAATAAAGCAATCATGAAGCGTCATTATGACAGCATCAATGATCGTGTAACGCCTTACTATTATGACTGCAATGAAGCGCCATTATGTTAGCACAATTCCAATGACAGGCGATGATAACTTGACAGGCGGTGACAGGCGCTGACAATCTTGACAGGCGATGACAATCTTTAACAGGCGGTCATGATCCTTAACAGGCGGTCATGATTTGACAGGCGCTCATTAGTGGCGGAGTTGTGGGCCATCCTCATTAGTGACGTGGGCGATCTTCATGTTTAGGGATTTGGGGATTTACCTATATATACATAGTTAATCCCTACTAACCTCATCATGCCCCCGAGTTACGATTTGCCAAAACATCGGTTTGCAAGTCGTAACTATCAGTACCGTAAGTTCTCTGTCTTTGTCGCCATTATTATTATTATTATTATTATTATTTTTTATTTATTATTTTTTTTTTTTTTCGAGTAAAGGCCGATCGAAACCGGCGGAGACCGGCGGTGACGAGGTGCTGGACCGGCTGCCCAAGGCAGACCGGCGGTCGCCTTTTTTGTACATTACCGGCGGTTTTTTAGGTTTGCCGACGGTTTAAGGCTACGACCGGCGGTTTATGCGGCGGGTAGGTTAGGCGACGCAGGCCGCGCAATGTGACCGGCTGTTTAGACTTTTGACCGGCGGCGGCGAATCCGGCAGCGCAGGCGCAAGTTGGACCAGTAACGCAGAACAATCCGACGCAAAGGCAATCGGCAGGAGCGAAGGGACCGGCGGTACAAGCTTTGTGAAACCGGCGGTACAAGCTTGACGAGACCGGCGGTACATGCGGCAGCTGACCGGCGGTACATCGGTTTGCAAGTCGTAACTATCAGTACCGTAAGTTCTCTGTCTTTGTCGCCATTATTATTATTATTATTATTATTTTTTTTTTTTTATTTATTATTTTTTTTTTTCGAGTAAAGGCCGCTCAAACCGGCGGAGACCGGCGGTGACGAGGTGCTGGACCGGCTGCCCAAGGCAGACCGGCGGTCGCCTTTTTTGTACATTACCGGCGGTTTTTTAGGTTTGCCGACGGTTTAAGGCTACGACCGGCGGTTTATGCGGCGGGTAGGTTAGGCGACGCAGGCCGCGCAATGTGACCGGCTGTTTAGACTTTTGACCGGCGGCGGCGAATCCGGCAGCGCAGGCGCAAGTTGGACCAGTAACGCAGAACAATCCGACGCAAAGGCAATCGGCAGGAGCGAAGGGACCGGCGGTACAAGCTTTGTGAAACCGGCGGTACAAGCTTGACGAGACCGGCGGTACATGCGGCAGCTGACCGGCGGTACAGCATACCGGCGGTACAAGCGGGCGGCAGCTGACCGGCGGTACAAGCAGTTACAGGCGGCGGCGTCGATGCAGGACAGCTGTGGAAGGTGACCGACTGCTGCTTTGCCCGGCGGAGTAGGCGAGCCCAGCGGTTTAGGGTTTAAACCGATGTTTAGGGTTAGCTAAGGAGACCGGCGGTTTTAGGGTGTAGGAGTGGACCGGCGGTTTTGCTCCTTTACCCTTGCAATTTAGTACACGCAAGCTTTGGTTGTTTATCTATGTTAAGGATTTTGCGTTTTATTCAGGCTGAACACTCAAATTCGGTTATTGCTAGAATTAGTTATTTGAGATAAGGTTTATGTAGCCCTTGACTGGCGACTAGCCTCAGACCGGCAGATTATTTTGTTCTTCCTAACTGTTATTGTATGTCGTTTGCTGCAGGCTTTAGCTGAGTTGCTCGCTACCTTACAGTACGTACTTGCTTGCCCATTGCTTTGCTTTGAAAAATAATGTTTTATTGGATGATCAAGCCAATAACACATTTTTGTTTTTATCTTTTTATTATGGATGTTGTGTCTATGACACCGTCTTGGGTGTGCATGACAGTGTGTATATTTGATTGTTCGTATGACACTTTCTTGAGAGCCCATGATGCCTTTGTATGCCAATGACCTGGGTAGATTTGGGTATCTCTGATGTATGCTTCATATTGTGCCTGTGACACTGTGCCAATGGCACTTTTGTTGGTTAACCTTTACTTTGTTTACTCGCGAGGATTGTCGCTTCCCAGTGAGAAGTGCTTATCTTTTATCAAGTAAATTAAAAGACGAGTATGATTGTATATTATTTGGCAAGACAAGGTTGTCTTTCTTGGCTTCATACATGTTGTATTGAACTATGTTCTTAGTTGTGTACATGCACATGCGTGCTCAAGTTGTAACATTGTACGTAATGAAAGTGCATGTTTGGCTTTAGACTAAGATGTCTATTGTGGCCTTATGCTTTTTGTATTGAATCCTTACTTCAATATTTATTTGTTTATGCAAAAACCATAGAAAAATGATATTGTGAGATAATATTGGGATACAAGATCAGACCAAATGTTATTATCGCCAGTTTCATGCATGACCATGACATTCCATGTGCTTGGAAACATGTATTGAAAACATAAAGGAAAAAATGACAGTAAAGACTATCGCACCTTGATAGGTCAGTTAATATAGGCTCCCTCATGTATCATGAGGATATGGCCATCAGGTGGTCCAGGATGTTCTGTGTCCTCCCCCTTCTTTTGCCAAGCATAACTCTTCTTAAGTGGAGGTTTATTTGCTTGCTGCTTAGCGCCAGAGACAAGGTGTTCTAGTTTGCCTTCTTCCAAAGCCCGCCTGATTTCCCTTTTTAGCTCTCTACAGACATTCGTGTCGTGTCCATGATCTTCATGGAAATCACAGTATTTATTCATGTTCTTCGTACCTGACCTATGCTCCATCTGGGGTGGAGGTGTGAAGGTAGCGCACACCTGCTCTGTTATCAAGATTTCTTTTGGTGTTTTGCTGAGAGCACGCTCAGACGGATGTTTATCGTATGGGTCAAACCTCCGGTTGCTCCTTTCATCTCGTTGATGGTCACCAGTTAGAGCATCATGCCTGCGATCTGACGTGTCGGTCCATGACTTGCCGCCTACCTCTCTTGTCAGGGAGACAGTTTCTTTTGACCTTAGATAGTCATATGCCCTGTCCGTGGCTTCTTTGAAAGTAATTGGAGTTCTCTTGATTAACTTTTCTTGCAGTTGTCCTGGAAGCAGGGAGAGAGTAAAGCCCGAAATTTGCTGACTTTCGGGTAAGGCGACAATTTTCTGGCACTCCTGCGTATAACGCTGAATGAAGTCGCGTAACCCCTCGCCTTCCCTTTGTCGCAGTAAATGTGCTTCGATATGAGTTCTCTGCTGCTTCTTTTGCTGGACAAAGTGAGTTACAAATTTAGCCTTTAGATCTGCAAAGTCTTGAATACTCCTCTCCGGTAAGTCAGCAAACCAATCACGGGCGAAACCCTGCAACGTGCCAGGGAACATGTGACAAGCGACTGGGTCTAGCCATTTCTCTGTCATAATGGCCTGTTCAAAAAGAGCAAGGTGGTCATCAGGATCCCGTGTACCGTCGTAAGTACCAACGATGGACGGAATTTTTTGTTTGTCAGGAAGTGGAAATCTGGCCACCCAGTCACAGAACTTCGAACTAACCACCGACAAAGGCATAGTGGCCGTTCGGGGTGGTACGGCTGCGGACACGAGTGCTTGCAACACGCGCAGCATGTTATTAGATGTGTCCTGTGGTGGATGTGGTGGTGGGGTGTGAATGGGTGGTTGTCTTAACTGCTCCAATAATTGTGACAACGGACCTACCGGTTGAACAATCGTTGGCTGCGGTGCTGGGCGCAACGCCGCCACCAACTGAGACAATAGGTCCGATGAAGTAGGTGGTGGAGGAGGCGGTGGTGGCTGAGTACTCTGAGCCAACCTTCGGAGTAACTCCACAATTGGATCCTCCCGAACCCCCGGCATAGCGGCCTGTGGAAAGTTGGAAGCAGGCTGCCTGACCGGATCCGTGCCGTCCTCCTGAGAGCTTGTCCCGTGGGACAAAAGAGGTTGACATGAAGGGATGGGCGTCACTGGCTGTGGTGAGGTAAACGAACTTGATCCAACCAGCCTTGTGGAGAAAAGTGGACTTGTTAAAGAGGGATACCCTCGTGTTGGCCTGACATCTGACATTGTCCACTCAGAATCGACGTATGGTTCCATGATACGACTAGGCGAGGTTATCACCGCCTCGGGTATAGTTGTAGTCACGGTAGTGATTATTAATGGCGATGAAGAAGTGACCAGCGATGGCTGTGTATCCGCCATAGAAACAGTTTGATTACTGAGAAGGGAAAAAGAAAAGTGAAAGTTTGGAAAAGTGAAACGCCGTTGAATAACGTGTCCCACGGATGGCGCCAATGTTCGAGCAACGATTGTCAAACACAAAGACCAAGCGACGTCAACCTTGGATCTCCTGTGATGATCACAGTGCAAACCCAACAAGCTCTTGGCGAACCTAGGGTGATCGAGGTTGAGTGCGAAGGTGAAAGTGAGAGTATGTTATTCTGTGTTTTAGACTTCTTAATCTGTCTCAGTGTCAGTATCAGTGTACGAGTCTGTCCAGGACAATGAGTTAGGCCATGTATTTATATGGCCGTATATGGAACGTTGGCCCATGACTGCAATAAAGCAATCATGAAGCGTAATTATGACAGCATCAATGATCGTGTAACGCCTTACTATTATGACTGCAATGAAGCGCCATTATGTTAGCACGATTCCAATGACAGGCGATGATAACTTGACAGGCGGTGACAGGCGCTGACAATCTTGACAGGCGATGACAATCTTTAACAGGCGGTCATGATCCTTAACAGGCGGTCATGATTTGACAGGCGCTCATTAGTGGCGGAGTTGTGGGCCATCCTCATTAGTGACGTGGGCGATCTTCATGTTTAGGGATTTGGGGATTTACCTATATATACATAGTTAATCCCTACTAACCTCATCAAGCGGGAAAAGGAAGTGACCTGCTTCGGACCGGTCGCCCTCGAGCTCTGCGGACATTAGGTCGTCGCAGGAGGCTTGGGACCGGAAGGTAAAAGCCTTACTCAGCGCCGGAGCCGCCCTAGGGACTTGTTCGCATTTAATGCGATCGTACTAGTGAGGCGCCCTTTCCGTAATTTCCGCATATCAGTTGGATTGATTCTTGGGATTATCGACATCCCTGCGTCCGTTTAACCCTTCCGCTCAGGAAGGTTCCTTTTAATCCTTCCGTTCAGGAAGGTTCCGTTTAGCCTTTCGGTCGGGAAGGTATATGCGGTATACCTCATTAAGTCCCCTAAGTTCAAAGAGGATTATTCGGAGGATCGTTATTTGAACTTGTTTTCCATCTATTGGGCGCCCGTCACTTCAAGAAAATGACCGTTACCCCTTTTTCGGACCGTTGGTTTTTTAACCGTTGGCCTATCAAGGGTAACCGCCTCTTTATCTTCTTCCTCTTATATATTCCTTGTTTCTTTGTTAATTCCAGTTCTTCACACCTCTTTCTTAGCCGCTTTCAGTTTCTTAAACAATTTCCGTTAAGTTATTTTCTTCCATTCTCTTGAATCAATATGAGGAAAGACAAAACCCTTAAAGAGAAACCTGAGAAATCGATCCCGAGAACAGCCGCCAATACTCATACTAAACTCACTCCTCCAGATCTGAATGCGATCTATGACGATTATCACATTGATCGTTGTTACCGTCTCTTACTTCCTGGTCCTTCCGACACCATTCGTTCCGCTCCGGTCGGGTTTGAGCCGGTTTATCTTCAATTCCTTTTGGGCGGATTGAGGTTTCCCGTTGACGATTTCATCCTTACCTTGCTCCAAGATCTTGGTCTTCATCTGGCTCAGCTCGCCCCAAATTCTTTTAGAAAGATCATTGGGTTCGTAATATCCAGTCGTGCGCTCGGCATTCCCCTTTCTACCAAATTGTTTCGCAATCTGTATGTTGTCACCGGTCGGGGTGATTGGGCGGTGTTTACCCATCGTCCTGGTAGGGACGAGAGGATCTCCGGGTTAAAAGATTCTATTCGAGATTGGAAGTATGAGTTCTTCTATGTCGATCGTTTGGCGTTTAACGATATTGTCCTTTCTTGGGGGCCTATTACCGGGTGATCTTCCGAAGCTGCTCCTGCGTTGACTGATATTGAAAACCAGCAAGTTGAGAGTTTGTTGAGGCTAGAGATGGAATGGGAAGATCCAGACGAATACTTCCTTGGGATGGCTGATCTGAGTCCCCACTTCTTCGTTCGTCGGGTTCGCCCGATCTGGCAAGTGGATGGAAAAGACGTCTCTTTGCTTCAACGTTTACAGATGCATAAACCTCCGCGGGATTCCGTAATGGTAACCGAAGGGGCGATCACCCCTTTCCTTCCCCCCTCTGAAGTTGTTCTCAGTTCTGAGGGTACTCCGACCGCATTATAGCGTGAAACTGAGGAAACTTCAGAGGTTTCTGCATCGATTGCTGAGTCGTTAGCTTTCAGGACGGAAGATACCATGATTGCCAATTCGCAATCAGAGCTCGTGAAGCCCGTCAAGGTTCGGTCCGTTCGTACCCTCTCAAAAAGGCCTCGTGAAGCGTCAGCCTCATCACCTTCCCGACGAAGAAAGCATGAAGGTACGATTTAGGTTTTGCATTCATTTACCTTTACTTTTTGCGTTTACTTATTATTTTGTCTCTTTTTTCTGTTATATTTTCTTACAGTGGAGAGGCCTAGTTCACCCCAACCATCCACCGAGATTCCGATTACGATAACTTTGTCGCCTGCAACTTTGATTGCTTCGACCACCGTCACCTCAAGTATTGCTCCTGCGATTTCCACTGTTGATCCTTTGGTTTCGAGATCTCAGACGATGCCTCAAAGTGCTTCTGCGATGGCAATGTTTAGCAACCTTCTGTTTTCCTTAGGCATAGGAGCACCTTCCGTCAGTCAGGGCGTCCAGCCTGTTCGTTCATCCGGGCCGCAAACATCACTTCCCAACTTTCCGTTTTTACGTAAGATTTTCACCTATTTTTCTATATTTTCCCTTAAAAGGCGACTAACTTTGCTCTGCCACTTTTTGCAGCCCGCCAAGGTCGTACCACCATTGCTAGCTCCACCCGAGCGATATCGGTTACCAGTCTTCCTGATCCGACTATGCCTGTGGTCACATTGATTTCTAGTTTGCAAGCAACCGTCACTCCTACCCCATCAATCGTGCATGCGACGGCCTCTCCACCTGCTGTTGCCTTGAATTTTTCTGGCATTTCTGACGAAGGTATCTTCCAGCGAGCCCTGTCTGACTTGCTTAATGCTGTCGAACTGCTCTCGGAGCTGCAACTAAGGGGCGTTCGCAACCAACAGACATTGGTTGGTCATCACGAAGAGTTTGCCCGAATGGAAGAGTTGATTAGTACCGCCCGTCGCTTGCATCAAGTTGAAGTGGAGGAGAAAAACCGTTTATCCGAAGAAAACAAAGATCTAACTGCGGCCTTGGGAGAAATGAGAAGAAACCTTTCTAAGAAAGATGCCCGGATCCTTGAGTTGAGCGCCGAACAAAGCTCCTCATCCGCCCGCATCGCAGAGTTGGAAATGTCATTGGTGGAGAAAGATAACCAACTGAACGAGGCCATCCGTTGCCACGGAGAACTCGATCTGCAAAATGATAAATTGAAGGAAGAGTTCGCCGTTCAGTCTCACAAAGTGGGTGCTCTTCAGGAAGACCTTGAATGGCTGATCCGGAAGGGTATATCAGGGTTATTCGGGAACTTGTTAAATTCTCCTGAGTTTGTGAGCCGGAACTCTCGACTCCAGCTCGAAAGTGTTAGGTTTGGCCAATATCGTGGATGTCTGGATACTCATCAAGAATACTTTGAGCGGCTCAAGGACGCCAGACTTGTTCATGACTACCCGGAAGCCCAAACAAACATTATGAGCCTTTTTGGCGAGCTGGTGGTACCTAACTACCCCTTCCTCCAATCCCTCTCATCTGGAACAGCGTCTTTGGATGATATTAAGGAGCTTGTGAAGAAGACGGGAACTGGTCCTGAGGATACGGGTGAAAGTTCGAATCAGGGAGGGGGGGCTTCCGCTCCGTAGTTAGGTTGTTATTCGTTTGTTTACCAACTTATGAATGTTGGTTGTGACTGTTTGTCCTACTATCTTTTGTTACTATCTTTCGTTTTGTAATGGAAGGTCTTACCTTCCTTTGACCTTGTTAGTTTTACCTGGTTATGTATTATGTTTACTTATCGTCTTCGCTTGATCCGTTTGCCTACTTTACTTATCGCAATTTATCTATCGTGTTTGTTTGTTTGTTTGTCGTATTCGTTTATTTGTTTATCGCGTTCGTTTGTTTGTTTTCGAGTAGGGTTTTATTTTCTAGCGAGGCGTCCCTCGTAGAATATGAATAGGAAATGTTACTTCCGATCCTTACCTACTTAAGCATGCTTTCATCGTCGATGCAACCCTTCGTTGGGTTGTATAAGTTACTTTCGTAAGGGGTTTATGAAGGAAAAGGAAAAGCTTACGTGAAAAACATTCCATTAATCATTCATAACTTACGATTGTATTGGTAGTGAGAACTCACACTACCCATTCGTACAATATTCGCACCAAAAGGGTTACGTAATGATTCGTAAATAGAAGAGAAAAACTTAAAAATAAAACTTCCGCAGATTTTGCATATTCCATGTACGCGGAATGAACGAACCGTCCATTGTCTCCAGAACGTAAGAACCATTTCTTCGAGCTTCTTTGACCCTATACGGACCCTCCCAGTTAGGGCAGAGCTTTCCAGGCTTGTACTGAAGGCTTGCTTCGTTCTTACGCAGTACCAGGTCGCCTACCTTGCACGCTGCTCCCCGAACCTTCTTATTATAATAACCTTCCGTCATAGACTTGTATGCCGCTTGTCTTAAAGCAGCATTCTCACGCCGTTCGTCTATGATGTCTAGGTTATGCCTTAATGCCTCTTCATTTTCCCCTAGGTGGAAGTTCTCGACCCTTGAAGAAGGAATAATAACCTCCAGTGGTATCACAGCTTCCGAACCGTACACTAGGCTGTATGGGGTTTCCCGCGTACCCCTCCGGGCCGTTGTTCGGTAGGACCACAATACACTTTGCAATTCATCCGCCCAACTACCCCCCGTTCTGCTCAGACGTGTTTTGATCCCCTTCACCATTGTTCTGTTAGTGACCTCCGTTTGTCCGTTAGCCTGTGGGTGGGCTACAGACGTGAAATTTTGGCGTATGCCTAGCTCAGCACACCATTTCTGAACGGGTTACTGGCGAACTGCTTTCCGTTATCGCTCACAATGGTATGCGGAAGGCCAAAACGACACACAATCTGTTGCCATATAAACTTAACAATGTTAGCTCCCGAGATACATGCTAAAGGTTTGGCTTCTACCCACTTCGTAAAGTAATCAATAGCTACTACCAGAAAGCGCAGCCCTCCGGGGGCTTTAGGGAATGGTCCAACGATATCGATCCCCCACTGACAGAAAGGCCAGGGACTATGTATGCTGGTCAGATTAACAGAAGGGGCGTTCGGGAAGTTTGAATAAGCTTGGCACCCTTCGCACCTTTGCACGTATTTATGGACATCTTTGGACATGCCCGGCCAGAAGTAACCCGTACGAAGTAACTTCTGGGTTAACGATCTAGCTCCCGAATGTGACCCGCATAATCCTTCGTGGACTTCTCCTATAGCCTCTTTAGCTTCCTCGCTTCCCAAACATCTCAGCCATGGGGTGGAGTATCCCTTTCGATACAAGACGTTGTTCCTAATGGTATACTTTCAGGCATTTACTCTTATCTTCCTAGCTGCGTTTACTTCAGCCGGTAGCACACCTTCCCCCAAATATAACCGAAAGGGGGTCATCCAACAAACTTCGTCATTCTCTATTTCTGCCACATCTTCCTCATCGATGCTCCGCTTCGACAGTACTTCTACCAACACTTTTTTCGTCAAGTGGTGATACAACATTACCGCTAACTTGCTGAGAGCGTCAGCCTCCTTGTTTTTAGTTCAAGGGACCTGTGTTGTAACGCCCTGAAATTTGTAGTAATTAAATAATGTTAATTTAATTGTGATATTCAATTTTAAAAGAAATAATTAGTAATTAATTATAATGAAATTAGACGATTCATTTTTATCAGGCGTTATATACGTAATTAAACTTAATTAAATAGACGTTTAATTATTTGGTCACTTTATAATTTAATAGACGTTTGTATTTTATTAAATGCAATTAAATAGTTCGTCACGTGTTTTGACCGACTAGTTAATTATAAGAGTTGAGTGGTATTCTTTTGAGTTGGGCGGACCGAGAGGCCAAGGCTTTCCTTCCGTGTTCGTCGTTTCTAGTTAGATCGAACCTCTATCTAGCCTCCTTAATTTCGATTTTTTTCATCTTCTTAAATTAATTCCGTAACTTGAGTGGGGCCAAAGCTGGTCTCGTTTTCTTGCTGCTAGAACCCCGGTAATTGTTTCTTAGTGGGCTGGCCTTTTTGTTTTAGAACTTTTAGGCCCAAGGAGATTTTGTGAGGTGGGCTTAAGCCTTGAAGAAGTATACGTAATATAGATGGTTCATTAGGAGGAATCGGTATCTTTGGTCTGACCCTAGTTGCCGTCATCTCCGAAATCCTATCAACCAATTCGACCGCCACCTTCTCTCATCTGCATCAATTCTCTTCATTCCGAGCAAGAGTTGGACTCGTGAGTGCTGTCGGCGAACAGTGGATCAAACTCACTCGTAAGTATCGTTTTTGTTTCTTCTTTCATCTGTTTCGATTGCTTCTTTCTTTTCGAACCACGTTTGACCGATTGCTTTGGTTTCGAGCTGTTTGTGTAGCGAATCAGTCAAGCAGAGGGAATTCTTTGAGCAACCGATTACCACAACTTCCTCTTTGATTTTTCTGGTGATTCCGATCGACAACCGGCACTGGGATGTATCTGAAGTGTGGCTGCGGGAAGATGTGGCAAGTTTGTGCAGTTGTTTGTGTATCCCCAAAGTTCTGAAATATACTTTAGCCGCCTATTGATTGCATCTGGGCTTTATTGTACGTGTAAGCAACCGAGACTTCTAGATCGGAAAAGAGAATGGCAAATCGTGACAAGCAAGAGGAATGGATTGAATTTCTGATACTGTTCGGTGCGGATGAGAGCAATTATCAGCCAAGTATCAGACTAGCAGGCCTTCTCTTTGACCGTTCCATTGTCTTCTCGGTATTCTCCAATCCTTTGTTCCTTTAGTTCGTATAATTCAATTCAATGGTTGTTTTGTTGCTAATGTTGGGATTGAAGGAGGTTGTGGCAGGGGGGAGTGCCGAGCCAAAGAGGGCTCGGCTTTGTGCTTTTGTGGCAAATTGTTGATCCGTTTCTTAGTCGCGATAATCGCTTGTTGTTCCCGCTTTCCAAATTGTTAACCGAGTCTAGAGTTAATTGTTTTGTCCATCTTTTTGTAAACTGTTGTCAAGGTTCTAGTCACTGTTTTGGTTTTCGGGTACCTCGGGAATAAAAGGGTTGTTGTCCGGGTTTAAATCGGGTTCTAATTTAATATGCTGAATTTTAACAGAATCTGTTTGCTGACTTCGGGACTGTTTTTACCACACTTAAAATACGTTTCTGGATTTTTGGCTCGTGCTGGGACCTTGATTTCTGAATTAGCTTTTCAATTCCGCAACCCTCTCGTCAATCCGAATTACGGTTTAAAAGTTATACCTGTTTTAATATGATGCTGTTAGGAAAATGACCTATGCGACATGCCTGTCTTGCGACGCGGTTTTGGGACATTTAGAGTCTGTTTTTGCCAGTGACCGTCTCACATTAAATTGTAGTTCTGATTGTCTACTTTTCATGGTAAAAATATGGGATAAATCTAATGAGTCGTTTAGGAGTTATGACAGTTTCCGTGAGACCGACGGGTGCTGCCAGTTTTCTGAAATAAGCCCTCGGGTAGAATCTTAATTCAGGGTTTCGTTTTTTTGGTTTTAGGACCGACTAGGAGATAACATGCTGTACCTTTAACTGTCGGGAATCCTTTGGAGCTTACGTTTCTCGACGTGAGTATTCTCACCGTGTATTCAGTTTTAACGTTATACATGCATGACTTACGTGTTACATTACTTGCACCATATTTGCTATCTGAGTTATCTGTTATCTGAGTTATCTGTGATCTAGCATCTTGTGTTCTGAGTTTCTGAGCTCTGAGTTTATGAGTTTTGAGTTAAACATTAAACATAATATATCTGACTTGACACCGAAGAGCACTGGTGTCAGACGTTTTGACTTGGCACCGAAGAGTACTGGTGCCAGGCCTTCTTGACTCAACACTGAAGAGTACAGGTGTTGAGGTTGTGTGAGGCGGGTCGTGGTTGATCTCTCGTCCCAAGTCACACTAGCGCGCTATATAAATTAAAAATCTGAGTAATAAAATCTGAGAAATAAATCTGAGTAATTAATCGAGTAGATTCTGAGTAGGAGTACACCGATGTGCCCTCATGTGTTGTATGTTATGATTGTTTGCATTTTGAGAATTATTCACTCAGCTTCCCCAGCTGACCCAAACTTTCCCCCACATTGTTTCAGGTACCAGCAAAGGAAAGGAGAAGGTGGACGGTTGGCCGCTGTATCTTTTCATTACTGATGTGGACAATATTTAATATTTTAAAACACTTTATTTTATTTAAACTATTTCCGCATTAAATACATTTTTAAATGAAAATATTATTATTGGGATTTAATTATTCAAGTTATTGGGACCTTTTTATTTAAAATCTTATATTTAAAAATTTTAAATTTTCTGAATTTTTTGGGTGTTACATGTGTGATCTTGAGGCTATCGAACCAGCCCGCATGTGTTCGGACTCGTTCCAGATACCGTTTCATGTGTACTTCTTTCGCCTCATAGGAACCGTTGATTTGATTTACAACCAGCATTGAGTCTGCGAAAGCCTCCACCTTTCGGATCTCGAGACTTTTGGCCAGACCTAAACCGGCCAACAGGGCTTCGTACTCCGCTTCATTATTCGAACAGGCGAAGTCAAATCTCAAGGCATAGGTGACCCTTTCGTCGTTTGGTCCGATTAGAACTATTCCAGCTCCACACCCATCTGCTCCGGCCGCCCCATGTGTATACATCTGCCAAACTGAAAGGGATTTTCGACCTATGCTCGTTTCCGGACCTTCCTTCTCTTCAATTGCCAACACCCTTTCGTCGTCTGGCATTTCGACCAAAAAATCTGCTAGCGCCTGGCCTTTAATACTAGGCCTAGGTTTAAACGTGATATCGTATTCCCCTAACTCTATTGCCCACTTTGTCATGCGTCCTGACCGCTCCGGTTGCAGGAGTATGTTTTTGATTGGCTGGTTAGTCAGGACGGTCACCGAATGCGCTTGGAAGTATCTCTTTAAGCGTCTAACGGCATATATCAAAGCCAAGATCAAATTTTCAATTATTGAGTAATTAAATTCTGCCCCCTGTAGTGCTCGACTGACGAAATAAACGGGTACTTGCTTTTTATCCCTTTCGGCGATGAGTACTGAGCTAACGGCTTCTCTATTGGTGGAGAGGTATATTACCAACGGCTCTCCGGATATGGGACTGGCCATGGTAGGAAGGTTCTTCAAGTGCTGCTTGAGCTTCTCAAAAGCTTCCGTTGCCTCTTTCATCCATTCGACCTCCCCGTTCTTCGTGCATCCGTGCAACGCTTTAAAGAAAGGGATAGACTTTTCTGCTGACTTCGCGAGGAAACGTCCCAACGCAGCCAGTTTCCCGTTCAGACTTTGTACATCCTTTACCGTCCTGAGGGACATGCATCTTTAACAACCCTCCTACCTTGTCAGGATTGGCCTCGATTCCTTCCGTTGTCACCATATGCCCCAAGAACTTGCCTTTGCTCATCCCGAAAGAGCACTTCTTCGGGTTCAGTTTCATGTTAATCTTCGAGAGCTGCACCAACGTCTCTTCAATATCTTCGATTAGATTCGAGTCACCCTTACTCTTGATGACCATATCATCCACATACACCTCTAGGTTTCTCCCTATCTGTTTCTCAAACGCTTTATCGACCAAACGCTGATAAGTGGCTCCGGCATTCCGAAGGCCGAAAGGCATCTTGACGTAACAGAAAGTTCCCTTTTCTGTGTGGAACGCGGTTTTCTCTTCATCCCCCCGAGCCATCTGAACTTGATGGTATCCTTTATAGGCGTCCAAAAAAGATTTCCACCGATACCCGCCTAAGGACTCCACCTTCTGCTCAATCTCTGGGAGGGGGTAACTATCTTTCGGGCAAGCTTTGTTGAGGTCCTTAAAGTCGACGCACATGCGCATGGACCCATCCGCTTTCTTCACTAGAATCGGGTTGGCTATCCATTCGGGGTATTGAGCACTTCGTAATACCCCTGCTTTCACCAAACTCTGTACTTCTTCGTTAACCACCTTGTTCCGCTCTGCCGCCATTCTTCTCCTTGTTTGTTTCACCGGAGGGAAACTTGGGTTGATCATGAGTTTGTGTTCAGTCACTTCCCGGGAGACCCCAGTCATGTCCCCAGGAGTCCACGCAAACACCTTTCCGTACTTCTTCAGTAAAGCTTTCAACTCGTCTCTCAGCGATTGAGGTAAGCTTCCTCCAATTCGAATTGGGGTATCCGGATACTCGGGGTTGATTATCACCTGCACCTCTTCCTGTTCCGTCCAACTATCTTGATGTGTAATGCTATTACACTCTAACGGGGGCATGGGCATACTTCGGACAGTGATTGCCCCCCGATCGGAAGGGAACTTGAGTAAACCATGGATCGTTGACGCAATCGCTTGAAATTTCCACATCCCCGTCCTGCCCAGGATGGCGTTGTATCGTGAAGGTGCTTCGATGATGATGAATTCTGCCAGAATGGTTTTACTGTGGAAACTCTCCCAATCGGCTAGCATGAGGGGTAGATGAATCTTTCCTTTAGGCCAAACGGACTACCCTGAGAACCCAACAACCGGAGACTTGGCTGGTTTAAGGAGGGCTCTGATATCAGGAGGGAATTTGTCGAAACAATGGCTATACATGACGTTGGCCGAAATCCCTCCATCAACATAAACTCTACGAACCATTGTTTTAGCCACTATTCCAAAGATGACTAGCGGCTCCGTCCCGACATACCCGTCCGGGATAGGTTCCCCCCTTCCGAATTCGACGACTCCTCCCTTCCTTTTTCCGAGGAAAAAAGGTGATGGTTCTTCGTCAATCGCGAAAATTTCAGCGTTATAAGCAGCTGCCTCCTTCTTAGGTTCGACGACGTTCGCCTCCGTTCGGTCCTTCCCCTGTGCTTTTTTTTCCCTCTTGTAACTTTCACAGGTTGTCGTTGCGTGGCCCATGATTTTGTGGAAGTCACAATAAGCGTTCGGGTCTCTTGGATACTTCTTTCTTACCATCCTTCCTGTAACACCTCAATTTTCAAAACACATTTAAATATCATTTAATCCAAAAATACATAATATTGTATCAACATCAAATGCCGGTTTTACAAAAACGAAAAGGTTTCTTGTTCGAGATTATCAGAGTTTACAAAAACGGTGTTACAAATTATATCTTAACCATAGGATAAGGACTCTAATCATCAACACCGAGCTAATCTCAACAAGGCCTCTTCTAAACGGGCCTCCTAGATCTTCGATCCCGAACCTGAGTACATAGCAAAAACACAAACATAGTACGTGAGACAAAATTGCCTCGTGAGATACATGGGTTTTAGACCCGATAAACAAATAGTCAAATAATATCATTTAATCTTAAAATAATATTACTAAGTTTGTTTTGGGTCACTTTATCACTTTCATCATTGGCCAATGTCAAGATAATCGGAATGCCTCCAATCTATCAAGACCATCATTTCCACGGTAATCGGAATGCCTCCAATCTACCGGGACTCATAGGTATTGGGTAATCGGAATGCCTCCAATCTACCACTAACCTTAAGGTACCGTAATAACCGGAATGCCTCCAATCTACTACGGCCCTAGGGATATCATCATCGTCATCATTTCTTATCTTTTATCGTTATGAGCTTATAACTCCATCTTTCCTTATTCAATCAATCATGTAACCATCATACAAGCAATTCATCATATATCACATAAATGCCTAAATTACTTAAAGACTCGATAAAAATCATTTAATCATAAAAACATTTACTAGCTATGTACCCAGTTTGTAAGTTCACATGTACTCACCTTAGCCAAGCTTAACCAGTTGTTGCGTTCTTTAATCACCAATATCACTTCTCGAGATTTGAATGCCTCAAATCTTCCGACCGACAATATATTATCAAAACCAATACTATGGTTTGCATTAATCATCTATACTAACTACATAATCCATGGCTAGTTAACTACTAGCACCATTTTCCCCAAAATTACCAAACCCTAGGTTCATAAATCACCACATTTTCGCGTATCCATAACATGACCACGTTTTCCTTGTCAAATTACCATAGATCTAAATTATATCACTTCTATTTAACCATTCTTGAACAAATCCATAACTAGGGTTTATGATTCAAGTCTCCCTACTCAAATCTAAGACTTATAACACGATAGAGATGAAGATTTACCTTAGATCTTCAACTAGGAGCAAGAATCACCAAGATTTGATGAAGAAATCAGCTCCAAATGGTGGTTTACACCCAAAATCGTTCACAAACTCGAGTGGGAGAAAAACTAGGGTTTTGGATGCATTAAATGACATGAAACCCGACTTTAATGCTTTCAGCGACGGAGATCGCGTCGCTATCCACAAGATAGCGGCGCTATCTCGATGCCCGTCATAAATCGCGACCGGTTTTCGCGTCGCGATCTCCACGCGATCTCAAATTCGCGTTTCCCCTTCAAACGCTATTTCGGGTCGCTGCTTAAAGATCGCGTCGCGATCTCCCAGATAGCGGCGCTATCTGGGCAATGCAGCTGGGCTGCAGTTTTTGTTCCCCCCTTCGATCTAGTTTCGCTCATAGCTTTCTCATACGGTGTCCAAACGACACGAAACAATTCCTACGTTCTTTAAACGATTTATCCTTATTTAACATATTTTTGTACAATTTATTTATTTACAAAAATTCGGGTCGTCACAACTATCCACCCCTTAAGGAGATTCCGTCCTCGGAATCTCATCATAATTCACGAAGTTCGGGTATCTTTTCCGAATCTCGTCCTTGACTTCCCAAGTCAAGTTCGGCCCAAGTGAATGCTTCCACTTGACCAACACCAATTCAATTTCTTTATTCCGAAGTTTCTTGGTTTTTGACTCTAGTATGGCTTCGGG
This sequence comes from Calendula officinalis, assembly GCA_963853835.1. Lineage (NCBI taxonomy): Eukaryota > Viridiplantae > Streptophyta > Magnoliopsida > Asterales > Asteraceae > Calendula > Calendula officinalis. The sequence goes on from OY970827.1 coordinate 14,258,318, forward strand.
TTCCTCAATCAATCGGTTCGGGGCATCAACCCGCAACTCTTGTAACGGAATTATATTTTGAACCTCACCCACGAACTTCTTCAAATAACTTACATGAAACGTATCGTGAACACCTTGAAGTTCGGGTGGGAGTTCTAACTTGAAAGCTTGCAAACCGACCCGTTTCAAAATCTTAAACGGGCCAACATACCTTGGGCTCAATTTGCCTTTCTTACCAAACCGCATTACGCCTTTCCAAGGCGATACTTTCAACATCACCATGTCTCCAACATTCAAATCATACGGTCTCTTTTTCAAACCCGAGTAACTTCTTTGTCGATCTTGGGCAATTTTCATATTGGTTTGGATTATGCCAATCTTTTCATTGGTCAACCTCACAATCTCGGGACCCGTGAGTTTCGTCTCACCCGCTTCAAGCCAACACGATGGAGTTCTACATTTCCTTCCATACAACGCCTCATAAGGCGGCATTTTAACAGTCGATTGGTAACTATTATTGTAGGAGAACTCAACTAACGGTAGGTGTTCATCCCATTTACCCCCAAAATCTAGCACACATGATCTTAGCATATCTTCAACCGTTTGAATAGTTCTTTCACTTTGACCATCGGTTTGCGGGTGGTAAGCCGTACTCAACCGCAATTTCGTTCCCAACTCCTCTTGCAACGATCTCCAAAATCTCGAGGTAAACCTCGCGTCTCTATCGGACACAATCGACAACGGGACTCCATGAAGTCTTACTACTTCATCCACATACAACTTTGCCAACTTCTCAAGTGGCATGGTTTCCCGAATTGCTAAGAATAATGCACTTTTGGTCAACCGGTCAACTATGACCCAAATGGCGTCGTGGTTCTTGCTCGTCTTTGGCAATCCAACAATAAAATCCATTGTTATATCATCCCATTTTCCGGCCGGGATTTGTAACGATTGAGCTACCCCGTAAGGTACTTGATGCTCGGCTTTTACTTGTGCACACGTGGCACACTTAGAAATATACTTTGCCACTCTTGCCTTCATCCCGGGCCACCAATACATCTTCTTCATATCTTGATACGTTTTTGTACTTCCCGGGTGGATCGAATACTTAGACTTATGAACGTCGTTTAGTAACTCCTTTCGGGTACCCCCGAACTTGGGAACCCAAATTCGTCCACCCACGGTTTTCAACCCTTGCTTATTTTCCACAAAATTTTGGTTCTTTCCCAATCGTTCTTGCCTTAACTCATCTTTTTCCATCACTTCCCGTTGGGCATTCTTGATTCGTTCTACTATACTCGAGACTACTTCAATACGTGTTAGCTTTCCCTTAATCGGCTTTTCATACACTTTTCGGCTTAGGGCGTCGGCTACCACGTTGGCCTTCCCCGCATGATAAACAATTTCACAATCATAATCTTGTATCAATTCGATCCATCTTCTTTGCCTCATATTTAGGTCTTTTTGAGTGAAAACATATTGAAGACTTTTGTGATCCGTGTACAACGTACACCTCGTACCGTATAAGTAGTGTCTCCATAACTTCAAAGCAAACACTATCGCCGCCAATTCCAAATCATGAGTCGTGTATCTTTCTTCCGCATTCTTTAGTTGTCTCGAGGCGTAGGCAATCACTTTCCCCCGTTGCATCAAAACACAACCCAAACCTTTATGTGAAGCATCACTATACACGACGAAGTCTTCCATCCCTTCGGGTAACGTGAGAACCGGGGCGTTACACAATTTTTCTTTCAATGTGGCGAATGCTCTCTCTTGCTTTTCTCCCCACACGAACTCACTACTCTTTCGGGTCAACAATGTGAGTGGTGTCGCCACTCGAGAAAAGTCTTGAATAAATCGACGGTAATATCTGGCAAGGCCGAGAAAACTTCTCACTTCGGTTGGAGTTCGTGGCGGTTCCCACTTCATAACCGCTTCAATCTTTGACGGGTCAACTTTGATTCCTTCTCGAGACACGACATGACCAAGGAATTGGACTTCTCGAATCCAAAATTCACATTTAGAAAACTTAGCATACAATTTCTCTCGTTGCAGCACTTCTAACGTTTGTCTTAGATGACTCTCGTGTTCTTCTTCGGTTTTTGAATAAATAAGAATATCGTCAATAAATACGATAAGAAACTTGTCGAGGAATGGTTTGCAAACCCGATTCATAAGATCCATGAAAATGGCCGGTGCGTTAGTCAACCCAAATGGCATCACTAAAAACTCGTAATGCCCATAACGTGTACGAAACGCCGTCTTCTCGGTATCTCCTTCTTTCACTCGAACTTGATGGTAACCCGATCTCAAATCGATCTTCGAGAAATAGTCGGCACCTTGAAGTTGATCAAATAAATCGTCGATTCTAGGCAACGGGTATCGGTTCTTAATAGTCATCTTGTTCAACTCTCGGTAGTCGATGCACATTCTCATCGAACCGTCTTTCTTCTTAACAAACAATATGGGCGCACCCCATGGAGACGAGCTAGGACGAATAAATCCTTTGTCAAGTAACTCTTGCAATTGGGACATCAATTCCCGCATTTCGGTGGGAGCCAAACGGTATGGAGCACGAGCTATCGGCGTCGCTCCCGGAACTAAATCAATACGGAATTCTACTTGTCTCTCCGGTGGCAATCCCGGTAGATCGTCGGGAAATACATCGGAAAAATCCCGAATCACCTTTACATTTTCCACCGTCTTCTTCTCTTTCCTTCCATCTAATACATATGCTAAAAAGGACGAACATCCTTTGGCTAAACATTTCCTAGCTTTAACTGCGGTCATAAGACATGGCAAATGGTGTCGTCTCTCACCATACACATAAACTTTTTCGTTGTCGGGAGTCCTAATCGAGACTATCTTCTTCCCACATAAAATCTTTGCTTGATTCTCACCCAACCAATCCATACCTATAACTATATCAAAACCCGCAATTTCCATGGGTAATAAATTCACCTTAAACTTTCTCCCATCTATTTCCAATTCACAATTTCGACACATATGTTGAACTATGGAGGTTTTACCATCCGCAATTTCTATATCATAAATTTCATCAAGGAGTTCTAACGGCACATTCAACACCACAACAAAATCATGTGACACAAACGAATAAGTAGCACCCGAGTCAAATAAGATCCGGGCGGGAATAGAATTTACGAGTAGGGTACCTGAAACGACATCGTGGGCTTCTTTGGCTTCATCTCGGGTAAGTTGGAAGGACCGTCCCTTGACTTTTGTCGGCTCCGCTTTCTTTTGAGCGGTTGACACCATGGTCTCACTTCCCTTCTTCGGGCATGCATTGCTATAGTGCCCTTTTTCATGGCACGAATAGCACTCGTTTCATCCAACGGTTTGGCCCGGCAATCCCTTGCCATATGCCCCGGCCTTCCACATTTGAAACATGATTTTGAATCCGCCAAACATTCCCCCTTGTGGTCCTTGCCACACTTCTTACATGCACCAACACTTGTTTGTTTAGAGAAGGTCGGGGTGAACTTTCCTCTCTTCACCGAACCCGAGCTCCCCTCAAACTTCCTCTTTTCAAACTTTTCAAACTTTGGCCTCTCGTTGATTCTCCTTTGGCCCACTTCCTCCACATTCCTCGCCGCACTAATAGCCTCATCTAGTGTGGCGGCCCTCTTTACTTCCAACTCATACTCCCACGGGAGTCCATTGGCATACCGAACAATCCGGGATCTCTCATCCGGATACAATTTGATCACAAACGGGATTAACCCCGTGAACTCCTGAGTGTACTCATCGACACTAAAACCACCCTTCTTCAAATGAACAAACTCTTCTTGAAGTTTCTCCAAACTTCTCTCGGGGCAAAACTTTGCCTTCAACCGACTCACAAACTCCTCCCACATCATCTTGTACATCGCCCTTTTTCCCAATGTTTCATACAAGGTATCCCACCACACGAGGGCCTCATCCTTCAACAACCGAGAAGCATAAATCACCATATCACCGTCCTTGCATTTACTAGCTTCAAGGACTTGCTCGGTTTCACGGATCCAACGGATCGTGACTTTTGGTTCGGAGCTACCATAGTAGTTATCGGGCTTAAAAGCCATAAAATTTTTGTACGTGCACCCCTTCCTTTCCCTCGGCTCGGGGTCACTCTCTCCTTCTTCCGTTGAGGACCTCTCGGTTTGAGCAACACTACTTGACTTGCTTTTCGTGCGGGGTGGAGATTCCTCCCGCCTTTCACGTGCCTTATGCTCATTGAGAATTCGGTTCACATCCTCGTTCACTATGTCCCTCATTTGATTGAACATAGTTTGGAGGTGTTCCACGGTGACCGGGGTGTGAGTGTTCCTATCAACACCCGAATTCTCCACTTCGTCACGAGGTGGAGGACCAAATACCGGTTCAACAAGGTTATTCGAATCTTGCCCTTGATCAAGTGGGCCTCTTGCACTTCTAGTTCTCACCATTTTGCTATAATAAGACATCAATCATTTAGTAGTCAATTCATTAAAGTAACGGTGGCATTGACCGTTCCACAACCAATATGACCTATTCCCTTAAGGTCAACCCTATCGAGCCTACACTTTAAGGTCTCAATAGCCATTTCATAAGTATCCTATGGAACCTACGGTCCTACTAGCTCAGTTTAAGTCTAGGATGGTCAACTCAACCTAGTTCACTTAAACTATAGCTCTGATACCAAGTTGTAACACCTCAATTTTCAAAACACATTTAAATATCATTTAATCCAAAAATACATAATATTGTATCAACATCAAATGCCGGTTTTACAAAAACGAAAAGGTTTCTTGTTCGAGATTATCAGAGTTTACAAAAACGGTGTTACAAATTATATCTTAACCATAGGATAAGGACTCTAATCATCAACACCGAGCTAATCTCAACAAGGCCTCTTCTAAACGGGCCTCCTAGATCTTCTATCCCGAACCTGAGTACATAGCAAAAACACAAACATAGTACGTGAGACAAAATTGCCCCGTGAGATACATGGGTTTTAGACCCGATAAATAAATAGTCAAATAATATCATTTAATCTTAAAATAATATTACTAAGTTTGTTTTGGGTCACTTTATCACTTTCATCATTGGCCAATGTCAAGATAATCGGAATGCCTCCAATCTATCAAGACCATCATTTCCACGGTAATCGGAATGCCTCCAATCTACCGGGACTCATAGGTATTGGGTAATCGGAATGCCTACAATCTACCACTAACCTTAAGGTACCGTAATAACCGGAATGCCTCCAATCTACTACGGCCCTAGGGATATCATCATCGTCATCATTTCTTATCTTTTATCGTTATGAGCTTATAACTCCATATTTCCTTATTCAATCAATCATGTAACCATCATACAAGCAATTCATCATATATCACATAAATGCCTAAATTACTTAAAGACTCGATAAAAATCATTTAATCATAAAAACATTTACTAGCTATGTACCCAGTTTGTAAGTTCACATGTACTCACCTTAGCCAAGCTTAACCAGTTGTTGCGTTCTTTAATCACCAATATCACTTCTCGAGATTTGAATGCCTCAAATCTTCCGACCGACAATCTATTATCAAAACCAATACAATGGTTTGCATTAATCATCTATACTAACTACATAATCCATGGCTAGTTAACTACTAGCACCATTTTCCCCAAAATTACCAAACCCTGGGTTCATAAATCACCACATTTTCGCGTATCCATAACATGACCACGTTTTCCTTGTCAAATTACCATAGATCTAAATTATATCACTTCTATTTAACCATTCTTGAACAAATCCATAACTAGGGTTTATGATTCAAGTCTCCCTACTCAAATCTAAGACTTATAACACGATAGAGATGAAGATTTACCTTAGATCTTCAACTAGGAGCAAGAATCACCAAGATTTGATGAAGAAATCAGCTCCAAATGGTGGTTTACACCCAAAATCGTTCACAAACTCGAGTGGGAGAAAAACTAGGGTTTTGGATGCATTAAATGACATGAAACCCGACTTTAATGCTTTCAGAGACGGAGATCGCGTCGCTATCCACAAGATAGCGGCGCTATCTCGATGCCCGTCATAAATCGCGACCGGTTTTCGCGTCGTGATCTCCACGCGATCTCAAATTCGTGTTTCCCCTTCAAACGCTATTTCGGGTCGCTGCTTAAAGATCGCGTCGCGATCTCCCAGATAGCGGCGCTATCTGGGCAATGCAGCTGGGCTGCAGTTTTTGTTCCCCCCTTCGATCTAGTTTCGCTTATAGCTTTCTCATACGGTGTCCAAACGACACGAAACCAATTCCTACGTTCTTTAAACGATTTATCCTTATTTAACATATTTTTGTACAATTTATTTATTTACAAAAATTCGGGTCGTCACACTTCCTTCGGTTCTTCGGGTTTCCGTTGTTGTATAAACCTCCGGGCGATAAGGACCGTATCTGTCACCCTGGGGCCTTCCTTCTGGGGCTCTTGCCTTGTAGGGAGATCTTCCGGAGAAACTGGGCTTGACGGAGCCCTTACCTTTATCCCCTTTGTACGAACTCGACCCATTGGTGTTCCTTTTTTCTTGTGCCTCAAAACGTAACTTTTCGGCACTTTCCTCTTCCTGCTTCAACACCTTGTTTACCATATTAATCATATCATCCGCTTTGTCGAAATCCCTTTTCGACAACTCGCGGAACAACTCCCCTTCCCGAAGGCCATACGTGAAAGCTGCGATAATCAAGGAGTCTTCCCGAACGAGCATTTTTCGACTCTGCTCGTTGAACCTTCTAAAATATGATTTATTGGATTCCCCCTCTCGTTGTCGGCAGGCCATGATAGATTGAGATCGTTGTTGGTATTTCTTTTGCTGTATGAAACTATGACTAAACTGCAGAACCAAATCTTCGAAGCTGGAGATGCTCTTCTGGGGGAGACTCGACAACCAGTATCTTGCAGATCCCTCAAGGGTTCCCGAAAAATATAAACACCAAAGCCTTGGATCTATAGGGATCATTCGCACAGCCCACCGGAAACTGGCTACGTGATCGTCGGGATCTCCGGTTCCATCATATGATTTGACTCTGGTCCTTTCAGACCTGGGGGTATGGGCATTTCGTTGATGTCATCTGTAAACGGAGATCGAAAGTCTTTCGAACCGGAGGTGGTGCGTCGATGGGGAGCTTCTCTTTCGTTCTTGGGTGGAGAGTTTCTTCCTTCCTCCCGTCTCCTAACTGGGGTGACCTCCGCCCTTCGAGGCCTTCTCGGAGGTGATGGATCTCTGTACACCTCCTCTATTGGCTCTTCATCACTGGAGTATGTTAGATTTCTTTTGACCCCTAGCGCTCCTCCCTTTAGTTTTGTTCGGGACTTTTCCATCTGCCTCATTTTCCGAAACTTACAGAAGAGGTTGTACTCCTCCAATTCCTCCAGGGTAGGCTCGTTTTCCCTCCGGTGGGTGGTGGACATGTGGAAGTTGACGCCGGTGTCAGTACCCCTTCTGTCGGCTCCCCGGGCCGAATTGGTGTCACTCGTTCACGGTTAGCGTCATTTTTCGGATTTTCTTGGACCATTTTGTTCGAGAGGTCCCACGGATGGCGCCAAATGTTGATTCAAGAAATCTTCTGGACGGTTTGGACGGTCGGTCTCAGCGTGCGGATCCTGCAATCAACGAGATAACCCTTAGTCAGATGCTCCCCGGGTGATTTCCCGTGAGAACACTCCGACGGTCAAGTTAGCTATCGGTGTATGAGTATGAATATGACGTGAGGTCGTGATTAGCGAGTACAGTATTGAATGCTGGTAATAAATGATATAAGTAATAAATGTACCGGAAGGTCGTGTTCCATCTTAGGCGCTGGTGGATCATATTTATAGCCGGTCGTCTTTGAGCGGGAAAAGGAAGTGACCTGCTTCGGACCGGTCGCCCTCGAGCTCTGCGGACATTAGGTCATCGCAGGAGGCTTGGAACCGGAAGGTAAAAGCCTTACTCAGCGCCGGAGCCGCCCTAGGGACTTGTTCGCATTTAATGCGATCGTACTAGTGAGGCGCCCTTTCCGTAATTTCCGCATATCGGTTGGATTGATTCTTGGGATTATCGACATCCCTGCGTCCGTTTAACCCTTCCGCTCAGGAAGGTTCCTTTTAATCCTTCCGTTCAGGAAGGTTCCGTTTAGCCTTTCGGTCGGGAAGGTATATGCGGTATACCTCATTAATAACCGAATAGAACCAGGTTTTATTACCGAATTTAATGAAGCTTATCTTAGTGGAACCATGCTGAATAACCGAGTTTTATTAGATCGCTCCCAATTGTAGTCAATACTGACATTTCAATTTTTTGTCAAATCAACGTGACATCTACTAACACTTCACTTTATATGTTTGGGACTCGCACATTAAAACACACACACACACACAAAATACTCATTTTTTATTTAAATACCTCACTCATCCTACCCTCTATGCTCCACCAAATCGTAGAAATGAAGTGTTTGCTACTTATAAAGGGGGTGTGTCATCCGTGTCTCCAAAGCGGAGATCAACTGAAACTTATTGAAGCAACGATTGACACTGCTCTTATCCGCATAACCATGTTTTATTATGTTTTTATGAAGTAATGCTTTACTTTGAAACCAAACAGCCAAGTCGAAGTTAGACTGATCTCGCTTTTATTTGTGATTATGGCACAAATCTAGACCATTTTTAATACCCTTAAAAAAATTGCTCGAGTTTCCTTTTTTGGGACGGTGATGATGTTTTAGTTTATGATTCTATATCAGGACTTTCAAACACGTTATTATCAACAGAAAAACACATTAAGGTGACTGTATATATACTAGTTCGTCTCTCGATCATTAAAGACATCAATAAAGGCGGTAATAATACAAAATTTATTAATTACGTACGTACTATGAAGCTAAGTTCACTTATAATTATACAAATGGAAACTCAAGTCTTTTAAGCAGTTGTGACTGGCATATAGCTTGGATGAGTAGTGAGAAGGTGAAGCTGGCGAGCTCGAACCACGACCTGAAGGCGTGCAAGAGCGTGCATGCATTCCAAAGCTATACGAGACTGCTTCCTCACATACGCTCCTCGAACTACTGCTTGCAACTTCACCAAACTCCTCAATGCCTTGTATGCTCTTCTTGCCTACATCATTAATCACAAGTTTCCCATAAGTCATATATATAACTCATAATTATGGATATGGCAATTTTAATCCATTTACTCATTTAGTGTCAAACGGCCACAAATATAAAAAAATAACCACTTACATGATATTAGTCGTATCGATCAAATGGATAGAAAATAACCAAAGTATATTTTTAATCTATAAAATCTCTTAAATCATCTTTTCTGAAATAATATACTTCCTCTGGTTCAAAATAAGTGATACAATTTTAGTTTCACGTTTTTTGAGATAAAAAATGAAGGTTAAATTAGATAGTTAGTGAGTGATGGTCCCACATATTATGATGAAAGTAAATGTTAAATGAGTCAAACTATATTTACCCACATATTATTAAAGGAGATAGTTAGTGGGTATGAGTCACACTATATTTACCAAATAAAGAAAGTTTCAAAGTATATCTCACTTATTTTGAAACACCCAAAAATAAAGAATGTATCATTTATTTTGAAACGGAATCATACTCTTTACCCAAATTGATACAAGTCGTAGCAGTTTTTTTTTTATCTATAACGGCGTTAGCCCATTATACAACCCGTCCAAGTGTGGGACTCCCAATTTGACACCCCTATTTATGGAAAACCATTAAACAAGAAATTAATTAAAGGCATAAGCTATATATGTGAACATACAAGGTGGCGTCGAAAGCAAGCTTGGATTCTAGTGGCTGCAGTGGTCTCGTTGATGGAAGAAACATGATCATCACCATTAATGGTGATGGAGGTGGTGGTGGATGGTGGTGGTGGCGGTGGCAGCAATGAGTGTTCCTGGGAGAATGTTGTATTGGTGGTGTGGAGGACAATGACGGTCTCTGAAGGACGTGGAGGTGATCGGAGAAACTTTCTTCGGACAATCCCAAACCATCTTCGGGTTTTTGCCATTGGAATTTAATTATTAATTCGCAAGCTCAAGTGTAAAGGGTTTATGAGTGATCGGTTGGTTTAATTTTGAAGCATATATATATGGAAGTTGAAGTAGTAGACGTAAAGGGTGGAGATGTGCACACCATATACAGGTTTTGACCATACCTGTTAGCGTGTATGACAACGTGAGCGCATCAATTAATTATAAATTGGTCCGTGTCATTTTCAAGGATTCCAAACCTTTTAAAAAGCTTTACCTTGAGAACTATTCAAATTCTTATTTTAATCTTTATTTTATTTATAGGGGTATAATTAATTGAACTTATTCTAAGAGAAAATTTATCAACTTCATCTCTATATTCAGCGAGTCTTGTTCAAAATCAATTAACACAAGTTTCAAAATTAATTAACCCAACTATCAAGTAGTTCAATATCGTACGTTAAGCCCAAAATAAATCAAACTATTTGGACTGAAATTAAATGGATTAATCCAACATCTTATCCCCAAAATCAAACATTTTGATAGTCTAGGCATCCGCTCTAATTAACATTTCTCGATTAATCACATTCTAGAGGTCAGAGTTTAATTTGACCCCTTCATGAGTAAACATTTGTCAGATGATCACCAGTAGAATATTTGGAAACAATCACGATAACGGTTAGGTCGCGTACACCATAAGCAAAGTTTGGCTACTCTTGGGAGTCCATTATAAAAAGTATTATAATGATTAATGAAGCAGGATTATAACCAAATAACACTTCAAATCAGTAAGCTTAAATAAGTTCCTCAATTAGACAATGTAGTCCAAACTTTTTATTTCATGAGAGGCCTTCATGGGTAGTCTTAATTCAAAATGCGACTATGCTTTCAAAATGCGTACATAGCCATAGGATGTACCGACTATGCTTTTCCTCTCCTAAATTAGTTCAAATATTTTAATTTAAAGCAAATGAAATTACACACAGCTAATTTCAAGTCCATAAACACAAAATAATAAAAAGAAACATAGTTAAGTGGATTTAAATCTTATTAGTTAATTAAGAGGTACATTGGCCATCCATGGACATTATTCTTGTCTTATTTCTGTGTCTAAACTTTGAGACACAGTTTATATCACACACATACAATATTGAACAAACATGGAAATGTTTTCATCAATAATTGGTAACCAAACTACTAAGACCATCTAAGCCATAACCAAACTACTAAAATTCACCGGTGTCACATACTTCACCATAAACAATGGTGAGAGCTGCAAGTTCAGATGCTTTTTCAGTTGGATGAAACTTATCCCAGAACAAGAAATCACCCCTGTTTGAACAAAGATTCGCTCCCACTATACAATCACCTGCATTTAATGTCCCGCTTCCACAACATGCTGTTTTCACTTCTTTAAACCCTGCAATTTTAACAATTCAATTAAGTTCACATTTTGTCAAAAATCGATATTTAAATGCTCTTGATGAATATATAGAAAGATGATATACATACGGTTTCCACGTGGGTTGTCGATAACATTCATGGTCATCGTGTAGGTATTCCCAAGCGAATACTTAAATCCTTTGTACATGAAACTAAATTCTGTCAAGAGAGTTTTCATAGACTTGTAAAACGATCTAGCATTATCGTTCAAAACATTTGCCAGAAGTGTTAAATTGGCGTGCTGCTGGACAACAACCGATTGGTGGAATACCAATTATCCCAAACTTTCTTGCACCTAACTCGTACAAATTCTGCACACCAATAATTGAAATTCAATGATAAAGTAAGTGTAGATGTAATATTGGACAAATTAATAGCAACCGTTAGATGTATGGCATAGGCTTGAGTGAGATTGGCGATCAATTGTTTCGGGTTGCCAATTCGACCACCTTGAGAGAGCGTGTATTCAACAAGATCGTTGCTCCCAATGCTGATGAGATATATCGAATTTTGAAGTAGATCATCAGCAGCCTTTTGTGAACCTAATAATTCTGTAATGGTACTACGGACTATGGCAAATTGTTGGATTTGCTCCTCCATACATATCACCTTGTTCTGTTTCATAGTAATTTGTCACCATATACTATATAAATTAACATAATTTCATATATGATTTACATGAAATGAGACCATTATTTTTCCTTTACTTCTATTGATAACTTACAAAATTAATCTGGCCCGTTTGGCTAAATATGCCCGCCCGCGAAGTTAGCTCCACGAAGTAAATTACGCTTCAAGGTTGACTTACGAGCGAGTAGTGAGAGAAAAGGTGGTGGGCTTACTTCATAATTCCCCAACAGCTTTACTGCAAGATTTGATATTAATATTCACAATTATTTTCATTTCAGTTAATAGAAATACTCTAGAAATACCAATTTGATCAGCGGCGTTTTTGCCATTACTAAACCTTCCGGTTGGTTTAGAGTAAGCAAAATCAATTCCATTGTAACGGTTATCAGCCCTAGCAGTACACTTTTTAAGGTGGTTGTTTGTCCCAACATCTGCAGTTGAATCTCCAAATATAAATATGGGTGCATCTGTCTTATAATCTGCCATCATCGTTAATGACCACATGTAACACAAATAGGAAACACTTTAGTGTTGTAGTAGCCATATGAACAATCGCTTGTTAGTTAATTAATTGCAGATTGATGCAATTGAACTTTGGATTTTATAACAATGTTTCTTGGAAATTGACAAGAAGATAAAATGCAAAAAATGGATCATTCATCATTGTATTGGCCTAGAAATTACCCCTTAGTAATTTCCACTGTACTTTTGTGTTTGTTTTCATCACTGTCATCAAGAAATATACGTGGATTACCTTGGTAATGTACTAATGTTTATACAAGAAGATACTTATTGCAACTAGTTTAGCCCAATAGTTGTCTCATTAACTATTACAACCATGGCAGGTTGGTTAAAAACAAATACATTAACAACAAACAAGATTGCTGGTATGACTAAAAGTTTCGGTGTCGATCCAACCTGTTGAGACCTGCGCCCATCACCTTCTAAATGGGCTTTGAGTAACGATTTTGTGTTGTGTTAATGGTCTGTCATTTAGTATGTAATATTACCTATTATTATGAAGAAAATGTATAGTACATTAATAGTAAATTTTTTTATATTTTTAAAATATAATGTGTATATTTGCAAAAGTATTCCTTCCCTGGCTAGTGGCTTCCCATACGGCCAAAATTGGACTAAAAATGTAAGGGTACTATTGCAAAATAAGTTTTGATAAAGGTAGTGCAATGCAATTATCCCATTACTAGACCTCTCCCTCTCCAATCTTGACCTCGGTTACCTTCCCAAAATCCGAGCTGCTGAAAAACTGCAGTGTTTCTGATGTGCAATAATCATTAGCTCACCAAAAGCCGTTTCGGTTTCAGTTGACCTGACTTTAATGACGATTATGGGTTGTTGCGTTCCCTCTCGTGACACATCGGATCGTTTCTCCGACCGATGCTTCAACGTCTTCCCCTGTCTCTCCGATCCCGGTAATCTTCTGCTAAATGTTTTTCTGCAATTCGAGTATATGTCATCTAATTCTGATTAATGTTGGGTACAGTTAGAAGATCTACGTTGTGTTTGAAATTGGCGTTGGTGATGCTGCATCTAATCTTCGTTGGTATTCTTTTCATTTTCGATGACGAATTCATAGAGAAATCAAAACAACAGCCTTGGTAAGCAGAGACACATTCACTGGTACACACTTATTAATTCGTACTACATATCTAACCTAATTAGAATCATTTGGTATTTGCGCTTAATTTCAGTTATCTAGGGCTCATGAAATTATATATGTTATTGATTTTGGATAACTAATTTGCTTGCTTCATTGGAATCTGAATAATTAGCTAAATTTGAAGGTGTAATTGTTAAGATTGCCAATTTGTCCTGCAATTAACTTACATCATATCTGTTTTTATAGGTACATATCAATCTATATGTTGTTGGTTGTTTGTACGTTAGTTCAGTATTTCTTCACCTCTGGTTCTTCTCCAGGGTATGTGACGATCAGCTTATATTTTTTGTATGTAAAACTTTGATTTATGAGAATAGATAACAGTTGTATACCTGCATAGGTACGTGCTTGATGCAATGAGAGATTTAGCTAAGACAGAAGCCTCATTAAGGGCAGCAGAAATCTCAAAGTAAGCACTTTTCCAACTTTAAACCTTCCTCTAATGACATGTATTGTGTTTGTGTTTCTGATAATATCTAATTGTGGTATATTTGTTGATGTGAATGATCAAGCAAAGACAACCTGCTTCAAGCAAAAATGGGAATGTAGTTGTGACTTTAGGCAAAAACCAGTATGCAGAAAATCTTGTAGGGAATGATCCAATGAATTGGACAAATTTGGTGATGGAAATGTACCCACCTGGAACATCTCCTAGGTCAGTATCATACCTTGTCATTTGCTTTTTTATTTAATTTAAAAAACTGGAATTTAATATTTCACACTATTGTAAATTTGTAATTGTAGAACCATTGAGTGACTGACAGCTGGTATTTGTTTCAGGACTTACACCTGCACTTACTGTAATGTTGTGCAGGTATGACCTAATTTATTTTGTTGTTGAGAGGTCAACTGGATTATGACTTAAACATGATTGTGAGAGATTATTAACTAATAAAATTAATTGCAGCCTCCAAGAACAAAACATTGCCATGATTGTGACAGATGTGTTCTTCAGTTTGACCACCATTGTGTTTGGCTAGGAACATGTATAGGCCAGGGAAATCACTGTCGATTTTGGTTCGTACATTTTTTTATCATCATTCTAATTTATTATCATCATTCTAATTTGGTTGCAGTTTAAGTATTTATCTTCATTTTTCTAAATTTTTTTTAAATGTGTTCAATTTGGAAAGTGAATTTTCTCTTTTCTATAACACTATTTCTGCATTCTAAGTTTTCCTATAGAAAAGTAATATATATTTTTTTATTTTTCAAGAAACGAGAGGTGTTTCTTATTATACAAATGAAATTTTTGAAAACCTTTTCAAAACCTTCCATTTTCGGGTTAAGGAGTTTTCTATCTCTGGAAAGGGAAATAGTTGAAAAATATAAATGTAAGTTTTCATAACTTCAGTTATTATATTGAAAAGTGGACTTTCTTTTTTAATGGAACATTTTCCTTAAAAGTCTGATTTGAACATGTTTTCTGTTTCTAGTTTTATACAGTATTAATTTTCAATTTTTACAAATTTTTTTTTTGGTTAAATGATTGACAGGTGGTACATTCTTGAGGAAACAGCCCTAAGTATATGGACGGGCATTTTGTATATTAAATACCTACAAGCTCATTTTAACAGAGCATGGTAAGTTTTTCACCATCCTTGTAATTTGATAATGGTAACGAAATGAATATTTTTTTATATTCATTTTCCAGTTGTTTTATGAATCAATCATATTCATGAGATATCATATGCTAATTTTGATTCAGGTTTGTGGATATGATAATGATCATTCTGCTCTCTGTTTTGTCAATCGCGTTGATATTTCTGCTCCTTCTCCTTCTATTCCATACGTGAGTTTTCTTCTTTAATTCTATAGGAACATTTATGTTTATTATTTATATTAATAAAAATATATAATAAAACGTCCTTATGGTTAATAATTCTTTTTTTACCATATTTAAAACCTTAATACTGCTATGATATAACAATGCCTTTTTCAGTCGTTATTTCCACTTGTTTTAAGATACGCATTTAAACACCACTGATAAAGCATCCACCTGGTTTTGCTCTTTCTCTTATTTTTTCAGTTACCTAATTGTGACAAATCAAACCACCTATGAGCTGGTGAGAAGAAGACGTATACCTTATATGAGGTTAGTTAGTTGGTTAATAAATTATATGCTTTCTTTGAATGTTTTGATGTATATAAAAAAAATAAAATTAATCCGATATAACATACGGCTTCCGTATATATGTCTAGGATGTAACCTAGGTGATCAATATATCTAAATACAATGTAAAGATAGAAAGAAAAAATAAATATTTGAATTAAGAAAATAAAAAATGTTGAAATGAAATGTGCAGAGGGATCCCAGAAAGAGTATATCCATTCAGTAAAGGAGCATGTAGAAATTTATACAACTTTTGCTTAGCAAGAACAAGCATATATGCAATTGAACCACTACCAACTACAGCTCAGCTAGACCGCATGTCCGTACCATATACATGTTCTCATGTTCTATCTTGTAGATGTTGTTGCTGAATACTTTTTACTATTATTATTATTATGTGCATATACCTCTTCCTTTTTTATTTTATTTTATTTTTTCCAAACTAAAGTTTGTTGTGCTAATATTAGTATTTGACCATATTTTTGTTTGTTTGTTTCTGAATTTATTTTGAGCTTTGTGGTTCATTGAGAAAAAAGTGAATGTAAATCGGTAATTTACTCAATTGTTGTGTTGTTCATAGATAGAATCACATATTTACTGTTTTAAATATTTTTTTGATTGGGTTTAATTTGAAAATGATCATTTATTAAAGGCTACTTGGTATGAGCATGTTTGCCCATGGTGTGGTCTTTAGGTATCAAACCACTACACCGTGGTTGATTACATGAATCATCCATGTGGTTGATATTTTCTTCATCATAGTACCTGATTTGAATAAAATGATCAAAGTACCCTTAATTTATTTTTTGAATATGTTATTAGTTTTTGTTTGCGTTATGTTATTTTTTATTTAACTTATCTGGTCAAGCAACACCATCTTCTTCTCTAACGGACCAACAAACACCTTCAACTACCAGCCACACCTCTTTCGTTTACCTAAAACCCTAATTTGTTGAACTCCTAATTTGCCAACTACCTTTCTCTCATATTGCAGTAATATGCTTCGGCTTCTTCGAGCAAAATTTCAAAACCTTGACCAACCAAAATCGTAAGTAAAAAGGTTCAAGTAAGAGTGATGGTTGGTTGCAATGGAGTTAATTGCAGGCCTTAAGAGTCAAAGAGTCAGTTGCGAACAGGAAGGAAAATAAAAAAGGAAAAATAAATAAAAAGTCAACAGTATTTTGATCATTTTATACGGAACATGGACCAAATTGGGAAGAGTAAGAACCGCAGGGACGATTAATGTATTTTATTTGTGCCAGATCTCCTATTCGCAAGATCCAATCATCTACCGCCATTTTCACTATCGGGACACGTATCCGACCTCCATATCCCTTAGCCAACCCTATAAAGGTTACATTAGTAACATAATTACCGAAAAATTAGTCAGTAAAACAAGCGCTTATGAATAGTGCCATCTGCTAGCCCAAAAAAAAAAAAAGATACATCTCCCTTTTAATCAATATGTGCACAGTAAAAACCAAATCTCACCTGCCACCACCACCAGTTTTCCACTTTTTAATGGGAAAAATGGTAACTTTCCTTCTGGGCCTATCTCCTCCTGTGGGCTTCTTTGGCGGCTGCAATGGCGGCCTTTTAATCTGTTCTTCATATCTATCATCCTTATAATCTGCTAATGGTTTCACCTCAAATGCACCCCTACTAAAACCTCTTGCAACCTGATTGCATCAAAAAATCATTTTACTAAACTTCATTTGGAATAATATATTATATAATATAATACTCGAGCACATGATATACCTTTAACAAAAGCCATACTCTAAGCGAACTACTTAGAATAGCTAGTCTTGTCCTTTTCCCAGAGGTCAAATAACTACCCATATATCGGTCAACCATCAGAACAAATTTTGGCCATGTTTCAGGCTTTCCTGGATCTGGTCTTTCCATGCGTGCCTAAAACCAAAATGGTATTAGATAAATTGATTATTTTTGTAACCAATATGTTAGAAAAATTACTCACGAGCAATCGACAAATCTCACGTTCGATTTTAGAAAATGAGGTTTCTAAAGCTTCCACTCTGCCAGTAGCATGACAACAAGAACACGGTTCACTGATCATAAATGTGACACTAGGTCGTACCTGTAAATAAAAATGTAATGAATTATTAAATTATAATTTATTTTTATTTTATGAAGCAAGTGAAATTTCAATGTAAGAAATACCCGTTTTCTGGTGATTTCCATTAGCCCGTGCCTAGAAAGTTCAGAGACTTTGACCAGTGAGCGGTCCCTCTCAACTGCACTTTTAACTTGCTCATACACCAATCTCTTATTTGCTGAAAAACAAAAAATATATTTAAGAATTAAAATGTTTAATGAACATAATAAACACACAAAGAGACTTACAATCATCCAACATATCAATGAAATCAACCACGATAATTCCACCTATATCTCTCAATCGTAATTCCCTAGCAATCTGGAAAATCCATTCAAATTCAAAATCAAGTATTTTCGAAACGTAAAGGACTGAACTTGTTATGTATAGCATACCATAAGGACCAAAGGTGTAATTTACTTAAAAAATTATAATTAAGTAAATACAAGAACATAAACAAGCATACTTGTTTAGCAGCTGCAAGATTAACATCAAGAATGGCTTTTTCTTGTGAATTCCCATGACCAAGCATACATTGTCCTCCATTCACATCAATGGAGACTAAAGCTTCAGTTTGTTCAATTACTAAATAACCTCCATTGGATAGTGGGACCCTACAAAACCCCAAAATTATTATTTATCTTTATAAAATACTGCAGATTAAATTAAGAAAAAATATACAAAACTGATTCACACCTTTTACTTAGCATGTTGTCCAGTTCTTCCTCAATGTTATACTCATCAAAAAGTGGATTCTTTTTTTTGTATAACTCAACATGATCGCAAAGATCAGGAGCTATATCTTGTAGATAATTTGTAACCTGAACCAGAGTATTTTAATTTACATATATCGTCCTTGTTGTTTGTATGAAACTATGCATTTCAAAACCTAGACTTTTTTTTGTTACACACATAGTCCCTAATTTTGAAACTTGTAACATCAATGGTCCCTAAAAACTTAACCACCTTGTTTTCTTAATGGACCGGTGGTGTGACAATGTTCAGAACTAGGGACTATCCAGTGCAACTAAAAAAGTCGAGGGACAAAATCTATAATTTCATACAAACCACAGATTTTCTTCTTTTTTTATACTTTGCCTAGTCATACATACCTCATGATATATCCTTGGAGAATCAACCACCATTTTCTTCACCTGAAAACAACCCAATCGAGCATTAACAACACATGTTATATATAATAAAATATCATTTTTTTTTCCAATATTACCTTATGATTAAAATAATCTTGTACAACACAAAGTGTTTGGCCCATTGCTCTATGTAACATAGCAGGAATTGCACCTTCAACACCTTCATCAGCTGCAAGGGCTGCTGATGTGGCTTGTTCAGTAATACTTTTCCACATTAAAAGCAACCCGTCTAAATCTTTCTCTAATTCTTCTAAACTATGGCCCGCTGCAACTGTTCTCACGGTTAGCCCGAACCCATTCGGCTGCAAAGTCTTTGCAATCACCCGTAATCGGGTTCTCTCCACTCCTGATATTTTCTTTGAAATTCCAATTCTATTGCAACGGGTCATCAAAACCTGCACATTGTTTCAAGTTTCTATTTTAAATATACAATTTAAGCCAAAGAAAAAGAACATGAGTAGAGGTGGCAAAATAGACAACTTAAATTACTATTATGCCCCTACACCCAATTATACTTCCCTTATAAAATAGTCAACATTAATTTAATGTTTATTCTTAATTAATTGAAGTTGATTTAAATGAAAAAGATTTGACACATCATGTCGACCTATATGTCTATACTATAAGTTAAAGTAATTAAAAATTACAAGCAAATAAAAATCAAATTTCAAATAAAAAATATATATAATTTAAAATCATTTCAAAATAAAAAATATTAATAAGAACGCAACACTTTATATATTTAGCCATATAATCTATCTTTTAATTTTGTAGAAAAAGTCCACATAACGTGAACCGAACATGTAACACGAACCAAGATCTGCATATTTAAATTAAATCACTTATATAATGAAAATGAAGCGTATAACTATCAGAATAAAACATACCCAAAATCGGCTTCTTAACTTAGGATAAGCGGTTAATGTGGGCCCTTTTGTACCCAATCCCTCTTTAACAACTTGTACAATTATCTTAGTCCCTTTTTGAACTTGGGCCCATTTACTTCCATTTTCCATATTTTGTACTTGATAATCTCCACCATTTGTATTTTTCATACTTTGTACATTATGAGCATGTTCAATCGATTGAAAAATATTCCTTTTTCCATTAATATACAACACAGAACTAACTAAACCACCATTATCATTTCCTGAATAATCTTCTGATGCATCAAATTCATCATCGATGTCATGATCTCCGAAATCATCATGAATATTTTGATCTTGATCATTAATATCAATTTCTTGTGATTTGTTTTTGTTGTCAGAATCCCTGAGCCTAGGGTTTTCTAAAAGCTCAACAAGTAAAGATCCGTCAACTGATTTTGGATCTTTATAATGTGAAAATGGTGGGAATATAAACGGTTCTACATGATTTCTTATTTCTACAAGTGAAGCCCTGTTGTGCCCAATGTTTACAAAAGCACCCCCCATGTGAGGGACTAGTTTTGTAACTATTCCTATATATACACTATCACATTGCACATTATTTTTTATTGGTTCTAATAATATTTCAACCAATTTTTCATCTTCCATTACTGCAACCCTTTGCATTGTACATAAAGACGAATTTATCAATATAACTGTATCCAAACATACCTCCTGCTCCTGCATACCTACCCCTACCCCCAAATTACTCTCATTATCAAGAAACAATTTTTCTGGAATTTCCGTTTTTTCAACAGAAAATATTTCTGTAATTTCTGGGCACTCATTTTTCTTGGGAATTTCAATAGGTAACCATGGTTCCTCAACAGGGTATTCTCTTTCTGAAACATTTTTATTTAAGTTATTATTATATAAAAAAGTTGGAGAATTTGTTTCTCTATCAAAATGGGAAATTTCAGAAGCTTCTAGAAGCCAGGGTTCTTCTACAGGCTGGAAATAAATATCTTCAGAACCGAAATCATCTTCAAAATCAAGATCACCCAATAACTGTTTCGACACTAAAAAGTCGTCATTTCCGTTGTTTTCCAAAGTTTTTCCTTCATCTGTTAAATCACTGAAAGCATTTAAGTTTTATTCAGAGACATATTAGAAACTTATTATTTCGTTTATTAAGAATTGTAATATGAATTGATACCTCTAGATTGTGCAGAAATCAACGGTTGTGAAGGGAGCCAGGTGTCAACTATCCATGATCCAAAAACATTTGGTGAACTACAAGATCTTGTTAATGATCTTTGCAGTAATATTTTTCTAGTTTTTTTATTTGTTAAATGCTGTGAGAGAAAAACTTCAGGTCTGAACAAACACAAGGATTCACACAACGATTGCATACCTCCCTTGATAAAACAGCTACAGAAAAAGCATCCTTGACCATGTATCTGTTCAAATCAAATTAATCACTTTAAATTAAATATTTTAAAGTGAATTTGAAGAGAATATGGAAATTGTACCATGCATTCACCGAGTTTGCTGCAATTTCTCAGTTAAAAATACGTAATTCCTTTGAAAGATAATTGATTGTAAATCTTAAATTACACTTTTCAAATAGGTAATAATTAGTAGCAAACTAGCAATATCAGCTAAAATCAACCCCATTCCTAGCCCCATAGCTGTCATGAATGATAAGAATAACAGTAACAACATGTTTTCTATTCAAGAAATGGACAGCCAACAACAATAACAAGATATGAATTCCTATCCATTTTGCATATGGAAAACACTAGGACTAGGTCTAGGGGCAGTGTGTGGAAGTAATTGAATGAATAATTTGATGAAATTAAGCTACGCTTTTTTACGAACAGTTGGTGTGCATAGCAATACCATGACAATGGAATCTGTAACAGCTTAACGATTTCACAAATTGGAATTCCAACAAACTCAAAGATTACGATATGATAACAAATATACTGAAACTGGAGAGATGAACAGGAAGAAAGGAATGGGGAAAAGAGAGCGTACGATGGGCGGAAGGAGGAAACGGCTAGCCTCCACCAAGATAAGGAACCAAAATTGGATGAGGGTCAAATTCCCTCAAGTTTTGTTATATGAATACGACACGAGGGTTAAATTTACCATTCTTGACGTTCGATTCTATCCCACACTATACATTTTAAATTGAGTAAATTACATATCAAAAAGTTGATACTATTTGAATAACCTC
Source organism: Calendula officinalis (assembly GCA_963853835.1). Lineage (NCBI taxonomy): Eukaryota > Viridiplantae > Streptophyta > Magnoliopsida > Asterales > Asteraceae > Calendula > Calendula officinalis. Next base: position 14,280,548 of record OY970827.1, read on the forward strand.
TAAAATAACTTTTTACTATTGGAATGAATGATTTTTTTAAGAGGTCACTCCAACCATTTGATCTTCCCCAACACTTGAATAACTTTCAATGTTTGATTCTTTTAATCCATATATTTAACAATTTTACATTTTAAACCCATGTATATATCTTATGTGAATAATTTATTATTTTATAACTATAAATTATAATTTATCATATTTCAAGACTTTTTAAGATCAAGCATTAAAATATTTTCGTAAGAGAAATTTTATAATAATGTTAAGTTTTGCAATGCTATAAAAATTGTTAAATTACATAAGTAAGAGGTATTTATAAAACATTTGATATAGATAAAGGTAAATTAGTAATATTAGTGAAAAAATCTTTGGAAAGGTTAACCATTTGAGAGGTTTTCAACTAATAGGTTATTAAATGATGTGACAAAAGTAATAAGTTATTGGTGAGGTTAACCATTGTGGATGATGCTCTTACTAATATATATTCTTGTGTTTATTCAGCTTGTATCAACAGTCACGTCTCACCATTCCCTACCGATAGATTACTGACGAGATCGTATTAACAACAACACATCACTAACCGTGTAACTCATCACTAACTCATCCCCTTAAAAAATATATTAAATTATTAATCTCAAACCCCTCCCCACCCCCCCCCCCCTCCACACACACAGATCTCTCCCCTACTGACGCCTGCCAAAGACACGCTTGTGCTAACGGTGACGCCCTTTTGACGCATCCTTTCCTGCCGACATAGGCGTTGACGTGCCCGTTGGCACCTACCTTATATAATCAAAATAGTGTCAAAATCAATAATGAATATGAGCAAAAGAATTAATGAATTTATGAGATTGACACATAAATTAAACCCAACTAATAGGAATAATACTCTTCTTCATTACATATATTGTTATATGGTCTGTAAACGAGTCGAATGTTCAACAAACTGCTTGTGAACTGTTCGGCAGGAGTTTGTTTATGTTCGTTCGTTTAGCTAAACAAACGAATACGAACAAGATTTTGTATTTATTTAGTTAAATAAACGAACACGAACAAAGGGCCGTTCGTTTACGTTCGTGAACATCCGTTTGTGTTCGTTTGTTTACGTTCGTTTGTGTTCATGTTCGTTTATTTTTGAATTAAATAAAAAATATTATTTATAATATTTTGTGACAACCCTTGCAATCGGGTATTTGACCCGACGATTTTTATAGCTCATTTTATCTTAGTATAATCATCTCATTTTGGTTTTAGAACAGTCATAACATTCATTGTTGCATTTAAGTCTAGCAGAAACCTTGTGTTGTTGGCACACATCATTAAGTAGGCACGTATTAGTTGTCTACATTTCGGTATGGTTAAATTATAATTTAGCGAGTTGGCGACTCAACGTAAACTCAAATCGAACCCGATTTTTGTTTAGAATGATACTTTGGCTCAACGAATAAATCGGTATGAAAATTTATACACAAAACACCATCACCATTTTTATTTACCACTCATAAATATTTTTTTATATATATAATTTTCAAACCAGGTATCGCAAACGAGGTGGTGTGTGGGTGTTTTAAAAATTATTGTTCCGGCAAACTTTCTATTCGCCGGCAGCCTTAGAGAGTTAGAGCTGCCGGAGTTCTTTTTAAATTCTGCTCGACAATAACGTAACCCACAACACATTGAAAGCCATTTTTATTGTTCTTTTAGCCCAATACTCGATACATCCATTTCCATTTTTATAAGAAACTAGCCCATAATTTGTTTTAAACTAACTGTATTTTAAGCCCAATAGCATTTTGCTTCTAATACAGAAATTTTGAAATTGGTCAAATGTTCAGTTGTGTTTCTAAGATAAATCAAATTCATAAATTGGGGTTATTAACATAATAAAATAACGAATACAATTTTTTTAAAATAAATAAATTATAATAAATAGAATTTTTTGATTAATTATTCGATGATTATAAAGTGCTTAAATAAAATTTAAAATTTTATTATTTATTATTTAAATAGTTATTAATTAATTATTTAAATAAATAATTTTATTCTTATAATAATTTCCATATGAGAACCGCTGTTTGAAATCAAGGTATAATTCATTTTTTAAGAAAATATATACTTAAATAAACGTATTTAAAATACGAAATCACTCCTCACAAAGTCACCAACATATCGTTCGAGTCAAAATTTCCCCTTAGGGAATCATTTATGCATCATTTAGTTTAGGCGTGTCGTTGAGACCGTCACTTATACATTTATTCTTATGCGTTTAGGACGCTAGGATCATTTGGTTGGAAACCACATTATTATCTACAGTTTTGCCTAGCATTGCATCAGGTGAGTTCACAGCCCACTTTTTACCGCATTTTATTTTTACTGTTTTACAACTTTGGGGTGAAAAACATAACAAATACTTTTATAAATGTTCCAACCATTTATCACAACGTATTTTATTAATTTTATCATGACTATATTTTCACAACCCATCTTTTACTATATTTTAACTATTTTACTATTGGGGTGAAAATATCAACTATTTTATAAATAATTTTCATTATTTATAATCATTTAATTTATTGTGATGAAACTATTTTTAGAAACTAGACAACGAATCCTTGTGCTTGGACTAAGTTTAGATGTACATGGAAGTGCGTATATGTTACATACATAATCATTAGCTAGTTGCGACTAGGCCCTGGATATGCAAATAGTACTATTGGCGGAGACCTACCCTCCCACGATTTGATCATTTATCGGTGTTTACCGACCACGAGGAGTGCATATCTAGCACGTTTAAGATTGTTGTTTTGGTTATGGACTTAGGGTCAGCATTTTAACTCAAAGGTGTAGCTAACCTGTTGGGGGATCACCGTCACTAATGTTTCTACTACTGCTCTTGGAGCAGGCCAATTTAAACATTTTTTAATATCACCTTATTTTTGCCGATGATGGCATACGAAAACTATTGTTTCTACTATTGCTTTTGAGCAGACTATTTTTAACGTTTTATATCATCAAACTATTTTTGCCATGAATGGCATACAAAAACTATGGAACTATTTTGAACTCATTAAAATCTGTGAATTCACTCAATAATTTTGTTGATACTTTTACTTATGTTTTTCAGGTAACTAAGCTAGGCACTGAGTCGCATGCATTGGGAGTCAAGCTTTTATTCTAATAAGATGTCACCTCTTTATTTCATTTTTATTAAACTATGTTTTAGATTCAAATTACTTTGTTTACATTAAATATGGTGACATTACTTTTTATCAAACATTTATTGTTTACGATAATCATATGCTTATGTATACTCGTGAAGTTGCACGCCCGTTCTTCCGCAAACCATTTTGGCGGGGTGTGACATATTTATTATTATAATTAAAATAAAAAAATATAAATATATAAAGTATTTAGGTTTAAACTTTCTTTCTCAATTCATTTAGAAACACACAACCCTAGATCTCCATATCGTGTTTAGAATTAACAATCTTCAATGGTTCATGTTTTAAGTTATGCAACTTATTATCCTGATATCCTTAAGGCGGTTTTGAAAATGGTAGATATATGTTTTTCCGCACTTTGTTCGTTTGTGTTTGTGTTTGTTTATGTTCATTTGTGTTTGTTTATGTTCATTTGTGTTTGTTTATTTTTGTTACCCTTGTTCGCGAACCGTTAATGAACACTAAATTTTCTTAACAAACGAACACGAACACAAAATTTCGTTCGATAAGTGTTCACGAACCGTTCACAAACACATTTTTTCCTTAACAAACGAACATGAATAAGACCTCATTCATGTTTATTCGGTTCATTTACATATCTAATTGTTATTTGTCAACATGTATTCCAAATTTCGCCTTAAAACTCTTGGAGTTTCATATGGGGGTATCATTTTATCTTTAACTAGCATATAAAATAACCAAAATATTTTAATTTTAATTTATTTAATTTTTTTTAATTTATTTTCATTTTTCTGTTCATCTTCTCCAACAACTTCGGCGGACTTCTGCTTACTTATTCGGCAACTTCTTTTTCCTCTCTATCTACTTTGTCATCTCTCTCCTCTTGCTCTACATCTTTTAAAATTATCTGAAAAATGAATTTCTTTAAAACAGTTGTGACAATAATTTAATTCTACTTTATTTTATAAAAATTTCTAGTTTTTAATTTGTATAATCTTTGTGATTCTTAAATTAATTATAAAATTATCCAGTTTATATAAATAATCGAATAAGTTATTCTAAATATTATCATGTTCACACATAATTGCATAAACTAATAAACTATTTTACAAATAATAAGCTTTGTTAGAGCATCCCCATGGTTAAGCTCTCAATAGCTTATGGTTTTTACCAAATCAACAATTAACTAACCAATAAGTTATTCTTAAATAATATCCCCAATGGTTAACCTTTTTCAAAAACTTTTTCTTTACAACATTTCTAATTTACCTTTATCTATCTCAAATATCTTATAAATACCCCTATATATAATTTGATAATTTTTTAACATCTTACTAAATATAAAATTTTTAAAAATGTCCAATACAAAAATATTATAATAATTGACATTAAATATTATATAATTTATTTATTAACTAATAAAAACTTAATAAAGCATTTATATATAAGGTTTAAAATGAAAAGTAATTAAACATAGGGGACTAAAAAATAAAAACATTGAAAGTAGATTAAAAGCATAGTAGAAAAAAAGTCTTTCCAATAAGCTTTTGAAAAAGCTTGTTATTCCAATGGTAAAAAGTCATTGAAAGACTTATTGTAATAGTAATAAGCTTTTGAAAAAGCTACCATTGGAGATGCTCTTAGTTGTATGGAGGTTGAATTTCTATTTATTTAAAAAAGCTCCTAAAAGATACAATAGAAGAGGATATACAAATTGTATAACTAACATTTATCAAAGACTATTCATCAATAGTTGATGAATAATCTTAGTTTTTTTTATATATATTTTTTGTACATTTAAGCTATGTTTCATTGTTGTTGACTACTATTCATCAATAGTTGATGAATAGTCTTAGTTTTTCTTTATATATATTTTTTGTACATTTAAGCTATGTTTCATTGTTGTTGACTTTTATTTTAAATTTTCACATCACTTTATTATTTTTATTTTATTTTAAACAATGTCTTTTGTATACAATAACCGTAGTTTTTAGGGTGTTTTTTATTTGATTTATTTTATTATATAATACTTCTATTATTTAATAATTGTAGTGTACGGATTAAGTATATTTTAATCTAACTTAATTTTATATATTTGTAGTATATTGATTAAATAGATTTGCAACTAATACAACATGTAACACCCGTATTTTTAAAACCTCATTTAAATCATTTAAAATACAATTTCCCAATATTTGTCACATTGTCCAAAACACAGTTTAACAAAAACTTTAAAACTTATATCAGAGTTTGAAAAAATACGGTGTCACTAAGTATATCAAAACCATAGGCAACGGGATCTACCTAATAGCTCCCGAGCTAAACATCTCTAGGCCACTTCTAGTGCAACCTTCTAACACTTCAAACCTGTACCTGAGTACACAGCCACAAACAAACGTAGTACGTGAGACAAAATAGTCTCGTGAGATACATGGGTTTTAGACCCCAAAAATAATATCATTTCATAAACATATAAACATATATATATATATACCACATCAATACCGTCTAGTCACCCTATTGTGACCCTATCAATTTCTGCTCTCCTGGCAATCATATCTAACTATCAGGTTGCCCCCGAACTAGCTAGAAGCACAAACATACCTAATACATAAACATATATGTACTAGAATCACATTAACTTACTAACCGAAATCCATCGCCATTAGTAAGCTTCACATTAACTTATTAACCGAAATCCATCGCCATTAATAAGCTTCACATTAACTTATTAACCGAAATCCATCGCCATTAATAAGCTTCAAGATACCGACAAGAGGGATTCGCCCAATCTATCGATACCTGCCTTACTCGCCGGGATACTCCCAGTTAGTAAGACTACTAACGTGGATGAGTCGATGGGAATCCACCCAACTGCCCCTCATTCCACACCTCATGACCGGGGGTCCCCCGGATCATCACAACATCTCATTCTTACCATAACTCAACAGTTATTTCAATCAAGCCTTCGGCTATCACATAAATCATCAACCAAGTTAGTTATCCAATAATAACTACATATAACTAGTTCAACATAGTATGAACGTACATGTATAGTCCCATGGACTCGATCATAAGCAACTCACATCTACTTCTACATCTATGACCCTAGAAGGTCCACACTTACATATTTCATAAGATACATTCCTCATTCATCAATATCATATTACTTTTATCTCTTCGTTGACTATAATACATACTTATTACTAGTCACATCATTTTCATTCTCATATGTATTCATTCTTTACTTTTAGTAGTAATCCTTACCAATAGATTATCTTTATTATAAAATAGTTCCCAATTGCTTTACTAATACATATTTATTAATAAAGGCTCAATATACATTCTTTTGATCAGTTACTTCATTATTATGGTTCATTAATAGAGACTCCATAACTACTTTAATTTATCATATTTACCTTCAAATTCATCAATCATACTAGACATATTCTAGTATCACATTCTACATACTTTCATACATTTTCAATCACTATCTTTATCAAAATATTTATTAATAAAGACTGATAAAATATCATATGTACTTTCAAAACTATTTGCTATGTACCCAGTTTAAAAGTCTCATGTACTCACCTTAGCAATGCTTTCCAGATCGCGTCTGTTAACCCGAATCCTTGCTTCACAATTCGGTCAACCTTCCAAGACCTCATCAAATGCCTAATACAATAATCACAAGATTATCAACATCACATTCTACTACCAATGTGTTCATCTATCTCTAGATAACACTTATTAACATATTTCCCCCAATTATGGTGATTTACCAAACCCTAGGTTAACCAACCCTTAATATTCTTACAAATCATAATCATACACTTGTTTCCTTTGTTAATATACCATCTATTAGGTGTATACATCACTTATATCACCATAACCCATACCCCAAGGACTAGGGTTTCAAACCCATACATCAAAATACATAGATCTTGAGCTACGAAGATCGCGGAGTGAAGATATACCTTTAATCTTCAACTAGGAGTGAAATCTATCAAAGATTTGAGAAGAAATCAACCTGAATCTGCACTTGAGCTCCAAAATCGCCAAAGGAAAGAACTAGGGTTTTCTATTTCATCAAATGAGCTCCAACCCGATTTTAATGCTGCACGACACGAGTTCGCGTCGCTAAGTTTGCGTTCTTCTTAAGTTCGCGATCGCCAAGCCATCGTGAACTACATCACGACCAATGGCTCAGATCCCTGATCGAAGTTCCCGATCGCCACCCCTAGTTCGCGTCGCGAACTTCCTAAAGCAGCAGGGCTGCACTTTTTCATCTTTGTCTCGACCCGGTTTCGCCCATAACTTTCTCGTACGGTGTCCAAACGACACGAAACCAATTCCTACGTTCTTTAAACGATTTATCCTTATTTATCATAATTTTTATAAATTTATTTATTTACAAATTTCGGGTCGTTACACAACATGTTTGAATATCTTTCAAATGTCAATTTTGATAATAATTGCATAAGTTATCCTAACGAAATTAAAAACATGTGGTTTATAAAAAAAATTAATATCTTTACAACTCGCCGCGAAGCGCGGGCCCCACTCCTCGTATAAAATATATGGAAAATAAGGTGATAAATTAGAAAGAAAAAAAAAACTAAAACAAACACTATTTTAAACTTACCTACAATAAGCTAATAATCTAAAACAAACATCCCTAACATTTACATTATAAACACTTTTTATTTGTCGGTCATCTCAGAGTAAGAATGTTAAAAAATATTTGTTATCTGAAATCTTATTAAAAAATGTTAGTATTCAAAATTTTAGATATATGAATTTAGGATACCCAATCTTAATAGTGTTAAAATAATTTGGATATCAAAAATTTTATCCGGAAAATCTGAAAAATATATGACATATCCAAAATATTTAAAAAATACCTAAAAAATATGTTGTTTTCGGATACAAGGTTTCATATATCGGATTTTGTATACAAGATATGGATAGTAATAGTTAGAATTACTATCCGGATATCCGAAACGGTTTTGAATCCCTGCCAAATAATCGTCATGTGTCTCTCCTCATACAATGTGTCCTCCCCGGTATGCGGCATACCGGCAACGCTTCCCTCTGGGCATTTGGTCGTCGCAACTACCGCCGAATTATAAAAAGGAAAGATTTAGTCAGTACTATGAAGTTTGGTCAGAAGTAGTTGGATTAGAAAAAACACATGACACCAGTCAGGTTTTAAAGGCCATATCGTTTTGAAATGTATCAAACAGACGGTGATCTGTCAAAATTGCACCAAAACGAGAACCAACACCCGCAACAACCTTCCACCGGAGATCATTGAAACAATACTCCGTCGCCTTCCGGCGAAATCCCTTGGCCGCTTCAAGTCCATGGTGCTCGCTCATTTCCAATAGCCAATTTATCAAAACCCATCTCCATCAAAACAACCACCACCATAACACTAGCAAACTGATTCTCGTTTCCAATATGAAGTCTCTCTACTCATTTGATATAAACGAACTCATCGGAGACGTAACCGGAAAAGAACTAAGTTTCCGGCCACCTTCGATCAGGTTGGAAGAGATTTTAGGGTCCTGCAATGGGCTCGTTTTAGCTATAGACGAAGAAGACACACTCTTCTTGATGAATCCAACGACACGTGATATCTCCGGTTTTCCCATTCGCACTCCCGATCAGTGAGAGTTTTGTTATGAACGGATTTGGTTACACCGATGATTATCAAGTAATATCGATCTTGTTTTGGGACACAACATAACCCTGATTCCACAGATATGTTTATAAACATTTATAGTTTGCGTAACAATTCATGGAGGAAATTGCAGCCTTTAGTTTATCAAATGAAGAATTTGTAGGAGCTAATACCAATTTTCATTAATAAAATACAATTACAATAAGGGAAATTGACGAATACGTTTACAAAAGATTGAAACAAACTAAATAGAACAAACAAGTACAAGGTTTTGGTTGAGTCTCGTGAAATTCACGATCCCCTTAAAATAGATTCGTTGTCTATTTCCCAGGGTAAAACAACCGAGTAGTTTTACACTACCGGATATAATCCAAGCCAGAACACTAACCAAGTTTAGAGTGTTTTCTTTAAGAGAGAAAGCTGTGAAAGAAGAAGTAGGTGTAGAAGGTGTGTCTACAAATGAGACCCAAGGTCTCCTTTTATAGTGTAGAATGCCAAGTGATGTTTAATCAAAACATTAAATGCATTCAATACAATTAAACAAGAAATCAAAACAGTAATCTGCACTAATTGCAGAATTTTCGTAACTGTTCTGCTCAGTCCTTCTGGTCAGTCCAGGAACTCAGTCCGAGAACTCAGTCCGAGAACTCAGTATCAGAAGTCAGTATACGAACTCAGTATTGGAAGTCAGTGCAGCAGCTCAGTATCAGACTGATGCTGCGCAGGTCAGTATCAGACTGCTGCTGCGCAGGTCAGTATCAGACTGCTGCTGCGCAGGTCAGTATTGGAAGTCAGTATCAGACATCTGCTGCGCAGATCAGTACTGCAGGTCAGTATGAGACTGCCTGCTGCGCTGGTCAGTATCAGACTGATACTGCGTAGGTCAGTATCAGACTGCAGCTCAGTACACGTCGAACACTCAGTGCGAGGAGGTCGGTATTGATCGGTTCAGTACTGAGGTGGTCAGTATGAAAAAATCAGTACTGAGGAGGTCAGTACGAGACAACTGCAGTGTCGATGAGGTGCAAAAATTGACCCGCACGAGCCCGGAATTTCGGAGCTGCATTCGTGCCCGCAGGTCGCTCGGGCGTACACGAGTTCAAGCCATTTCGGGCAACTCAGTCCAAATTATTTGCACCCCCCCCCCCCCCCGCGCGTAGGCGTGCGGGTAAAACCCATGTATAAGGATTTAATCTTCCATACAACTTCCAACCTTATAAACCAACAAATGGTTTCATCTTTTTCCTATGTGGGATACTCTCCCACATCCCCCACTTCCAAGATTTCTTGTATCAAACACCCTACTTTGAGAGTCGATATCTCATTCACCACAACTCGACTTTGGACACGCTATATACCGTTGCGTAGCTCTCATATAGGAGAACACATAGCTACCAACCAATAACTATATATAACACATATATATATAATTATATAGGTCCAAAGTTGGTGAAAAATCATTTTATCACAACTTTTTCCAACAATCCCCCACATGAATAGAGATCGATTGAAAACACCACAAACCATCGATAAATGTTCAACAGTCAAGTCTTGCAAAGGATGGGTAGGTGTTAGCCTTTGAACCCTCCCTTGAGAAGCACACTTAGTCTCCTAGCAGTCAGTAGACGCGATGTCCTTGAACTGAGTCCGCCTTTTGTGTAGACGACGGTATACTTCTCACAAGACCCTCCCTAACTTGTTCATATCCTCTTATCGTGCCCTTCTTGGTCATGGACACTGCCTGGTTCTGCGAGAGCTACTAAGAATTGTGCCCAACAATCCCATTCGAAGCGACCCCACTTCTCTCTCACATAGGTGATTCTCTACCACGAATCATTAAAAGCCATAGTGCTTATCCTCATTGTCACTGAACTAGGAATGGACTAGGAAGTAGTACAATGTACTCCCTTTAAGAATGTATGGAGGAATTCCGTTACCCCCACAGTGACATCCCTTCGTTTATACAATTAGGTTGTCCTATTGAACCTAGATCTTGGGATCTCCAGTCAACTAGGTTAGGTTTCCTTCGCATAAACTTTTATTCCAAGGGCTTTAGTCCCATTCCATTTGACGACTTATTAACTAACTCTTTGCTTAAGCCTTTCGTAAGCGGATCCGCGATGTTATCTTTTGACTTTACATAGTCAATCGTGATAACTCCAGTTAAGAGTAGTTGTCGTATCGAGTTATGTCTACGTCGAATATGCCTTGACTTACCATTATACATTGCACTCTTGGCTCTACCAATAGCCGATTGGCTATCACAATGTATACAAATGGAAGACAAAGGCAATGACCAATTTGGAATACATTCCACAAATTGGCGTAGCCATTCCCCCTCTTCACCACTTTTATCCAAGGCGATAAACTCAGATTCCATTGTGGATCTAGCTATAATCGTTTGCTTGGACGATTTCCAAGATATAGCCGCACCTCCAAGGGTAAACACATAACCACTTGTAGATTTGGAATCCTTTATATCCGATATCCAATTCGCATCACTGTATCCTTCTATCACAGCGGGATATCTAGTATAATATAGTCCATAATTTCTAGTGTACCTCAAGTACCGAAGTACTCTAGTAATACTTTTCCAATGTTCGACACTTGGATTACTAGTGTACCGACTTAGCCTACTTACCGCATAAGCTAAATCCGGTCTTGTACAACTCATTAGGTACATTAGACTACCAATAATCCTTGAGTATTCTAATTGATTCACACTTTCACCTCTATTTTTATATAGATGGTGAGAGGTGTCAATTGGAGTACTAACTTTATTAGTGTCTCCCCCACTAAAATTCTCAAGAATTTTATCAACATAGTGTTTTTGAGTTAACACAAGTCCATCATGGGTGCGTACAATCTTGATTCCAAGAATGACATCCGCCAAGCCCATGTCTTTCATGTCAAACCTTGACTTCAACATATCTTTTGTAGATTGAGTCATCTTATCATTGCTTCCAATGATAAGCATATCATCTACATAAAGACATAAGATGACATATCCATGACTTGTGTTTTTCACATAAACACATTTGTCACACTCGTTAATTTTAAAGCCACTTTCTAGCATGACATTGTCAAACTTTTGGTGCCATTGTTTAGGAGCTTGTTTCAATCCATACAATGATTTAACGAGTTTACATACTTTTGCCTCTTGACCGGGAGCAATAAAGCCTTCCGGTTGTTCCATATAAATCTCCTCTTCTAAATCACCATTTAGAAAGGCGGTTTTCACATCCATTTGATGAACCTCTAGATTTCTTATGGAAGCAATCGCAAGTATCATCCGAATTGATGTTATTCGCGTAACCGGTGAGTAGGTATCAAAGTAATCTAGACCTTCTCGTTGTCTATATCCTTTGATCACCAACCTCGCTTTGTATTTATCAATGGAACCATCCGCTTTCATCTTTTTCTTAAAATCCATCGGTAGCCTAAAGTTTTACAACCCGGAGGAAGATCAACTAGCTCCCACGTATGGTTTTGTAAGATAGAATCTATCTCGCTTTTAATGGCTTCTTTCCATTGAGGTCCTTCCGAAGAAGTTACCGCTTCACGGTAGGTCCTTGGTTCACTTTCTACCATATAGGTGACAAAGTCCGAACCAAAGGATTTTTCAATCCTTGCCCTTTTACTTCTTCTAGGCTCAACCTCTTCTAATTGAGGTTGTTGTTGTCTCTCATCATGGACAACTTCGTCAACATGTGTAGACGAACTTCCTTGTTCTTTGTCTAAACAAGGAAACACATTTTCAAAGAATGACACATTCCTTGATTCCATAATCGTATTTTTGTGTATATCGGGAATCTTAGATTCATGCACAAGAAAACGATAGGCACTACTATGATGTGCATAACCAATAAATATGCAATCAACCGTTTTAGACCCAATCTTTTGAGTCTTAGGAAGAGGAATGGCTACCTTAGCAAGGCACCCCCACACTCGTAAGTACTTATACGAAGGTTTTCTTCCAAACCAAAGTTCATACGGTGTTGCATCCTTTTCCTTACGTGGTATCTTATTTAAAAGATAATTAGCCGACAAAATGGCTTCCCCCCACATTTCGTGGTTTAACCCCGAACTTATAAGCATGGCATTAACCATCTCTTTCAAGGTACGATTCTTTCGCTCGGCAATACCGTTTTGCTGTGGCGAATAAGGAGCAGTGAATTCATGTCTTATTCCATTTTGAGAGCATAATGTCGCAAAAGGATAAACATATTCACCTCCTCGATCACTTCGTACAACCTTGATTTTCTTATTAAGTTGGTTTTCAACCTCATTTTTATACAAAATGAATTTCTCAATTGCTTCATCCTTACTCTTAAGTAAGTATACATAGCAATATTTAGTACAATCATCAATGAACGTAATGAAGTACTTGTTACCACCCATGGTAGGAATTGATTTCAAATCACACACATCCGTATGAATCATATCAAGTGGTTCGGTATTTCTTTCAACCGATCGAAATGATGTTCTCGTAAGTTTGGCTTCAACACACGTGTTGCATTTGTGATTCGAATCAATATTGGAAATTTTTTGAAAAACTCAATTGAACCTTTTTGTTCTATAAAACGTTTCAATCACCACTTTTCCGAATCTATGCTATTAACGAGCAAAATCCGGAAAAAAAAAATGTATTTTCCAACCGGTATTAGCTAGAGAGGAAAATCTATTTTAAGTTTGTAGGAGCTAATACCAATTTTCATTAATAAAATACAATTACAATAAGGGAAATTGACGAATACGTTTACAAAAGATTGAAACAAACTAAATAGAACAAACAAGTACAAGGTTTTGGTTGAGTCTCGTGAAATTCACGATCCCCTTAAAATAGATTCGTTGTCTATTTCCCAGGGTAAAACAACCGAGTAGTTTTACACTACCGGATATAATCCAAGCCAGAACACTAACCAAGTTTAGAGTGTTTTCTTTAAGAGAGAAAGCTGTGAAAGAAGAAGTAGGTGTAGAAGGTGTGTCTACAAATGAGACCCAAGGTCTCCTTTTATAGTGTAGAATGCCAAGTGATGTTTAATCAAAACATTAAATGCATTCAATACAATTAAACAAGTTCGTAACTGTTCTGCTCAGTCCAGGAACTCAGTCCGAGAACTCAGTATCAGAAGTCAGTATACGAACTCAGTGCAGCAGCTCAGTATCAGACTGATGCTGCGCAGGTCAGTATCAGACTGCTGCTGCGCAGGTCAGTATTGGAAGTCAGTATCAGACATCTGCTGCGCATATCAGTACGAGACTGCCTGCTGCGCTGGTCAGTATCAGACTGCAGCTCAGTACACGTCGAACACTCAGTGCGAGGAGGTCGGTATTGATCGGTTCAGTACTAAAAAATGTCGATGAGGTGCAAAAATTATAAACCAACAAATGGTTTCATCTTTTTCCTATGTGGGATACTCTCCCACATCCCCCACTTCCAAGATTTCTTGTATCAAACACCCTACTTTGAGAGTCGATATCTCATTCACCACAACTCGACTTTGGACACGCTATATACCGTTGCGTAGCTCTCATATAGGAGAACACATAGCTACCAACCAATAACTATACATAACACATATATATATAATTATATAGGTCCAAAGTTGGTGAAAAGTCATTTTATCACAACTTTTTCCAACAGAATTTAACGAAATTGATTTACCTGATGATGAAAATGCGAGCTATTGGTGGGAAACTTGGTAGTCGATTGGGGAATAATTTGTGGGTTATGGGATGGGTGGAGGAAGATCAACATTCATGGAGTTGAGATAGATCCTGTGTGTTTGCTTGATGGTAGAAATTGGGATAATATTGTATTAGGTGATGAAGATGGAGTTATTGTATATAATATCGAAGATGCAGAAATGTGAGGATTGTACCAGGACCAAGCTGGTTCGATGTTGCTGGTACGTATGTTGAAACCCTTGAATCACTCTGCATTCATCATAATTATGGCCTGTTTAGTAGATAAATACTTGCATAGAGATTTTGAATTTATGAGAGCTTCTTCAGAGCATGTGAATAAGTGTGGTAATCTCTCTGTTTAGTGAACTCGACCGAGTTCCAACTCGTTTGCTTATCAGTTATCAACACTTGATCTGGGCATCTTAAATGTGAGGAACACATTAATTAATAAACTTAAGTGTGCAAATCACCTGTTTTTGTCAATGTTGCAAAAAACGTTAGGGCCTAGGAGGATTGGAATTCTACCTATAGTACAAATGTGATACAAGGTTTACTCATTGCTAATTGGTTGAAGTTTTGATCACTGATTTCTAATTGGTTGAAGCTTTAATTAATAATATTTTTCACTCACCTAAGAGAGACGAAATAGAGAGAAAGATATACAAAATGAGATTTAATTTTTCAAAAAGTCCCCCTAAAATAGGGTGTCATTTGTAAATACTTATTAAAAGTTTTGTTCCTAACCTTTAACTATTTCATATCTACAAAATATTATAACTATTATTTTTATTTTAATCTTTTGCTTATACTAAATAAAATATTTATACTTAAAAATGTCTAAAATTAAAACAATTAAAATGCGATAACAACGAGTATAATATTAAAATACTTACGATATTTATATTATTTATAAAGCCTACTTATACTTTTTTTTATAAAATTGGTAACTTGATCGATAATATATGCACGCCCACTAATACAAAAGCTTATTAGTTATATACCTTCTACAATATAAAATTAAAATAACTTTATGAAAATTGTCCATATTCTATCTCTGCACAATAAAAAAAGCTAAAATTTTTCTATAAAAAAAAATTTCTAATAAAATCCATATTTTTTAATTCTTATATTTTTTAATAATAACTAAAAAATTTAATACAAAAATAGTATATTCATAAATCATGAAAAGAAAATGTTAATATATTATACCACCGCAACGCGTGGACATTACAACACTTGTTATATACATATGTATATTATAAATAATATGTATAAATAACATAATACTTCAAATTTAAAATAGTTCAAAGTTCACAAAATTTGATGCTAAATATAGACAATTAAACATAACAATTTAAGTACTTAAAAAATGTAGCAATCTAGTTAAAAAATAGACAACTAAAAATAGTAATTTATTTTAAAAATGTTAACTTTTCGTTGCCTAGGCGGATGTTTGACCGGCTTTTGACCTTTCCGCCTAATTTGGCCGCCTAACTCTAAAGGTATCGTATAAGCGGCCAAGTAGGCCGCTTTTTAGAACACTGGTTTTTGTAAACTCTATCGCCGCAAAACCATTACCATACAAGGTTACTATTAACTTAAGATATTTGGGCTATTAATTGTTTTCTCATGGGTTAGAAGTTTATATAAATCACTAAATCCTAGACTAATTTATATCCGAACTGCAAACACTTAAAAGTGGGTCAACTTGGGCCATTACTTAAACTTTGTAGGTCACATTGGGCCGTGTGCTTTTTCCACACGGATCATATTGAGTTGAAGAAAAACAAAATAGAAGTGAGAACGGGTAGAATGAGCGATACATGGCAGTAGGGACTCTTTATTCACCCAACACCCAAAACAGGAGTGGGTGGGTGTTCTAGGGATGACAATGTACGCCAAAAAAATCCGCAATCCGTGGATAAATCCGAGAATTTTTAACCATTGGTTATATATACATATACCATCAAAAAGTTCACCATGGATAGTTGGATACCATGGCTAACTCTAAAAACTTTAATTTATTTACATGTTAACAATCTATCATTTAAATTTCAACCATGTTTGCCAATATCATTACAATCAAACTAGACATAATAAAATACACATGCGTGTGAATATATAAACACATATGTGAATATGGATGTGATAAGCTTACCAACTAGATCTATATGCACTAATTTAAAATTATAAAACATGATTAAAGGAAAACTAGTAAACAAATAATCGAATCACTAAATAATTAGCCTAAGAATCATATTCTTGGTCTCATTATTTTTAGGCAATAATTGTAAGATTATCATGGATAAGAACATCAAAAGGGGTGTGGAGCAAAGTAGTGATATATACCTTTTCATAAATATTTTTAAAAGATATCTGTCGTCATATGTAAGGGTTTAGTTTTTTTTTTCATTTAGCGCAAAATAATACGTCTGTACTTGGTGGAGGAATCTAGCACGTTATAAGCAAGTTATAATTCTCTAGAAGAATGTTAAAATTGAGCTTTAAACTTGTAATAATGAGATTGTAAGATTTGATAAATAAATTTATATTAATGAGTATACAGATGTTGTATTAATTTTTTATCGATAGCGAGGAAATTAACCGTGCGTTACAGCAGTATTTTGTGATAAACATTTTTTATTTAAATATAAAACCATTTTTGGGTCGGTTTTGATTCTCTAATTTATTTTGCTTAGATTATTTTGTAATTTCAAATATATTAATAACAATAACAAGAATATTTAGAAGTAAATCCCAATTGGTCTAAAAAATTAATAAAAACTACACAAATAATACATTTACATTCATTTTAAATTAACACTTTTTAAAATATTCTCTACTCGAAATATCTTAGTTGGAATAATAAAGAGTATGTATACTTGAAATGCCTTTAAGGCGAGACACGTTTCCACGTTTATTTGTCTTCGTCCAATTATTCCTTTTCCCCACAAGCCTAATAATGAGTATTTCTTTTTCTTTTTAATAAAAAGACCGTAACTATATTCGGAAGAAAAAGTGTCCATTACCGCTCTAAGTTTGTGATACTCATTCCTTTTCAAATGATTTTGGCAATATTTCCAAATCATACATAAAAAAAAATTCATATTTTTATTTTATTTAAACTAATTATTTTAAGAAACTGATTTTTCTTAGTTCGATGGGTGATTCAATTGAATTTTATGTCAAACCGGCAGATTCCAACCGAATTAAATCCACTGAGCTAACTAGCTCATCTCGACTGACGACATTCTCATCGGCCGGTTCAACTAGATTTTCAGAACACTTAATTTTGGGACAAAATAGTGTTATTGAGTAAACTTGTATTTACCTTTTCTTTATACCAGTTTAACTACAAAATTAATGTCCATTGATCACATTTAAAAGTTGGAAACAACGTTTAAAAGAGATGCTCTTGTTCTAATAAGACTCCTAAATATACATTCTAAACTATCATTGATTCTTTCTATTTGAGCTTCCATCGTCTCCAATCTGCATCGATTTAGTACCACAAGATGTAAGCTTTCAAAATCATTGATTTGTTGATTTTGATGATGTTCTTCACATGCCACTCTTTTCCTTTGGATCAACATGTTTTTCATGCACCATTTCTTTTTCCTTGGTGTTTGTGAATTTGGCATCACAAAAAGCTTCAAGATAGACTCGAAGACAGATGCAGTCATTTCCAATACCATTTTGATCACCAACTCATCATCATGGTGGTGGTGGTGGACAACGTTTGACTTTGCTACTATGGATTTCTTCAAACTTGCTATTAATCCCTTGACATCTTTCTTAACTTTCTTCTTAAAACAATTGTATCGGGCAATACTTGTTTGGATGGTTGGGTCTCCCTTTCTTCTTCGTAAAGCACACTGAAGGTCTCTAACATGCTCTTTAACTTGTGATACGATATCTCTGATGATGCCACAAACATCCAAGAACCCAACCAATCCTTCTATTAAATCTTCAACCCATAATTTCTCTTTTTGGGCCGTAAAGAAAGAGTTGACAAGATTAGGCATCCGTTCATATAGCCTCGATAACTTTAATAAACCATCACATATTGCCTCCATAGATGGCTTATTACATGATGATGAAAATACCCTTGTTTTGATGTCGTTAAGCTCTTTCTCGATTTTATGAGTAGACGGGTGTGATGTTGTAGGGAGACTAGTGGATCGAACTTCATAAGTAGTATTGTAAGAATTCTCCATAATAGAGACGATCAATTAAAAGTGTGAGTTCGATTGTTGATGAGAGGGTAGGAGATACCTCTAATTCTTGCTTGTTTGTAATATGTCATTATTTGCTTCCAATATTTTGTTTTTAAAGGCATCGAAGCTCATGTGTTATTGGTTAGAGAACAAACTTACAAAATGGTCCTTATACTTTTTGTTTTTACAAATATCACTCCAACACCGCTTTAACTCTTAGGCACAGCCGCACAAGTGCATAACTTCACCATTACTCAACTTTCAAGTTAACTGGGACCCTTCTTTTCTAAGAATATATTGCATGACAATGACAACCTATTTCTATTCAATTTTGACATTCATAGTAACTTGCTTTTTTTCTTTTTTCTAAAGAAGATAGCAACACGTTTTTATTTTCCTTTGTTCTGTTTTATTTCAGTATTTTCTAATTTGTTTTCCATGGTTGAATGTATTAATGCCTTTTCTAATAAAACAACACACTTTGGACTTTATTGGTACAAAAGTTAGGATATTGCCCCAAATGGAAAAAAAAAAGTCATATACAGTTTGGTAGCTTCAGTAAGAAAAAGGTGAATTACTTGAACTGTGAATCAAACACATGTGGGAAATTATTTCACACATTGTGCACCTTTACGAATGTGCAGCTAAGAGGATTTAGGTTACGTCTAATCATTCACATGTGAGAGCGATAATAGAGGGATTTGGATTAGCTACCTAATTATCTGGTTTACCGATAAATCAATTAATTGTGAGATTTTGAGGCATCATACCCGTCACTTAGTTTCAAAATAACCTGTTTGAGCAGCTCGGTGTTAAAATTGACAATAGAACATTTACATAGACCATTTGTGTAAATTGGTGAGTGTTAGTCTGGGCTGGCATTTCCGCATGAGGTCAATTATGGACACTAATATACCTTTCAGTATCAACGAATTTGGGAAATGCATTTATCAATGTATGCTGTCCATCTATATGAATATGAAATATAAAGTATGCTACGTTTTCATCCCTTTAATTAATAGTGCCACGTATGATTCGAAATCGTTGGATGGAGTCTAGAATATTTTAGCATAATCTAAGTACCAAGTTAATTAACTTACGTAGACAGATAGGTAATGTAAGCTGCCTTAATAACTTAATTTGTCATCATTATGCATTTTTCAGTTTTACTATCTCGCCGTATTAGATTTTATTTAGTACGACAATTGCAAAGCATCGCTGATCTGAAAAAAAAATCATTTGTGTCCAGGTACCTACCGTGTGATTCTTGTCGTTATGTTCGAGTGATTGCAATCATATTCTTTTTATGTTCTAATTAATTTAAGTTCATTCTCCTAATAAAAAACTCAGCTGCGGAATATGAATATTTTTTATTATATTATGGACGTGCTTATGAAGGGTCCTAACGAACTCTCATAGTTGGCATGCTAATTTTTTGGATATGAATCTTATAAATATATCTACTTGAAATTAATTTAGACTACAATGATTCGCACTAAAGGTACCATAATTCAGTTTCATGCACCAAATAATACACTGCAATCTTATGCCAATAAATGGGGCATTTTATAAACCAAAAAGAATCATGATTTTGAGTTTTAATATCGTTGCACATTTTGCGCAGTTTTATGATTTTTAAAATATATATATAATAAAATAAAATTTAAAAAACGTATTTTGGTTATTTTAGGTTAAAATGGATGGAAAAAATGAAATTTGAAGACCGTAAGAACAATAATCACGAAGAAAAAAAAAGTTTAGTGATAAATTCGTAGAATACGGAAGACTTTAACAATTTGTGTAATTTATTCATTTTTCTAACTTTTATTAAACTATGTTTGCCAATACATATTTAAATAGTTAATGTTAATTAATCAAACATCATATAATATGTAATTAATTAGTATACATGTACGTGTGAATATATAGACACAAATTTAGATAGGGATAAGTTTTACCAGCTTTATATACTCTCTCAATTATATGAACCAACTTTAAATTCTACCTAGAGCATGATTAAAGAAAAAAGTAATAATCAAATCAATAAATAATTAGCCTAGGAATCATATCCTTGGTCTCATCATTCTTGGACAATAATCGTAAAATTATAACGGATACGAACTAAAATTAAAGGGGTTTTGAAGGAAAGTAGTATTAATATATTTGTCATAAATATTTTCAGAGGATATTTGTCGACAAATATAAGTGTTTAGTCGTTTAATTAATGTAAAAGGATATTTGATTAGATGAGGAAGATCGAATCTAAGCTAGTATACATAGCAATTAGGGGATTAGTATTCTTTAGAAGAGATAATATTACTTCCGACTAAGTATTTATACTCATTTAGGTTAAAATGGATGGAAAAAATGAAATTTGAAGACCGTAAGAACAATAATCACGAAGAAAAAAAAAAGTTTAGTGATAAATTCGTAGAATACGGAAGACTTTAACAATTTGTGTAATTTATTCATTTTTCTAACTTTTATTAAACTATGTTTGCCAATACATATTTAAATAGTTAATGTTAATTAATCAAACATCATATAATACGTAATTAATTAGTATACATGTACGTGTGAATATATAGACACAAATTTAGATAGGGATAAGTTTTACCAGCTTTATATACTCTCTCAATTATATGAACCAACTTTAAATTCTACCTAGAACATGATTAAAGAAAAAATTAATAATTAAATCAATAAATAATTAGCCTAGGAATCATATCCTTGGTCTCATCATTCTTGGACAATAATCGTAAAATTATAACGGATACGAACTAAAATTAAAGGGGTTCTGAAGGAAAGTAGTATTAATATATTTTTCATAAATATTTTCAGAGGATATTTGTCGACAAATATAAGTGTTTAGTCGTTTAATTAATGTAAAAGGATATTTGATTAGATGAGGAAGATCGAATCTAAGCTAGTATACATAGCAATTAGGCGATTAGTATTCTTTAGAAGAGATAATATTACTTACGACTAAGTATTTATACTCATTTAATCAATATAAATGTTCAAATCTATAGATGAGATTTACACGTCGATCATTTATTGGTATGCTGATGAAATGCGAAATTTTAATATAAAACAATATAATTATTCTTATATTTTCGTTGTCGTCTACTTACTTGTTAACTTGTAGACCTTAATTCAAACTTAATTAGACGGCTCGACTAGCACCCAGGGTACCTAGTTTTTGAACACATGATTAGTAACTAAGACAAACGCTTTTTTTATACAAAAGTAACTACACATTTTCTATTCATACACATTCAATAATTGGAAACAATGCCTAAAAGAGAAGCCCTTGCTCTAATCAAACTCCTAAATACACGATCTAAATTATCCTCAATTGTTTCTATTTTATCTTCTACCGTCTGCAATCTGTATACATCATATGACCAAGACGAGAATCCGTCGTTGATGCATCGGTTCATTAACACAACATGTAATCCTTCGAAATCATTAATTTGTTCATTATGGTGTTCTTCACATGCCACTCTTTTCCTTTGGGTCAACTTCGATACCACCATAGACCATCTATTTTTCTTGGGTGTTTGTGAATTAATTTCTGAGTGGACAAAAAGCTTCAAGAGAGACTCGAAAACCGAACTAGTGACTTGTAGTACCGTTTTGATCACCATCTCATCATCGTGGTGGTGGTCGGAGAGTGACTTTGCTACTATGGAATGCTTTAAACTTGCTATCAATTGCTTCACATTTTTCTTAACTTTTTTGTTGTAACAATTGTATCGGGCAATACTGGTTTCAACACTTGAATCCGCCTTCCTTCTTCGTAAAGCACACTGAAGGTCTCTAACTTGCTCTTTAGTTTGTGACAAAATATCTCTCACGATGCCACAAATATCCAAAAACCCGACCAATCCTTCCATCATAAATTCAACCCATTTTTCATTTTGGATCGAAGAGACCGAATTGATAACATCTTGCATACTTTCATATAATCTCGATAATTGTAGTAAACCGTAACAAGTAGCTTCCATAGACAGCTTGCTTGATGATGACAATACCCTTGTTTTGATGTCGTTAAGCTCCTTCTCGACTCGATGTGTGGATGGATGTGATGCCGTAGGGAGACTAGTGGATCGAAGTCCATGGGTAGTAGTAGTAGTAATCTTTGATTTGTAAGAAATTGTCATAACCAAGAAGAGCAATTAAAAGTGATTTGAATGGTTAGTGATATGGTAGGAGGCAGTTGCTATTTATGCTTGTTTGTAATATGTAAATTATTGGCTTCCAAGATTATGGACTTTTTAAACCCATCAAAGCTCATACAATTGGTCCTCGTGATTTCCCCTTTTTTTTTTTTTTTTTTTTTGCAAATTCACCCCCGACCTTTTACTTAAGCATTACTAAGCACCTTCATTAATAGTTAACTTTCTAGGTTTTTATTTATTCATTTGGAAGCAACTAAAGTCTAATATAACCAGCATACAAGCCATAGGATAGTACTCAGTTTGCAAATACTTGCACAATAAGTGTCACAGTTTCCACGAGTCAATTAAATACTACTAGCTAGTTTTGATTAAATTATACAAATTTGCAAAGTTCAGGGTTCAAAGTGAAAGAATAAAAAGTTGGGAATGATTTGAAATTGATGAAAGAAACGCACACCAATTATGCTGAAAAGCATGGCTGGATTTTTAATGAGGAGCTCTATTATGGTGGACACAAAAATACATTTCAAGACAAATGAATCTGAAAAATGCATTTATTATGAAATAAACCAATTATGCTACGTCTTCATCCCTCCAATCGGTGTGCATATGGTCCACACTTGTTGGCTTAGCATAACCCAAATACTCAGTAAGATATTTTTTCTAAACCGTAAATACTCACATATACAAAGACATGTTGATTAGCAGTTAAGATACACGATTACACAGTTGGTTTAGAATTTGTCAGAAGGATTGAAATATGAAGGGATTTGAATTTGAAGGAATTGGAATTTCAAAGGACTGTAATTTGGGGAATTGGAATTATAATAATAGTAATGCGGTGGTTGGTGACGGATGTCGGCAGGTGTGAAGAAATTTCCTTCATCTTGTTAACCAAACAGGACAATGAAGAAATTTCAAATTCCAATGAATTCTATGAACCAGAGTAATATTTATTAGATATAGCGCTTTAATAAATTGAAAGCATTTCTACTCATTTACACGAAACACGCTCACGTCGTTGTTCTAGGTTGTTGATTCAGTCACCTTTGTAGTTGTTTTCATCAACAATAAATGGTTTAGCTAAATACAGTTTTCCGCCATCAATTTGATTTTGTTTCTACCAAACAAATCTAGAGTCTGATGATTACGCTTCCTTATATCATAAATCTTCATATAAAAAAGTTTCCCTGGAAAGCAAAATTATGGCTTTAAAATTATAATATTGTTTAGGGTTTTGTTAATGACAGTCCTTAGGGCTGTCATTAAGAGGTAGTTACGTGCATAAATCGTTTGTACTCTTATTAGTGGGGCGTTAATTCCTAAAATGCAGGGGCGGTTATTGATTATTGTACAAGTTTTTGATACGTGTTTTGACGTCTTATTGACAGCCATCATTTTCCTATTGTTTAATTATGAACGTGGTTATGACGGGTCCTCATCCAACTAAGCCACATAATTGGCAGACAAGTTGTTTGGATATCAATCTGATTAATTGTATTTATTTGACAAAGATCTACTTTAAATCAGATTAAAATATTCATACTTTTAAAGTACACTAGAAGGGTACCCGCGCAATGCGGCGGCGGGTACCCTATGACTATATTTTGCGGCAAACAAATGTTGTTCGATTATACGTTTTTCCTAACATGTATTTTACAATAACAATAATTGTAATGAAAATTGGCTCCATTGAGTAATATGTCATCTTCGATACTATAATTAAAAGACAGAAATATTTCAACAGTTAAAATGTGTGTTCCGACTAAGCAAAATCAAATACATCCACCACAAATTCAATCATTACAACAAATAAACCAGGTGAAACAAAGGCCATGATCGCCATACACATATTGAATGATTATTAAGCTCTAAACAATTACATGTTCCCCTCGAATCGTCTATCAGACATATGCTTTCAATGAATCTTCAATGTTATTTATAAATTTCTAGAAAAAAGAACTTGATAGACACATATCTTAAAACAAATGTCGAAAATTTACTAAATTATACTTTTATAAAATTAACTAAATTCAACCCAAGTAAATCAAACTCTTAATGCACACCACTATGTACATGAAGTTTGCAGAGCCTACTGTGAACGTAACTACAAGTCTAATATCCATATTCCAAAAGTCAAAAACTACTTCACATATTAAAAATCTTGGAAACCATTATGTACAAGAAACTTAGTTACAAGTCTAATATCCATATTACATATGCAATAAACTGCCAACACAACTTGTCCTGCCCTGGCTTGCGCAGCCTTACAAATCCGTTTGGTCAAATCAAAAGGCAAGTTTTGAGCAGCAACTTCTTCAACAAGAATTCCTACAAACACAATACAAAGGAGGATGAAAAAGAATTAAAGAAATTAATATAATATGGAAGAAATATGAGAAAAAAGAAAATATATTAATTTATCAATTTATTATGGAAGAAGATGTAAGCTTACCATGTTAGGATGTGACTGCAGAGTGTGCAAAATGGGTAAATATGCATACATAAATCAACTTATTATTCATCCTTGTAACATATGCATACATAAACAAATCAGTAAAAATAAAGTTGTTGAAACTCAAAATCCATATGATTGATATTCTTATGAACAACATGTAGCCTGCACCAAAAATAATAAAAACCTGCTCCATTACTTACGGGTAACCCCGAAGGCCGAAAATGTGCAAAATCAAGAATCAGACTGAATTACCGTTCTGTACATATTTTATACATATAAGAAAGTTTACACTTTTCAGCAAGCATGACATTCTATATCTGTTCATCGTTTTCGTTACAAAAAAAATGAATTTCGTGTAAATAATTTAAACAAAACAGGAATGGCAAACCTGTTCAATACGATTTCGATTACGCTTACGTAAAACTGGAATGAAATCTGGAATCAAAACTTGTATTTTGCGTGTAAGGAACCTTTTGTATTTATAGGGTTTAGAAACCCGTAAGTTGAAGATGTAGATTTCTTGAATCGAGGTGGGCATTTGAAAGGGGTAATTACAGAATCGAGATGGTAGAGAAATCGAGGTAAATGGCGTCCGTATCTGTAAACGCGTGATTGCAGTTTTCGAGGTTGGGAGATCGAGGGAGGCGATGTGTGTAATAGGGGTATCTGAAAGGGCGTGTATGTGTTAATGCAGCAAGCCGAAGTCGGCAGTAATTTAATTGTGCATGTTTTGAATTAAAAACCAAAGCAGAAGCTAGAGCAGGTGGTTAAGTGCATGACAAATGAGGGGGAGGTCATGGGTTCGAGTCCTTACTTAACCTTTTTTTTCCTTATTTTATTAAAATCTTAAAATAGAAAGAAAGTGGCTGAATTTTCAAAAGGGTATTTAAGGAAAGGTCTAAATACTTTATAAGTAGTAGAGATAATCTCAGTTTCATGCACCTAATAATGCACCGCCAATGGATCACGTTGCAAATTTTGTACGACAAATTAAGTAATGTAAAGTAAGCCGTAATTGTTTTGGGGGCCTTCAAGTAAGATATCTTCAGGGTTTAGGGTTTAACAAGACGGTGGAGTTCTTATTTTCATGGGAGAGCTTAACAATTTTTTGGGTGAAAAGCTTCAAATATATTAATCGGCGGTCCTCACTTATTTATGGAAAATAAGGAATGAGATTGTTCATGACAAGAAGGCGACCATTCCGAGGATGTTCATCTTAACTCAAGGCAATTCTTTCTTTTGGATTAACACGAGGAAGAATATTAAATGCAAACTAGATTGGACCAATTGGTGTATTTTTTTTTGGTTTTTTTTTTTTTTTTTTTTTTTTTTTTTTTTTTTTTTTTGATTTAGCGCACGATAGGTAACAGAAATAGATTCGATTGACATTTTCTTCAACAAATCTATTAACCAATGGGATTTTGCTAATTACTACAAGTTTATGTCAATATGGCATTACACATTACCCCTAATCTGGATCAAGCTTGACAATTTCTTTTTTTTTATGGGCCGAGGCCTGGTGAGTTATACATTTAAGGCCTGTATATAATCTATTTAATATCATCTCAAAAAATTGCATGGGCCGTAGGGGGGCCATAGGGCTGTATATTATCTAGAGATGCAAAAAGCTGCCGTTTGATTCTGACTTGATGGATTTAATGTGGAAATCTCTGTATGTGAAAAGTCATAATCAATATGTTTGTTTAGATCTTAATCCATACAACATCACTTAACCGAAAAAGTCATATGATGATGTTTTCCCTATTAAGTCAGAACTTTTTTTTTCTTTTTTATATTTATGCAATTTATATTAATTATAATTTTATATTTTTATAGGGTCTGGTTAGAAAAACGTTTAACTTGTAATTTTATTTTTTCTAAAATAATAATTTTTATTTTAAATTTCAACTTTATTAGTTATATATTAACATTTTTTATTATTAAAAACTTTAATTCATAATTATATACTCCATCCGTCGCTAAATAAAGTTCTCATTTCTCTTGGGCACAACTTTTTAGGAGATGGTTAGTGGTGGGGTATTTGGTATTACTTTTGATTAAAATATAAGGTTTGATTGGAGAGAGAGAGTGTTTTAGGAGATAGTTGGTTGTGAAAGTATTGGTAATAATATTATTATATTAAGTGGGGTCCTTAAGTTTGAGAAATGAGAACTTTATTTAGGGACAAACTAGGAGGAAAAATGAGAACTTTATTTAGGTTAGGAGGAAGTATTACTTAATTATATACTTCTTTTAATAATTAGGCTTTAAAAATAAAAAATAAAAAAAATTTATAATTAAGACTATTCATTCAGCATGTAAAACAAACGAGCACACTAATTTATCTAGACATATATAATATATTCAGACAGATACTTTAATCATAAACAATTTAACGATTGTAAAAAACAAATAAATTTTATGTTATTTCAATTTTCAATGGATCACTTAAAAGCTAATCAATTGAATAAGTGACACGTGAGTTTAGCAAATTCTCTTATTAATCACACACGACAGAAAATTTTCTTTACAAGAAGTTACAACTTACAACTACTTGTAAAATTATCATTCAATTAATCAAAATCGCACAAGCTGTTTGAATATCGGGGTAAACACCCCGATTTGGGAGAATTGTGTTGTTTATGTTTTCAACATTCATTCATTCATTCATTCCGCAGCGACCATTCATTCATAAATTTGATCGCCCTAGATTAGATATACATACCGTTAATTCGTTTTGATGGATGAGAAGGAAATCGATCACTCGTGAAGTCAAAACGAAAACAGATGCTGAGAGATGCGTACAAAGCAATAGAGATAGACGATGATATTACTTCAGTCTCAGTCAAGATACCTCCTACAGATCTTAACAAATCGTGTTCAAAAGTAAGTTCTGACAATTATCAGCTCACAATCTCTCTGCGCATGTTTTGTATCCAAATTCACGTTTTTTCTCTATGAATAATCAGTTGATTGGCATTTTCGGTTAATTTTATTTCATTTTATGAAATGTTATTGTTCAACACTCCATTTTATTGAGTTTGCAATTACTTTCGATAACCTAAGCAAATCGTACGCCCTTGTGCTTGAAACCCTAGCTTATTAAGATTTAACATTCAATTAAATAGAGAATAGATAACATCAAACTGAGAACACTCATTCGATGCTTGCTTAGATGATAGGAAATTAGGAATGTCTTTCAGCTTCATAAGATCCTGGTTGTGATGATGGATTTAATATTCTGACCAACTTATATCTAAACATATTGATATGTTTTAAGGACAGTTATTGGCAGTAGAATGTACATGATGAAATGGCTTAAAACAGCAGTTGAATAAGCACCCAAACTATAAATGCTCTTGGTGTTGCTTACACTTGAATATTATATAATAGAAACGCTTGTTCTGTGACTTCATGTTTCTTTAGATATCACCTACTATCTATAGTAGCTAATAAAATTTCTACAGTATTGAAAAAGGAGTCGAATTGGATTGCCAGTGGGTCGAATTTGATGACGTTCGTTACCACATTCAGGTTAACCACCCACCCAGACTATCTTATAAAACTTCATTAAATTAAAATTTAAAGATATAAATATTTGATATGTAATCTAATTCTTGCAGGCATCAATAAAGAATCCAAATCTTTTACATCTATCAGTATCACTTCCTACTCCACCACCAGAAACTGTTTTTTATAATGGACTTCCTCTTGGAGCAATTGAGGCTATAAAATCAGCATATGGGGCAGTTGTTCAGATCCTTGATCCTCCGAGAGATGGCTTTAATCTCACAGTTAAACTTAACTTTTCCAAACTTCCTCCAAATGAAGGTTTTGTTTTATAAAATTCTACCAAAAGGATTAATATTAATATATAGTATATAAATGGCTTTTTATGGTGCAGAAAACAGAGATGCTGTTTTGGTAACAATTGCATCTGTGAGGGAGGTGGTAATGGGGGCCCCACTAAGAGTAATCTTAAAACGTCTTGCATCCAGATCTGTGCCTTCAAGTGCTGGAGTGCTTATTCCCCTTGTGCACAGACCAAATGAATCATTCTTCCTTGTTCCTCAGGTAAATTAATCATTTATAAATGGCTTGCTTGAAAGTTTATTAATTACTTATTTGCAGACAGATAAGGCGACTATTGTTTTCCCTATGAGATTTAAAGATTCCATTGATACTGTTCTAGCAGCATCATTCCTACAGGTAAAAGTAAAACCAACATCACTACCCAAATTATGCTTAAAAACTTGCTTATTTTTATTATTATTTTATTATTTTTTATTTTGTTTTGTATTCAGGAATTTGTGGAAGCAAGACGTGCAACTGCACTTTATAATGCCCCTGCGTGTTTATGGTCTTCAACCCCACCTGATGAACTAAAAGATGCTCCTGAAGAAGCGTTATCAGCAAATGCTGGTTTTGTTACATTTGGTAATGCTCAGAACTTTTTATTTATTTATTTATTTTTATAATTAAACACCTCTTTATAGTCTGTAATAAATGCAGTTATCTACCCACGCCATGTGGACGGAAAGAAACTTGACAAAACCGTTTGGAATTTATCAACATTCCATGCATATGTCAACTACCATGTCAAGGTCACATTTCTTTTCCTTAACTATTTCTCTTTATTTTTATTTATTAATGTTAACAATAAATATGTAACAGTGTTCTGAAGGTTTCATGCATACTCGGATGAGACGTCGAGTGGAATCATTAATCCAGGTATGCATTTTGTTTAAATAACTTTTTTTAATTACATTGATAGGGACCATTGATGTACCAAGTTTCAAAATTGGGGACTATATGTGTAATAAAATAACTTGAGGGACGAAATTCAAAATTTTACACAAATATTTTTGTACTGAAACATGTATGAATTGTTGACAGGCTCTGGATCGTGCAAAGACAGATGAGAATGCAAATACTGCATCACAAAGCAAATCCTTTAAAAGACTGGTCTGTACTTTCTTTCTTTACAAAATTGTTTGGCAAAAATCTTGGCTAATTTTAATTTCATTTGACTTGGTCAACTGCAGAGCTTGGAAGAGTCCTCACGAGGAAATTCACATTCGTAATGGTGGGTCCCACTACCACTAGTGTGAAGTGAAATGCTAACTTTTGCTGTCTTTTGGGTTGCACTTTGAATCTGCAGTTGTTGTGTTTTGTTTATTCAAAGTGATGCATTAATACCTTTTATTTTTCAGCATTATTTCTAGAAAACATTTGATGATTTGGTAAAAATCCAAACAAACAGTATTTCAGATCAAAAGATTGTATAAACCGTGAGCATATTGTGTCACAAGTAGCGGGGGGCCTACACATTATTTTTTGTGACTGAATTTGTGCCCTTTGATATTACTAGATAGATGATGAATCTGATGATGTACACATGCAAGGGTTTATTATGATGTCTAGCTCCTAATGGTTGTGTTGCTACAAGCATCATCATTATGATCATAATGGTGATGATGATTGATTACATACATATATGATGTGCAGGGAGACATGGGGATTATTATATCCACTGAAATACTAGTGATTCCTTTCCCAACATTTTCATGCCATATATATTATGGCTTTTAATCACGTCACAATTTGTCCTTTTGCAACATGTAAAAAACACAAAATGTGTAATTTTCTGTTGCAAGAGACAAATGAATGGTGTTTGTAGGTTTGTCTAAAGTGAGAAATGGGACCATGTAGATACATTAAAATATGCTCTGTAAACTTAGTGCTACTGTCTTGACAAACCCTTGACCATATCATAATTTTAGCTTCCCAAACCCAACAAAGTGTAGTAGATTAAAGACGTTACTTTTGCTTTTTCTTTTTCTTTCTCTTTCTCTTTGAGTGGGCTAAAGTTATAAAAGCTTCCTTCAATATTATACAATATATTGTTTACAAATTACAACAATATATCATATTCAATCCCTTCAAATGAAGAATATGAGGGAGACAAGATGTAAACATTCATAAATTTACTTAGAGGTAGAGAGACTGCTTCTAGAGTACAATATATGATATAAAATACTACAATATATTGTATATCAAATATTACAATATAGTGTATATGTAATATTATAAAATTTCATCATTTTTCATTGTTTTTGGTTCAGTGTGTATATTTATTACATAGAGGTCCGTTAAATTTGAATAGAGCGAGGATAAAAAGTGTGATAGGAGGTATGGATGAAAAGGGACGTTGGCAGTGGAATGCATCTTCTTTTGCTTTTACTTTACTTGATAAAGTTAAAGATGATCGTAAAATCCAACAAAAAAGTATAAACAATAGAGTAGGAATATACGTAATAACATGATTTAACGTCGTAGATACATCATTTTCTTTTCGGTTATGTTTCTGACACTTTGAACGCATGAAAACAAATGCTGCAATCATCACTGTTGGATGCTTCATATAGCTCCCAACAAGACTTGATCACTATTTGCTCATTGCTTCCAAAATGAAGCTACCATTCTCCACTTTTGTCTTGTTTCTCTTGTTCATTAGTTGTCATTCAGTTTCACTCAGAAAACAAGCATCGGTTCTTGTTTCTTTGAAACAATCTTTTGGCATCTCGAACCACCCTTCTTTGGATACGTGGAATCTCTTGTATTACAAGTCTCTTTGTTCAAATTGGACCGGAATCACTTGCCATAACACCACTTTTTCCATAATCTCTCTTGACATATCGAATTTAAACCTCTCGGGCACTCTTTCACCCGTTTTAACTCAAATTTATTCACTTGAAAATGTTTCCGTCTCCGGGAACAGCTTCTCGGGACCGTTCATGATCAAGATTCATGAGCTAACACGGCTTCGGGTTCTCAACATATCCAACAACATGTTCAATGGAGGGCTCGAGTTTACACAATGTTGAAGAAACTTCAAGTTTTTGATGCTTACAACAACAATTTCTCGAGTTCTCTTCCTTCGGGTGTCTCCCGGTTGACTAGTTTGACTCACTTGAACCTTGGTGGGAATTTCTTTTCCGGTGATATGAAGCTGCTCACTTTTCTCCATTTGGGTGGTAATGACTTGAAGGGTTTCATTCCTAGCCAACTTGGGAATCTCAGTAGTCTACAACACCTACTTTTGGGTTATTATAACCAATTTGATGGTGGTATTCCAAAGGAGTTTGGTAAACTTGTGAACTTAGTTCATCTTGATCTATCAAACTGTGGATTACAAGGTGAGACTCCTAATGAATTTGGAAACTTAACAAAGTTAGATACTTTATTCTTGCAGACTAATCGGTTAGTAGGTTCGATTCCTTCTCAACTCGGCAATTTGGTTAGTTTAAAGTATCTTGATCTTTCGAATAATCAACTCGTTGGCGAGGTACCCGTAGAGTTATCTTCTCTCAAAGAACTCGAGATCTTGAATCTTTTCATCAACAGATTGCATGGAGATATCTCCATGTTTGTTGCAGAGCTACCCGAGTTAGAAACACTTAATCTTTGGGATAATAACTTCACAGGTACTATACCTCCTATGTTGGGGCAAAATGGTAAACTCACATATGTTGATCTTTCCACGAATAAGCTCACTGGAATCATCCCAAAGTCTTTGTGTTTCGGGCGCAAGTTAGAAACGTTGATTCTATTCGATAATTTTCTTTTCGGGCCTTTACCGAATGATCTTGGTAAATGCAAGTCACTTGTTAAAGTCCGAATGGGCCAGAATTATCTAAGCGGGCCGTTACCGAACGGCTTCTTGTACTTGCCATTGTTGTCATTAGTTGAGTTACAAAACAACTATTTGGCTGGAAGGTTACAGGAATCAAACACAAGTCCTTCAAAGTTGCTAGCTCAGTTGAATCTTTCAAACAATCGGTTTTCGGGCTTTTTACCATCTTCTATCGGGAACTTTTCGGGCCTCAAGATTCTATTTTTAAATGGTAACAAGTTTTCGGGTGAGGTTCCATCTGATATAGGTGGTTTGAAGAATGTTTTGAAGTTGGATTTAAGTAGAAACAATTTTTCGGGTGGAATCCCGCATGAGATCTCTCATTGTTCTTCACTAACCTACTTGGATCTTAGCCGAAACGAACTGACGGGTTTGATCCCTTATCAAATGTCACAACTTCATATACTGAATTACCTAAATGTATCATGGAACCACTTGAACCAAACTTTACCTATCGAATTTGCCTCCATGAAAAGCCTTACATCTGCAGATTTCTCCTATAATAACTTATCTGGTTCGAACCGGTCAATATTCACTCTTCAAGTCAACTTCTTTTGAAGGAAACCCGAATCTTTGCGGGTCGTTCTTGAAGCACCCATGCAACGACTCGTCTTCCACATCACCTATACAAATCAACAATCAAGATGATAACAAACCTACAAAAGTTCCCGCAAGATATAAGCTTGTTTTCGCTATAGGACTTTTAGTTTGTTCACTTGCATTCGTCGTATTAGCAATTCTCAAGATGAGATCAACAACAAACTGTAAATCAAAATGGAAGCTAACCACATTTCAAAAGCTCGAGTTTGGTAGTGAAGATATCTTGGAATGTTTAAAGGACAACAACATCATCGGACAAGGTGGTGCGGGAATTGTGTACGGTGGAACAATGCCAAATGGAGAGCAAGTAGCGATCAAGAAATTGGGAACAAATAAAGGAAACAACAACGGTTGTTCACACATTTATCTGCTGAGATACAAACATTGGGAGGCATCGGTATATAGTGAGATTAATGGCGCTTTGTTCGAATAAGGAGACGAATTTGTTGGTTTATGCCGAATGGCAGTTTAGGTGAATTACTTCATGGAAAGAAAGGTGGTTGTGTTTTAAAATAGCGATAGAAGCTGCAAAGGGTCTTTGTTACTTGATTGCTCACCTCTTATTATTCATCGAGACGTGAAGTCGAATAATATCTTACTTAGTTCGGACTTTGAAGCACATGTGGCCGATTTTGGGCTTGCAAAGTTCTTGCAACATGGTGGAGTGCATGTCTGCTATCGCCGGCTCCTACGGCTATATTGCTCCTGGTACTTGTTTATTTTTAATTGTTTTAGAGATTTATTTCTTTATTTTTTATATAGTTTTATGGTACACATCTCAATCATTGATTAATTATAAGTAATGGTCAAGATTAATTACATATTTTATACATGGAGGGTATTTTGGTCATTTTTACAAAAAAATATTTTTTTTTTTTATTATTACATATTTTTTTTAAAATTATTTATTTTTCGTTAATAACATATATTGTGAAAATCACATTTGATTGTATATTTAATCACATGTGATTGTATACTAAAATCACATGTAATATCAAGTAATTTTAAATAAAAAAAAAATATAAAAATTTGAATATGTATAGATTATGTGATTAATCTTGACCATTAGATCTTATTGATCAATGGTTGAGATTTGCCCTTTAAGACTATATAAAAATTAAGAATTACTTTGAAAATTTCACTATTGTTTTATTATTATTTTTCATCATATCCTTTGTGTTCTTCAATTAATACTTCACATGTTAATTGATCGATCAATCGGGCGGGTTGAGTAATATGTAAAAACTGGTAATTAGCACCACTCAAAATAGGTTTGGTTGAGTTATCGTGTCGACCTAAATAATTCAGGTCCAAAATTTTTGGACTTTCATAAATAATTAACTAGTGTATCGAATGTAGTTAAAAAAGGTTATGCTATTTTAATTTTAATAATATATATACCTAAAAGAAATGTTTAAAGAGATTTATATGTTGAAAATATAAATCAAAGGAAAACTTTCAACTCGGTGTTTCTTTTAGTCAAGTCTTACGTAAAAAAAGAAACAAACTTGTTCATGTTCAGAACTTACATTTAAAGACCGGTCAAACTTAAACACTTTGTTTGACTAACTCCTAATAGGAATATGCATGTGAAAGTATCAAGATTGGGATCCAAAGCTTCACTTTCTCTCAATTCTATAAAGATGATGCTGTCTAACATTAAATTAATTATGATATATGAAGATGGACACTTTATCTTTTAACTTGTACTATATATACATTGGTTGAAGAAAGATACCAACATTGTATAATTTAATGGGTTTATATATTGGTGACAGAATATGCTTACACATTAAAGATTGACGAGAAGAGCGATGTTTATAGTTATGGTGTGGTACTATTGGAGCTTATCACGGGACGGAAGCCGGTTGGGGACTTTGGGGAAGATGGATTAGACATTGTTCGTTGGTCGAAAATGCAAACAAATGGGACAAAAGAAGGAGTTGGGAAGATATTAGATGAGAGGCTTAAGAAGGTTCCTATTGATGAAGCAAAGCAAGTGTTCTTTGTGGCAATGTTGTGCGTGCAAGAGCACCACATTGAGAGACCGACAATGAGAGAAGTGGTGCAAATGCTTTCACAAGCTAAGCAGCCCAATACATTCCAAATGCATTAGTATATATTGTTTGTGTTTGAGAGATTTGGAGTCGAGTTTGAAAGTGTTAATGACAAGTAATGAAATTAACAAGATGTGAATGCATGCATTGTCACTGGGATCAACTTCGTTACTAAATGAATGAAAAAACGAGTATATACAGTGGCGAATCAAGGACTAAATTCGATCAGAGCTTTTACAAAATTTTGAGTAGGGACCATATACAGTTTTAACACTAATTTTCTTTAATCAATTTTTTTTTTCTATATGGGAGTGGTCCACCAAATGGTGGGCTGATGGCCATTCACCCCTCTTATTTCAATATACATCCGCCCCTTTATATAATTTGACGACCTATAATATATTAACATATAGATTGGAATAACAAGGAATTAACGCAAACGTACAATAATAATAAATAAAATTGTTTGCTTAGTTCAATAGGTACTTTCGAGAGCATTTTTAATGTATATTTCTATATTTAATGTTTTAACTATCAAGAGACATGTATCAACATATGATACGTGTAGTAGTTGAGCATTAACTTCCTTGTACGGGCAGATAGTCACATTTGTCCTTTGTCAACTATTATTTGTTGACAAATAATATCATTTCTCTGTACGGGAAGAAATATCATTTATCTTATTTGTTATATATGGATGTCGGTGAAGTGACTCACACTTGTATAATCTTCATCATGCTACAATATCTTAAAGCATGTTACATTTAAGAGCGTTGTTTTTAAATTCAGTAAATTTCTTATTTTATAATCTTCCTTGAAATCTAGCGAGTTTGAAGTTAAAAAAATTTATCTGTCAAAAACTTGCTAACCATCTTAATAATCATCATGGATTCATGGATATAGGGAGCCAGCTGATCTTCCTTCACTTGCAATCATATTTCAAAACTAATAAAGGAAAATGATCTTCTTGGGTGAGATAATATCCGTTGTTTAATTAAACTTTCTCAAGTAATGACCATAGAAATTGGATAACTAGACCATCACACTTTGAGGATGGAGATCCACGTACTTGTTGGTGCCATCTTTTTGATAGTTTACTCCAACATATGCATATGTTTTAGGTTCAAAATTTCAAAATATTGTTAGTAAATTGATATGACATGGTACCGTTTCGAGGTACACTAGTGACCACTTTGTTGTTGATTTGTATCTTCTTGAAAATGAAGGATGTGAGCTATTGCTATTGTACCTTGTTATCTATACCTTGACCACTTGTTCATAATGTCTTAAAATTACTTTAGTCCTTTGTCCTTACACACTACAAAGACCTATAATAAATTTGAAACATTTGATGCAGCCCCAAATGATACCAGACAAATGCAGAGGAACAAACTTTTATGTAGAAATTGTGCAAGAAAAATGGTTTTACTAAAATAAGCGTAACTTGAGTTACATGGTTCTCTTTCAAGACTTTTACCAATCAAATTGAAGCTTGCAAAAAGGAGAACATAAATTTAGAACATAAATTATAAAGATTACAAATCATTAGTAACAGACTAAAACATCAGCATAAGTAAAAATGGGTAATGAGTCAAATGGGTAAGGTTGACACACTGTAAAATGGGTGGGCTTGCAATTTCACCACCGCCAATCCATCTTGTCATGAATCCCAGTCTGAAAAATGCTAATCACTGTTATTTACAATAAATTTGCGCCATTTTTGAAATCAAATTAGTCATAGAACAATAAATCTCCAAATCACAAATGCTATGTAGTATAATCAATGCAAAAAAACATTTAGAAACATTTAAAACGTGAGAAATGAAATAATAGCAATATACCCCCCGATTACTCTTCGGTTTTCACCAGCAAGATTTATCTTTCTGCAAAATCATGTAGCAATAAATTGTACAAAAACAATACCAATACACACCCGTTTACAATCGACACTCTTTGGTTGTCACCAGCAAGACTTCTTCTGCAAAAACATGTAGCAATAAATTGTAAAAAATATAACATGAAAAAATATATAGTTTTAAACTCTCCATGAACCTTTTCTCCTCTTACCTATCGATTTAACCAAGCCATTCATCAAAGCTTCATACAGGGCCTGTTGAATACAAAATGGGTTAAATAGGTCGAAAAGTGGCCCAATTTGATTTTTAAAACAAAACCGAGTGAAATATTTGCCTTTTTGGTAGCTATAAGTTTTGATTTGTTATCATCCCACAAACAATTGAATTTGAAGTTTTAAGACCTAGAAATCACGTAGTAACTTCAAAGAAAACCAACTAATTGTCAAATATTGACATGAAGCAGCCAATGATCATGGATTAAAATACAAATGACATATTTACCCCTAAAACGGTTTCCAAATGTTTGACAATTACAACACCCAATGATTCTGCTGACTGGTCTTGAGTGAGCTTCATTTTCGAATAGGAATTTAGCCTGTTTATCATCTTTAGAACCAAAAAGGGGTTGTTAATATGATCTGACCCAGATATAACGGCCAGCTTACATTAATATCATCGCTGCAGACCTGCAGTGATACTTAAGTCGTTCTAAACCGATCATACTACCATCGCAGCAGTTTCATCACAACAAACAACTAAACTCTACATGTTATTAAGTACATGCAAATCAACACAATCAAGAATAAATATCGAAATTAAAAGTAAGCATATCGAAATTAAAAGTATGCATATCGAAATTAGAAGTAAGCATACATGAATACATACAAAGTATAATTATTAATGGTACCTGGATTAGTAGTGTATATGAAAACAGTTGGCAGGGGAAATCACCAATTTGAAAAGTCGCTAACTTAAGGGTTGGAAACAGAATCTTGAAGCTTGGAAATCACAAACCTTTTAGCAATATATCAATATCAATTTTTCATATACAAACCCTAGAAACTTAATCAGAATTCAATTTTTAAAACCTCCATTATTTCAATCTAATGACTTACGAGGATGAACGTAGAAGTGAAGAATCGATCTAATCAAGAAGACGGTGGTGGTGGTGGTAATAATTGAATGGGCTGAAATCACCAGATTAGGGCTTCAAGTTACGGTGGTGGTGGAAACATAAATGCTAGGCACATTTGATTGATGAAAACGACATTTGAAGAGTTAGAGCAGTTAGGGTTAGGCTTAAGAGGAAGGGGTCCCAGGGCATGCATGAGGTGGTTTGGGGCGGTTATAGGCTCAAATCGAACTCAATCCGCTAATTTCGGTTTTGGAATTTTCAAACTCAATGGTTTCGGTTTCTAACGATTTCAGTTTTAGCGGTTTTTTAGCCTTTAACGGTTCGGTTTCGGTTTTAAAACCGAATCCACCTCGTCTTATCCATAGATATATGATTTCATGCACTAATCTTCATTTTTCCAAAATTACATATAAATTTTAAGAAGAATATCTAATTTCCAATATTAAGTTCAATGTCTAATAACATAATTCAACAATGAATACAATTTTCAACTAAAAGTTCAAACTATAAACATATTTTGTAAAATATAATAATGATATAAACATTAATGAACCGTAGTAAATGGACATTCAAATATTTAAATAGGTCGACCTCTATTTAATAAATATAAAATTAAAAATATATATATATATAATATATTAAATATAAATATTAGTGGGGCGGTTTCTTAATGGGGCGGTTTTTGGTTAAAAGTGAAACCGAACCGAATCCATTGGTTTTTTCAAAATCTAAAACCAAACCGTCGGTTTTAAAATGGTTTCGGTTTTATTGGTTTGGTTTTGTCGGTTTTAACGGATTGGGTTCGGCTTTTATGCTCATCCCTACTACAATAACGAGCCCCCTTGCCATCTCCATTTGCCTACATGGCACCCCAAGCCGGCTTGAGCCACCCTCGCCACCACAACGCGCGTTGGGTGAATGAAGCCCTAAGTCGAAA
Source organism: Calendula officinalis (assembly GCA_963853835.1). Lineage (NCBI taxonomy): Eukaryota > Viridiplantae > Streptophyta > Magnoliopsida > Asterales > Asteraceae > Calendula > Calendula officinalis. The sequence continues at coordinate 14,320,244 of OY970827.1, forward strand.
CTTTGGCGATGCCGGCGAAGAGAGAGAAGGATTTTGGGGTGTTTTTATTGGGTAATGGATATTTTAGTGGGCCCCAAAAAATTATTTTAGGTTAAGTTATGGTAGAAGGGTATTTGAGGTTTAGAATGTAAAATGTGAAATGGTGATTTGGCGTTGAGGTGACGTTGATTTGGCATTCCGACGTGTGCCACCATACCTAATGCTCTAAGAAAGAGGATTCCTACATGAGTGAGAAGATGACATGGCGGCAGCTTAGAGCATCCCCAATGGTTAACCTCATAAAAGCTTATTAGTTTTGCCACATCAACATTCCACTAACAAAAAACCTTTTCATAAATGACATCTCCAATGGTTAACCTCTCCAAAAGCTTATTCTTTTATAATATTCTAATCTACCTTTATCTATCTCAAATGTTTATAAATACCCCTATAGATAATTTGACAATTTTTTTGACATCTTACTAAATATTATATTTTTTAAAATGTCTAATACAAAAATATTATACTAATTGACATTAAATATTATACTTCCTCCGATTCAAAATAAGTGATACACTTTCCATATTTGGGTGTATCAAAATAAGTGATACACTTTGAAATTTACATTATTTGGTAAAAAAAAGTTGTCCCCACACCCACTAACTACATACTTTAATAAAGTGACATGACACATCTACCCTTACATTTGACTTTTAAACATCATTAATCTTACTTTATTCAAAAAATGTGAGACTCATTCTCCACTAACCATCTAATTAATCTAAAATAACCCCCATTTAAAACTTTTGCCTCAAAAAACGTGAAATCCAAAGTGTATCACTTATTTTGAATCGGAGGAAGTATAATTTATTTATTAAGGAATTAAAATATAATAAAGAATTTATATATAACAAATCTAAGGTTTAATTGAAATGTTATTAAACATAAGGGCTAAAAATGACAAACATTAAAGGATGGTTAAAAGGTTAGTAGAGAATAAGTCTTTGCAATAAGCTTTTCAAAAAGCTAGGCATTCCAATGGTAAAAAGTCTTTCGAAGACTTATTAGAATAGTAATAAGCTTTTGAAAAAGCTACCATTGGAGATGCTCTTAGATGGCATGAATTATGATGTGACATTGAGGTGGATTAGATGATATGACATGTTTTTTTTATTAAAAATAAAGATGTGCATTTTAAGTTATTATTTTTTTTTAGTTCTTTAAGACTTACTCCCTCTGTTCCTAAATAAATTTCTCATTTTTCTTGGGTATAACTTTTTAAGAGATACTCCCTCCGTCCCACAAAAAAGTTCTCATTTCCTTTGGGCACAAGTATTTAGGAGATAGTTGATAGTGGGGTCTTTGGTACTATTTTTGATTAAAATATAAGGTTAATTGGAGAGAGAAAGTGTTTTTAAGAGATAGTTGGTAGTGGGGCCCATAATAATAATATTATTTAATAGAAATAGAAACTTTTTTGTGGGACAAAATTTATGATAGAAATGAGAACTTTTTTGTGAGACGGAGGGACTAGTTAATGGTGGAGTATTTGTATTACTTTTGATTAAAATATAAGGTTTGATTGGATAGCGAAAGTATTTTAGGAGATAGTTAGTGGTGAAAGTATTGGTAATAATATTATTATATTAAGTGGGGCCTTAAGTTTGAGAAATGAGAACTTTATTTAGGGACAAAATTTAGAGGAGAAATGAGAACTTTATTTAGAGACGGAGGGAGTAGTTTTTAGTCATTTTTTTTCTTTTTAGACTTATTCGAAATTGTGAAACTATTTCAGGGTTTCATGTTTGATGTTTGAAAATTCAATTTTATTTTTATAATTTTTTTTTTAATTTGTGTTTTTGAGTTGACCCAATTTATATTAAAGATTATATTCATAACATTATTTGAATTAGCGTGGTTTTAATATATATTGTCATAGAAATATTAAGATAATCAATGGAATCAATATGTTTTGTTGTTTGTAACTCTACATCAATATTGTTGATTGATTGCCATATATATACCTAGAATAAATTTCTGATTTTTCGGTTGGATAATACTGAAGAGTATATGCTCCGATTTTATACTCGTTGTCTTATTTATTACAAGAAAGGGATTGGTTTGACCAACATCCTATGTCCACCACTCATAATAATACAAATTTAAGTATTTTATATAATATCATTAGAAAATGTGTATTTCGATACTGACAGCGAACAAATATTGATGTTTAATTTGGATCGTATAACTATTTTGATTTACATGTTGCGTGTAGGCAACTACCACCCACCTCCGCTCCTTATCTTCCAATTTTCAATTAAGAAGTTTGTAGACTAATCCCAATTTAACGTCACTCATTGCTTCGATCATTTTCCAAACAGTTCCCTTTGGATTTCAATAGTTTCATTATTTCAGTTACGTGTTACAAAAGTCACACAAGTGTTTGACAACACGTTATGAAAGTAAAATATAACATTTATTAATAATTCTTAAACTTGTAAAGAACGTCCATATATAAGAGCAATTCTATTTTCTGTGAGTTATGTTAAAATTTTAAAAATTGAGACACTTCTGAAGAGGGCTCCGTACTCGGTGATATAGTCACGCCATATCGGCTATGGCGCCACCATAGGAGACCTATCTCCTTCGCCATTACAAACTGCCGAAGTGATTCTCAATTTTTTTATTTTGTTCCTACATTAAAGAGGGAGGAATTGAAGAACGTTTTTTTGGTGAGACCCAATAGAACCTATAACCATGTTATAGAAGGGAGGTGTGATTTTGAGATTTATGTTATAGTCAAGTTATCGGCAAAAATCATATAAATTTGTTATAACAAGTTTACCATACTAAGTGATCTTATATTGATCTCAATTTAAGAAGATCAATATTGTTATTAACAAAAGCAACCAACAAATACAATTAAACTGTAAATATTTAAGTTTAAATATCATACACATTACATGCAACATTAATTTACAAGAAAGTTGAAACAATTACACCCAACAAAACATTTTCAATGTATTACAAAAAGGGTGGGAACCCATTCCACCCCAAAAGGGGAAAGAAAAAAAGAATAACAAATGTATCCAAGTAATTTTTGTTTACACAACTTTTATAATTAATTTTCACAAATCATTCATACCACCACACACACAACCCTGATCAACAAGCCTTTGCTGGCTCAGTTGCCGCCGGTTCCTCCGCCTTGGCCACCACCGGTTCCGGTGTTTTCTCAACCTCAGCCACCACCACCTCTTCTTTCTTCTCTTCTTCCACCACAATTTCCTTTTCTTTGGTGCTTGTTTCTTCCACCGGAGCCACCGCTTCTGGTTCTGCCGCCACCTCTTCGGTTTTCTCTTCAACCACTATGAACGTTGACACTTTCTCGAAAACAAAGAAAACTGGTCCCTCAACATAGGTTGCTCCATATTTGCAACATGCTTCATGAGCTGGTTTTGACCCCGGAAATTCTAATAAAACAACGTACACCAAGATGTTTTCTAAGTTTAACTTGTCACTATCTAAAGTATATTAACCAAGACGTTCATGTGTAAAATAAAATTACCTATTTTGGATAATTCCTCGAGGAACTTCTCGACAGCAGTAGAAACCTTTTTCAAGGCACCATCCTTGCGTTCCTTCACGACTTCCTGTAACCCGAGATCACATATTTAATTAATTACACACAACATGTATTTAGTTATTAAAATATATATAGTTTTACATACTAAATTAATGTTGTAAAACGATTAATATGAGTTAATTAATATTAGTATATTATTACTCATAATGTTTATAGTTTTGGAAGTCAATAATTGAGTTTAATAGTGACTGTCCTTGTCTTCTATATTAAAATAACAATTATGAATTTTCTTTTAACAACAAATCTAATTAATTCATTAAATATTTATTTTTTTGTTGAATTAAGATGACAGATTTAGTGATTTACCTTGATTTCAGCTGTAGACGCTTCATAGATTTCAAGAACTTTAGCTTGGAGTTCAGCCTTCTTCTCTTCGAACTCCTTGCTGTAATCCTCCTGTTTGTTAATTAATTAAGTTGCATATGAGAATTAAACTTCATTTGTTGATCGAGAAAACCAATAATTTGATGTATAATTAAGATATCGATCATTATACCTTAGCGTCATCGAAGGTTTTGCAAGCTTCGGCGGCAGCAGCCTTCTTAGAGTTGTTCTTCTCAAACAATTTCTTGAACTTTGGTACCACTGTTGATTTCCAGTAACCCATCTTTTTCTTTAAATCTTATTTTGCAAATATAAACCTGCACCAACCACAACTATATATTAGTTATAACCGTCGATCAATATGCATGTTTAAACCCATAATCAAATAGATCAAAACGGCAAAAAGTTTCTAATTAAACCTGACATCACTAGTCAAGATTTCCAAAGATAATAATAATCTTTTCCGAATCTTTTTCTTCAAATATACCTCAAATCATAAGACGTAAACCAACCACGTACAATCATATAATAATTAAACCCATATAATTTGTACTTATCTACCATGCATGTTTAAACCCATAATTTTGAAATTATTAGAGATTAAAACCATAAAAAGGATTAACTTTTCAGTAGAAAATCATGAAAAAGGGAAGAAATTAACATACCTTTGAGAGCAAGTGTATTGATTGTCGATGAAGATGAATTTTGTAGTTGAGTGGTAAGCGATGTGATCACAAGTTATACGAGCTTTCCAAACCCTTTGCATATCTACTTATTTTATTCTTCTTCATTATTATATTAAACACCCTTCCCCCAACCCCATCATTTTAATTACTATTTTGTCCTTGAAATCATGTCATCATCCTTAATTTCCATTTTCCTATTTGATTAATTATATTAATTATTAATTGTATTTGAAAAAATAATATGGGAGTATGACACGCAACTTGAAATTATATACAATACAATACATACAATATATTATAAAATTATTTATTTAAATTTAGTGTTTTAATCATGGTCACGTCAACTTAAAGACGATCAATATTAGTATCATGAATATGATACGCAACTTGAAATTTCCAAATTACACGGGAACATAACTTTTTCTTTATGATAATTGATGTATTTTTCGTTCCTATGGTTTAGGTTTAATAATGAATGTCTCTGCCATTAATTTATTATGAAAATGATCGATTTATTTATGAAAATGATCCCCTCACTATTGATGGCATTGTTGATGCTTTTGGGTTACTTTTTAAAACTGATAAATATACTTAAATGTTACTCCGTATTATTATGACGTCTTTTGAAAAAAATATCGATTACTAGGATTTTGTGAAGATTCCAAATTGTTTTTTTTTTTTTTAAAGGATTTGAATATTGGGTACACCAAGGTAGCAATAGCGCCTAAGAATATTTAAAGCCAGCTGTAAGCAACCACTAATTTAACCATCAAAATACATACATAAGGGTGTAAGCAAACCTAATGTTTTAAAATCTAAATTTCAAAATTGAACTGCTCAATAAATATAACATGATCGATTTAGCTAGTCAGATTTAACTAACCGGTTCAATCGAATTACAGTATTACTGAGTATTTATAGTCAATTAGTTATGTAAAAGATACATAAATAAATTAAAAACCTATAATTACAAAATAAATATTATAACAAATTTATAAAATTGCAAAAAGTATTTTCCAACAAATTAATAATTTTGAGTTCCAAATCCATGTGAAATGATCCAAAACTTACCATTCAACTAGAAACATTCAAATGTCAAAACATATAAAATAAAGTAAAGATACAAAAATATAAAAAATATATAAAATATTCACTTTAATAAAATAATTAAGATTAAAATAAAAACAATAAACCCGGTTCATAATCAGTTCAATCATCCCAGTTCAACATGTTTCACAGTTAACATGCTCGATTCAAAGTAGTTCGTAAACATCCTTCTAACATGGTTGATTCGACCCTGCATGTTTTCTATATCCTGATCCAATCAATCGGTACAATCCGATTTTAAAACATTGCTCACATGTGACAAAGGTTGATAAAATATGTTTTAAGATAAGAATTCTGAAAATCGGATTTTAGGCTTCATAGTGTATTAGTTAATAATTATAATTAATAATTATAATTACTTACTACAAGAAGAAATTCATATGATTCAAATTGCAATGATGATGAACCCGGATTCCAATCAAGTTATTCGCTAAAACATAAATCAAAAGGAAACAAAAGGTTAATGAGGTAAGCAGGTAATGTATGTAGGGGTGTGAAACCAAATAAAGTCCGGTTTTCAAAAGTTTAAACCGAACCGTCCAAACTAATTCGAAAACCAAACCGATCCGAACCAAATAACAATTTGGTTGGTTTTGTTTTATCGTTTGGTTTTTCCTTAAAATTTTTAAAATAGTACAAAAGTATATAACATAAGTAATATTAAGTTCGATATGTAAAATTTCAAAATGATAAACTACTTTGTACATAAAAACAAGTCTAATTCATAGTTTGTGACATTTACAATCATATATGCAAAAATCTTGACATCAACTTTATCAAAAACTCCAAAAAGATTGGTATATCGCCAAATGATACAATATAAAATGGAATAAGTGTTAGTATATAAATCAATTTACTATAAGAAATGTATAGAAAAGGAGTACCATAATTGCTTACAATGAAACCAACAAGTGTTAATATATAAATCAAATTACTATATATTACTATTCGGCTTTTTTGGACAATCCGATTTTCACAACGGCAACCAAATCCAATCCGAAATCCAAACTATTAATTTGGTTCGAGTCCAAACCGATCCAAAAAACCAAAAAACCAATCCAAATAGTCCGATCCAAAATGTCCAATTGAACAATCCGGTTATATCCGAATAGTGAACACCCTAAATGTATGTGTTTTTTTAATATACATGAAAATAAATAATGTGATTTTAGGGATGGAGGGAAGTTGTATATGAGGGGATTAATGATTGAAGGTCAAGGGGTAAAATAGGAAGATGAGTGGGAATTTGATTATATGGAAGCTGGTGCTCACCTCAAATGGGACCTAGGAGTGGACCCCAATGGTGACCTGTGAAACCAACATTCTCTGACCTGTCCTTGAAGAGATTATCTTCCCACGTGGCTTAGCTGGGCCTGGGGGGTTAACTAACAGCAATCACGCCGTTAATTTCACACACAATCAATCACAACCTCACCTTCACCACATGTTATCAATCATTATAATTTATAAGACTTCATACATAAAAGAAATACTGTGAAAAACGATATTTTCGTTTAAGTGAGTAGGAATGCCAATGGGTCGGGTTTTGTAAACCTGAAAGCGAAATCAAAAACCAATCCCGACCCCAGCCCGATCAATGACGGGATTTTTTCGGGTTTCCCCATCAGGGATTTTACAAACCCCGAACCCGACCCGTCCCCGAAATATACCCCGAAACTCGAACCAAACCCGATAAAATCCTCGATAACACTTATATATTATAGGTGATGATATATATACCACATAATTTAATAATGTACTACAACTTGTGCTTTGATATACTTATACAAACTATTTTAAAATATGTACAGTGTGGCAAAAGAAGTAATTATTGTGGTATAAATATCAATTCTCATATATTATATATTTAATATATAAAATAATTACAAATAATAATAATTTATATATATCGGGGCGGGGATACCTTGATCCGAACCCGAATCCGAAACACTTAGACCCGACACGAAAACATTCAGTTTCGGGTTTCTCCATCGGGTTCGGAGGTTTTTGCCATCCCTATAAGTGAGTATGTTTAAAAGTTGATAACAAGATTAAGCCTCGTAACTAAATTAAAAACAAAATAAGTATTGAAAAGATATGCGTCACTTTTTGTGTTTTATATTCAAAAGAGAATGAATTGTAAACTTAACGGACAGTGTCCAAAAGTAAATATACGAGCATTGCAAATGTTGGAAACTACATGAAGTCATGAACCATTGATGTGATTTACACTAAGTTTAAATTAAGAAGAGTGTATATTAAATCATCATGTCATTCTTGAGGTGCATAAATGAATTTTGAATTAATATATAGATTATTTTTATTTTTTTATAAAATAAAAGAGTTAATTACACAAATGGTCCTTTAAGATGATACAATGTTGCAAGTGTGGTCCTAATCTTTTAATTTCGACAATCTTAGTCCTTTAAGATTACCGATTTTGCACGTTTGGTCCTTTAGGCCAAACGGTATTAAATTTTCCTGTTAAGTGACCTAATATGCAATGCACATAAGGGCAAATTAGTCTTTTCACAAAACTCAATCCATCAACAGTGTTCTGCCCTCCTTGACTCCTCTTCACCTTCAATCGTTACCTCACAAAAACATCACCACAAACCACTTTCCTCCAAGCACCACCACTTACCGCCACCAATCCCCCGCCGTCTCTTCCTCACCATCACCACTAAAACCTCACTCTTCACTACCCTCCCAAAACCAATCAAACCAATTTCAGCATCAGCATCTTCAACAACCGAAAACCACAATTACAAGGCGCAAAAATCAGCCCAAAAACACAAAAAATACACTTTCCGGCGCCGTTTTTGAAATTCCAGCCAAACCAGCCGGCGGAATGGTCTGAAAGTTGGTCCATCAACTCGGAATCACCCATATGACCCTTAGATGAAGAAGAATCAAAAGATTTGTGGACGTAGGCTAGAGAGAGAGAGAGAGAGAGTTGCGGATTCACGCAGATTTGGTTCGCAACCACCGTCTTCCGCCGCCGCGTGGTTCACACAGATCCGGCGAGTTTCAACTAGAATTTCTCCCGTAATATCTTCCACTTCTTCTTCGTTTCCAAGAAGTCAAAATCGAAAGGATTCCGGTACGGCGGCGTTTTTTGCAATATCTTCAATAAGTCAAAACCCTAAATCGGGTACAGATTAGGTTGCTAAACCACCATGGACGTCGAATCTGTTGGCCGTTACGATGGTGGTGTGGTGGTTTCAGTAGGTGGAGGCAGCGATCGGTAGTGCAGAGGTGGCGGAAGTAACCTTACTTGTAGGATTTTGGTTGCCGGAGGAAGTAACCAGTTGTGTCGGGGGAGGAGAGGCGGCGGATCAAGTAACATTACCTGTAGGATTACGTGAATCGATTTCATATGTGAACCACCGCAACAAGGAAACGTAATTGAAATTCTGGTAGCTTCTTGTTCTTCCTTGTAAACCTTTATTTGTTGTTTCTGCTCGATTCAGTTGTTTTAGATGATATATTGAGATCAATATTTAGTTGTTTTGGATGTTAGATTGAGATATGTATTTGTCATGATTAAGGTTTTGGTTAAGATCTAGGTTTTGAATTAGGGTTGCAGGTTTGGTTGAATTAGGTGGTGGTGGACTAATTTGCCCTCATGTGCAATGCACATGGGGGACTTAACAGAAAAAATTAACACCATTTGGCCTAAAGGACCAAACGTGCAAAATCGGTAATCTTAAAGGACTAAGATTGTCGAAATTAAAAGATTAGGACCACACTTGCAATGTGATATCATCTTAAAGGACCATTTGTGTAATTAACTCAAAATAAAAATATATAGTCAACCAACATATAAATACACACTTGATTGATTTACACATATTTTAAATGAATTATAAAATTATTATTGTGCTTAAACTAACAATTGGTAACGTGAATGGTACAAAAATGAGACTATTGAGAGAGTAGGTATTGATATGAATAATTTCGTTTTCGCGTACACATTGATATATTATGCTTTTTCCCTTCTCCTTATTATCCTTAAATTATATTGCAGTTTATTTATTTTTAGATATTTTATATTTCACTTCTTACAACAAAATGAGTGTAAGGCCATTCAGTGGGGTAGTAAAGGGTGAACAAGGTAGATATATACTGTATATGCTAATTCTAATTTTTTTCTGATTTATATATTTACTCCTCCATCCCTAAATAAAGTTCACATTTTTCTTGGACACAAATTTTTAGGAGATACTTAGTGGTGAGATATTTGGTATTATTTTTGATTAAAATATAATGTTTGATTGGAGAGAGAAAGTGTTTTAGGGGATAATTAGTGGTGAAAGTATTAGTAATAATATTATTATATTAAGTGGGTCCCTTAAGTTTGAGAAATGAGAACTTTATTTAGGGACAAAACTTGAAGGAGAAATGAGAACTTTATTTAGGGACGGGTGGAGTATTTTTTATACGTTTTTTTTCTTCTATCTATTAAAGATTAAAGATATATAATATACGAACGATGACTAAAACAACTTGCATTTTAACTAAATGACTAACGGTTGTTATCTTGAAACATACACCATTGAATTCGAGTCTCTTCCATACGAGTATTTTAACAAAAAAAGAAGAAAAAAGGGTTTTGTTAGAAGTGGTTACGTGCATTCGTTTGTACTTTCAGTAGTGTGGGTTGATTCCTAAAATGTAGGGGGCGGTTATTGATTATTGTATAAGTTTTTAATGTATGTCTTGACATCTTATTAACGGCCCTTAGGCCGTCATTATCATTTTCCAAAAAAAGATACTTTTCGTTTTTTCCATATAATGCACATTCTATCAATGGGCTAAGAGCCTTAATTCAGAAATGTTGGGCTCATATTCGTTCTACTGGGCTTCTTAAGTTAATAGCAGAGAGAGTATGTTTCTGCAATTGACAAAAACCAAACCAGAGGGTGTTTAATGATTTTCTTATAGTTTTGGGAAAATGAAGAACAACCAACCAATCCGTAACTCAATCTCATAGATTAACCAAAACCATAGAGGAATGCCATCAATCTAACATACTTTGAATCAATATCCCGAACCAATTACAAATGTCTTTGCTGAAACTTTCATCACAATTGCCACTACCCCCACTTTACACCTTATCATCATCTTCTTCTTCTTGTTCATCTTCTCAATCTATCCACAAATTTTCAATTTCTTTTTCCCACCACCACCATCAACATTACTTGCACCACAAGCTTACAAACAGAGGCAGAATCAATGTAATTGTTGGTGCTACCAATGAAGATACTCAGACTGAACTGAATTTAGCTGCTGCAGAATCAAATTCCACAATTGAGGAAGAAGAAGATGATGATGATGATTTTGAAGAAGACCCAGATCCTGAAGACCTTGAATATGTCTCCCAAATCAAAAGAGTTAAATTATTTCTACTACAAATTCCACAAACCCTTGTTAATTAGTTTTATTGTGGTTTGATTTCATGGATAATGGTTGTTTAGGTTTTGGAGCTTCTAAAGAAAAACAGGGACATGCTATTTAGTGAGGTAACCTCTATTTACTTGCTTTTTTTAATTCTAAATACAAAAATCATCTTTCAAAGATTATTATAATTTGTAATCGTAATTTGTAGGTTAAGTTGACTGTGATGATTGAGGACCCGAGAGAAGTTGAGCGTAAGAGACTAGTCGGAATCGATGACACTGATACCCCAACAAGAGAAGATTTGGCTGCGGTTCTCGAAGAAGCTAGTCCCTTTTTTTTTTTTTAAATTTGTAGTTTTTTTAAATTTCTAGAAAAGAAATAAAAAAACATATTAATTAATATTATACTCACTCCGTCCCACAAAAAACTTTACATTTCTCATGAGCACAATATTTTAGGAGATAGTTAGTGGTGGGCCATTTGTAATACTTTTGATTAAAATATAAGGGTAGATTGGAGAGAGAAAGTGTTTTATTGGTTGAATGATTGATAATATTATTATTTTATTAGGTGGGCCTCCCAAATTTGAGAAATGTAAACTTTTTTGTGGGACAAAATTTGAAGGAGAAATGTAAAGTTTTTTGTGGGACGGCGGGAGTATAAGTTTGAGATTATAAGTGTATATAGAACCAGAGGTTAAGCAATATTTCTCTGTTTAGGTGAATGAAGGTAAGATCCCGCGAGACCGGGTTGCTCTTCAAATGCTGGCAGAGGAAATGGTTCAATGGCCTAATTTAGAGGTAAATAATTAACCATATTATATTTAAAATCAACATTAGTTCGTGTGTTTTTAATTGGTGTATCGATTATGAGAAAAGGTTGAAGCAACAAAAAAGGGGAAACGAAAATCGTTATATGCAAAGGCTACAGACACTGGTATTGATCCTGAAGTGGCTGCAAAGAGGCTTAACATTGACTGGGATTCAGCAGCGGAAATTGAGGAACAAGATAAAAGTGATGAAACTGAAGTCCCTTCACTTGTGGTACCAATCCATCCATCCCACTTTTATTTTATTTTGCTTCTTATTATTGCCATTTATATCCATTATCACTTCCAATAAAATGATTTAAGTGGTTGTATGCATTCAAAATAAACTTCGGACAACTTTCACCCTTTTGACAATTTTCCATTTTAGTTAATTTATTTAGTTTTAGTTATTAACAGGAAAGTTGTTTGTTTGTATCAGGGATATGGAGCATTATATTTGGTGACAGCATTTCCGGTAATAATAGGTATATCAGTGGTGTTGATTCTTTTCTATAATTCTCTCCAGTGAGAACATGACATTATTAGGTTAGTCGATGAATGCTCATCAAAGATAATATCATCTGGTTTTAAAAGATTTTGGTGTGCTATTTATGTGCCATGATGTAAAGTTGAGATATTTGTGGTACATCAGTTAACTAAAGTATACATTTCTAACGGATTAGCATTTAACAAATGAATCGACAAAAATAGGATCACATAGCAAGTGATCCGAATATGATTCTAATTGAGATCGAACTTAAAATAAATTTCAAGAAGCGATTGCCGTGTCAAAATTTTCCGTAACTGCTACAATCAATACATTTCTAATCAGGCTTATCAAGTTATCAAATACAAGTTGATTTTGCTAATATTCTTTTATATTTTTGTTAGAATGTAAATATATGGATTTAACTCTTTAAGCTCAAAAGGTCTTCGGAGGTTTTCCTTCAAAAAAGTCTTGGTTCAAGACCTACTAAGTGCATTTCTCAGGAGATAAAAAAGATGTGGGGTTTATTCTCTAGAAAAAAAAAAGGTAGGTTGAGGAATGCATAATGTTCATTTGAATGTCACTGTAAGATTCGAATTATTAACTTACTAAGTGATCGTTTTTCTTCCATGACCCGTTACCTCTACCATCTTTTCATCAAACAATATTCTCATAGTCTAGACCTCGAACTTTCAGTCATGATCGAATGCCAACATCCAAAAATCCTATTTTCATTTTAAGAGACAACATTGTTATTTAATCTAATTCTAGTTCTAAATCTATATAAAACAATGGAAGTCAATTCGTATTAAAACAAGAACACACATAGACACTTGAACCGACAATAATTTTTTACTCTAGTTGCCTTTTATATGGAAAAAAATTGTTACCTTGCAAAGTAAAAAAAAAGTTTATTCCTACACTTCTTTTGTCAATCTCTATAGGCATTTACTGACAGACATTTTTTTTATATTTATGAGTTAAACACGTGAATATTTTCCTATTTTGGAATTTCAGTGGCACTTTAAGAATATATAATTTTTTTAATAATTTTTAGTGTCATTTTTTCTGTTTCTCACTAAATGTAATTTTTTGTGTCATTTAAGAAGTTGATAAAACAAATTTATTGAATAAAAGAATATATCTTGCAACCAGAAAAAAAAAACAAAAAACAAAAAAAAATGACACCAAATTTAACATCATAATAAGAAAGTATTCCAACATTCCAAAGGAAAAAAGATAAAGGAAAAGGAAGGCTACAAATATAACTAAATGTGGTCTTTCTTTGTCTTAAATGTAAAGAAAAAATTAACTTGAAAAGGAGTAGAGGTTGCTTAAAATTAAAGATTGCCTCCTCCATGGTCTTTTTAATTTTATTTCAATTCTTACTTTTTAGCAAAAGAACATCTCATTACTCATTATCCTTCCTCAATGGCTGGTTACATGCAGTGGACTACATCACATGGTACACGTTCTATTTTATCTCAATGTTTTTTAATTGTGTAATATAATTTAAATATGTGAATTATCAAGCAATGTCTAATCACTCTCTGAATTGGGAAAAACGAATGTATAGCTTTTATATATCTAAACTTAGTTATGGGATAATTTAAAACTACATAATTTTAGTTAAAACAATTAAAACTCCATCACATAAAACTCATTAATTTATTAAAATCTGTCTAAACTCCTCTAAAGCCCTTGCCGATCAAAGAGAATAATACTTAGGTGATTGATTTTAAGCCTGCGATTTTCTCTATGTAACAATACATCTCTCTTCGATCCCTTCCCCCTCTATCTCTCTCTGGAACTCGTCTATGCAATCGTTAGATATGTGACGAAAAGAAGGAAAAGTTTCAACTGATGAGCTCTAAACGAGTTGTTGCTAACGTCAAGTTCCCAGTGTTTTAAAACCCGGGTTCGACCGGCTGGTCCGACCGATCCGACCGGGAAATGGAAATTTTCCGGGCCGAATCGACCGGTTTAACGTTCATTTATGAACCGCTTTGAACCGACCGGGTTAACTGTGAATCCCGGTCGGACCGGCCGGTCCGACCGATCCGACCGGGAAATGGAAATTTTCCCGGCCGAATCGACCGGTTTAACGTTCATTTATGAACCGCTTTGAACCGGCCGGGTTAACTGTGAATCCCGGTCGGACCGGCCGGTCGAACCATATTTTTAATTTTATTCTCATTTTTTTAAAATTAAAGTGAATATTTATATTATTTTTTACACGTTTGAAGCTTAGATGTTTTACAATTTAAAACATAAAGTTTCTAGTTGAATTTTAAGTGTTATGTCTATTTTTTTATTATTGATTACAAATTCAAAGTGTTAAATTTTGTTAGAAAAATAGTTTTTGTAATTTTTTAGATGTTTATAATATTTGTTTTGTAACTTTTTAAAGATTTTTTTGCGTTTATATATCTTTTACATAACTGATTTAACATAAATATTCAATATCATTGTAATCCGGTTGACCCGCCGGTTGAACCGCCGGTTGAACCGATCCGACCGGTTCGACTATTTTTAGAGCATCACCCTGTCCGATTTAAAATCCGGGTTTTAAAACATTGCAAGTTCCACGTGAGCAAACTGACAAGTTATAGCGATATCGTTGGGAAGGGCCTTTATGTACTTGACTTATTAGGTTAACCTATAAATATTTATCTTAAAAGTAAAAAAGAAATAGTGATATCAATAATAGCTAGAAGCTATAGGCTATGGCAATAATATATAGCACTTACTCCCCAACCAAAAAGCATGGGGGCAATTGGTTGTTCTTGGTTTGGGCCCCCCAACCTTCACCCATCACCACATGATGTTTTCTAATTTCCTGGCCACAAGGCCATCCATATATTTATGCTAATAGTTTATTGTTTATTTTACTACTCTTATTAGGGTCGGTTATTTGCATTTCTCGTTTATTCTACTATGAAAACGAGCCGAGTCGTTCGTGAGCTATTCGGGACCGGCTTGTTAAAAGCTCGAAACGAGCCGAGCTTAAACGAGTATGAGCCGAGTTCGAGTTTAACTAAGAGCTCGTTTATTAAATGAGCCCGAGCCCGAGCTTGATCCACTAAGATTGATTAGGCTCGCGAGCCTAAACGAGCATATATATATATATATATATTAATTATTACAAAAATACAATTATATACTCCCTCCGTCCCACAAAAAACTTCTCATTTGGCTTTTGCACAAGTTTTTAGTTGATAGTTAGTGGTGGGGTCATTGATAATACTTTTGATTAAAATATAAGGTTGGATTGGAGAGAGAAAGATAGTTAGTGGATATTAGTGGTGGAGTCTTTAGTAATAATAATTTTTTATTGTGTGGAGCGGTGGAGCCCATCAAATATGGGAAATGGGAAGTTTTTTTTGCGACAAAAATATAGAGTGAAATGAGAAGTTTTTTGTGGGACAGATGGAGTATAATATATTTTTATACTTATGTGTGTATGTATACTATACATATATATGTATGTAACATAATATAAAAATAAAGTGCTTACATAATATATTATAATTAAATAAAAAAGTTTATATATTTTGTGTATATGAGAGCTTAAATGAGCCTAATCGAGCTGAGCCCGAACCTGCAAAAACCTAAACGAGTCGAGCCCGAGCTTTACATATAAGGCTCGAAACGAGCCGAGCTCGAGCTCGAGCCTCTTAAAACTTAAACGAGCCGAGCTCGAACCTAGTCGAGCTCGGGCTCGGCTCGGCTCGGCTCATTTACACCCTACTCCCTCCGTCTCATTTTTATTGTCTATATTTCCTTATTTAAATGTCTCAAAATGACTGTCCACTTGTAAATTCAACCAATCAAAAAACACTTAAGGTGGTAAAGATAAAATTATATTGGTTGCACAGTGTAATAAATGCACTTTTCTTAAACTGTGTGATATTCAAATGTGAACAATAATTTTGGGACGGATCGAGTATTTTTTTGTTTCAACGTGAAAAGGGTATTTTATCTTTAAACGACGAGTAAATCCATTTAAATTAAGAAATTAATTAACACGCTACAATTAAATTAAAGAAGCAAAAGAATTTCTTGAAATGATAGTGTTAAATGTCTCTACTATCGATATCTATCAATTTCCATGAATATCTAAAGATCTACTTAACGAGTTGTTCATAGATACAAAATTACAAGGAAATGAGATTTATGTCTGGAAGCTGATGTAGACTAGAAAACAATAATGTAGATTAGAATCCGTTGATTCAAAGAATACCGGATTAATCTAATCAAAATCACGTTCATTCGAGAATACCTTGAGATTTGGTCTTCAAAACCTGTTCAACACGAAGAATACAATTTTGGGAGAGAAAAACGATTTTCACAAAATTATTCAACTGATCATTCCAATGTGTAAAATACATTTTAAATATGATCCAGAATTTCAAATGAGCTTAAAACGACAAACGGGCCAAAAACTTGGACAAAAGGGCATGTTCCTCTATCACTGGCCTGCATCAGAAGCGAATTCTGATTACGTAGTATTTGATCGATTTATTATAGTTGTTGAATACTTGAACACTTCGATTTATAATGATGAAATTTGATGGTGGAGTTTAGAAAAGTCAAGGATCACAGAAGGATTTAGAGATGTTAGATTAGTGAGAAACTAACATAATGCATAACTATATGATAATGACATTGCAAAATGAGATGATTGCAAAAGTTAAATGCATAATGATATGACATTGCAAAATGAGATGACTGCAAACGTAAACAAGGTAAAACTTGGCGATGCAAATATGTACAAAAAAACTAAATAAAGAGCCAAAAGAAAGCACTTATAGAGTCTGAAAAGGACTTGCAATGAGAATAGTTCGATTGAAATGGACATATCTGAATAAATTTTTGTATGAAATCAAACGGCAACTTGCTCGACAGTCGACATAAAATTAAAATGATACAAGGCGGAATGAGTGGATGTAGTTTTGCTCTATGATTTTATTTTGGTTCTATATAATTCTGTTTTTCCAAAAAAATAATAATAATTAAATGCACCAAATTTACTACTTTAAAACAGAATAACATGCTTTTAATTTCGTCTATCAGGAACTTATTAAAGCTGTTTTATATCCCATTAACTATTACAATATTATTATTATAGTAATATTTGGATGGGATTAGGAATAACCCAAAAAGAACTTTAACCCACCCTCCAAATCATAATCATATCATATTGATAAGTAATTAGTTAGCCAATCTGATTCTTAGAGAGCAATTTTTAATCTAATTTTTATTTTTCACTTTCTGAGTCGGGATGATGACTTAGCCAAAGTCCATTCTAGTCTAAAAAAATTGTATCTTGACCGTCGATTCCTCACGAAAGCATCTTTGGACTTTAGCTACTCTACTACTTAAAAAAGGTGGTAGCCTAGGGTACAACCCTTTTTGCTGATTAAAACGTTTATGGAATCCTAGAGTATTAGATTAAAACATTTATGGAATCAAAGATTGGTCTTTGAAAGAAAAAAAATCAGATAAGAACTAAAAAATCGATTAGAGTGTGAAAGATAATTTTCAACTAATTATTTAAAAAATATTAAATTATTTATCAGAAAAAAATTGTTAATTATTAGAAATTATAGATTATCATCAGAATTTTTTTGATCATAATTAACTAATTTTATATCATTACTAATCGTCATAGTTATCACAAAATTTTAAGTCTGACATGATCTTAAATTTTTACATCTAAATAAATACTTCATTCGTCCCAAATTTATTGTCCACTACAAAAAGTCACACAATTTAAGAAAAGTACATTAATTATACTATGTTAAAATTTAGGAAAGACAGTATTTGTAGAACAAACTAAAATAGTATACAAGACAATAAAATTGGGACGAGGGAGTATAAGGTTTGGAGGAGGACAAAAAAGTTTACAAACGAATTTTTTCTTATAACTTGACAAATACCAAAAACAAAATGTACGTACTTCATTCATCTATCTATACATAAAATAAAATAAAATGAAATTAAAAACAGAGAATTTAACGTGGAAGATAGTCGTTTTTTAATGTTATTGTCATTGACGGGTTCTGAGCAAAACAGATCCAATCATTCTCATCTCGAATCGTTTAACTGCTGCAGCAACTTCCCTCATAGTTTTGTCAACGGTATACGGTGTTCCACCAACTTTCATATCAGTTGTGTTAACCAATTGTCTACATGGCTCTCTTCTTTCGGATATTGTACCATGATAATGGTAGTACATTATCTTCCCTTCTGTTTTATGTGTCGTTTTTCCAATCGTGTTTTCTGACATATGTACCCCTGTTGCAAACACATTGCGTGGTTGTACCGCGTACTTCCGGTCCCTTCTTATTCCTTTTACCGTGTCCCGGTACACCAATTTCTCAATCCCCCATTTCCTGTATTAATAATAGAGTTTAGACGTTATTTATTTATGACAATTGAATGTGGCCAACTTTATTTAATATCACTAGTATACGTGACAGGATGGAAATAAATTTTGTCATGGGAATTTAGTGGCTATAAACCAAAATGATAAATTAAAAGGGAAAAAGAAACTGGCAGGTACACTATAAAACAATTCAGAAACTTACAACCATCCACCTAACGGTCACATTCGGCAACCCCAATGGAATCCAATAATCAATCTTAAACAAACAAAACAAATAAAACACTAAAAGGTTTCGAGTACTGGATCAAAACAAGTGTGGCGGAAATGCGGCTTTTTTAGTACTCCATAGGAGTTAAAACAGGTGCAATCACATGCTGTCTACTTAAATGAAAACCTCACTTATTTCGTTAAATAACTTTTTTAGTACTCCACCTTTGGCGGGATTGAATATTTTGTTGTTGTTATTGTGTCAAAGATATATGAAGTAAAAGTAAATTTGGACAAATTCGAGCCATTTAATCATTTTAGAATAAAAACATAACCGGGACGAATTGATTCACAAGTATACATGTCAAAATTGTGACTTCTAAAATAAGCTTCTTCAATGCCCTATTTATAAATTACAGATTGAACCCTAAATGAATGTTAAAGGGTGGTATGGCTCTGTTTAGAAAGTGGTGTAAATGGAATACAAGCCAAAATTACAGCTGGATATCCTAAAGGTTTATTGTTGCAAATAAAATCCCAAAATTGGCCACACCATTACCTTTTTTATACATCCAACAGCGCAAATTCTGCAATTGGTAACCAATTATTCGAGTTCACATGTCAAAAGACCAACAATTATTCGAGTTTGACAAACGTCAACAGGTTTCTAAATCAACGAATATTTTAATTAACACAGAAAATAAAAATAAAAAGATACCTGTAGATTTTGCCGGCATGATCATCGAGGTAACAGAGCTTGTTAGACATTGTCCTCTGTTCAATGGTGAACTGTGTGTACTCAGATAATGAATCCATGACAGTTTTAATGGTGCTTTTTTTAGGAACAAAAATAAATTCATCAACATCGAAGAAAAACATCCATTTCGCCATGAATCTGTATCTATGCAAACAATCATTCACAACTAAAAACTGATTATGATAATACCCATCAAATCTCTCTTCATCACGTATATCCTGCACCGTCACGTAACCCTTCTCGACCCACGGCCGGAGAACCTCCATAACTTCCGGATGTACACCGCCGGCGTCGTGAATCACAAAATGCGATTTCTCGCCGAACATTTTCACGTGGTAAGCTAACCATTCCCGAATTCGTTGCGGGCTCAGGTTACCGTACAGTGGGGATCCACAATACAAGTAATCGTACTTTGGCGAATCTGTAAATTGTTTAATGTTTAAGCTTCCCGGAGTTTCCTGCAACGCCTCAATAGTGTCGGTGATGTTGAAATTGGCATCGCCGCCACCGGAAGTGGAAGCATGGACTAGTAGTTTTCCACCGGCGCCGTCGTGACCGACGGATTCAGGGAAGGTGCAGTTGACAACGACGACGGTGTAAACACGGCCGTAACCCCAGTCAGGGAGAATTTTAACGCCGGATGCGGTGATGTTTTTTCCGGTGGCGTTGTGTGGAACCCACTCGCAGAGGTAAGTCGGTTTGGCGAAGACGTGAAGGGGTTTAGATGAAAGTCCGATGACGGCGAAGGTGTTAGCACCGCCTCTGTACGCAGACATGAGTATAAAATTGTAGGCGGCGGAGCCGTACGTGTTGAAGTTTCTCTTAATTACACCACCCTGAAGGACTACATCGTGTTGGATTTCAACCGGTGGTGGTAGGGATGTGGAGGGTGGTGATAGGGATGCGGCGGATGGTGGCGGGAGGGCGGCGCAGTGGCGGAGATCTTGAACGGAAAATGAGAGATGGGAAGGGAAGAACTGGAAGAGGGTGACAAGGGAACAGAAGAATAAGAGAGCAGAGAGTAAAAGTTTAAGCTCAGGAGCACAATTCCATACGATTCCGATGAACATTTTGTTGGTTTTAAGATTAGAGTTATCAATTGCTTCTTTATCCTTCACCATTCTCAGACGACGGTGAGGAAGGAGAAAACACAGAGTTGTTACACACACACACCCACCTCAAAAAGAGGAGAAACAAAATGGGCCGATTTACTTTTCCTACTCTCTACTTCATAAAATAATGAGTAATGTTTTAAAGTGGCTTTTGAAATTAAATTATTACTCCTTTCCTACCAAAAAATATAAAAATAATAATAACCTCGATTTGGTTTATTTTATATGTTCGTATTTTCTTTGATAACTTAGGATATAAAAATGTTGCATACGTTTACTATGAGTCGACATCGATCTCTTCTCGTATTTATTCTATGTACGTATTAATATTTGATGAAATCAGCTCTAAAGCTATAATAGGTCGAATAAAATCAAAGAGTGGCAAGCTAGAATCACGAATCCTTAAAATAAAGGAAAGGAAGATCAAACCGATGGACGACACACTTTGGGTAAAGGAGAGGATCCGGTTGACAAACACTTGAAAATTGATTATAGCATCTAATGTGGCGAAGTTTACTACAACCATCAAACCGTATCACATCAATATTATATCATATATCATTGAACTTTTTAGTTTGTTTGAACTCTATCGTTAACTTTTGTAGCCATGGTAAACTTTTTTTTTATTAGTTTTCAAAATCCTTCACATTCGACTCCACCCATTTGTGCGAGCTGAACATATAGAATATGATGGTAAAAGTAGGAGGTTGTGTGGTTCGGAAGAGCGGTACTGTTGGAACAAATAGTTTTAATGGGTATTTCGATCGATGATATATGACCTATCGTGTGGTGTTACTCTAAATCCGATACCCTAAAGTGTAGATTTATTTTCAATATTATGTTGTGAACCGTGATATATGCAGGTAGATCTTGTCAAATTAAAAGAGAATAGTTTTGTTATTATGTAGGAATAATAGTCACAGGAAACTATTTTCCAATAATTTTTAACTTCTTTTAAAATATGTATAGTTCACATTTATTGAGGAAATGTGCAAGAGAAATTGTATTTGGTTTTACTAAATATTTTACTTATATTTTTATTCATTTTATTAATACAAATAATTAGAAAATTAGAAAAATAAATAGAAAAAATTAATACTAATAAATAATAGTCCCGTACAATTTATCAATATGTGATTGTGATTGTGAATTCAATGCTTATAGCCTAGTGGTATTGGAGGAAGATTTAAGGTGTTGCCCATAACCAAGGTCATGGGTTCAAGTCCCGTCGTAGATAAATAGGTAGAAGGTTTGAGGGAAGACATATTGCCCTTGTGGATGTCACTGTTTATACTCAAACTAGTAACTTAATAACTAGCAGTTAGAAAAAAAATATGTGATTGTCAATTTTTTTTTTTTTGGAAAGTAAAGTAATGATTGTGTGTTTTTTTTTTTTTTGTCATGGTATGGGAAGGTGCTGGCACACTCTGGAGGAGAAACGCGGTGGTTTTAGGTTGGCATACCGCCACCGACACACACAAATATTATCACCCCGAGCGGTTTTTCTTTTTTTGCGGTTTATTGCGATCTTAATTATATTTAGAATTAATTACTAAATACATTAAAAAAAGTGAGAGACTTCCATTTATGACTGATAGACTTCAATCTTTCCAAAACACTCTGTGCGATTAGGAGACTTGAGCAGCACTTATTGAGCAGTAGTAACAAGGTTGAGCAGTATTAACGAGCATTAGTAACAAGGTTTAGAGCAGTGGTAATAAGGTTGAGCAGTACTAACGAGTAGTCGTAACAAGGTAAGGAGCACTTACTCGGACACGTGGTGGCGTTCTAGTGGAGTAGCACGGTCGCACACACGGTCGCACAGTCTATTTTGAGAAGAATTGAAATATAAATCTATACTTGGAAAAATTTCATTTCATATGCTCCAAATTTGGGAATCACCCTTATATTTAGTTGTGTTTTGTACAACTTTGGTACAAATTTTGTTGCACCGAACTAAAAAATTTGTTAGGTTTTTAATTTGGTAAAAAGTGTTGGTTGAATTTTCGTATTATTTTTATTTTAAATTGTTATAATTACGTTTAAATCCGATCATTTCATTATTTTAAAATTAATTTGATATATTATCTTGGTATCAAAATAAGTGATACACATTCCATTTATAGGTGAATCAAAATAAGTGATATATTTTCTTATTTGGTACAAAAATGAAAGTCATTATCTACTAACTAACTATGTATTTCAATAAAATGAAATTACGTTTTTACTATTACTTTTACTTTTAAACATTATTATTATCACTTTATCCAAAACAAGTAGTAAGACTCATTTTCACTAACTATTTACTTTAATTTATCTTTTTTTTGAACAACAAAAAAAAGGCAACGGGTCGAACTTCGTCATTGTCATCACCCTCCCGAGGATCTCGACTATATTAAAAAAACTCGAGAATCTAGCAATTTGCTAGATTACCCAAAGTACAAAAATAATTATAGAGGATTCTTCAACCAATCTACCAATCTACCCATTAAATCCTAATTTTATGATTTCGATGGGAGATCCATGAAAAAGAAAATAATCTAATACTATAAAAAATATCCGACTTTTTTATTCTACCATTGTCGAATAACAATGAATTACGAAACTTCCAAATTGAGCAACAAACCATGTACCCGATCACCATCGTCTTCATCTTCCGATCATTGACATTGTTTATCGCCGAGCACTTCGACCTACATTTTAATCTTAACCTACATTGACTATAATTTATCTTAACCTACATTTTAATCTTTGACTTTAATTTATCTTAACCTACATAATAATATTTTGTCACAGAAACTATGAAATCTTAAATGTATAACTTATTTTGATACGAAGATAAGTAATTAAATTGATACAAAATTTAATTAGATATTGTCATCGAACTTTTTGTTAACTAAAAGTGGTATTAAAAAGTTCATACATATATAGGATGTCAAAAGAAGCTGAAACCCATGCTGTAACCTAATACCACTTTTAATAGTGACACCAACTAACACTTTAGTTTTTGTCAAATTAACGTCACGTCAGCTCACATTATAACCGACGTACTGATAAACTCATGTTATCAATACCATTTCCACACATATACATATCTACACATATAAATCATATACAAGTCTGGAAAATCCCGATAAGAACTTGAACCAAGAGATCAAAAGCTTAAGCTTTTTCGAGTCCATTGTTTGAGCCGGGCTCAAGTTGATAAAAACTCGACTTGACCGAGCGAAATGGAGCTCGAGTTACTGAATTTATAAAGGTTAACTCGTTTGCATCGGTAATCGGCCAAAGTAGAAGCCATTTTGGTTTAATGGTTTTGAAATACGGATGACACTACAATGTCTACATACCTAGCCCGAGCATGGTCTATTACCATTCCAAGAAAATTATTGATCTACTTGCATATCATATCATACCAAAATAAAAACAAAAAATAAAATCTGGTGAAGTGTGAGGCTACCCATAGGCCATACCCTAACCCTTGCTCCCTCCTTCACCGTATTAAATTTTTATATTCAATCAAGACTTGAGACAACGGCCCTACTTGAGACTACCCGCCTCAACACCACCTTTGCAAAGACTAACAGTAAGAAAATGAGAGGCTCATACAACACATACAAGTAAGTGGGTCTTTAATATTGCTTAAATGGGAAATAAATCTTCATTTAAAGATATACACTTTTTTTTACTAAAAGAGTTTTTCTAATATATATTTTAAAAGTATATTAAGATGTATTTAATAAATACTTCCTCCGATTCAAAACAAGTGCAACACTTTCCAAAAAGAGGTGATTCAAAATAAGTGTAACACTTTTCTTATTTGACATATTTTTATCTATAAAATTACCATTTTATCCCTACTTAACTTTATTAAACATCATTAATTTCTCTTTCTTCAATAAAGATAAAAGTTATGGTGGGACCATTTTCACTAATTATCCCTTTAATTTATCATAATCTCCATTACACTATTTTACTTCAAAATCCGTGAAAATGCAAATGTTGCACTTATTTTGAATCGGAGGAAGTATAAAATTTACATTTAAAAAAAATCGAATTTAATATATATTTTATTACATAATAGAAATTAAAATTATTCAATAAATTCTTAGAAATTGGAATATTTAGTTTTAGTTTTTTTTTTATGAAATTTCATATTTTTCTCTTCATTCACATAATTTGTGCTTTGATTGCCCTGATTATCGGCATTTTCTAATCAACGATAATTAGAAAAATTATTCATGGTATTTGTGTGAATCAATAGATTCAATTTGTTTTTTTCTCTCTTAGTTTTAGAAACTTGAATCAACAGTAGTTTTATATTTAAATCTTTCAAAAAAGAAGTGTCTTTTATACTGAACAAATTCTAAAGTCAAAACCACAAACATTGCTCCGAGTTCAGGTTAGATTTTAACCCCTCATTGCAAATGTGCAATGAGTTGCATTTACAAACTCAACAATCTGTTTGTGTATATACAATATATATGTGAAGAAAGAAAAAAGTATATATACATTGGGACTAAGGAGAAAAGAATCGACCAATTTATAGCAATTAGTTACATGCACCTTAATCATCATAACCATATGCCCTAACGACATCCACTATTGGATCCTCACAAATTGGGCATTTCCCACTCGTATATTGCAATTCCAGACCACAATCATAGCATGTGCACATGTGCCCACATCTGAAATACAAACATATATTTCATATACCTAAGGGTTTATTTAGGGATTTTTGAGGTTGCTTATTGAAAATAGATAATATATTATCGGTTACAAATGTGATTATGAAAAATAATGTTTGGATTTGATTATGCTGTTTGAAACGACAATAATAAGATAAAGTTTTTTTAGTGTTAGGCAAATCAAATTATTTGTATAATTAATAAATTAATTGCCACTACTACAATAAACTGAATTAAGGCCTTTGTGCAACAAAAAAAATGATTTGGGGCATGCAAATAATCAATTTTCAAAATGCAATAAGCATCTTCCCGCCAACTTTTTCAAAACTGCGTTTTGGGACATAAAAAACGCAAACAATCAATTTTTTGATTATTTTTACCAAACACTAATTTTAATTTTAAAATGCAATAACCAGATAATCAGTTTCAAATTGCACCCTTTATAGGATAGTAATGTTTATTGTTAAAAAAAACTGCACACCTGTACAGAAAAGAATCTGCTTGCATTGTATTGCACACACAACAGTTGGGTTTGGTGCTGATTCGCTCACTTCTGTTCTGCTGAACTATTCTCATTTATAAACATCAACACTCAATCAGTATATTAGCAATAACTGAATTATGGGTCGGGTCATATGTTTAAACTGGCTTTTCTTGGAGGTGGCAATTTCAACACACTTAATATTTATAAACGAATCGATGTGGGTACTATCTCAAACGGGTGTAAAGTAACCCAAATTCTATATTTAATATTTTAATGCATACAACCTTATTCAAATGTTTAATTAACTGGTAGCTAACCTGACTCATGTTGCATGTTAACATGACTAGTTATAGTTTTCCTTAGTTCCAAGATTTCTTGATGGAGTTGCTCCACATATCCTCTCAAATCATATATGAGTTCCATCTCCTGTCACAAAATGTTATGTTACATTAACTCATTAATTAAGAATTAAAGCAAAGAAATATATGCTAATTAACAACTCACTATAGAAGACGATTGCGGAGTGCTGTTTTGCCAAAGAGATGAAGATACCATTTGACCAGATTCATAAACAGGATTAGGATGACTACATGATCTTGATTCTGTTATGGTTTGATCAGACTCGTTTTCCTCTTTTTCATATTTTCCTTTTTCTTTCATTGACTCAACTCCTATTGCCTGCCTCACGATTACCAGCTCTAGCTTGTCTCGCTGATCACTTGAAAGAAAACTTGAAACACTTTTTCTGCAAAAAAGTATACTCATATTGTGTAGCAAAAATTAACAAGAATGTTTTTAATTTCGTACGTTTTTAGAAGCTCATGAATGTCTGGTTTGTAGGAATATGGATGAAGCATCTCCTTGTACCTAGCCTGCCTCAAACATTCCCAATTACTTTTTGGTTTAGCAATGTTACTAATCCAATCATCATGATTATAAAAATCTTCTTCTTCTTCTTCCCCATCACTTTGTGGTCTAGAGTATCCAGTAATCAAATAATGAGCCTCTTCTAGCTCCATATCATTCTCTAATTGAGTAGAATTAACTAACTCCTTTTTGTTACAAGAATCTTTTTGTTGAGATTTTGAAGATTCTGTTACTTGATCGTCGTTACTTGATTTGTTATGAATCTTGTCGCTGCTGTTAATTTCCTTGTTTTTATCTCCAATTTTCAAAATATGTATTAAGCGTTCCGTTTTTCGAGAGAGATTCGAATTAAATGATTTGGAAGCTTTTGTGGAGGCGTTCCTTTTGGTATTATAATTAGGAAGCCATGAATGTGGTGTCTTGTTTTCATTTTCATTTTCATTTCTTACGATTGATGTGGTCGGTAACCATGAATAATCATCTGAATCGTTCACAGTTTTCTGAGATCGAATTGAATTATTTGGTCCGGAAGGGGTTGTTAAATTGTTGCTCTGTTTGGTGCCATTGTTATTAGGAAGCCGTGAATCATCAGAATTTTCTTCAAATTTCTGATCGGAATGGGGTGCGGAATTGTTGTTGTCATTGTGATTGGGAAGACATGATGCATCGACATCGTTTTGCGATTTCGAATTAGAATTGGCGGAGTTGATGCATGAATTGGGATGATCAACAGTTTCGATGTTTTTCTTATGGCCTGAATTTGAAGAAGTGGTTTTCGATAGCCGATTTAGGATGCGTGAAGCATATTCCGCCATAGAACTACGACTTCATTCAATCAAACAGCACATGATTCCAGAATATTCTAAAAAATTACCATGGGTGTTTCAGGAATAATGAAAACGGGTGCCGGAGGAGGGAAAGGGAAGGATTGAAATTTTGTTCAAGACAATGAGAAGCCGTTATGAACGTAGGGACCACATAGGTTTAGTTTTCTCTTTTTGGATCGGGCGCCCAAACCCGAATACTGTATATGAACAATAAAATATAACCGGATATTTAATGGTCTGAATAAGTTTTGTATAATCTCAATTTCAAGCCCCAACAAATTACAAACTTGAGTTTTTTAAGCCATAATACTACACGTAAAAAAACTAAACACATGATAAATTCCGACAAACTCTTTCCTCTTTGAAATCAACTCTTTCCCTTTGACCTAAAGGGGAGGGACGCACCAGAGAGTTGGGGATGGTGGGCGATGCACCCTTGTCTATAAATCTTTTTAGTGACAAAGACGTTAATCACGAATGTCAAATGTTTCTCACGATTTGAAGTTGGAAAAGATTAATATTAAATTTCTTATCTCCAATTTGCGGATGATGCCTTAGTGGAATGGTAATGCAAGAAATCTTCTTCAGATTCTTCGTTGCTTTTATTTGGCTTTTGGTTTAAAAGTCAACTTTAGTAAAAGTAAACTACTCGGCATAGGAGTCAATCAAATTAAAAATACAGATATTATTTATGTTTGTTGAAGTTTTGTTCCATGCGTACATTCTCGTGTTTGATGAAGTAAGTAATTTAATTGATGCAGTTGGTTAAGCTAAAACGGTTTGAAATGCTGAATTGCAGATGAAGACGGATAGCACTGTGGGAATGACAATGGGTGCAAGAGCATATATTCATTCAACAGTTAAAGCCATCTTAATCCAATATCATATTTAGGTTGGGTTGGTTGGAAGTATTGACATAAAAAATCCCTTCTCGAGACCCTAACCAAGCCCCTGGCCCTGGAAAATCATTTCCTCCCCTACGTTCCCAGCACACAACTGACGCCACCGAATCCATAAATTTATCTTCATATAACATTTCACCTGACTTTATACAAATACATATCCTCTCCCCCTAATACATATCATTTTTAAACTATATTATTTTAATATAAACGGGTTGAAATTAGAACCCAGGATACCTGACATGAAAAATCTCTCCACACCCCCGAGTATGAGAATTCACATTTCCCTCGTACAACTGTACAGCCCCCTTTTTACTCAAACGATGATCATAAAGTCTCACCTATAAAAACTCAAACATCAGATAGCAACAACAAAAATATTATCATGCAAAAAAAAGTACCGTTCCATCCATTGAGCTGGCCAAGAAATACTGATCATACACCTTAAGTCCTACCAAACTGCATAAAAACAAAAATAATAATAATAAAATACTACTTTACTTTGAATAGTTTGCGTACTAACCAGGAAACTGATGAGGGCATATACATCATTCGAGAGTGATGAACATTCCCTTTAACCTACATGCATCAACTCTACACTCAACTTACACTCATTTTTCAAGGCCAAAATAGTAAATTTAATTTCTTATAAAAGTTACCTCAAACCATTGTTTCTCTCGTTTTTTATTTGAAAATTCACCTGTTTTAAGGGACGGAAAATTAATTTGATGTTTAGGAAGTCTATTTTGCAAATCTTGAGGTTTTTGGCGAGTATCAACTGTCAAAATAGAAGTCCACATAAAACAATATTCCCCTGAAAATAACATAGGCTTCACAACAATAAATATAATTGTAAAATAAATTAATTTTTATAACATGTTCTTACCGAAGAATCAAACTGTGAAGATAATACGTCACTCTTGGAACGCAATATCCATGTTCTTCTTCCAGATTCTATATTTACCAAAGCAGCTCCACTATTGGTGCCTAAAAAAATCCAAATTTAAACAAATTGTAACGCTTTGACTTTGACCAACAACTGAATCAATGAACGTACCGATTACTGCTCGATTTCCATCTGAACTGCAATCTGCTGTCCAAATTGTGGAATTAGACATAGAATAAATCCCATTAATTCTTCGACCTAACACATCGATCTCCAAAACATAATCCAATGGTTCACTAAGGTCCATTAGAAAAACAGATCCACCAGATGTCTCGTGTCCCAGAGTAGTTATTCTGTTTACTTTCAGTTAAAGTTTACTTATAACATTGTCAGTCAGTCAGTCAGTCAGAGATATGATTAATGTTATTAGGGTATAAAGGATACAAAGCATATGAGGGTGATGAATTGTTATGAGTTGGTTGAGAGTGATGAATCTTTATAGAGGATACATTTGAAGTCATTGTAACAGAAGCACTAATCGCCCGCCAAAGAAGACCTGGTGATTTTAATGATTCTGTTTTTTTTTTCTAAGTTGACAAGATCTGGTAGGAATTGTGTCGCGTGATCAGCTCGTTCTCCAAAAGGTCCAACTTCATAGGTACTAAGTTTAAAAAGTCAAAACTCGGTATTTATAGTAACTTAAATTATATATGTATATATATACAATACGGGATAGTGGAAACAATACCAAAAGGTGCTATTAAGACGACCAGTGAGTAATACTTGTGATTCCTTAAGGCCTTGTGGAGTCTGGATGTTGACATATACATGTTCCAATGCAGCATCAGTCCGTGTGTTCGTATTTCCAAATCTGGTTAAAAGACTTAATTTATATGTAACAACATCCAGACATGATACATTTTTTTAATAAATTTTGACTTACTATAGGTTTTGATATCCGTGTCTTTTGGTATTCGTCTTGAAACTTCACCTTCTTCTTGTTGCAGCTGATTGAATTACCGCATAATTCCCTATCATGAACCATTCTAACAACCTATGATCCAAAGTTTAAAATGTGGTCAATGGATGAATATAACAACAACTACGCTTGTAGCCCTACATATTCATTTATGCACTAGGTTTCACTCTTAAAAACTAAATGTATACTCTAATCTCTGATTCATCCCCGCTTTGCTATAAAATCCCTATCAATTATTATTTGCATTTGAAGAATATTAGGTTTGACATTATAAGTGAAGCGCGTCTATCGAAAGTGAATTAGTATTACCTGTTTGGATTTGGGGGTTCTTTTTGAACACTGGTTGAAGCAGAAGATGTGTTTCTGGATGAAGAACCCGGAATCGGTGATCTTATAGGGAAGTATCTGTTCTTTGCGGCATCATAATAGAACCCTGGAGGATCTATCAACGATAAAAAATAATCAATCAATCAATTTCACTCACGAAATAGGTAATGCTACTGCTCAAAGCACAAATACACATGGTTTAGAGGGAAAACCTTGTGGCATCTTTTGGAAGATTTTTTTTATCGCAATGAAGACGAAAAAGTGGGTGCCGCTAAAAGTATTTTGAATAATAACAGAGTTGAAAGAATGGAGGCGGTGGTGGTCGCACCCACCGGATTGGAGAAGAAATAAGCGGCTTATATCTTTAGTCCCTCTATTTTGATCTATTTACCGAAACGGTCCCTTGACTTAGGGTTTTTTTCTTCCCTCCTTGTTGTATTACAATTCGAAATTACTTTTCAACGCTTTGTACATTTGTTGCAATCAGTTTACTTAGATTCATGTAGGTTCTGATTGAGTAGAAAATGAGGATGCTTCTAATGATTAAAGGTCTGCAGAATGTGTGAATTGCAAATAATGAAACTGATTTTGTGTCGCCCATTAAGAAAATCATTACTCTATCAAGTTACTTTCCTACAAAAATTAACAATATCAACATCATCATCACCATCAAAATGGACTTCAGCCATAAAAAATGCATCTTCACCTCAGAAGTCATTGCAAATTTACAAACAAATGAACCGTGAATTCATCCCTGTGGACAGCTTCACTGTCCTCCACACGCTTACAGCATGTACGCATTTGAACAACGCCCCTCTTATTCGTCACTTTCATGCACATATTTCAAAACTCGGATTCACATCCAATGTCTACATCATGTCTTCTCTTTTGCATGGCTACTCAAATTCTTGTTTCAATGATGCATGTAAGGTGTTCGATGAAATGCCTGAGAGAACCACTGTCACTTGGAATACAATGATCACTGGCTTATCAAGATCAGGAAATGTTGACAAAGCAAGGTTTCTGTTCGATCAAATGCCTGGAAAAAATATCGCTTCTTGGACTGCAATGATAGCAGCCTACATCAATAATGGTGAACGAAAAAAAGGGCTTGCACTTTTTTGCAATATGTTGATGGATGAAAACTTAAAACCTGACGAGTTCACTTTGTGTGCTATCTTAGGAGCGTGTGGTCGCATGCGTACAATTGGGCTAACTTTAGGAAAGTCAATACACATATTCATCATCAAGAACAAATGGGATCTCAATGTAGAACTTGGGACCGCATTAATTGACATGTATGCAAAATGTGGATTCTTAAAAGTTGCTAAAACGGTTTTTGACACAATGCGAGAAACAAACGTTGTTTCTTGGACTGCATTAATTTCTGGGGCTGCAAATCACGGGTACATTAATGAAGCAAGAACTCTATTTGAAAGAATGCAAAAAAATGGTATTAAACCTAATGAATTCACTTTCACGGGAATTTTAACTGCTTGTGTGCAAGCAGGGTTAGTTGAAGAGGGACGTATGTACTTTAAACAAATAGAAAAATACGGATTAAAACCAAAAATTCATCATTATGGGTGTATGGTTGATTTGTTTGGGAAAGCAGGGGAGCTAGAAGAAGCATATGATGTTATAAAAAAGATGAAATTGGAGGCTAATATGAATGTTTTTGGGTCTTTTCTTAATTCTTGTAAGGTACAGAACAATTTTAAGATGGCAGAAAAGGTGATTAATATAGTGATTATGATGTTGGATCCAGAGAAAGATGGTGGTGTTTATAGTCTTATTGCTGATTTGTTTATTATGGGTGAAAAGTGGGATGATGCAGAAAAGATTAGAAGGTTAATGGTCAGTCAAAATGTTAGGAAAGCAAGAGGAGTTAGTTTTATCAGCAGTGGTCAACCGTCATATATAATGCAATGAGTTCATTCTTACTGGTAACGAATTTTAAAATACATGATTAAGCTCTTCTCAAGGTTTGTTCGGATATATAATTTTTTAGCTTTTATTTTAAAGAAAAAGCTCTAAAACAAAAAGCTACTTGAAATAATTTTTATATGTGATTTACTTTCTGACCATTGTCATGTTTGTTTTCGAACTTTCTTATAATAATGTGGTATTTAGCTACAGAAGTGATTGAACATGTGACATTTAAGAGATCATTTCAGATATCATTACTGATAGATACCAAATAGTTAGTTGCCATATTTTCACTGTAGCTCCTTGTTAGTAGTGATTTTAGTATACTAATTGTTGTTAAACATGTAGAAATTATTTTACGTACAAATTATTAGAAAAGGAAAATAGATAAAAGAAATGATTATGTATATCTAGGTTACTCTTTTGCACATCTTTCTAGCACATTTACATTTTTATCTATAAATGAACATTATTTGGAATTGTAACTTGATTTGTCTGGCTATGAAGTTGATTCATTTAGTTACTCCTCGTTTTAATAAATAACGACATAGTATATTTATTAAAATATTGATTTTCTTGAACACATAATATGGCATAATTAAACCTTCCCAGAAATATACAAATATATAATTACCAAAAACAAATCTACCCAATTAAAGTGTCCTTGTTGGAGCAAAACACAGATCAACTTATTACTGATGCTGCAGTTAGTACTGACATACTTAGTACTGATGGGGCAGAACATATTACTACTGATGAAGTTGATGCTGGTGTTCATTATAACTAAGTTACTACTGATCATGCAAAGATTGAAGATACTACTGATCATTGTAGTTACTACTGACGATGTATCTGGACTTACTACTGATCACCAAGTTTACTACTGATCTTCATATTTACTACTGGTGATTAGTTTTACTACTGACAACGCGTTTTTGGAAGATATCAAGTCCGAGATCTTCGTATAGATAGTTATAGAATGTAAATCAATGTATATTATTATTATTCGATGTAAATCAAGTCCTAGAATAACTAGGGTAAATAGTTTAGCTTCAAGGACTACTATAAGTATGTTCCTTACGAATTGTAAACGTACGTGTGTATTGTTAACCCAATAATATACATTGAAGCTTTTTGTGAAACTGTGTTCTTAATATTTCTCATATTGTTCTTACAGTTCATTGTTCTTAATTATTGATATAGTGTTGATCCGCTGCAACTTCTATCATCAATTAGATCTAAGGTGTTTATTAACTTGTCTATAGTTAATCGATCCTGACAAGTGGTATCAGAGCATATTGGTTCTAGATCTACTATTTGTTAAGAACAACAAAAAGTTTTAATTTTTAAAACACACACATTATTAATCATGACTGATAATAATGAAAGCACTCAGGCCAACAAAATCCCTATGCTCACTCCTAATAACTTTGGGATGTGGAAGAATCGTATTAAGCAATACATGCTTATTACAGATTATTCCATGTGGGAAGTCGTTTGTGAAGGAAACAAAACTGGTCAAGTTCAAGCAAGCAGCTCTGTGACTGAGGCAGACAAACTTAAATGTGAGAAGGAGAAGAAAGATAAAGGCATCGAACTCAAAACACTAAGCACTCTCCTACTGGCCATTCCTAATGACTATCAACATCTCTTTGTTGAATATGATGATGCTAAGTTGCTTTGGGAAGCACTGGAGAAGAGATTCGTTGGGACAAAGAGTACAAAAAGAAACATGAAGTCTGTTCTCAAACAAGACTTTGAAAATTTCAAAGGAAAGCCCAATGAAACACTCACTCAAGTGTTTGACAGATTCAACAAACTAATTGGTGAACTCAACCAAGTTGGTGTAAAGATGGATCAAGAAGATGTCAACATGAAGTTCCTAAGGTCTCTTAGTGAAGAATGGGCCATGTACACAGTGGTGTATAGACAAAGAGATGCTCTAGAAGAAAAGGAGTTAGATGAACTCTATAATGATCTCAGAGTGTTTGAAACTGAGGTAAATCATAAAAACCCTTCTATTTCTTCTAACAATGCTGCATTTGTGTCTAGTACAGGTCAAGGACAAGAAACCTCCACAGGAAAGGCTGCAGATTCTGAGGATACTGCAAGAGAATCCTTCTTCACTAGTCATGTGCATACTGCATTGATTAGTGATGACTTGGAACAATTGAATCCAGATGATCTTGAGGAGATGGATCTTAAATGGCAGATGGCTATGCTGAGCCTAAGGACCAAAAGATTCTTAAAAAGAACTGGTAGGACAAGTCTCAATTTCAACAAAGGTGACAAAGCAGGATTTGACAAGACTAAAGTCAAGTGTTACAACTGTAACAACCTTGGTCACTTTGCAAAAGAATGTCCTCAACCAGACAAAAGATCAAAATCAACTGCTCTTGTGTCACAACAAGGACAAGGCTATGACTGGAGCTTCCAAGCAGAAGAGCATACTCAAAATCAAGCTCTCATGGCCTTTACTGACAACAAAACTGAGGTAAAATCTAAACCTTGTACTCCTGAATGTGCTAAAATTATTAAAAATCTAGAAAAAGAAAACACTAAATTAAATGAAGATCTAGCAAAAGCAATCAGAAGAAATCATGAGTTTGATAGTGTGATTGCTGATCAAGAACATCAAATAAAGGTGTACAAGATGATTGATCAACGGATCAAGGAAGAATTGCTTCAAGCTGTGGATGAGAAAGAGTTCTATGAAACAAAAAATAAAGAACTAACAAGTAAATTAGAAGAATGTCAGCTTGAAATTGAACAAAATAAATTAACAATTAAAAAGTTTGAAAGAAGCACTAAAATTCTAGATGAATTAACTAATAATCAAACTACAGAAAATGTTGTTCATGGGGTGGGATATCATGCTGTACCACCTCCACATAAATTTATTCCTCCACTTAAAAACAGTTCAGAAAGAATCATTAATGAATTAAAAACTGAAAATCAAACTGAATCTAATACTGAAACATCTGAATCAAATGATTCTTCTGATGATGAGCAATCAATTGAATTTACAATATCTCAAACTGAATCACCAAAATCAATTGATACAAGTTTTCACACAGCTCAAAGTCCAAATGAGTCTCCCAAATATAATGCAGAAAATATACCCAAAATTCTAAAAAGAGGAAACCAAAGAAATAGAAACCAACTCTTAGAACAAAGAAAAACAATAAAGGCTCAAGAAAATAAATTAAAATGTGTTATTTGCAATAAAGTGAATCATTTAGCAAAGGATTGTCACTTCAATCCAATAAATTGCAAGGAGTTAAAGGAATTTAAAGTTTTTAAAGAAAATGCAAAAACTCAAAGGTTAAAAGATACTACTGGTCCTTCAGTAGTAAATACAATCAAAACTCCAATTGCTGAAACTCCAAGATTTGGAAGAAGTGCACCAAGATTTGTGCAAAACAGAAGAGTTGGCAGCCCAAAGAACAGCAATTACTTCAAGAACAACGGAAAATCCAATCAAAATAAACAATATTTTAAATTTTCCAACACCAGTAGAAACTCTAACAAATTTACTACTGGTGTTAACCCTAATTATAATGCTGTATGGTACCAGTACAAGAATACTACTGGTAAAAACCCTAATTTCAAAAATACTACTGCTCCCAAAACAAATTTCAAAAACACTACTGGTGTTAACTCTAAAAACACTACTGGTCATTCTAAACATGGTAAGTACCCAAATACTACTGGTCCATCAGTAGTAAAGTATTCAAAAGCTAAAAACAATGGGTATAAACCAAGATCAGTAGGAAATTCTCACACCAGTAATAACTCCAAAAGGACAGTAGTAAAACAAAACACCAGTAATAAACAAGTATGGGTACCAAAAGTCTTTAAAGTTAAATCCCCAAAAGCTTATTTCTCAAAGGATGAACCCAAGACATATAAAGCTTGGGTTCCCAAACTTAACTAATGCTTTACTCATTTGTGCAGAGCATTCAGATCCCAGAAGAAGGAAGAACATGGCATATTGATAGTGGATGCTCAAGGCACATGACTGGAAATCTGCAAATTCTTAAAGATTTCAAGTCATTTGATGGAGGATATGTGGCATTTGGTGAGAATCCCCAGGGAGGTAAGATTACAGGTAAAGGTACTGTTACTAATGGAAAAATTACCTTTGATGATGTATTTTATGTTGCTGAACTAAAATACAATCTTGTCAGTGTGTCTCAAGTTTGTGATAAAAAGAACAAGATTCTGTTCACAGACATTGAGTGCATCATTCTTTCTCCTGATTTTATTTTGGATGAAAAATATGTTGTGTTAAGAACTCCTAGGAGAAACAATGTGTATTGCCTAGATATAGGGGGAGAACTCATTTCTACAAATGAGGTCAACTGTTTTATATCCAAGGCAAACACCACTGAATCAGAACTATGGCACAGAAGGATGTGTCACACAAATTTTAAAAACATGAATAATTTAGTAAAAAGAAATCTGGTAATTGGACTACCTCAAAAACAATTCATGTGTGATCATCACTGTGTTGCTTGCCTAAAAGGTAAACAACACAAGACTTCTCATAAGTCCAAAACTGTGAACTCTATTTCTGTTCCTTTACAACTCTTACATATGGACCTTTTTGGACCTACAAATGTAATGAGTATTGGAAAGAAACAATATTGTCTTGTTATTACTGATGACTTTTCCAGATATACATGGGTTTTCTTTCTCAGGACAAAGGATGAAACAAGTGAACTCATAAAGAACTTAATTGTCAAACTGGAAAACACATCCGATCAAAAAGTGAAAGCCATAAGATGTGATAATGGCACAGAATTTAAAAATGCTAACTTAATTAACTTTTGTGATCTTAAAGGTATTGACAGGCAATATAGCTCACCTAGAACTCCACAACAAAATGGTGTAGCTGAAAGAAGGAATAGAACCATCATTGAAGCAGCAAGATCAATGCTTGAAGACTCAAAATTACCAATTACTTTCTGGGCAGAAGCTGTTAATACTGCTTGTTATGTTCAAAACAGAGTATTAATAGTGAAGCCACATTTTAAAACACCATATGAACTTTTCAATAAAAGAAAACCTTCTATAAGTTTCTTAAAATCATTTGGTTGTTCTTGTACTATTTTGATTACAAGAGAACAAATTGGTAAGTTTGACTGCAAAGCTGATGATGGAATCTTTGTGGGATACTCTACTCAAAGCAAATCATACAGAGTATTCAAAAAAAGACTAAGGATAATTGAAGAAAGCATCAATGTATCCTTTAATGAAAATGTACCTAATGAACAAGGAAATGGTCCAGATTGGCTATTTGACATAGACAATCTAACCAAATCCTTTAATTCTAATATGAATTTCAATGCAGGTAATTCAAATTGTCATAATAAAAAAGAAGGAACATCATCTGTTAATACTGGTCAAGAAAAGATGAGATACATAATTGTTGATACTGCTCCCATAGTTAATACTGATATCAGTAATAACTCAAATATTGAAAGCAGTAGTAACTCTGAGAATGAGGTCAGTAGTAATTCCAATACTACTGGTACCAGTAATAGTACTGAAAATACTACTGGTCCCAACATTAACCTAGATTCTCATGATACTACTGACTACAGTAACAACAACAATACTACTGATCCTAATGAAGATAATTCCAGTAGTAACTCTGACCAAGATGATGATGAACCAAATATCCATGACAATGAAGAATCACAAGATGAACAACTGCCTGAGACAAATGAGTCCAATCTTGAAAATCAACTAGTAGTTGATAAAACTACAACTACAAGGACTCAGAAGAACCATCCTTTAGACCTTGTTCTAAGTGATGTTAACTCTCCACTACAAACAAGAAGCAAATTAAACAAAAGCTTAACTGCAAATATGTGTAATATAAGTTTAATTGCTAATGAATGTATGTATGAATGCTTTCTGTCTCAGGATGAACCAAAGAAGATCCAACAAGCAATGAAGGACTCAAACTGGATTGAAGCAATGCAAGAAGAACTCCTTCAATTTAAATTACAAGCTGTTTGGACACTTGTACCTCTACCCAAAGGAAAAAGAGCCATTGGAACAAGATGGATATTCAGAAACAAGAAAGATGAAAGAGGTATAGTGATCAAGAATAAAGCCAGACTTGTAGCCCAAGGATACACTCAAGAAGAAGGAATAGACTATGATGAAGTATATGCTCATGTTGCTAGAATTGAAGCAATAAGAATATTTCTAGCATATGCTTCATTCAAGAAATTCAAAGTCTATCAAATGGATGTTAAGAGTGCTTTCCTATATGGGAAAATTGAAGAAGAGGTATATGTTTGCCAACCTCCAGGTTTTGAAGATCCAAAACATGGTGATTATGTGTTCAAATTAGATAAAGCTCTATATGGCCTACATCAGGCACCAAGAGCATGGTATGACACATTATCATCATACCTATTGAAGAATAACTTTAAAAGAGGAGCCATTGACAAAACTTTGTTCACAAAGAAAGTCAAAGATGATATACTACTGGTACAAATTTATGTAGATGATATCATCTTTGGCTCAACCAATGATTTATTATGCAAAGAATTTGAAGAACTGATGCAAATTAAATTCAAGATGAGCTCCATGGGTCCAATGAACTTCTTCCTTGGACTCCAAGTCAATCAAAGAACTGATGGTATTTTGATAAATCAATCAAAATATGTCAAAGACATCTTGGAAAAGTTTGATTTGAAAGACAGTAAAAGTGCTAGTACACCAATGGAAACACACAAACACCTACATCCTGATGTTGAGGGGGAGGATGTAGATGAACACTTATATAGATCAATGATAGGCTCTTTGATGTACTTAACTGCATCAAGACCTGATATTATGTATAGTGTTTGTGTGTGTGCAAGATATCAAGCAAGACCCAAAGAACTACACTTGCAGGCTGTTAAAAGAATATTCAGATACTTGAAAGGCAAACCATCACTAGGTCTATGGTATCCACATGACTCACCCTTTGAACTAATAGCCTATACAGATAGTGACTATGGAGGTGAATGTCAAGATAGAAAATCCACTACTGGTGGATGTCAATTCTTTGGATCAAGACTGGTGTCATGGCAATGTAAGAAGCAAACAAATGTATCAACATCTACTGCTGAAGCAGAATATGTAGCTGCATCTGCTTGCTGTGCTCAAGTACTATGGATTCAAAATCAACTTCTAGACTTTGGTATCTCTATCCTTAAAACTCCTATTTTTATTGATAATCAAAGTGCTATTAGTATTGTGAATAATCCAGTAAAACATTCAAAAACTAAACACATTGAAATAAGATTTCACTTTATAAGAGATTGTAATGAAAAGAAATTAATCAAAGTAGTTAAAATCCATACTGATGATCAATTAGCAGATCTTTTTACAAAAGCATTTGATGTAGGAAGATTCAACTTCTTGGTTAGCAGTATTGGAATGATTTTAATAACTTAAAATCTCACTTCAAATCATGTGTAAAGTTAGTGTTGTAAAATATTATTTTCTTAAGTGTTTTACTACTGGTATTGCTGTACTACTGGTGTGAAAGTGTATGCACAAAATACTACTGGTAATTCATTACTACTGATGTATTTTAGGTTTACACAAATACTACTGGTAAGTCAGTACTACTGGTATTCACATATACTACTGGTCGTGTATGTTAATGGTTACTACTGATGTCTATAGTTACTACTGATGTCAAAATCCTTAGTCATTACTGATGTTAGTAGATACTACTGACGTTTTACTACTGATATCTTATTTACTACTGGTCTTTCATAAACACAATTACCAAACTAACCCCCATGAAAATAACCGTTATGTTATGATTCGAAGGCTATTTTCGTAGTTTTGTAGGTTAAATCGAAAGATATAAAAGGCGGCAGACGATTAATTTAGCATTATCTTCACTTCGATTTGCTAAAACCTCTCGATAAACCCTAGTTTACGATCAAAAACCCTTCATCTGTAACAAAATTCTTGCAAAATCTCAACAACAATGGCAACTTTACAAACTCTCGATGTGCAAACCGATCTCAAATACTCAGAATTTCACA
Organism: Calendula officinalis; assembly: GCA_963853835.1. Classification (NCBI taxonomy): domain Eukaryota; kingdom Viridiplantae; phylum Streptophyta; class Magnoliopsida; order Asterales; family Asteraceae; genus Calendula; species Calendula officinalis. The sequence goes on from OY970827.1 coordinate 14,361,109, forward strand.
ATATGGTTGCATTTTTAAAGAATCCCGACGGAACAAAAGATTTCCGTCCGATCGTAAAATTTTTGAGAAATTCATATATATACAGTTTGCCTTAACTGTAAAACCAAAATCATATCAACAGCACTTGGTGGATTTCTGGACCAATGCTGAGCGAACAGAAGGAACAACATCATCAATGATAAAATCTAAAGTAGATGGAAAGCACATCACAGTAACAGAACAATCAATCAGACACCATCTACAATTACACGATGATTCAGGTATGTCTACTCTTCCTAAGGAATACATTGCTGAAATTTTGAATAAAATGGAATATGAGGGAAGACTGAATATAGTTACTTTTCAAAAGGGTCTGCTCTCCCCACAATGGAAATTTTTAATACATACCATTCAGCATTGTATTTCTCCTAAAAGAAGTACTTGGAATGAGTTTAATAAGGCAATAGCCTCTGCTGTTGTCTGTTTATGCACAGACCAAGTATTTAATTTTTCCTACATGATATTTGATGGTATGTTGGGAAATCTTAGTTCTTCTAAATTTTTAATGTATCCCAGATTTCTACAACACATCATAAACTGTGAATTACAAAACTTGTCAACTCCTAAAAACATTTTTATATTACCTGAGTTGAATAAGAAAGTTTTCTCAAATATGAGAAAACAATTTAAATTTTCGGGCAAGGAAACCCCTCTGTTTCCTAACATGATCAAAGATCAACCCAATATTGGAGAGGGTTCAACCATTGCTACAACCCAAGTTGAACCTCAACCCACTTCATCACCCCCAAATACAGCCCAAACACCAATCCAAATAGCCACTCAATCACCAACCCAAACAGAAGTCCTGAATGTGTCCCAGGAACTTGATATAAATCTGCAGAGTGCTACTCTTCACTCTGTGGAAGACCTAACAGACAAAACCAAAAACATTTCCACAATTTATAAAAGAAAGAAACTTTCTTCAAAGGACACCAGGGGACAAATCGAGTCACACCCCAGGCTCAAAGAGTTGTCCTCCAAGGAGGAGAGAGGACATGAGGGGAGGGCTTTCACTACTGATGCCCCAAAGGTGGGTGCACAGGACAGTGAAAACATCATTAGGACCCAAACCTCGGCAACTTTGAGTGATGACTCTTTTGAGGAATTACTCAAAGGACCCCGGTGCCAAGAAACCACAAGGGGGGACATCTCTGCTTCTTCTAGGAAGAAGAGAATGTCTAAAAGACCCAGTGAATCACCAAGCAGTGATGAGGGCAGATCTGTGGAATTGATGGAAAGGAAGGAAAACCTTAAAACCAATGTACCTGTTAGTGAGCCCGATGATCTTGCTAGATGGAGTGAGGGCAGTATTAAAATCACTCAATTGACGGATAAAGTGGATTCTCTTGAATCCACTGTACAAACTTGCCTTACATACTTAACAAACCAAGGGAAAACAATGGCTGCAATGAAAAGACATGTAAACACCATCAACAGAAGAATGAGATTATATGAGCACAGGCTTTATCGACAAGCCAAAATCATCAGACAATTGAAGAAAAAGATTGATGATAGTGAGGCTCCACCAGTTGAGCTCACTAAGGGGGAGAAGGAGAATATACAGACAATGATTGATGAATCTATTGCAGCAGCAGCATCCTCCCTCTTAAACTTAAAAGAAACAAATGTTGATGAAGGCCCAGAGTTGATGGTTACAGAAGAAGAGCCTATTTTTACTACTACAATGGAAGAACAAGTTGAAAAGGTCATACCAGTAGTAACTCCTACTACTGACATTATAACAGTAGTAAATGAAGAAGAGGTATTAAAAGCAACAAATACTACTGATGCCCTATCAGTAGTAACTCCTGAAGTCACACCAGTAGTAACTACTCTGGTTACTACTGAAGAGGAAGAACTACATTTTCCAGAGCTTATTGAAAGAGAGAGACATGTCATCATTACCAAACCACCAACACCTGATCAACCACTTATCATACCTGACATTGATGATAATGTGAATTGGTTTGAGGTTGATGAGTGCTCACTTCCTCCACATCCAAAAATACTTCAACAAGATGAACTTAGATCATTTTCTCCTTCAGTTATAATAAGTGGAGTGCCAGACATGAAATATATTCCACCTCCACCTTCAGCACACATTGGAAAGGGTAAAGAAATATATGATGAAGATTACCCAAACAGAGCTCTTGGTCATTACATGGTAAACAAGATAAATCTGGTTAGAGCTGATAAACAGTCCAAATGGAAGGTAAAGCATAAGAGATATTTGGAGAAGGTAGCTAAGTATCAAGCCCTTGAACAAAAGAAGGATCAAAGAGAAATTCCTATTCAACCACTTGTTCAAATTAAAGATGTTCAGATAGAAGCCCAAGAAGCAGAGTTCAAAAGGCTTAGAAAAGTAGAAGAAGAACATCTGAACTGTCTTGAAGATCTTGTAGCAGAATGCAAAAGAACAAAAGGTGATTTACCAGATGATATATTTGAACAGAAGCCTCTTATGATAGAATTTCTAAAGACAAAAGGTCACAGTGCAAAATCTTTTGGAAGAATGAAGATGATAACCATAATTGAAAAATACTGCACTGCAAAGAAGAGAGACTTGGTTGAACAAGAAGTTGAAGAATCAAAGAAAGCCAAAACCAAAACTTTAATCCCAATCAGCTTAAATTTGCTCAAAGCTGGTAGTGTTACAACTGTTGGTGATACTTCAACTCCCCAAACTAATAAAAGAAAATCTGTTGATCAAGAACAAAGCTCTAAGAAGAAATCAAAACAACAAATTATACCTGTTCTTGAAATGCCAGTTGCTCCATTACAGAATAATCAAATTATTAACTGGAGAGTACTGCAGAACAATGTCATAGAGGTCATAAGGCAAGACAAAGTAGTACAAAGATTCACTGGATGGTTACCCTTAATCAGATCATGTTCAAGAAGTGATGTAATCAAACTTTTGATTATTGGGAAACCAAGAATGACAAAGAAATCATGGAAAGAATCTGGAGCTGGATATTTAACAAAGATGATTGATGCTGCATTTTATCCAGATAATTATCCAGAACAATTTACAAATCCAGGTAATGTGTATGCTTGGAATGTCATTCCTACTGCAAATATGTACTTCTTTGAGAAATCAGGCAAAGTGTGTGAATTGTACTTATATGAGAAAGAATATCCACATTCTGAGAAGACTATGTATCAGATATTCATAAACACTTTGATGAAACCTTATGATGCTGTTATGTTCCAAAACAAACTGAATTATTTTATAAAGAGGAACAGCAGATACATTATTGAACAAAGACTTCAACAAAATCAAAGAACCCTTGAGAAGAGAAGAAAAGAACAAGAAGAACAAAAGAAACTTGATTGATTAAAAGATGATCAATAAGTTTAGGGGGAGATTGTTGGAGCAAAACACAGATCAACTTATTACTGATGCTGCAGTTAGTACTGACATACTTAGTACTGATGGGGCAGAACATATTACTACTGATGAAGTTGATGCTGGTGTTCATTATAACTAAGTTACTACTGATCATGCAAAGATTGAAGATACTACTGATCATTGTAGTTACTACTGACGATGTATCTGGACTTACTACTGATCACCAAGTTTACTACTGATCTTCATATTTACTACTGGTGATTAGTTTTACTACTGACAACGCGTTTTTGGAAGATATCAAGTCCGAGATCTTCGTATAGATAGTTATAGAATGTAAATCAATGTATATTATTATTATTCGATGTAAATCAAGTCCTAGAATAACTAGGGTAAATAGTTTAGCTTCAAGGACTACTATAAGTATGTTCCTTACGAATTGTAAACGTACGTGTGTATTGTTAACCCAATAATATACATTGAAGCTTTTTGTGAAACTGTGTTCTTAATATTTCTCATATTGTTCTTACAGTTCATTGTTCTTAATTATTGATATAGTGTTGATTCGCTGTAACTTCTATCATCAATTAGATCTAAGGTGTTTATTAACTTGTCTATAGTTAATCGATCCTGACAAGTGGTATCAGAGCATATTGGTTCTAGATCTACTATTTGTTAAGAACAACAAAAAGTTTTAATTTTTAAAACACACACATTATTAATCATGACTGATAATAATGAAAGCACTCAGGCCAACAAAATCCCTATGCTCACTCCTAATAACTTTGGGATGTGGAAGAATCGTATTAAGCAATACATGCTTATTACAGATTATTCCATGTGGGAAGTGTTGATCCGCTGCAACTTCTATCATCAATTAGATCTAAGGTGTTTATTAACTTGTCTATAGTTAATCGATCCTGACAGTCCTGACATTAAATTCGTAAGTCAGAATTATTATTATAAACCCTATATTGTCTTGTGTCATTGTTGTAATCAGATCTCGTTCGTTCTTTCCCATGAACTAGTTGTCCTTTCTTCCTCGATCGGCCATTGACATGAAAACACTGAAATGATAGATGCATCCATCAGACTGACAACACCCCCGATTCACATCTCCTCACTTCTACTCCTGTATCTTTACTTCCTTCTGTTCAGGTTGCCCTATATTAACACGTACAGTTTGCATCTAAAAAACAACGGTAAATAGAAGCAACCCTAACTTAATTTGTTAATTAAAGGAATTGTCTAAATCATGCCTTAATAGCATGAGATTAAACACATTTAAGGATCTTTAAATTTCTGTGTAAAGAACATCAATAAACTCTATTTTTTTTATCAATTTATAAGATGTACTCCCTCCGTCCCTAAATAAAGTTCCCATTTGCCCTTCAAGTTTTGTCCCTAAATAAAGTTCTCATTTCTCAAACATAAGGGGCCCACTTAATATAATAATATTATTACCAATACTTTCACCACTAACTATCTCTTAAAACACTTTTTCTCTCCAATCAAACCTTATATTTTAATCAAAAGTAATACCAAATACCCCACCACTAACTATCTCCTAAAATGTTGTGCCCAACACAAATGGGAACTTTATTTAGGGACGGAGGGAGTATTAAATATTGTATTTTCAATAACTTAAAATTTTTTAAGATTATTAAATATGTTTTATCTCTTAGGACATGAATTAGAAAAACTCTTAATTTAATTGGTGTTCAAGTACTAAATGGAAACAAGGCACACAAGGGATATGTTTAAGTAACGGTAATGGTAACAAATAGTGGACTCATTAACTCTTTCGTGCATTGGTATAAGGTGTTGCTTATAACTAAATTGGTTATGTGTTCAAGACTCATTGTAGATAATGGAGTAGAATTGTAGATTATGTATTGTTCAAAAAAAAAAAAAAAACTCTTTCGTGCATTAATTTACATAGATATACGATCTCATGGAAAATGATAAATGCTCTTGATACAGTACATAGTAATCATACGTGTTGTTTCAAAAGACGTAAAATATATGCTATGTAATCTACAAGAGATGTGATGTTTTAGATTACATATGTTATGTTATCGGATGTTATTCACGTTGCAGCTATTTGATGACGAGATATGAAAGATATATATATATATATATTCTTGTTGAGCAATTAAACAATATATATACCGAGAACTATGAACTTCATAATAATAGAACAAGACCGTTTTTGTCTAATACCATTACAAAAATCGTCGACAGTGAATTATCCTTTTCTCTAATTAAATTTAAATACTTTAACATTGTAAAGAAATCAAAAAGTATGAAGCCACAATATTTCTTGTTCCTCATTTTGTCTCCATTGATCATATTATAAGTCATATGTATCACAAATATAAGAGCATAACCGTCAAAGTCAAGTCGCCATAAAAGCTTTAACAACGCCAACATCACAATGGCACTCATGTTAAAGTGGTTCAATCTTCGCCAATCCTTAACGCACATCAAAATAGATGTTTGAGGTATTTTTGTTTTTATGATAACTTGTAATTGGTTTATAGTATTTTTTATAAGTTTAAAATGAATATTATAAAAATGTTAAATAAAGAAAAGTAATTTGAAGATAAATGTTAAAATTATGTCATAGAACTATTTTGATTTTAACATGACTTAAACACACTTCTACACAACCATAAGGGTGGTGATCTAATGATTAGAATTATATTCATAATGGTGAAATTCCCATAGAGGTCCTATATTCAATATGTAGGAGAGAAAAAACCCTACTTGGTTGACTCCTGGCTACCGCAAAGCGAGTGGTCATTCATGATTAATCGGTTTATAAAATAAATTGGAAGGCAGGATTAGACAAACCATCCACCTTTGTGTTCTAAGACTATACGGTATGGGCATTTTGGTGTGGTGGTGGTACTGAGGTGGATCCTATGTGGAGTGGACCACACCACCGGGAGAAAAAAGGAACACCGCCCCCTCCCACGCGTGGTGGTGTGGGGTTAACGGGAGTGGCCACGGTAACATGACATAACGAGCGTGGTGGAGGAATTTGAGAGACAAAATGTGGGACCCATCAACACACCACACCACCACTTGTGAGGGGGGTGGTGTTCCTTTTCTTTTAACGGGGTGGTGGTTGCCACATGGGCACCAAACCACCACATGGCCCGTCTAATAAGAATCCATATAACGATAACGAATTAATCTAGTATGAGGCTTTCATAAGAAGGATTCACATTGTTATTTTTTTTTTCTTGAAACACATCATGGTCAAATATATCATTAGAATCTTTAACATAATTAACCCTAGAAAGGGAAGTAGGTAGGTGGTACACAAACACTGATGAAAAGATACTAAAAAGGATTTAGGGTAGTCAGCTGGTCTAGAAGTCCAGTCACAGGGGTAGCTAGCCTTGGGTCATAGGCAAAACCATTCAACTCACCGCCACCGTTGACATAGGGACACGGCGGAATCCAAGCCCACCTCTTCCTCTGAAAATCAAACAACAAAGCCTTCTCCGCCGCCGTCCCCATCACCACCACAAAATCCCCATTTCCAACACAAGTAAACCCTCTCCCCCCTTCCCACTCCGCAAACTGCGCATACAGACGCTGCGGCATCCTTTCGATCTCCACCCACGTTGTCCCACAGCTCTGCAGCCCCCACATCCTTAAACTCCTCGGAACATTCAGCTTACTCTTCTCAACCGCCGCTATCAACACCAGCTTCCCTCTACTCTCCACCAAGCTCGGAGACCTCAGAAACCGCCTCATCGGTGCCTGAATCTTACACCACTCATTTCGTCCCACGTCGTACCCCAGCACACTAAAAGGACTGTAATTCATGCAGTAGTATTTACCATTTCGATGCTGCACGTACACCATCTTTCCAGACTCCAAACTGCATAATCTCGGCAGAGAAGAAGTTGTCCCCCAAATGGAATAAAACCCACCAACGTCTATGTGAAAGCTTTCAGTAGTCAGGTTCTTGACGGCATATGGCGATATTAAATCGTCCCCAGCCATCATAACATCGATTGAAGAGTTTGTGATGGTCAAACCCACAGAAGGGAATAACCTAGGCCTTAGCGTTGAGGGAAGTGACGTCACTAATGACGGGAAAAACGGGTTGGAAAGAAGTAAGCCTTTCGAACCCGCTTCATCTGATACCCAACAAACGAGTCCTCCAGATGAACACGTGGGAGAAAACCCAGGTGGGATTAATGGGAAAACAAGTCGATGCCACGTAAGTGTTTCGGGATCAAAGACGTAACCTTCATGGGGGACAACGTTATCCGTGGTTGGCGTTTTAGGGTTTGTGGGTTTTTGTTTGAAGAAGATGAAATAGTGGGGTTTAGGGTTGATTTGGAGGTACATTTGTAAGAAGCTGTGAGAGAATAATAGAGAATACCATCTATTGCATACGGATCGGGCTCGAAAAAAGGCAGGTGGTGGCAGAAAAGCGATGACTCGGTCTATAAGCCTTTGGGGAAGTCTGCTCCATATCCTAGTGTCCATCCATGGTGGATTTGTGGTGGTGTTGACCGTAGGGTAAGAAAAGGGAAATGTGGTCATGGTTGTGACATAATTATGGGTATCATCAAAAGCTTCCATACGTAATGTATTGGGAAATTTAAGAAGGAAGGGAGTGAGTGTTGTTGGTTTGTCTCAATTTCATTGGAGATGGACTATATATATAAAGAGAGAAATTAGTACGTGAAGGGTTGAAGAAAGAAAGGGGGTTAAGTTAGGGTTGCTTCTATTTACCGTTGTTTTTTAAGATGCAAATTGTGTTAATATAGGGCCACCTGAACAGATGTAAAGATACAGGAGTAGAAGTGAATCGAGGGTGTTGTCAGTCTGATGGATGCATCTATCAATTCAGTGTTTTCATGTCAATGGCCGAGGAAGAAAGGACATGTACTTCATGGGAAAGAACGAAGGATATCTCATTACAGAATTGATAGTAATTAAACACACATCGCTCTAGACAATAGGGTTTCTAATAATAAATCTAAGTAACTTTTATTCAGCAAATTTATCTCAAATGACAATTATGTATTTCCTTTCTTTTTATCATATTTTGCATTTTACCTCTCCCATTAAAGTCATGATTATATTTTGATATAAAATTGTTCTATATGAATAAAAACTGTTATGTAAGAATTATTTCTCTTTATTTAATGTCAAAGAGACTTTCGGGTAGATTTGTTTTCCTAACTAAAGATGTGTTTGGTTAAGATAATTAGGAATTGAGAAATGGAATTAGTTATCAAATCCCTGTTTGGTTGCATTGAGAAAAGAAGATGTGGAAAATTGTCAATTCCTATATGAATGGTAAAATAGAGAATTTACTTGGAAGCCTTCTACAATTACCAAAAAGATACATCAAAATTTGTAAATTTTAAAATTATAAGTAATAATATTCTAATTTTTATATAATCTCTTAATTGTTTTCATGGGTATAAATATAATCAAGTATAAAACTAAAATTATAAGCAATTAATAATATTCTAATTTTTATATAATCTCTTAATGGTTTACATAGGTATAAATATAATCAAGTATTTTGAGGCCTAGTGAACATATATATTAATAATTAATAAATAAATGTAAGAAGTTGGTGTTTCTAAGAGTATGGATCCTTTTCGTAGGAACTTCTGGACTTGATTGTGGTCGGTTGAACGCTAAACCTATTGGGGCGTCAGTTCAATTCCCGGTCCCGTTTTCAAATTCTTGACTATATAATTGTTATTATTAACAATATTGAATTTTATATGTATCAATTAGGATATAAGAGACTTTGTTGTAACATATGTATGCCCAAGAGGTAAAGAGAATATACGAAGGAAATCACAAAGAGAGGGAGGGGTACGATGTGAAGAAAGTACAGGTGAGAATCTAATGAGTATTTTAGAAAATCTGAATACTGAAACTTCAATCCAGAAGTGGAGGTTTCTTGATGGATTGGATTTGTTTCTTTCCGTTTTTGAACTTCCATAAAAAAGTATACTTCATTATTAACCACTTTAAACGGAAACAATGTAGATGAAATCTAAAAGTACAATTTTATTTATATATATAAGTTCCCAACAAGATCATGCGTCCATATAAAAAAAGATTTGTACACTATTCACCGATGAGATTCAAATGATGTTATCATTGCTCATCAACGTAATGTTACAACTAGAGGCTCTATCATATCATAGTAGGTCACAAGTTCAAAATTTTAACAAAATATTCATAATGTTATTATAGAATAATAATATTTACGATGTATATTAACATTATAAATAATTTATATTATTAGTTTATACACTTTGAAAAACACAAAAACAAAAAACTATAAAAGGAAGGGTCGGCCATATAGGGTAGAATATACCCGAAAAAAACTATAATATCTATATTCATGCAAGAGGCACTAGTACAGAAAAGGTCTGAAGGTGCGGGTAAATACATAGAAAGCTGCGGGTTTGAACCCGCACCAAATAAGTACGCATTATCAAATAAAAGACCTGCCCTATTAAACACACCGCCCTATAAAAAGGAACACCGCCCTATTATGTACTTTGGTTTGCAAATAATCTATCATGTACTCTTAGAGCACAATGTGTCGACGGGTATCAAAATCATTTTTACCTCTTTAACATGCTTTTAACACTAATTTCAAAATCATCCTCTCTTGTTTTACATTCATTTGAGACCTACAAAAAATACTTCAAACCAATCACAATTTAAAAAAATATGACTTTAGCGTGCGTTGTAGTTGACGTCCGGCCATTTGGCACCATCGCCGGTGTGGTTTGGCGCGCTTTGGCGTGGATTTAACGAAATCACACTGTGTACTCTTATATGCATATCATGTTTCGGTTTACCTTTTTACTTCAATGTTGTATAATTCTAATTTTCTATGAACAAGTTGTCTTTGTTTTATGTATATGTAATTATTATTATACTATGCCAGTTGATTCATATGAAATTATGAATAATGGTATTCATCATTGTTAAAATGTTTTGTTGTGCGTTGGACTTGCGAGATTTTTATTTTACATGGGCCAGACCGTTAATGTGGATTAGTTGAATTGAGGAGAACTCGGCAGCCCACCACTCTTGGTTTAGAAATACAACTTCACTTTTAAGAACCAAATCAGATTAATATATATTTTTTATTTCCGATTTAAATTTATTATGATTGATTTATTAAAAATCTTACTATATAATGAAGGTTAGATCATGATGTCATCATTTACCCCAATTTGGTTATATGACCAACAAGAATTCGTAAATAAAATTAGTTTCTTTGATATCTTCTAATAAATGTTGTTCTATTTTATTAAACTTCACTAAAAAAAATTCCTTATCATTACGCGATTTCATATTTTAAAATAAAGTTTTGATAATAAATATCATAAGGTCCGTCGTCAAAAATAATATTCAAAAAAAAATTAAGATCATTTAACACAAATCACTTTCAAATAGTAATTGTATTTCTTTGGTTTAGCAATATGTATGAAAATTTTAAGTTTATTTATTGAAAATCTCATCCAAAAAATTTCCTTATCATTAACCAATTTCATATTTTAAAATAAGATTTTGATAATAAATGTCATAAAGACTGTTATTATCAAAAAACTTTAAAAATATATAATTTGTTATTAATATTTATACTATAGATTTTTTTAAAATCAGTCATAGTAAAATTTAAAACCTTATAAATTATAATTGCAAACTCTTAACATACCTTCACTTATTAACATAAGCATCATAGAATACAGAAACCTGGATAAAAACACAAAAATGCATGACATGGATTTTAATTTATAAAAAAGCATAACATACACAAAAAAGAAAACATTTAATTTTACTGAATTTTTTTATCTAGTGTGTTTATCATACAAGGTTTCAAACTATGTGATAAGATGATGCAATCATGCAAGTCATGTACAAGCAAAACATGTAGTGTAACATCTTTGAGTTAGGGTTTGACCACAAAAGTACTTTTTAGCAAGACTGGATTAATGATAAATTCTATATTTTCAGAGTTCTGAAAGATTAAACATTTGGTTTCAAGTCATCACTACCAATTAACATTAATCATTAACTAAACCAACCCTAAACAGAAAGTGCCCGACCACATGACAAGTAACAAACCTCATTTTTCTTTCTTAAAATACCATAATTATGAAGAAAACACAAATTGCAAATTCCATCTTTCTACAAACAAATGATTATCTTTCTTCAATAATGAACCTTCTAGAAGGCCATTCGACCAGCAAGCCTGCCTTCTGATATCCTTCTGTCAATGGCTGCATCAATCGAGCTCATCTGAATATAAAAAATGCACTTAGAATCCTTCAAATCACAACATATAAACAAACATCAACATTCATAAAAATATATATTTCACTACTACAACTTTGTATCTATATCTATATGTTCCAGAATTTTCCAGAAGAAGCTGACCTGGCCCAAATTTGTATCCATAAAATTATAATGAGTTGTTCTGCCCATAATCCAACACTTGAAAATAAAGCATTTGAGAATTAAACATTTAATAATGTTCTAGATAGCAAATACATACACTTTGGTTGAAGACTCCTCAACTTGATTGCCGCAACCTCAGCACAATTATAATTATAACCATAATTATAGCTATATAATTATAATTATAACTATAACTATAATTTACTAGCTAGAAACAGTAATACAATGTAAATACTAACTTGAACTTTGATGCTCACAAAATTGGTGAATTTGCTTGCCAACCGGAGAATGGCCAAAAACAGATGAACAACTCAACTCTTCTCCAACAATATTATTATTATTTTGGAAAAAATTAAAACAATTAAAAATGTAGAATTAAGAAGGTACGACTTACCTGGCTTGTTTCATCATGCACCTGATACTTTGGTAAAGACATTCTTCTTTCCTCCTGTAAATTAATTAATTAATGAGCATTTTATTAATAATGAAAATAATAGACAAGTTTAAAGAGAGAAAAGAAATAAACCATGGACATTGCTTCATCATCCCACACTAAGTAGACTTCATTTGTTGCTGGCTGAATTACAGGGGCCTTATTTGCAATTACAGGAGGTGGCCCAATTGAAGGCCCACCAGTATTCGGCCCAGAAGCATACGAATGTGAACTAACTGCCACTCCACCTGCACAAATTCATATAATTAGACACACAAACTACATAATAGAGAGAGAAAGAGAGATGAATGGAAAAAGTCAAACCTTGGAAGCCTAATGAAAGAGTTGCTGAAAGTGTAGAAGCAGAATATGCAGAAGCAGTTAGAGAAGGCATTCCGTTACTTGCAACAACCGGAAACAGGGGCTGAGATACAGGTGATGATGCTGGCAGTCCAGGTGGACCAACTGGAAATGACGTTTGTACCCCTGGTGACGGCCTCATGGTTTGGACCGGGAACAAGGGCTGCTGCTGCTGCTGCTGTACCATTCCTAAAGATAAAGGTGCAGGTGCAGGAGGAACTGACCCAAGTGGGTTTTGTGCAAACCATGGTTGTGGGCGAGGTGGCATGGGCCAACCAGCACGGGGTACAGCTAATCCAGGATTGTAACTGTTTTAGACAGAGCAAGAATATTAAAAAGATTATTATAAATTATTTCAAATGAGAAAATAAATATATATAGTCAAAATAACTTACATAGACTGCATTGTTGATGGTGGATATCCTAATGATCCTGGTACCATGCCAACCTGGGCAGGGGGAATAGCCAATTTTCCAACTTTACTTGGATTACCATTATCTGCAAATAAATAATTAATTAAATAAATAAAGTTAAGTGAAAGAAAATGTTCACTGCTGCTGTATATCTCAAACGAATAAATAAATGAATAGCACCATTTGTTATGCGGATTTAAGACAAAGGATAGCACCATTTGTTCCACTAAATACCAGATATTGTAAAATAAAAAGTAGAGAAAAATAAAATCAAAGTAATTAAAAAATGGTATATTAACTACCTTCCTCTCCATAATGAGCTGCTAAGACATGAGGTGGAATTCCCTGCATGCCATAAATTTCAATATCTGTTGATTCTCTGTCTTCTTTAGCATTTGGAACCCTGTAAAAGATATTGTTAGCATATATGATATTATTATGCTCAGGAGAAATAATCAAGTGACAAATAATCAGAGACTTATTAAAGGATTTTAAGCAATAGATTCACCCACAGATTTATGCTTAATATTTAGCCAACAAGATAGATAGTTAGAGATGGGATCAGGGGTATATGTATTAAGAGTTCAAGACTGAAAAGGCTTATACATTCTATTGTCTTCCTTCAATTGATTTCCCTGCTCAGAAATGTATGTTACAAGGGGCAATTCACACAGCTCAAAGTTTGAAAACAGTTACAATCTTACTGGAATTATCATATATTATGGGGCATGGTATGCTAGTTGACCAATCTCAAGACTGAAAAGGAAGAAAATAAAGTAAAAACAGGCATACAATGTAATGAATTTTAAATACTCATATTACAATTAAAGCCCATGCCTTTGTGGATCAAACCCCACCAAGTAGAATCAATTGAACCGAAACTTAATAAGAGATATACTAATGTTTCCTGATCGTATAATCTGCTTCTAAACATGCAAGAAAAAGTTAATTCGCGAAAAAATTAGGGCTTACTTTGAAACGGTTTCTTTATGGACTTGCAGGACATGGATGGCCATACCGCCAGCGGTTGAAAGCTTCTTATGGCAAACATGACACTTAAAATGCTTAGCTTTCTGATGTTGAACCAATATCTTTTCATCGTCGAATTCTCTGTCACAATAATAACACCATACGTCTGACGATACTCTCTTCTTCTTCTTCCCCATCGCGCCAAACTTCAAACACACACACGAAGAAGAACTCGCTCACCAGACTCTCTCTCTCAATCTCTGTATTTTGTGTATTCGATTTGATCCGTAGGCAAAGGTGTTCTAGGGTTTCTACTGCTGTTTCTCCTTTGCGAATCACAAAACTTCGATATTGTTTTGTAAGTCACAATTTAGGGACTAAACGGAAGTAGTTTTTAAGTGTGAGGGGTTGATGTGTAAATATGACCCCGAAGGTGGCTTGGTGGATCAATGGACGTATGGGAAAATCCAATTTCCTAATTGGACTGGATCATAGCCCATAGGTTTCGTACGACTAAAACGGTTTTCTTTAAGGAACTTTCACTATTACCTTTTAAGACATGGTTAAGACTTAAAGATGTGAAATGGTTAATATATAGATAGAATCACTCTAAAGTGTTGTTTGATAAGCTTTTTAATGATTTAGTTAAGAGGATAACCTCTTAATCGGACAGATTCATGAATCACAAATTGAGCTGCCTCTTAATCGAAATCGAACAGATTTAGGGGTAAGTCTGAATCATTCAAACATCTGCATCATTCAGATATTAATCATTAAGATGCTACCAAACAACACTTAAGATGTTATATTTTTTTAGTTAATTTATGATTATTTAAGTCAAAAGAAATTGGTTGATGAAATGGTTAAGGTTTTTCTTCCGACCCAAAGTTTGATAAATGGTATTAAACGAGTTTGTGCACCATGGATGTGGAAGCAATCCCTCAATTTTAATCCATGTTATTTGACCCTCCCTTAACTCCTTCAACCATAATTGCGGGTTTCTAAACAATCTCATACTCGTAAACTGATTTATAACTTGTTTTATAATGTAATCAAACGTTCATTATTCCACTAAGACTTATAATTGTTAAAGGCTCTTTTGACTCTTCCGAACTATGAAATTCCAATGTTTTAACAACTTGGTTGGACGGAAAGTATGTGTGGTATCGGCCGAATGTAACCGGGTCAATATGCAAGTTGTGGGCCGGATTGAACCGCCATATTTTTAACCCCAACCGGGTTGAACATGGCCCAATAAACCAGACTAGGCCAGATTTTTTATTTTTTTTAAGTCTAATGTTATTTGACGTTTTATGTGTCGTGAAATATTTTAAAACATTGTAAAATTCAAATATAACTATAGTACCACCAAAGTATTTCACCAACCTAGTATTGATACCCTCATCTTTATATATAGAGTGTATATATATCCGATAATAATGAATTGATTTTAACTCACATATAAGTAAATATTCAGCAAAATGTTGGCTTGAGGCCCTGACATAAGCATAATATTTTTAAATCGAGAAACCTGGGGGAAAATGAATCAAATGAAAACAAATTTTTACGAGAAACTTAGGAGAAAATGAATCAAATGAAAAAAAAAATTAATAGGAATGCACTCGAACTAAATGTTATATGTTTTGAAATACATGAGCTAACCACTAAGCTAATATATGATGTGTATTAATTATCTCTCATATATTATGTATATTTGGATGAACAAAGCCAAAAAATAAACCGACCCCTAAAAAATTTATACTAATCGGAAAAATTTCGGGGCGGGCATTACTGCCCTTGCTTGTCATGTGTTTGATTGATCTAGTGTGGTAAGATGCTGTATTTGTTAAGAATGTCCCTACAAGACGAAAGATGCATATTAGGTATTTGATACAAGTTTACGTAGTTTAAGGTTAGATTGTAGCTCGTTGGGAATAATGATGCATATTATAGATAACACAAATTAGAAGAGAATTTATAGTAATGACAGGTAAAAATGTCTAGTTTTTTGGTATGATTGACTCTGAACATGGTTTAGCTCACTTTGTACCTCTTACGGAGTTTATTTTCCTAGATCCGCCATTGTTCTCGGTCACTCCAAACTCCTACCAGACATTTTTGGTTTTCCATTTGATGTTGGAGTTGAACCGGTAATGTGCTTATAAAGGGTCCTGGGCTACTCCTCTTACAACCAATTGGTTTTAAGATGGAACCCCACAAACTTACATGGTATCAGAGCAAGGTTTACCCGTTGTTGGTCAAACGGCCACACGGAGCCCACGTAACCCATAAATATCCACGTGTTAGGCGTGAAAAAAAAAATGACGCCACACGTGAGGGGGCTATGAACCGGTAATGTGCTTATAAAGGGTCCTGGGCTACTCCTCTTACAACCAATTGGTTTTAAGATGGAACCCCACAAACTGACAGAGTAACTTTGAATCGCATGTTTACCTTAATATCATATATTATCATTTACATACTTCTTTGGTTCACTTTAGGTGTTATTTAAGCAAAATGTCCGAACGTTTTTCCATTACAAAAATTACAAGTAAATTATTTATAAAAAGGAACCAATTTTACAAATTTAAATCAGTTTATGAAGTTAATTATCATATTGATGATGATGGTCAAAGGAAGTATTCTAAATTGTTAGTTTGTCAAACATAAACAACAATTTATTTTATAACTTCGACAACAAACCCAAACCCAATAGCTTATAACTCCAATTATTTGGGCAAGACGATAACCTAAACATTGTATTTACTTCTATAATTGACCATTATTTAATAATAACCATTGATACGAATAAGTAAAAAGATCTTGGATTTATAAATTAGTGATAAAACATTTATACTAATATTCATGTTGTTATCTTGTACTTTTTGTGAATTGAAACATTACACGCTTATAGATTTAGAAAAATGTATAAATATCTATCAAATATCTAAACGATATGTCAACTGACGACAAATAAACAAAAGTTGTTAATTCATCAGCAATGATGATAACAATTAAACATATTGTAATTTTGTCAAAAAGAAACATATATAGATCTAGACTCTAACGCGTTATAATTTATATAAAAGAATGATAATATAAACATTACGTTTGGTGTATTATTTAATAACATTCACGGACGATATGAATACGTAAAAAGGATTCGAAAATTAAAATAAACATGTAATGTATTGGTTCCTAAAAATGAGGGGGTAAATATTGGTATTTTGGGGGTAATGAGATTGAGAAGTGGCGCATGGAGTTCCGAACAGCCAGCCAATCGTAACAACATGGGGCGCAACCCAAACCAACTGCTGTGCTCCTCACATCTTGTTTTTGTCGTTTAGCTAAAATAGGTTTGGGTGGGGTGAATTTTAGGAAAAGGTCGCCACATAAAAGGCGGCTAATAGAGGTTGGGGGTTAGGGTTATGTTATGGCATCACATAACAGAAGATCAAGTTGGCCCTTTAGTGAATCAGAAGTCACCCTCGGCTCGAATTTTCCACATTTTGCCCCTTCCACCATCATGGTAACTTCACATGCTCCCCACCCGTACTGCTCATAAAAAAGATTGGGAAGTAATAAATTGATTTTTACATAATTAATAATTATACTAAAAAGATTATAAACTAGCGCTATATAGTGTTTAGATTCCTAAAATGTTGCAGATTCAAATATAATTGTGGACAAAAACTATATATTTAGGAGGGTTTATTAGCCACTAAAACATAAAAATACTTAAAATTTTATAAGTTTAACTATCTCTAATAAGACAAATAAACGTGTCTAGTAAAATTTTCAATTAATCACCCAAAAAAAGCTACAATGTTAATTTTTTACACTTTGATTAATCATATATATACACGATACCAAGTACGACTATAAGTAATGGAGCGTTTCTCGCCGAAATTTACTGGGCATCCCTCTTCCTACAACGCGTCCTCCCTATTACGTGTCTCACCAGTGACGCGTCACTCCCGGGCATTTGATCGCCGCAACGACCGTTGTTGGTAGCCGAATTTCACAAGAGAAGGGGTTTGGTCACTACTACGTGTGTTTGGTCGTTGTTTGTCATGTAATTTATATAAATATATACTATATTACTTTATATAATACATTTAAGACATTCCTAAACTTACAATACTTAATTTTCAGTCATCATACATACTAATTCGGGAAAGAAAAGATGTATACTTATCAAAAGCTAGGCACCCCTAGGAATCGAATCTGGACCTTCATATTATTTGTAAGGGTTCTAACCAATTCAGTTATTAGGACATATGTTCTTTACTTGGTTGTAATTACTTATTTATCAAATTATCTTTATTAATCACTAAACTCGTATAGTTGTATTAACCACCACACATCACTACCATCACTACTCACTAAAACCATCCACCACCACAATCATTACTGCCCCACCCACTATCACTATTGTCACCACCACCATCACTATCGCTACCACAATATATAGGTATAGGGTATTCATCGTCGTATTGTGCCGATACCATACTAGTATTTATAAATATACAGAGATGTATTGAAAGTAGTCCTTAATTTTATATAGTGTACAGGGATGAATGTCAACCATTGATAAATTATAATTAATGGTTAAAATTAATCATAGATATTATACATGAAGGGGTATTTTGGTCATTTGGAAATCACATTTTTTTTCCTTATTTTCTTACTAATTTTATTTATTAATTATTTTATTTTATTTTTTCATTATAAAAGAAAACATATGATAATAACATGTGATTGTGTACTTGGTCACATGTGTTTGTACAATACATCACATGTGCTCAAGTATACAATTACATGTAATTATATAAAAACATCATATGTGATTAAGTATATAATCACATGTAATTATCACATAATATTATTTTTTTAACGAAAGAAATAATAATAAATAATAAAATAGTTTTTTTTAATTGGATTAATATTTATGTGGCTGTTAAAGGATTAAAATACCTCTCCATATATAAAATATATGCTTAATCATGACTATTAATTATTGATTAACGATTGAAATTTGTCTTTTAGAACTATAAAAAAATTAAGGAATACTTTGAACAATTCTCTAAATATACAACAGAAACAATATTTGTATACTTTTGAGTAAATTACACAGGTGAACAATAGTTCAAATTCAAAAATAATTAATTATATTATTTTTCTAAAGTTACGTTCAAGAAAGTCTATCATTTTTACGAAGTCTCAATGAACAAATCTCAACCATTGATCAATAAGATCTAATAGTCAAGATTAATCACATATATTATACATTGAGGGGTATTTTGGTCATTTTTTTTAAAATATAATTTTTATTTTTTACATTAGAAATATCTTTTTTATTTATTTATTTATTTATTTTTAATTTCTTTTAAAAAAAATATTTTTTTCATTAATTACACATAATGTGATTGCATACTGAATCACATGTGATTGTGTACTGAATCACATGCGATTGAACTAAAACATCAAATGTGATTAAATATAGAATCACATGACACTAAAATCATATGTGATTAAGTAGTACACGTAATTATCAAATAAATATTATTTTTAACAAAACAGTAATAAAAATAAAAATAATAAAAATAATTTTAAATCAAAAATCAAAAAATCAAAATTTTTTTAAGTGCCAAATGACCAAAATACCCCTTCATGTATAAAATATGTGATTAATCTTGACCATTAGATCTTAATAATCAATGGTTGAGATTTGTTCCTCAGGACTTTATAAAAATGATTGAGATTTCTTGCTTTGAAGTGGGATTGTAGTTAATCGATTAGCTAGTAGGCTAAGGTCTAAGACAAACTGAGGCTTATTGCTCAATGGAAAGTGAACTACACAAGACGAAATCATAGTCCAATCTCTTTGGACATACTTGAACGTTTCTCTATTTTTCTATAATATCCATTTAATCTTAAATACGTTGATAAGTATAAAAGATCGGATATTGCAATTCTATAAATTGACAATTATTTATATTATTTTTTCTAAAATATTCATTTAATCTTAAATATGTTGATAGGTATAAAAGATCGGATATTGCAATTCTATAAATTGCACCATTTTTCATGGTAACAATTTGAGCACTTGAAATTTTTTGAATTTCAACTAAAATTTTACGCTCCATACGGCAAAAAAATTTGTTGACAACTAATATAGATGAATAAAGGATCATATGTGTAATTATTATGAATATAAAAGTATATATTCAATTTGACTAAACCTAAGTAATCATATGTGTAATTTACTATTTATTTATATGATAATAATAGCCCTTAAGGTATTGTTTTAAAAAAATACTTAAAAATATTTTACAATAACTATGAAAAACCACCCCTTGAATTTTAATATCTACCTTTAGTAATTTTTCTTCCTTAATTGTACATTAACCAACTCAAGCATCCTTAACCATTTCCCTAAAGGGCAATGGTTAGCAAACCCTTTTATTTAAAGGGGTTGAAGACATGAAGGTGATAGTAATAATAATAATAAAATAATAAATGATACTAAAAGTTTCATATAAATGATTTTGAAATAAATATTACTACGACGTATATTATTTTTCCTGGCTAAACGACGTTGCCTTCTTTTTAGGTTGGGAGAGTGCTTATTATATTCGTAACCATGCTTTCTAATAGATTCTAAAGTTCAATATAAGTTTACACATGTTATTATTATAAGTGTGCATTATTTTCATTAATTTACGTCTATCAGATGATATATTTGAGTATTTGACATTTGATTTTCCCATGGTTTTTCGCTAAGGTTTTAAAAGACGCGTCATGGTGGAGTCAAAACGTCGCCAAGACGTGAGGCGCGACGTCAACGTTACGAAACATATCATGAACCATCCTTATAATATGTACTACATTTGATGAACACGTAACAGTACTAGTTTATTATCACATTTTTAAATATATGTAACTCGTTGTGTGATTTTCAAAATGTTGAATGTCAAAGTCTAATACTACCTCCATATCAATATAAGTGGTACATTTGAAAAACATGTTTTTTTTAGGTAAAAGATTAAAAGTTAGTTTAAAATAGATTAAAGTGGATAGTTAGTGGAGAATGTGTCACACTTTTTTTAATTAAAGTGATATTAATGATGTTTAAAAGTAAAAGTGAGGGTAAAAGGGTAATTTTATTTTATTAAAATAGATAGTGGAGTAAGGGTCCCATTTTTTTACCAAATAAGGTAAATTTTAGAAGTGTATCACTTATTTTGTTCCACCTTTAAATAGAAAGTGTATCACTTATTTTGATACGGAGGTAGTATATGTTTTGTTTTTTATGACATAAAATTAAACGAAAACATTAATGTGGAAGTTTGACATATTTGGATAATATATCATGCATTGCTACACGTCTCTTTTCTTTTGTTTTTATTTTCGATCATCACAAGCCACATAAAATTCATATTAAGACCATATTCCTCCCATTTTGTTGGTGTTTTAATTATTATTATTATTATATTTAAGTATAATATTTTTAATCCATTATTCAACTTAATTTGTCTAATACTGCATGATTGACTAATTTGTACTACAATGTAGTATATGTCATACAAATACAAGACTAAATTACCAAAACCATAAGATGTAATTTAGAAGTACATGACAACTTTCAGTTTAAGTTGAAACTGTTGGTCGTCACTAATTTAAAATATACTTAGTGAGATGACTTAGGTCCCTGCCAATGCTGTGTTTTTCAATCAGTTGACATGACAAACTCATCGGTTTCACTAACCATTGGTATCAATTCAATAACTCGTTAGTTTTTTTTCGCTAGAGAGATTGAGATAGAGGGGAAAATGTAGAGAGAGGGGAAAAGGGAAGAGGGAGGAGAGAGAGAGAATGAATATATTTGTTGGCATTAACTTGTCAGTAAGGAATAAAATGATATGACACTGATGTGGTAAAATTGATGAATTTAAGAATTCGTCACTGTTGGGAGAGGCCTCAGAACACGCCACAATATTGTAGAGATTGTCAAAAACTTTCTAACCATTGTTCTTCCTCCACAATTGATGATATCTGCCAGTTGATTCCATATCATCAGACAAAGTCTTTATTCTATCTTCTATCTTCAACCTACGAGTTTTAAAGAGAATGTTTTAATCTTCATTTATCAGCTAGAGGATGATCTTGTATATAAATGATTTAGCCGTTAATTAATATGAGTTGATGAACACTTAATTTATTTCACTATACAATATTCTGATAAAATGTACCAGCTAAATCTATTATCAGCTGAAACATAATTCAGATATTTTAATTTAGTATTTGTCTAGTCAAATCTATATAAGTTAAAGTTTGGGGCTAACATAAACCGTATATATACAATTAGGACATGTTAAAATGAGAATTGAGAAAAATACATAATTAAACTAAATAGAAATACAAAAAAATGTTGTGTATAAGGATAACATAACTGGATGACTTGTAACAATTACATTTGGTTGTATTACTGTTTTAGAATTTAAGCTTATAGGACTTGTTTTGGCACACCACTACACCTTAAAGGGTGAGGTGTGGTGGCGAGCCCCCACCCTTCACCGGATCAAAATTGTCACCTAAGCTTTGCCATGGTACCCCTCATTACGTGAGTGAAGGGGTTCGTCGAGAGTTCGGAGAGGAGAGAAGAGAGAGAGGGGTTTTTAAGGGTATTTTGTGAGTGAGATGTATTTTGGTGGGCCTTAAAAGAGTATTATTGGTTAGTGATGGTAGATGGGATATTTGGGATTTTAAATGTGAAATGTGAAATAGTGATGTGGCGCAGAGATGGCGCATAGGTGGCAGTCCAACTTATGTTAGCATACCCGATGCTTTTATAGGTGCCCTTGCCTTATTTGCTGTAACTAAATTAGCGTAAATTCCTTATAAAAGGTGGTTTGTTGGGGTATTAGAGGGTAATGAATGGTAAATACATACACACATATCTTAAACTATATATGCACCTACACATGTTTACCTTATGACACATCATCACGACGGACGATTCTCATTGGACGACAATGCCACCCGTAATTATTTCATTGGCCCACCTGTCCACGCATAAGTCAAACGAGAGTCAAACTGTTTTCGAAAATTAGTTAATGTAAACCCGAATTTTAAGGCAATTAATTATGGTATTTTTTTGAACACACAATTAATGATTCGTATATATTCCGTATCCATTGATTAGTCAAACCCTGTATTATAGGAAAATCTTAAAAACAATTAATTGCATTAATATCATGAACCAATAACCTTTTCGTCCAATATTTTCGTCAAATCAAAACCGCAATTAGATAACCTTATACTTAATCTTTTTCTTTTTTTTCGTCAAATCAAAAACCAATACCGGATTTTAATAACCTGGTGCCCATCCGTCCCTATATAAACATAAATCACCATACGAATATACCTACATACTTACAAACCTGCATTCACAATCTACCGTTATTGAAGGTACATCTTCTTCTTTGACGACCTGCATTCACAAACCTGCATTCGTATTTAATTTACTGTTGTTATTAATTATCTATTTACTTTAATATTCCACAAACGGAAGATTCACAAACCTGCATTCACAAAGCTGCATTCGTTTATACTTTACTGTTTTTGTTAATTATGTATTTACTTTAGGCGACAAACCTGCCTTCACATACCTGCATTTATAAAAACTAATTCAGCGTTTTTATATAAACAATGTACTTGCAGGTGCAGTTTCAGTTGAAATTCAATCAATTATTCAATTAAAAGGTACTGTCTAAACGATATATTCATTCATACAAACCTGTTTTAACCTGTTTTAACCTTCATTCTGTTTTACTGTTTTCGATAATTAATCGTTTTTATGTATTCATAATAACAGTTTGTTTAGCATGCATTTACTTTTATTAATAATAATTCAGTTTTTAATTATTGTTTTACTTATAATATAGTGTCTTATAATCATCACCTATATATGGCCCCTAAATTTGTTAATGTTTTGCCAACATGGCAGTTCCAAGCATTTCTATTCGTCCAAAATGCCATGTGTAATTCGGCTATTGGTCCACCGGATTCACCACCAAATTCAACGCATGCCATATAGAACTCCTGCAATTATGGAAAACAAACGATAAATAAGGCCAATATTAAGGGCAGTATTAAATTCCGCTGACTAACAATAACTTGATACCCGAATTCAATTTTTTTTAAAAACATTCCATAACAACCTATTGACTTTTTACGGATTTTTTAACAACCGAACACATGATTACATAATCCGAAAAAAATCCCAAAAACTTTCTATGTAATAGAGTCCCTAAATGATTGCTTTTTGGATAAATAAGATTAAAAAACATAGCTGCGATTTTAATTTAGTTTTTTAATGCTGTTTATTTATGCTTTATACTTCATTAACATTCTATTTTTGTATACAATTTTAATATTTAAAATTAATAGTTGTGTACAATTGTATATAAAGTTTTGGTATATTTGTTGATCTAAGGTAATACTGTTTCGTTCCATGTAATTTACTTTTAATTAAACAGTTTAGACTACTTACATTACGAAGAAAACAGTTTTTACTTTTGTAGTCAACAAATATACCAAACTATTACTAAGTAACCTATATAATTTGAAGACTATTTCTAACATATTGACCAGTTTGACTATTTATAAAGTCAAACTATTTTGCAGAAGATGTAAGTATACAGTTAAATAAAAAGTTTCAAAAAATACTGTCAAATTTGTTTCTGCTAGGGAGATATCATATTAATATTGAATCTACATTACATTTTAAAAAATTAAGTGTTGTTTTGAATTAATGGAATTAAACAGTTTTGCCTAGCAACTTTAGTTTTAAAACAGTTTTGACTTTTATAGTTTTAAAATTGTACAGCCATTTTAAAATACATGTCACAAAATCATTTATTTAACGAAATTACCTAATATTCCTTTTAAATGTCTATAATTCAGGAAACAGAAATCAAAGAGCCTGTAAAATAACAAAAATGCTAAAATTTAGCATAATTTCATTATATTTAGTTACACTTTAATTTAGGATCGATTCCAACTTCCAATTTAAACCAACTTTCTTATTTATTTTTCTCTATAAATTCATTATAAACAAGGCACAAAAACGAATCACAAGGTATTACCTTAAGCTCATTTACGGTGGTAGAAAAAAACCTCCAACTGCATCATTACTCTTCGAAAACCTGCAACAGGTATAAATTCATTTTTGGAATATTTTGTGAATGATTTTAAACGATTTTGTGAGGTGATTAGAATTTTATTTTTGAGCATAATTAACTTAACAGATTATTTGAAATGATTTTAGCAATTTCAGAAACAATTTGAGATTCGGAATAGATTTTCATAGACAATTTTTATGTAGCATTCTTTTTCCTATATAAACCCTACCGATTCATTAATAAATACAGTAAATTTGCAGCATACTTTACAAGTGTAGTCCACCTCAAGAAGCATCCAGCAGCCTCATTCGCCGAAAACCTGCATTTTAAGAGGTATAAATTCTATGTTTAATGTTTTGTGTATGATACTGCCTACAATCAGTTTATGTAATAGTCTGTATCGTCAATAGGTGTAGTATTTTACTGTTGGTTTGTTTCTAATTGCAACATTTTTACTGTTGATTAGTTTATTGCTATTGTCACTGGTTTGATAAAAAAGTTGATAATAATTTAATATTATCCTAAACATTGTTCTAAACGAACCATAACTATAGTGGGAATTTGTTTGAGCAGATGGAATAATTTATATTGGTATTGTGCAGGTTGTAGAAAAGAGTTCCTAAAGGTTTAACTTACATATCATGGTAAAAACAATTTATCGTCTACACAAACTCTATACTTGACCTAAATTTGCTTTTGGTAAGACTAACAGTTAAAATTTTTGACTTTTTAGTGTAACTGAAGTTGCAACTGTATTATTTGACTTTCTACTAACAATTAAGCTATTTTGACTTTTTAGTAACACTGAAGTTGCAGCTGTCATAAACTAGGGTTATTTTTAACAATTTAACTAGGGGTGAGCAGAAAAAGCGGGTAACCGGAATTGGAACCGGAACCGCTTTGGAACCGCCGGTTCCGGTTCCTAAAATTATGGAACCGCCCTAAGAGGTTCCGGTTCTCAAAATTTAGGAACCGGTAACCGGTGGATAACCGGAACCGGCGATTATTCGGATTATTTTTGTTAAAATATTATATATTTGAGAAATTTAATGTCCAAATTTAACAATATGATAAATTTTGTGTAATTTTGAATGAGTTTAGTCATTAATTAGTCTGAATATAGTGTTTTAACAATACAATAAATAGATAATCATATGGTTAAGTGGTTGGAATCTATGATTATTCAAAGATTAGTAGATAAAATGATAAAAAATGATTAATATTTAAGTTTTGCATCTTATTTTTATTTTACGATTTTAGAGACAGGGTAACCGGAACCGGCACCGGAACCGGAGGTTCCGGTTCCGGTTCCGAAAATTGAGGAACCGGTACAAGAGGTTCCGATTCCGGCCGGAACCGCCGGGTACCCTGTTATGCTCACCCCTAAATTTAACACGAATTAAGCAATACACATGTATAAATCGCACCACCCATATGTTAAACAAAATACTTTAATTTCAGGTTTGTTTATAAACGCAGCCCTGTTTAAAGACCTTCCAAGAGCATCATCAATCCGAACTACCGCAATCTACATTGTTTTCAGATGTACTTACATTAGTTAATTTTATGTGTTTCATACTTTGTAACTAAAAATTTTATGCAATCTACGACTCATAAAGTAAGTACATTATCTTTGACTACAGTATTCGAATCAATATAAAAATAACTACATTTCGAATCCTTAAAAATTAAGGCAATTTCAGTATACTTGGCTTATATATTCCACCCCTATTTTGTACTCCCTAATTGAATAGAATCAAAATATCCAACACTATTAAATGGATTTCTTCATTAAAGCATGTAAACAGTCGAAGTTTTTTGCATATCATCAACAATAATTTGAAATTGCCTATTTGACAGATTATTACTTCTATATCATTAAAAAGTGATCTAGTTTTTTTACAAATCATCAACGGAAACCACAACTAAAGTTATCCTTCGGGGAAACAAATTCATAATAAGCATGAAACAACTAAATAGGGGTGTAATTTAAATCCAGTAGCAAATCTTACACGATATAACAAAGACTCCGAAGGAAGAAACTACAATTCCGGAAGAAAAAACCCTAATTATTTTTTGACTTACATTACAGTATCGAAATGAGGGTATAATCGACGGAGCAGCAACAATTGAAGACAACTTCTTATAAGAGTACTGATACGAACCACACTCGATTTGACGGAACATGTATACATCTATACACTCTGTAAATCAAATAGTTATTAGTCGTCTAAAATCATCAGGCGTGTGGTTCTGATTTAGGGAACACTAGGGAAAATGCGTAACAAGGGTGGCTACGGACAACCTACGATATCCGATTGTATTGGGCCTGAACCAAATCATAGTAGTTAAGCTTTTTTTGGACTTTAAAACAATCCAGATAGCCCATAACCTTTAATGGATTGAATACACAATTTCGATATTTTATGAGTGTATCTGGGCCGATCTTATTTTTTTTAAAGCTTAGACAAATTTTTTCATTATAACAGTCTACGGATTCATTTAAACAGTATCAATTTTTTTTTAAATATCTATTTTCAGTGTGTTTTTCCCATTCCATTTAATGCTACAAATTAATGAAAGCACATAAAGGGTTATGCGTGATATGAATAACCATAACCACTTACACACTTTATCATGCAACAAGTTATTTTCCTACTATTTTTTGTTTACTTTGTAAAATAAGTATTATTAATGTTAATGTCATATTTTTAGTTTAAAAAATTGGTCAATGTCATTTTTAATTTCATTTGTCTACAGCTATTATATAGGGATAGATTATATGGAAATGTCTAATTCCACCACTAATCAAGTTATTTTCATTTATCATGCATCAAGTTATTTTCCTACTATTTCATTTGTCTCAGGTTGGTTTGTTTATGCAAAAACCGGTATTCTCACATGGACAGCTTTATGTGGCTGTATCACGAGTTAAGAACAAGAACGGATTGAAGGTCATTTGTTGTGACATCGATGGGAATTACACTAATTCAACATCAAATGTAGTTTACAAATAAGTCTTATTTCGTTTGTAAATTTTATGTAACATTTCTTCATGTATCGATTTTTCTACCAATTCATCATTACAGCTACAACATTATTATGTCATTTTTAAAATTATTAATCTTTGTTGGGATTTTTCTATATACTAAATTTTGAAGCATACCCGCCTATCGGGCGGGTTATGTAGCTAGTACATATATATACGTATGCACATATAAACACACACATATATATGTACACATACATACATACATAAATACATATATACATGTAGGGTCCGGATCCGGTGATGACTCAAAACCCGGTGAGTACTGCGAGGACAAAAATCTAAAAGTGCAAAAAAATTTAAAATTAAATTTTCTACAAAATGAGTATAGTCATAAAAATTTGAATTTTTTTTTATCACAATGATCCAAAAATTAGCACCGAGCTAAAATGATCCAAAAATTAGATAATGATCCAAAATTAACAAAATGATCCAAATTTTACAATGATTCAAAATTTATAAAATTATCCAAAATTAAATAAATGATCCAAAATAAAAAAATGATTCAAAATTTAACATAGATCCAAATAGTTTTGAATCATATAAACATGTATTGGATCATAGAGTCGTGTCATTTTAGATCATAAAAATATTCGAGTTAATAAAATATTGAGTCATTATATTTGAATCGTACATGTTAAATAACATAGTTTTGGATCATTATATTTTCAATCAAGTTTTGAATTGTTACAAGTTTTGAATCATAACATTTGTAAAAAGAATCAATTTTTTAAATTACCACATTGTCTAACAAAATGATCCAAAATTATCATAATGATCTATAAATGAAAAATTATTCAAATTTAACAAAATTAAAAATATTTTTTTTTTAAATTTTTCATGACTATGCTCATTTTGTAGATAATTTAATTTTAAGAACTTTGGTTTTTTCAGATTTTTTTTTTATCAAAGAAAAAAAAAGTTACAGTCAAAAAACACAAGTGGGTGGAAAAAAATGTCCAACGAATCATATTGCGACACGTGTCCGAGAGTGGGGGAGAGTGGGAAAGTGGTTGCGCGTGACCTCTCTTATACATGCAAACTTCAAATTTAAAAGACAATTAAAACCCTCAAATATTTGACCTTTAGTGGAAAAATAGAAAAAAATATTTAATAATTACAAAATGCCACTACGATTTTTCTAAAAAAAATAGTAAAATCTCAGCCACATATTTTTTAGATCAAGGATTGAGATTTGTCATCGCAGTACTCATGGCTTTTTGAGTCCTCACTCGACCTCACTTCTATACATGTATAATATTTATGTTAATATATATGGGTTGTATTAAGGAAGTCTTTGATTTTGATGAAGTCTCAAAGGATAAATCTTAAACATTGATTAATTATAAGCAATGGTCAAGATTAATCACATATTTTATACACCAAAGGGTATTTTGGTCATTTAAAAGAGAAGAATTTTTTAGAATTTGTTTTTATTTTCTATTTTAGAATTATTTTATTTTATTTTTATTATTTTTTTTAAAAAATTATTTTTTTTCATTAATAACTCATAATGTGATTGCATACTAAATCATATGTGATTGCATATTGAATCACATGTAATTATATACTGAATCACATGTGATTAAATATACAAGCACATATGATTTTACACTAAAATTATGTGTGATTAAGTATTACACGTAATTATCAAATAAATATTGTTTTTAATCAAAAAATAATAAAAAAATTAAATAAAAAATAAAAAAAATGAAATTCTTTTTAAGTGTCAAATGACTAAAATACCCCTCATGTATAAAATATGTGATTAATCTTGATCATTAGATTTTATTGATCAATAGTTCAGATTTGTTCCTCAGAACTTAATAAAAATAATGGAATTCCTTGAATATTTCACTTATATATATTTATATATATATAATATAAATTAAGCAACATCAACTGAGTAAATAGATACTAAAAAATGCTTATACTGATTTCAATTTGAATCAAGCACCCCATACGAACGTCTTAATTGATAGAACACGTGCATATCACTATGCTAAAATACTGTTGAGTTGGTAAAGTTCATTTAAGTGTATTTTGTAGACCAAGCTAGAGAAATTTGTATTTACTTGTAACTAGTTTTGTTGCCTTTTTCTCTATAATATATAATATATAAAGTATATGAGACAAAGTCAAATCATGCTTTGAACCTAAAAAGTGTCCTTGAACCATTTACTAACAATTGTAAATAAATACAGTTCAACCAGTTCAAGGAAATTAATACTAAATTTCAATATATAAAATATTAAAAAATTCCGTTAACTTCATATCAAATATTGATGAGGTTAGTAGGGATTACCTATGTATATATAGGTGAATTCCAAACCCTAAATATAATGATGGGCTTTTGTGTTTAAAGCCCGCTACACCAACTGTTGAGTCCGCTACTACAACTGTCAGGCCCGCTACTATGATTGTCAGCTTTGTCACGTTGTCAACCATGTTCAAGTTATCACCGCCTGTCAAGTTATCACCGTCTGTCAACGTCCGTCATTGAAGGCGCACGTCCGTCATAATGGCTTCATGATAAATACACTTTAATGGGCGTTGCAGTAGACGGTTGATGATCAACGTAGCTCAAGCGTTCACAATCATCATTAATGGGCTAACGTTCCATATGCTTGGGACTAGCCATATAAATACACTGTCTAAATCATTGTCGAGGACATCACACAGAAACAGACTCGAAAGCCTAATACACACATTCGTAATCAACCTTGATCACCCTAGGTTCGCCAAGAACTTGTTGGGTTTGCACTATTACAGGAGATCCAAGGTTGACGTCGCCTAGTCTTTTGTGTTTGACAATCGTAATCAAGCATGTCCAAAGGATAACTACCCGTTGCCAGAGATTGACTGGAAGGTAGAATCCTTGGATGGCTTCCGGCTAAAATGTTTCTTGGACGCTTACAAAGGTTATCACCAGATCCACATGAAGAGTAGTGACGAGGATAAGACAGCTTTCCATGCAGACCAAGGCATCTATTGTTTTCAAAAAATGCCATTTGGTCTAAAAAATGCAAGCGCAACTTACCAACGCTTGATTGATCAGGTATCTACTGTTTCCAAACAAAAATGCCATTTGGTCTAAAAAATGCAGGTGCAACTTACCAGCGATTGATTGATCAGGCGTTCAAGGATCAGATTGGACGAAATGTGGAAGCTTATGTCGATGACATTGTCATCAAAAGCAAAGCGGAAGATATCATGTTGGCAGATATACAAGAAACTTTTGAGGCACTCCGGAAGATCAACATGAAGCTTAACCCTTCCAAATGCAGCTTTGGCATGGAAGAAGGCAAGTTCCTAGGGCACATCATCACGCCACGGGGTATTAAAGCTAATCCCAAGAAAATACAGGCCGTCTTGGACATGGTCTCCCCATCCACCAAAAAGCAAGTACAAAGCTTGAATGGCAAGCTAGCAGCACTCAGCCGCTTCCTCTCAAAGGCAGCGGATCGGTCTCTACCATTTTTCCATACTTTAAAAGGCTGCATAAAGAAGCAAGATTTTTCATGGGCACCTGAAGCTGAATCCGCATTTCAAGAGCTAAAGCAGTTTTTGGCCACCCTTCCTATGCTCACAGCCCCTATACCAGGAGAAACATTGGTGGTATACCTGGCTGCTTCTAGGGACTGTGTTAGCGCAGTTCTAATGGCGCAGTGTGGGCCTATCCAAATGCCAGTTTATTTTATTAGCCAGGTGTTGAAGGGTCCAGAAATAAATTACCCGTGCTTGGAAAAATAAGCCCTTGCTTTGGTACATGCAGCTAGGCGTTTGAGACGTTACTTCCAGGCTCACCCTATTCATGTCTTAACAGACAAACCAATCAAGCACGTACCAGGAAAGCCTGAGGTGTCAGGACGGTTGGCTAAGTGGGCAGTGGAATTGGGGGAGCATGAGATCTCTTTTCATCCAAGAACTTCTATGAAAGGTCAGATCTTGGCCGATTTCCTTGCCGAGATAGACGGAGAAGAAAAGGAAAGGCAAGTGCAGGAGGAGGAAGATACCCCGTGGACACTTTTCACTGACGGTGCCTCTAACTTGGAGGGTTCTGGAGCTGGTTTAATTCTTACAGACCCCAATAAAAATGAGTATACTTATGCCCTTAAGTTCGAGTTTCCCACGACTAATAATGAAGCAGAGTATGAAGCTTTGTTAGCAGGCTTGAAAATCGCCAGGAAAATGGGGGTGAAAAGTATATGTGTATTTGTAGATTCACAGCTTGTTGCCAACCAAGTCAGTGGAGCATTCGTTGCGAACCAAACCTCCATGCAGCTTTACTTAGAAGAAGTTAAAAAGGTGATCTCAGAGTTCACGAAATTTACCATTGAGCAAGTGCCCAGAAATCGCAACAAGTTAGCTGACGCACTAAGCAAGTTGGCTTCGTCCGCCTTTGCCCATCTTAAAAAAGAATTACTGGTGGAGATCTTGACAGAAAAGTTCATTGCGAGACCAAAGGAAGTTACCACTGTTACAGAGGAAGAATGTTGGATGACTCCGATCTTAAATTTCCTCAAACATAATGTACTACCGGCTGATCCACAGCTAGCAAGAAAAATTCGTATGAAGTCACCAATGTACACGTTGGTGGACAACTGCCTGTTTCGCAAATCTTATCTAGGGCCACACATGCGTTGTGTTGGCCCAAAACAGACTAAAAGTATCATTGAAGCTGTACATAGCGGCACATGCTCCCTCCACGCCGGTCCACGCTCTGTCACTGGTAAGATCATGAGATTGGGGTACTTTTGGCCAACGATGCATCAAGATGCAAAGGAGGAAATCGAAAGGTGCACAGCCTGTCAGCAACATGCTTCTGTCGCCAAAGTGCCAAAGCAAGATCTTATTCCTGTTACCACTGCATGACCATTTTACAAGTGGGGGATCGACATTGTTGGGCCATTTCCACCAGGCGTTGGCAATGTCAAGTTTCTCATTGTTGCTGTCGACTACTTTACAAAGTGGATAGAGGCAAAACCCTTGGCAACTATCACTGGGAAGCGAGTTATCAATTTTGTATGGGAACACATAGTTTGCAGGTTTGGGGTACCGCATGTCATGGTGAGCGATAATGGCAAGCAGTTTGCAGAAGGATCGTTCAAGGTTTGGTGCTCTGACATGAACATACAACAGACATTCACGTCAGTAGCACATCCTCAAGACAATGGCCAAGTTGAGGTCATGAACAAAGCCATCGTGAAAGCAATCAAAGCAAAACTGGGCCGACGCAAAACTGCATGGGTAGATCTATTACCAGGTATCCTTTGGGCTCATCGAACCACCCCAAGTACAACTACGTCTGAAACACCTTTCAGCTTGGTTTATGGCAGGGAAGCAGTCATTCCTCCAGAACTTACTCATCCGACACAAAGGTTTATGGACTTCCACCCTGAAGAGAATGAGGAAGCGCTACGTGAAAACTTAAACATCATAGAAGAGCGTAGGGAGATCGCTCTCATCCAACAGGCCGCCAGTCACAGGCAAATGGCCAAATATTACAATCAGCGAGTCCGTCCTCTCTCTTTTCAGCCAGGCGATCTGGTATGGAGGAAGAATGAGGCCAGCAGGGTGGAAGATCAAGGCAAGCTAGGCCCTACATGGGAAGGCCCTTATCGCGTACTTCATGCTAATGGCAATGGGTCTTACACCTTGTCAGACATGGACGGACAAGCTATGCCTAGGACATGGAATGTTATGAACTTGAAGAAGTGTTATGTTTAATAATTTGGTCTGATCATGTATCCCAACTTTTATTCAATAAAATCGCTACGATAGCACTTGTTATTATGTACAATGTTACACCACATGCATGCACAAATGACATAGTCAAGAACATCGTTCAATATAAATTATACCAAGTCACACAAACAACCTTTCCTTGGTCTATACACGTGCATTCAATTTCATCTTTTGATCAACTTGATAAAAGATTAGCACTTCCTATTCGGAAGTGACATCCTCGCGAGTAAAACATTTTTTCATCGGTTAACCAATAAATACATACATAATTTCTATGGCAAAGTACACGCATAGAAAGAAACCACGTAATTTCAATCGTAAGAAATTCCACAAAATTATTCAAAGGCTAGAAAGCAATAATCCACTAACAAAAAACAACCAAGTCACAAAGTCATAACGTATCATATGCATGAATAAACAAACTAAGGCTGTGGCTTCGCCGACAATAAGGCAATAATAGCTGGAAGTGACAACTCCAAATCTTGCACCAGGGTAGTCATAATGGGAAAGGCCCTGGCTGCAAATTTCTCACTCGCACGCGTCATGCGTTGCAGGGTCCAAAAAAGTCAAGCTCTCGGGAGCAATATTGGGGAGTGCATCCTTCACTTTTTTGCTGGCCAGATGTCTCCCAAACATATGAGAAGCACGGTTAAAGTCGTTAAGAACATTAGCAACATCAGGATGTTTAAGCATCAAATCAAATAGCTGTGGCAATGCAGCAACTAAATCTTTCCTCATCTGCATGGTCGCCTCGCGTTCTTCACTAATCTTGACCATCGCTTGCCTCATAGTCTCCAGCTCAACATCTTTTTCAATTACTTGTTTCTCTTTTTGAACCAACTGCTCATCACGGGTACAC
The DNA here is from genome assembly GCA_963853835.1 of Calendula officinalis. NCBI lineage: Eukaryota > Viridiplantae > Streptophyta > Magnoliopsida > Asterales > Asteraceae > Calendula > Calendula officinalis. Next base: position 14,395,998 of record OY970827.1, read on the forward strand.
AGGGTTGCTGACATTTCCTATTTTTTTCTTTCAGCCTTAGACAACATGACCCCCTGTTGGGATATTTTCTCCCTAAGTATGCGCACTTCCTCTTGACAGCGACTAGTTGTAGTCTGCTCCAGCACTAGACCTTTCTTTAGAGAGGTAATCTCATCTTTGCTATTATCAACTTGCGCCTGCAACTCGGCGCACGACCTCTTTAAGTCCCCATGTTCATTGCTTACAAGCTGTCGGACATAGTCCTTAAAGCAATTGAACATATTTATATCTGCTGCATCAATTACACCCTCGCTAGCTGATATAGGCAGGGTAGTACGGGGCAAAACGGGAGACTGTGTCATGCCAAAATTTTGGCTCGATGCTAACGTGGTGGATCCAAAAGGAGCGCTGATCGTTCCAAACATACTACAGGTTGCACCAATTGTGGCGTTTGCTCCAAATGCTCCAGTGTTACCCCCGCGATTTACTAAAGTAGCATTTGGGGGAAGATTCGAGGGGAAAGTCACTTTTGGCACCTTCGGCATAGGGATGTCATCATCGCTTACATCTAGGCTCACCGCTCTTTTTCCAAGTCCTAACATATCTCGGCCATCCAATCTGGGATCTGGAATTGACGTCGCCCCCAGGTAATCGAAGTCCCCTGCATATTCACAATAAGATCGTTAAGTAAAAGGTAATAAGTAGGCAACCACTATAATTATAGTGTTACCTGTTTCATCTTCGTTGTCACTCTCCGCAATGGTCCTGGACAATGACTTTTCATTTTCAGTGGCACCTGTGAAACATAAAGCATACGCTTACCTTTTATCATAGTAAATACATATGTGTAGAGGTTGGACAATTACCTGGTGTCAAGTTTGATGTCACCTCGTTGGTTGAGATCGTGTTTATCCCAGAATTAACATGCGAAGTGGCACCAGTTTCTTGTTCACCAAGGATAACATCAGCAGGATGGCTTTCAACCTCATAATTCATAAAAGCAGGATCTCCCTCCATTAAATCCATCAAGCTCATGGCTGCAGGAAAGTACACTGAGTCAGTACCTGTAAAAAGATAATATAAAAACACGATGGTATAATAACAAGAACCCACGTTTCCCGGTCTCCGAGTCCACTATCACAGGCTTCATCCCTTCAGCCCAATAATCCGAAACACCAGCTAACACCAAGGCACCTTCCTCATAAACTCAAAATACAATTGACTTTCGTAAAATTTGCTTGCACAGCCTTCCGCTTTGAGGCGTCAGGGCTGGAGCATCGTTTAACGATTTGTCAAACTCAGTTTTCCATTTAAACAAGTTACTAGCCCAAATGTTTCTGAACGCAGCATCCACAAACACATACTTATATCTCCAATTCCTATGACTCGAAAAACACTCCCGAATAAATTTTTTCTTTCTATCTTTTAACTCTATCGAATACCAATCATGAGATTTCATCAACTTATAACACGCCCTAAACAAGGGTACTGAAGGTTTTATTCCCATTGCCACCAATAACATCTCAAATGTCGTGATTTTTGATACAGCTACTGGGTGTAACTGTGCAAACCCCAACTTGAAGTAGTTCAACACACTCAAATAAAAAGCGGTGGCCGGATATCTAAAATTGGAGTGGGAAAGGTAATGGATATAGAGGGCTACTTTTCCTTTCGGAGGGGAATGAGCTCGTTGGTTTGGTGTAGGTACAATAGCATTATATTTCCTAAGGCATGGATACTCATCCATAAGTTTTGTTAGCATTTTGTCATTAACTGTGCTAGGGCTCTGAGCAACTGATGGAGTTTCCACCACAATCACATCTGATGGCTCTCCCATGTTATAACAACGACCAAATACAATATGCCTAATAAATGACAGAGGATATAAGTTGTTATTGACTAAAGGGGTGTCAACAAAGCACTGGAGAGGCAAGTACGTACCTGTAAGTAACGAGCAACTTAGTCAAACCTGCAGCAAAGCATGACATAATTTAGGAAGGAGTTAATTATTTAAAGCGTACAAAATAGTCTGCCAGGTCAGGGGCTAGCCGCCGGTGAATAAGCCTTATCTCAATGACTAATTCTGGCAATCACTGAACTTGAGTGTTAAGCCTGAATAACACTCAAAGGATTTAAAATAAATAGCAACCAAATTTGCGTGTACTAAATTGCAAGAGTAAAGCACCTAAACCGTCGGCTAAACCCTAAACCGTCTAAACCTGCCGACCTACACAAATGCCGCCGGTCGGCCTCGGCTACTGCCGGTCATTCGACTTTGGCCCAGCGACCGCTGGTCCCGCCTGATTGCCGGTCTGCACGAACGCAGCCGGTCTACTCCTCCCCTGCGACCGCCGGCTGTCGGCTTGCGCGCGCGCCCTGCGCCGAATGCCGCCGGTCTACTCGCCGCTGCCCTACGCTTTTGCTTGTACATGTACCGCCGGTCCCCTGGCAGCCGGCCATATGGTTGCCGGCCCACCTCGCCACCGCCGGTTTGGGCAATGACCGCCGGTCCTCTTCCGGTCCCCTTCGAACAGACGGTCCACCCTTTGACAGCCGATCCGCTCACCCCACTCGTCGACCGACAAAGTCGCGGATCAATCGCCTCGCAACCCTAGCCGCCGGTCATAACCCAAACCGCCGGTCTGTTGCAACCCTAAACCGCTGAGCTGCGCTATACCGCCGGTCGCATTGCGACCGGCATTCAGCTGCCGTTGCCGCCGGTCACCTTGCGCGGTTGTCGGCCCGATTCAAAAAAAAAAAAAAAATCGAAAAAGACTTACTAGTTACGCCTTGCAAATCGTTGTGTTGGCAAAGCCTAACTCGGGGGCATGATGAGGTTAGTAGGGATTGCCTATGTATATATAGGTGAATTCCAAACCCTAAATATAATGATGGACTTTTGTGTTTAAGGCCCGCTACGCTAACTGTTGAGTCCGCTACTACAACTGTCAGGCCCGCTACTATGATTGCCAGCTTTGTCACGTTGTCAACCATGTTCAAGTTATCACCGCCTGTCAAGTTATCACCGTCTGTCAACGTCCGTCATTGAAGGCGCACGTCCGTCATAATGGCTTCATGATAAATACACTTTAATGGGCGTTGCAGTAGACGGTTGATGATCAACGTAGCTCAAGCGTTCACAATCATCATTAATGGGCTAACGTTCCATATGCTTGGGACTAGCCATATAAATACACTGTCTAAATCATTGTCGAGGACATCACACAGAAACAGACTCGAAAGCCTAATACACACATTCGTAATCAACCTTGATCACCCTAGGTTCGCCAAGAACTTGTTGGGTTTGCACTATTACAGGAGATCCAAGGTTGACGTCGCCTAGTCTTTTGTGTTTGACAATCGTTGCTCGAACAAATATATATAATCTTTGATACCCATTTAATTAAAAATTTTGAAGGAGATGGTTTGCGAGATTCAGTCCGGTGTCACTTCTAGAAAGAAGAAACATTTTTTTGGAGGCGTCCATTAGTGTCATTTGTTGGTTTATATGGAAAGAACGTAACAATATGATATTTAACAAGTTGGCGTTCTCGGCCACGACGATCATGATGGATATTCATGCTGCTCTGTTTTCTACGTGCTGTTTTAATCATTTGCTTCAAACGTAACTCTGTTTTCTAGTATCTTGTTATAGTTTTTTTATTTAATTCTTGTTTAGCTTGTTTGAGAATGATGATAATTTTACCGAAACTCACTTTCATGTTTGCCTTTTTTTCGTCCATATTTTTATTAATTTAAAGTAGTAGTTCATTAAAATAATTGTCAAATATCACAGGAATAAAATATTTAATAAATTAAGTAAAAGATGGGTAATACTGTAATGTTATTAAATTTAACATTTCATCACTAACTTTAATGACGGAAAGATAAATATGTATAAACTTTGCAAACTACACTGATCATTTCCGTAATAATTGAAATACAGAAAAAGGTGGTGATTTTTGCACCACATATTTTAATTTATCAACCACAATAATTGCATTACTTATTTGTACAACATGCAGAGATACTTGTATAGTGTTGTATATGCATCAAAAAATGTGGTAGCAAAATTAATTCTCATATAGAATTAACATTACTCCGTATTTTAACAAGTCATAAAGTCCGAATATGTAATTTACACTAATAATAATAATCTTAATAATAGGTGTCATTAATTTTATAATTATAATTTTTTTTAATGGCAAACACACACCCATTAATCTACACCAATTTTGTTCATAACCGAACTTAAATCATGTGGTGCACCTAAAATTATTACAAATTAAAAAATCATTTATAGTATCCAATGGTATGAATTATTGTAAAATTCAGAAAGATAACTAACCAGTAACCACTTACATGTTGTAAATTTCACCGGTCAGAGAAGTTTTAAATGTCAGTGATCAATGTAACTTCTAATGAAATAGAAGTTTTTGAAGTCTACAAGTAGAAATTCGGATAATTAAAACTAGAATTTGGTGAAAGTTTAATACATTTTAGTACAATAACACGGGTTACTTATGATATACATTAAAAAAAACTTTATTTATGTAACTTGGGTGTAATTGAGTTTAAGAATTTAATACTATGTAGATCTAATCTAACGAAACTTGAAACAAGGGGTTTTACAGTAGCCAAATAAATTATTAGATGATTAAATATTAATTCTTTTCTGATAGTTTTAAGTAAAAAATTAAAAGCACAAATAATTATTTTTGTGCAAAAATATAACACATTAACAATGCAATACTGTTGTTTTTTATTTTTGAACGGCAAATTCTAATCTATACTTAATTTCCACCTATGTCCATAACAAAACTTGAACCTTCAACTTCAAGTTTGTAAGGCAAACACTATACCGCTAAGCTAAATGTTCTTTGATCTAAGGGGTCCAGGGGTGAAACATATAAGTCCAAGTGATCTAATAGGTTGATTTGGGAGAGGTGTTATTCGATACCTTTAATCTTTATCTTCTATCGATGCACTTTACAACAATTAAAATTCATTATTAAGGTAAGGTGTATTTAGTTAAGCTAAGCCCAAGCTTGACGAGAACTTGAATTTGGCCTGGAGGTCGACTCGAAATTAAAGTGAAAAATATATACGTATATATTTACATAAGGTTCGATAAAAGGTAAGCAGTGCCTTGCTAATTAGTAATTACCCTTTTAAAGTAAAGGGTAAAACTTCTATATTTATTAGATTCCACAAGTTTGTTTAAGCATTGTTGATCTCATCAACACATCTGGACTCTGGAGATCGTTTTGGCGTGTTCTCGAATAAACATATTGTTAGTCCCGTGATAAATGATACACAACACTTATACAATTCTACTGACCAACCCAACACGTATCAATGGGGAGTTAACGGAAGTATTAAACTATGTTAGTCAAAAGAACCGACATTTGCAATAATTGAAATCAATAAGGACTATCGATATCATATTTTAAAGTAAAAAAACGTTCATGAAACTTAAGGTAAATTACAAGAAACATTCGTCTAATTTTCTCTTTTACAATATTAACAGTCTGTAGGTCAAGTGTTTTCGGAGCTTATATATTTGTTCACATTATATGCTTTTAAATATTGATTTCATTTCCCAAATTTTAAGTTTCATTAAAAATACTATTTTTATGTGAAAGCAAATAAACTTACTAAAGATTGTATATACACCGTATAATAACTAAACTCTAGAAAATACACCATATAACATATTTTTTTAACGACTAACACATATATCCACGTGAATATAAATAATTTTTATCTTCAACAAAACTTAACCTATGATAGTTATATTAGAGATTAAATTACACATAGTTTTGATGGTATTTACGAGAGAAAAAGTGCCATATACGATGGGTAAGTAGTATTACAAAATACAATTGTATATGTGGTCTCCGTAAATCTTAGGCCCCCCAATTTGTTTTTTTTTTCCTTGTAGCAAGTGGGTGAATGCCCAAGACCTTTCTGTCGCTCGCTCATTTCACCCCCACACACCCTATTTTCTCTCTTCAACTCCCAACATCCACACGTCTCTACTCTTTCTCCTCTCTTTCTTTCCGTTTTTATTTCTATATATAAAGATAAATATTACATTATACGATATGTGGATGAGTAAATAAACATATTTAATTTGGATTAAATGAATGGGTCTTTTTTACGTCACTATTTATTTAAAGTAAACAAATAGCCAGATCTTCACTAGTCCCATAGTCTTCTTCTTATATATATATGCATCAAGTATGTGTGTTGTTTAAGGCGCCTTGTGTCTCACATTTCTCAGCACATCGGATACAGACCAAACCACGTACCAGGAAAGCTGAGAAACTTATAAACCCAAGGTTTCTTTATTCGATCATCACATATTAATCTATGGCGGCCTCCGTTGAAAATCGGCAGTTCCGCCATGAACCCGGTCTATCACCGGCCGGCGTTGTTCGCTCCTTCAGTCCAAACCACAAGCGTTCTGACTCACCTATCCGCACCTACAATTATCCGGCGGCTAGTCGAGATTTTACGCGTAAGAAGGTTGATTCCGAGATATGCTATTCCAGTGAAGATGAAGAAGACGAAGTTGACTATCGTGATGCAATTAGAAAGGCCAACTCCGAGTTGGAAAGCTCGGTTTTTGACCCACGAGATGTGGGGACGGCAGATCAGTGGATCGAGCGTAACCCATCCATGGTTCGACTCACCGGAAAGCACCCATTCAACTCGGAGCCACCTTTGACCAAACTCATGCAACATGGGTTCATCACCCCCGCCCCTCTTCATTACGTCCGTAACCACGGTCCGGTGCCTAACGCATCCTGGGAGGATTGGACGGTCGAGATCTGTGGATTGGTTAAACGACCTGCTCGTTTCACCATGACACAGCTCGTCAAAGACTTTCCCGCCAGGGAGTTCCCGGTGTCATTGGTCTGTGCCGGAAACCGGCGGAAGGAGCAGAACCTGACGAAGCAGACCATCGGATTCAACTGGGGTTCTGCCGGGATATCGACTTCAGTTTGGAAAGGGGTCCCATTGGTCCACGTGTTGAAAAGATGTGGGCTTTACAGCAGGAAGAAAGGAGCGTTGAATGTGTGCTTCGAGGGGGCGGAGGATCTCCCCGGCGGCGGTGGTTCTAAGTACGGTACCAGTATAAGTATCGAGATGGCAATGGATCCGGCGAGAGATATCATATTGGCATACATGCAAAACGGGGAAAAGTTGTCGCCTGATCACGGATTTCCGGTGAGGATGATTATTCCGGGATTCATTGGTGGCAGGATGGTGAAGTGGTTGAAGCGTATTATAATAACGACGCCGGAATCGGAAAATTATTACCATTTCAAAGACAACCGTGTGCTGCCGTCACACGTGGATTCTGAGCTAGCCAACTCCGAAGGTATGTCATAATTATATCATCTTCAAAATAAATATACGGTATATTAATCATCTATGCTACTTCCTCCGTATCACAATAACTGATACACTTTAAGTGATACACTTCAAAAATTATCTTATTTGATAAAATGTAGGACCCAACCTCCAGTAACTATCCACTTTAATAAAGTAAAATTACCCTTATACCTTTACTTTTACTTTAAAAACTAATTAATATCACTTTATTCAAGAAAAGTGGGACCCATCATCCACTAACTATCTACTTTAATATATTTTAATCTTACTTTAATCTTTTACCTCAAATTTCGTGATTTTTCAAATGTATCACTTATTGTGATACGGAGGAAGTATATGGAATAATGCATATTTACTGCGAATTGAGCTTTTTCCGTCATCAAGAAATTTGTAGATGACGTAAGCCGCTGAAACCAAAATTAATGACTACCATGCATAAAAAGCGACTATGACTTTTCTGATTGTGTTTCGAGTAGATATACATGTGACATAACCGTATCGATGGTCATAAATACATACATATCATGTTTATATTTTTAAAAGATAAAGTAAGAGAAATTTATCCATGTATATATCTTTTTCGTTTCAACTACTTCGTATCTTGTAACGATAGGTTAACATAAATGTGCTAATTGGTTGAGAAATGATAATGTTTATAACCTTTTGGTAGTAATAAATGTACACAAACCATTGAAATTATTTTAACCATGCATCTAGCAATAGCCTAGCGGTAAGGTCGTCTTTTAGAGGTCATGTTTTCGATCGCTATCTTAGATAAATATTTTCCAGATAATAATAGATAACAATAGGAAATTATTATATGGGTGCTATATTTGGTTTTTGATTATATTATTCAAAAGATACTCTGGATATTAAATGGATTTGTATGTATATGGTGCAGGTTGGTGGTATAAGCCAGAGTACATAATCAACGAGTTGAACATAAACTCGGTGATAACAACTCCTTGCCATGAGGAGATATTGCCCATTAATGCATGGACTACTCAGAGGCCTTACACCATGAGGGGCTATGCTTATTCCGGTAATTGCTTCACTCTTTAATTTAGATCAATTAATAATTAAAAATACATAATCAACTAATATTATAATACATTAGATATTTGTGAGAAACAATAAACATTCATTTAATAGATTATAAACTCTGTACAACTAGTTTTATAAAAGTCGTGCTTCGTTACGCGGTCCACATTTCTTACCAATAAAAGCAAGACACTATTTATTTTTATATTGTTTTTAAAAGGGTATAATGTTCTTGAATCTCCAATCATAATTTACTTGGTATTTAGTAATCTTCACTTTAAATTACTAAACCTTTTAGTGGTCCTCAAGTATTCATTTTTCTGTTTTTATAAATACCCATCTAATTTAAACTTTTAAATATTTTTTGAAGTGTGAAATACTGAAATGTAGTAAGAAAGGGACAAAGGATATTAAAAGAAAAGTCTTAATCACTGTTTTTGGCAGTCAAACCACATGGATTACAACTTGCAAATACTACTTTATTTGAATAAAAGAATATCTACACTAAATTAATGAACTAAATATATAATTATTGGATAAAACTAATATATCAACCATTGAGTGTAGTAATAGTTGGAGACCGACACTAAGTAATTTTAATACGACATTTAATATTTAAAAAGGTCAAGTGGTTAATAAGAAACACTTGATTCTGTAGATTTACATGACTATGACCATCCATTTTATTTATTCTCTTCAACTTCCTATGTAGACACACACAAAACTAGAGTTGGCAACTTGTGTTTTATTTTAAATTAATAATATTTCAGTTGATGTAAAAAAATATATGTATCAAGTATTAAACAACAAATGGGACTGCGATATTTTTCAAGTTTCCAGGGATTGAGGGTCAATGCTAAAACTGAATTTGACTTTTCTAAACATAAATTAGTTAGTGGTGTAATTAACTACTATTTATTATGAATTAACATTAACAATTAAATGTTTGCAGGAGGTGGGAAGAAAGTGACACGTGTGGAGGTAACATTGGACGGAGGTGACACGTGGAACATCTGCACCTTGGACCGTAAAGAGAAACCAAACAAGTATGGGAAATATTGGTGCTGGTGCTTTTGGTCGCTGGAGGTTGAGGTTCTGGACTTGCTTAGCGCCAAAGAGATTGCAGTTCGAGCTTGGGACGAGACCCTCAACACTCAACCCGACAAACTTATATGGAATCTCATGGTAACCAACCCCATCTTTTCCCATCTTAAAATATCTAAACTATATATGTTCTTTTTATATGCATACACTAATGTTATGAAAGAAAAACTATATGATTATGGTTTAGTGGTTAGACTTCCGAATGACGAGATAATAGTTTTAATGTCTTCCTGGATAAAATTTTACCATATTATCAGGTGAAGGTCGAAAACAGACACGATAACGATTAGGTCGCATACATATCGATCATAAATAGGGTCACCCATGAGGAGTCTGTTATAAACAGAAATAGTTTTTTTTTTTTTTTTATAAAATACTCTCTCCGTCCCACAAAAAACTTTTCATTTGGTTTTTCACAAGTTTTTAGGTGATAGTTAGTGGTGAGGTCATTGATAATACTTTTGATTAAAATATAAGGTTGGGTTGAAGAGAGAAAAATAATTAGTAGATATTAGTAGTGGGGTCTTTAGTAATAATAGTATTTTATTGTGTGAAGCCCATCAAATATGAGAAATGAAAAGTTTTTTATGAGACAAAAATTTAGAGTGAAATGACAAGTTTTTTGTGGGATTTAGAGAGGACATGTTTTGGAAGGGAAAAAACTCTCAAATTTGAGATTATGAATGTGTTATTTTCATTTATCATAATCCGTAACTTTTTATTTTATTATATATCAATACAGGAGATTCTCTGTTCTTACGTCATATAAACGACAATAAAATTTATGATTGAAATGGTGACGTTTTGGTTGGTTGCATCAAGCATACTCTTGATTTGTGGCTCTTATAAAATTGGGATAACCTTTTCATTGCCACTGACCAATTCTCGGTCAAACATTTCCTTTTTGACTTGCTTTTTTAACCTTTTGATGTAACTTTACACGATTTGTAGTATACCCAATAATTATTTTACGCAGTGTATTTTTGTTTTTATATACGTGGCCAAGGAATTTTACGTACCTATACGCAACAAAGTTGTTTTTGTTAGCAATAAATCTTTATTTTTTCGTAATGGTAACTATAAACAATACGTACAAGTAACAAATGATAAAAGGTAATGGGTATTTGAATATTAAAACTCTTTTCTATATATGGTATGTAGGGTATGATGAACAACTGTTGGTTCCGTGTGAAGACCAACATGTGCAAACCGCACAAAGGCGAGATTGGTATCGTGTTTGAGCACCCGACCCAACCAGGAAACCAATCGGGAGGATGGATGGCTCGGGAAAAACACCTCGAGATTTCAACCGAGGCGGCTCACCCGACTCTCAAGAAGAGTGTTTCATCTCCTTTCATGAACACCACTTCCTTAACATTTACAATGTCTGAAGTCAAGAAACACAATTCGGCTGACTCGGCTTGGATCGTGGTCCATGGTCACATCTATGACTGCACCTCCTTCCTCAAAGACCACCCGGGTGGCAGTGATAGCATTCTCATCAATGCGGGAACCGATTGCACCGAAGAGTTCGATGCAATCCATTCGGATAAAGCCAAGAAGCTTCTAGAAGAGTACCGGATCGGTGAGCTCATAACCATGGGCTATAGCTCTGACTCGGCTGCATCCTCACCAAACAACTCGGTCCATGGTGCCACCAATTACCTCACCTCACACTTAGCCACAATCAAAGAAATCGCACCCACACGAAACGTAGCCCTAATCCCTCGTGAAAAGATCCCGTGCAAACTCATTGCAAAAACTTCCGTTTCTCACGACGTGAGGCTTTTCCGATTCGCCCTCCCGTCACCGGATCAAGTCCTCGGGTTACCCGTGGGTAAACACATCTTCTTATGTGCCACCATTGACGACAAGCTATGCATGAGAGCATACACACCAACAAGCACCATTGATGAAGTTGGATACTTTGAGTTGCTAGTCAAGATCTACTTCAAAGGAGTCGAACCCAAGTTCCCTAATGGCGGGCTCATGTCACAATATTTGGAGTCGATGCCACTCGGTTCTTTACTCGACATTAAAGGCCCATTAGGTCACATCGAGTACATGGGCAGGGGAACGTTTTCGGTGCACGGTAAACAAAAGTTTGCCACAAAATTAGCCATGTTTGCAGGCGGGACGGGGATCACACCAATTTATCAAGTTATGCAAGCTATTTTAAAGGATCCCGAAGACGATACACAAATGTATGTCGTTTATGCAAACCGAACCGAAGACGACATATTGTTGTGGAATGAACTTGATGAATGGGCGGAGAAGTATCCAGAGAGAGTGAAGGTGTGGTATGTTGTTGCAAAATCAATAAGAGAAGGGTGGAAATACAGTGAAGGATTCATTACTGAAGATATTATGAGAGCACATATTCCAGAAGTTTCAGAAGATACGTTGGCATTGGCTTGTGGACCACCGCCCATGATTCAATTTGCCATAAACCCTAATTTGGAAAAGATGGGGTATGATATCAAGAATTCTTTGCTCGTGTTTTAGGAGATTTGATTGTAATGTGGAGATCGATCGAGATGGTTAAGTTTTCATTTTAAAAATAAAGTCATATATGTACATACTACTATTTGTAATCGTCTTTCTATTTGAAAGCTTATTGATAGCAAATCCTATTAATTTATGCTTGTTCAGAATCAACCTAGCCATAGATCATAAGTCTGGATCGACATGTTGCAATATTAATATATAATCTATACGCAAAGTACTTGAGATTAGTGATCAATGTTCTTGTATGAAATCCATAGGCATTTTATCAAAGACTTAGTGGGCACCCAAGAATAGTAATAGTATTTGACATGATGGTTCTACAAGGAAAAGGTCATGTGTGAATTTTAAAGCAATGTGGTTTCATAGGCATTTTATCAAACACTTAGTGGGCATCCAAAAGTAATGCTCAATTCAAACAATATTAGTTGAAAGATTACAATTTGTATACATACGATATAGAAAGTGAAATCATACCATTAGTTTGCTGTTCTAGAAAATTTATGATTCTTTCGCATGTTATAGTCCAAGAGTTTAATTGGTAGAATGTTGTAATCTCTCATACGAAGTATGTGGTTAAAGTATGAGATGATGAATCAAAACCACCATGTTTTAACATCCTCGCAGCTTCCATGATTCCTGTAACTAATCCGATTTGGTTCACCTGGAAAATCAAAACCATATCATTATATCTTGCACATAAACTGATTCAATTCGTGAAAACAGAAAATTCTAGCAGAATTCGAGTCGAGAGTAAAAACTAGATGAATGTGATCAAAGAATCGACCCAAACATCTCTTCTCTACCGCAGGCCTGGCCTGCTTGGGTGTTGGCCCAGTCAATAGCAGCCCAAAAAACAGCAGCCAGCCTGATTGCTTTAGACTCACCCACAAGCCTACTTGTAATTTTCATTTCCTTTTCTTTCTATAAGTTTAGAGCCCATCGAAACAAAAAGCCGAATCTCTTTTTTTTATTCTTTTATTTTCACCAGAAATGAATTTCAAGTATTCTTAAAACCATTATAGCTTAGCGACTTTAACATCAAATAAAAGATACATCCTCTTAACATATTAATATACCTTACTTAATTGTTCATAACGGTTGGTAACACCTTTTACATGAACAATCGATTTTCATTATAAAAAACATGTAAAATAAATGATTTCAAATACCACGATAGTATAATTGAATTATAATATACTGAGTTGATATTTATAACACACAATTTATTTTGATAAATCCAAAAAACGTTTTTCTTTTAAAAATTTGGCTTAAGTTGAAGTTTATGGATGTAAGGGTAATTTAAACTCAAAATAAGAATCACGCATTTGAAACTATGAACAAATGGAAAATATTAAATGTGTAAGGTGTCTACTCATATAAAACATGACATATGTAATTTACCCTCGTCATATTAATATCCAATGAATTTTGCATGTGGCCCAATAATATGTGTAGGTATATAAATAGACTTACGAAGTAGATATATATAACAATACTCTAATTGTATTATGTACACCATCCTAATTGCATATGGTGAGTTCTGTGAGTTGACTCAATTGACATTCTCGTTCCCATCACCCCGTTTTGTATTTGCTTTGGACTGACCTAACCGGAATAATTTTTTTATAAACTCTGTGGTTTTAAAAAATAGAAAAATATTGTTGATTTCGTAAAAAAAGATGAAGTCATGGAAATATGTTGTAGAGTTTAGCCCTGAAATTTGTTGTAAAGGTTTAGCCCTGAAATATGTTGTAAAGGTTTAGCCCTGAAATCTTGACAGAGTTTCCTTTATTTTTCAGATTTGTTACATTAACAATAAAAAATTATTTAACTTCCCAGTAAAGGTTTCGATCCAAATTTAAAAAAATTTAATAATAGCAACAAAATAAAAGTTTTATAAATGTCTAAAACGTATGATGAACGATGAAGTTTTTGATTTAACGAAACTTAGATAGTCTTTCTTTATGTGCGCGTGTGTGTAAAACATCCACCGAACAAAATTTTAAAAAATACAAAAAAATAAGTTTTGAGAATGGTTTTTTAATAGGACAAAATTCATATTAGTACCCTTAACTTGGCTAACCGGATTCTCTACTACCCTGGATAATTGAAGATAGACTATACTACCCTGAACTTGGTAACTCGGTTAATTTTGGGCCTTGACTCACTTAAACACCAGGATACACTATACTGCCAAGTTCAGGGTAATATAGTGTACCTTTAATAATTCAGGGTAGTAGAGTACCCGGTTAGCTAAGTTTATTAGTATTTTGGCGTTTTTAATATAAAAACCAGATAAAGTGATTTTTTTTTGGGTTCTAAATCCTCTACAGATCACATGTGTATACACATCCACATATGCTTTTTTTACCCTTCGTCTGAAGTTCATGGTTTGGGGGAAAAGGGGCATTTTTGCATATAATATTCCCACCTAAATTTATATAAGTGCATAATATCCCAAAAGCATGCTTAAAGACAATTGTATTACCTCTATTGGGAAGCAATGCACATGACGGTACATAACAATAAACAGTTGACAATAAATATGTTAACCAGTTATGAGAACCTACATAAATTGGGAATATTGATCTCACATGATCTTAATTCTTACTACTGCAAATCCTTGAATCATCAAGAAAACATGCATCCGAAATTAAGAATTTTTTAAAGTTTACAATGACTTTGACGCATTTAACATGTACACGTCCCCTAGTCCCCTACGTTTCTGCTGAAATACGCAATTTATCTTATACTCATTTTTATGTTGATGAGAAGACACATATATAACAAAACTAAAAGCAGCCTACAAAATACAAAGGCAAACACCAATAAGCCCATTTTTTCGTCTTACGAGCTTGTTCAGCTTAAACCTGTTAGCTTATTTAAGCTAGTTAGCCCGAAAAAAACAGGATTATAAGATTATTAGCTTTTCAACCGTCAATAAGCTAATAAGGAGGGAATAAGCTAAAGCAAACACCAAGGTTACCAAAAATTCTAGGACTTCAAGTTTTTTCAATTTGTCTCTAAGAGCCTTTTTCACAATTGACGACATACGAGCGGATAAAAATACTCCTGTTGATTATTTTGCTTCTGTGTTGTTGAGTTCCATTGTATCAATATTATAATATATTTTTTTCAATTTCTTCTCTTTGATTTACATTGATTGCTGGCTTTTAATCCTTGTAAATTTCATTAATGTTGATTATTTTCTAAAATTTCATTATAGTGAGAAAGTAATTATTTCTAATGACAAATTTGTATACAACTATTTATACTACATTATAAGTATTTGCTATTTTCTCTAAATGAGTATTTTTAAAATTTCAGGTAACATATTTGCTTATTAGAGAAAAGATTTACCTTATTCTCTTCATTGAAATTATATTTGTCTTTTTAACATGTGCATCTTCCATAAACAATTATGTAAGTCAATACATTTTAGATTTTTACTAATCATATATTATATACAAAATCAAAATCAAAAGCAAATCAATATAATTTATATTAAAACTACATAGATCTTTTAAGTTTTGGACTGAATCACCTTAATCAGTTAATGATTACCGATCATCATTTTGGACTAATAATGTTAGTGAATTTTTAGTATAGAACTATAAATATGTATAATAGTAACTGATATTATAGTATTGTAATAACTTGAAACGCTTTAGTCTTGTCAGCAACATAATTTTGAAACCAAAAGAAAGATTTACTACAATAAAACATCGTAAGGAACAGTAAATTCAATTAGTTAAAAAACTAAAAAATGCAAGGTAAAAAAAAGGTTCAAGCCCACATGGCCAAAAGCGACATACAACCTATGCCTAAAAGTAAAGAGCTAAATGCCAGCCCTTGAAGCTTTAAACTTGTTTGCACTTTCGCCTTCATAATATCAACCGCAAGAAGGTCCACAAGTGCCATATATATAAGTATACCCGCAGAAGCCGCATTAAGTACACCTTGTACAATCAGAGCCGTTTTGCTATTTTCATCATATGTGTTCGAGATCCCGAATCCAATAAGGATCCCTACTGGTGTTGTGAGGGAGAAGAACGAGATCATTGTTGCCATGGTTCCAAACTTGAATTTTGCCTGCAAATATGTATATTATAAATATACTAGCAGGGTACCCGCGCAATGCGGCGGCGGGTACTCGTAACTATTTTTCGAAGTGACGACAGTACCGGTGGTGGTGACAATAGCGATGGTGATGAGTGGTGGTGCGTAGTGATGGTAGGTGCTGACATTAGTGATGGTAGGATCAGATCCGAAATTGGCCTTTTTTGTGAAAGTAAATATGAGCCTTTTAAATAGAGAAATGATGGTTCAGTTCTGGTGACGTTAAAGCTTATATATATTAGTATCTGGAACAAATCAAAATAATCAAGCAGTTGAAGTGGTTAACTTATATCAACATACTTGTCTAAATCACAACATTCATAAACAAACATCAACAACTTAAACTAAAAATAAAAAAAAATTATATGATTTTCAATTGGTCGATCATAACACGAATTTACCAGAACAATCATCTGATCCATAGAGAGATAACATGGTAGAAACTCACGTGATTTTCTTTAACTTCAACCGACAATTATGTCAATTTACATATAGGATGGAAGTAAATAATTTAAAACGGGAAAATAGAATGAAAAAAAAAACGTTAAATGATTAAAAACAATGAATATTGTTGTTCACATAAAGTGGATATTGCTACAAGGAAGCAAATGGATAGCTGCGAAAACATCCAAGATCCCCCATAGTAGTCCTAGCAAGTTCGGTTTTTTTAGTGAACACTACTGTCCAATAGTTTTGAACGAAGTTGTAGTTTCCAAAACGTGGATAGTCTTTGGGTAGGTAGAAATCTATCTCGAAGCCCTTCAACGAAAACACAACACCTTGTAAATTGAGTCCGTCATATATAGTCCTTAAAATGTGGGGGATAAAGGCCATGATTTTGTGTCCCTAAGACGAAATCAATAAATTGGTAATTGTAAAGTTAAGAAATTTAAAGGTACTACATGTCATTATTTAATAGCAACTTACAAATTTGTCGAGCAAAACAAGCCACATGTTGTTTTGTTTGTCGTCCCTCCAAACATAATCAACCCGGACATAGTTGCAGCTGTAAGTCCACTCAAGTTGGCAGAGAGAGTCAAAGCTCACTATTGGTACATACAAGGGGCATTCCATCTGCTGCAAACGTTTTAAAAATATATTGGTGATTCAATGGTTTACTATATCACTTTAGCTGTAGTGTAGATATATTTATAAACGGAGTGATTGACTAATGCGTAATGCACGTTATGTGTACACCTTAATGACGAATTTCAGTTAATGCCGTAAAATTTAAAAACGGCCAAATGAATGTAAATATCACGGATTCACCTAATCATTGACCAAGTAAACATGCGATATATATCTTCATATTAATTACAGTCAATTCAACAACGTTTCCTTATTTAGAAAAGTCCAAAGCTGTTACTTTGACTGTAATTATTTCAACATTTACTAAAAAAACGTTTCCCGATTTTGTTAATAATCATGAATAATACATTTTCTTGGTAATATTGATGGAGAAAACGTCATCCTTTAATAGAAACACTTAATGTATGCGAATTACCATAAAAAGTATTGACTAAGTTGTTAGTTTTGTCTATACTATATAACTTTTTTTATGCTAAACGTCGACAACGGTTTAAAAAAACCGGTTTTAGTTAACAGAAAATTAACAATATCTAAAAACGTAAAAGAATTTCATATTGCAAGTTGAGTGTTTTATATAATTTTGTTGACATGATCATAAAAGAACTTCATTTTATTGCTGCATAAATGCATTTGGGGTACATTTTATGAGTGGTGTTGAATTCATTGATTGTGTGTTTAGATGTCGCGGTGGTAAACGCGAAGTCGTTTATTTCCAAACAACGAAGTTCTTGAGCGGCTGAAATAACTTGTTGGTTGAGGCTCGGGTGGCACTTCGGGTTCTTCACCACTCATATCGACATCGTCGACGTCTCGTACTATCGGATGGATAAGTTGAAGTGCAAATGCTTCTGGCATTACAGGATTGAATTCAATGTTCGTAACGTCGGTAGAAACAAGAATGTTACCTGAAATGTAAACAAAAAAAGGGTTATCAATGAATTTTGTATAAAACAGAAAAATATATTTAAAAAATGATGTATTTAACGCATATGTTAGGGGTGTTTTTTACCTCCATTTATTCGAACCAGTTTAACGCGCGCTGCGTATACGATTATGTTTTCTAAAGATGATCTGCCAATCATGGTGGCTGTGGATGCTGGTATATGATACAAGATTATCTTTATGTGTTTTCCCCTGCGGGAGACAAAATTACAATGAGTTAATTCCAAGTTCATGTACGCATGTAAAGTATTTATAAACACTTACCGACAATCATGTAAAAGAAACGCGCACGATATCCGACCATTGGTAAAAAAAAGCAGCCGTTCGACATGTTCCCATCAACATCTATGATAGCGGTATTAATGAAAAGATATGATTAAGCAAACGACATAGGCAAGTTATTAAATATATTATTTTTAATTAAAAAAAGTTATATAAAATAGTTGTACCAATCAACATTTGTCGCCTTGAGTGATCATTCAAGAGCCATGTGGGAGATATGACCAACGGGTATCTAGGAAACCAGGCATCTTCTGTATTCGTAGTATCGGCAAGGACGGTATGTATGTTGAATACTATAGCTCATTCATTGCGAACAAAGGTATAGTTGTCTAGTCGTGGAAAGTCATCGACGTCGTTGTAATCAATCTTGAAATTTTTCAGTGAAAATAGACCACCTTGTAGTTGTCGTCCCTGATAGGCAGTTATTAAAGTGGAGGGAATTACCGCCACAATTTTGTGTCTCTAAAAAGAAATGGTTATTAGTAACGTCGGTAGAAACATATATAGTTAGGAATTATTAACGTGGACAATTAACAATTACTTACAAATTTGTCAAGCAAAAACAAATACAGTTTGTTTTGTTTGTGGTCAAACCAAGTATATTCAACGCGCACGCATCTGCATTTGTACCAGTACTGAGGTTTCCAGAGGTCTTGAAAGTTTTCAATCGTCTCGTATGGTCCAAAAGCCTTGCAAAAAAAAAAGAATGAAATAATTACATTAGAATAAATAACCCTGAAATACACACGCGTACTAATCAGTATGTGACATTATAGTATATTTGCAAATTGGTTATGAAACTTGTACCTCTAGAGCCTCAAAAGTTGAAGACATTTTAGTTGTCTTTGTTGCTTACACGTAGATAGTTGAAATATGTATAGTTATTTCAAGTTGGTATGACAATTTGACAATGGATTGTATATATATATTTGTTATGAACCGGACACTAAACATTAACGTGGAGCATATAGTGTGGCATGAATTGTAGCTGCTTGTTTATGTATGGTCAAAAGTTGATTTCGGTTATAAATGGTTTTGGTATGGTCAAAATTTGATTTTCGGTTATAAATTAAACGGAAATTGTTTCTAGAAATTGTTGATATATAGCCTGTTATATATGCATTTCGGTTATAAATTTTTGTATCCCAAAATGTTTTGCATGAATTGTAGATGGTTATTTATGTATGGTCAAAAGTGGATTTTCGGTTAAAAAATGGTTTTGGTATGGTCAAAATTTGATTTTCGATTATAAATTAAACGGCTTTTGTTTCTAGAAATTGTTGATATACAGCCCGTTATATATGCTTTTCGGTTATAAATGAGTTTGGTATAGTCAATTGTTGCTATAACTAAAGCGGTATAGTTAATGTTAGTGATAAATCGGTTGGAGTAACAGGTTAATAGGGGAAGTGTGGGTGGTTTTAAATAAAATGTAATGTAGAGCAAGTGGTTAACACATAGTCCTAAGTTAGGAGAGGTCCTGGGTTCGAATCTTAAAAGCTGCGATTTATTTTTTTTAAGGCAGAGAAGTAAGTAACAAAAGAGGAAAGCTCCTTAAAATTAAGTTTAAGGAGGTCCTTAAAAGTTGCCTAATGTGGTAGGCCTAAATGCATTATATATTAGTAAGATTATAGACTTCGATAATTATATATTAGTCTATAACTCGTGATAAATTTAGCGATAAAATGTGTAATTAAGTGTAGGTACCTCAGCGATACAGCTTCCAAGGCCCATGCCCTCAAACATTTGGTGAAAACTCAATGCTATAATAAGCGGTTTGATAACGGTTGGACTGACCGAAACTCCTAATGAGATTCCAATAATTACGGAATGTATTACGATCCCCACCTCCAACACCTGTAACACAAATTTAAATTTTTAACTACAAATCAATATATAATCAACAAATTAATGTACATATAATCTTTTAAATTAAATGTAAGTAAAGAAATAATTTGCAAATTATGACGATCGATTTATTCCCCTCATTAATTTATGAGGTAATTTCAGACAGGGTTGGTACCAGACAAATTCTTAAAGGCGGGCAAAATTTTAGAGTGTAAGTCAGGTTTTTTGAGTGTGGTTTTATTTAAAGTCAAATTATAAACCAAATCAAATCAGTTTTAGTTTGAAGAAAAGTCTAAACGTAAACTAAATTAGTCAAAATCAAAATTCACGTATTAGTTAATTCGAGAATAAAAATTCTAAAATTTAGTAATATGAAAAATAGATTACAATTTTTTATAGTGATAGATTTCGTATACACAGTTTATGTTCTTAACTCATATTTGTATTCAGTTTTGTTATAACGTTTAAGTAAGTTTTTAAAGTGTTCATATATAGATGATGGAGATTAATATGTCACTGGTTAAAATATATGTGTGATCAAATAAATGATAAGCATAATATTTTTAAATCAATAAACCTACGATAAAATGTAACACCCTAAAATTTACAAGATTTTTAAAAAAAATTTTTGAAAACAAAATTATAATCAAAAGGTCCCATAAATAAATCTCAGATATTAGTATTTAATATTTAAAACGTATTTATTGCGGAAATAGTTAAGATAAAGTAAAGTGTGTTAAAATATTAAATGATGTCCATATCAGTAATGAAAAGATACAGCGGTCAACCGTCCACCTTCTCCTTTCCTTTGCTGGTACCTGAAACAATGTGGGGGAAAGTTTGGGTCAGCTGGGGAAGCTGAGTGAATAATTCTCAAAATGCAAACAATCATAACATACAACACATGAGGGCACATCGGTGTACTCCTACTCAGAATCTACTCGATTAATTATTCAGATTTATTTCTCAGATTTTATTACTCAGATTTTATTTATATAGCGCGCTAGTGTGACTTGGGCCGAGAGGTCAACCTCGACCCGCCTCACACCACCTCAACACCTGTACTCTTCGGTGTTGAGTCAAAAAGGCCTGGCACCAGTACTCTTCGGTGCCAAGTCAAAACGTCTGACACCAGTGCTCTTCGGTGTCAAGTCAGATATAAACTCAGACGGGAATAATCCCAAAAACAAGGCCTGGCACCAGTACTCTTCGGTGCCAAGTCAAAACGTCTGACACCAGTGCTCTTCGGTGTCAAGTCAGATATAAACTCAGACGGGAATAATCCCAAAACTCAGACGGGAGGTGATCCCAGGCATATATCCAAAAACTCAGATGTGTGTTATTATGTTTTATTATCTCTTTAACATAATTATCTCAGATGCCCTAGCAAGTAGTAGCACAGAATGACCCTATGCCGAGCTCGGTTACCCAGGCACAATGTCTCAGATTAAAATAAATCAACAGCTGCTCAGATACCCAGATAACAGATCAAACTCAGATAACAGATCAAGCTCAGATAACAATTAAGGTGCAAGTAATATAACACGTAAGTCATGCATGTATAACGTTAAAACTGAATACACGGTGAGAATACTCACCTCGAGAAACGTAAGCTCCAACTGGTTCACGGGAATCAAAGATTCAGCAAATTATCTCCTAGACGGACCTAAAGCATAAATCGAAATCCCGGATTAAAATCTAACCACTTATCATTATTTCAGAAAAACTGGCAGCACCCGTCGGTCTCACGGGAACTGCCATAACTCTTAAACTGTGCAGTAGATTTATCCCATATTTTTACCATGAAAAGTAGACAACCAGAACTACATATCTCTGTGAGACGGTCACTGGCCAAAACAGACTCTAAGTGTCTCAAAACAGTGTTGCAAGACAGGCATGTCGCACAGGTCCTTTTCCTAACAGCAGCATATTAAAATGGTTATAACTTTTAAACCGTAAATCAGATTAACGAGCCGTTAGCGGAATTGGAAAGAGGACTCAGAAAACTAGAGACCAGCACGGGCCAAAAATCCAAAATCATATCTTAAGTGTGGTAAAAACATCCCTGAACTCGGAGAACAGATTCTGATAAAAATCAGTTTGTTATAATAAAACTTGTTTTTAATCCCGACAACAACCAGCTCATTCCCGAGACACCCAACAGCATTGAAACCCCATTTAACTCAGAAACTACATTTAAAAATAATCTAGTTTGGTTATTATGAAATTGTTTCCGGTTTAATGAAACCAAGAACCTAAAGGTTCGGTTTCCGTTTCTCGATTAATAAACCGTCTAATTATAACCAAAGGCTTTTACCCAACCCGACACCATCAAAATTCAGTTTCCTCAAAATGAGTAAAATATTAAAAGCCCGATTAAGATTATAAAAGTTTCCTGAAAATCAACATTCTCAAAACACAATGTAAAGCAAAATCTGTTGACCATAACTTTCAACTCGGTACACCGAATGACACCAAATTTTCACAGCATATAGTATACATAAGACACTACAAACTGTATATAGAAAGTTCGGCCCGGTTCTGCCCCGAAGGGTCCCGAAACAGGCCTGCCAAAGGCAAATTCGTGCAGTATTTCAGCACTGCAGTCAGTTACAAAACGGGTCGTATCTCACAAACCGTTAACTCAATTAACGAGCGATCGGCGGTCACGGAAAGGTAAAACAGCGATCTACAAAAGTCTAGAAGGCATGGGGTCCAGAATCTGACCCGAAGTAGGTCAAAAACAGCCACGAAAAACCCAACAGTAAGCTGTCCAAAAATCAGCACAGTAACAAATCGATAAGACAATCCCGACACCGCAACCTAGAAACGAAACTCATATATTACGATATTCAATAAATGAAAAGGAGAAAAGATGACTACCGAAACAGCAAACTGACACCGGCCCGGAAACAATCTCTTGCTCAGGTTCGAATCTTTGACAGCAGCCCCGGGACATGGCGATTTTCGTTGCATCTCAACCTGACACCTAATCCTTGATCACGACACAACCCCATGGGTGAAACCCTCCTGCTCGGCCGAACATTACACAAACCCGAAAACACCACGCTGATTACTTAATACAAATAGAAAGGCAAAAGTCTTGATTTGTGTTCACCTCTGATTTGCCGACAAAAATAAATTATATATAAAAAAAACAAAACCATCACCTCTTGTTGGATGGTTGTAGACGCCACCCAAATGGGGTGGTTTGTTGACACAATTAAATTGCCACAAGAAAGGAATTTCAAAGATATTGAATTCTAATAACGTGTCGGTTAGATACACAAGAAGGATCTCATTGGTTTTGATAGGTGTTTTGACGGCTATGCACGCTTCACCAATCTTCATGACTTCGGCTGATTTAGGAGGTAGCGAGGAGATTAGGTTTACACTCCCTAATTAAATTTACACAATAAGGCTTAGGGAATAAATCTATTAGCAAATGGACCCCTAAACTTTTAATAAGCTTTAAGCCCGGACAACTAAACCCAACAACAATAGATTTATCCTTGGCGTATGGCCGACCCGACTAACAAAGAATACCACTCAACTCTTACGAATAACTAACCGGTTAATTATTTAAAATTTAAATATAAAAATTAAACTTGTATAATTTAATAATATGAACCGTCACAGGTCGTTTAAATAATATGAACTGTCTAAATTCATTATAATTAATTTTGTAATTATTCATTTTATTTTTAAATATGACGATTAAATTAATATTATTCAATTATTAAAATTTCAGGGCGTTACATAAAATGAATCAAAAGAAAAGAAACTTTTAATAATAAAAGAAGCGTTAAAACGGGAAAGAAAAAAAGAAATTTTAAAAATATATATGTATATGGAAGGGATTGAGCTAATATATGACGTGTATTATTTATCGCTTATATATTGTGTATATTTGGATGAACCAAACCAATAAATGAACCGACACCTAAAACATTTATATTAATCGGAAAAATTTTGGGGTGGGCATCTGCCCACCCCTTGGTACCGCCCTTGATTTCAGAAGAGAACAAATGTCAACACATCATGCATTAATACTTAGGAAAGATGACTAGCTAGCATTTACTTTGGAAATTAATATCGGAGTAATATTATTTAAAAAGATTTTTGCAACGAAATTAAAGCATGGATATATATGGTAACATGCATCGACTGGTTGTACCTTTGAAATAATCCGGTGGCGGAGAAGAGTCTCCGACGAGCCATGATCTTTATTAGGGCCATGTGCATGGCCATTTGATGTATGCGTATGAACATGCATGTGATTCTCTACATCGCCGGCCACTTTGTTTTCATCTTCGGATCGATTAAACCAAGTTGTAATCGCTCTTTCCAACATCATCACCGCCACCGCAGCTACCATTGCTACAAAATTTCCCAACGGAAAATCCCCCCAAGCCGGTACACCGAGACAAGGGTTTTCCAAGCTCTCATTAGCATCGGCAAACACATGAACGAAACCCGTCGCTAAAATCACTCCGGCAGCGAAGAACTTGACCGTCAAGAAGACGTTGCTTTCCGTACCAAACCATTTGAATTTCTCACCGATTACGGGAAGACAGACGCCGATAGCACCGGCCACAAGAATCGCAGCCACTGCAACTAATTTGAATTTGAGAGCTAGAGTCTTGTTGTTATCAGCTTCATCGCCTGATTGATCCGAAGCACATTCTGCGGCAACGTAGATTGGTAGGAGTAAAAGAAGAAAAACCCACTTGAAATTCATCGTTGCTCGGTGTTAATTGCAAAAAATTAAAGTGTTAATTGCAAAAAGGAGATCAAGAAGACCGAGATCAAAATATATGTGTTGTTAGGGTTTCATACGCACGGTGTATAAATATGATTTACCAACACGAGCGTTAGTTAATGAAGAAGAAGATGAGTCTAACTGTGAAACTAAATGTCGACATTTTATATTGGGTCAACCCCTTTTATATATACTATGACGACATTGTTATTAGATGTTAACTCAAATTACTTTTAACTCTCAAGTTTAGATTTTAAATTAATTATATTGGTGTTTATTAGTATTATTTAAAAAATGAATTTTTATTTTTACTGGTCATTGTTTACGAATTTTCTTATTAAACTAATTGTTTATAATAGTATAATCCAATTCAAAAATGCTGACGTATTAATACATGCATGAATGACATGCATTCAAACCAATATTTGGGGGTCCCTCATCAAATACATGAATGTGTCTTCCATGATCATTTCATTTCAAAAATCAATGATTTAGATTGAGTTCTGCTGGTTCTGTAGCCTTAATTGGTTCTGATTCTAATTCTACACTATATATATATATATATATATATATATATATATATATATATATATATATATATATATATATATATATATATATATATATATATATATATATATATATATATATATATATATATATATATATATATATATATATATATATATATATATATATATATATATATATATATATATATATATATATATATATATATATATATATATATATATAGGGGTGAGTTATATAGAGAACCCATAAACCCTTATTAGCCAATCAGAAATTAGTTTATATTTTCCATTTATTTAAATGTAAAGGGCAATTCCGGTATTCATATAATTTCATATTTATAGAAACAATTAATTGAAATCTTATAATCATGGAAAGTAGAGATTTTGTATATCAATCTTCCGTTTAAAAAATAATTTACCCCATATTTTCTAGAATTTTAGCACCTTTCACGGAAATGTTTTTACACCATCTGGTTTTTTAATTTGTATGAACTGGGTTAACGTGTTTGCATTTATGTTTTTGTATCGTTTGTTTTTAGTGTACTGAACCAACGATTTGTTTGAAATTATGGTCGTGATACATATGTTTTTTGGTTCAGTTTATAGCTTTTCATAAATAATGGTCGTAGAACGTCTAATTCATGGTATTGTAATAGTGTAATCAAAACATATCTAACATTCATGTAATCAAAACATAGATGTCTTCACAAAATCATAGCTAAAAACAGATAAATCATTGATGTCTTTACAAAATCAAAACATTGATGTCTTTACAAAATCAAAACATTTATGTAATCAAAACATTGATGTCTTCACAAAATCAAAACATTGATGTATTTCTCTCTTTCGTCAACTACGTCTTGTGCCTGTCAAAACATTGATGTATGTCTTCACAAAATCAAAACATTGATGTATTTCTCTCTTTCGTCAACTACGTTTTGTGCCTGTCAAAACATTGATGTATGTCTTCACAAAATCAAAACATTGATGTATGTCTCTCTTTCGTCAACTACGTGTTGTGCCTGATTCAAAAAAATCTTAAATTGCAGTAATGCAATCCATCGTGACCTGATTAAAAAAACCTTATATTGCAGTTATGAAAACAATCATACCACCAAAAAACGATTTTAGAGAATGCCGATATACAAATATTGTAAAACATCAGTGGTTCCTATTGAACCAACCTGAATTTCATTTATGCAAAACCCCTTAAAAATAGCAACTTTCAATCTTTTAAATATTTGATTTCATTACCTTCTGATGTCTCGCCGGCCACCACAGATCTCGCCGGATAAGTTATAATCATCATCGCCGCAGATCTCGCTAGATGATGAGTAATCGCCACCTTAAAACCGTATAACGGTTGGGCAGCAACTTTTGTTGCAGGTGTACGAGGAAGCCGACAGATGAGAGATCTTGAGAGAGAAATATAGTTGTGAGAGAGAGATGAAGGGTTGATTTTAGAGATAGAAAGTGATTTAGGGAAAGAAACGTGAGTATTAAAGAGAGAGTTATTAGATAATTGGGTATATTGCGGTAATTAAGGAGCTGCAGTTATTAGATATATATTTTCCTTTTTTAATTCTTTTTTTAAAACAAAAAAAACGTAATTGTAAAGTCAGATTACGAAAATACCCTTTTTATTTAAAGAGAGAGTTCTCTATATAACTCTCCACTATATATATATATATATATATATATATATATATATATATATATATATATATATATATATATATAGTGAAGAATTAAAATCAGAACCAATTTTCGCTATAGAACTGTAAGAACTAATTTCAACCAATCAGAATTAAGGAAATTTGAATTTTCCCCCTAAATTCGCGAGGGGTATAATTGCCATTTCGACCATCCTAATTTTTTTGGTAACTGATCATTTAATTAGAATATTCCACGATTTATGGAAAGGTAGTTTTCATTCTTCCACAATTCCAAAATAATAATAAGAAACTACCCCTCAAAAACCGTCCACCCCCTCCCCCTTTCTCTCAGCCATCATCTCTCTCTATCAACCCTAGCCCCCATTTGAGTCTACCGATTGAAAGGTTTTAGGTGTTGCAGCGCCGCATGTCGGCGATTCGCCGGTTTCCGGCAACATGGACGGGGCTGATAGGTGTCTTACTGCTCGTATTGATGCAAGCATCGATTTGCAACATGGATGGGGTTGGAGCATGTAAAATCACCGAATCTGCATATCCTAATTTACATGCTTCTATATCTTCATGGTGAAATTATATTATTGCATACAGAAGCATGTTCTTCGTAATTGGAGCATGTAAAATACGTGAATCTCATAAAAAACATGTTATATGATGAAGAAATCGGAGATAATAAAGATCAACCAATATGTACAGAGTCAAAGTTTTTGCGAAGTAGACGGTCGACTTCCTGTTATATGAAGATGTTGCTGAGTTTGAAGAACAAGAGTTTTTATAATCATTACGTAAAAACGATTATTCATGTTGTGAATTTACAATCTAAATTATGAGTATGTTTGAGTAATTTATACTCCATCCGTCCCACAAAAAAGTTCCCATTTCTCCTAAAGCTTTTGTCCCACAAAAAAGTTCCCATTTCTCACATGTGGTGGGCTCCACACAATAAAATACTATTATTATTAAGAACCCATCAATAATATCCACTAATTATCTTTCTCTCTCCAAACCAACCTTATATTTTAATCAAAATAATACCAATGACCCCACCACTAACTATCACCTAAAATCTTGTGCCAAAGGGAAAT
Organism: Calendula officinalis; assembly: GCA_963853835.1. Lineage (NCBI taxonomy): Eukaryota > Viridiplantae > Streptophyta > Magnoliopsida > Asterales > Asteraceae > Calendula > Calendula officinalis. Next base: position 14,424,367 of record OY970827.1, read on the forward strand.
GGGAACTTTTTTGTGGGACGGAGGGAGTAGTTTATAAAAATCTTTACTTTTGTGTAGATCATCTTATATATATTCCTTGTATAGTCATTTTTTGATACACATCGATTAAACATGCATGTATTTTTATGAATCTTTTGTTTAATAGCAATAAACATGCATGTATGTTTTCAAATACATAAATGTAGTGTGTTCATACCTCGATCAATTAAGCATACATGGAATGTTCATCATACATATATATAGTTTTATGATTTAGAACATAGCAGAGACGTTTTCATACATACATGTATTTTTATGAATTTATGGTTAACCAACAATAAACATGCATGTATGTTTTCAAATACATAAATGTAGTGTTTTCATACCTCGATCAATATCCATAAATGTTATTTATTTATTATATATATTTAGGATTAGGATAATATCTCTTCGATTTGGGATATCTCGTTGATTTTGGGTTGCTTTTGGTTTAATTTGAATTGTGTTTTAGATAACCATTTTTAGGTGTGTGAGATTATTAAGGAAGTTCTCAATTGTTTCCGTTTTCCAAGGACATTATTTGATTAATGAATTTTTTAATCATTAATGTTAAATAGTTGTGTTTCCCTATACTACCCTTTCGTCATTTAAATACCGGTTATTAAAGTTCTGGTTAATTACATGCATGCCACCGTCATTTTTTAACCATGGATTTGCTTATTTAATGGTCTAGATCGCATCATGATTAGTTCTGTGGGTTCTATGTCTAATTTGGTTCTGCATTTAATTCATCCCTATATATATATATATATATATATATATATATATATATATATATATATATATATATATATATATATATATATATATATATATATATTATTTAAAGAGAGAGTTCTCTATATAACTCTCCACTATATATATTATTTAAAGAGAGAGTTCTCTATATAACTCTCCACTATATATATATATATATATATATATATATATATATATATATATATATATATATATATATATATATATATATATATATATATATAGGGTCGAATTCCATACAGAACCCATATTATTTACAGAACCGGTAGAACTATTTTCAACCAATCAAAATTTAGTAAATTAATTTCTAATTATTTAATGGTTCGAGGGTAATTACGACATTTTGCATTTTTATTTTTTATTTCCTTTTTTGTAAACTTTCTAGAATTTAGGAATTTAAATCGGATTGTTTATAATACATATATGTTACATTTTGCGGTTATACATACATGTATATGTACAAAAGTACACTTATGTATCTAAAAAAACACTAATGTTATTTTATGGTTATTTTAACCAACTCACACAAGCACTTTATATAACAATAAAAAATAATTGATATTGATAACACTGTATATACAAAAGAACACTTACATCTATGTTCAAGCACTTTTTTTAACATACACGTATATGTACAAAAGAACACTTATGTATCTAAAAAAACACTAATGTTATTTTATGGTTATTTTAATCAACTTACACAAGCACTTTATATAACAACCAAATTGAAAAATACTATAAATAACAGCTATATATAAAATAACACATATGTACAAAAAACACATATACATCCGAGCACTAACATCTATGTATACTTGTTTGATATATTAACCAAACCACAATAAGTTCTTAGAAAATCACATTCTTGGTTTCATTTGACATCAAAACTTCCTCATAGGTGTCCTTTTTCTTTTGTAAAACTTAGTCTCTTGCAAAAGAACATCTATGTATTACTTCCATGTTGGTAGAAGGACAAACTGATATGGCTACACATTTCCTGCACAAAAACGTACCAACATAAGTGTATGATTATAGCAAAATTTGTGGATCCTTACAAAGTCAAAAAAATGAATTCATAGCTAAGTACATCTACATCTTCACAATATTTGAAATCAAACAAAATTAATTAAAAGGACTTGAATGCAAACAACACTAATTCGTAAATAGTATTTTTCCACAAAAATTGAAAATAATAATTTTGTTTGTGCACACAAAAATTGATAAGTGCTTCATATTATAACAGATTCATTCATGACATTATTCATTTAGATCTAAGTTTGATAAAGTCCAAATTGAAAAATTACCGTATGAAGAGCGGGAGTGTCCTTAAAAAAATAAACTGATCATTCACTGACCTTATAGATAAACCATTCAATTGATAACAGAAAATGGAAAACCCAAATTTAAATTAGATCTTGGTAAATTAAGGTTAACCTTAATACCAATGAATAGATATAATATTCTGGCGGAGGATGTCGGCAACACCAAGCTGATCCGGATCTCACCACCCATTTTTGCCAGATTCCGATTGCTGCTCCAGTGGTGTTCCTTAAAGTTTCCGACCTCTCCATTACAATGCTTTTTATACACTTCTTGTGAAGAGCGACGGTCGTCGCTAACCTGCAACAGAACCACCAGTGGTGTGGCATAAGACATAACATGGTGGTGCGGCGGCGGCAATTGCATAAGACGAGAGGAAGGGTTTTACGGGAGAGAAAACATATATAGAGTTTTAATTTAAGAAGTTTTAATTGGTTTCTAAAACTAACTTTACCAAAATTCAGGGATTCACCCGAATTTTATTTTTATTTTAATTTTATTTTTTGATCAAATTACTTTCTTGCCCTTTTAATTTAATTATTACCATATATAAATTTGATTTATTTATGAAAATATTAAAACTGATCTTAACCTTTCATTTCGAATTCAATGGTGTATGATTGAGTTCTACGAGTTCTGTATATAATATGAGTTCTGTATGGAATCCTTATATATATATATATATATATATATATATATATATATATATATATATATATATATATATATATATATATATATATATATATATATATATATATTGATTATATTAGTCATAGATTTTATTAAATTTAAGTAGACAAGTAATTTGATTCATAGGAAACGGTAGTCTTAAATAATTTGATTTTATAAATAAAAGTTTAAAATAAAAAATAGTTTGTTAATCTTTACCCAAGGGCTTCTAACTCAGTGGTATTAGTGAAAAAAAATAAGTGTTGCCAATGACCCTTAGGTCGTGGGTTCAAGTCTCGTCGTGGACAAATGATGAGGTTTTTTATTCCCCATAGATGAAGGGTTCGAGTAAATACTAGGAAGTAACTAATTAGTACTCTTGAATCATCGATGGTTAGTCCTACATCAAAGAGAAAAAGTCAACAAAAATGAATGCCATTATCTAGGTTCGACTAACTTTTTTTTTTTTGAACGGCCAGTTAGTAAGTTAGTGGTTCGAGCCTAAACAGTGACATCCACAAGGGACAGTATGCCTTCCCTCGAACCTTCCACCTATGGGGAATAAACCCCACGTCCACGACGGGACTTGAACCCATGACATTGGCCATGGGCAACACCTTATCTTTTTCACCAATACCACTAGACTAGAAGCTTTGGGTTTCGACTAACTTACTAACTGGCCGTTGACAAAATAAAAAATAAAAAAATAACTATCTGCTAAAAATGACACCACATTCCAAAAGTGCAATTCTGTTTTACGTGTCTGACTTTGTCTTACTGAAAACGGATGGAGTAATGATTACATTAAATATAAATGATTTATTTATTTATTTTTGTTTGTTTGTTATTATCTTCCTTTACAAAAATAATTACTAAATTTACTTTTCCCACTAAGTAGTGACGCGGTCTACAGAGAAAACCCAAAAATCTGAGACAGAATCAGCACTGAATCGGAACCGGTTATTCGGTTTGGTTTTTGATTCCAGTATTATCTCGCATACGAGTTTAAGAACTCGTCCTCACTACGACGAGTTTGAGGATGAGTTTGTTAGTGACGAGGGTGTGCCAATGGTGACGTGTTTGTGACGAGTTTAATGTCGAGTTTGTAACGAGGGCGTTGGCACGGATCTTATGAAATCCCTTCAAACCTCCAAAACTCAACATCTTCAAAATGGTGGTCTAAACTCACAGCCTTTTTAAACCACCATCTAACCATCAAACAAGTGCAACTACTCCATGCTTTAATACTAATCAACGGTCTTAATCATCTTGAACCTATGAAAATCACCCAAATTACTAATACGCCATCAAATCAAAATCAACCTAATAATCAATTTCTTAAATCACTAATCACGACCCGAGATACCCAAATGTTATTGCAAAAACATCTGTCATTCAGTTTCAAAAAGCATTAGCAGCCATTGTTTAGTGTTTACGAATCCAACAGGCAGCAGCATCTCGGTGGTCCCAACCGGCCCTACCCGATTTGACCCGATACAAACCGAGCCGAACCGAACCGGTCCTAATCGGCTCGGTTCTTGGTTCATTAAAACATGTTTATTCGAACAGTTCGATTCGTTTTTTAGACTGCACACAAGCCTATGTTATATTGGCTCAATTTTGGTATGTTATGTTGCGCCCTAAATTTCAGTTTTAGGTTTAGTTGTGGATCTTATTACGTGTTGTGTTAAATTATGTTAAAAAATACCTCTTATAACCACAAAGGTTTACATGCACCGACTTCAAGCTACTAGCAAAGCGGGTGGTCGCCTTAGGATTAGTCAACTCACAAAGACGAGTTGGTTACCAAAATAATTGTTAGAACTGATTATTAGCTGCGACGGAACTGTGAAAGTGTGAACTTCATGTTCCATAAAACACTTTAGAAAAAAGATTACTTGGAGAGTTAAAAGGGAACAAACAAGATTTCTGTGTAAAGGACTTGATTGCAATTAAAGGAAAAATATAGGAAGTAATAGTATACAGCATTTCACGACTGCACTCCATTATTACAGATACGAAAACATAGAGAATCAAACCCGAGAAAATTACATTGATACGTAAAAGGGCTTACAATTTATGAATGGTGTTCATATCAGCAGCTTCTAGAAGACTTCCATTGTCAACATGATCCCACCATTTAAATAAGAAATTATCTACAACTATTCTGAACCATGGGGACAGTTTCAGACCACCTTCACCCTCATCAGCTTTTTTCACCAGCTCTCTTAACTCTTCTCGGTTTACATATTTAACACCTGAAACCTCATCTGGGTTGGGATTCATGCTCACATCACGTACAATGAAAAGTAGGTAATCAACTGCAAAAACAAAAACAAAAAACAAAAATAAAATTAGTCTATCATCTCCAACTGATGTACTACTAAAATTATTTATTATGTACCATATAAAAGGGTATATGAGTGTTTGGATGTATATTTTGAAACTAATTACATAAATAATCAGTGATCTTAAAACGTGCTGCACAAAATATATATCTTTAATTAAAAGTGTTGGGAAAGTACATTTGAAAACTATTCCTGTAACACCTCTGATGAACATCTATATATTCCATTAACAAATTACATAATTATGATGTAAAATAGTTATCTGCTACTTGTGCAGGTATAATGCTAGTATTGTTAAAGTACAAATCCAAAATATGAAAACTTATATTCTATTATAAATTATTTGTTAATAAGTTTTATATAAAATTTCGTCAAAAGTTCCAAGAATGACCTTTTTACATTAACATTATGAGAATTTCAAAGGATAAACTGCACAAAAAGGTACCAAACTTTTTGAAGATTTTCATTTGAGGTATTGAACTTTTATTTATCCAGAACCAAAGGTATTAAACTTCTTTTTGTGACCAAAATGAGGACTTCTTTTACCTATTATATATTAGTCTTTTTAACAAAAATGAGGACTTTTTCTTGACCAAAATGTAACCGAAAACATTCTAAATTGGTACATCGCAGAAAAACTTCAATACCTTTAATTAATAGAAAAAAAGTAAAAACTTACTAATTGACCCATAGAAACTGAATAATAACATATTCAGTCTCATATCACACATCCAAACACCTGGTATATAACCATTTTGCCCCAACTAAAATTCTATTATTTTTATTTCTTTTTTAAAAAACTTACGTTCGTGTTCGCCCCATTTTCCATCAGATGGTGCTTTGTATAAAATGCGACCTAATGGAATAAACTCATCAACTGGAAGTTCTTCTGAAGGAATACCAAGTTCATCTAGAAGCTTCCTCTGTGCAGCATTTCTCACCCCTGTAACAATTACATAAAAACATTATAAATAAATTCAGATTTAAAATAATCAATATAAAACGATTATAGGATTAAACTATGTGATTTGATACCGAGTGATTTTTCCTCAATAAGCTCAGATTCTCGGTACAATGGATGGCTGCAACAAGTGTTTGTCCATACTAAAGGGAATGTCACCTTTGTTCCTGATCTTTGCTGATATTATGAATCATTTTTTTATTATTAAAAGTGTCACTAAAATCATGCATATGTTAGACTAGAATTATTATTAATATGTACCTGAAGGAGTAACTCGTGTTTCGAGTTGAACAAAAATACACTGAACGCCCTGTGCAGCAAGTTTTCGGATTCAATTTTCTCCATCAAGTGACCTGCAAATATTAATAGTTTAAATCCTCAAGTCAATTGTCAAATTTGGCTTCCATCATAACAACAATATGTCAGCATAAATATAAGAAGATGAATATATTTTATTGATCGAACAAAATGAAACTTACAATTGTATTTTGAGTCATGACCAACAACAGCATCAGTGGCATCAACCAGGATGCATCTGCATAAATCCAAGAAAATTGTCATTATCATCCATCAAAGTGGGAGACAATTTATAAACATCACGTCTTCTTGATGTATTCAGTTAAGTAAAAACACATATAACACATGAATCCATGATGCAAGTTACGATTATAACAATAAGACAGAACTATTTGAATAGATGACAAATTGAGTAACTTCTTGCAGGATAACCTAATTTAGTGCTATCAGAATAACCAATTTGGGGTTAATTTTGTGGATTCAGATTTTAAGTTATAAAAACCATTGGATCCTTACTCTTAGATTTAGAAAAACAATAAGTAAAGCAATTCAGAATTTCCCAATTAGATGGCGAATTTAAAAAAACAATAAACATAGAAAAGGAAAATTAGGGCTTGACGAAGAACTAACTCGTCTTCGAACATGAGACGGCGCTGGACAGCGTCCATGATGGAATCGGCGTCAGTGGTGAGCGGCGGCGACGTTACCGATGAAGAAGAAGAAGACACGCCGGCGGTAAAAGTCAAGAATGGTGAGCGAGATTTGAAGGAGACAAATTGCGGTCGAGATGGCAATGCAAATGATGAAATTGAAGAAGAAAGTTTAGGGATTTGAGATGAGAGAATTGAACATTTTGAAATCAAAGCCTCCGCCGCCATTGCAGTAATCAAGTTCAAGGAAAGATAACACAGGATTGTGATTCTGTAATGGTAGGGTTTTCTTCTACATGCAAAAGCTTTTATGGCAGCAATTAGTCAAAAATGTACACACAGTTTTCTAATTTCTTAGGGAACAACACCCTTTGTTCAAATATGGATAGCAGCAAATAATGAGGACTATTTTTTGTTGAAGTAGCCATCATTATGTGATAATGACATAAACGTTTGACACGAGATTCACCGGGAACTAAACTTCAATTAAACGTTTGACATGAGTTATGTTACAAAATTATGAATGTTTAAAATTTGTGTATTTCTATTGTGAAAAAATATCCTTTCTAAAAGGGAGGTGATATCACTACCATAAAAGTTACTTTTCACACCACAACTTATGCTTTAGTATAGTTATACAGTCTACTTTAAAACTTGTACAGTGTGATAAGAGAAGTAATTTGTATGGTGTAGATATCACTACCCTTCCCAAAATCGTGAGTGACCTTCATTATGCTTGCTAAATGGAAAATTTTAATTATTATAGAAATAAACATCCACACAATCCGATTGACATTATAAGTAGTTATGAATAAAGTTAAATGGATGAATATTGAATATAAATTATATGTGACATAGATGTTTTATCATTTACGGATGTTACTCATTAACCAGAAATGCAATTTTTATTTTGTTTTATATGTAAAATAAATATCGAAACACATTCTTAATTACGAAGTTAGTATACCCAATTATAAAATCAGATGATTAGATGATTACACAATTATATCCTTTTAGCTATTATACCCCATCACGAGTAAGAAAATTGATATTTACTCCAGTTGTTAAAATGATTATTTATACACAAAGTTATCTTGATTACTTTCTCTATTGTGTTACATGTCAACTTCTTATTGAATAAATAACCAAAGTATATGTATGTTTGTACTTTCTATGCGTCAACATTTTCCTTAAAATCATGGAAGTCAAGGTAGTATTTGATGTATACTCGGTTGGTTAATGTACCACTTGTACATTAAATAGCATTTAAGGTTATCAACCATAAAAGATATTGTAAATATCTTTTATGAGAGCGGATAAATGCATAAGAGAATGAAGCTTTTATCCGAGGATAATACACTACGCATGTGCAAACACATGACGATTTGCACATCTTAATTATGTGGCTCGCTAATCTTTTCAACTAGGCAACAAGTGTGACTGCACTGTTTAGTTCTTTATTCAACTTTGTATTAAACTGGTTGGATGTTTTTCTGATTCGATTTGTAAAGTCATAAGAATTGTTCTAAATATATGAATATCAGTTATACACGTATATTTAGTGAGAGTAAACATTAACTATTATAATATACTTACTAATTCTAAATGTTTTATGGATTATTATTGTTAAACTTCTATTCAACATTTTGGATTAACAATTATGCAGACCCATGTGAAAAAGTTTAGCTGAAACTTTTGGTGATTTGAGTTAACATTTTCAGAAAAACTCTTGTACCCAAAATTATGCCTAGTTAAGTTGCACTGGTTGATATATATAAAGTTCGCATGATAAAGTTAGGTATATATCTTAGTATAATATTCGTGCGGCATACTGATCATCATATAATTATAATAATATATGAACATAAAGAAGCAAACCAAAGCTGACCAAGTAGCTAAAAAATTAAAAAGAAATAGTAAGTACAACGTTTTTAGAAAGCGATTTCATTATCATTAAACAGCTACCAAGGATACAATGTATTTTATTTTGTTTACAAGATTTGAGTTACTATAGGTCTTCCATTTTCAAATTATATTTAATAGTGTTAGGTGTAAAGTTGTGAACAAGAAGAAAACGTAAGTGCGACAATCCGTTATGTTCCTTAGATGGTTTCGATCAATTTAAAAAAAAAGAAAGAAAGAAAGAAAACGACTATCATTTATACTATTTAATTAAGCTGTATATAAGGTATTACTTTGTGAAAGGGAGACAAGTTTTTAAAGGGATTTCATAATAATATTTACATTAAAATCATTTGTTATTAAAAGAGATATTAAGGATCAATCGATGATGATGATATATAGTCAAAAAGGAAACATGGTGAAGACAATTTCTTCAAATCGTAGTATGGCGAAGAGTTTGGGTGTGGTGTATTAGGATTACTAATTACTATGAAGCGAAAATTGTAAAGCAAACGAAAAGTATGGATTGTAGATTATTGTGTAAACCAACGTTCAAGAACACAATAACTTAAGTATACATAAGCACACGCAAGAACAATGTGGAATAACAAGAACGTGGAAAGTAAACAAGACACGAGAATTTTACATGGTTCACTTGATCATGATGATAAGGGAACTATTCATACGTTATTGAATTAAAATAAAGAATCTCAATCTTTGATAATTTTATTATCATCTAAGTGTTTTTGAGTATACTCGTTCAACTCGCCCAATATGATACAAATACCAATCTCAAAGGACCACCTAATTTAATTTAGAAATTTGTTGGGTTCCACAATGTAACTAGAGACTTCTTTATTGGTCCGTCACGTCTAAGGCAACTTCTTTTTTGTTAGAAGTATTTGTTGTTTGTGTCTCTAGAGCAAAAGGTATTACTTCTAGTGAAGAACTTTCACTTCATGCATCTCTTTTAAAGCTGAGTCAAATGGTATAGATCTTTAAGGATGAAGAATGTTGTTGATAAGCACATATTAACGTTTGTGAAAGGAGGATGGATCACCATTCCATGGAGCACTCCCTCTCCATTTCTCCTAGTAAAATAGTTAAATTAAAAAAAAAAAAAAAAAATTAAACTTCAATCGGGTTTAATAAAGTTGACTTGAAACCCCATAAATGTAAGCAATTTGAACCCGATATCCAACCCGATGCTAACATCGAGTTTGTCGGACATTTAAAAGGGGAAGGGGGAATTACCATTGTGTCTATCATGTGAGGTGCACATGAGTCACTTAATGAATCTTCTAGACGTCCGTTTGCCAGAGGGACGTCAGGTGTAACAAATTGAATACACCAGGGACTTCCACTGTAATAAACGAAGTTCGGGACTGTGGCTGTAATAAGTGGCAAACCACATGGATATCCGTGTAATTTATGTTGGAAGAATAAGAAATTTAATGACAATAATAATTCATCATAATAATGTATTCTTATTCAACACCTTAAACTAAAACTGTACATACATATTTATACACATGAAGAGACACAATTGAAGGGGTATAACCCTTCAATTATACGGGTACGTTATAACTGTAACACCTCAATTTTTAAAACATCGTTTAAATCATATTTTTAAATAAAAATATTACAAATTCCAATACCCCCAAAATACGGTTTAACAAAAACCATTTAATAGTTTATCAGAGTATTAAAACCGGTGTTACAAAACAATATCATAACCATAGGATAACGTGATCTACCTACGAGCTCCCGAACTGATCAACACTAGGCCACTTCTAACGGGACCTTCTAATCCATCAATCCTGAACCTGAGTACATAGCCACAAAAACAAGTAGTACGTGAGACAAAATAGTCTCGTGAGATACATGAGTTTTCGACCCATTCTCAATAAGATTTATAAACAATATTTATAACATTATAAGTACTTATCTTTAACAATTTTATTAACTCGTATATCATCTTTTATTTATTTAATCGTATAAACTAATAAGCTTACCATAAGTTTATTCATCATGTAATCACATATTGTAAGCTATCTCCAAGCTCACACTTTCTTTATCACATACGCAACGGACCTCTCCGAAGTCAACTCTCCCGATATGGGACGTCATAGGTAAACTATCAAGGTAATTGGGAACCCCCATCTTAACAAGATTCATAAGCTCTCCCTGTTCCCGGGTCGTCATGCTGACCCAACACTGGGTGTCGTAAACTGTGACATTCTACTCTTTGCGCAGGGAGGTACCACCCCAAGTAGACGTCTCATGATCCCCCATTTCTGGGCGGTCTTATTCCGGATATCTCATTCATCACTTATGAGCCTCAGCTCCATTCATCAAATACATCTTTAATTAGAATACACATATTGTAATTATCTCATCATTCTCATTACTTAATCATTTTCAATATTGACTTTACCAAGTCTTTTAATAAATAATACTTATTTATTATTTATCAAAAATCATATTACTTTAACTTTACTTTGACTAAAATACTTATCTCTTACTAGTCACTTTATACTTATTCTCTTAGTAATTCAATCATTACTCTTATTAGTAAAAATCTTACTAATAATTACTTATTACTTAAAAATCATCATCATTAGTTTTATTAATGTATTTACTAATAAAACTCCATATCATATGTTCTAAATCATTATCTTTATTAATACTTCTTATTAATAAAAACTCATTAACAATTTATATAATCATGCTTACTTATCAAAATAGTCAATTATATAGACTATATCTTAATATCATATTAACGCAATTTCCTTATCTTTCTAATCTCTATCTTTATCAAAATATTTATAAAGACTCCATAAACATCATTTTACTTCAAAATCCTTTTGCTATGTACCCAGTTTAAAAGTCACATGTACTCACCTTAGCCAAGCTTAATCCTATTGTGCTTCTTGAACCAAACCTTCACTTCCCAAGACTTGTAAACTTCAAGTCCTTCAATCCAAGCCCTAATATCAAAACCAATTCAATGTTTTACATCAAACATCATCATACACAACTTATTCTAGCACTAGTTAACCACTAGCATCATTTTCCCCAATTTCTACAAAACTCTAATTTCATAAATCTCAATATTATCATAAATCCATGTTATAAACATGTTTTCCTTGTCAAAATGTTGTAGATCTAAGTTATATAACTTCCATTTCATCATCCATGACAACCCTTCCAACTAGGGTTTACAAACTTTATCATTTCCCCCAAAAATCATCATCTATAACTAATAGGAGATGACAAGAATCATAATTTCTTACCTTTAATGTTTAGATCCTTCAATATGGTGAAGATTTGAGCAAGAAATCACCAAAAACACCTCTTTCTCCTCCAAAAATGGCTCCAAGCTCAAGTGGGTTTTGAAATAAGAAAACCCTAGCTAAAACCCTCCTTTTATACTTCCTACACGAATTAGCATTGCTAATCTTAAAATTCGCGTTGCTAAAAATCGCGGGAGTCCGAACTCGCAAATGCTAAAATCAGGATTAGAGATCTCTAACATTCGTTGCTTGAAAATGCACTTTTTGCCATCAATACTCGCGATGCTAATCCTCAGATTAGAGATCTCTAAAGTATGCTGGAACAAAAATGCACTTTCCAACTTGGTCTTTTACCCAATCTTGACCCGTTTCGACTTTAACAAAGGAATACACATATCAAACGCCATCCGATTTACACGAAACCAATTCCCATATATTTTAAATGATTTATCCTTATTTATCATATTTTTACATAATTTATTTGATAGAAAAATTTCGGGTCGTTACAACTATCTACCCCTTAAAAGTATTCCGTCCTCGGAATCAACTCAAATATATTCCGATTTACAATCGACCGAGCATTCCGCTTCCATTCGCTCGTATCTATTACCAACGAACTTTTCCAATCATGTTCCAATAACAATTATACATTTAAAGGCACCTAACCATTATGCCCAAACGGGTCAAAATCCATCTTAAGCCCTTAATACCCCAAACGGGTCAAAATTCCATAACTCGACTATAATACTTTCAATCATTTAACCAAATCCTTTTGTCCACATAGGAACGATACGACTCAGTCATTACCTAAATTAATCAAAACAATATTCAATGTCTAGCTTTGACCAAGTTGTCAACATTGTCTAATCTTTGACTCAAGCACAAAGTCAACCATACCTTGACAACTTTCTCACTCACTAAAGGTTCCATTAATCGTCCTTTCCTTTACACTCGACCTTACATTCATGGTTCATCAACAATTATACTCGATTCCCAAACTCAACCCGAAACATCAAACGGTCAAAGTCGCACCATCCGACTATAATTATTTCCATTAATCAATTAACCATTATCATACACATATAGATGATACATTATGATGTTATCATTGCCTAGCCATTCTAAGCGAAAGTCAAAACTCAGTTTTGACCAAAGTCAACAATTCACAAATCTTGACCATTCTTGACTTATGCATAAAGTCAACTATACTTTGCAAAGACAACAAGTTCCTTACTAGCAAGATATTACTTATCAAGCTTATCGCCCATTTATTACTGATTCCTTCCCAATTGTTCCCCGTTTAAAAATCTCGAATTCTCCAAATAATTGGAAATTTTCACTTTGCTTAAGGCCATAATAATCATTACCATTTCTAAATCTTTATTCGGTTGCATATAAACGTTACATGGATTACTTTCAATCCTTTTGTACCATATCCATCATTCTCATAGCCTTTTATTCCCAATTACCCGTATTATATTCTTCATCACAACTTATGCCAAAACACTATCCAACTTTAACCATAACCCGATTACCAATATTAACTTCTTTCTTAAAAGCATCTCCATTTAAAAAAAAAAAAAACTATAAATTTGTAGGCATCACCTACACATACCAATACTTAAACACAACCCGCGTTTTCAACCCAAGTTCTCACATACCATATAATTATAGCAATAACTTAACCATACGGTTCTACATACGCCAGATATAAACATCATAATCCTGATACACATCAAATCATACTTTAACTATCGAATCGAGATGATCGGAAAGCCTCCAATCCATCAAGATCCAAACTGTCACAATGATCGGAAAGCCTCCAATCCAAAGTAACTCTACAGTTCTCGTTAATCGGAAAGCCTCCAATCCAACGAGATCCATACAATACCATTATATCTTGCATACAATTCATGTATGCATCATTCACTTAGCATCATGCTATCATTTTCGTTCATAATTAATCACATTCTTTATTCGAATTTACATTTTTCTACATTTCACATAATATTACCTTCCTAAAATCACATGCCTTCCGAAGGCTATTACTTTCACTGATACACTATACCACATGATATACACAAATTCACTTCTAGTGATATCCACTAATCTATTTATTTACCGATCGACTTTTATAAAAATCTTTTCTCAACATTAAAATTTTCCAACATTTCTTTTACCATCGAGGTAACCACTAATTCTTTTAACTATCCATACTTTTTCGATAAACTTTTACCAATAACAAATTATTCACTCTTGACATCGTATACGACAACCCTGGCATAAATATATGCCATGACTATTTGTTAACTTTCAAACAATTACCTTCTATATCCAAAATTGCCATTTTTATGCACTTACTCTTTCCCACATATTTTCATTCATACTTTACCGTTTTTACTGACACTTAGTACTTCATTGTACTACTATCCTTTCTTTGAACACATTTACTATTCTCATGATTCACCCTCCGATAATCGATAATGACATAATCCTTTCTACCCTTACCTTCCGCGACATACCGGTCGCCAACCCATTCAGATATACACATATAATAGACTGGGGAGATTATCCCCCACACTCATATTCATATTTACGATCCATTTATAATTTATTTTTCACACGCAATTCATTCAAGCACCGAATTGTGCACAGATAAGCAAGCGAATTCTAATCATATACCAATACTTTCATAAATAAATTACCTGAAGCGGCTCCATAAGCCTCCTTTACCCGATTCCTGTTGGCGGTTGATGCTGACGTGTCGGTTCTCTTTCTCGGGCACGCACTACTATAGTGTCCCACCTCGTGACAAGTGTAGCATTCGACTTCGTCGAGGTTCCTTACTTTAAAATCTTTTGATCGGTGCCCTACTCGCCCACACTTGAAGCATATAGTCGTATTTGCTTTGCATTCTCCACGGTGATTCTTTCCACAACTTTGACAACTTCCAATACCACTATGCTTTGACGAACTCGATCCCAATCCTTCTTTCTTTGTTGATCCCAAGCTATTATCGAGATTCTTCTTTTCCTTTCCTGATGCCGACTCTTGTGCCCTTCGACGAAACACCCTTTTAACACCTCGAGCGGTACAAATGGCGTCATCTAACGTGGCCGATCATTTGACTTCCAATTCAAACTCTGATGGTAGCCCATTAGCATACCGAACCACTTTCGAACGTTCAGTCGGATAAGCCTTGATTACAAAAGGAAGCAATCCCGTAAACTTTTTGGTGTATTCCTCCACCGACATATTACCCTTCTTGATGAACACGAACTCCTCTTGCAATTCCTCTAGATCTCTCTCGGGACAAAACTTTTCCTTCAATCTACTCGTGAACTCCTTCCACGACATCTTGTACAATACCTTCCTACCCAAAGTCTCATACATGGTATCCCACCATGTCAACGCCTCATCCTTTAATTGCCGGGATGCATAAGAAACCATATCTTTCTTCGAACACTTGCTACTTTCTAGTACTTGCTCAGTTTCCCGAATCCAACGCATCGTCACCTTCGGTTCCGAACTTCCATAATACACTCCGGGGTTGCACGACATGAATGTCTTGTAGGTGCATCCTTCTCTCTCCTCCGACTCCGAATCATCAGTCTCTTCGGTCAATGACTTCTCTGTACGGGTCTTGCTATCTGAAGACTTACTTCCACCACGAGATTTAGGATCATCTCGCATATCCTCATTCAATCGATTATCAATAATCCGGTTCATATCCGCATTCACCTCATCCCTCATCTGATTAAACAGATTCCTGATTGATTCCATAATTACCGGAGTTTGGTTTGCATTAAAATCGAAACCCTATCCATTATTACCGGGATGAGTCGGGATTCGATTTGAATCCGCCTCATGATCTCGTGGAACTTCTCCACCTCTTGGGTTCACCATTTGCTATATCAATACATTAAACCATTAGAACTCAAACGATTGACTCAATAGTCACATATACCCCAAATAGCCCAAAACATTATCTTTCCTCTTAGGGATCAACCCTAATATACTCATACTTTTACGGTCTGAAAAGATCAAACATGGACATCCTATGGAAACATACGGTCCTACTAGCATAGTTTAAGACTAGGGAGGTCAAACCTACCTAATTCACTTAAACTATAGCTCTGATACCAAGTTGTAACACCTCAATTTTTAAAACATCGTTTAAATCATATTTTTAAATAAAAATATTACAAATTCCAATATCCCCAAAATACGGTTTAACAAAAACCATTTACTAGTTTATCAGAGTATTAAAACCGGTGTTACAAAACAATATCATAACCATAGGATAACGGGATCTACCTACGAGCTCCCGGACTGATCAACACTAGGCCTCTTCTAACGGGACCTTCTAATCCATCGATCCTGAACCTGAGTACATAGCCACAAAAACAAGTAGTACGTGAGACAAAATAGTCTCGTGAGATACATGAGTTTTCGACCCATTCTCAATAAGATTTATAAACAATATTTATAACATTATAAGTACTTATCTTTAACAATTTTATTAACTCGTATATCATTTTTATTTATTTAATCGTATAAACTAATAAGCTTACCATAAGTTTATTCATCATGTAATCACATATTGTAAGCTATCTCCAAGCTCACACTTTCTTTATCACATACGCAACGGACCTCTCCGAAGTCAACTCTCCCGATATGGGACGTCATAGGTAAACTATCAAGGTAATTGGGAACCCCCATCTTACCAAGATTCATAACCTCTCCCCGTTCTCGGGTCGTCATGCTCACCCAACACTGGGTGTCGTAAACTGTGACATTCTACTCTTTGCGCAGGGAGGTACCACCCCAAGTAGACGTCTCATGATCCCCCATTTCTGGGCGGTCTTATTCCGGATATCTCATTCATCACTTATGAGCCTCAGCTCCATTCATCAAATACATCTTTAATTAGAATACACATATTGTAATTATCTCATCATTCTCATTACTTAATCATTTTCAATATTGACTTTACCAAGTCTTTTAATAAATAATACTTATTTATTATTTATCAAAAATCATATTACTTTAACTTTACTTTGACTAAAATACTTATCTCTTACTAGTCACTTTATACTTATTCTCTTAGTAATTCAATCATTACTCTTATTAGTAAAAATCTTACTAATAATTACTTATTACTTAAAAATCATCATCATTAGTTTTATTAATGTATTTACTAATAAAACTCCATATCATATGCTCTAAATCATTATCTTTATTAATACTTCTTATTAATAAAAACCCATTAACAATTTATATAATCATGCTTACTTATCAAAATAGTCAATTATATAGACTATATCTTAATATCATATTAACGCAATTTCCTTATCTTTCTAATCTCTATCTTTATCAAAATATTTATAAAGACTCCATAAACATCATTTTACTTCAAAATCCTTTTGCTATGTACCCAGTTTAAAAGTCACATGTACTCACCTTAGCCAAGCTTAATCCTCTTGTGCTTCTTGAACCAAACCTTCACATCCCAAGACTTGTAAACTTCAAGTCCTTCAATCCAAGCCCTAATATCAAAACCAATTCAATGTTTTACATCAAACATCATCATACACAACTTATTCTAGCACTAGTTAACCACTAGCATCATTTTCCCCAATTTCTACAAAACTCTAATTTCATAAATCTCAATATTATCATAAATCCATGTTATAAACATGTTTTCCTTGTCAAAATATTGCAGATCTAAGTTATATAACTTCCATTTCATCATCCATGACAACCCTTCCAACTAGGGTTTACAAACTTTATCATTTCCCCCAAAAATCATCATCTATAACTAATAGGAGATGACAAGAATCATAAATCCTTACCTTTAATGTTTAGATCCTTCAATATGGTGAAGATTTCAGCAAGAAATCACCAAAAACGCCTCTTTCTCCTCCAGAAACGGCTCCAAGCTCAAGTGGGTTTTGAAATAAGAAAACCCTAGCTAAAACCCTCCTTTTATACTTCCTACACGAATTAGCATTGCTAATCTTAAAATTCGCGTTGCTAAAAATCGCGGGAGCCCGAACTCGCAAATGCTAAAATCAGGATTAGAGATCTCTAACATTCGCTGCTTGAAAATGCACTTTTGACCATCAATACTCGCGATGCTAATCCTCAGATTAGAGATCTCTAAAGTATGCTGGAACAAAAATGCACTTTCCAACTTGGTCTTTTACCCAATCTTGACCTGTTTCGACTTTAACAAAGGAATACACATATCAAACACCATCCGATTTACACGAAACCAATTCCCATATATTTTAAATGATTTATCCTTATTTATCATAGAATCATCACAACCATCGTCCCAAATCTTTTCATTAAGACGGTAACACAATCACCAACATTCATAAAGTCAAACCACTTAACTTTTGAATGTTCATCAATCACAACAACTTTTTCTTGTGCATTGGAAAAACAACAAAATACATCAGCATCTTCTTTCTTTATTTATGAAAACATTGAAATATATTTTCATAACCATGTTCTCAAAGTACTTTCATCAAACATATGGCGTGCAACCAAAAATTTCATCTCCAAACTCGTGCTCTGTTTCTTTATCAATTGAGCATCTTCTAGTACCTGTTCTAAATTAAGTTAGAGATGCAAGAGATTAATGCATGAAATAATTGCACTCAAAGTGAGACGATTTCTTGAAAACATTGCGTCTCGATTCTTTTCTTCAAAAAACTCACATCATCAAACAGTCAGAAAGAATGCACATACACCATGAATTGTTGGCATCGCAGATCACACAAAAATTTCACACATGCCAATTGCGTCTCCCTTCTTGTATCTTCCATCGATAAATTAAAGTGGCCTGAATTAGAGTTCCGGTCAATCAATTACCACGCCATGTATTTTCTTCTCCGGTCAATTGACTATTACCATCATCGATTGTGAGTCTTGTTGATCAATTCATCCTTCCCGGTGTTTGTTTATGTTGCCGGTGCAGTCGATCGATTTTGACTATTACGCTCCTTCTACCGATCGATTATTCCATCGGCTCTGATACCACTTGTTGGAGGAATAAGAACACAAACACAAAAATAATTCTTTGAAACAACGTATTCTTATTCAACACCTTAAACTAAAACTGTACATACATATTTATACACATGAAGAGACACAATTGAAGGGTATAACCCTTCAATTATACGGGTACGTTATAACTGCTTCATGTAATAATCAAACTAACCCCTAAACTATTATATAAATACAATTATACCCGTAAAGTTTAGTTTACATTTTAACAATTTACTATTATATAAGATTCATTTACACCTAACTCGACTAATATAATCTGATTCAAGTTCCGATCAGATTGAACCTTTTTACACTCCTAGTTATGGCCTACGGAGGTGTTCCGAGCTATGAAATAGACAAACCTCAACTTGTAATTTAGTGTAGAATTTATCTTATTTTATTTATTATTATTTTTTTGCATTTTGATCTAAAGTTTAAAAAAAAGTGGTCAAATAATAATCCCCATGACGTCAAGATCAGGCTAATTTTTTTTATAAAATGTATACTTTTATCGTTCTTTGATATGTGTTCGTAATTTTTCGAATATGGGAATAAAGAAGGTCGATTTTCGCATTTGTGCTTTCTGCTTTATGTATTGTTTTCTATATTCTTCTCACACATATTTCTTCTCTTTTTCTTTTCTTTTTTTATCCTTTTTGAACTTTTTATTGGCTTTTTAATAACTTTTCTTTAAAATGTTTATTTCCTGTTTTCTTTTTGTTACTATTAAGTCATCAACATATATCAAAAATATATAAACCCCTTAAAAAATATCCTTAAAAAAAATAATAAAATCAACCATTTGGATGTTGCACAAATCACATCATTACAGAACAATACAGTAACCGTTCATTTACATCTCTACACAAACATGATAACTAAACTAAATTCAAAAATCTTACAGAACAGTAATTTACAAAAGATAAACAACTAAAAACACTACATCGATCTGCAGACATAACCCGTAAGGAACTCGTTAAAACTTGGGATTTTCATAGTAAAGAATATGTTTCTTGGGCTTAAAAAGGTAAGTAGAACCAAATGTTGACCGACCCACATCTATAAAAAGAGGATATTGCAGCCATGCAAATAGAAAAACAGGCAAAACAGCAAGGCAGCTGATAAGAATCGGTATCCACATCAAACCTTTATCATAAAGCACAAAAAAACTAACACTAAAAGCGACAGTCATGGTAGTTATAGACAAAAAAAGAGCTGCTAGACCTAACATAAGTTTTATAGGTAACGATTTTAAGAAATCCCGTTCTGCATAACGCGAAGTTAGGATAGATAAAAACATGAGAATTGAAGCTGAAGATGAGAATAAGGAAATTGCATCTGAAACTACAAAGACCATAAAAACCGCTTTTGAATGAAAAATGGGGATACCATCGGTTGACTTTCTGGGGTCACTACTTTGAATGTATCCACCTGGCACTGTAAAAGCGGCGGCAAAGACTATGGTGGCAATAAGGGTGGCAACCACCATACATTGACTTGCGGTTCCTTTCATCCATTCTTCACCCAATTTTACTAGATCTTTGTGTTCCTTAGTGAATAATTCATGCGGTGTTAGACCATCTTTGTTCTTCCGTTCTCTATAAGAAGGAGGAATCATAGCCTCTACTTCCTACAACACAAATAGATGTCATATTACATATATTTTAATTATTATATATATAAAAGAAAGGAATATGTACCTTAAACCATAGTAGTTCAAGTTGCATTTGTAAAGCAACTCCCGACACATCTTGAAGCCGCTTTTTCTTAGCTATTTTCCCAACTAAATGCAGCATATTGTTGTCATTTACATCTTTAAGAGGAGTTATCAAATCCTTCATGGAGCCTATCTCGTACAATAAGTTGTAAATACCATGATTTCGATGTTTAACCGCTATGTGAAATATACTTTGATTATTATCGTTCACTTTCCATATTAAATCGGGATATTTACGAATAAGCTCAACTAAGAATTTAGTATTCCCCATTTCTGCAGCAACAAATAGCATTCGCGAAGAATATGTTTTCTTTGCATTTGTAAATGATGGTGCTCTTGTTATTTTTGAAGTGGACCCGATTACTTTCTGGATTTCAACGGGCATTTTGATAACATGTTCAGAAATTAGTTTTAGAAGGTGAAGATTTTGATCATCTTTTCCGTAAGGTAGTCTGTCATCTTTTTTAATTGGATCAGCTGGGCCTCTAAGGATGTCATCAATTTCCTTCTTAGGCTTTTTTGATATGTTTTTCCAAATGAGTCTTAGTAATTTCAATGTGTCCGTTTCCTTTTCAGGAGCGCCCGTTTTAAAACGAGAGAGTGCAACAACTGTCAGAATTTGTGGATGACAAGTGTCAAGTATTGAACGGAATAGTCATTTTTTTAAGTCTATCTACTAGGCTATATAACATTTCTCTTTAAAAAACAAGAAAATCAGCCCCAAATTGCTTACCAAAATTGATAGTTCTCTTGAAAATATTTGATGTTGCTTCAGAAAATGCATCGGGCTTTTTAGCCAAAACTCCAAGCACACCGTCGTTACTAGCAAGTTCTGGGCGATCTTGCACTATCTTTAGTGCAATATCTGAAAAAACATTTAGCAAACATTACATGAGAGAAAATGCTATTGCAAAGCAATAAAATAACAAAACAATGAAAAATAAATTGACAAAAATTGAACAATTACTCCTACTAATGTGCAATATGATCTTTAGTTCCCTATTTCGAGTTTTATTTATTTATTTATGTTACCGTATCTTTGAAACTTGCCCGTTTATATTAAATGATAGAATACTTACCAAACAAATCAGCCTCGACACATTTGAGAAGTAACCAACCACGATTCTGATGTGTCCATCCATCATCTTGCAACATCTTGGAATTCTGATAAAGATATTGCACCATTTTTCTCTCTCCAAATAAAGCAGCCATATAAAGTGGCATCATTTGTTGACTACCAGGAATTACAAGCAAACCAGGGTTTTTGTCCACCATAATTTTAACCATTTCAACGTTTCCAGCTGCAGCTGCTAAACAGAGGGCAGTATTGGAACTGTTATTCTGAAGTTCTAGATCCTTCTTCTCCATCAATTTAACTAATTTTTCCACAAATTCTTGCATCCGTTTTGTACCGTTAGCAGATGCTGCAACGTGAAGTGCTGTTTCACAGTTTTCAGTTATGCTACATCGTACCACTTCAGGTTTTTTCGTGAAAATTTCTTCAGCCGTTTTCCAGTCGCCTTTAATAGATGCTTCATATAGGGGGATACCGATTTCTATGTAATCTTCTCTCCTACCTTTAAAAATGCTTCCAAGTTAGTTAGTGTTTTGCCCAAATCAATTTACCTAATGATTATTCCATTAATTTACATTTATCTCTATTAATTTTCATCAAATCAGATTATATTAACTTTTTGCAAAACAGCACACGGATCTGAGTGTAAAATAGAAACAATAAGAAATTAATTACCTTCAAGGAGTAGATCAGGAAGAGGTAGATTCGGTTTCGGTGGTCTTGATTGAGCAGTTGAAGGAGGAACGATGACTTGATCTTGCTGTGGTTGGTTTACGGGATTCTGCTCATCGATTGACGGTAATTGCACACCTGGTTGCGTCATCTGCACAATCAACACCATTAATCAACTAATACCATCAGTACAGAATAAGACGATACAAGATTTGATGAATACCTTAAGCTATTAATGAGAAGTCTTAAGATTTTATTATCTGAAGATGGATTTTTCTTTGATTTTCTTTATTGGCAGTATCGGTGTTTGTTTAAGTCTACGTCAAAGTTTATACTTCCTCCGATTCAAAATAACTGATACACTCAGTGATTTAAAAGAAGTGATACACTTTGGAAAATTACCTTATTTGACAAAAAATAATAGGACCACATCCACAAACTATCAACTTTAACAAAGTGAAATGACCCCTTTACCCCTACTTTTTACTTTTAAACATCATTAACCCTACTTTTTTCAAAAATTATGGGACACATTCCCCACTAACCATCCAATTAATCTAATTTAATCATCATTATAATCTTTTGCATCAAAAACTGTGAAACCTCAGATGTATCACTTATTTTGAATCGGAGGAAGTAGAAAAGATGGGAGAGCTGAATTGTACCGTTATCAAAATGATATCTGGACAGAAAATTGAGATGTAATGACAAATAAGCCCTCACTTTATTTTATTCTTTCAGAGTATCTTTTCATTGTTAAATTAAATCTTAAGTGAGAGGTTTTTTATTTTTATGGTTTGGTAAATAAATTCGATGTTTAGAGTACCGTTACCAAATGCAGATGTTGGGTTGTTTGTTCTTTATCTTCAATATTATTGTCATAAAAAATCTACCGAAAACTCGATAATCTACATATTTACATGTTTCAAGAGAAAATGGCATTCGAGAAAGTAGTGTTTTATAGTGTAAAGTAAGGCACGACTGATCCACTTTGGCTTGAACCCGTTGCAAAATAAAACACATTTTGACCTCAACAAATTTTTACCCATTAACAAATTTGAGTCACAAAAAATCTATAAACTTACATAAAGTAAAACTTAAGAAAGTTTTGGCATACATTACATTGAAAATTTGAAATGATAATGAAAATCACTTGGTTCTTTATATCTTCAGAGAAACTTCCATAAGAAATGCTTTTATATAATTAAATGAAGGTCATGATAGAGACGAATATTAAATCCTATAAACTCTTTTGTCACATTGTAACATCCCGAGACCCGACCCTTAATATTTTATTACTTTTGGTAAGTAATATCTTATTGTTTAATGTTTTATTATTTTATATGATTTTATTTGATTTAATTGAATTAATTGTATTTTTAACCATGGGGTTAAAAATTAGTAAAACTGAGATATTTAAATGTTAAAATGATTTTTACATATTTGGGTTCATTTCTGAACCGGGGTTCTAAAAATATCTTCGTTGTTAAAATTGGAGTTAGTTAGGTCTAAATTAATTATCTGCGAACCTGATAATCTATACTGTGTTAAATGAATTATACCTGTGTTGGTGAGGGGTACGTGCTATGTGTTTAGACAGATGTCAATTTACTCTTAATTTCTCTGGTCTCTCTCTCTCACGACACACACACATACAACACACACATTCTTGAAGTTTTCTCTCAAATTGAAGATCAATTCTTGTAGTTCTTGCCTTCCTTGTATGATTTTCGGATTCTTGAAGCAAGATTAAGTAAGTTTCTTCCTTCTTTAGCTAGGTTTTCAGGTTCTTGATGTAGAGATGAACTAGGGTTCTTGAACTAGTGGGTTTTCTTGAAGTTTTGTTGAATCTTGATGTAAATCCGAAATTGATGATTAATTTGGTGTTTAATTGAGTTCTTGCAAGTATTGAATGCATTGTTGTTAGTTGTAGTGCATTTGGTGAAGCTTTCATAAAGCTCCATCAATGGTGGTTTGGGGAAGAAGATGGAGATCTTCCCTAAATTGGTGAAATGTGAATTTTGATGTTCTTGATGTTGTGTTAGGTTAGCTATGCATGTTAGAATGGTAATTGTTAATCTTGAAGATCACTAGTTAGTTATTGTGAAAATGCATAAAAGATGGTAGTGTTTGGATAGATGGAATTTGGTCATAATTAGCTAAAAATTGTGAATTGTTGACTTTGGTCAAATCTGGGAATTGACTTTTGGTCTTGTATGGCTTGTAAACTTTAATTATCAAATTCATGCTAGAAATGTGTTAGTTGAATGAATTGTAAGCTCAAGTGTGTAGGTTTCATGTCTTGACCCGTTTGGTTGCTTAATTGTGAAATTGACTTAAATAAAGTCAAAATTGGTAACACTTGCAATTGGATGCAAGAAGTATGTTGGTTATGTAAATTGGATGTTGATCATGTAGTTTAACTCATTGGATTATGTTGTGTGAATGTCCGACATATGATTCTTGTTTTGACCCGTTTGGGCCTAAGGTGCAATGTGACCAATTGGCATAACGAATTGACTTGTTGAAGTTTAGACCTTAGTAGTTGTTATATGTATAAATACAAGTAATTAGTTGTAAGTTGTGGTTGCAAGATGTGGCCTTAAGCTTGTATTACTTATTAATCATTTGGTGATTTCGGGTGACTAATTCGGTATTCATTTTGTACAGGAAAAGGGAAGGAGCCTCAGTGATATAAGATCATTGAGCTCGGCACAAAAAGGAAACAAAGGTGAGTGGACTTAACCTTCTTTCTTGTGTGATGTTCAAAATTAGAGAATGGTAGAGTTTTGAGAAAAATGCAGGATTTTGACTGTCTGAAGGAAATCGCGACGCGATCCTCTGGTTCGCGACGCGATGCCGTTTCCGGCTAGGACAGAAAACCGAAATAGCGTTTGGGAAAAATAATAGCGTCGGGAGTTCGCGACGCGATCTTAAATAGCGACGCGATTTTTGCCTGGTGCAAATCCTTGTTGTGATTTTCTTGGTTTACTTCTTTGATGCCTAGTGGTTAGTGGTATTAGAAGTAAGTGGTTATGTGCACATGTTTTTTTTTAGAGGTTAGCTATGGTGGTTTTCGGCTACGCTTCGTTACTCTTGGCAGGGGCGATCGGACTCCTTCGTATTCGTTATGTAAGGAGGGATCACCGTGCCTCTAGTAAAGAAGCCATCGGTTGACTGTTGTTGGCCGACAACAGTTGAAGGTCCTCGCCCGACCGCCGATCCTCTTTTAACGTCCAATTGCTTGTGGAAGTTTGGACGGGTTTCCCTATTGATTTCCCTCGATGTTCTAATTTGTTGTAGTTATGCAAATTGACGTTTATTTCTATTCACTTAGCTTTGTGCTAATCCCTCATTTGTTGACTCTTTTCAGGTTGTGGTTTTAGCTTGATAAGAGTCGGGTTTTGGAAGTCTGACCGCACTCTGATTTTGTATACCGGGTCGAGCCTGTTTTTAGTAACACCTTAAAATGTTTTTATATATTCGATTAATATGTAATTGTCTTTATGTGGTGTAATATGTAGGAGTTATGGTAATTCTTAATTCGCTTCCGTATGTTTATTAAAAAAAAAAAAAAAAAAAAAAAAAAAAATGGCTCTAGGATTGTGGTGTTACAATTTGGTATCAGAGCCTAGGTTTGGCGATGGTTGCACATTTAGGTGTACCATTCCCAAATCTTGGCTCGAGTTGGTCAAACTTCCATAATATTGGGAGTGGATTAGTCGAGTGAATATGAATTGTGTGTTAGTAGTAGTTAGTAGATAGGTACTAACGATTTAAACTAATAGTTCGTGAGATGTTGTGTTTGTTACAGATATGACAGATAACGATCCCAATCCGCCGATAACCATGCCGAACCCCGAACAAGGAATCATTGGTACTTCTCGGGATACAAATGAAGACAGGGAAGATTATATTATAAGAATGGAAAGTCGGTTGGAACATCTTCAAAATCTGGTTGATAGCATGAGCCAGAACCAAAATAACCAACCCCCAAATTTCCCTCCCGTGTTCACTCCATCAATGCCCGTTCCTACCATGCAGATTCCCACAACTCCCGCCTTTACCATGACGGTTCCCCTAATGTCAACCACATCCGAACCTCATCCAATAATGTCACAACCACAATACTATTATGTTAACCCAAGCCAAGGTTTACCTCAATACCAATTCACTAATCAACCTTACCCATTTGGCATGAAACCAAGTTGCACTTTCAAACAATTTCTAGATTGTAAACCTCCTGAATTTAGTGGAAGTAGGGACCCTAATGTCACTATGAACTGGTTAAGAGAAATGGAAAGAACATTAGATGCTTGCGGATGTGATGACCAACACCGGGTCATGTATGCCACACGAAAATTAGTTGGTGGGGCTATGAATTGGTGGGATACTTTAATTGAGCATCTACCCAAGGAAGTCAAAAACAGTATAACATGGGATCAATTTAAAGAACAGGTGTGCAAACGTTATTGCAATTCGTTTGAAATGGATAGGATTCGGTCGGAATTCTTAAATTTGCGGATGACTGAAAGGATGACAGTTGATGATCTGATCGAGCAATTTAATGAAAAACTGAGGTTTGTGCAACAATGGGTTCCCGATGAGCCATCGAAAATAAAGCATTTTATTGGTGCTTTGCGACCCGAGTACCGAACCACAGCAAGGCTTGCAACCACACTTTCACAGGCTTTTGATTTGGCTAAAACTGTTGAAGGCGATTTAAATTCTCGTGATTGGGTGACCCAAGATAGACCCGGGTATCAAAAGTTCAAGTCCACACAATCGGGTTCTCAACAAAGCAAGAAAGGGAAAGGAAATCAAAGGTTTACTAGTCCGAATCGTAAACAGTCGGGTGGAAATTCGGGTCAAAGGACACAGTGGTGTGTTAGATGTAGATCTTCTCATAGTGGGGCTTGTACGGCTCAAACGATGCGGTGTGTCCGGTGCGGTCAGTATGGGCACGATATGAATGATTGTAAATTCCCAAGAAGTGTTTGCTGGAATTGTCATAAGGAAGGTCACAGAGTCGGTGATTGTCCCTCGGATAGAAGATCGGGTTCGGGTTCTGGATCGGTTGGGGGATCGGTGGCATCACCTCCTCAAAAGAGGAAGAACCGTCCTACATCAGAGGGACGAGCCTTCAAAATGACGGTCGAAGAGGCTACCACTGCTGATGATGTCATCACTGGTATGTTTCTGATAAATAACATAGATGCTCGTGTGTTGTTTGATTCTGGAGCTAATCGCTCATTTATTTCTGTGGATTTTCATGCTAAGTTAAAATTGCCTACATCTGTGGTAACTACTCCATTGGAAGTGGAAGTAGCTGATGGTTATGTGGTGCCAGTCACAACATCTGTGACTGGGGCAAATATTAATATTGATGGGGCGTGTTTTAATATGTTTTTACTTTTAATGCCAATATCTGGTTTTGATGTGGTCCTTGGAATGGATTGGCTTAGTTTAAATAAAGCATTAATAGATTGTGATAAGAAATTGATTTCATTTCCATTGCCTGACGGGACACACGTAGTGGCCCGTGGGGATCGGGTTAATACATCTCTCCCTATTATTTCGTTCATGAAAGCTAGAAAATCTCTAGCCAAAGGATGCGAATCGTTTCTTGCCTATGCCATTGATGTCAGAAAAGAAAAGCAGGTTGTTAGAGACATCCGGGTGGTATCGGAATACCCGGAGGTCTTTCCCGATGAGTTGCCTGGGTTACCTCCTATTCGGGAGGTAGAATTTAAAATTGATTTGGTTCCGGGAGCCAGTCCCGTAGCCAAGGCTCCGTACAGATTAGCACCGTCAGAAATTCGGGAAATGATGACACAGATACAAGAGTTATTGGATAAGGGTTTCATCAGACCGAGTTCTTCGCCTTGGGGTGCACCAGTTTTGTTTGTTAAAAAGAAAGACGGCACTATGAGAATGTGTATTGATTACCGTGAGTTGAATAAGAGAACGGTTAAGAATAAGTATCCGTTACCGCGTATTGATGACTTGTTTGATCAATTGCAAGGGGCATCATACTTTTCAAAGATCGATTTAAGGTCGGGTTATCATCAAGTCCGGGTTCATGAGACCGATATCCTAAAAACCGCGTTTCGAACGAGATACGGTCACTACGAATTTCTAGTCATGCCATTCGGTTTGACGAATGCTCCCGCTATATTCATGGATCTTATGAACCGGGTATGTCGACCGTATCTTGATAAATTTGTAATTGTTTTTATCGATGATATACTAATTTATTCCAAAACCGATTTGGATCATGAGAATCACCTAAGGCAAGTTTTAGACACTTTGAAACGGGAACAACTCTATGCTAAGTTTTCAAAGTGTGAGTTTTGGCTCCGGGAAGTTCAGTTTTTGGGGCATGTAATTTGTCAAGAAGGGGTGAAGGTGGACCCATCTAAGATAACCGCGGTGATGAATTGGAGTGCCCCGAAGACTCCATCCGAAATTAAAAGTTTTCTAGGTTTGGCCGGTTATTATAGAAGGTTCATCAAGAATTTCTCAAAGATTGCTAGTCCGTTGACAAAATTGACACGGAAAGATGTTCCATATCGGTGGGGTGATGAACAAGAAAAGGCGTTTCAATTGTTAAAACAATTATTGTGTCAAGCTCCAATACTAGCCTTACCCGAGGGCTCGGATGATTTTATAGTGTATTGTGATGCATCTTATTCGGGTTTAGGTTGCGTATTAATGCAAAGAGACCGGGTGATTGCTTATGCCTCTCGTCAATTGAAATCCCATGAAAAGAATTACCCGACCCATGATTTAGAACTCGCGGCGGTGATTTTCGCATTAAAGTTGTGGAGGCATTATCTTTATGGAACCAAATGTGTTATATGTACCGATCATAAAAGCCTTCAATATGTTTTCTCACAAAAAGATTTAAATGTAAGGCAACGAAGGTGGTTAGAGCTCATTAAAGACTATGATTGTGAAATTCGGTACCACCCGGGGAAAGCTAATGTGGTTGCCGATGCCTTAAGTCGTAAGGGATCATCAGAGGTGGTTCAGTTTATGCGTATGGAAATTGTGTCCGATATTATTGACCGGTTGAGAATATGTCAAATAGAAGCCTTGAAAGACGAAAACTTGAAATCGGAAATTATGTATAAGCGAAAAGATGAGTTGATCGATGATACCCGAAGATTGAAAACGTTTCGATCACGAATTTGGGTACCGTTTCTCGGGGGATTACGGGAATTAATATTGGAAGAATCGCACAAATCACGTTTATCTATCCATCCGGGTTGTACAAAGATGTACAATGATTTGAAAGTTTTGTATTGGTGGCCCTCTATGAAGTTAGATATTGCCCGATTTGTTGAAAAATGCCATATTTGTGCTCAAGTCAAGGCCGAACATCAAAAACCGTATGGGTCGTTAAAACAGTTAGATATTCCCGAGTGGAAATGGGAGAATATTACAATGGATTTCGTCACGAAATTACCTCGTACCCAAAAGAATCACGATATGATATGAGTAATTGTCGATCGGTTGACCAAAAGTGCTCACTTTTTGGCCACAAACGAAACCGCGTCACTCGATAAATTGGCTAAGTTGTATATTGATGAGATTGTTTCCCGACATGGTATTCCGTTATCTATTGTATCTGATCGGGATCCTCGATTCGTTTCCAATTTTTGGAAGAGTTTGCAAAGAGAATTAGGTTCTCGGGTGAATTTGAGCACGGCGTATCACCCACAAACAGACGGTCAGACAGAAAGAACCATTCAGACCTTGGAAGATATGTTACGGGCTTGTGTAATGGAATATGGTGGGTCGTGGGATTCTCATTTGCCTTTGATCGAGTTTGCTTATAACAACTCGTATCATTCGAGTATTAAAATGCCACCATATGAAATGTTGTATGGTAGACGGTGTAGAACTCCCACATGTTGGCTTGAAGCGGGAGAAAAACAGTTTGCGGGTCCCGAGATTGTTCAGTTAACGGCCGATAAGGTGGCAATTGCACGTGAAAAGTTAAAAGCCGCTCGGGATAGACAGAAAATGTATGCGGATCCACGGCGTCGACCCGTAACTTTTGTTGAGGGTGAACGGGTTTATTTGAAAGTTTCCCCATGGAAGGGTGTTATTCGTTTCGGAAAGCGGAGAAAATTAGCACCGAGGTTTATTGGCCCGTTTGTTATTCGTCAAGTGGTGAATGATCAAACCGTTGCACTTGATCTTCCTCCGGAATTGTCGGGTATTCATGACACGTTTAATGTGTGTTATTTGAGGAAGTGTAATAGTGATGAGGAAATACCAGTATTACCGATTGCAGATTTAAAGGTGGATTCGAGAAAGCGGTTAATTGAGGAGCCGGTTGAAATTTTGGATCATAAGGTAACAAAGTTGAGAAAGAAACAGATACCGATGGTTCTGGTTAAGTGGAGACATAGTTTGGGTGCCGATATGACGTGGGAAACCGAATCAGATATGAAGAATCGTTATCCGAATTTTTTTGATCAAGGTGAGATTCCGGGGACGGAATCTCTTTAAGGAGGGGAGATTTGTAACATCCCGAGACCCGACCCTTAATATTTTATTACTTTTGGTAAGTAATATCTTATTGTTTAATGTTTTATTATTTTATATGATTTTATTTGATTTAATTGAATTAATTGTATTTTTAACCATGGGGTTAAAAATTAGTAAAACTGAGATATTTAAATGTTAAAATGATTTTTACATATTTGGGTTCATTTCTGAACCGGGGTTCTAAAAATATCTTCGTTGTTAAAATTGGAGTTAGTTAGGTCTAAATTAATTATCTGCGAACCTGATAATCTATACTGTGTTAAATGAATTATACCTGTGTTGGTGAGGGGTACGTGCTATGTGTTTAGACAGATGTCAATTTACTCTTAATTTCTCTGGTCTCTCTCTCTCACGACACACACACATACAACACACACATTCTTGAAGTTTTCTCTCAAATTGAAGATCAATTCTTGTAGTTCTTGCCTTCCTTGTATGATTTTCGGATTCTTGAAGCAAGATTAAGTAAGTTTCTTCCTTCTTTAGCTAGGTTTTCAGGTTCTTGATGTAGAGATGAACTAGGGTTCTTGAACTAGTGGGTTTTCTTGAAGTTTTGTTGAATCTTGATGTAAATCCGAAATTGATGATTAATTTGGTGTTTAATTGAGTTCTTGCAAGTATTGAATGCATTGTTGTTAGTTGTAGTGCATTTGGTGAAGCTTTCATAAAGCTCCATCAATGGTGGTTTGGGGAAGAAGATGGAGATCTTCCCTAAATTGGTGAAATGTGAATTTTGATGTTCTTGATGTTGTGTTAGGTTAGCTATGCATGTTAGAATGGTAATTGTTAATCTTGAAGATCACTAGTTAGTTATTGTGAAAATGCATAAAAGATGGTAGTGTTTGGATAGATGGAATTTGGTCATAATTAGCTAAAAATTGTGAATTGTTGACTTTGGTCAAATCTGGGAATTGACTTTTGGTCTTGTATGGCTTGTAAACTTTAATTATCAAATTCATGCTAGAAATGTGTTAGTTGAATGAATTGTAAGCTCAAGTGTGTAGGTTTCATGTCTTGACCCGTTTGGTTGCTTAATTGTGAAATTGACTTAAATAAAGTCAAAATTGGTAACACTTGCAATTGGATGCAAGAAGTATGTTGGTTATGTAAATTGGATGTTGATCATGTAGTTTAACTCATTGGATTATGTTGTGTGAATGTCCGACATATGATTCTTGTTTTGACCCGTTTGGGCCTAAGGTGCAATGTGACCAATTGGCATAACGAATTGACTTGTTGAAGTTTAGACCTTAGTAGTTGTTATATGTATAAATACAAGTAATTAGTTGTAAGTTGTGGTTGCAAGATGTGGCCTTAAGCTTGTATTACTTATTAATCATTTGGTGATTTCGGGTGACTAATTCGGTATTCATTTTGTACAGGAAAAGGGAAGGAGCCTCAGTGATATAAGATCATTGAGCTCGGCACAAAAAGGAAACAAAGGTGAGTGGACTTAACCTTCTTTCTTGTGTGATGTTCAAAATTAGAGAATGGTAGAGTTTTGAGAAAAATGCAGGATTTTGACTGTCTGAAGGAAATCGCGACGCGATCCTCTGGTTCGCGACGCGATGCCGTTTCCGGCTAGGACAGAAAACCGAAATAGCGTTTGGGAAAAATAATAGCGTCGGGAGTTCGCGACGCGATCTTAAATAGCGACGCGATTTTTGCCTGGTGCAAATCCTTGTTGTGATTTTCTTGGTTTACTTCTTTGATGCCTAGTGGTTAGTGGTATTAGAAGTAAGTGGTTATGTGCACATGTTTTTTTTTAGAGGTTAGCTATGGTGGTTTTCGGCTACGCTTCGTTACTCTTGGCAGGGGCGATCGGACTCCTTCGTATTCGTTATGTAAGGAGGGATCACCGTGCCTCTAGTAAAGAAGCCATCGGTTGACTGTTGTTGGCCGACAACAGTTGAAGGTCCTCGCCCGACCGCCGATCCTCTTTTAACGTCCAATTGCTTGTGGAAGTTTGGACGGGTTTCCCTATTGATTTCCCTCGATGTTCTAATTTGTTGTAGTTATGCAAATTGACGTTTATTTCTATTCACTTAGCTTTGTGCTAATCCCTCATTTGTTGACTCTTTTCAGGTTGTGGTTTTAGCTTGATAAGAGTCGGGTTTTGGAAGTCTGACCGCACTCTGATTTTGTATACCGGGTCGAGCCTGTTTTTAGTAACACCTTAAAATGTTTTTATATATTCGATTAATATGTAATTGTCTTTATGTGGTGTAATATGTAGGAGTTATGGTAATTCTTAATTCGCTTCCGTATGTTTATTAAAAAAAAAAAAAAAAAAAAAAAAAAAAAAAAAAAAAATGGCTCTAGGATTGTGGTGTTACACACATAGTCGCGTGTATACATCTTTACGCTATTATACGTTTTTAAAGTTGGTTAAATAGGTGACTCGCATGATTTAGTTAACAGGAAAGTATATGATGAGTTGACATAAAACGTTTATTTTGTTCATTCTATGATTTTTATAAGGAAATAATGCATAAAATATACGAGTAATAAAAAAGCTAGCTTATATATTAAAACTATAGTCTAATAAATAAATAAAAAACGATCCATAACATGGTAATTAAGCAAATGAATGCAGTTTGGACCATATCCGATCCCATTTGAACTATTCGCCATTATATTTTTATTTGAGTTTCTAAGGCTAGTGGATATGAGTATCACTAGTCATACTATTTATGTCTACTTATGATTTGTCTACAGTTATTTTTAGAAATTTTTTGCAATTACAGTTATTTAGTCTAATGTTCGTTAAAAGTTTCTATTAAAAATTTACATTGGGAGTACTTTTCTGTTAAATATCTAACGGGCATTGGGTTAAAAAACTGTATTTGCAAAAAACATCGGGAAACAAAAGACCGGCAATGTAATTTAATTAAGACGTGCTTTAAAAAAATATATTGCTCTTTGCAAATCGTAGAACACAAAACGTGTTTGCCCTGAAATCATCTTAATGTCCCAAGATCTTCTGCTATTCATTTCTTTTCGGATATATACACTGACATAGGAAAATAGAAGCAATGAAGTAACATAAACTACATTTCATCAACAATAAAATGGTAAATCAAAACATGAATTCATTAACAGAGTTTCATAACTTCATCCGGATTAAAGCTAATATTTTATTCAATTCTTAAATTCCAATGTTACAACAAACATATAGTATCAATCCTTCAAGCAGTTTTTGTTTACATCTTACCTCCCATAGCCTTCATTTGAAAGGATTGTATATTGTCGCTATTGTAATTACCACCGTCCTTCTCCTTGTAATACGCGTTCGGATAAAACCGCTTAAAATTCTTTCCGACCAAACTCATCCCCACAAACTCATGGTCAGGAACCTCAAACTCAGCCTCTGATCCTCCAGTTTGAGATGATTCTCGTCGATTAACATCGCTCAGATTTGGCGCTTTCTCACCATCATAAGGATCCACACCACCGGAAGTTTGAGACACAACAGCCTTCCCCATAGCACCAATCGACAGTGGTTGACCCGAAGAATTACCCAACTCACGATCCAAATTCCCATCCTGATTATACGAGTGCCCGTTACCATGCCCCAAAGCTGTGAACGATGGAGCTTCTGTATTATCGGGTTGATCTAACCCACGGTAGGCGATACCTTGTTGAAAATGGTTATGCGAGTTTCCTTGGCCGTGGCCCAGAGCACCGTACGACGGAGGTTGATTGTAGACATCACCGGAAACCTGGAACTGGTCGTGGATCTGTTCCTGATCATATCCGTTTACCCCGGCGGAGGAAAAAGATGGAGGAGCATCGCCGGAATACATTTTTAGATGACTTTTGGTTTTAGAGTTGAGATGATACTTTTTGATATGAAAATATAAGATTCGTTACCAAATGGAAGCAGGAAAGAAAAAGCTACGTGATTGCCTGTAAATTATGAATTCGTCAACGTCAACAGTCAACAGTCAACAGTCAACATAGAGTGTTTAGTCTTTTTTTTTATTAAGGGTTAATTTCATACACGTCCTTGCAAACTTCTAATATTACGTATATATCCTTGTAAACTTTATTATTACGTATGTATCTTTCATAATCTCAAAATTCTCATATATATCCTCTACATAATTTAAATATTTTAAAATTTAAAAAACATAAATCCTAATCTAAACTAATGGTAAAATCGCCTAAAAACTCTTGACGAAATAAAATGCAATAGTCAATTTTGGTAAGAAAATACCCTTGATGAAAGAAAAAACCTTGATAAATAAGGGTATTTAGGGTATTTTAGCATTAATTTAGATTAGCATTATGTTTTATTAAATTTTAAATGATTTAAATATTATTAAATTAGGTAAAAAGATATATATGAGAATTTTGAGGTTTTGAAAGGATATATACGTAATAATGAATTTGCAAGAAATATACGTAATATTAGAAGTTTGCAAGGACGTGTATGAAATTAAACCTTTTATTAATTAATTAGACCACATGGTGAGTAACCCGTTACAGTCACCATGACCTCGTGGACTCGTGGTGCTCGCAGTCTCCACGCTTGTAGTGGTGCGTGGTGGGTGTTTTCGTACTATTTGACCCTTTTGATTGCATTATCGGAGGGACTTCTATTTACACTTGACCACCCTAACATTTTTGGTTCATTATATTTCCTCCCTTTTATTTATGTGAATCAAGTACGAAAAATTGAAAGAATATGATGTAGAGATCACCCATGTTATTCGTATTGTTTCAAATTATCTATGATTATAACTCTATTAGCAATTTAATCTAAAACCTCAACGAGAGGAAATGAAGAATAAAATTAAAATAAGTAATGTTACTTATGAAAGTATATTGTAAGATGCATTTGATTCTACATTTGAGATGATATGCATACTACAAGCTCCACCATTGATTTCTTAGAATAAAATTAAAATAAGTAAGTAATGTTACTTATGAAACTAGCTAGGTGGTTGTTGATTTGGCATAACAAATTAAATTGAGCTTGCATAATGTCTTTCCATTTATCCCGACTATATCTATTTTGACAATGAATGATTAACCTAGTTTAGGATCATCATTTTTGCATATATTATCACGCATAAAAGAATTTTTCAATAACATTTTATGTTTTATTTCAATTGCACAAAGTCTTTGTCTAATTGTAAATGACTGAAATCTCTTTATTTATGTCATTCATTTCCTCAACGGGGGGAGTTTTAATCTTTTGTGCTTTCCTCATAAATACTTTCATCATAATTAATTGTCTTTTATGAAGTTAAGATTTGGGAGAGAAGTGGGTTTGAGGAAGATGGGTGAGAGAGAGTAAATTAGATATTAATTAATCTTGTAGTAAAAAAAATTCTATCAAGTAACATAAAGGAATTCTCTCCCAAGCGTTCATCATGTAACCATACACTCGCTTCGAACTTCTACCGTTCTTGATCTTCTTTCTTGCAAGCATCCCTGTGATTACGAGAGATCTTGTTCTCTTGTTTTACGAGCGTTGTTACAGGAGAGATCCTTGAACCCCTGGGGTTTGTTCGTTTCTGTGTGGTTCTTGAACTGCTTGGTTCGGAGAAGATGAAAAGGCACTACGACGCAGGTGGTGGTTGGAGGACTGTAAGCAATTGGAGAAGTGATCCAGTCACACTTTACGTCTCAAACATCCCGATTAATGCCACCAACAGCGGTCTGAAGAACACATTTTAAAATTATGGCAAGATTGTGGATGTTTACATCGCGAAAAGAAAAGATAAAGGTGGAACATATTTTGCGTTTATTCGCTTTTCTGGTATTCATGATGCTAAGGAATTTGAAAAATCAATTGGTATTGTGAAATATGGAAACTGCATTCTTAGTTGTAATCTTGCTAGATATCAACGTAAGTTTGGTGGAAATCGGGTAGAAGCCCATCACAGACCTACTCACCGGATGTCTTATGCCAGACCACAACCTCATGTTCAACAAAACAACGCTGCATCTGGAGGTTTCACTAACGGTCGTTCATATGCCAATGCCGTTAGGGGTCAGCCCAATTCTGCCTCGATCAACAAGGAACCGATCACACTTGTACCTTCTCGTACTATCTCTAACCACCTTCAAAGCTTCATCCTTGTTGGTGAGATTATCGATTTTAATGTTCTTCGTAACCTACCGATGTTACTAAATAATGGAGGTATTCCTGAGGCAAAGATATATTATTATGGCGGTATGCACGTAATTCTTTACTTCCAAAGATCATCATGTGCCCAAGGTTTTTTGGATAATAATGAATGCTGGAACAAATGGTTCAAGTGGTTGAAACTTGGTGCGCACGCCATGGATCTTTCGTTTCATAGGCTGGCTTGGTTGCGCATTTCTGGGCTTCCATTGCACTTTCGTGACTATGACAACATCAAAAAGATAGCAAACAGATTTGGTGAATTAATTGAATTAACCGATGAAATGTGGATCAGTTCTAATCTGTCAAATGTTAAACTTGCTATCCTAACTTCTTCCAAAATCAGAATCAATGAAGAGGTCACAATATCCCATGGAGGTAATGAAACACAAATCGGGGTATCAGAGATATTTTACGATTGGCATCCATACTCCAATCAATCATTCTCCATGCAACCAATTAACCCTGGTGATTTGGATGACGACGCAGTTTGCAATATATCTGATGAAGAATCAGATGACGACGACGGTATCTCTGATACCTGGGAACAAAACTTATCGGACAATGAAAAAGAAGACGGTGAAATATTTCCTGATGTTGTTATGGATGAAAAAGAAGACGGTGAGATTCCGGTGACCGGCGACACCCTAAACGGTGGTAATGAAACATCTCTGATTCCCAACATAGTAATTAATGACGACAATGATGACATACGTGATACTGCTGTTGTCGAGGAGTCGGTCACAAACCCCCACGAGGAGAATACCGTTAGGGTAAATATTCCTTTACACGAATCGCCAGTGGGCCCACCAAAGATTAATGGGTCTTGTCTCAATTTCGGGCCCTTCCCTTCTATTGCTCCCATTGGGCCGCTTAATAATGTTGGTGGTTCCGGCCCATTTATGTTTGGGCAGTCTCACACAGATATCAGATCCGGATCCGTATCTAAAAAACGAAGAAGGTTTTCTCCTTATCGATCAAGTCACAACCCGGTACATCCTGTTAATGATCCTACTCCTTCAATCGATTTAAACAAAATTGTGTGCCCTTCTTCTTCGTGTAATTCCATTGATACGGTTAACTCAATTTCAATTCCTGAAATCTCAAAGACAGTCGCAATTGGTGCAGAGCTTGGTTTTCAAATTCAAAACGATGACTCCACTCTGCTTGAAATATTTACCGGTGATGGCGCTACCAATGTTCCCCGATGAATCTTTTATCCTTAAATATCAGGGGTGTGAGTGAAACTCACAAAATCAATTGGGCAAGGGAACTGAAAACAACTCATAAACTTGAATTTCTAGGTCTCCAAGAAAACCATGCATCGAATTCAAATAATATTGACGTATCTGGTTGTTGGGGCAATGATAACTTTAATTACGAAGCTATTAATTCAGTAGGAAGATCTGGCGGTATAATCAGTATATGGAATCCTGATTTCTTCAATTGCACTTTTTGCAAAAAATCAAGATACTATTTGTAAGGACCAAACTACAAAAGACCACCTTTAAATAATATTTACAACCTAACCTTTTTAAAGTCTTACCAAAATACAAGTTTAACAACATTTTTACCAAAAGACATACATACAATATAATGACTAGCTACAACGGATACAAACCAACTATACAAGCCCCAAAGACAAACACCAAAATACTATACCAAAATAGAAGCTCTTCCAAAGCTTCAAGCTAACCAACTCCTGCAATCTACTCGCACTCGCCCTTGCCTTTGTCTATCCCTGAAAAATGGTGACAACTAAACGTGTAAGCTATAAAAGCTTAGTGAGTTCCACAATGTATAATGTTATACTAAATAATTATATAAATCATCATAATTAAACCAACAAAGGGTAACGGGTCAAAATACCGGGTTAACATAACAACATCATCACAAAGCATCACATATCAATACCGGGTCAACAATGATCAATGTAGAATTCCAGATTTAACAAAGTGCGTCATTCCCTCTTAGGCCGTTAGGGAATGAGGCCGATGAAGGTGACCATGGCACCCCTAACCGAGTCCATGATCCAGCTTCACAACCACGGTCCATACCACTCCTCCACCAGGTACTCCCGCGTCCACCGCCCGACATATTACACGAAGTAATACTCAAGCCGCCATGGGTCCTCACGAAATGAAATATCACTCAAGGCAATTCACTCAAACGGGTCAAGGAAAGATGGGTTTGATCATAAGGATTATCAATGTCTTAAACAACCGAAACAATACTCAAGGATGTCAAATTGTTACAATTACCAACTAATTATATTGCTTATTTATAAATATAATTAAAAGTATACACATTGCACATAGGGAACTCACCTGAAATCAAGCAATTGCCCACACAAGTCAAGAACTTCTTTAATCAAAATCCCGATGTCACCGGTCAATGATGTCGTCCCAATCTTTCAATTGTTTACCTTTATAGCTTGATTTTCTGATGAAAACCCCTTTGATTTGCACCAATATTCGACCTTGATTCACCAAAATCGCCCAGAGCAGTCACCAACTCGATCTATGAAGAAAATGAGCTGAAATGGGTCAAAAACCCGATTTTATGACAGTTCAGCACAAGATAGCGCCGGTATCTACAAGATAGCGCCGCTATCTTAACCCCGCGCTTTTTAGCGCCGCTATTTCCAGAATAGCGCCGCTATTTCTCAAATTTTTCGCGTTTTACCCAACGCTATTTCGAGCTGCTGTTCCAACTTACACAAGATAGCGCCGCTATCTCTAAGATAGCGCCGCTATCTCCCAAAATGCTGCAAATCTTCACCTTTTCTTCCTTCTAACTTATACCACTTTTCTATACCTAAAATCACAGATTTTTAGCAATATTTTCAACTACAAAGTCTATTATCTTATCATTTACCAGCTATTATCTATATTTTAACCATTAAAATACTAAATTTAAAACACGTATGTTACAATTACCTCCTCCTTTTGAGAATTTCGTCCCGAAATTAGGTTGACTTGAACAAGAACGGATACTTCTCCAACATATCATCTCTTCTTTCCCACGTGTAATTTGGACCTCTATGATGTTTCCATTTCACCAATACTAACTGAATTTCCTTATTCTTGAGATTGACCGACTTTTGGTCAATTATTTCTTCCGGTTCTTCTATATACTTCTATTTCTCGTTGACCTTGACTTCGGTCAACGGTACCGTTTCATCATGCTCTCCAATACTCTTTCTCAAATAACTAACATGAAACACATTATGGATACCAGTCAACTCATCCGGTAGCTCAAGACGATATGCTTGTTTCCCGACCCGTTCAATGATCCTAAATGGGCCGATAAATCGAGGGCTCAATTTACCTTTCTTTCCAAATCTCATAACGCCCTTCCAAGGCGACACTTTTAACATCACATAATCGTCTACCGAAAATTCTATCGGCTTTCGCCTTTTATCAGCATAAGACTTTTGACGATCTTGGGCCGTTTTCATTCTTTCCCGAACTATCCGAATCTTATCACTAGTATCTTGGATCAACTCGGGTCCCACCAACAACTTTTCTCCAACTTCTCACCAACATAAAGGCGTACGACACTTTCTTCCATATAACGCTTCATACGGTGCCATACGAATCGAGGAGTGATAACTATTATTATATGAAAATTCGGCTAACGACAAATATTTATCCCAACTTCCCCCGAATTCTAGAATACACGACCTAAGCATGTCTTCCAAGGTTTGGATTGTTCTCTCGGTTTGCCCGTCGGTTTGAGGATGATAAGCGGTACTAAGAGCTACTTTCGATCCCAACTCTTTTTGCATGCTTCCCCAAAAGTTAGAAGTAAACCGGGAATCCCTATCTGATACGATCTTCAAAGGAACAACATGTCGAGCAATTATCTCATCTAAATATACTTGTGCCCATGAATCCATCGGTGCCGATTCCCTCATAGCGAGGAAATGCGCACTTTTGGTCAAACGGTCTACAATCACCCAAATACAATCATGTTGACGAGCGGTTCTCGGAAGCTTAGTAATCAAATCCATGGAGATTTCCTCCCACTTCCAAACAGGAATGCTAAGTGGTTGCAAACTTCCATAGGGTTTCTGATGCTCGGCTTTAACTTGTGCACAAACGCTACATTCTTGTACAAACTTCCCAATATCCTTTTTCATTCCCGGCCACCAATAATCCAATCTCAAATCATGGTACATTTTATTCATACCCGGATGAATTGAGAACTTTAAACAATGTGCCTCTCGCAACACATCATTTCTCAATTCTCCAATCTTCGGTATCCATAATCGGTTACTAAAAACTCTGACGCCTCGACCATCCACTTCTAAATCTTTCTCATAATTCACCATTCTCTCCTTCTTAATATTCCCGGGTTTTAATGCCTCATCTTGCCACTTCTTAAGGTCATCAAGCAAAATATACTTCAATGTAGTGGAGGACATTGCATAACACATATTCGAACGGTAAGCCTTACGGCTTAGAGCATCAGCAACTACGTTCGCCTTCCCGGGATGATACAAAATCTCACAATTATAATCTTTAATGAGTTCCATGGCACGTTGTTGTCGCATGTTCAATGATTGTTGGCTAAATATGAATATGAGACTCTTATGATCGGTAAAGAGTTGGAACTTAGTCCCATACAAATAATGCCTCCAAATCTTTAATGCAAACAGCACAGTAGATAACTCAAGATCGTGAGTTGGATAATTCTTTTCATACTCTTTCAATTCACGGGATGCATATGCTATGACTTTTCCTCGCTGCATGAGAACACAGCCAAGTCCCATTTTTGATGCATCACTATACACAACAAAATCTTCCTCGCCTTCGGGTAATGACAATATGGGAGCATTCATCAAACAGTCTTTCAATATTCTAAAGGCTTTTTCTTGTGCTTCACCCCATTCATACTTCACATCTTTTCGGGTAAGACTCGTGAGAGGCACGGCCAAACGAGAGAAATCTTTAATGAACCGGCGGTAATAACCCGCGAGACCTAAGAAACTTCGGATCTCATAAGCATTTCGGGGCACTTCCCAATTCTTAATCGCCTCAATCTTTGAAGGATCGACCGATATGCCTTCACCTGATACCACATGACCAAGAAATTGAACTTGGCGTAACCAAAATTCACATTTGGAAAACTTGGCATACAATTTCTCTTTTCGAAGAAGATTAAGGATTTCACGAAGGTGCGAAGCATGATCACTCTCGGATTTTGAATATACTAAAATGTCATCGATAAAAACAATAACCGACTTATCCAACATAGGACGACATACTCGATTCATCATATCCATAAAGGCGGGCTGGGCATTTGTTAAACCAAATGGCATGACCAGAAATTCATAATGCCCATATCTAGTTCGGAAAGTAGTTTTAGGTACATCTTCCTTGTAAACCTTCAACTGATGATAACCGGACCTCAAATCAATCTTAGAAAAATAACTTGCACCTTGCAATTGATCAAAAAGATCATCAATTCTAGGCAATGGATATTTGTTCTTGATTGTTACTTTGTTGAGTTCACGATAATCAATACACATCCGCATTAACCCGTCTTTCTTCTTAACGAACAAAACCGGTGCACCCCACGGTGACACACTCGGTTGAATGAACCCTTTATCTAGCAATTCTTGTAATTGGTTCATAATTTTTTTCATTTCCGCCGGGGCTAAACGATAAGGAGATTTGGCTATCGGAGCCGCACCCGGCACAAGATCAATTCGGAATTCAACTTCTCGATCAGGCGGCAATCCGGGTAAATCCTCGGGAAATACATCCGGAAATTCATTAACAATAGGAACATCTTTCACTGATTTCTTTATTTCTACAACCGGATTGAGAACATAGGCTAAATAAGAGTAACATCCATGGGACATCAATTTACTAGCCTTCAAGAAAGATATCACCTTTCTATTCTTCATTTTACTATCACCATACACATATAAAGGTTCTTCTCCGCCTAACGGAATCTTTATCATCTTCTCATAACACAAAATGTTAGCATGATACTTAGACATCCAATCCATTCCAATAATAATATCAAAATTGGGCAAGTTTATCATCACTAGATCTACTAGGAACTTATGATCATCTATCTCTAACGAGCAATCCTTATATACACGATCGGCTACCAGGGTCTCACTACCCGCAGTATCAACACAGAATGGATTCAACAAAGGAGATGGAAGCACAAATAACAATTTAGCAAATTTCAAAGATACGAAGGAATCAGAAGCTCCATAATCAAATAATATATGGGCGGGTTGGGAATTAACAAGAAATATACCAGAAATGACATTTGGATCCTCCCGGGCTTCCTCCGGGGTCAACTGAAAGGTACGACTTCTAGCCCTGGGAACCTCCTCCTTTTGACTCGATGCCCCCACTCGCGGGGGTTGTTGTACCGAACCTCGACTTTCAGTAGCTCGATTTGAAGGATTTGGGCATTGACGCCTCCGATGACCTACTAATCCGCAACCATAACAAACAACATCCTTATTTGGACACCTCGATTTTATGTGACCTTCCTCATAACAACCAAAACACTTTACGGGCCCACGATCACTATTACACCGTCCTCGGTGATTCTTGCCACAAGATTGGCAATCTCGGTTAGCATCCGACTACAATATTTCAAATGGTTAAACACAATTCATAAAATATACATAACATGATATTTAATTTAACTTCAATCTTACTTGAATAGAAAACGATTGGGATTGGCCACGAGGCCGAGATGACCCTTGAGATTGGGTTCGACGGTTAGGAATAAATCGATTAATACGACCGGAAGGAGACGAAGTAGTTTGCTCTACTTTTTGACGTTTAGATTCGGGAGTCAACTCCCCACGAAGGCTCAAATCATGATCTCTTCTTCGAGC
Organism: Calendula officinalis; assembly: GCA_963853835.1. Taxonomy (NCBI): domain Eukaryota; kingdom Viridiplantae; phylum Streptophyta; class Magnoliopsida; order Asterales; family Asteraceae; genus Calendula; species Calendula officinalis. Next base: position 14,468,712 of record OY970827.1, read on the forward strand.
ATACTCCACCGCCTTAGCAAAAGACGGGATATCACGATTGCTCACAAAGTCTTGGATTTCATACCTTAACCCTTCTACAAACATTTGAATCTTCTCAACCTCGGTCGGGATGTACTTCGTTGCAAACTGTGCCTTTTGATTAAACAACGTCTCATACTCATCTACCGACAAAGTTCCTTGCTTGAGTTCTAAAAACTCCTTCTCTAACCTTCTTCTCATATCACTTGGGCAATACTGTTCAAGAAATCGGGCCTTGAACGAATCCCAACTCATATGATCTTGTTCTTCCTCATTCAAAATCTTAAACGTGTTATTCCACCAAGTTAAAGACTTCCCGGTAAACATAGCGGTGGCATACACCGTTTGATCATCCTTGGGCACACGAGAAATACGAAATACCTTCTCCGTATTTTCAACCCATAACAACGCCTCCACGGGTTTCGACACACCCGAGAACTCCGTGGCCCCACTACTTCGAAAAGTTTTGAACGAAACCATTCCCGACTTCTTACTCGGGGATTCATCTACTACCTTCTCCTTTTCTTTCAACTTCTCTTTCTCCCCACGCCTAAATTGTTCAAAGGTTGCCCGGACCATGTCCGCCATCCTGTTCATCAACCTTTCCTCCCTTGGAGATACCACTTCTTCTTCTTCATGATTAATAGGGTTTGTTCCTTGGGTTCGAGGACCCGAAGGAGTTAATTCAGGGTGCTCTACACTCCCCGAACCATCATTATCATTATTACTACTTCCTTGATCCATCCCTAGCTGAAATTTATAAGAATAAAATGGAAGTATTAAATAACACTCACCCTAACATTTCTACTGACCCACCATTATGTATCCAACCTATGGTTTGTATCCGACCTAAACTTTAGCCTATACACTACACCATCAACGCCTAAGTTTGAGTCTAGTACCACAATGATACCTAGTTCACTCAAACCAATGCTCTGATACCATATTGTAAGGACCAAACTACAAAAGACCACCTTTAAACAATATTTACAACCTAACCTTTTTAAAGTCTTACCAAAATACAAGTTTAATAACATTTTTACCAAAAGACATACATACAATATAATGACTAGCTACAACGGATAACAACCAACTATACAAGCCCCAAAGACAAACACCAAAATACTATACCAAAATAGAAGCTCTTCCAAAGCTTCAAGCGAACCAACTCCTGCAATCTACTCGCACTTGCCCTTGCCTTTTTCTATCCCTGAAAAATGGTGACAACTAAACGTGTAAGCTATAAAAGCTTAGTGAGCTCCACAATGTATAATGTTATACTAAATAATTATATAAATCATCATAATTAAACCAACAAAGGGTAACGGGTCAAAATACCGGGTTAACATAACAACATCATCACAAAGCATCACATATCAATACCGGGTCAACAATGATCAATGTAGAATTCCAGATTTAACAAAGTGCGTCATTCCCTCTTAGGCCGTTAGGGAATGAGGCCGATGAAGGTGACCATGGCACCCCTAACCGAGTCCATGATCCAGCTTCACCACCTTGGTCCATACCACTCCTCCACCAGGTACTCTCGCGTCCACCGCCCGACATATTACACGAAGTAATACTCAAGCCGCCATGGGTCCTCACGAAATGAAATATCACTCAAGGCAATCCACTCAAACGGGTCAAGGAAAGATGGGTTTGATCATAAGGATTATCAATGTCTTAAACAACCGAAACAATACTCAAGGATGTCAAATTGTTACAATTACCAACTAATTATATTGCTTATTTATAAATATAATTAAAAGTATACACATTGCACATAGGGAACTCACCTGAAATCAAGCAATTGCCCACACAAGTCAAGAACTTCTTTAATCAAAATCCCGATGTCACCGGTCAATGATGTCGTCCCAATCTTTCAATTGTTTACCTTTATAGCTTGATTTTCTGATGAAAACCCCTTTGATTTGCACCAATATTCGACCTTGATTCACCAAAATCGCCCAGAGCAGTCACCAACTCGATCTATGAAGAAAATGAGCTGAAATGGGTCAAAAACCCGATTTTATGACAGTTCAGCACAAGATAGCGCCGCTATCTTAACCCCGCGCTTTTTAGCGCCGCTATTTCCAGAATAGCGCCGCTATTTCTCAAATTTTTCGCGTTTTACCCAACGCTATTTCGAGCTGCTATTCCAACTTACACAAGATAGCGCCGCTATCTCTAAGATAGCGCCGCTATCTCCCAAAATGCTGCAAATCTTCACTTTTTCTTCCTTCTAACTTATACCACTTTTCTATACCTAAAATCACAGATTTCTAGCAATAATTTCAACTACAAAGTCTATTATCTTATCATTTACCAGCTATTATCTATATTTTAACCATTAAAATACTAAATTTAAAACACGTATGTTACACTTAAAATGATGATTTACAAAATCGATTTTAAATATGCATGCAAATAATCGTTTTTTAAAATTTCAAATAATCGTTTCCTTTTATTTAGGGCCTGTAAAAACAGAATTACCTTTTCATTTAAAAAGTTTCGAAATAAAACTATTAGACAAGCACTGCAAGATTTAACATGTTGTCACTGCACAGATACGGTATAACTTTTTAGGAGATTTCGTTGAAATTAACAATACATTGTCTAAAAAAAATATATCGAATGTATTTTTGGTATTTCCAAATTTAAAAATGGTCAAGTTTGATTTATAACCTTATTTTTGTAGAAATATTTGTTAGTTACCATTTAGCTTTGAATAATTCCCTCAATATTGATGCTGGAATAATAGATATTCTCCATCACAAAAATTACGCCTCTGAATAATATCCTTTTAACTATAATCAATTTAAATTAAAGTATTGAATATTTAATGGGGGATATGGCTGTTACTTTAAATTCTGAATAAAGTGGCAACGATTTGTAATTTGAATATTTTAGGTATGTATTTATTGGAGATACTGCATCCTCTTTAATTTGAATAAAACTAAAATTTCGAATTTATTGCCTAAAACTAATTTGAATATTTTAGATATGTATTTCGTTGACCAATGGTGTAATTACACGTGGCAATATGGACCAATGAAATAGCTCCAAACTGATGAGTTGGCAAACGTAAATCAAATGTAGTCTCGTATATAGGAGAAGATATATGTATTTGACAAAAACATTTTAAACTTTGTATTTATGTAACACAAAAAGAAATGTTGTTCCATGTTTGTCAGATTATCTTGAAATACAATTATTGGGAAAAGTCATATGTGTGAATGCATAAAAGTTAATTTATTGTCTTAACGATTTACGCTTTCTTAATAATTAATTGGACACGCCATGTTCAGCACTCACTATACAAGACTACAAGTTGTAATAAAGATTTTGCATCTATATAATGTTTTATAAATAAGTTTTTATATTAAATTGATTAATATCTTAAATATAATTGAATTGTTTGATCAGATAAACCCACTGCCTGGACATCATGATATTTAAGTGTTTATAATAATATTATGTTAATGATATATAAATACTGAAAATTTATGAAAAAATACAAAATATATACTATAAAAAGTTCAAAAAATTCCAATAACTTAATTTTCAACTAAATATGTTATATTTGAATTTCAGAACCTATAAGAAAAGTTTCTATGTCTATTTTATAATTTAGAAAAATCAAACTTTTCGTTTCCTTGTCAACGGTTTAACTTCGTTTCTATATCCACTGTCTCGTTCCAACCAGCTATAATCTGACCGTTCCCTTTTCGAGCAGCTACTTTCAAGATTCCCGATTCAACTGGTTCAATGAGCCTTGTTCAACGAGGTTTTAAAGTATCAGTTTCTAACAACCCAATTAGGTTAATTTTGTTATATAATCTGTACTACTCATTAAAGTTAGATTATATGGAAAAACAATTTGGAAGTTAGTGGCGTACAAGATCTAGTCAAGATATACTTTTGTGGTTAACTTCGCTACAAATGATTGGTCGTAAATCAGATTTCACCTAGATAAGAACACAAATTTACTTACAATGTTTTGACCTAATTGAGTTATTAAAAATCTAATAGTTGTGAGAGATCTAATGAAAGGAGATGCAGTTTATTGAGAAATTTGAAATCTTACAACAACAGAATTTCAGAAAAAACAAACATATAATTCGAAATCCATCTGATAATCAAGTCAGTCAACGATCATTCTTCTCCACATAGTATGCAGTCGGGTTTACATCCTTCCGACCAAACTGATTCCGACATAGTCTAGTGGATTAATTGGAGCAGCATCCTCAGTCGGTGGTCGACCTGCGGGATTAGATATATTTTGATGAACTAAATTGTTATGACTCGGAGCTGGCTTTTCAATAGTAGGAACCCCCAAGTTATTTCCAGATCTGTTTTCGTGAACCAGCGACTTGGTGGTTGACCAGCTGGATTCACCATACGATCGCCATCATTCCAGCTAAGTACTTGCGGACACATATTAGACTGTGATGGAGGTTGATCAGCGTATTCATCGTCTCGCTCAGGCTGCACCGATCGTACACCATATGCAGCCCCTGACCCCCTGACGGAATGCTCGGAGCTTGTTCGGATCCATATTCACCCGTCTCTCTGTTTTCCATGCTGCCACGACGCTGTAAACCCACTGTTGTTACTACTCATTTTTTGGCCGGAATTGGGTTAAGGAGAAGGTTTTATTTTCCGGTGGGTTAGTGGTTAGTATATAAAGTAGTCATGTATATATAGACTTGTTAAAAGCAATTATCAGGTCAACGCACACATTGGGTTTACTTTGATTTTCAATTATTGCCAGATACTTTTTAATTTACAAAAAAACCCCAAATTAAAACCTTGTAAGGTTTCGGACAACACCCCAAAACTAAAACGAATTTAACATAATAAACTCTGTTATATAAAACCATATTTAATTATATATACCGTCAAATCTCCATTCTTCAATAATGTGAAGATCGAATAACTCTTCATAAACATAGATCTTTATGCTCAAGAATAGTTAGTTCTTGATCTGGAATAAGCATATACAAAACATAAAATTGCGGAATTAGTTGAACATATTTGTATATCTAAACAAGGTTTCATCATCATCTTTATATACAATGATTACTAAAAGCCCCAATTCTACATATAAATATGTAGAACGGTTTTTGTTAAACAGGATCAAACGACCTTGAGGCTTAGGTTTTACACACGAAACACGTTAAAACACTTGTCAGGATCGATTAACTATGATGAAGTTAATAAACACCTTAGATCTAATTGATTATAGAAGTTGCAGCGGATCAACACTATATCAATATATTAAGAACGATGAACTGTAAATAATAAACGAAAATATTAAGAACACAGTTTCACAAAAAGCTTCAATGTATATTATTGAGTTAACAATACACACGTACGTTTACAATTCGTAAGGAACTATTTATAATAGTCCTTGAAGCTAAACTATTTACCCTAGTTATTCTAGGACTTGATTTACATTCGAATTATAAAGATATACATTGATTTACATTCTATAACTATCTCTACGAAGATCTCGGACTTGATATGCTTCCAAAACGCGTATCAGTAGTAAATTGCAATCACCAGTAGTAAATCCATATCATCAGTAGTAAGTTTGGTGATTAGTAGTAAGTCCAATATCAACGTCAGTAGTAACTACTATTGATCAGTAGTATCTTCAATAAGCCTTGATCAGTAGTAACTAAGTTATAGTCTTTCACCAGTATCAACTTCATCAGTAATAAGTTTCTGCCCCATCAGTACTAAGTATGATCAGTACTAACTACAACATCAGTAATAAGTTGATCTGTAATTTACTCCAACAATCTCCCCCTAAACTTATTGATTTCTTTTTAATCACATAAGTTTCTTTTGTTCTTCTTCTTCTTTCTTTCTTCTTTCCAATGTTCTTTGATTTTGTTGAAGTCTTTGCTCAATGATGTATTTGCTGTTTCGTTTTGTAAAATAATTTAACTTGTTTTGGAACATAACAGCATCATAAGGTTTCATCAAAGTATTTATGAATATCTGATACATAGTCTTCTCAGAATGTGGATATTCTCTTTCATATAAGTACAGCTCACATACTTTGCCTGATTTTTCAAAAAAATACATATTGGCAGTAGGAATGACATTCCAAGCATACACATTTCCTGGATCTGTAAATTGTTCTGGATAATTGTCTGGATAAAATGCAGCATCTATCATTTTTGTTAAGTATCCAGCACCAGACTCTTTCCATGATTTCTTTGCCATTCTTGGTTTTCCAATAATCAGAAGCTTGATTACATCACTTCTAGAGCATGATCTGATCAATGGTAACCATCCAGTAAATCTCTGCACAATTTTATCTTCCCTTATGACCTCTATAACATTGTTTTGCATCACCCTCCAGTTGATAATTGGATTGTTCTGCAAGGGAGCAACAGGCATTTCAAGAACAGGTACAATTTGTGTTTTTGATTTCTTTTGAGTGCTTTGTTCTTGATCAACAATTTTTCTTTTCTTTGATTGGGGAGTTGAGGTATTACCAGTAGTTGATACACTACCATCTTTGATTAATTTTGAACTGATTGGGATTAAGGCTTTGGATTTCTTTTCTTTTTCTGCTTCTTGCTCACCCAAATCCTTCTTCTTAGCAGTGCAATATTTTTCAATTATAGTCATCATCTTCATTCTTCCAAATGACTTTGCACTATGTCCTTTTGTTTTTAGATACTCAATCATATTGGCCTTCTGTTAAAACACATCATCAGTTAATTCACTTTTAGTTTTCTTGCATTCAGAGACCAAATATTCAAGGCATTGTATATGTTCTTCTTCAACTTTTCTGAGCCTTTTGAATTCTGCCTTTTGAGCTTTTATCTGAATTTCCTCTGCTTGAACAGGTATTTGAACAGGAATTTCACTTTGAACCTTCCTTTTATTTTCCTCAAGTGCTTGATACAGCTCCACTTTCTCCAAAAATTTCTTATGTTTTATTCTCCATCTAGATTGCTTATCTGCTCTGACATGATTAATCTTGTTTACCATGTGATGACCTAATGCTCTATTGGGATAATCCTCATCATAGACTTCTTTTCCTTTTCCAATGCAAGCAGATGGTGGAGGTGGAATGTATTTCATATCAGGGATACCCATCATCAGAAGTTTTGGATAAAACAGATGTAGTTGATCTTCTGATAAGATTTTAGGGTGTGGAGGAAGTGTACATTCATCTACCTCAAACCAATTTACATTATCATCAATGTCAGGTATGATAAGTGGTTGATCAGGTGTTGGTGGTTTGGAGATGATTACATGTCTTTCTCTTTCAATTAGCTCTGGTAGCTGTAATTCTTCCTCTTCAGTAGTAACCAGAGTAGTTACTACTGGTGTGGCTTCAGGAGTTACTACTGATAGGGCATCAGTAGTATTTGGTACATTCATTTCCTCTTCTTCATTGACTACTGATATGATATCAGTAGTAGGAGTTACTACTGATACTTCTTTTTCAGCTTGTTCTTCCATAGGAGCAGTAGTATTTGGTACATTCATTTCCTCTTCTTAATTTACTACTGCTATGATATCAGTAGTAGGAGTTACTACTGATACTTCTTTTTCAGCTTGTTCTTCCATAGGAGCAGTAGTAATAGGCTCATCTTCAGTGACCATCATTTCTGGGCCTTCATCAACTGTTGTTTCTTTTAAATTTAAGAGAGAGGATGCAGCTGCTGCAATTGATTCATCAATCATTGTTTGAATATTATCCTTCTCCCCCTTAGTGAGCTCTACTGGTGGAGCCTCGCTATCATCAATCTTCTTCTTCAATTTTCTGATGATTTTAGTTTGTTGATGAAGCCTGTGCTCATAGAATCTCATTCTCTTGTTGATGGTGTTCATATGCCTTTTCATTGCAGCCATAGTTTTCCCTTGATTTGTGAGATAAGTAAGACAATCTTGTACAGTGGATTCAAGAGAATCCACTTTATCCGTCAATTGTTTGATTTTAATACAGCCCTCACTCCATCTAGCAAGATCATCGGGCTCACTAACAGGTACATTGGCTTTAAGGTTTTCCATCCTATCCACCAATTCCACAGATCTGCCCTCATCACTTCTTGGTGATTCATTGGGTCTTTTAGACATCCTCTTCTTCCTAGAAGAAGCAGAGATGCCCCCCCTTGTGGTTTCTTGGCACCGGGGTCCTTTAAGTAACTCCTCAAATGAGTCATCACTTAAAGTTGCCGAGGTCTGGGTCTTAGTGATGTTCCCACTATCCTGTGCACCCACCTTTGGGGCATCACTAGTGAGAGCCCTCGCCTCATGTCCTCTATCCTCCTTGGAGGACAACTCTTTGAGTCTGGGGTGTGACTCGATTTGTCCCCTGGTGTCCTTTGAGGAAGATTTCTTCCTTTTATAAATTGAGGAAATATTTTTGGTTTTGTTTGGTAGGTCTTCCACAGAGTGAAGAGTAGCACTCTGCAGATTTTTGTCAAGTTCCTGGGACACATGCAGGACTTCTATATTTGAGGGTGATTGAGTGACTGTTTGAGGTGGTGTTTGGGCTGTATTTGGGGGTGATGGAGTGGGTTGAGGTTCAATTTGGGTTGTATCTTTGATTGAACCCTCTCCAGTATGTGTTTGATCTTTGATCATATTAGGAAACAGAGGGGTTTCCTTGCCCGAAAATTTAAATTGTTTTCTCATATTTGAGAAAACTTTCTTGTTCAACTCAGGTATTATGAAAATGTTTTTGGGAGTTGACAAGTTTTGCAATTCAATGTTTATGATATGTTGGAGAAATCTGGGATACATTAAAAATTTTGTGGAACTAAGATTTCCCAACATACCTTCAAAAATCATGTAAGAAAAATTAAATACTTGGTCTGTGCATAAACAGACAACAGCAGAGGCTATTGCCTTATTAAACTCATTCCAAGTACTTCTTTTTGGAGAAATACAATGCTGAATTGTATGTACTAAAAATTTCCATTGTGGGGAGAGAAGACCTTTTTGAAAAGTTACTATATTTAGTCTTCCCTCATAACCCATTTTATTTAAAATTTCAGCAATGTATTCCTTAGGAAGAGTAGACATACCTGAATCATCATGTAGTTGTAGATGGTATCGGATTGATTGTTCAGTTACTGTTATATGCTTTCCATCTACTTTTGATTTGATCATCGATGTGGTTGTTCCTTCTGTTCTTTCAGCATTGGTCCAGAAATCAACCAAGTGCTGTTGATATGCTTTTGGTTTAACAGTTAAAGCAAAATGTATGTAAGAATTTCTCAAAAATTTAACTATTGGACGAAAGTCTTTGGTTCCGTCGGGATTCTTTAGGAATGCACACATGTTATGAAATTCTGAATATTTAAGATCGGTTTGCACATCGAGAGATTGTAGAGTTGCCATTGTTGTTGATTTTGAGAGAAAGATGTAAGAATTTTGTTCTTGATGAGGGGTTTTGATCGAAAGCTAGGGTTTATCGAGAGGATTTTGTAAATCGAAGTGAAGATAATGCTAAATTAATCGACTGCCGCCTTTTATATCTTTCGATTTAACCTGCAAACAGACTAAAATGCCCTTCGAATCATAACATAACGGTTATTTTCATGGGGGTTAGTTTGGTAATTGTGATTCTGAAAGACCAGTAGTAAATGAGATATCAGTAATAAAACGTCAGTAGTATCTACTAACATCAGTAGTGACTAAGGATTTTGACATCAGTAGTAACTATAGACATCAGTAGTAATCACACGACCAGTAGTATATGTGAATACCAGTAGTACTGACTAACCAGTAGTATTTATGTAAACCTAATACACACCAGTAGTAATAAACTACCAGTAGTATTTTGTGCACATGCCTACAATCAGTAATACAGATCTACCAGTAGTAAAACACTTAAACAAATAAATAACTTTTTACAGCAAAACTTTACACATGACTTTAAGTGAGATTTTAATTTATCAGAATCATTCCAATACTGCTAACTAAGAAGTTGAATCTTCCTACATCAAAAGGTTTTGTAAAAAGATCTGCTAATTGATCATCAGTATGGATTTTAACCACTTTGATTAATTTCTTTTCATTACAGTCTCTTATAAAATGAAATCTTATTTCAATGTGTTTAGTTTTAGAGTGTTTTACTGGATTGTTCACAATACTAATATCACTTTGATTATCAATAAAAATAGGAGTTTTAAGGATAGAGATACCAAAGTCTAGAAGCTGGTTTTGAATCCAGAGTACTTGAGCACAACAAGCAGATGCAGCTACATACTCTGCTTCAGCAGTTGATGTTGATACATTTGTTTGCTTCTTACATTGCCATGACACCAGTCTTGATCCAAAGAATTGACATCCACCAGTAGTGGACTTTCTGTCTTGACATTCACCTCCATAGTCACTATCTGTGTAGGCTATGAGTTCAAAGGGTGAATCATGTGGATACCATAGACCTAGTGATGGTTTGCCTTTCAAGTATCTGAATATTCTTTTGACAGCTTGCAAGTGTAATTCTTTAGGTCTTGCTTGATATCTTGCACACACACAAACACTATACATAATGTCAGGTCTTGATGCAGTTAAGTACATCAAAGAGCCTATCATTGATCTATATAGGTGTTCATCTACATCCTCCCCCTCAACATCAGGATGTAGGTGTTTGTGTGTTTCCATTGGTGTACTTGCACTCTTACTGTCTTTCAAATCAAATTTCTCCAAGATGTCTTTGACATATTTTGATTGATTTATCAAAATACCATCTGTTCTTTGACTGACTTGGAGTCCAAGGAATAAGTTCATTGGACCCATAGAGCTCATCTTGAATTTAATCTGCATCAGTTCTTCAAATTCTTTGCATAATACATCATTTGTTGAACCAAAGATGATATCATCTACATAGATTTGTACCAGTAGTATATCATCTTTGACTTTCTTTGTAAACAAAGTTTTGTCAATGGCCCCTCTTTTAAAGTTGTTCTTCAATAGGTATGATGATAATGTGTCATACCATGCTCTTGGTGCCTGATGTAGGCCATATAGAGCTTTATCCAGTTTGAACACATAGTTACCATGTTTTGGATCTTCAAAACCTGGAGGTTGGCATACATAGACCTCTTCTCCAATCTTCCCATATAGGAATGCACTCTTCACATCCATTTGATAGACTTTGAACTTCTTGAATGAAGCATATGCTAGAAATATTCTTATAGCTTCAATTCTAGCAACAGGAGCATATACTTCATCATAGTCTATTCCTTCTTCTTGAGTGTATCCTTGGGCTACAAGTCTTGCTTTGTTCTTGATCACTATACCTCTTTCATCTTTCTTGTTTCTAAAGATCCATCTTGTTCCAATGGCTCTTTTTCCTTTGGGTAGAGGTACAAGTGTCCAAACAGCTTGTAACTTGAATTGAAGGAGTTCTTCTTGCATTGCCTTAATCCAGTTTGAGTCCTTCATTGCTTGTTGGATCTTCTTTGGTTCATCCTGAGACAGAAAGCATTCAAACATACATTCATTAGCAATTAAACTTATATTACACATATTTGCAGTTAAGCTTTTGTTTAATTTGCTTCTTGTTTGCAGTGGTGAGTTAACATCACTTAGAACAAGGTCTAATGGATGGTTCTTCTGAGTCCTTGTGGTTGTAGCTTTATCAACTACTAGTTGATTTTCAAGATTGGACTCATTTGTCTCAGGCAGTTGTTCCTCTAGTGATCCTTCATTGTCATTGATGTTTGATTCCTCATCATCTTGGTCAGAGTTACTACTTCTATTGTCTTCATTGAGATCATTAGTATTGTTGTTGGTATTGGTATCAGTAGTATCTTGAGAATCTAGGTTATTATTGGGACCAGTAGTATTTTGAGTACTATTACTGGTATCAGTAGTATTTGAATTACTACTGTCCTCATTCTCAGAGTTACTACTGTTTCCACAATTTGAGTTATTACTGACATCGGTATTAACTATGGGAGCAGTATTAACTACTATGTATCTCATCTCTTCTTGACCAGTATTAACAGATGATGTTCCTTGCTTTTGAGTATGACAGTTTGGATCACCTGCATTGAAATTCATGTTAGAATTAAAGGATTTGGTTAGATTGTCTATGTTAAATAGCCAATCTGGACCATTTCCTTGTTCATTGGGAACATTTTCATTAAAGGATACATTAATGCTTTCTTCAATTATCCTTAGTCTTTTGTTGAATACTCTGTATGATTTGCTTTGAGTAGAGTATCCCACAAAGATTCCATCATCAGCTTTGCAGTCAAATTTACCAATTTGTTCTCTTGTAATCAGAATAGTACAAGGACAACCAAATGATTTTAAAAAGCTTATAGAAGGTTTTCTTTTATTAAAAAGCTCATAAGGTGTTTTAAAATGTGGCTTCACTATTAATACTCTGTTCTGAACATAACAGGCAGTATTAACAGCTTCTGCCCAAAAAGTAATTGGTAATTTTGAGTCTGCTAGCATTGATCTTGCTGCTTCAATGATGGTTCTGTTTCTTCTTTCAGCTACACCATTTTGTTGTGGAGTTCTAGGTGAGCTGTATTGCCTGTCAATTCCTTTAAGATCACAAAAGTTAATTAAGTTAGCATTTTTAAATTCTGTGCCATTGTCACATCTTATTGCTTTAACTTTTTGATCAGATGTGTTCTCCAGTTTGACAATTAAGTTCTTTATGAGTTCACTTGTTTCATCATTTGTCCTGAGAAAGAAAACCCATGTATATCTGGAAAAGACATCAGTAATAACAAGACAATATTGTTTCTTTCCAATACTCAATACATTTGTACCTTGGGCTGTCTTTGGACTACCTCAAAAACAATTTATGTGTGATCTACGAATATCTTAACTAATATTAGATCTACGAATATTCACATATTCCTACTGGTAACTAATATTCGTAGATCTGGAGTGATGATGGTTTTTGTTTAAAGGTTAAATAATTCACATATTCAAGGCGGTTTCGTGAACGTTTTGAAAAGAAATTTAAGATCTAAGCAGCTCAAGGTACAAAAAGTAAAAAAAAAACTATTCCGCAAAAGGATCAACCGGAGGTATCTCGCCGGTAAACGATTCCGGCAAAGGCGGTTCCAAATCCTCCAGTGGTCGGATAAACGCCTTCTCATAAACAACCGTCTCTGAATTCTAATTTCATCTCCGACCGCCTCAACTCTATGTGGATCTGATGGAAGGCATAAGGGTTTCGGTAAATGCATCCTTCTTGGGTGAAACTCCGGTCACTATGCCATAGCATCTTATACCTCCCTGTTCGACCGGCTTCTAGTATGGCGGCACGAGCCCTAGAAAACTGATCTGCCACCGTCTCCTCCTTCTTGATCGAATGGGTAGTCAACGGCAGCGGTGGTGACACCGGCGAGGGAGAGATTAAATTGGGTTTAGAGAAGAAAACGTGAAGAAGAGAATGAGAAAATTTGTTGTGTAAAACAATGGTGATTTGTAGCTATTTTGGAGCTAATAATGACGATCAAAATATGAACAGAAGTAGGAGGTGAGTGGATTTCATTGTGATTTACTACTGATCTCCTCTACAAGCCTTACTACTGATCTCAATTTCAAGTGTTACTACTGATCAGTAGGAATTCACTTTTACTACTGCTCCTTCCGATTACTACTGATCCAATGCTCAATCAGTACTACTGGTCCGTCAGGTTACTACTGATCTTCACTGTTTACTACTGATCCATATTAAATACTACTGATCAGTAGTAAATGAAGAAAACACTACTGATCAGTAATAAAACGAAATTTTTTCTACGGATCAGTAATATACATGTTACTACTGCTGCGTTGACTGATCAGTATTACACAGTTCTGAAGAAATTTTTTTTACTGATTTCTTCCATACAACTGATACATCATACTTTGGAAAGTATGACACACACCGTGCTCATTCCATACTACGGTTTATTGATTGTATCTGATAATAATGTGAAACGAATCACATTATTAGGTTGAAGGCATGATGAAGATAAAGGAAAGTTTTTATTTGTTACATATTTGATCTTTATTAATTGATTACAGAAGATAATTGATTATATTTTATTTGAAGAAGAAGTTGAAAGTCTTACTACATAAGATGTTATGTAAAGATGTAAATGCAATTCAACAGAATCTTAACGAAAAGATCTGATTGAAGACCAAGATGTCCTTCATACAAGATATGATGTTGCTGATTACTATATTTAGAAGGAATGTGATGCTTAGTTTGAGTTTCTACTTCAACTTCAAATAGAAGATAGTTGGTTTTCAATGTAATTAATATAGCCTTGAAGAACACAAGAATGATATCACACTTTTAGGGGAAGAAAAAGTGTTGATCATTCAAGGGGAAGTTCAAGTTTCTCGGATTGATTTGATTATGTCAAAAAGGGGAAGAGACTTGAAGATTCCTAGCTAATTCTATAAGTTTTGTCAAATCAAATAGGGGAAGATTGTTAGGAATATTATTATTAATATTCATTAAAGATTTGATTATGTCAAAACTATTAAACTACAAGGACCTAAGTCGATGATATGAAGTTCAAGATTTGAATAAGATTTAGGAGATAATGATAATTGTAAAAGATATAGTATATCTTGTTTGAATTTAAAAGATTTAGTATTATCTTTTCCTTGTAAGTCTTAGGTTTTCTAGTATATAAAGAAACCTAATGACATAGAATTAGATGTTCTTGGAACCCACGTTTTAACGTGTTTCGTGTGTAAAACCTAAGCCTCGAGGTCGTTTGATCCTGTTTAACAAAAACCGTTCTACATATTTATATGTAGAATTGGGGCTTTTAGTAATCATTGTATATAAAGATGATGATGAAACCTTGATATACAAATATGTTCAACTAATTCCGCAATTTTATGTTTTGTATATGCTTATTCCAGATCAAGAACTAACTATTCTTGATGAAGTTATTGGATATCCAGGCAATACACATTGTTTCACCCCCAAATACAGCCCAAACAACAAATGAGTTCTCCCCCTATATCCAGGCAATACACATTGTTTCTCCTTGGAGTTCTTAAAACAACATATTTTTCATCTAAAATAAAGTCAGGAGAAAGAATGATGCACTCAATGTCTGTGAAAAGAATTTTATTCTTTTTATCACACACTTGAGACACACTGAAAAGATTGTATTTTAGTTCAGCTACATAAAATACATCATCAAAGGTAATTTTGCCATTAGTAACAGTACCTTTACCTGTAATCTTACGTCCATGTGGGTTCTCACCAAATGCCACATATCCTCCATCAAATAACTCGAAATCTTTAAGAATTTGTAGATTTCCAGTCATGTGCCTTGAGCATCCACTATCAATATGCCATGTTCTTCCTTCTTCTGGGATCTGAATGCTCTGCACAAGTGAGTAAAGGATTAGTTAAGTTTGGGAACCCAAGCTTTATATGTCTTGGGTTCATCCTTTGAGAAATAAGCTTTTGGAGATTTAACTTTAAACATTTTTGGTGCCCATACTTGTTTATTATTGGTGTTTAGTTTTACTACTGCCCTTTTATACGTATTACTGGTGTGAGAATTTTCTACTGATTTGCTTTACTACTGATGGACCAGTAGTATTTGGGTACTTACCATGTTTAGAATGACCAGTAGTGTTTTTAGGGTTGACACCAGTAGTATTTTTGAAAGTTGGTTTGGGAGCAGTAGTATTTTTGTAGTTAGGGTTTTTACCAGTAGTGTTTTTGATCTGGTACCATACAGCATTATAATTAGGGTTAACACCAGTAGTAAAATTGTTACAGTTTTTACTGGTGTTGGAAAATTTAAAATATTGTTTATTTTGATTTGATTTTCCATTGGTCTTGAAGTAATTGCTGTTCTTTGGGCTTCCAACTCTTCTGTTTTGCACAAATCTTGATGCAGTTCTTCCAAATCTTGGTGTTTCAGCAATTGGAATTTTATTTTTACTTACTACTGAAGGACCAGTAGTATCTTTTAATTTCTGTGTTTTTGCCTTTTCTTTGAAAGTTTTAAATTCTTGAATTCTTTACAATTTATTGGATTGAAGTGACAATCCTTTGCTAAATGATTCATTTTGTTGCAAATAACACATCTTAATTTCTTACTTTTTGCACCTTCAGGAATTCTTTGATCTAAGAGTTGAATTTTATTTCTTTCATTTCCCCTTTTTAAAATTTTTGGTATATTTTCTGCATTATATTTAGGAGAATCTTCTTCACTTTGTGCTGTGTGAAAACTTGTATCAATTGATTTTGGAGATTCAATTGGAGAAATTGTAAATTCAATTGTTTGGTTATCATCAGAAGAATCATTTGATTCAGATGTTTCATTATGTGATTCAGTTTGATGTTCAGTTTTTAATTCATTAATGATTCTTTCTGAACTGTTTTTAAGTGGAGGAATGAATTTATATGGAGGTGGTACAGCATGATATCCCACCCCATGGACAACTTTTTCTGTGGTTTGATTGTTAGTTAGTTCATCAAGAATTTTTGTACTTCTTTCAAACTTTTTAATTGTTAATTTATTCTGTTCAATTTCAAGTTGACATTCTTCTAATTTGCATGTTAAGTCTTTATTTTTTAATTCATAAAACTCTTTCTCATCCACAGCCTGAAGCAATTCTTCCTTTATCCTTTGATCAATCATCTGGTACACCTTTATTTGATGTTCTTAAAATCGTAGATCTAGAACCAATATGCTCTGATACCACTTGTCAGGATCGATTAACTATGATGAAGTTAGTAAACACCTTAGATCTAATTGATTATAGAAGTTGCAGCGGATCAACACTATATCAATATATTAAGAACGATGAACTGTAAATAATAAACGAAAATATTAAGAACACAGTTTCACAAAAAGCTTCAATGTATATTATTGAGTTAACAATACACACGTACGTTTACAATTCGTAAGGAACTATTTATAATAGTCCTTGAAGCTAAACTATTTACCCTAGTTATTCTAGGACTTGATTTACATTCGAATTATAAAGATATACATTGATTTACATTCTATAACTATCTCTACGAAGATCTCGGACTTGATATGCTTCCAAAACGCGTATCAGTAGTAAACTGCAATCACCAGTAGTAAATCCATATCATCAGTAGTAAGTTTGGTGATCAGTAGTAAGTCCAATATCAACGTCAGTAGTAACTACTATTGATCAGTAGTATCTTCAATAAGCCTTGATCAGTAGTAACTAAGTTATAGTCTTTCACCAGTATCAACTTCATCAGTAATAAGTTTCTGCCCCATCAGTACTAAGTATGATCAGTACTAACTACAGTATCAGTAATAAGTTGATCTGTAATTTACTCCAATGGTGATTTGTAGCTATTTTGGAGCTAATAATGACGATCAAAATATGAACAGAAGTAGGAGGTGAGTGGATTTCATTGTGATTTACTACTGATCTCCTCTACAAGCCTTACTACTGATCTCAATTTCAAGTGTTACTACTGATCAGTAGGAATTCACTTTTACTACTGCTCCTTCCGATTACTACTGATCCAATGCTCAATCAGTACTACTGGTCCGTCAGGTTACTACTGATCTTCACTGTTTACTACTGATCCATATTAAATACTACTGATCAGTAGTAAATGAAGAAAACACTACTGATCAGTAATAAAACGAAATTTTTTCTACGGATCAGTAATATACATGTTACTACTGCTGCGTTGACTGATCAGTATTACACAGTTCTGAAGAAATTTTTTTTACTGATTTCTTCCATACAACTGATACATCATACTTTGGAAAGTATGACACACACCGTGCTCATTCCATACTACGGTTTATTGATTGTATCTGATAATAATGTGAAACGAATCACATTATTAGGTTGAAGGCATGATGAAGATAAAGGAAAGTTTTTATTTGTTACATATTTGATCTTTATTAATTGATTACAGAAGATAATTGATTATATTTTATTTGAAGAAGAAGTTGAAAGTCTTACTACATAAGATGTTATGTAAAGATGTAAATGCAATTCAACAGAATCTTAACGAAAAGATCTGATTGAAGACCAAGATGTCCTTCATACAAGATATGATGTTGCTGATTACTATATTTAGAAGGAATGTGATGCTTAGTTTGAGTTTCTACTTCAACTTCAAATAGAAGATAGTTGGTTTTCAATGTAATTAATATAGCCTTGAAGAACACAAGAATGATATCACACTTTTAGGGGAAGAAAAAGTGTTGATCATTCAAGGGGAAGTTCAAGTTTCTCGGATTGATTTGATTATGTCAAAAAGGGGAAGAGACTTGAAGATTCCTAGCTAATTCTATAAGTTTTGTCAAATCAAATAGGGGAAGATTGTTAGGAATATTATTATTAATATTCATTAAAGATTTGATTATGTCAAAACTATTAAACTACAAGGACCTAAGTCGATGATATGAAGTTCAAGATTTGAATAAGATTTAGGAGATAATGATAATTGTAAAAGATATAGTATATCTTGTTTGAATTTAAAAGATTTAGTATTATCTTTTCCTTGTAAGTCTTAGGTTTTCTAGTATATAAAGAAACCTAATGACATAGAATTAGATGTTCTTGGAACCCACGTTTTAACGTGTTTCGTGTGTAAAACCTAAGCCTCAAGGTCGTTTGATCCTGTTTAACAAAAACCGTTCTACATATTTATATGTAGAATTGGGGCTTTTAGTAATCATTGTATATAAAGATGATGATGAAACCTTGATATACAAATATGTTCAACTAATTCCGCAATTTTATGTTTTGTATATGCTTATTCCAGATCAAGAACTAACTATTCTTGATGAAGTTATTGGATATCCAGGCAATACACATTGTTTCACCCCCAAATACAGCCCAAACAACAAATGAGTTCTCCCCCTATATCCAGGCAATACACATTGTTTCTCCTTGGAGTTCTTAAAACAACATATTTTTCATCTAAAATAAAGTCAGGAGAAAGAATGATGCACTCAATGTCTGTGAAAAGAATTTTATTCTTTTTATCACACACTTGAGACACACTGAAAAGATTGTATTTTAGTTCAGCTACATAAAATACATCATCAAAGGTAATTTTGCCATTAGTAACAGTACCTTTACCTGTAATCTTACGTCCATGTGGGTTCTCACCAAATGCCACATATCCTCCATCAAATAACTCGAAATCTTTAAGAATTTGTAGATTTCCAGTCATGTGCCTTGAGCATCCACTATCAATATGCCATGTTCTTCCTTCTTCTGGGATCTGAATGCTCTGCACAAGTGAGTAAAGGATTAGTTAAGTTTGGGAACCCAAGCTTTATATGTCTTGGGTTCATCCTTTGAGAAATAAGCTTTTGGAGATTTAACTTTAAACATTTTTGGTGCCCATACTTGTTTATTATTGGTGTTTAGTTTTACTACTGCCCTTTTATACGTATTACTGGTGTGAGAATTTTCTACTGATTTGCTTTACTACTGATGGACCAGTAGTATTTGGGTACTTACCATGTTTAGAATGACCAGTAGTGTTTTTAGGGTTGACACCAGTAGTATTTTTGAAAGTTGGTTTGGGAGCAGTAGTATTTTTGTAGTTAGGGTTTTTACCAGTAGTGTTTTTGATCTGGTACCATACAGCATTATAATTAGGGTTAACACCAGTAGTAAAATTGTTACAGTTTTTACTGGTGTTGGAAAATTTAAAATATTGTTTATTTTGATTTGATTTTCCATTGGTCTTGAAGTAATTGCTGTTCTTTGGGCTTCCAACTCTTCTGTTTTGCACAAATCTTGATGCAGTTCTTCCAAATCTTGGTGTTTCAGCAATTGGAATTTTATTTTTACTTACTACTGAAGGACCAGTAGTATCTTTTAATTTCTGTGTTTTTGCCTTTTCTTTGAAAGTTTTAAATTCTTGAATTCTTTACAATTTATTGGATTGAAGTGACAATCCTTTGCTAAATGATTCATTTTGTTGCAAATAACACATCTTAATTTCTTACTTTTTGCACCTTCAGGAATTCTTTGATCTAAGAGTTGAATTTTATTTCTTTCATTTCCCCTTTTTAAAATTTTTGGTATATTTTCTGCATTATATTTAGGAGAATCTTCTTCACTTTGTGCTGTGTGAAAACTTGTATCAATTGATTTTGGAGATTCAATTGGAGAAATTGTAAATTCAATTGTTTGGTTATCATCAGAAGAATCATTTGATTCAGATGTTTCATTATGTGATTCAGTTTGATGTTCAGTTTTTAATTCATTAATGATTCTTTCTGAACTGTTTTTAAGTGGAGGAATGAATTTATATGGAGGTGGTACAGCATGATATCCCACCCCATGGACAACTTTTTCTGTGGTTTGATTGTTAGTTAGTTCATCAAGAATTTTTGTACTTCTTTCAAACTTTTTAATTGTTAATTTATTCTGTTCAATTTCAAGTTGACATTCTTCTAATTTGCATGTTAAGTCTTTATTTTTTAATTCATAAAACTCTTTCTCATCCACAGCCTGAAGCAATTCTTCCTTTATCCTTTGATCAATCATCTGGTACACCTTTATTTGATGTTCTTAAAATCGTAGATCTAGAACCAATATGCTCTGATACCACTTGTCAGGATCGATTAACTATGATGAAGTTAGTAAACACCTTAGATCTAATTGATTATAGAAGTTGCAGCGGATCAACACTATATCAATATATTAAGAACGATGAACTGTAAATAATAAACGAAAATATTAAGAACACAGTTTCACAAAAAGCTTCAATGTATATTATTGAGTTAACAATACACACGTACGTTTACAATTCGTAAGGAACTATTTATAATAGTCCTTGAAGCTAAACTATTTACCCTAGTTATTCTAGGACTTGATTTACATTCGAATTATAAAGATATACATTGATTTACATTCTATAACTATCTCTACGAAGATCTCGGACTTGATATGCTTCCAAAACGCGTATCAGTAGTAAACTGCAATCACCAGTAGTAAATCCATATCATCAGTAGTAAGTTTGGTGATCAGTAGTAAGTCCAATATCAACGTCAGTAGTAACTACTATTGATCAGTAGTATCTTCAATAAGCCTTGATCAGTAGTAACTAAGTTATAGTCTTTCACCAGTATCAACTTCATCAGTAATAAGTTTCTGCCCCATCAGTACTAAGTATGATCAGTACTAACTACAGTATCAGTAATAAGTTGATCTGTAATTTACTCCAACAAATAACTAATTTTAAACCAACAAAACAACTGAATGTTTGTAAACCTTAAATCCCTACTGCTCCTAGTTTGTCCACATCAACCCACACATTATCAAGCATGAGTGGAAATCGACTGGATCCAGCACGATGAACATAGCAAGGTGGAGGCACTGTTCTGATTCACCTGAAAAAAATGATTAGTTTTCCGTTCACATTATAGTTTTAATAAAGTTGGATAGATTTGAAAAAAAGTCGGGAATCTGTTTATTTATGCAATCGAGAAAATTTTGTAGAAATGAACGCAAACATGTATTAACAAAGTTATAGAAGAAATTTTGTAGAAATGAACGCAAACATGTGTTTATCTATTAACAAAGTTATACAAGAGGGGTGTTGAATCCAACTGCAATTTCCAATATTTAATTTGTACTCTATCCGTCCTAATTTTATCGTCTACATTTCCTTTTTAATGTCTTAAAATTTTTGTAAAAATATTCAACCAATCAAAAAATATTTAGATGATAAAAATATATTTTCTATTGATTGCATGATGAAATAAATACATTTTTATTAAACTATGTTAAACTTAATTGTAAAGCTAAAGCATGGTTAATTTTCCATGTTCCATTCTATTAGCAAAGCAACGTATAAATATTACATCAGTGAGCTAAAGGCTAAGCCCATTAAACACATGTGGGCCTAAACTATAATAAATAATTACAATAATTGTGGCAAATTGGCAACGTCAGGGTGGAAGGCGGCGCTGACAGTGGTATTGGGTGGCGTGATCGCCGGAATGTGCTTCCACCACCACCCTTCTATGGTTTGCGATTTCTATTTTTGTGTTTGCAGTTAGTTTAAGCCATCTTTTTTTAAGGGTTCCATTTTGATTTTCCGATTGACTTCAGATATGGATTGTGTAGACGAAAAGAGAGATCAACTAAATCATGAGATTTGGTGTTTTAGTTTTAAAAGTGGGATTTGAATTAAGGATCTGGTTTCACTTACAATGTGAGATTGGGTTTCGATGTGGTTCAATTTTTAGAGATGGTTGCTCGTATTTGTTAAGATTAAGGTCTTTGTGTTCAATTTTGTTTAGAAGTCTGCCAATCTGAGGAATCTAAGAAGATTTGTGCTCGATTTTGGTTAGATTGAGGCTGGGTGTTCAATTATGACTTGGTCTGTGATTTGGGAGGAGAGAGATAACGGAAATGAGAGGAATTTTGCCGGAGAAGATGACACGAGATTAAAAAAAAAAAAATCAAATAAATTGAAAATAAAGGTATTCGCTCATTTTAGGCGAAAATGAAGAATTCGATTACTTTTTAAATATATAAATCTAATACAGTAGTTATGATGAATCGAAGGAAAGGAGATGCAGTATATTGAGAAAATTAAATTTCAGAAAAACACTTAAAAAATGGAAATCCGGCCATCTGATCGTCCAATCAATTATCGTTCTTGTCCACGTAGTATGCGCTCGAGTTTACATACTTGAATCTGCTTCTGGGCAAACTGATCCCGACATAGTCTTCTGGATTAATCTGAGTAGATTCCGGTGTTGGTGCCGATTCAGATAGATTTGGACGAACATTACCAGATATTCCCGTTTACGCTATTTGGATCCCCCAAGTTATTTTCAGATTGGGGTTGAGGACGCACACCAGAAAATCCGGGTGCTCCACCGGTTTGGTCCAACAAATGGTCGGCATCACTCGAGCTATGTACGAAAGGATGGATATCTGTCAGTGAATGACGTTGACCATAATCTTCAACAGGCTGCAGCGTGCGTTGACCGGTACCATCTGCGACCTGGCCCCGCCAACGGAAAGCTCGGAGCACGTGGTTCAGATTCAGATTCATAGTAACCGGTCTCTGTGTTTTCGATGCTGCTAAGACGCTGAAACCCAGAAAATCCATTGTGACTCATTTTAACCGGAATTGATAATCAAGAAGGTGGTTTTAATAAAGGCGATGTTATTTAAAATTGACTTTGATAAAGCTTTTGATTCAGTCAATTGGGATTATTTAGATGAGATTATGGATCAAATGAATTTCGGGGAAACATGGCGAAAATGGATTAGGGGTTGCCTCTCCTCGGCTAAAATTTCAGTTCTTATCAACGGTTCGCCGTCCAAAGAATTCCCCATGAGACGGGGGCTCCGTCAAGGTGACCCTCTTTCGCCTTTTTTGTTTATTATCGCAGCTGAGGGTTTTAATTTGGCCATGAAAAAAGCGTGCGATTTGGGGGTTTTTAATGGTGTTAAATTCCCAAATGATGGGCCCCGTATTTCTCACCTACAGTATGCGGATGACACCATTGTGATTGGTGAGTGGTCGGATATTAACATAAAAAATTTTATCCGCCTTATGAGATGTTTCTCTCTTTCTTCGGGTCTTAAAATTAACATGGGGAAGAGTAATATCTATGGGGTGGGCGTGGACAAGATCGATGTTGACAGATTGGCTTTGAAACATTTTTGCAAGTCGGGTTCTCTTCCGTTTTCGTTTCTTGGAATGCCCGTTGGTACTTCCATGAAGAAATGTGAATCTTGGGCGCCCGTTATTGACAAATTTCACTCTAAGCTTTCCAAGTGGAAGGCCAATTCGTTATCTATTGGTGGACGTCTTACCCTCTTGAAGGCGGTTTTGGGAAGTCTCGGTACCTACTTCTTCTCTATCTTTAAAGCCCCGACTAAGATTACTTCTAGCCTTGAAAGCAAAAGGGATAGGTTTTTTTGGGGTCACACCGGGGATGAAAAGAAGATCTCGTGGGTTGCTTGGAAGGTTATTTTAAATGACAATGATAACGGGGGCCTTGGTATTGGAAGTCTAAAAGCTTTAAATCTTGCTCTTTTATCTAAATGGATTTGGAGGTTCAAAACGGACGAAAATTCTCTTTGGAAACGCTCCATACAAGCTATTCATGGCTCAAATGGTGGAATTGTAGGAATTAACTCGGTTGGGAAAGTTCCCGGCTTATGGAGAAACGTTCTCAAAGTTATAAAGGAATTTCATAAAATCAACATTCCAATTCTGAGTTGGTTTACCGAGACTCCCGGTGGGTTGGGCCAACCCAATACCGTCTCATGGGCGCTTGAGAGAGACGGGAACTTTTCCGTTTCTTCTCTAAGGTACGTTTATGACAACATATCGCTGCCTTCGGCAAGTATTGAGCACTTTAAATGGAATAATTGGGTTCCGGTTAAAGTTTGTATTAACGCATGGAAGATTGGCCACCGTCGTATGCCTACCAAGGTTAATCTTGACAAGAGAGGGGTTACTTTGCTATCCTTAAGCTGTCCGATTTGTGATCTCGATGATGAATGTGAAGATCACCTTTTTGCATCGTGTACTTTTGGTCAAGGTATTCTCAACCGTATTAGGGTGTGGTGGGGTGTCGTTGGGATGGATTTAACCTCCATTTCCCAGATTCTCTCATGGGGTAATAACGTCGGTCTCACGGGGAACAAGCTCAAAGCGTTCTCCGGTGTTATTTTCGTGTTCTTATGGGTTATTTGGAAGGCTCGAAACAATAATGTCTTCAATAGGAGGGTTAATGTTTCTGCGGATGTTGTTTTTTCCGACATCCAAACCTTCTCTTATCTTTGGATGAAGAATCGCTCGAGAAGATCCTATATGGGAGATAGTTGGCCGACTTGGGTGACAAATCCGATTGATTGTTTTTAATCTTGTTTGGTTTGGTTTGGTTTTGTTTGGAGTTTATGTTGTTTGTTTTTCCCGGTCCTTTTGTCGGGATGTTTGGTTGTTTTTCCGTTTTGGTTTGGATGTACTTTGTGCTAGCTTCTTGCTAGCTTTTCTTAATAATAGTTTCTTTTTGCGGGTTCCTTAAGGGTGATGGCAATGCCGAAGCTCTTAAGGGTCCCCTTGCCGTTCAAAAAAAAAAAAAAAAAAGGTGGTTTTAATTTCTGGTGGGGTGAGTGGTGCATAGAGCTGATGATGATATATAGACCCGATTGGAGACATGTATTTCTGAGGTCAACGTAAATGAAATTGAATTGGTTTTTAATTATTGGCCACACATACTTTTCTACAACCTTGACTTTGATAGTTTCTTTACATGAGGTTAAATTTGACTGAATCTTTTAATTTGCTATAACATTCATATTCATTGCTTATTCTTTTTAAACTTTTGGGTTTTGATCTGGTATATAATATGCATTTGGTTGGGCCAACTGTAATTTCAGATGAACTTGTTTAAATTTGAGATCATAGATTTATTCTGGAATGGTGGTTGCGCTCACACACAACTAGATGAATTTGATTCTGACGTTTTATTGCTGTTTTAGTTTCATATTATTTCCAATTTAGTTCTTGACTCTAATTTATTAGAATTTGTTTTTGAACCAATCTTTAAATAATAATGTGTTCATGTTAGGGCTGTCAAAACCTGGCACGACACGATAAAAATACACGAAACGAAATGAAATTGGGACGAAATCGAAATTTGAATTCGTGTTCGTGTCGTGTAAAACAAAGACGAAGTCGGGTCGTGTCGTGTTCGTGTTCAGACATTAACACGAAATTGACACGATAATTATGATTTTGGGAACATTAAAAATTTATGTTATATTTTTGTCTTGTTTATCGTTTTTTAATCGTGTCGTGTTCGTGTTAGCAAAATAAAACACGACTTCATGATGTCGTGTTGTTTTCGTGTTGAACGAATTCGTGTCGTGTCGTGTTACCCAAAAATACGAAACGGTAGAACGATTTGACAGTCCTAGTTCATGTCCATATGATCTTGATTCTTGAATCAGATTATGAACCATCACCAAAAGGTAAGAACCACCACCACAGTCAACTACCCACATTACCACCAAAAGGTAAGAAATCAAAAAAATTGAGAAATGTTGTTTTGTTATTATTTTTCGTAATATTTTTGGTGTTGGGTTTCCTTGGCACTTTGGCAGTACGTTTTGTAAATTGCAACTGTTCTGCACATGAGGAATGAAGAAGACGAATTATTAGTGCTAAAAAGGAAGTAAGCCAATTACCTTCAAATATTCTAGTTACATTAATCGGATGGAGAATGCATATTTCAAACTCATTATCTTTTATGCACTCAAAATTACAAGTCTTCAACAAGTGTTTCAGCTTTTTAAGATATAAAACCATTAGCCGTTTAAATAAGCAAAATCCCAAAGTGTATGAATTTATTGATGAATTTGCCAGCTTACAACAACCAGATTTTCGTAAACAAAAATTACAAATTCTGAAATCGAAAAACATCCGCCTGATGATACAATCAATACGTATCTTTGTCCGCGTATAATGCCATCAGATTTGCACGCTGAAAGTTCCTTCCGACCAAGCTGATTCCGACGTCTTCTAGTGGATTAATGGCCGGAGTAGCGGTGGAATCCCCTGGATTTGATAGATCTCGTGGAGCCACTCCGGAATATGAAGGCGCTTGCTCATAACCATAAACATTAAATCCACCTGTTGCAGAGTTGTTTTCGTGCACAATCGCATCAAGATCCGGTGCTTGACCACCGTTATCAGTTTGATAAAACCCACGGTAGCCATTCTCACCTGTAAATTGACTATTCGAGTTCCCTCCACCGTTTTGGAAAGCTGAGTATGACGGAGCTTGACCGTTAAATTCCCCGGCTACCACGCGTTGATCATCTGCCGGAAACTGTGGTTCGAAGTTCCTGATTCCGGTAGATGAAATGGACGGAGCTTGTCTCGCATAGTCACCGGTCATCATTGGTTGATTATATGCCAGATACTGAGGGTCGATGCTCCTCGAACCTCCGGATGAAAATGACGGAGGTGCTGAATAGTCACCGGAATCCATTTTACACTGGTAGATGAATGTTTTCCGATGAGGGTGTTTACTGAATAAATGAGAAATGAGATGGTGTATTTAAACACACGAGAGAAGCTTGGTTATTAAAAAGTCAACGTTAACACATGGCGTTAATTAGTTATTGATTTCATTAGTTTTCTCCCATTTTCTGGACAAACACCCTTGGCTTATTTGTTTTCTCCCATTTTCCTGGCATAAGCATGTGAAGTGTGAACACCCCGTTATTGTTCAGTTTATTTATCTTTATATTCATTTGATTAATATAAATGTTTAAACAAAAATATTAGCATAAAAAAAATTAAATGTCAATCATTTTATGAGTAGGAGGATAAAGTAGAAGATTTAGTAGGGAATAATAGTATTTTTCAAGTAAAAATTAAAGGTCAATATACATTTTAATACATTAAACTTGATTGACTGTGTCATTAACTATCATGAACTATTAAAGGTGAAGTATTGTACCTTGAACTTGATAAAATAATTGATTTATTTCTCTAACTTATTAATTTATTCGTGTTTTCTCACGAGATTTGTTTCTAATCTTAATATATAGAGATTAACGTGTATTTTGTAGTATGTTAAAAGCTCCAACGAAAGCAATTCAAGTAAAAATATGCGACCAAATTAATAAGTCTGTGTACTAAATCGATATTTTTATCAAGTTCAGTATCATAATTCACCTTTAAAATTAACTGTGGTAGAAAAACAGTTAGCCAACTTCAAAATACTAAATAGATTTTGCCGGAATTAAACCAATGAATCTCAAAGTCTCAACATGTAAAAGACGGTTAAAAAATAAGTAACATTTTGATTTCAAAATCTATTATGATTTATACTTTTCGTTATTAATTATCCTCCTCGTTCCTTTACAACAGTACACAATTCTTTGATATATTTATCTTAATGGTCAGTAAAAACCTTTTACACAATGAATATCAAGTGTTCTAAGTTATGACCTTTTATTCCCACAAAAGTAGCCTTTAGTAGATGAATAAGTCTTTGCGTTGAGGTTGACTTTGTCATACACGGTCTTACTTCTTTCCTACCTTGCTTCGGTCGTTTGGCAATGTCATGTAGTATAAAATGTAAATAATGAACCATCTGAATTTCAAATTCAACATCAATCTCAAAAATGCATATTCCCGATGAACCACCTCCCTCTTTCTCATCGGCGGCAATACGGGCCTCCGATCAAAACAACCAACAACGGCCCAACCAACTGTCTATTGACAACCCAATGGCTGTTGATACCAACAATCAAGATGGGATTGTGAACCAAGGTTCATCGTTTACTCAAGATGGAGCTTTCAAAGGTGGGTTAGGTAACTCGCTCGGGTATGGTGACGGTGTGCAACCACCGTCTCTTGGAGCTGTGAGGCAAGTCATCGTTTCTACACCTTCTAGCGGCGGTGATATTTATAATGATGGTCAACCACCGTCGCTTAATGATGTCCGTAGACGAGAAACGTCTCAAACCGGCTCGTCTTTCCCCGACAATCACATTTCTGATCCACAAGAAGTCGCCGGGATGAGTTTGACTCGAAATGATTTCAGAAAGTATTATCCGACTTCATTCCCTAAGGAGAAGGATGAGAATAACTGATTATCTGTCGGAAGTTAAATACTGAATCAGAATATGTTTTATTGTTTTCCATCACGTTTGGAACTTTTCCCTATTTGTTTTTGTGGATTTGATGTGATTGGTCTTTGTTTCTAAACGAGTAAGTTTACCCGCGTGTTGTAGCTTGAGATATAATCATACAATTTTTTAAAAGGCAGAGTTGAAATTTTCATTCATGTGGAGTTTGTATCTTTATTTTTTACGCCTAAAATTGTTTTTTATCCATTATTGATTATACTTTATTAACGTATAATGACGTGTTTAATCTAACATAAAAAATTGAGCAATCTGATAAAAATGGGTCACTAATTCAAGTAATCTATGTTTTAGTGAAACCAATTCATTTTATTGAAAGAAATCGTTTGATTTCGTGTTAAAATATTTTTCTTTAAACCCCATTCGGGACTTGATTAAAAAAATTAAGAGGTTAGGCTTAATTTGCATATATCAGATGATAGTATCTTAAAGTTGGTTAAAATAAAAATATAATAAAATCTATAAACTTTTAAATAATAAGTTTATTTATGTAGAAGTACAAAGAATAAAATGACAAATTTCATATAAAAATATTAAAATTTTGTTAATTGTTATCAAGAATACATATCGCTTTTTTCTATACCTAAAAGAAAATAAAAATTCATTATAAAAAAATCTTTTATTTAAAATAATAATAATAATAATATAAACGAACGACATTAACAAAATATATAACACTCATAATCATATTTTTACTAGTCTTTTACGTATAAAAATAGAACCCTTTATCACATCATTGTGACAAGACAAAGATTTACAGTAGTATCGTATAAAATGTCAAACGATCCAAAAAAATGATCATGTTCCCATCCGGAACAAATTCACAAACTTCACACTAGTGATATGCAACAAGGGGCAAAAATCAACCCTTGTGACTTGCCCTCTCGTAAATCGATGTTAATACTTCTATTAAATAACTATACATGAAAACCCGAGCACGCAAATAGATCGGAAACAATATCTATTATCATGCAGCACATACACCATCTCATTAGCAGTGTCGGCTGCAACTTCAAAACATAGCAAACTTAATTAACTTGAAGAGATGGTGGATAGTGTTGTGGCCGAGGATGTTCTTGCAGAAGACGAAGTAGTTGTTTGGTTTAGTAAAACTATTGGTAACATATCAGTTTTTCGCCTTTCGTTTTCCTTGTAGATTTCACCCGCAAAAAATTCCAACTTCTCCAAATTCGTGCTATTGCACTTCTTTCCGTGAAATAACACCGATTCCACATTCTGTTGTTTCAACATTTCATCGGCTAGCATCAACATGTTTACATCTTTCTTCTGTTTTTCAAAACCTGATAAACCTTTGTTTGCTTGGATACGTACATAACCACTTGTTCTTGATTGCCCGAATGCCATCGATACCGCTTGATCAACCTAAAAGTATCACAACAGAAAACTATTATGGATAATGATAACGCTATAATTAAGATATTAAGACGTGTGTTATAAACTTGTAAATTAGTCAATAAATAACCCATATATGTTAAGAATTACCTCTCCGATAATTGAAAATATACAAATTTTGTATACATTTAGGTGTTGTTTGATAGGAACAAAACCCAATTATTATTAAGGACTATAATTTCAAATTTTAAATTACAAAAGAATTTCTATATTATATGACAAGATTTGTTAATTTTATTCTTTTGCTTTGTTGGAAAATATTTAAATTGTTTGGTGGCCCATAAATACTTTAATTATAGTTGCAAATCACTTTAATGGCACCAACCAAAATGGGTTTGATACTATATACTCTGGACCATTAACGTTGCCATGTCCCTGCCGATTTAATTGTTTTATTGTACTTTGTCAATTAGACCTGTGCCAACGGCACGTCGGGGGAGGGCGTCGAGGGCCGTCGACCCACGACGGCGTTGGCACCGAGCCGTCGTGGGGGGGTCGTGAAGCTGGACGTCGGGAGGAAGACGGGGTGGTGATGGCGTCGAGAGCGGAAGAAGAAAGAGAGGGGAAGGAAGAGAGAGAGGGGGTGGGATGCTTTGGGGACTTGTACACTAGGCTGAAAAAGTTGTACATGTCATGTTTTTTTTATAAAAAATAGTTTTTTTTCTATTTTTTTTTAAATTTAATTTTTTTTATATATATTTGTTTTAATAATACAAATATATTAGTGTTTTTATAATTATTTAATTTAAATTAAAAATGATGATGTGGAAATGATGGGTTTAGTGATGGGTTAGTGATGGGTTAGTGATGGTTAGTGATGGCACGAACGTGTCAGTAGCAGGTCAGTAAGGATGCGATGACGTGTCGCTAGTGATGGGTTTAGTGATGGGTAAGGGTTGGGAGAGGCCTTAGTGCCGAGTACAAGTCAACTAATGCAAGCGGTCAGTTCACAATGACAAATCTACCCTTTCCTATGCATTAATACTTTGTACTTTTAAGTATCATTTGTAGTTTGTGCATAAAGAGTTGTACGAATAGGTTACCAGCTGTATAACTCATGCTTCACCCAAAGTATTTAATGCAAAATGCTTACCGTGTCGGAAACCGCTTCACCGACAATCTTAACCAACGCTGTTCGCGACGGCGTTCGGTTACCCGCGACCACAGATAACGGCTCTCCGTTACCTAACGACACCACAAGCAAGTCGTCGACGCCGCTACAAAACGGAAATTCCTGCTTGTTGTGAAGTACGTGTGTGATGGCCGCAGCAGTCGGATTGTTCATCGCAACGTCACCACCGAAAGCTGCAATCTTCGTCTTCCGGTCAACGGAAAACGTGTTAGTCGGGGCACCAACTGCCATGGTGGCAGCACATACGTCACTCAGCTTGAAATCACACCCTTCCATCTCCACGGCATCAGCACGAGAAAACACAAATGGTGCGCCCACGGTAAGATCGTAACAGGGGATCAAAACCGCCTTAAGAGTATCCTTCAGCGTCAAATCACCAAAAGTCCGGTCAAACACCTTCACCGGAGAACGAAACATTCGCCGGAGAACTCCTTGTTTAGAAGATCGACAAAGTCTCGAACCATTCTCTGTCACAAACTTATGTGCTTCACTGGCGGTGAACAATGGTCGATCATTTTTCCCTTTTGTAAAAAGTAAGCCCGCGATTACACCGCCGATACCAGATCCGGCAACAACATCGAAGAAATCTGCAATGTGAGCGTTTGGATTGCAGGATTTGCGACGGATGGAGGATTCGAGATGGAGAATCGATTTAGCAGCTAAGATTCCGTCGGTGGAGCCACCGCCGTCGATGGAGAGAATTCTGACTTTTCCGGTGGCGGATTTGATTTTTTGCAAGGGAGGATCAGGAGATGAAGGATTGTGGTAGCCGAATAAGAAATTATTTTCAAGAATAGAGAAGATTTCTGAGGTGAGTTTGTCCATTTGAGAGTTGGAATGGGGAATGGAGAGTGCCGCCATTTTCGAGGTTGAAGATGAAAGGGATGAGGAGGACGGAAGTATCGAGGGAGTTATATATAATGAGAATTGAGATGGTTTGGTACCTTGTGTGTACGTGTATGGAAAAAATGGGGAATTAATTGTTACAGAGTATTTTTATTTCTGTTATTAATTCTTATTTTTTTTATATGTTTACTCATTTAAAAAAAATAACATGTATAATCAATTAGTTTTTTATCATAATATTATTTCTTGATTTTAACACAACTTTTGATTATTTTTTTTTATTATTTTTTTTTAACACTACTTTTGATTATATAGTACACACATAATTAGGCGTAAAAAGTAGGCATCAATACCAATATGTCATTATTATTTCTTATTGGTATAAAATAATTTTATGTTAAAAGGATAATTATGTCATTTCTTTCTCTTTACAACACTTTGTATTTCACGTCTTTAGTTATTTTATTTTTTTATCAATATTAGCTATCTTTTTATTATTTTTGGAAGATTAGGAATTGCTCGTACTCAAACAATTGTATGATCTGGCAGATTAATGCATTCTGCATATTGTTTAGCAATCTATCATAGGTAGAGAGAAGTATCAAAGATACATTTAACTTTGAAGTTAACAGATACAAATATACAATCTAGCAAAAATTCATTTAGTGTCCATATCCTCATTATGCAGTTATATGAACATTGCCTATAAGGCTATAATAGTTGGCAATACCTTAGCTACTTATTGAACTTGTAACCGAAAAAAAGTATTTTTAAGGGAATTCATTTATCTACCACAATTTTTACTTCTTATATCACACTATATAAGTTTTACAGCTAACTGTACAAGCATGTCAAGCAACAATTATAGTAGATGAAGCTGTGGTATAAAAATCACCCCCTTTAATAGAAATAGACCGGTAATTTTCCATTAGGGGCCGATTCTTGCACAAACTTTTTAATTAATGTAGAGCAAATTAACTGAAAGGACTATTCTATCCTCCCCTAAAACCTACGTCACCAACCTTCAAGAATGCCATCACCACTACTGAAGGCCTCCTGTAACCACCTTGAAAATCGCCGTCACCACCACTACGTCGTTGCTTACTTCCACTGCACTCATCGCCGGTCACTCCACCGCTATATATCGCCAGTCACTCGACCATTATCGCCATTTAATTCTACCTGCATTGAAATTGATTCTTTTTTCACTTCATTGCTCAATTGATTTTGGTATGTAATTATTAGGGCTACATGTCAGTATATGTTAGTGTTTGGAATTGGATCAAAATCAACTCAATTAACCTTGAATTTTGCTTTCGCGTGGAATAGGAGCTCTCAAAATTTGGGTGTTTTAGAATATAAGTTGTTTGATTTTGGTTCACAAGATTGTTGTTTTTTTATTGAACTATGTTTTGAGTTACAAGTTTACAATTAAAAATAAAGGGATGATTTTCATATCATAACTTTTAATTAATCTACCACAACTATTATAATTGGTTGATATTTAGGTTGTTCTATTAATTCTATATAATTATACAATATTTTTCGAAAAATGTATCGTATATCGTCTTCAGGCACTTAGGCCTCTCCCACACCCCCAACACCCCCCCCCCCCCCCCCCGCTCCTTCCTTTAACGACCGTCGTGGCCACGACGAGAAACAAATTGGGGGAGACCCCGTCCTGGTATAACGTCGCCAAAGAGGAGAATTCCTCTATAACTAAGCAATAACATGCCCCATACCCCTTGCTCTTATACTAATTTAACTAACTTAAAAATGTTTAATAAATTACAACCGATTTAGTAAGGGGCAATGATCTTGTAAAATCTTAAGTAAAAAACAATCATCTAGATAAATTTAGGGGTTGAGCATAGATCGGTTTGAGATGGTTTTTGATTGAAACCATGACACAAACCAAAAGTTCGGTTTTTTGAATTCTGAAACCATTCGAGTTCACTTTTTAACGGTTTGAATATTTGGTTTATTAGCTTAGTTTATTGGTTTTTTGGTTTACAATTAATTTTTTTCTTTCTGAGTTTTAAACATGGTGTATTCGAGTGTATTCCAAACGTTCCGGAACCAAGAAAACAACATAATTATTGTTAAAATGCATAAAAGTAGAGAAGAATGAAGAACAAAGCATAATCATAGCATAAAGTCAAATGTTTAGCTAACTAACAAAAGACAATATCATGAAAGAATAAATTTATTGATCAGTAATTAGTAGTGTTTTTTTTAACGACGAATCTTAATCTACTCCTAATTATTCTACCCGTCCCACAAAAAAACTTATCATTTCATCCTAAATTTTTGTCCCACAAAAAACTCCTCACTTCTTACATTTGATGAGCTTCACATAATAAAATACTACTCCCTCCGTCCCAAATTTATTGTCCACTAGATAAAAGAATGTAATTATTTCACTGTCTGTAACATACGTGTTTTATTTTACCACCTAAATGATTAGTTTAATAATAATAAGTGATTAAAGAAGTAGTAGGTTGTATTATGTTGGAAATGTTGAGAAAAATCTGGGTTTGATCATTTGTTTTAGTAGTGCAAGCTAAAAAGGAAGAAAAACAAGAAAATTGCAGTATTTTGGAAGATAGCGGCGCTATCTTGGGGATAGCGACGCTATCCTGGGTAAAATCTTTCAGGGACTCGAAATAGCGAAGGGGGCATACGCGAAAAAAATAGAAATAGCGACGCTAAAAAGCGCGGGATTGGGGAGATAGCGACGCTATCTTGAAGATAGCGACACTATCTTGTGCAAGTCAGGCATAAAATTGATTTTTGGGCCGAATTTAGTCATTTTTCACCCAAAATCTTTCTATCTCGAGCTCAGGCGATTTCTAGGCTTTCTCCACCTAAATTTGGTCGAATCATAGTGCAAATCAAAGGGGTTTTGTCATATAATCATCATATAAAGGCTTGATACTTGGGGCAAAAGTGAAGAAATTGAGTAATTGGATTGCTTATCATTTTGCTACATCCCAGGTGAGTTCACTATGTGTAAATAATATACTAGTAGTTATACTTGTTTATGTTTTATATGGTTAATTGTTTCCCCACTGTCGTGATTGTTGTCCAATTTCATTTGATTATGGTAAATTTTGTATAAAAGTTTGGGTCTCGATTGAATTCCGGAAAACTCGTGTTGATTATGATTGGTAATGTTTCCATTGTTTCATTGAGTGACATTTCATTTCGTGAGGACCCATGGCGGCTTGAGTATTACTTCGTGTAATATGTCGGGCGGTGGTCTCGGGGGTACCCGGTGGAAGAGTTGGGGTATGGACCGAGGTGGTGAAGTTTGCGGTCATGGGTTCATTTAGGGGCGCCATGATCAACTTCATAGGTATTATCTCTCAATGGCCTAAGGAGGGATAATATCATTTGTTAAAATCTTTGACTAGATCTTCATAACTTCTTGGTGTGTTCGGGTTGTTGATTGACCTTGTTGACCGTATGAGATTGATTGGGACTTGTTGGTTCTATCCTTGTTGGTATCAATTGCTTTATAATTTGTTTATTATTAGTATTACTTTACATATTTTGAACTCACTAAGCATTTATAGCTTACTTGTTTAGTTGTCACCATTTTCAGGAAAGGATAAGGGCAAAAACAAGCTAGTTGATACTTGAAGCTAGGTCATACTAGAAGTTGGTTGTGCTTGAAGCTTTGAAGAGCTTCCTTTTTGGTATAATCTATAGTCTTTTGGTGTATATGTTTTGGGATGTTGTAGATGGTTTGTATCCGAAATAGTTAGTTGGAAATTTGTAATTATGTCTTTTGGTATAGTTGTTTTAAAACTTGTATTTTGTTAGGTAAAATGAAGGTTTATTGTACTCAATGTTGATATTAAGTAGTTATTTTGAGGTATGGCCCTTTACACGGTACACCAATAAAATCTCATATTTACCCATTTATAACTCATATGATTGGTTGTACTTTGAAATTGACAATCAATTTGTGACAAACTAAAATAGTAAGGTGAACAATAAAAATGAGACGGAGGGAGTACTAGTATTATTAAAGACTCCACCAATAACTATGTACTAACTATATTTCTCTTTCCAAATCAATCTTACTATATTTTAATCAAATTATTACCAATGACCCTACCATTAACTATCATCTTAAAACTTATGCCAAAGTGAAATGAGAAGTTTTTTATGGGAGAGATGGAGGGAAGTGTACATATGTAATTTTAATACACCATCCGTCCCACAAAAAAAATTCTCATTTCTCTTGGGCACAAGTATTTAGGTGATAGTTAGTAGTGGGTCCTTTGTAATATTTTTAATTAAAATATAAGGTTATTTGGAAAGAAAAACTGTTTTTAAGAGATAGTTAGTTGTGAAGTACATGATAATAATATTATTTTATTAAGTGGACCCTCATATTTAAGAAATGAGAACTTTTTTATGAAATAAAATTTATAAGGGAAATGAGAAATTTTTTATGGGACAGAGGGAGTAATATACAAATCACCACAGTAATTAATAATTATAGTTACTGGATAAAATTTATATTCACTTCACATATTTTTATTCGATACACCAAATGTCTGTATATCTGCAAGTATGATGTAACTCGATTGCGACAATTGGTATAGTTTTCGTGGCAGCTTCTATAAGTTCTAACGGATCACCGACGGATTATATTTAGGGTCGGACGGACGCCTCAACCACCAACATAAAAATCTTTTATATATTGGATTTCAAATTAAATGATATGGAAAGAAGAAATCTTTATGAAAAATTCTGCATATTTAGGCATTTAGCAGATCTTTATTTTATATTATATTTATTATATGAGTTTTCTTGCATACAACGATTATATATTTATTGATCAGAAGGAAATTCCTAAAATTCAGGGATGATTACATTAATTTAAAGTTTTTTGTGCATGACTTAACCTCTTATTTACAGAGTCATTATCATTTCCCTTATTATATTTATATATTATACTTCCTCCGTTTCAAAATAAGTGATACACTTTCCATTTTAGGGTGTTTCAAAATAAGTGATATACTTTGAAAATTTACCGTATTTGGTAAAAAGTTGTGGGGACCACACCCACTAACTATCTCCTTTAATAAAGTGAAAAGACACATGTATCCTTACTTTTACTTTTAAACATCATTAAATTCACTTTAATCGATATATGTGGGACCCATCCTCCACTAACTATCAAATTTAATCTAATTAACCATCATTATCATATTTTACCTCAAAAACTATGAACTCTAATTTGTATCACTTATTTTGAAACGGAGGAAGTAGTGGTATTATATTATGTTCTGTGGGAGTCAGCTCTCGCCCCTTCCTTTTATTTTTTTCCTTTTCCAAATTACAGATTTAACTATTTAAACTACAATTAAATGCATGGCAATTAACAGTTGGGTTTGCTGCAGTGGGTTCGAGAATAGGGAGACAATTTTTTTACTTTTAATTGTTTTTCTTGTCTTTTTTATGATTTAAATGTTTAATTTGTTTTTATTCTATTTTTGAGAAGCATTTGCAGCAGGATTTAAGTTTGGTGAATTCATTGCCAGTCAAGCAATTCAGCCACAAAAGTTTGTCAAATGATTGAAATTTTCTTCGCAAT
Source organism: Calendula officinalis (assembly GCA_963853835.1). Lineage (NCBI taxonomy): Eukaryota > Viridiplantae > Streptophyta > Magnoliopsida > Asterales > Asteraceae > Calendula > Calendula officinalis. The sequence goes on from OY970827.1 coordinate 14,506,391, forward strand.
TTAGTTATCCAGTATCAAAATAATTAAGTATTACATACGAAAAATGCACTATAACAACTCCTATCCTGACATTTATAAATAATCCCACATCCATTCTATAATTGTTGCTAACTTAATTGACAATTTTCAATAACTATAAGTTTATATTATTACCCTCTAAAAAGTGTAGATTGGCGGGGACATTGACTGTACCATTACAATTATCACTTCGTAAGGATTAACAAAACATTTTTGGTTTAATTACACACTGTTTAGATATATGATTACATTACCAATTATGCTTCTCCGACTACGTACCTCATGTATTTTTTTTCTTTGAATGTCTCGATACAATTCTCAACAATAATTAGCAAAGAAAGAAAAGGACAAGACATGCCAAACGATACCATTAAATATTCAGACATTCTTAAACAAGAATTATTATAAAGTAAGCAATTAGCGGTGGGTAGAACCAAACTAATTATCGTGGGACGACTTAAATTCCACTCCTTATTATTATACATAGTATATATAGCATGCTTTATATTAAAATCCCATGCCTAACATTAATACATATCCATAACTCATATGATTAACAAAATATTACATGAGAACATATTGTGTAAAAAAAAGCATAAGTTAAGTCTACGTAGGGTACCACTCAAAAACTAAATGGTAATAAACTAGAGGGAAAATTTGATGTGCATTTATGTTGACATTAGTTTTTTTTTATTTTTTATGTTGTACACTTATACGACGATTGTATGAGGTCCGTCTTACCACATAGCTTTATTTTAATTGATTAATTATATCCCAAAGCATTATTGTTTTTAATTAGGGCTAGGATCGTTTTTTATTCAATCATGAAAACTCAAAAAAAAAAAAGTCTAAATACTGTGCTTACAAGAGGTTTAACAAAACATGTACAATTTTTTATTTTTTTTTTAACAACAAAAAGGGGGCAACGGATCGAGTTTCGGCAATGCCATCATCCGCCCGAGGACCACCCAAATATATTACCAACGGAGAGCTAGCCAAAAACTAGCAAATTACAAAACGAGATATACAAACAAAGGGAAATTACAAAAACACAATCATGAAAACACATCCCTAAACATATTGAAACTAAGCAATAGTTGGCCACCAACATTTAACAACAAAATAAGTATATGACTTCCTTCTCGAGCAGCATCTTAAATCCAAACCGTTCTTAGCTCTTTCGATACCCTTATAGCTCTAAAGGATCAGAGCACCATAATCCCCATTCCGAACATCTCCAAGTTACCGCCGATCTGTTTTTAATCCAAAAGAAAGATAAAGATTGAGCCAACGACAAAACCGTCGAAATGCAATTCGAGGTTTTATTGAACACTCTATCATTTCGGAATTTTCATATTACCCACGTCGTTGTAAATAAAGCAGTGTGGTATTGATTCGCTTGTAGGACATGGTTTGCATCCAACAAACAAACATATAGTACAACTTCTAGTTACCATAATCTCAAATTTGACCCTTTTGAAATATAAATAATTTTAGGAAGGTATATAGTGAAGTTGGTTCCATTGAGTTGAAAACAAAGATAGAAATTGCAAGAATAAAAGTTGTTACTTATAACCTCGACTTTTTCAGTCTAAATATTTAAAAGTTGTTACTTATAACCAAGTATTTAAAAAATTAGGGTGAGGCGTAAGAGCGTAGTCATCAAGTTTCAAGCGTTAGGAGTCATGATTTTTTTCAAGTCGTAATATTATCTACTTCACAAAAAATATAGATTTGTTGATTTATATGACATATATGAATTTCGTAAGAAGTTTTAAATCTAAATTTTTTATTATATATTAATTCACAAAAAAGTTATAGATCATCAGTTTATTCAGAAAAACTCAAGTTCAAAACGCGATACAAAAAAATCACGATAAGGCGCATCTTATATTGCCTTATCTTATGTCTAACACGTCCGCAATGATTTATTTTGTAATGTTGCTTCATATTCGCACCTTAACGCATTTTTTAGAACATTGCTTGTAGCTCATTTTCTTTTTCCGTTATCTTTCAACAATCATATTTGATGTTTTGTCAATATTTTATAAAATGTAGAAGACGAAAAATATTTGCTGCCAAAGAGGGCCTCGAGATATAGTTACAATCCACTTTAAATATTAAATTGAGTTTTCTTCATACTTGTTTTCCATCGGAATAGAATATATTTAACTTGTACATTACCTAATGACGCAAAAGTTGATTTAATTATGAGGTTGGTTAATTTTCAATTTGTCATAAACTACACTTGTCTGATGGTGAGTGTTTGAACAATAATTAGAGACACCAACCGTTTCTTTCACCTTCATTTGATTTTTTTTCTACTCTGTTATGAAACTACCTTCGTTTTATGTTTGTTTCTATTACAACCCACTAATAAAACCCGTCAACTCAAATCCAACACGAATTGTCACCCCTAAATTCTAAAAACATGTTAGAGTCTAGACTCTCAACCTATATAACCCATTTAACCTATCTAACATGTGTTATATATAAGCGTTTTTATATATTGTATACGTTTTGACGCCTAAGTAAACATAGAAAATATGAACCGACCCATTTTCATATATATTGGTTGAAAATTTAACACATTTATTAGTGATAGAAGCATGTGCATCCCTTATTATTCATTCATATTTTGGGTTAACCTAGACAAATATTGTGAAACCATTAGTAATTTGATATTAACAAAGCCATCAAATCCAAGTTAGAGAATAAACTTTGGTGAGTTTAGTTAGCTATATGGGACCACGTTTGCGAAGTTCATTAACCCCTTGTAAAGTTACACCGTTCAAATGGCTAAAGATTTATATATCATGGGCTCATGGCCTGCCTGCTTAGGAACAGACAACACCCAAAAGATTAAAGGTTAATTAAAAATGGTCGACTTGGGCTGTATTTTTTCTTTAATGGGCCGAGCCCAATACATAATTTTATTAAACTTCGCTAAAAATGGAAAGGGTCAAACTCAAAATAGGTCTACATGTAACTATGTAAGGGGTCAAAAGTCGCCGGATTTTATTTTCTAATGCTTAAAAATCTCCTAAATTATGTTAGTAAACTAAATCAGAATATTGCTTAGAGAATTACCTGAACTGAACTTCTATGAAAGTTTTAGAGCTGAAACTTCACAATACAAAGTTCGCGACATAAATTTTTTTTACGAAACCAAATCTCATATCATCTTCTGTTTATTAAAAACTACGGATTGCAAAGGATATGGTGCAGTAAAATTATTATTTACTATGATAAATAAATGAGTTTTGATAATGACAGCCTTAGGGCTATCAATAAGAACAGATAAGAATGAACAGTCTTGATTCTGATTGGAGGAGGAATTTGAATGTTGGTAAAAAGAAGGAACATAATTTGACTAATTGCGTTAAAATAGGGTAAATATGAAAATAATCTTTATATTATCTATTCTTATTAAGGGTGATTATTATCAAAACCTTAAATCTTACTACTATATAAAGCATTTAGGCCTACCCCAATAGGCAAGTTTAAGGAGCTCCTTAAACTTGATTTTAAGGACCTTTCCACTTTTGTTAGTTAGTTCTCTACCTTAAAAAAAAAAATCGCAGCTAATAAGATTCGAACCCAAGAATTCTCCTAACTTATCACTATGTGTTAACCACTTGCTATACATTACACTTTGGTAACACCACACACACTTAATAACAAAAGTCTGTTATTCGAAAACCATTTTATCCAATAACATTAAATATACGGCGTTGTAAATCATCAACTTTTACCAAAATCCACATTGCCTTTTAATTATTTATTTCTAGCAACAATTGACTATTAATTACACAATTAATAGCGGCTGTAAATCAACGCATTTTGGGATAACAACCTTATTTCCGTTTAATTTATTATTTCAAGCAACTTTTGACCATACCAAATGCTATTATAAGAGGCTGTATTTCAATATAGAAGCTTTTCTTCATCGCCATCTATAAAATCTATATATATAGTATCTGTAAAGCATTTAGGCCTACTAATATTAGAAGGTCTTAAAAACTTAATTTTTAAGGCCTTCTAATTAGAAGGCCTAAATGCTTTAGAAGACAAAAAATAATAAAAACGCAATTTAGGGGAATCGAACCCGTGACCATTTGGGTCTTAGGGTGTGTGTTAACCACTTCAACTACTTGATTACTTTGATTTATTCCAGATACTAATATATATAAGCTTTAACGTCACCTGGACTCAATCATCATTTCTCTATTTAAACGTCCCATATTTACTTCCACAAAAAATGTCAATTTCGGATCTGATCCTACCATCACTAATGTCGGCACCTACCATCACTAATGTTGCGCCACCACCACCGGTACTGTCGTCACTTCGAAATATAGTTACGGATACCCGTCGCCGCATTGCGCGGGTACCCTGCTAGTAATATAAATGTGTGTGTGTGAAGGCCGAAGGGTTCCGGGAAAAGCTAATTAACGTTAGAAAAAAAGCGACATAGAGCCACTACGTGTCCAAAAAGGTCCAAGGGGGAATTTCACTTACAAAATCAAAATTCTCATTAATTACTTTTTGACTCATTTCCTAGAAGATTGAAGGCCTTCAATCGGTTTATAATGAAGTCGTCACCAACCTCATGAGTCATGAACCAACCGAACCCCATTTTAGTTACCTTGAAATCCCCGATAGTGAAATTAAATAATCTATTTTGCACGAGTCATAGATCTTACGTTTAAAAGTAGGAAGTTGGTCACTGGCCACCACTTTTAGCACCTATAGAAAATACTTAGTTCAAAAGGAGCAAACCACCCCCAACCCCCTACATAAAATTTTAAAAAAATTGGAAATCTTCTTAATTGCATCATTCTATTTATAAGTAGTTATTGAATTGTCATAAATTTTAGCATTGTCAATCTAACATGACCACTTTTGCCTTTTTATACTTAATATTTTTTTTCTTCGTAAATCGTTATTGATTGATCATTCTATTTGTAAGTAACTAAATAAAAGTGACAGTACTTTTGTATTTTTATCTTTAAACTTCTTTTCTTCCTTTTTTGTTATGTGGTCTCCACCTTTTCCTTTGTCTCGTCCATGTTCACCTAAAATGATGAATATGCAGGAAATTCATTGGAACTCTCCGCAAAAGATGACCGTAAAAAAAGAAAATAAATTAAAAGGAGGAAATAAATTGAAAATAATGTGTCCATATTTTGATGGTTAGAACATTGTGCTAATAACATAGTTGTCACTTGTCACATGTTTAAATCTTGAATGATACATATTTTTTATAACATAAATATATTTTGAAATAGAAAATATGTTAGCTGAAAATAGAAAGATGTGAAATTCATTATATATAGTAAACATAAATTAACCAATATGTCAAAAGTTGAATTATTTTAGTTTTTGATAAGAGATAAAATTTTGTTCACCTAGAAAAAGGCCACAATGTAAATATCGTATACTGCACTTTATGTATATGGTTGGTACCGGCACCGATTCGGTATTTGATACCAAATATCCACCCCTAAAAATAAGACCCTACTTTTGTAATAGAATATGTTTGAATGCCATTTTGTGTGGACTCATTTCTTATAAATTTCCATAGCAAAATCCCCATTTTCTTTAAACATTCTAGTTATCCATTCCACTTCCCGTGTACTCTCTCTCAACTATACATAGACATAGACATACATGATCAACATATACATATCATAGAGTAAGAAGACACATCGCAACAACAATGCGTGTGTTTTTGTGTGATACAATGATGGTATTACTAGGAATATCTTGTATCTTCATGGTTAATCATGTTTGTATCGGATATTCATCTCCCCTGAGTTTGTTAGGCGGTGGCGAACCTCATGATCGCCACTTTCAAGTACGAAAATTGCAAGATTTTAATTCATATTCCTTCCAACGACAGCATGTCTCCCTCGCTTCGTCTTCATCGCCATCTCCATCTCCATCTCCATCTCCGCCGGTAAGTTTCTAAAATTACTATTCTGCTTCCATATCAACACGGTTAAGTAATGAAAAAATAAGGTAGGTTTGCCAAGAATGAAAAAAGAATTAACATTGAATAATATTGATCCTACAACACCACCTAGATATATAACATATTACCTATATTAAGTACTCCCTCCGTCCCTAAATAAAGTTCCCATTTCTTTTGGGCACAATATTTAAGGAGAAAGTTAGTGGTGGGGTTATTGGTAATAAATTTGATTAAAATATAAAGTTGATTTGGAGAGAGAAAGATTGTTAGTGGATAGTTAGTAGTGGGGTCCATGGTAATTATATTATTTTATTAAGTGGACCCCATCAACATGTGAAATGAGAACTTTATTTAGGGACAAAAATTCAAGGTGAAATGGGAACTTTATTTAGGGACGGAGGGAGTAATATTTACCAGGGTAAATGTTATTATTGAATATCTACAATAAATGAATAATATTATTTTATAAAATATAGTGCAACGAATATGTTAACTTATAAATATGATGTATGTCGTCTTTGCAATTTGGTCGCGAAACACAAGCACATCTCCTCGTTAGTTAGTAAAATTATGGAATAATCTGTATCATATGATGAAACGTAAATAAAAACGAATCCAACTGTGTGATACTGTGATATACTCCGTATAAGAATACAATTCATCCGTCTTAACATGGAAAAAGTTGTGGTAAATTTGTCCATTGGAAGTGTCGTAAAAAGTCTACATCCGTTGCACAAGATCAAACTAACTCAAATAATGTCAAAACTACTAATTATTACAGGCAAGAAGTAGTTCAGGAGTGTACCCTGTAATCGCATATGGTGCAGATCCAACGGGTAAAACGGACAGCACAGATGCAATTCTTGCAGCCATATCCGATGCGGTTTCCATCGAGAGTGATGGGTTTTTAATCGAAGGGATTAGAAACCTGGGCGGAGTACAGATCAGTCTGGAAGGTGGGATTTACAAGATCAGCCGCCCAATTAAACTGCCGGTGGCCGGCCGAGGCAATATCTTGGTATATATCTTTCTTAATTTAATTGCATGCAAAGTATTGTTCGTAGCTACTTATGCAATATTTACTATCGACATTAGGCTAAAAGTTAACAGAAACTTATAATAACATAGCCAACTTAGTTACCCATTTTTGTAATTAACCTCAAGTTTGACAATGTCAAAATAGTCAACGGCTAGCTTTTTGCAAGCCTCGCATTTTCTTTTTTCTGTTTGCCTCTTCATTAGTTGATCTAAGATGACGATATTTGTTACTTCAGTAGTAGACCTCAATACACAATTGATTTTATACACGATTATAACCAAATAATTTCTGTAGAGCTATTTTTTTTAAAACAATATTCCTATTTATAGGTGGCACCAGGGGCATTTCCTGTATAAAGTTTTTATACAGTTACAAACGGGCTAATGATTTGTCGTATTTCTTAACACTTAGCCAGTTATAAATTTGTTGTCGTTTTTATGTAAGGCATTGTAGTTAAACGAAATAAAGACTCACGGTTTTATTTAGGGTGCTGATTCGTATAGAGCAACTTTTATCCATACAGAGTAAATTCATCCAAAATAACAATCATCCCTTAATGGGAGGAGTGAAATGCAAAATGTGTTACAAATAAAGGAAGGGCATGATTATCATTTGGGATGAATTTGCTCTGTATGGATAAAAATTGCTCTGTATGAATCAGCTCCCTTATATTTATGGTGTGGAACACTCCACCAAAAAGACCTAATACTAAAAGAGGTATCAATACCCTTATGAAACATATTTCGTTCTCCTCTCCAACTGATGTGGGACGGATGTTTTATTACATTAATTTTTAGTTAAGAGTGTATGAATGATAGAATTATTTAGTTCACCTAAATGTTATTCAAATATTTCAAATACAGTTTCTAAACTTTATTGTGTCATTCATCACATGTACGGTGTACCCACTACCCAACCACATCTAGAAAGCATTTTGTTGGTTTTGATTGGCATGTAGATTTGGTCTATGTATGGTTGGTATCTAGCATAACCACTCCCATAGAAGAAATCTATAATATTTTGTGACTCGTTTTCTCTTTATCTCCTAATCCTTCTATGAATAATGACTTGCAAGATTTTAAAATTAATTTCTGTAAAATATTTTAGGTTTTGAACATTTGACAGACTATAACTAATGACTTATATATATTCATCTACAAACAGATATCCGGAGGAACACTAAAAGCATCTGATAATTTCACGACGGATGGATATATGATAGACTTGTCATCTTCATCAAATCATGATTACAATTACGAGTTCATAACACTTAGAGACTTAATGTTGGATTGCAATTTTAAGGGAGGTGGTATTCGAGCAATAGACACTCTTAGAACGAGCATTGATAATTGTTACATTGCTCATTTCACCACCACTGGTATCCTAGTACAACGGGGTCATGAAACTTATATTCGCAACTCGTTCCTAGGACAACATATTACAGCTGGCGGCGACCCCAGTGAACGTAATTTCACTGGAACCGCCATAGACTTGCAAGGAAATGACAACGCCATTACTGATGTTGTCATTTTCTCAGCAGCAACCGGGATCATTATTTCTGGTCAAGCTAACATTATAACTGGAGTACATTGTTACAATAAAGCATATGGATTTGGTGGGACCGGTATATACTTAAAGGTACCCGGAATAACACAAACCAGAATTGTTAATTCTTACTTTGATTACACAGGAATAGTGGCTGAAGATCCGGTACAACTTCATGTTTCTGATTGTTTCTTCCTAGGGGACGCGTTTATTGTTCTAAAGTCAGTTCGTGGAGTTGTGGATGGCATAAACATAGTAAATAATATGTTTTCTGGCTCAAATAAAGGGATTGATATCGTTCAGTTGGATCAATCAAACAAAGAGTTCAATGAAATTGGACAAGTATTTGTTGATAAGAATAACGTCAATGGAATGAACCTCAAAGCAACCGTGGCAAAAGGTGTAACACGAGTCAATGGTACCTCGTGGAATATCGATTTTAACAAGATACTTCTTTTTCCTAGGCGTATAAAGTTTGTTCAACACACGTTAATGGTGGACACAAGTAAATCATTTCCTAACACAATTTTGCGAAATATCTCGAATAATCAAGTATATATCGAATCAGATACTTTAGTTGAAGGAAGTGCGTCAGTTAGTGTTGATCAAGGTCTATCGATCTCGAGCTAATCTTTTGTATTTATAAATATAAATGTCTTTTTTTCTTCATTTTTTTTTATTGTTCTGTGTTCCAGATTCAAATTAATCAAATTTTATAGAACGAAGTGTATTAATATACTCGAGTAATGACATAGATCTGCCTTTCGAGTAATGATATAGATCTGCCTTTCATAATGTCTACTAAAGCTTATGTGAAGGTTTCACTACCATATAGTATTAAAATCCCTAAGATGATATTTCATGATTAATACAAGTATCTCACGTAACCCATAAATATTCACGTACTAGGCGCGAAAAAGAAAATGACGCCACACGTGATGGGGCGTTGAGATGTCCTACATTGGACAAGAGATGAACTAGTAATGCGCGTATAAGGATCCTGGGTTATTCATCTTACAACCAATTGGTTTTAAGATGGATATCAAATTAGAAAAGAGAAGATTTAGTGGACGCAGTACAATTTTCCAGAAAATAAACTATAAATTAACGAAGTAAAAAAGCTATAACTTTGATTCTCATTAAAAAAACATCAGCATTGAAGATATTCCCCTAACCCTATCGATCAAATCTTCGTGATCAAATTGGACGAACGTCTTTTTGCAAAACCTATACAACAACCTTGCATTTACATTACATCGATGAGGTATTTATATTTATCATTATATACACAAAACGACCATAAACCTAGCAAAACGACACAGTTCACTCTAGGGTTATTTCCAGTATAGTGGTAAGTCTAGGTTTTTTGTACCGTCTGAGAAGCAAAGATGAGCAAACAACGGTTACAGATGACATCGCCATACACGAACCAGCAGCCCACGGTGGCAATTTGAACTGTGTCCACGGGAATAGAATTCCGGCTGACACAGGAATCGCGATTATGTTGTAAGCCATGGCAAAAACGTAATTTAACCGGATTCGAGCGAATGTTTTTCTCGAAAGATCAATGGCTGTGATTACATCTTCCAAATTGTTCTTCATCAGGACGTAATCGGCTGCTTCTATTGCAATATCGGTCCCTGCACCAATTGCCATCCCGACGTCTGCTGCAGCTAACGCCGGGGAGTCGTTGATGCCGTCACCAACCATGGCGACTGTGCTCCCGTCTTTTTGGAAGGATCGGATGACGTCAGCTTTGCCAGCTGGCATTACTTCTGCTCGCACGTCTAGTATGCCGGCCTCTTTTGCAACAGCTTTAGCAGTACGCCAATTATCTCCGGTAACCATAATGGAGCGAACACCCATTTTGAAAAGGCCTTCCACAACAACAGCTGCTTCTCTCTTTAAAGGGTCTGCAACTCCCACAACACCAATCAGTTCAGAATCATATGCTACCAATATTCCAGTTTTTGCCCTTTCTTCTAAATCCACCACAAAATCTTCAACATCTGAAGGAACTGTTACCCCCTTTTCAGTCAGCAAACTTCTGTTTCCAACCTGTTTTCAAATAAATTAAGGTAATGGACGAAATCCATAAAAATATATACATAATACAAGGAGTAATCTACTAAAAAAATCTGATTCTTGGGAGAAAAGATAATGGTTAGTCTCACCAAAACTTGTTTGTCATTGATGTAACATTCAACGCCTTTTCCAGGAATTGCACAAAAATCCACCGTATCAAGAAGCCATCCAGTCATTTTTGCATTGTTACACGACCTTGGAGAACCACTCGGATCATCGAAGAAATGGTGATGGTGAGCATACATGAGTATTGCTTTTGATATTGGATGCTCACTATTAGCCTAACACAAATTAAACACACAATTCTTATGCTTAATAACTTCACATATGATATATGTATAATGGATTTGAGTTATATATATACCTCAGCAGAAGCAACCAATGTCAAGAAATCTCCACGCTCCATTTGTGTAAATATTTTAACAGTAGTAACAGCTGCTTTATTCTGAGTTAGGGTTCCGGTTTTATCAAAAATCACATAACGAATCTTTTGAGCTCGTTCTAACGCATCTCCACCTTTGATCAAAACACCGTTATTAGCTCCAACACCAGTTGCAACCATAACAGCAGTTGGGGTGGCTAAACCAAGTGCACAAGGACATGCAACAACCACAACAGAAATCGAAAACATAAGTGCAAAATCAAAGTAATTGCCGTCTTCAGGTATCCACTCTTCTGGGTACGCTCCAGCAACTCCACACATAAACCTACATTTTTTAAATTCAAATTTCATAAAAACTTTTTCAAATAATTCAATTTAATTAGCGCCTCATACCATATCACGAATGTTGTCATCGACAAACCAACAACTGTAGGGACAAAAATGCTTGCAACCTGAAACAAATTAATAAATTATATCATTAAGTACAAAATATATACAAATACAATACTTACAAAATCAGCAAACTTCTGTATAGGAGCTTTTGACATTTGTGCTGTTTCAACTAGAGAAATGATCTGACTCAAAACTGTATCAGAACCAATTTTGGTAGCTTCAATATGAAGGGACCCATGTAAGTTTATGGTCCCACCAATTAATAACGAATTAGTTTCTTTAAAAACAGGTGCTGATTCACCAGTAACCATACTTTCATTCACATAACTTGAACCCGAAACAACAAATCCGTCAACTGGAACTTTTGAACCAGGAATTATTTTTAATGTATCACCAGGTTGAATTAATAACGCGTCTATTTCTCTTTCTCCGATAATATCTCCACCTGCCAAAAAAAAGTCAAACTTTTTTTAAAACGGTTGACTTTGACAAAAAGTCAAACTAAAAGGTAAATTAATGATACCTTTATCTTGAATAAGCAACAGAGCTGTTGATGGAGTAAGTTCAACCAGTTTCTTAATAGCATCTGATGTTTTCCCTTTTGCAACACTTTCTAAATACTTGCCAAACAAGACAAAAGTGATCAACATAGGACTTGTTTCAAAATATGTTCGAGGCCAAAACCCTGTAATTGCACCATATAAAAGTGCATAAACAGAATACAAATATGCAGCTGATGTTCCTAACGCCACTAAAACATCCATATTTGTTGCACCATTACGCAATGCTCTAAAAGCTGCAAGATAGAAACGTTTTCCAATAACAAACTGAACAATGCTCACTAATATCACACGTATCCAATCGCCAATTTGAAACGGGCCCACCCATAAGACCATTATGTAATTGATGAAATATATGTGTGGACATACGAACCGCAATGAGAAGATAGGAATCTGTAGTTAAGTAAAACGGTTAGCAAGTAATTGCACAAATTGACCAATATACCCTCAGCTAACCAACTGTATTGTTCTACAAATATAATTTCAATATTTGATAAAATAATTTAGAAGGTTTTATGCACTAATATAACGCTTCTGCAACTGATCCATTTGACACATTTCCTTTTAAACTAATGTACTTTGATTTTACCCATTAAAGATGAAACTAATGTAATTTAGTAAGAAAAATCAGTTAAGTTACTTACAAAGAGAGACATACTGAACTTAAATTGTCTCCACATCTGTGAAGATTCTTCTTTATTTTGAGAAACCATTCTCATATACGGATTCTTCACACGTACTTCAAAAGTCCCGTAACTTTGTACATTAATTTCATCAACTAATTCTCTATTTCCTAGAATCTCAGTATCAAAAAGAACATCCAAATCCTTCAATGTGTTGTTATAACTGAATTCTCTCACCCCTTTCATGTTACCTAGTATTTCATTTAACATATGTAGATCTGAATCATTATCAATTCCTGTTACTCCTAACAAGAGTCGATCTTGTGCTGTACTTTGTGCAAGTGAAGCTTCAAAACCAGCATCTTCAATTGCATTTATTATTTCGTCTTTACTTGTTATTGAAGGATCATATTCTACTTCACCTAGTGAAGTTGCAAGTGCAACAATTGCCCGTTTAACACCGGGCAGTTTTCTTAAAATTCCTTCAACTGAATTAACACAAGCTGCACATGTCATTCCTCCAATTACGAATTGTCCTACTAGGCTTCCCGTTGACTTTGACTTGTTTGTACCCTGTTCGGGTATAATCTCTGCCTCAAATCCTGCATCTTCTATTGCATTTTTTATATCATCCTCCTGAACAAAGACCATAACATTAATTGCATCTGGAAACTAATTGAAACAAATGTAGATAACAATCTCTAATATGTGGAATTACGATAATCTGTAATGTTTATCCAAAATAATTAACACGCCATAGAAGAAAATTATCATTTCCAATAGCGTATAATCACAATTGACGTTCATAAAAAAAATTCACAAGGAAAACAATTAATAGCAGGAATCATTCATTCATACATTATGAATTCCAAATGCATTATCGTTCGGAGTAATTAGATTTCCAAAATTCAGACATACCTTGATTAAATTGGGATAAAAAACGACGTCAGCTTTATTCTGTAACAAAGCTACGGAAGCGCTAACGACGCCTTTTACGCTCATGAGGGCTCCTTCGACGGAATTAGAACACGCTGCACATGTCATTCCGGTGACTCTCACCTGAATTCTCGTAACGTCTTGTTTTTCCGAACCATCATCATAAGAATCTAAAAGCCTAACGTTCTCGAGGTTCGCGCCTATGTCGATCGCTGACGAATCACGAACGCCGCCGCTATCACGGCCCCCAACCTCCGTCAGCTGGAGGTCTTGGATGGTCGGCGTCATTGTAAAACAACAGGCGATTCGAACAAATTATGTACAAATGCCCTGTATGTATCTCTGTATGTATCGATAGAGAGAATTCCTACGTAATATAACATATACGGTGGATGAGAGAGAAAATCTAGAGAGAGAATCAGAGAAAGGAAGGGTAATATGTTGATGATATTAAGGACACGACCATGGCGGTAAATTTTTGGTAATTTTGCACTTTCGACCACTCACTTATTTCAAATTACAGAAATGGTCCTTATACTTGTCAACTTGATTACTTTAATTCATCGATAATGAAAGGCATATTTGTGTGATTCGTCCATAATTAGAGTTTTAAACGAACCGAGCATTCAGTGAATCGTTGGTGAACCATCTGGTGGGAGTTCGTTTATATTCGTTCATTTAGTTAAATGAACACAATTTAGTTTAACAAACGAATACAAACAGATGTTACATTCTTTCAATTACGTTTGTGAACATTTACAAGGTGAACATGTCCCTCTATTATGGCTCTTACAATCTTACATGTGACTGATTAGACCTTATAATTCCTCTTAGCCTGCACATTCGTAAAGGCGCACAATACGTGAAATAATTTCCCGCATGTGTTTAATTCACGATTCAGGTAATTTACCCTTTTCTTACTGAAGCTACCAAACTGTATATGACTTTTTTTTCCATTTGGGGCAATATACTTTACTATTGTACCAATAAAGTCCAAATTGTGTTGTTTATGCTTAAGAATTAAGAGGTGCGAGTGATTTTTTGCAAAAAATAAAAAGTATGAGGCCCAGTGTGTAAGTTTGTTCCCTAAACAATAACCACATGAGCTTCGATGCCTTTAAAAACAGAATGTTTTTGAAGCAAATAATCACATATTACAAACAAGCATAAGTACCAAAAAATAGAGTTTTAATTGCTCCTCTTTTATGGAGAATTATTATTACAAACCAAACAATAATATACTGCCTATGAAGTTCGATCCAATAGTCTCCCTACAACGTCACACCCGTCTACTCATAAAATCGAGAAAGAGCTTATGATACGGACGTATCGTATGGAAGCTAAACCCTAGCTTGAGGGTGTGTTCGGCCAACCGAATCACAATGAACAAATGTGTTCACGAACAAGAAAACTTGTATTATTCAAAACGTGTCATCCAACCATACATTATTATTATTATCATATATATAAGCTAATAAAGATAAATACTAATTAAACCATAATAAGGAAAACTAATAGATAAGGCTAAACAAAAGATAAACTTTAAATAAGTTGGATGGTTGAAGATAGACTTGATAGGAAGCTTCTAGATCCGTATCAGCTTAATTACATCAAAACAAGGGTATTTTCATCATCATGTAAGCCATCTATGGAGGCAATATGTGATGGTTTATTAAGGTTATCGAGGCTATATGAACGTTTTTTGGCCCCAAAAGAGAAATGGGTTAACGATTTAATAGAAGGTTTGGTCGGGTTCTTGGATGTTTGTGGCATCATGAGAGATATCGTATCACAAGTTAAAGAGCATGTTAGAGACCTTCCGTGCGCTTTACGAAGAAGGAAGGGAGATCCAAGCATCCAAACAAGTATGGCCCGATACAATCGTTTTAAGAAGAAAGTTCAGAAAGATCTTTTTTTTTGAACGGCTGAAAGTTAAGAAAGATGTCAAGGGATTGATAGCAAGTTTGAAGAAATCCGTAGTAGCAAAGTCAAACGTTGACCACCACCACCATGATGATGAGTTGGTGATCAAAATGGTATTGGAAATGACCGCATCTGTCTTTGAGTCTATCTTGAAGCTTTTTGTCATGCCAAATTCACAAACACCAAAGAGAAATAAATGGTGTATGAAAAACATGTTGATCCAAAGGGAAAGAGTGGCATGTGAAGAACATCAACAAATCAATGATTTTTTAAAGCTTGCATGTTGTGTTACTAAATCGATGCAGATTGGAGACGATGGAAGCTCAAATAGAAAGAATCAATGATAGTTTAGAACGTATATTTAGGAGTCTTATTAGAACAAGAGCATCTCTTTAATTTAAACGTTGTTCCCAACTTTTAAATGTGATCAATGGACAGTAATTTTGTAGTTAAATTGATATAAGAAAAGGTAAATATAAGTTTACTCAATAACACTATTATGTCCCAAAATCATTTAAAAAGGATGACCATCACAAACATACAACGGTAATCCACACTTTTTCTTCTTTATACTTCATTCATAGGGGTTGATCCTTGGAGAAGAGCCGGAAAATAGATAGATTTTGATAACGAAAAGTTAAATCCTTTTTGAGATATATATGATTATTAATATTTTCACAAAGTTCAGATAAAAATAGAAAATATATAGATTATAATAACGAAAAATTAAATCCTTATTTCAGTACATTTTTGGAGAAAAGATTATAAGTTATTAATATTAATATTTATATTTATATTTATATTACTATGTTGTATAATTTACTAATATTAAAATTAATATTAGACAAGTAGTTGATGTTATTTGAAAGTGAAAATAAGTTTAACTGTTATTTATGTAATTTCACAAATATAGTTATATATTTCGCTTTTATTTCTATAAGCTCCTTGGACTTAAAAAAGTTAAACATTCTTTAAGGACTCGAATAAACTTTAAACAAAGTGTAAGGGCTTAAAATGTGAGTATTTGTTCAAACTTAATAAGGGCATAAACCCCAAATCCTCTGCTTTGAATCCACTGGAATATAGAAAAATGAGGGCAATTTTCGCTGCTCGTCGTATGGTACGCAATGGAGTTTATTGCGGCTCTCTGTATTCCTCCATTGGTGAAATTGCATCTGCTTCTTCTTCAAATCCCGCAACAATTCCTTATTCGTTCTCGTATTCATTCTCTTCTGTGACCAAACCATCGTGGCCAGTATCCGTTTCTAAGTTTCAATCCGGACAGCAGCCTTCCAATCGGAATCACTGCTCATCCTCTTCATCAGGTACGATTTCGTATGTCTATGCTTTATTTGTTGATGACAGATAAAAAAGCTTTGTAGTATTGGTGTTTAAGTGGAATTAGGGTTTCTGGATTGACATGGTAAGATTGTTTCGTTTGTGCTCCATTTTGTCGCCCATTATAGGGGGTTATCAACTAGTTTCTTAAATGATTAAAATTTATCAAACTTAATCTGATTAGAACAACCTTAACTTTATACCGGTAGTCACTTTGAAAAGGCACATCCAGACGCATTCTTCAAGCAAAATCTTGCAAATCTCGTTTTTTTTTGCACTAAAATGATTAAGAAAACAGAATTATAACCATTTATTTTGCCAAAAACCGTAAACTAAAGGCATAACAAACGCTTAAAAACCGCATCCAAGCTCCATCTTTGAACCAACATTGTTTTCTTATGTTCTTTTTGAACCATTTGCATTAACACACGAATTAAAACCAATGTTATGCTCTTAAAGGCCACCGTATGATCTGACTCACTATCTTATTTAAAGTAGGTGATTAGGTGTATAGTCGAACCTAAAACTGCACACAGCCCAAAGAAGTCTAGAATTATACTTTAAACATGCGTTAGTCAATTGAAAGTGCACATACCTTACCCGCTTTCTCTATTAACTAGATCTGCATATGAAAGCATGTTAATATTAGTTCTTAATAAATATACATTACTTTAAGCTTTTCAATTTTTACAAAAGAACATAATTATAACAGGTCAATCTAGAGTGGTGACAGTTGAATCAGAAGATCAATTTAATAGTTTACTTCGCAAGGTTCAAGGTAAGTGCATAAGCATACATCTTAACAATGCAATCCATAGTTATTGCTTATATGTGTGTGTATGTGTGCATTAGTATATATACATATATAAGGGTTAGATATGGTAAAATAATTCATAAAGTAATGATCACAAACTTTATTCTGTTGTGCATCAATACTAAAAAATTTCGAAAAATGTTTTTGTGCATCAGTTTAAAATAATTTATTTTACTTTAAGAATTATCTTACCGAAATATCCCACCCCTATATATATGTATATCCTGACGTATGTCGATGATGTCATCCAGATGAATCCTTGCCAGCTGTCTTCTACTTCACTGCTGTCTGGTGTGGGCCATGTGAGAATTTTAACTTTTTCTTGTTATCCACTTTTTGTAATGTAAAACTGTAGGCTGCATGATTTATTTAAATCATTGTAAGTATCTTTCTGTTTTTAATATGTCTGGCACAGGTAGGTTTATATCTCCACTAATTGGGGAATTGAGTGAGAAATACACTAATGTGACCACCTATAAGATTGATATCGATCAAGTAAGTTCATTTAGTTCATTTATCGTGGCATAAGATAATTAGAGATTACTTTAATTTTTTGTTATGAAACTTAGGTTATATGTTGATTTGTTTCAAATTGCAGGAAGGATTGAGTGGTGTATTGGGGAAGTTAAATATTGCTGCTGTGGTAAACTTAACTACTAAAACCTTCAATTTTATCATCATAATCATACTTTACTTTACATCAACACAAAGTAATTTGTGGTAATGATTGTTTTTCTTATGCTTATGCAGCCAACTCTTCACTTTTTCCAAGGGGGAAAGAAGGTTTCAGAAATAGTGGGAGCAGATATTCAAAAACTGAAAACCACCATGGAGAATCTCTACAAATGAACCCCAATCAATTGCTTCTCATAATTTAAATTTTCAGTATCACCTACCAATTATTGTTTTCTAATAACGTAATATGTTTTACTTGACATATATATATGTACATTTTAGCAACTTTTTGCTTAATATTGCTTGCTTTTACTTAATATTATTAATTTTGTTTAAATTATACAGCTGCTGAACAAATATTCTATACATTTATTTACTAAAATAATGAAGGGGGAAAAAAAGCTATACACAGACTACCTGGCCAACAGTCAAAAGGCTCTCATGAGGAACATCAAACATAAAACTATGTTGTCTGCATATTTTTCTCAAGAATACATACAAGTAATCAATACAAATCTTGTTATAAAATCCCGAATCCCTCCTTGTTTTTATAAGCTTTTATAATCGTATTACCCAACAAGTGCACCACCCCGGCATCCCGACACCTCTTTACAAATTCCAGCTCATCATTCTCCTCCATATGACTGCCAGGTGGCGGTCTCCCGCAATCACTAGCAGAATCACTAGACGAAACCGTGATATCAACAACCGATGAAAATGTTCTTACACTAGAATGAAGGCTTTTTTAGTCATATAAACTGGAATCATCAGAATCTGAACTTCCCTCCATTAAGTACTCGATTTTCACAAACGAGAAGATTCTATCGAGTATTTTCTTCTCAAATTCATCGTCTCGTTTACCGTCTTTATACCCGTACCTTGCAACACGCCTAAACTTATGATAATCTTTCGGCCCGATTCGTCTCACCAAAAATCTTTCTTCTTCAGGGACTGTGTAAACCGGAAGCGATTTCACGAAAATCACAACCGAATGGATTGTGGGCATATTTGTTATAAAATGTGAGAAAATACGCGGGACCCCATTTGCTAATTCTGTGTACACGAGCCCGATACCCGGAACACGAACAAGCCCTAAATTCGGCCCGGGGTTTAGAATCCATGCCATTGAGATCTTACTTATCATTTCAAACTCGTACCATTTCCTTGTACCGTAATGCCATGTGTACATGATGAGAAGAAATACGGCTGCTATCGCGAGTGTTCCTTTTTAAATTTTTTATTTTTTTTAAAAAATTTAAATTTTTAATTTTTTTTTTAAAAATTAATTTTTTTTATTTTTTAAAAAAAATTAATTTTTTTATTTTTTTAATTATTTTTTTATTTTTTTTAATTTTTTAAAAATTTTAAAATTTTTTCAATTTTTTCAATTTTTTATAATTTTTTAATTTTTTTAAACGATTTTAAAATCTTAAGCATACAAAATATTCAATATTAGTTAGTTCACTAAAGGATCGTAATTGAATTCATAAGGTATCGGCCGGGGCGGATGTGTTATGTATCCTGCAGTGGCACGGGACACTACTCAAATTTTCCCACAGTGTAAATTTTTCTGATTTTTTCTTTGATATTACGGTGCAATACTTCTGCCGGATTAAAAACCTACCAATAGCCCAAATCAGTCTTAGAAAAGCTCAAGTATTAACCACCAGTCTAAATTCAAAACCCAAACAAAAACTTAAACCAAATAAAAGGAATCAAAGTGTATGCCTTGTAGTTTTTTTAGCTTTAAGTCTATAAAATTAATAGTTGTCTTGTAGGTTTATGAACTTAGTTCTTGAAGACTTGATGTATATATAATCGAACATGATGTTCATGTGATAGAGTCATTTATGTAAAATTCGTTTTTGTTTCGACGTATTGCCCCTTGGACGCCAATAGGGGCGTTGCCTCTAGGACCCCACAAGAGAGCGCAACCTTCTTGATATCTGCCTTTTTTTATCCCCAAAGGGTGCTACTACTGATGAAAATTTCGAATTCCGCCCCTGGGTATCGGGACAGATTTGAATTACAACGAATATCGTAATTCGAAATTACATCGTAATTGAATTACGAAAAAAAAGTCCATCCAAACGTCCATCCGTAATGTAATTGAATTACAATTACAGAAGATTACGTCAAAACAAACGGGGCATACAGTGTCCTGGTGATTATTATAGTAATTATAAAATGTTGTGATACTCAACATGATTCCTCCAAGGGAAGTCCAACCATCTTTTCCTCTCCTTTTAAATACCAAAATATATAAAAAGGGGAAAAAGCCCGTAAAACTGACGCATCATGTTCTGAAATGTTGAAAACTCCAACTCCTCCAATTAAAAGAAACCAAAGCAAAACAACCGGGGCACAAAGCCATCAAACTCTATCAGGACCGGCCATGACGTTGTAGGCAAAACAGTCCTACTAATAGTGTCAAACTCTAAACCACATATTTCCCAGCCACATTCTTTGTATGACATTATTGCCACTAAGGGTGTGGACCCTTTGATTAATTACCCTCGTGGTGGTGGCGGAGGTTGGTAGTTGGGGTGGGGTAGGGATGACTAGACATGATGATCACCCACCTAATCCGATCCGTCACTGATAAATATGTATCAAGTTAAATAAGTGAATATCAAATATAGAGCGGATATAGATGCTTATTGAAGCGGATGTGAATGACGATTTTCAATCAATTGATGAACCTACTTTAATCTCGAAAAATAAAATTCTATAATTATAATTTAACACAGTTAAGATATACATTTACACATTTTTGGATCTATAAAATTTATACATAACATTGAAGATAACTAAATTTGTAAACATTACAAACCATGCTTTATGTTTTTAATTATATTAAATTATGTTTTTGTTTGTATCTATCAATATTATGGGATTAGCAACAAATTATTCTCTATGCATCTATTGTAGGTTCATAGTTATGTTTTTTTTTTTTTTTTATCTTATTTTGGAAGAAACTATGTACACATGCAACAACAATCGTAATTATATATAAAACGATCACACTTCTTTTAGGAACAAAGTTCTTTTGACATCCAACGCATGTCCATTACCCGCTCTAATCCAATGAATATGAATGAAATGATTTTAAATGGATATGGATATGGATATGAACGATGTAAATCTAAATGTAAATAGATGTGGATATCGCATCATATGTTGGTGGTCGTAATTTCAACTTTTAAATGTTTACAAGATTAATAAAGATAATTACAGTCAAGTATAACATATGACCTATTAGATCAGTTGGTCAATGTAAGTTTGTGGGTTACATCTTAAAACCAATTAGTTATAAGAGGAGTAGCTCAGGACTCTTATAAACATATTATAGATTCATTGTTTGTCTAATGTGAGACATTACTCAACACCCACCCTCACTTGTGGCCTCATTGATCTTTTCCACGTGGATATTTATAGGTTACGTGGAGTCCATGTGGCGTTTCGCCAACCACGCATGAACCTTGCATTAATATCATGTAAGTTTGTGCGATTTCATCTTAAAACCAATTGATTGTAAGAGGAATAGCTCATGATCATTATAAACACATTACCAATTCATTGTTTGTCCAGTGTGTGATATTACTCCACAGTTAAGCCTTAAGGTGTTGTACTAATAACGTAGAGGTCACGGGTTTGAGATCTGCATGGTGCATATTTTTATAAAAGCAAATATTTCTTATATTAACGTGTATTAGTTGGCTGAATTTTAAGTTTTAGTAATTTGGAAAAGCTAGGTATTTATATTTATATATGGAGGGAGAGATTTAGAGAAGGTACAACAATATCAAATATTACTCCACAATTCCTTCCAATGGCGCTTCAACTCTATCAATTAATATTTTCCCAAAGTTCATTCGTCTTGTGTAAACCAAAGCTAAATATCCCACAAATTACAGTAGGAAAAAGTAGACAGCATCATTCGATAAGGTGCGTATCCAAAATCGAAGTTTCTCAAGTAGATATGAACTTAGCTGTTGGAGCAAATCACAGATCAACTTAGTACTGATGCTGCAGTTAGTGATAATTATGTTTATTACTGATGGGGCAGAAACATTTACTACTGATGAAGTTGATGCTGGTGTTCTCTATAACTTAGTTACTACTGATCATACAAAGATTGAAGATACTACTGATCTTAGTAGTTACTACTGACGATGATTATGGACTTACTACTGATCACCAAGTTTACTACTGATGTTACTTATTTACTACTGGTGATTAGTTTTACTACTGACAACGCATATTTGGAACAAATCAAGTCCGAGATCTTCGCAGAGATAGTTATAGAATGTAAATCAATGTATATCGTTTATAATTAGATGTAAATCGTATCCTAGAATAACTAGGGTAAATAGTTTAGCTTCAAGGACTATTATATATAGTTCCTTACGAATTGTAAACGTACGTGTGTATTGTTAACTCAATAATATACATTGAAGCTTTTTGTGAAACTGTGTTCTTAATATTCTTACATATTGTTCTTACAGTTCATCGTTCTTAATACATTGATATAGTGTTGATCCGCTGCAACTTCTATCATCAATTAGATCTAAAGTGTTTATTAACTTGTTTATAGTTAATCGATCCTGACAAGTGGTATCAGAGCTTATTGGTTCTAGATCTACTATTTGTTAAGAACAACAAAAAGTTTTAATCTTTAAAACACACACATTATTAATCATGACTGATAATAATGAAAGCACTCAGGCCAACAAAATTCCTATACTCACACCCAATAACTTTGGGATGTGGAAGAATCGTATTAAGCAATACATGCTTATTACAGATTATTCCATGTGGGAAGTCGTTTGTGAAGGAAACAAAACTGGTCAACTTCAAGCAAGTAGCTCTGCAACTGAGGCAGACAAACTTAAATGTGAGAAGGAGAAGAAAGATAAAGGCATCGAACTCAAAACTCTAAGCACTCTCTTACTGGCCATTCCTAATGATTATCAACATCTCTTTGTTGAATATGATGATGCAAAAATACTATGGGAAGCACTGGAGAAGAGATTTGTTGGGACAAAGAGCACCAAGAGGAATATGAAGTCTGTTCTCAAACAAGACTTTGAAAATTTCAAAGGAAAGCCCAATGAAACACTCACTCAAGTGTTTGACAGATTCAACAAACTAATTGGTGAACTCAACCAAGTTGGTGTAAAGATGGATCAAGAGGATGTCAACATGAAGTTTCTAAGGTCTCTTAGTGAAGAATGGGCCATGTACACAGTGGTGTACAGACAAAGAGATGCTTTAGAAGAAAAGGAGTTAGATGAACTCTATAATGATCTCAGAGTGTTTGAAACTGAGGTAAATCACAAAAACCCTTCTATTTCTTCTAACAATGCTGCTTTTGTGTCTAGTACAGGTCAAGGACAAGAAACCTCCGCAGGAAAGGCTGCAGATTCTGAGGATACTGCAAGAGAATCCTTCTTCACCAGTCATGTGCATACTGCATTGATTAGTGATGACTTGGAACAACTGAATCCAGATGATCTTGAGGAGATGGATCTTAAATGGCAGATGGCTATGCTGAGCCTAAGGACCAAAAGATTCCTAAAAAGAACTGGAAGGACAAGCCTCAATTTCAACAAAGGTGACAAAGCAGGATTTGACAAAACTAAGGTCAAGTGTTACAACTGTAACAACCTTGGTCACTTTGCAAAAGAATGTCCTCAACCAGACAAAAGATCAAAATCAACTGCTCTTGTGTCACAACAAGGACAAGGATATGACTGGAGCTTCCAAGCAGAAGAGCATGCTCAAAATCAAGCTCTCATGGCCTTTACTGACAACAAAACTGAGGTAAAATCTAAACCTTGTACTCCTGAATGTGCTAAAATTATTAAAAATCTAGAAAAAGAAAACAATAAATTAAATGAAGATTTAGCAAAAGCAATCAGAAGAAATCATGAGTTTGATGGGGTGATTGCTGATCAAGAACATCAAATAAAGGTGTACAAGATGATTGATCAACGAATCAAGGAAGAATTGCTTCAAGCTGTGGATGAGAAAGAGTTTTATGAAACAAAAAATAAAGAACTAACAAGTAAAATAGAAGAATGTCAGCTTGAAATTGAACAAAATAAATTAACAATTAAAAAGTTTGAAAGAAGCACTAAAATTCTTGATGAATTAACTAATAATCAAACTACAGAAAAGGTTGTTCATGGGGTGGGATATCATGCTGTACCACCTCCATATAAAATCATTCCACCTCTTAAAAACAGTTCAGAAAGAATCATTAATGAATTAAAAACTGAAAATCAAACTGAATCATCTAATGAAACATCTGAATCAAATAATTCTTCTGATGATGAACAATCAATTGAATTTACTATATCTCAAAGTGAATCACCAAAATCAATTGATACAAGTTTTCACACAGCTCAAAGTCCAAATGAATCTCCCAAATATAATGCAGATAATGTACCAAAAATTTTAACAAGGGGGAATGAAAGAAATAAAACACAACTCTTAGACCAAAGAATACCTGAAGGTGCTAAAAATAAGAAACTAAGATGTGTTATATGCAATAAAATGAACCATTTAGCAAAGGATTGTCACTACAATCCAATAAACTGCAAAGAGTTAAAAGAATTTAAAGTTCTTAAAGAAAATGCTAAAACTCAAAAGTTAAAAGTTACTACTGGTCATTCAGTAGTAAATAAAATTAAAAACCCAATTGTTAAAGATCCAAGATTTGGAAGAAGTAAACCAAGGTTTGTTCAAAACAGAAGAGCTGGAAGCCCAAAGTACAGCAATTACTTCAAGAATAATGGAAAATCCAATCAAAATAAACAATATTTTAAATTTTCCAACACCAGTAGAAACTCTAACAAATTTACTACTGGTGTTAACCCTAATTATAATGCTGTATGGTACCAGTACAAGAATACTACTGGTAATAACCCTAATTTCAAAAATACTACTGCTCCCAAAACAAATTTCAAAAACACTACTGGTGTTAACCCTAAAAACACTACTGGTCATACTAAACATGGTAAGTACCCAAATACTACTGGTCCATCAGTAGTAAAGTATTCAAAAGCTAAAAACAATGGGTATAAACCAAGATCAGTAGGAAATTCTCACACCAGTAATAACTACAAAAGGACAGTAGTAAAACAAAATACCAGTAATAAACAAGTATGGGTACCAAAAGTCTTTAAAGTTAAATCCCCAAAAGCTCATTTCTCAAAGGATGAACCCAAGACATATAAAGCTTGGGTTCCCAAACTTAACTAATCCTTTACTCACTTGTGCAGAGCATTCAGATCCCAGAAGAAGGTAGAACATGGCATATTGATAGTGGATGCTCAAGACACATGACTGGAAATCTGCAAATACTTAAAGATTTCAAGTCCTTTGATGGTGGATATGTGGCTTTTGGTGAGAACCCAAAAGGAGGTAAGATCACAGGTAAAGGTATTGTTACAAATGGAAAGATTACCTTTGATGATGTATTTTATGTAGCTGAGCTAAAATACAATCTTGTCAGTGTGTCTCAAGTATGTGATAAGAAGAATAAAATTATTTTCACAGACATTGAGTGCATCATTCTTTCTCCTGATTTTATATTAAATGAAAAATATGTTGTTTTAAGAACCCCAAGGAGAAACAATGTGTATTGCCTGGATATAGGGGGAGAACTCATTTCTACAAATGAGGTCAACTGTTTTATATCCAAGGCAAACACCACTGAATCAGAACTTTGGCATAGAAGGATGTGTCACACAAATTTTAAAAACATGAATAATTTAGTAAAAAGAAATCTGGTCATTGGACTACCTCAAAAACAATTCATGTGTGATCATCACTGTGTTGCTTGCCTAAAAGGTAAACAACACAAGACTTCTCATAAGTCCAAAACTTTGAACTCTATTTCTGTTCCTTTACAGCTCTTACATATGGACCTTTTTGGACCTACAAATGTAATGAGTATTGGAAAGAAACAATATTGTCTTGTTATTACTGATGACTTTTCCAGATATACATGGGTTTTCTTTCTCAGGACGAAGGATGAAACAAGTGAACTCATAAAGAACTTAATTATCAAACTGGAAAACACATCTGATCAAAAAGTTAAAGCAATAAGATGTGACAATGGCACAGAATTTAAAAATGCTAACTTAATTAACTTTTGTGATTTTAAAGGTATTGACAGGCAATACAGCTCACCTAGAACTCCACAACAAAATGGTGTAGCTGAAAGAAGAAATAGAACCATCATTGAAGCAGCAAGATCAATGCTAGCAGATTCAAAATTACCAATCACTTTTTGGGCTGAAGCTGTTAATACTGCCTGTTATGTTCAAAACAGAGTATTAATAGTTAAGCCACATTTTAAAACACCATATGAACTTTTTAATAAAAGAAAACCTTCTATAAGTTTCTTAAAATCATTTGGCTGTCCTTGTACTATTCTGATTACAAGAGAACAAATTGGTAAGTTTGACTGCAAAGCTGATGATGGAATCTTTGTGGGATACTCTACTCAAAGCAAATCATACAGAGTATTCAACAAAAGACTAAGGATAATTGAAGAAAGCATCAATGTATCCTTTAATGAAAATGTACCTAATGAACAAGGAAATGGTCCAGATTGGCTATTTGACATAGACAATCTAACCAAATCCTTTAATACTAATATGAATTTCAATGCAGGTAACTCAAATTGTCTTAATCAAAAAGAAGGAACATCATCTGTTTATACTGGTCAAGAAAAGATGAGATACATAGTTGTTGATACTCCTCCCATAGTTAATACTGATGTCAGTAATAACTCAAATTTTGAAAGCAGTAGTAACTCTGAGAATGAAGTCAGTAGTAATTCCACTACTACTGGTACCAGTAATAGTACTGAAAATACTACTGGTCCCAACTATAACCTAGATTCTCAAGATACTACTGATACCAGTAACAACTTCAATACTACTGATCTCAATGAAGATGATAGCAGTAGTAACTCTGACCAAGATAATGATGAACCAAATACTAATGACAATGAAGTATCTCAAGAAGAACAACTACCTGAGGCAAATGAGTCCAACCTTGAAAATCAACTAGTGGTTGATAAAGCTACAACAACAAGGACTCAAAAGAACCATCCATTAGACCTTGTTCTAAGTGATGTTAACTCACCACTTCAAACAAGAAGCAAATTAAACAAAAGTTTAACTGCAAATATGTGTAATATAAGTTTAATTGCTAATGAATGTATGTATGAATGCTTTCTGTCTCAGGATGAACCAAAGAAGATTCAACAAGCAATGAAGGACTCAAACTGGATTGAGGCAATGCAAGAAGAACTCCTTCAATTCAAGTTACAAGCTGTTTGGACACTTGTACCTCTACCCAAAGGAAAAAGAGCCATTGGAACAAGATGGATATTCAGAAACAAGAAAGATGAAAGAGGTATAGTGATCAAGAATAAAGCCAGACTTGTAGCCCAAGGATACACTCAAGAAGAAGGTATAGACTATGATGAAGTATATGCTCCTGTTGCCAGAATTGAAGCAATAAGAATATTCCTAGCATATGCTTCATTCAAAAGGTTTAAAGTCTATCAAATGGATGTGAAGAGTGCTTTCCTGTATGGGAAGATTGAAGAAGAAGTTTATGTTTGCCAACCTCCAGGATTTGAAGATCCAAAACATGGTGATTATGTGTTTAAATTGGATAAAGCTCTATATGGCCTTCATCAGGCACCAAGAGCATGGTATGACACACTATCATCATACTTATTAAAGAACAATTTCAAAAGAGGAGCCATTGATAAAACATTGTTTACAAAGAAAGTCAAAGATGATATACTACTGGTACAAATCTATGTAGATGATATCATCTTTGGCTCAACCAATGATTTATTATGCAAAGAATTTGAAGAACTGATGCAGATTAAATTCAAGATGAGCTCCATGGGTCCAATGAACTTCTTCCTTGGACTCCAAGTCAGTCAAAGAACTGATGGTATTTTGATAAATCAATCAAAATATGTCAAAGACATCTTGGAAAAGTTTGACTTGAAAGACAGTAAAAGTGCTAGTACACCAATGGAAACACACAAACACCTACATCCTGATGTTGAGGGGGAGGATGTAGATGAACACTTATATAGATCAATGATAGGATCTTTGATGTACTTAACTGCATCAAGACCTGACATTATGTATAGTGTTTGTGTGTGTGCAAGATATCAAGCAAGACCCAAAGAACTACACTTGCAGGCAGTTAAAAGAATATTCAGATACTTGAAAGGCAAACCATCACTAGGTCTATGGTATCCACATGACTCACCCTTTGAACTAATAGCCTATACAGATAGTGACTATGGAGGTGAATGTCAAGATAGAAAATCCACCACTGGTGGATGTCAATTCTTTGGATCAAGACTGGTGTCATGGCAATGTAAGAAACAAACAAATGTATCAACATCAACTGCTGAAGCAGAATATGTAGCTGCATCTGCTTGTTGTGCTCAAGTACTATGGATTCAAAATCAACTTCTAGACTTTGGTATCTCTATCCTTAAAACTCCTATTTTCATTGATAATCAAAGTGCTATTAGTATTGTGAATAATCCAGTAAAACATTCAAAAACTAAACACATTGAAATAAGATTTCACTTTATAAGAGATTGTAATGAAAAGAAATTAATCAAAGTAGTTAAAATCCATACTGATGATCAATTAGCAGATCTTTTTACAAAAGCATTTGATGTAGGAAGATTCAACTTCTTGGTCAGCAGTATTGGAATGATTTTAATAACTTAAAATCTCTCTTAAAATCATGTGTAAATTTAGTGTTGTAAAATATTTTTAAGTGTTTTACTACTGGTATTGCTGTACTACTGGTGTGAAAGTGTATGCACAAAATACTACTGGTAATTCATTACTACTGGTGTATCTTAGGTTTACACAAATACTACTGGTAAGTCAGTACTACTGGCATTCTCATATACTACTGGTCGTGTATGTTAATGGTTACTACTGATGTCTATAGTTACTACTGATGTCAAAATCCTTAGTCATTACTGATGTTAGTAGATACTACTGACGTTTTTCTACTGGTATCTTATTTACTACTGGTCTTTCAGAATCACAATTACCAAACTAACCCCCATGAACATAACCGTTATGTTATGATTCGAAGGCTATTTTCGTAGTTTTACAGGCTAAATCGAAAGATATAAAAGGCGGCATACGATTAAATTAGCATTATCTTCACTTCGATCTGCTAAAACCTCTCGATAAACCCTAGTTTACGAGCAAAAACTCTTCATCTGTTACAAAATTCTTGCAAAATCTCAAACAACAATGGCAACTTTACAAACTCTTGATGTGCAAACCGATCTTAAATACTCAGAATTTCACAACATGGTTGCATTTCTAAAAAATCCCGACGGAACAAAAGACTTCCGTCCAATCGTAAAATTCTTGAGAAATTCGTATATACAGTTTGCCTTAACTGTAAAGCCGAAGGCATATCAACAGCACTTGGTGGATTTCTGGACCAATGCTGAGCGAACAGAAGGAACAACATCATCAATGATAAAATCGAAAGTAGATGGAAAGTACATCACTGTAACTGAACAATCAATCAGACATCATCTACAACTTCATGATGATTCAGGTATGTATACCCTTCCTAAGGAATACATTGCTGATACTTTAAATAAAATGGGGTATGAAGGCAGACTTAATATTGTAACTTTTCAAAAAGGCCTTCTATCCCCACAATGGAAATTTCTGGTTCATACCATTCAGCATTGTATTTCTCCTAAAAGAAGTACTTGGAATGAGTTTAACAAAGCAATAGCATCTGCTGTTGTATGTTTATGCACAGACCAAGTATTCAATTTTTCTAATATGATTTTTGATGGTATGTTGGGAAATCTTAGTTCTTCTAAATTTTTAATGTATCCCAGATTTCTACAACATATCATAAACTGTGAATTACAAAACTTGTCAACTCCTAAAAACATTTTTGTATTACCTGAGTTGAACAAGAAAGTTTTCTCAAATATGAGAAAACAATTTAAATTTTCAGGGAAGGAAACCCCTTTGTTTCCAAACATGATCAAAGATCAACCCAATATTGGAGAAGGTTCAACCATTGCTACAACCCAAGTTGAACCTCAACCCACTCCATCACCCCCAAATACAGCCCAAACACCACCCCATATAGCCACTCAATCACCAACTCAAACAGAAGTCCTGAATGTGTCCCAGGAACTTGATATAAATCTGCAGAGTGCTACTCTTCACTCTGTAGAAGACCTACCAGACAAAACCAAAAATATATCTACAATCTATAAAAGAAAGAAATCTTTAAAGGACACCAGGGGACAAATCGAGTCACACCCCAGGCTCAAAGAGTTGTCCTCCAAGGAGGAGAGAGGACATGAGGGGAGGGCTTTCACTACTGATGCCCCAAAGGTGGGTGCACAGGACAGTGAAAACATCATTAGGACCCAAACCTCGGCAACTTTGAGTGATGACTCATTTGAGGAGTTACTCAAAGGACCCCGGTGCCAAGAAACCAAAAGGGGGGACATCTCTGCTTCTTCTAGGAAGAAGAGAATGTCTAAAAGACCCAATGAATCACCAAGCAGTGATGAGGGCAGATCTGTGGAATTGATGGAAAGGAAGGAAAACCTTAAAACCAATGTACCTGTTAGTAAGCCCGATGATCTTGCTAGATGGAGTGAGGGCAGTATTAAAATCCAACAATTGACGGCTAAAGTGGATTCCTTGGAATCCACTGTACAAGATTGTCTTTATTATCAAACAAATCAAGGAAAAACTATGGCTGCTATGAAAAGAAATGTCAATATCATCAACAAAAGAATGAGACAATATGAACTTAGGCTTCATCAACAATCAAAGCTTATCAGAAAATTGAAAAAGAGGATTGATGATAGTGAGGCTCCTCCAGTTGAGCTCACTAAGGGGGAGAAGGATAACATACAGACAATGATTGATGAATCTATTGCAGCAGCAGCTTCCTCCCTCTTGAATTTAAAAGAAACAGAAGTTGATGAAGGCCCAGAGATGATGATTACAGAAGATAAGCCAATTACTACTGCTACAATGGAAGAACAAGTTGAAACAGATATACCAGTAGTAACTTCTACTACTGATGATATAGCAGTAGTAAGTCAAGAAGAGGAATTAACTGCACTAAACACTACTGATGCCCTATCAGTAGTAACTCCTGAAATAACACCAGTAGTAACTACTCTGGTTACTACTGATGAGGAAGAACTACAATTTCCTGAACTCATTGATGCTAGAAGACATGTCATCATTACCAAACCACCAACACCTGATCAACCACTTATCATACCTGACATTGATGATAATGTGAATTGGTTTGAGGTTGATGAATGCTCACTTCCTCCACATCCAAAAATACTTCAACAAAATGAAATTAGATCATTTTCTCCCTCTGTTATAATAAGAGGAGTACCAGACATGAAGTATATTCCACCTTCACCTACAGCACATATTGGAAAGGGTAAAGAAGTATATGATGAAGATTACCCTAACAGAGCTCTTGGTCATTACATGGTAAACAAGATTAATCTGGTGAGAGCTGATAAACAAGATAAATGGAAGGTGAAGGATAAAAGATATTGGGAGAAAGTAGCTAAATATCAAGCTCTTGAAAAGAAGAAAAATCAAAGAGAAATTCCTGTTAAATTACCTGTTCAAATTAAAGATGTTCAGATAGAAGCCCAAGAAGCAGAGTTCAAAAGGCTTAGAAAAGTAGAAGAAGAACATCTAAATTGTCTTGAAGATCTTGTAGCAGAATGCAAAAGAACAAAAGGTGATTTACCAGATGATATTTTTGAACAAAAGTCTCTTATGATAGACTTTCTAAAGACAAAAGGTCACAGTGCAAAATCTTTTGGAAGAATGAAGATGACAACCATAATTGAAAAATACTGTACTGCAAAAAGGAAAGATTTAATTGAACAAGAGGCTGAAGAAGAAAAGAAATTGAAATCAGCAAAAACCTTAATCCCAATAAGTTCAAATTTAATTAAAGATAATAGTGTGTCTACTATTGGTGAATCCTCATCTCCTCAGACAAAGAAAAGAAAGAATGAAGCTCAAGAACAGAGTTTTCAAAAGAAAGCAAAACAAGAAAAAATTATACCTGTTCTTGAAGTACCTGTTGCTCCACTTCAAAATAACCCAATACTAAACTGGAAAGTCTTGCCCAATAATGTTCTATTAGTTGTAAGGGAAGACAAAATCATTCAAAAGTTTACTGGATGGTTACCTTTGATCAGATCCTGTACAAGAAGTGATGTGATTAAACTTCTGATCATTGGAAAACCGAGAATGTCAAAGAAATCTTGGAAAGAATCTGGAGCTGGATACTTAACAAGAATGATTGATGCAGCTTTTTATCCAGATAACTATCCAGAGTTATTTACAAATCCAGAAAATGTGTATGCATGGAATGTTCTCCCAACTTGCAATATGTATTTCTTTGAAAGATCAAGTAAAAATTGTGAGTTGTACTTATATGAACGAGAATATCCTCACTCAGAAAAGGAAATGTATCAGATATTCATCAACACTCTAATGAAGCCCTTTGATGCAGTTATGTTTCAAAATAAATTGAATTACTTTACCAAGAAGAACAGCAAATACATAATTGAACAAAGACTTCAACAAAATCAAAGAACATTAGAACGAAGAAAGAAAGAAGAAGAAGAACAGAAGAAAACTTGATTGATTAAAGGATAATCAATAAGTTTAGGGGGAGATTGTTGGAGCAAATCACAGATCAACTTAGTACTGATGCTGCAGTTAGTGATAATTATGTTTATTACTGATGGGGCAGAAACATTTACTACTGATGAAGTTGATGCTGGTGTTCTCTATAACTTAGTTACTACTGATCATACAAAGATTGAAGATACTACTGATCTTAGTAGTTACTACTGACGATGATTATGGACTTACTACTGATCACCAAGTTTACTACTGATGTTACTTATTTACTACTGGTGATTAGTTTTACTACTGACAACGCATATTTGGAACAAATCAAGTCCGAGATCTTCGCAGAGATAGTTATAGAATGTAAATCAATGTATATCGTTTATAATTAGATGTAAATCGTATCCTAGAATAACTAGGGTAAATAGTTTAGCTTCAAGGACTATTATATATAGTTCCTTACGAATTGTAAACGTACGTGTGTATTGTTAACTCAATAATATACATTGAAGCTTTTTGTGAAACTGTGTTCTTAATATTCTTACATATTGTTCTTACAGTTCATCGTTCTTAATACATTGATATAGTGTTGATCCGCTGCAACTTCTATCATCAATTAGATTTAAAGTGTTTATTAACTTGTTTATAGTTAATCGATCCTGACATTAGCCATCTACCAGCCAACTGCTTGGAGTCAAGATTTCATCGATGTCCTAGATACCAATGTCCCGGTAACTCGTCATACTTTCAAGATTAAAATATGATGCGAACTTGTGATGATTTTTGTATGTCCATATATATATTCTTTTTGAGCTTTTGTGGATAAACAGAAGGGGTATTATGTATATATGTCCTGCATATAATAATTTTATTAACCTTTATGAATGCACGCAGATCAACTTCAAGAAGAAGGCGAAGGAGCTAGAGAAGAAAGTGACGGTATTGAATGTCGATTATGAAAATCGTGGTTTGAATACCTTGCAAATGCTAACACATAGACGATATCGAAAAGTTGGGCATTGGCTATCTGTTTCAAAACGATATAAAGAGAATACTCGACTTAATCACATCAATAAATGGAAATAACGTTCGACTCGAAGAGAAACAAGACAGTCTTCATGCAGCATCTCTTAGATTTAGGCTTCTTAGACAACACGTACGATTATAATGTGACCCAAGGTACTTCTACAATTTCGTTAGATTTCATTAAGATTTTCACAAGTAAGCTTGAAGATATGATTGGGTCTATATATGTTGAATTATTTTCACAAATAATGTTGTTTTAAGCAAAATTACCTTTTGTATTATAGTTGTGTGAAGCATTTCAAAAGTATGGTTTTCGGGTTTTGAAAACTGGGAAACTCACCCAGAACACGCCACGTGACGTACTGGCTTTAGTCATCGTGGGTGACACAACCATACTTTTGAAACGTCTCTCAAAACCACAATACAAACTTTAATTTTCCTTAAAACACTATTACTTGTGAAAAAAATTCATATATGTTTCCATTACTCCTAATTAATTAGATTTTAACATCGTTCAAGCGGCATACAAGACAGAGCTTAAAGAAGTATCAAAGTAAAAGTTGCATTTAGTCAATAATAATTCCATAAAAATTTCCTAAACATATATACACTACAAGAAAAAAAAAAACATATATACCCTACAAGAAAAACGACATTGAAACGTATCCCAAAATCACATTTTGAGAAAATAAAAACCCCAAAGTTAAAAAAAAAAAAAAACAGTTGCTAAATGTGCGCATGGGTTCTACCTATAGACAGAAATGTGTGGGTAATGTTTCTTTAGGTAAAGACTCATAGGTCACTTAAAAACAAAAGTGTGAGAATAACTTTTTGGCACACATTTATTTAAGCTTTTTGTGGCACGTTTTTTTCTCTCCAAAAGTCCAAGTAGAACTCGAATGCTATAAATAAAACTACAACTTTTTACTACTCTTTTTAAGAAAGGTGGTGATAAATACAACACAACTTTTAATGGGTATACTATAATTATTGCTTTAGGTAGTTGTACAGTATACTGTAAAACTTATACATTGTGGTGTAGACCTTAAAAACGGTGGTACAAAAATGAATTCCCTTTTAAGAAAGTGGCACTAAAAATTAGTACTGTGTAGCGTAGTGACCTTTTTTTTATTTGTCAATGACACATTTCTTGTTCGATCTAATAAATACAACAACGATATTTAATTCCGCCAAATACAAGGTAGAGGAGGTGAGATGTAGACGTCTACCCGTGGGTAGAGAAATTGCATTCTATCTGATAAATGTTGAGATAAAAGTTTGATTAATCTTCTTATCTTTATATACCAGGTGGTGGAAAAATATAGGCCTAGCAAGCAAGTTATGTCTCGTTAGGGACCGACTTATGGAATGCTTCTTTTGGACCGTTGGAGTGGTATTTGAACCTCAATATCATTTATCCCGTGTAGGGCTAACGAAGGTTAGCACTTTAATTACTGTCATCGATGACATCTATGATGTGTATGGTTCTCTATATGAACTCGAGCTCTTCACAGATGCGGTTAAGAGGTTTGCAATAATTTGGACCACAAATTCTACTAAGTCTCTCTGTTCAAATTTCATAATCATTTAGATTCGAACTTAACTTTTTAGGTGGGATATTAATGAAACGAAACATATGCCTGAGTATTTACAAATAGGCTTCCGAGCTCTTTACAATACCATTATGGAAATGGGTTCTAATACTTCGGTTGGACAAGGACAAGGCACAATATCAGTCCTAATACAAGTGGTTAGTATTTCGATAACATTCTTTTTATTAGAATCACTTCTTTTTCATGTGTAGTGGGTGCGATCATACCAACATTAATGCATAGGATCCCATCGAACTTCTTTTTGATGTGTGGTTGATATTGTGAGAGTGAGAGAATCAAGAATTATTCATATTAATTAGAATTACATCATTTTTATGCGTGGTTGATAGTGGGGAGAATTAGTGGATGCATTCTTTGTGGAAGCAACGTGGACACATAAAAAGTACATCCCAAAACTTCAAGATTATCTTGATAACGGATGGCGATCGGTCTCGGGAGTGGTTATACTTACTCATGGCTACTTCCTAATCAATAAAGAAATTAAGAAAGATGTAGCAATTGAGTCCTTTGAAAAGTATCATAATCTTATGAAATGGTCATCAATGATCTTTCGACTTTGCAACGATTTGGGTACTTCATCGGTATGTTTTACTGATCAAATTATCAACAATATGTTTTATTGTTGCTCTATTTAGTCTTAATTTTGTGTTTCTTTTGGCACAGGATGAGATAGAAAGAGGGAAAACAGCAAATGCAATATCATGCTACATGCACGAGAATGATGTTAGCGAGGAAGTTGCGCGTGAATATATAAAAACTTTAATCGACGAAGCATGGAAGAAAGTGATGAGAGCCCAAGTTGATTGTAGTAAAAAGTCGGGAGATCCTATTGTTGATATGGCAATTAATCTTGCCCGAATTTCCCATTGCACGTACCAATATGGCGATGGACATGGAGCTCCCGATGCTAGAGCTAGAGATCGAGTCCAATCTGTGATTATTGACCCCATCACAATATTGAGGGAGAAGGTGCACCAATATACTTCATAGAAGGACAACTTAATTTTCAGCTTGGAAAATGTGACATAGACCCTTTAAACACGTTTAGTTTGAGATTTGTAGTCGTGGTCACAAAGTATTATGCAATATTGAATTATGTAACCTCCTTTCCAAATCACAAAAAAAAAAAAAAAAAAAAAAACTAGCGGCGCAGCTTATTACTCGTTTGTTTGCCTTCCTCAATTTTAAATTAAAAAATATATGTATAACAAGAGTTGTACAATGTATTCCACGTGTGTGTATTCATTTTATGGCTCACGATGGGACAACGGTTAAAAACACAAGATAAAATGCGACAATGAGATTTTAATTCAGATGCTATGTGTGTTTTTTGCAAGTCTGATAAGGACTCCCATAACCATCTTTTTTTTTATATATATATATATATTGTGATTACCGAAAAGAAGTTTGGAACAGTTTGAAACGACTTGCTAATATGGATGAACATATGGATGCAACTACAGAAAAATGGATGGAAGTGGTAGCTTATCTTCAACATAGGTCTAAAGGTAACGCTATTTGGAGTATTATAGGTCGTTTGTTGTTAGCTGCTATTCTTTACTTCATTTGGCAAGAGAGTAAGAACCCAATTTTCAAGACCGGTTCGTGATCATCTTAGAAATCACATAAAGGCATATACGAAATGGTGCGTTTGAAGCTATTGAGGTTAACGTCGGTAAAATGTGGAGAAAGCTTCGCTGGTGTGAAAGATCCCGAGAACATCATGATTTGTGCCTGGTTTGATATCTATAGTAGTTTTGTGCCTTTCTTTTGTGGTTTTAGTCAAATGAGGTTTTTTGTTTTGAGTGAAGGCCATGAGCATGTAGTGTGTTAAACGGGTTTAAATTTGTCTAGCTTATAATCTTAGGGCATGTCCTAGATTGAGCCATGAGGTTTGGTTGTGGGAATCCCATCTGTAAATACCATAATTTTATTTTAATAATAGTTTTACTGCAATCCTGTTACCCAAAAAAAAAAAACATACTTGCAAAATTGCATACTTTCCATTATTACTTTTATGCATAGAAAAAATTGTTGTATTGGTTGGTAATATTCAAGTTGTAGATATCATTTCCCACTCTTGACTTTAATTCATAATTAAAGTTGGAACCTCAACCAAACATGTTTCTTTTTATTAAACTTGAATGATTAATCCACAAGGTTACAAACCATGACATATGAGACAACGTTTCAAAAGATGATGATGATATGATGATGGTGTTTACTTAATTTGTTCCATCTTTTTCTTCATCTTGAATTGCAAGGTTACAGGGGCACAATCAAGCGGAGTCTCCCCTGAACATGAAATTAATATCATCAGTTTTTTTTTTTGTCATATATACAATTATCAAATTTTTGGTAACTAGAAAAGAAATTCAGTTGCTCAATGTTTTACAATTAACACAATGATAATGTTAGCATATATGTGTTGTTGATTAGTAGTTAATTTATTAGAGGGTGGAACCCGATTATGTAAATAGGTCAAAGTCTATTAGAGTTTAGTATGATTAGAGTTTGTTGTGTTTACTATATATATATTAGATCTTGTAATCATTCTAGGGCAATCAAACACATTTCTCATTTCAATATTTAACTTTAGATGACGAGTCACCAAACTGAAAGAGTATATAAGGCCTAAAAGTGAATGAAATATACCCTGCAAATTCTTGTAGTCGAGACTTGCTCCATTTTCCATGAGTGTGAATGCTATCTCAGTTTGGTTAAAAACAGCAGCCTAAATTCAATAAATGCTATTAGAAACAAGGCTTAATTGTTTTGGACAAACATATACATGAATACACACATATACTATGTGTGTGTGAGAGAGAGAGAGAGAGAAAAAAACCAGGTGCAAGAGCGATAATCCTTGTTTGTCACAGTAATTTGCATCCACTCCCTACAACATATGAAGTTTGAATAAAGTTTCTCGAAAGGGCAACATGGTCATTTGAATAAAGTTAACAGAGTTGGGTTAACTTTTCAACGAACCCAAGGACCACAGGTTTCAAAAATAGGGATAATCCATGTAATTTCTGATACTTAGGGACGGACGACAAGTGAAACCAACCCCAAACCACAAGGCAAAGTTTTGTAATTCACTCAAAAAAGTAGTAGAGAGCTATATAAATATATAGATACCCATTAACAATGATTTTTGTCCTTCAAGATCAAGTCAGATTAGAAAGTCAACCATTTGACCACAACAAAAATGTAATATAAAAGTTTGACACTGTGTTGTTACCAAGTATTAGATATTATCTTCATTACCTCACCAAGAAGCTTTCTGACAGCAAATAAGTCACCATTCTTTATAGCTTCCCGTAAACCCTACCAAAATATCAATTGAAAAAAAATGAAAATATTAATTTTGCAATACGCATTCATACTTATATTATAATTATTATACAATTATACCTCTCCATTAACTTGATAATCTGCAAGTGGTTTTTCTGAGCCAGTGTTGGCTGATTGTCCACTACTATACCTAGACTTGGTAGATGAAGATGCTTTATTTCTTGGTGCACTATCTATTTTCTTTGAAATTGTGGGTATTTGGACAGGTTTAGGCTGCAAGAAAAAAAATGACAAATTTACAAAATGATCATTTTAAAGGTGAAATAGAATGATTAATTAATCACTTGCCACATCATCATTTGATGCCACCTCACAGATGCATAAAGGCATTCCACATGTGCAATTTGGATTAACACTTGGTGTGGTATCTGTATCTGTATCTTTAGTAGCAATATCTAGCCTTGAAACCGAATCTGTCGCTTCATTCACATCAGCAGCTCCATTAGGCTTCCCAGACCTACATAAAACAAATATATATATATATATATATATATATATATATATATATATATATAATTATATATATAAAGACATTATAAATAAAACAGATGAACAAACTTACCGTAATGCATCATTATAACAATCTGAGCAAACTCTAACAGGCGAGTGAAGACCAAATTGTGGTAAAGCCTGAAATAAGCAAATGTTTAATGAACTTTTAAAAAATAAAATAAATAAACTTGATGAAAACAATATCTTAAACTCATGTAAATTTTCATAAAGGAGAAAGATGAGATACCATTTGGTCTGAAGAATGTTCAGCACACAAGGTCCGGCCACAACGTCGACAATGATGCTATAAAATGACAAGAATTGTAAGGCAACATGAAGATATTAATGTTAAGCATATCATGTTGGTTAAATGAAGTGCTAGACTTTTGGTCAAATATCTAAAATACCCTCCCTATAATAGACAAATTTAGAAACTTAGACTTTATAGTTGTAACAAAGATCCAACAGTAAAAGGTAATAAGGGGAAGGGGGCTTATGAATTTACTTCTTAAAGTGACTAATATTGCAATTCGGATTAACAATATATAGTTTTGACTTTTCAGTATTTGGGCAAAATGAGTATGATCATGATTGCATCAAATTAATCAGGTCTACTTTTATCACCGGATTTAATTAACTGAATTTAATGATGCAAGTCACAATAATCACTTTGAAAAAGCAAGTGCGAAACACCTCTTAAACCTACGTATCAAAGGGTTCAGATACTATTAACTACGAAGTTAGATTGCAGAAACGGGAATCAAAAACAAATTTGAACAAAATTCAATAACAATTAGCATAAAATTCGTAAGCAGAAGATGGATTGATGATCAGCTAATTTATGAAACGATTACCCGTCGCCTGAAAGTGTTGAAATTGCATTTACAAACGTCGCAGCGTGCTGATTCTTGGAACGGCGGAGGCTCCAACGACATTCTTGACCTAATTCAACCTCGATTTCAGTAAGCTTCTCGATCAGAACTCGTAAATTATTGTTTAAAATGAGTGTGGATTTATGG
This sequence comes from Calendula officinalis, assembly GCA_963853835.1. NCBI lineage: Eukaryota > Viridiplantae > Streptophyta > Magnoliopsida > Asterales > Asteraceae > Calendula > Calendula officinalis. The sequence continues at coordinate 14,546,965 of OY970827.1, forward strand.
TCGAACGGCCGATTTTTATGTTCATGGATGATGTGTGAGATCAAGATCGGAAAAAAAATCCGACCCGTTTATGTTGGATTTATTCGATCTCTATGACCCAGAAACAATCATACTTTGTTTACATTGGTCCTCTATCCTACGAACAATGTTAAATGTAGTCCCTTAACTTTTACTAAACTGTGTGAGTGTGATCAGTACTTGCGTTGGTCCATACGCGTCACCCAAAGTCCAAACCGTACATCTTCAGGTTAATTAGGTTCGGTTTATGGTTTCAGGTCAAAATAAAATTTGATTAATGATTCCTATTTCCTCATGTTATGCGAGTGTCAGTTGGGTTTTGTTTGGTTTGAATATATATAGATGATGTTTACAACAAGGAATGCCTAATCCTGAAAAATGTGAGTTATGGATGTTTGGATATTTACTGAAGATGTTTGTCTTTATAGAAGGAGGTTTTCTAATCTGAGGCTGCATTGACAGTGTTGTTTGATCTATTTCATATCTTAGCGATTCAACGTTAAGTTTTTTTTCTTCTTTCTATACGTGACAATGGCACATGCACATGAGTTATGTTTGTTCTTGATTCAAAACGACTTTGTCTATGTTATCTCAATTACAGAACATGATTAATTGTTTTAAGATGGTGATTTCATGTGGAGAATCTCATTCCTTTAACCCCACAATTTGGTACAAACCACTGAGCCTTGCCATATATTTGTAAAAGACTTTGAATATGAACGATAAATTATTTATGTATCATGGAGTACATGCAATACAATACGGGGACTAAAAATGTACATATTTTTGACAAATTTAGCCATTGTTGTATCTAAACGTACAACTCTACACTCTAAACAGTGGTAGTAGGCAACCTTAGCAGCCAAAAAATATAAACCAATGACAATCAAAATGAATGCAAAACTTACACCATACTTACAACATTACCCTTCTTTCTCATCATCCAACAAACCACCACATTGCTTTCTTCTCTTAGCTTCCGGTTCACCCAACTGCAAACTAACTGAAATTTCTTCAGATTCAGTCTCCAAATTTGTGTTTTCAATTTCATGTGAAGGAAAGCTTGCTATGAACTCATGTTCGATGTGAGGAACTGCTGCTTCAATGCCACTTTCCATGTGGAATTCTAAACAAGGGGCATTTTGGTCATTTAAATCAAGTGGCTCCTGATTATTTTCTGCTTTTTTTGCTGTTGGTATATGTTTGCGAGAAGATGATTCACCAATAGCTGTATCAATCCCTGCACCTGCACCTGATGATGCATTCCTTTGTTCTTGCAGTGCAACTATGTTAGGGGAAAAAACGGTTAATAACTTTTTTTGTATAAAATCATAATTAAATATTTTTCTCCTCCAAAATATATTCATGATCAGTTCCAAAATTAGGACTATTCATGTAATAAAAAAAGTCAAGGGACGAAATCCATAATTTCATACAAACCAAAGGGACGATTTATGTAATTTTCTTTAAATAGAAGATTAGTCAAACCTTGAAGACTTTGATTAGTTGTGATCAAATCAAGTTCAAGAACATCTAAAAGTCGGCCTAAATCAACAGCACTGGTCCAATTTTCTGGAGGTTGACCAACTTTTAATTTCAAGCGACCTCGATTAGCTGTACCACCCCAAATAATTCCAATTGGTCTTGGTTTCTCATCATTTTTTCCTGTTAAAATAATAAGACTGCCACTATCACCTTCAAGATCAAAAGTCTTTTGGTTTTCACCAATTACCAAAAAGTCGGTTAAAAAGCAAATTCCTTTTTCATCATTGTATTCTAATGCGTATGCCATTATGGTCCCTGTGGTCAAACCAGAACTTCTTCCAACTTTTGCTACTTGTTGACCAATCACTTTGTTGACTTCTGACTGCAAATCTATGACTTTGACTTCACCGATTTCCCCAATTCCTTTAACGCTTGTAGTTACTACATGTCCTACATTAAAGTCTTCTGCAAATGGGATGAATGCCCCATCTGCTCTAACAAACGTTTCTGCACATAAATTTAATGTTTCATGAAAATTGGAATATTTCCTTTTTCTTTTTTGGTAAATTAATTTTTATTACCTGGATTTTTCCCGGCAAATATACCGTACCAAAGATCATCCTTGATGAATGAGGTGGCCCGCTCAACAGCACCAAGATAGACCCCCGGGCCAAGGCTAGGTGGCATAGGATGGAACATTTTTTGGTTCGGGTAATCCAAGTCAACCGCCACATGGCGATTTGTCAGGAATCCCACCTGGCGGTTTCCTGTTCGGCTTTTCACAATCGCACCCATTGTCCCATATGTACTTTGGCTTGCAACCTAACAAAATTATTAATACTTTTAATTATTCGATAAAAATAATCTTTTTTTTATAAAAAGTAAAATAGAAAACCTGTGAACCAGAACCAACACACGGGTAATTCCCACATAAGCCATCAAGTTCTGTATAAAATTCTTCTTTTGGGGTTGCTGCAGGTGTACCATAATATGAGAATTCCACTACATCCACTTCACACCATACACCCCCGGGTCCCTGTTTAACCACAGTTAAGTTAGTGTGGTGACATTAAATTAAATTAAAAAAAATTAAAAAAAAATTGCAAATAAATATAAAAACCTCAAGAGCATTTGGCAGACGCTCACACTGTCTGAGCCACTGTCTATGAACCTTCCGAGCAACAAAAACAAGAATTGCAGGAATATCAGTCAGCAAACCGCCTCTCATTCTGAATCCAATTGCAGTTGCAAGACTAACTTGCTTCAGATTCTTGCTATGAAAAGCCCTAATTGTCATTAATTCAAGCAAAGTAACTGCCCGTTCTCCAGTTGGCATCCGGCCAATTCTTACAGGTAAAACACCTTTTAATAGATTGTCAAAATAATTAGCTCTGTCTTCAGCAGCATCATTAAAGCTACTGCAAGTTGACCATGAAAAGCATGCTGCATTGCTTTCTGACAGTTGACCAGTTGACTGTAATGGCAGTGTTTCCCCGTGATCGCAGCATGTTGTTTCCATGTCTAGAACAGATTCCTCAGATCCCGAGTGATGAAATGTTATATCCATCACACAAATTTAATTTTTACCTGAGAGTAATTAGAAGTTATAATTTGTTAATCAAACACTGTTAAAAACAAACACATTTACTCACCTGATGTCTGATTTTCATTCACAGTGTGAACCAATGACTGCAGATCTTCAAGCCTGTAGGCTGTAACACCATAGCCATTAGATCTTGTTTATCTCAAGAAACAACAACATGATCTACTTAAATAAAAAGAAAATATTAAAATAAGAATTATAATCTGTTTTTCAACAGAAACTTCTTCTAGACTTTTTCAAATATGATTATTTCGACTCTAAATAAGCAGAAGACAAGAATAAAAAACTATCTCAACAACTACAAAAAAGGTCCCCAAAATGAATAAAATCAAAACCAGTGTCAGCTAATCTGATCATGTTGAACCTATTGAAACAGCATTCCAGAATCAAAATCACTATAAAAATTTGATCATTTTAAACCTAAAAAAACAGTAATCCAGAACTATAATTACTTTTAACCGAACAATCATAACAGATTGTTCTGAAATGCACATCAAACAAACCTGATTTAATGCGATACAATAACCCCTAATTACAAATCCAAATTCAGGCACGAAATCATATAAATAATTTGATTATTGCAGAAATTTGTAACGTCAAAATCTTTATAAAAACTAAAAACACTTGCAGTACGGTCAAAACAAGGAATACGTCAAAACCCTAACATTTTAAAATTTAAGCATACATGATCAAGGATTAGCAAAAAAATGAAATTAAAATCAAGTAAGAATCAAGGAACACTTACAGTATAGCTGTCGAGTGATAGATAAGTGTACAATACAAGTATTTACAAGAAATTGGTGAAATGGGTAACAAAATAGCAGCCGGAGCACGGCGGAACAACCCAGTCAACTTCTGAGTTGTTTTCGCGCCGGCGAGGGAAAAAAAAGGGGTGGGGAAAGGAGGAAATCTAATTATAGAAATATTTTCTATATGCGGAAATACTCTGATTCACAAAATCAGAGATAAATAAAGGTTTTACAATATTAAAAGGGGGAAAAGTGGCATCATTGTAAAAGGGAAATTTTTTTTATCAAATTGGATCATCCAATCATTGATTTTTGACGGATTGTGTTCATCTATTTGAAAATTTGCTAATTTAATTGTTGATTTTTGTTCTATAAAAACAAACAAGTATAAATTACATTTGTAAATCAAACTCTCATATAAAAAAACCCTTGTATATCATAATTTAATGAAAATAAGGAAATATACCCATATTGTTTGACTTTGTTAATTCAATAGAATATTAGGGAGATAGAATGTAGTCATTTCATTCATTAATTAGATAAACGTAATCTCAAAATAAATGATACACTTTTTATTTCAAGGTGTTTTAAAATAAGTGATACACTATGAAAGATTTTTTATTTGGTAAAAAAAATAGTGATACTCATATCCACTAACTATCTCCTTTAATAAAGTGAAATAGCTCATTTACCTTTAATTTTACTTTTAAACATCATTAAATACATTTTAATCATAATATGTGGGACATATCATTAACTAACTATCCAATTTAATTTAACTTAATTTAATCTTCATTACAAATTTTTCGATCAAAAAATATAAAACTAAAAGTGTATCACTTATCTTGAAATAGAGGGAGTAGTTGTATCCTTATAAAATTCAATTAAATAAAATATTGATAAAAAATCTTATATCTTGATTGGTCAACACTTTATGAATTATTGCCTGGCGTTAATTAAAAAGATTTTTAGGATTATCAGCAGAAAAAAGTATATCTCCAATCGAATAGAACCAAAATATCTAAAGAAATTAGATTATAGAAAAATGACCAAATTAAACAATATTTTTTTTCCTTCCAATTATAAGATTATAAATGGAGTGGTGAAATTGTTACAGTGATATAAAGGGGATAATGTTGCTGAAAAAATATAAAGAAATGAAGGGTAGTATTCTAAATATGTTCTCAATTTTTATTTTTATTTTTAATTTTTTAAATTCAAATAAAAAAATAAACTATAATAAATAACAAAATAAATTAAATTAAAGAATTACATTTATTATAACTTTAATAAAAATACATGTATTAAAAAGATACATAGTCAATAATTTAAAACTCCTAATAAAAATTAAAAATGAATTAAACAAACTAATCAAACATCTTCGACTCCCCGCTCATGATCCCGACCCGGTCTGTGATGTGGCCACATCATCTTACAAATCTTCATATTTTCCATTTCATTATGAAATTTATGTCATCGTAAACTTGTCGTCGACATGGCCAATATTTGGAGGTTGCCTTGGATTTTCTTTGTCTTATACTCCGTAATATTCTTGTTTATCGTTTCAGGTGAATTCGAAGGTTGATGTGATTCATTCATCAAATGAAACGCGAGACGAAGATCCTGTTGGTGATTTGTATCACTAATATTATTTAAGTGTAATGGGATAAACTTGTTGACCAAATGTAATCCTAATAAATATTGAACAAGTAAGGGTGGTGCGGAGTGCACGCTTGTTTAAATTTATTATGGTTAAAATGCACTGACTTAACGGGGGTTCGGGGGCAGCGACCCCAATATAGGGGTCCAAGGGGTAGCGCCCCTGGCGGGGTCCAAGGGGCAGAGCCCCTGGCTTTATAGAAAATGCATAGAAAATCTGAATTCTTGATTTGAACCCGGTTTTATTGACCCGTAAAATACGACCCGGATCCGACCGGTATTTGGCAGTTTCGAACAGTTTTCGGAACTGCATTTGGCAGTTTTCGGTGGTTTAGAACCTGCATGATTTTAGCATCGTTTTTTGGTCATTTCTCTCTGGTACAAAAATTTTCAAACACACAAATTCTCTGTTCTTTGCAATTGTGATTTTATCCGATCGAAGATTTCATAGTACCGACGAAATACTTCGATCTGAAAGTGTTTCACGACTTCAAATTTTCCAAGTTCCCGAAATCTAACCAAAGTTTATAACAGATCCTGAATCGGTTTTTTGGGATTTTGGTTTTCATGATTTTACTTTTGGACGTGAGAGCATGTCATCACCAAATAAAGTCGTATTCGGGTGTTGGTCATCTTCTTTGTTACCCACCGATTCTTCATCCAATTCTAAGTCTTCCAAGTTAACCGTGTCATGCATTTTGAGACGTTTCGCCTACTGACGAGAAATCGATCGGGATGTAGCTACTTTTGTGTGTCTTTCAAAACATGTCAAGCCATCAAATGTGTAAACGATTTGTTATCTAGTTCCGATCTATATTGGGCCTCACATCGGATTTGGAAGCCTTTGGCACCTCGCTTCTTTGTTGGGCTTTAAGCCGATTCATAATATCCGTCCATTTTTGTCATGCGGCGTTAAACTTGTGACGACAAAAAATCATTTCCACGGTTGAATGGTTGGTTGTGGCTAATTCTACTCGTCCATAACTAGAAACTAAAACAAATGTCCATTGATGAAATTTTCCTGGTTGCTCGAAAACGGCTATCCAACTGTTCAATAATCATAGCTCATCATGCAGTTCCCATGTGCTGCGGTTGAGAGCGACTTTTTTGGTTTAGTTGGGATGACTCAGCGGCTACTTGTTCCCCTTTTTTGCTCGGTTTCTTTGTGCTGCAGTTGGTGTCAGGTGTTGTATCTTCATGTGATTGCATGTCGGGTTGTTGGTTGCTATCACGCCACAAAAGAAATTGATTATATTCTTCAGGCGAAAAGTTGTACATTTGTTGTGGCGGACCGTATTGTGATGGATTGAATCGTGGTTGATTGTATGATGTTTAATGATATCGCGATTGAGTGAATTTTTAGGTGACTTGACTAGGAATTTGGTAATGTTGACCGAAAATGGGCATATGCGCGTTTGAGGAGGTGAGTGTTGACGGTTTTGAAAAAAATAAACCGGTTCGAAATGAGTTCATTTGAGATTAAATGTGGTATACTCCGTATGTTGTTTGGTTGTTTTACATTTTTTATGAAGATCGTTGAAAAATGGAAGAGTTTAATGCGTCATTTGGTTTTGTCTGGGAACGGCGATTGGAGTGGCATGACGTTGTATGGTCGGCATTCTCAAGTAGAAACAAGGTAAAATGCCTCCCGTTCATGGGACTCTAATATTTTTACTATTCTAATATTTGTACGGGTGTGAAAAGAAAGAATAGTAAAGTTAACTTTTATAATGAATTGCATCTTATCTTCTAGTCATTACGATATATAGTCAAAAGATGTGACGTTATGCATTATTAATGTTGGATTTGTGGTTTTAAAACATTATCCTATTGGAATTTATTGAATGTTTGTCCTTTTCCTCTAAATTATTCACAAATTATGTATGATGGTGAAATATTTGTCCCATATTCACTGGTTATACTATGCGTAAGGAGCCACATCAATATCTCGGTTTTTTTTTCTACCGACTAAAAGATGATAAATCCTGATCAAACTCATATAGCGTATGGAGCAACTTACATGGGGGAGGGACGTGTCGATTTGACGTTGGGAGGGTGGGGGTTTGACCGACCCTTAGACTATCTTCATTAGCAACCTAATCTAACATAATCTTTTCAATAAAAAAATAGTTTCTCTTCCTACAACCTACCCAACCCAATCCAACCTAATTTTTCACACTCATTAGACCACTCCCAACGGTTTGGCAAACTGATACCGTCAGTTGTTGCCAAATCAGCGTCACGTCAACTCACCCTCCAACCGACACTAAACTGACGTACTCATGCCAACAATACCACTTCCATTTAATTTTTTAGGACCCACCATTACAAAACACACACACAAAATACCCCTTTCGACCCACCCAACAAACCGGCGCAACCCTTGCCTCTCGTCTCCAAACTGGCGGAAACCAAAGTGGCGGAAAAACAGACGGGCCGTGCCAACGGTGGCACAACCGGCGGACAACTAGCGGTGCCAACCGGCGGTGCCGTTGGCACCCGTCTTAGCAACCCAACCCAATTCAAACTAACCACCAATTAAAAATTACACATTATCGATAAATCATTAAAAAGTTGGTGGCCCTCTTATGTGACCTGGTCTTCTATGGTGACTTAGGTCACACCCTTTTAGTAACCCTCTCCATTTTTTCCATTATTATATTGTGGTGACCTAACCCCACTATAACCAATGGGATAGTCTTACACCTAGTCTCATATCAATTTTAATTAATTTATTGTAATAACTTGCTGATAATGCTCAAATATGGCACGTGAACTATTAGTATTACGAAACATGTGTCGATATTCTTAGATATTAGAGCGAATTACATTTAAGGTCTCTGTGGTTTACCACTTATTGCAGTCATAGTCCCTAAACTTCATTAAGTACACTGGGAGTCCCTGGTGTTGCCATTTTATTGCACCCGTAGTCCCTGAAGCAAACGTCCGTTAAAAAGCTCTGTTAAATCACCCATGTGCACAGCACATGATGGGTAGTATGGTAATTGTCCACTCATTCCTCATATTTAAACCCGAGTAAATTACATGGAAGGTCCATGTGGTATACTACTTATTACAGCCGTAGTCCCTGAACTTGATTTATTACACCGGAAGTCCCTGGTGTATACACTTCAACCTTTATTGTCGCGCCACCAACCCCATGAAAAGTCAATCCGAACGGACACGAATGGGGCCTTGTTCGTGTTCGTTTGTTAAGGAAAAAATGTGTTCGTAAACGGTTCACCAACACTTCTCGAACTGAATTTTGTGTTCGTGTTCGTTTGTTAAGAAAGTTTAGTGTTCACGAACGGTTCGTGAACGAGGGTAACAAACATAAACGAACATAAAGAAACACAAACAAGCATAAAGAAACACAAACGTACACGAAACAAACATAAACAAACATAAACAAAAACAAACGAACACCGAAACAAACACAAACTAACGTAAACAAACTCAAACGAACACTAACAAACGAACATAAACAAACGAACACGAACGTAAACGAACGAACGAGCATTTGTTCGTGTTCGTTTGTTTAACTAAACAAACACAAAATCTTGTTTGTGTCCGTTTGTAGGCCTGTAAACGAACCGAACGAACACGAGTGGGGTCTTGTTCATGTTCGTTTGTTAAGGAAAAAATGTGTTCACGAACGGTTCGCGAACACTTATCGAACGGAATTTTGTGTTCGTGTTCGTTTGTTAAGAAAATTTAGTGTTCATGAACGGTTCGCGAACGAGGGTAACAAACATAAACGAACATAAAGAAACACAAACGTACACGAAATGAACACAAACGAACACAAACATATACACCAGGGACTTTCGGTGTAATAAATGAAGTTCAGGGACTAAGGCTGTAATAAGTAGTATACCACAAGGACCTTCCATGTAATTTACTCGGGTTTAAATATGAGGAAGGGGTGGACAATTACCATACTACCCATCATGTGCTGTGCACATGAGTGATTTAACATGGTTTTTTAACGGACGTTTGCTTCAGGGACTACGGGTGCAACAAAATGGCAACACCATGGACTCCCAGTGTACTTAATGAAGTTTAGGGACTGTGACTGTAATAAGTGATAAACCACAGGGACCTTAGATGTAATTCGCTCTAGATATTAAATTTGTGTTGATAGTATGTGAGATTGCGATGGTATAAAAATACGCGTATCTACACTATTAAAACTTTAATTTTTTTTCCAAACATCATCACCCAATGAACATACTAATGCTAACAATACATTCACTTCAAGATTTTAGATCCCAATAATTACGAAATATACATACAAAATACTTTATAAACATATTAATACCCACTTTTATAGATATCCGCACTACACTTTCGTCTCCTCTTCCTTCGGCAAAGTGACGCACCAAGTTACTGTAACCAACTGAATGAGGCATGCCAACAGTGTTGATTTATTGAAGGTCAGCCAACAGTAAACATTCTCAGCTGTCTAACGTGAAAACTAGTCTTAATGTTCACATTTAATAAACGAATGAGTACTATCTATTTAGCAATGTGGGTGTAACAACTTTTCTGATGTGATAAAGATAAATGCGCCTTGGAAAAAGATGAAGAAGAAACATGACGATGAACTAGAAGAAAGATGATGAAATATGTGTTTAAAAAGAACCGGGCAAAATTACCCAAATGCCCATAACGTGTCACTGTTAGACTTTAAAACCATAATTAGAAGAAGAAAAATCTTCAATTTAGATTTTTTTTTTTGGAATTTGATTGTACAATTGAAGCTATCTAGATACCGAAAATGTAATTTATGCGCTACCCAACCCGAACCGAACCATTTGCACTAAAAAGTATCATATATTGACTTAAACATGTTTTTGACCCACTTTATAAAGCCACCAATGTTTCAGAATCCAATTCGAACCAGAAATTTGTTGACCCGAAACTGGAAATAGTCGGATTTAAAAAATAAAAATAAAAATAAAAATAAAAATAAAAATAAAATAGACATAAGATTTCTTTATGAGTTCTCACACTAAAAAATGATAAACTTAGTTGAAAAATAAGTTATGGAATATTTAATGGTATTTGATTTATATATTTTCATTTATTTTTTTGGTATTTATATACCAACTACATAAAAACTATATCATAATTACCTGCTTCAACGATTTAGGGTATTGATCGGTTCAATACAAAAACCTAGTTTAAAAAATCGCATGCCGCAACATATCCAAATCCATCATGAACATCAAACGATACCGCCACAATCTTTACGAATACAAACAAACATTACACACTTGATAAACAAACTCAAACTAGTTACATACTTGGTTCAACAATACAAACACACACACTTGCAACACAGAAACTCTCCAAATGGTAAAAGAAAAGATTTATTGTAACAAAGGGAGCTGGATTACACAACATAAAAGTATACAATATCTAACTAGAAAATCGGTCTCTATCATGAGGCGAAAGATAGTCAATATCAGGACCAAGAGGAATAATCCCAAACGGGTTAATTGAAGGATGACTTCCATAATAATGTTTCTTGATGTGTTCCATGTTAACAGTCTCACTCATACCCGGGATTTGGAACAACTCTTTTGTGTAATTAAAAAGATTTGGATACTCGAGTAACAATTTTTTGTTACACTTAAAGTGAACCGCATAAACCTGCACATTATTAAATAAACAAATTAAATTATTCCCCCAAATAATAACACCAAGAGAAAAACTACATTTGATTTCATACCTCATCAAACCTTATTAGGGTCACAAAAAGACGAATATCTGCCTCAGTTACAGAATTCCCACATAAGTATCGTTGTTTTCCTAGTATTTCTTCACATTTACCCAAAGCCTCGTATAATTGTTTAGCAGCCTAGACATAAATATAATTTAATTTACAGACAACAGGATCATTATACAAAATATAAAAATAGAAAATAATAATAACAATAACAATAAGAATAATAATACCTCCTCATAAGGACCTTGCTTCTTAGCAAACCCACATTTATAAACACCGTTATTTATTCCACTATAAATCCAATCATTATATTCATTAATTTGGGTTTGTAAATGTGAAGGATAAAGATCCACAGATGGATTCTCTGCTATTTCATTGAATTCAGTATTCATCATGCGAATAATCTCTTCACTCTCGTTGTTCACAATAGTCTTTAGTTTCTTATCCCACAAAACCTATCACCAACCACAAAAACCATCATGAATTAACTGTAAAGAAACACTAAATATTCTTTTATAATAAAGGTATAGTATACATACAGGAACTGTGTATTTTCCAGAGTAGTTTTCACTTGCAAGTTCGTATAATGCTCTTATGCTTTTTGCTCCATTAAACGGGTCGGGTGCAGCCCCAGGTTGCTCTGTTTCTGTATCAGGGAAGACCCAGCCCATGTGCTCATCACTTTCATTCGTTCTCTCCCATATGGGTTTAACCGACTGAAATTTGCAAGAGATCAAATGGGTTCAGGTCAAAATAGTCAAATTTTAATACGGGTCAGATCAGGTCGGGTTGACCCGTCAACACTTTTTTGCCCATGTTTTTCTTAGTTCTATGAATAATCAGTGTATTACATATGAAAAAGAGTTATTAAAATAATAATTAGATTATTTTAAATATAGTACTTCAACACGTTGTAACTTGTAACGATTTGAATATATTTTGGGTGACGTTCGACCTTTTTCATTTTTTGCCAATTTATAAAAATTTACCCATATGGCCCATTGGATATAAGATATAACTCAAATCGGCCCATTTTCAGGTGAATGGGTAGAATATGATAAATATTGAAAATGTTGTAAGGATTAAAAAAAGTTGTAAAGATTTACCATGAAACTGATGGCTTTATCAAGTCCTTTGATTTTTAAGTATGCAAGACACCTAGAGGCCCACGGGCAAGCATAAGACACATACAAATGATATCTTCCGGGCTCAGCTGGAAAAGTGGATTTCGGGTCTCGTGAGATGAAACTACGAAACGTTGAAGGACTTCTTATAAAGGCACCATTTTCTGACATTTCATCCAATGCAGAACGAGCCATTTGATGTTTATATGTATGTGTGTGCTGCAATAATTAATGCAACTCGTTACTTGGTATGTATAATTCATCAAAATCAGTAAAAGCTGCAACTAAATCCAACACTCCCATATCAAGAAATAGTATTGAGGTGTTTAGATGTGTGTTTAACTGATAATGAATATGATTTTCTGACTATTTTAGGTTTAAAATAATCTGATTAGGAAGATTAATGTAAAATTTACCTAACCATCCCTAGATTTGAACAACTGGTTATCTTATTGTATAATTTTAAAGTAGTTTGATTCTACTCAACTTGAAAACACACATTTCCGGTAAAGATTTTTACTTTTTGTTAACACCAATTTGTTTTAATATAACTGAAATTTCAATCGCTAGGTTCCCTGGAAAAAGGAAGAGGGCTACAGTACGGCTCTTGATCACAAACATAGCTGTTAAATATGCAAAATTGATACTGATTTGTAGCTAATTTAACATCATCCCTGATATATTAGTAATACTTGCTATACAATTCAAATTAAGCAGCAATAAAGTATTAAGATCCATACGGACATCACCCTATTTTAGTAAAGGAACAGAGTGACTTAAATACTAGTTTAATCGTAACTTAATACCTAATAAATGATACAGTTTTTCCTTCCGTTAATTTCTGGCAGCAAACATTTCAGTCGAAATAAAACATGAAATTGACAAGCAACTGATATGTATATCACACACAATTACGAAAACCAAATTGACAAACATTTTGAAACGTTGAAGCCAAATCAGAAAATGAAAACAAGAGACTAATTGAGGCGATGATACCTGCACCAAAAGTAATCCGGGGAGAGAAGTGATGAGATGGTTGGAAGCAAATTTTGAGTGCGATTTATGTATGAAAGCGATCATGATTCACCACTTTATATAGTATAGAATTTAATTATGGGTGAGACGTCTAAAGAAAGCTAAAGATACATGGTTGATGATCCATATTTAATATTTTATTGCATTTGCTTTTTTGTTTTTTTCTAACAAAGTGACGTGGTAGTAGTTGTGATTTCTCACTTTAATACACTCTACTTTGTTGGACTGACATGGCTACATGGATCACCGTTTTAACCTACAATTAATCTAATAAGAGAACTGATATTGGTGACAAAATTAAAGATATAAAACTTAAGAGGCGAAAGAAAATGACAATACAATGTGTCAAACTTTTAATGAGTTGATTTTACGGTGATGAAATAGGTCCTTTTTTTCTTCTTTCAATTTTTGGTTAAGAATATGACGTATTGTTGGTGATTAATCATAGCCCAAGCTCGTAATGGTTAAGAAACTTTGATTTTTATCATGATGTTAATGATTTTTTGTTAGACACATGCTAACAGTTGCTTTGTTTTCTCGTCACCCCTTCTCTTTCCAATGTTGACACCAACTCATCATTTCACCTATCTTCCCCAATCTCTTCGATTAACCAAAGAGAACAGAGATGAGTTTAGAGAGAAGGAAAGGAAGATGGGGGGAGAAAGAGATAACTGAATGCTAAGAAAGAAATATCTTTTTATATCAAGTTTTTCATTTAATTAAAAAATAGTTATATACGCTAACCGGAGATATGCTGGTAAGAATGTTTCGGTTTTCTTGCTAGTAAAGAAGATGTGGTGTGACACTAATGTGGTAAAACTGGATAGGTAGATAAACACGCACGGTTGGGAAATGCCTTGAGTTGGCATCCAAGGTGGCAGTGATGCATGACCATTATAAACCGATACTTCTACAAAACTTCGAGTGATGCCACATAAACTTAGTTGGCCTTTTTCAAACTAGTGGAATACCTACATAATACGGTTGTGAATACCCTACAACTGTATTTTACGGCCACAAAATATTATTCAGTTACACAATTTTCTATAATTGTACAAATAGGGCTCCTAATGAAAACGAGTCAAATGGGTCGATAACGCTCAAAGTGTTTTGCTATTTAATAAAACCTTACAAATCATTTTGCACAACAATGTAGATTCAGTTTATGCTATAAGGTCAACTAAAAATAGGAACGTATCTGATAAGAACTTACTTCTTATCTAGAGAAACACCCGAACAATTTCAATGTAACAGTAAATAGACCTTCAATTCGAGAAGAAGGAGTTCTCCAAGAAAACTTAATTCATTTCATAGATAAAAGATAACTTGCCAAGCAATTCTACAAGAAGACTAAATACTACTGCTAAGGCTAATGGTGGGGAGTGGTCCACAGCCGACAACCATTTTGTGTCCCCCATTAACTGACAACTAAAGGGATAGTGCTCTCCCCATTTTTTGTAATTAAAAGACGGAATTGAAAAAAACTATAAAATAAGAAATTCTAATATTCTTCTTAATGCTTGTTTGCTGATTGGTTACTTGTTGCCTGTATCCTTCTTCCTTCGCCTTTGGTACACTAGCAGCGGTTGGGTCCTATCATTACCGGCGGCCCAAAGTTTCACCTTGTCCTCAAGGTGAAAGTCCGGAAACTGCAAGTTGACTTTTGAGTAATCTTCCCAAGTGGCTTCCGCCTCCGATAACCCCTGCCATCCAATCAAAACTTCCTGTTTCTCTGTCCCCTCTCCCTGTTTCGTCCGTACTCCCAACAGAATTACCGGTTTGGTTTGCAATTCTAATTCTTCATTCAACTGTGCTGGGATTTCAGAGGGTTGGCTTGGGACCCCATAGGCAGTTCGTAGTTGTGACACATGGAACACCGAGTGTATGCTGGCGGTGGGTGGGAGCTCCAATTTGTATGCGACTTTACCCACTTTTTTGATGATTTGGAAAGGGCCGTAGTACCTAGCTGCGAGCTTCTCATACTTTCTTTTAGCTAGACTTTGTTGACGGTATGGTTTGAGCTTGAGATAAACCATATCGCCTACTTGGAACTCAACCTCTTTTCTTTTTTTGTTTGCTTGGTATTTCATCTTTTGCTGGGCCCAGAGCAAATTCATCCGTAAATCATCTATGATGGCGTCACGATCCTCTAACAGCTGGTCAATTTCGTCAACTAGGGTATGTTGACCCTCATACCTAATGATAGACGGTGGGTTGCGACCGTATAGAGCTTTGAATGGGGTGCACTGGATGGAGGTGTGGTATGAGGAATTGTACCAGTATTCGGCCCAAGCAAGCCAACGGAACCACTGTTTTGGTTTCTCCGAACAAAAACAACGTAAATACGTCTCGAGACAGCGGTTCACCACTTCAGATTGTCCATCTGTTTGTGGGTGGTACGCGGTACTCCTCTTAAGCTCTACGCCATGGACCCTAAAGAGCTCAACCCAAAATTGGCTTAAGAAAATTCGATCACGATCACTTATGATTGATGACGGAAATCCATGGAGTCGGGCGATCTCCTTCATGAAAGTCGTCGCCACTGTTACGGCGCTAAATGGGTGACGTAAGGGGATGAAATGGGCGTATTTGGTTAGGCGATCAACGACTACCCAAATGGTATCCCACCCGTGTGATCGTGGCAGTCCCTCGATAAAGTCCATCGTTATTTCGTCCCATGTTTGTAATGGAACGGGAATCGGTTGAATTAGGCCGGCCGGGGAGGAAGTGAGAGATTTGTGTTGTTGGCAAACTTCACATTTTCGGATGTGATCGATGATGGCTGCCCGCATTCCCGGCCAATACATTTCTGTTTTGGCCCGTTGGTATGTTTTCCTTTCGCCCGCATGCCCTCCCACCGGGGTGTTGTGGAATTCGGTGATAATCTCTGGGATTAGCTTAGATTTAGGTGGGATAACTAATCTGCCTTTGTAAAAAAGATTCCCCTGGAAAACAGTGAACTCTTTTTGGGCAGTGGGGTCTTCCTTTAATTCCCCTTTGATTTTGAGGATGAATTCATCCTGTTCCAATTCTGCCTTCAACTGGTCCCAAAACTTCCAAGTTCCGGCTTCCAAGGCTTCACAAGCAATGGGTTCACCCTTGCGGGAAAGTGCATCCGCTACCCTATTGCTAGCACCGGTCCGGTATTGGATATCAAATTCAAATCCCATCAGTTTTGAAACCCTCTTTTGGTAGTCCGTTCCGACCATTCGTTGTTCCAATATATACTTTAAGCTCAATTGGTCCGTCCGGACAACGAATTTTCTGCCAATCAGATAAGGACGCCACTTCAAGACCGCCTTGACTATCGCCATTAACTCCTTTTCATATATGGATTTCAACCGGGCTTGGGCCCCCAATGAGAAACTATAATACGCAATGGGCCGTTGATCTT
This sequence comes from Calendula officinalis, assembly GCA_963853835.1. Lineage (NCBI taxonomy): Eukaryota > Viridiplantae > Streptophyta > Magnoliopsida > Asterales > Asteraceae > Calendula > Calendula officinalis. Next base: position 14,563,766 of record OY970827.1, read on the forward strand.
GCGTTAAGACAGCCCCGAGACCATAACCGGAAGCATCGGTCTCTATCACAAACATTTTGTTGAAATCGGGCATGGCTAAGACAGGAACGATCGTCATCGCTTTTTTGAGCATGATGAACGCGTGATCCGCCTCGTCATTCCACCCAAATTTGTCTTCCTTAATTGATCGGTCAAGGCGGTGGCAATTCCGGCATACCCCTTCACGAACTTGCGATAATATCCGGTGAGCCCCAAAAATCCCCTTAGTTCTTTAATGTTGCGGGGACGGGGCCACTCCACCATGGCCCGTATTTTGGAGTCTTCGGCAGACACCCCATCGGGAGATCAAGATAGGACAATTTGACTTGCCCAAATTCACATTTGTTGAAGTTTAGGTACAGTTGGTTTTCCCGCAAGATGAGTAAGGCTTGGGCTAGATGGGCCTCGTGGGCTTCTTGACTTGGGCTATAGACGAGGATATCATCAAAGAACACTAGTATAAATTTCCGCAAATGAGGTCGGAAGATATGATTCATTAATGATTGGAACGTTGCCGGGGCATTGGTCAACCCGAAAGGCATGACTTTGAACTCATAGTGCCCATCGTGTGTGCGGAAGGCAGTTTTGTGGATGTCTTCAGTTTTCACCCGTATCTGATGATACCCGGATCGAAGGTCCAATTTCGTGAAAATTGTGGACCCGTGCAACTCGTCTAAAAGCCCGTCTATGACGGGAATGGGAAACTTATCCGGAACGATAGAGCGGTTAAGGGCCCTATAGTCTACACAAAACCGCCACGACCCATCTTTTTTTTAACCAAAATAACCGGGCTAGAGTAAGGACTCGTGCTAGTTTGGATCACCCCGGCATTTAACATCTCTTTAATCATTCTTTCTATTTCATCCTTTTGGTAGTGAGGGTACCGGTAGGGTCTGACACTAACCGGTGCCGCACCCTCTTTCATGACAATTTGGTGTTCCAAAAACCTCCGGGGTGGCAAACCCGTGGGTTCCTCAAAAACATCCTGATACTGTTGCAACAAATGTTCCAAGAAATCTGGTATCTTATGATCATAAGATTCGGACACCTCTGTTTGGCTGAGCTCAATTAACAGGGCTGTGTTCTCATTCTTTAACACCTGTTCCATGACTTTTAGCGAAATCAACGATTTCCCCAAAGATTGATCTCCTCTCAACAGGACATGTTTCCCCCCTATTTCATATTTCATTGTTTTCTCCTTCCAGTTAGTCTCTGTTGTGCCCAAGGTTTCGAGCCATTGTTGTCCCAATATGACATCGGAGCTTCCCAACCGCAATGGTAGGAATTCCTCAATAATGTCAATATCATGGAGTTGTAACAACACTCCTTTACATACCCCCATTTCGTTCTCCCGATCCCCTGTTCCCAACCTCACACCATAGGGTTCGGTATTTTGAATAGGTAGGCCCAATTCTTTCACTAGACGAGTTGTAATAAAATTGTGAGTCGCCCCTGGGTCAATGAGAGCTATCACGGGTTGGTTGAGAATCTTACCTTGTAATTTCATGGTTTTGGGAGACGTCAGCCCTGCTACAGAATTCAAGGAAACCTCCACCTGATCGGCGACCTCCGTGGTTTCCAGAAGGAAAGGGGTTTCGGTTTCAGGCTCGCCGTTGTCATCTTCCTCGATCAAGATGACGTTAAATTGTGATTTGCATTGGTGATTTCGGTGCCACTTCTCATCGCACTTGTAGCAAAGGCCTCTAGAACGTTTATCTCTAATCTGTGCTTCCGTCAAAGGTTTGTCCTCCCCACTATTTCGTCGAAAGTAATTCCCATATCGGGGAACGGTATTGGCTGCTGTTGAGGCCCAATTAGGTTTGCTAGTGGAGGAAGGAGTATAGGTTGAGTAAGTGTTACGGGCTCCCAAGGTTCCGAACCCACTGGACTTAAAGGACTTGTTCTTTTCCTCGATCTGTTGGGCCAACTCCATGGCGCGGCCCAGTTCTTCCGGGGCCCACATCCTGAGCTCATTTTTTATGGTGGGCTTCAGCCCTTTTAGGAAAGAGGCTAGGGCAACCCGATCCGTTACCCCTTCTAGGGGCGCCGCAAGTTCAATGAATTTCCGTACATACTCGGTGGTAGTGCCGGTCTGTTCTAAGGCCGACCATTGTTCGTAGAGATCACCGCCCTGGATTGATCGGAATTTCCGGAGAAACAATTCCTTCATCGCCTCCCATGTGGTGATTTGATTATGCCGATTAGACCACCTAAACCATGATAACGCATCACCACTCAAACTCAAGACCGCAGCTTCCATCTTTTCTTCATTGATGAGTTGGTAGATGGCAAAATAACGTTCCGCCTGAATGATCCACCCATCGGGGTCATTCCCGTCAAAGGTTGGCATGTCAATTTTCCGAGTCCGATATTCAAATCTTCCCCTTCCCTGCTCGCGTTCCTGTTGGTGGTGATCGAAGGACCCAAAGATAAATTTCGGCGGTGGTTGGCTGAAGTTCCGTTGGCTAGGTTTCCCGGAACCAAAGATCGGCGGTGGTGGCGGCATGGCCCCTTTGTTGCGCTCCAACGAGCTGCTGGGTGGCGTAAGAATCCCGGAACCTGGCGTTCCCGTTCCTCCCTTTTCTTGGGGTTTTCCGGCCATACTCAATTCCAACAACTTGTTCATTGCTGTCGACAGCTCCTCCATCTTGAGCTTCACATAGTCCAGGTCTATACCCTGATTATGCAATTGAGCTCCCATCTCTTGTACTTGCCCTTGAAGATGTCCCACGTTTTCTTCCAAGGAATCAATCCTCTTGTTAGCAACCCCATCTTTGTTAGTAGCTCCCATGGAATTGCTCTGATACCAATTGATAAGAACTTACTTCTTATCTAGAGAAACACCCGAACAATTTCAATGTAACAGTAAATAGACCTTCAATTCGAGAAGAAGGAGTTCTCCAAGAAAACTTAATTCATTTCATAGATAAAAGATAACTTGCCAAGCAATTCTACAAGAAGACTAAATACTACTGCTAAGGCTAATGGTGGGGAGTGGTCCACAGCCGACAACCATTTTGTGTCCCCCATTAACTGACAACTAAAGGGATAGTGCTCTCCCCATTTTTTGTAATTAAAAGACGGAATTGAAAAAAACTATAAAATAAGAAATTTTAATATTCTTCTTAATGCTTGTTTGCTGATTGGTTACTTGTTGCTTGTATCCTTCTTCCTTCGCCTTTGGTACACTAGCAGCGGTTGGGTCCTATCAGTATCAAATTAGTAGAAATTCACAATTTTTTTACAATTAATAAAGCCTCACACAATCACTGTATACAACAATTCAGATTTGAGTTAAGTTTGAACCCGACGGGACTCCTATAAAATCATCTAAAAATGTAAACCAGTCTAAAGTCACTCAAATTGTCTTTTTAATTGATAAAACCTCCTAATTCGTTTTATACAATCAATAATTACAATAATCAGGTTCGGGCTATAGGGTCAGCTAAAGTGTAAGTCGGTCAACTGGGTCTAGACAGGGTCTGTTTTTAAAAACCTCTCTTCCCGATTCAATGTTTTAAAATCCGGATTTTTAGTCGACCCGGTATGATGGACAGGATAACCGGTGGGTCAACTATAAACTCAGATTTTATAGTATCCAACAGTTCTTATTTTTGAGGTATATTCAAAGTTTTGTCAAACGTTATTGAGTTGTATTCAATGAAGCTTTTTTAGGTGTATTCAAATTGAAATCAAACATTATTTAGGTGTATTCAATCTGAAACCAAATTATTAATCAGTCCTCTGTTTATTTACAAACTACAACCGGGTCACAAACGGGTTCCGGGTCGCCGGGTCGGTCGGGTTTGACAAAAAACCGCCGGGTCGCAACAGGTCATTAGTGGGCAAAAACCGGGATGCCATGATCTGCTTTCTTCCCTGGGTCCCGGCTGAACCATCCGGGTCAACCCGGTTTCTATAACACTGCCTGGTTGTTTGGGAACATTACTAATTACCAGCTCCAGTTTTCCAGCCTAATATCTTCCATAAGTGAACAAATGGGTATCAATCTATGAACAAATGGGTATTAATTTGTTCCGCAAACGAACAAATGCATCAAAATTTACATTTTGCATCAAAAAATATCAAATGTTACCGTTTTATTTTTGCAATTTGATCAAGGTTTCAACAGTTGACTGTTTCATCAAAATTGACAGTAACCTTAATAAGGTTACAACGAAAATTAGGTTTCGGGTTAAAACAATTTACCATTTCATCAAAATTAGGTTTAGGTTTAGGGATTAAACAATTTACAAAATCAAATTGACAGCAAAATTTTCTGTTTATGGTTAAAACTAAAAACTAAAACATAGACAACATTTGGCAATCTACTGTTTCAACAATTTACAGCAAGCATTTAAAGCAAGAATTTAGTGTTTCAACAATTTGAAAGCAAAATTTGACAGAAACAATTTACAGATGTGATTTGAAAGAAAATGCAAGCATACAAAAATTGACGTGGGAAATTATTTAGTAACTGATGCAAACTGATGTGATTTGAACGAAAATTAGTTTCAGAATACTGTGCAGTGCTTGGGAGATTAATTTTTTTTATTTTCAATCTAAAAGAGGGAATGTAAAAAAACTTTATTTTTAATTTGTTATTAAACCCATTATTACAAGTCTCATATTTTATTTTTGGTTAATTCAAACATGAAACAAGATTAATAGAAGGCAAAAAAATGTCCATAGGAGATGGATAGCAGCTAATAAACAATAAACCTAGTCAACAAACAACTAATAAAACCAGTCTACATCAGACCAGTTGAAGTAAGTATTACCCAAACCAGACAAGCTAAAATTAAAAACAGTTAAAATACTTACCTCAAATTTATTACCATTGCTGGAGATCTCAGTTTCAAATGCGGTGATTTGATTATCTTTAGAACCCATCCTATAATTGATAAGTAGAATGATTAAATGTAATATCTCTACTATAATCATAATCACCAGAAGAAAGTATAGTAGTTACCTTAGGTTTAACGGTTAGCACTGAATGTTGTCGCCTGTTGAATTGAAGTTTTATCATCTGTTTGTATTTATATTTGTACATCATAATCCATAACTTATAACTATGAACTGATATATCAATCAATACCTATAATACACGCAATGCACCAAAATTGTGTTTGCCTACATCAAACAAAATCAAAGAAAAGTTTGATCAACACACTAAACAGACTGAAATAGTTTCATCTTTATACAATGATAATGCTGATACCATCACAACAATATAGAAATCAAATTAGAAAACCACACACACTGATAGCAGCTGATTTTGAGCTAGCTAAACTCCAAGAATTTGGGAGGAAGATAGAGAGGACTTGGGACAATTTTCTGGATATATTTCTCAAAGTAAAAGCTACAATTTATAATGCAATCTACCACTACTCTAGACTTGATAACTAACCATGATCTCCACTACTATGCATGCATGTAACTGACCTATTCTTTGGCATCACGCCTTCTTGACTTTTCCTAAATAAAGGGAAACATGTGACAATTAATTAAACAAACTAAGACTTCTTCAAACACTACTAACGTCTTGATCAATCACGTAAACGGGCTGGCAACTTGGTACTTCTTTTGGGTCGGATTTCCTTGAGCTGGGCCGTCTGCTGGACTCCTTGATTTGGTGGGCCCAAGTCTTGTGTTGGTGGACCGTTAAGTGTATCAATGCCTCCCGGTGAAAATTCGACCTTGTCTGCAAGGTCGTGAAAGTGTTGCGGGGCTGTAGACCAAAAGTTTGGGAACGATTTGCGGAATTCTGTGGCTGTTTCCCACGTGGCTTCTGCTGGGTCTGTGGATTGCCAAGTGGACCAAAAATTGTAATACGGTTTCGGTGTGGTGATTATGGTAACGGTGCTCTAGGATGGCTTGTGGATGAAGGATGGGCAGGTCGTCATGTGTATTTGTGGGTAATGGGGTGGGTTGTGGAATGGTATCGCCATGACAGTCGCGGAGTAATGATACATGGAAGACGGGGTGTATACGGCTGTCGGTGGGTAGTTTGAGACGGTAAGCAACGGGGCCGATACGGTCGGTGATTTCAAAGGGACCAAAATAGCGGCGGCTAAGTTTATGGGATGCTCGATTTGCAACGGATGCTTGGCGGTAGATGCGAAGTTTCACGTAAACCCAATCGCCAATGTTGAATGATTTTTCTAAACGATGGCGATTTGCTTGTGTAACCATTCGTTCGCGAGCTGTTATTAAATGTGACTTGAGTTGTGCTAAGAGCTCGTTGTGTTTGACTAGGGTCTCATCAATAGAAGGTACATTTGATGCTCCTGTAAGATACGAGGGAGTGGTGGGGGGTTCGCGACCGTATACGGCTTTAAATGGTGACATGCCAATCGAGCTGTGGTGAGATGTGTTGTACCAAAATTCTGCAAGGTAGAGGTATTTGTACCAATTTTTTGGTTCATCGCTGACGAAACATCGTAAGTAATTCTCAAGGCAACGATTGACAACCTCGGATTGACCGTCCGTTTGGGGGTGATATGCACTTGAATGACGCAAAGTAGTCCCGAGCTGCCTGAAAAGTTCCTGCAAAAAACGACTCAAAAACAAAGGGTCACGGTCCGATATGATCGTCTTAGGTAAACCATGGAGACGATATATGGTCTGTAAAAAGTTAGTAGCAAGTGTAATAGCGGTGTAATGTGGCGTGAGGCCGATGAAATGGGCACTTTTGGACAATCTATCAACAATAACCCAGATTGTTGTTTTGCCATGGGATGTGGGTAATTGAGTGATGAAGTCCATCGTAATATCCTCCCAAACATGTGATGGTGTTGGTAACGTTTGTAATAACCCATAGGGTTTGTGTGTGGTGTTCTTGACCTGTTGACAAATGGAGCATGTACGGATAAAATGTGCAACAGTGGTATGCATGTGCTCCCAATAAAAGGATGCTTTAAGTCGTCGTAGGGTTGGTTGTACACCCGAGTGACCCCCAAGAGGAGTTGCATGAAATTCACCAATGATTTTATTGATAAGAGTTGTGTCGGATGGAATAACTAACCGATCATGATGATATACCAGGCCGTCACGCACCGTATAGGTTAGTTGAGTGGTTGGTGATGTCGCTATTTTGTGGAGTAAAGCGATGCCATCGGTTGTGGTGGAATAGTAGTTGCGGACCTCATCGAGCCACGAGAAAACGGGTGATGAAATGGCTAAATAAACAGGGTCATCCATGCGGCTCAAGGCATCGACGACTTTATTTTCGCGACCCGATTTGTACAATATCTCAAAATCGTACCCTAAGAGTTTGGTTGCCCATTTGTGTTGATCGGGGGTTTGTATGACTTGAGAAAGTAAGTGACGGAGGCTGTGTTGGTCCGTGTAGATTTTGAAATGTCTACCGAGAAGGTATTGACGCCACTTACGGACCGCTTCGGTTATAGCATACAGTTCTCGAGTGTATGCGGATGAAGATTGCATTCGGGGACCCATTTTTTTGCTGAAAAAGGCAATCGGGTGGTCCACTTGAGATAAGACGGCACCAATGCCGGTACCCGAGGCGTCGGTGGTGACGTCAAAAGGCTTTGTGAAATCGGGTAATGCAAGGGTGGGAAGGGATGTCATGGCTTTTTTGAGTGCCAGAAATGCTTATGTTGCTTTGTCGGACCAATGAAAATTTTGTATTTGTAGTAGGTCCGTAAGGGGTGCTGCGATGGAAGCATAGCCTTTAACGAAACAGCGGTAATACCCGGTGAGACCGAGAAATCCGCGGAGTTTGGTGATGGTAGTTGGTTGTGGCCAATGAAGAATTGCTTGAATTTTGTCATCATCAACGGCGACACCGGCGCCGGATATTAAATGACCCAAGTATTGGACTTTAGATTCTGCAAAGATACATTTATTTTGTTTGGCAAAATAACAGTGGGTTGTGAGAATCTCAAAAACAGATTTGAGATGGATAAGATGTTGGTCACGATTTGGGCTATATATCAAGATATCATCGAAAAAGACCAACACGTACCGACGCAATTGAGTGCGAAACAAATCATTCACGGCGGATTGAAAGGTGGATGGAGCATTGGTGAAACCGAAAGGCATGACGAGAAACTCGTAATGGCCGTCGATCGTGCGAAAGGCGGTTTTATCCGTATCTTGTGGTGCAACGCGAATTTGATGGTACCCGGAACGAAGATCTATTTTTGAGAAAACTCGGGAGCCGTGGAGCTCATCGAGTAACTCATCGACTGTGGGAATGGGAAATCGATCGCGTACGGTTACCGCATTAAGGGCATGGTAGTCAATACAAAATCGCCAAGAGCCGTATTTTTTGCGAACTAAGAGGACCGGCGATGAAAAAGGGCTCGTGCTAGGTTTGATGATCCCGTCGGTGAGCATTTCTTTAATGAGTTCCGTCATAACGCCTTTTTGAAAGTGTGGGTAACGGTAGGGGCGGACATTAACGGGAGCGACATTGGGAAGGAGATTGATGTGGTGATCGTGGTATCGGGGTGGGGGTAGGGCGATTGGTTTTTCGAATAAGTGGCGGTATTGATGTAAAAGGGCAGTGATATCCGGGGCGTGGGATTGAGCGGTGGGAGTGTTTGGATCGGGAATGGGGTCACAGATGATAGCATAATAAGAGGAAATGGCTTCTTTTTGTATGAGGTTGTGGATGGTGCTAGGTGAGGCGGGTGTAACGGAGGGTTCGCCGGTAAGGGTTACCAATTTGCCTTGATGATGAAAACTGAGATTGGGAATGGAGAAGTCGGCGGTGACGGGGCCAAGGGAACTTAGCCAGGCCATGCCTAAAACGACATCCGCGCCGGCGATTGGTAGCACGTAAGGGTTGATTTGAAACGGGGTGTTGTTGAGGTGGATTGTGGTGGTGGAACATTGGCCGGTACATTGTAGGAATGTGTTGTTGCCAACCATGACGGGGAACGTGGGTTGGGAATCAGTGGTTAAGTGAAGAAACGAGACGATACGGGGTTGAACGATATCGTGTGTGCTTCCGGAATCGATGAGGACTTTCACCGGTTGGTTACCGATGAAGCCGGTGATGCGTAGGGTTCTGGGGGAAGTGGTACCGTGGATGGCGGCGGGTGAGAGGGCCAGAAATTGGGTCGAAGGAGGAGCAGTAGGTGGATTGGATTGTAAGGTGTGTGGGGGTGGGCTAACGGGAGGGATGTTGTATTGGATTTGTTGGGTGGGTTCGTTGGGCAGTGGGCCGGCGTGTATTGGGCTAGAGAAATATTGGGTTTGGTTTGGTGGTGGTTCTTCCAGTAGGTTAAATTCAAGTGGTGTGTTAACATCGTCGTACAAATTAGGAAATGGTTCATCAGGTTCAGGTTCAAGCAATAAGAACTGTGGGGGGTTGCACCGATGACCGGGGTGATACTTTTCGGGACAACGGAAACACAACCCTTGACTGCGGCGTGTTTGTACTTCGGTGGGGGTGAGGCGGCGAGTGGGAATTCCGGTGGGTGAACGAACCGGAGTGGGAAGTAAGGGTGCGGAAGCGGTATTTTGGGGGTTGCGTCTGTATGATGGTGGTGGGTTGGATCGAAACGGAGCAGATAGGGCAGGTCGTTTGCTCGCGGATAGTTTATCCTCGATAAGCTTAGCGAGTCCGTATGTTTGATGAAGGGTTGTGGGTTGATAAACGGCAATTTCTTGTTGAATATCGGGGCGTAAACCCGAAATAGAACAATTGAGGAGTGCGTTAGCAGAAAGGTCATCGACACAATTGCTAATTCGTTCGAATTCGGACTGGTAGATGGCTACGGTGGTATCTTGTTTGAGCTTAAAGAGTGTGGCTTGGTGATTGGTGAATGTGGAGGGACCGAACCGTAGTTCGAGGGAACGGGTAAAGGTAGGCCAGTCGGTTAAAAGATGGTTATTATGCATATATTTGTACCAACTGAGGGCTTCGGTTTGAAAGTGGAATGAGGCCAATGAGATGCGTTGTTTGGGTGGGATGTTGTAGAAGGTGAAATATTGGTCGGCTTGAAAGAGCCAATCCAAGGGTTGGGTGCCATCGAATGTGGGAAGGAGTATTTTGGGTGATTTGTGGATGTGAGGGGGAGGGTCTTTTGGTGGCGGCGGTGGGGTTGGTTTGGAGGGACCGACGGTGGTGATGGTGGAGATGAAGTTGGCTTGTTGTTCGTATTGGGTGGCCAATTGTTTAGAGATAATGTCGAGCTGTGATTGGGACGATGTTTGGGCGGCGAAGACTTTTTCGGTGGTGGTGTTGAGTTTGTTCAACGATTCAACCATGGCAGCCAAGGTTTCCTCGAGGGTTGGTGTTTCTTTGCGAGGAGGCATGATGACTCTCAATGAAAGCACCAATGATAGCAGCTGATTTTGAGCTAGCTAAACTCCAAGAATTTGGGAGGAAGATAGAGAGGACTTGGGACAATTTTCTGGATATATTTCTCAAAGTAAAAGCTACAATTTATAATGCAATCTACCACTACTCTAGACCTGATAACTAACCATGATCTCCACAACTATGCATGCATGTAACTGACCTATTCTTTGGCAGCACGCCTTCTTGACTTTTCCTAAATAAAGGGAAACATGTGACAATTAATTAAACAAACTAAGACTTCTTCAAACACTACTAACGTCTTGATCAATCAAGTAAACGGGCTGGCAACTTGGTACTTCTTTTGGGTCAGATTTCCTTGAGCTGGGCCGTCTGCTGGACTCCTTGATTTGGCGGGCCCAAGTCTTGTGTTGGTGGACCGTTAAGTGTATCACACACACACACACACACTAACCTCAATGTTAACTTCTCCAATAACAGAAAGCTCATTTTGCTTCATCATCAACAAAGTATAACTTTCATCAACCCTAGTTGAAGCTACAATAAAGTCAACCATAATAAATATGATATATTAACCTACTAAACTTGGATCAAATTTCAAAAACATACCTCATCATCTTTGGAATTAACAATAACAATAGAAGCCGATGTTACAGATTTTCATGTCTGCAGTGTATGTGATTTAAAAAACACAGTGCCAGACATCATTAAGGAATAAAATCGATGATTAATTGAATGATTAAACTCTTCAATTACCTCCACCTCATTTAAAAGGCAATCGATAATTGAAGATGAATTATGGCTAATCTGAAACACTCTTCCATCTTCCTCAATCTAAAGGACAAAAACATTTTGCTGTTGGATATCGTTTTGCTGCTCTTTTGTCTATGGCAATTCAGATCTTTATGAGATTGGAAATTATGTAGACTAAAATATAATATAAATTATTCTTTATTTTGTTCTCTCATTAGGTATCCAACCTCATATTAGACCTATGCAAACTGGACCAAGAATCGATCAAAACCGCCGAACCGAACTTTTGACTGGACCAAAATAGCAAGCGATTAGCCAATAACCAACAATTCAAGCAACGTATTAAGAAGAAGGAAAAAAAAATTGAAAATAGTATATAAAATAAGCAGGGTCCAAAACTACACAATTATCAGTTCAAATCTCAACTTTTTTCATCAGAAGCTAAGAGAAATGAACATGAATTTGGTCATTGCTCAAGATCAAAACACTATTACCAAGTAAATACCTCATCGGGTCGTTTCACTTTTATCAAGTAACGAGCTTACCACATCATTGTCCTTCTATCAATTAAAGATTTTATCAGGTCATTTCCCTTGTAGGTCTGTGCACGGTCCAAGAACCGGCCAGAACCGAACCGAACCGAGAACCGAGGTAATTTCTTAACTTTTTTCAGGGTTTTCTCGGTTTTGGATCGAACCAAACCGTTTGGAACCAAGAACCAATTTTTCATAAAAATTAGAACCGAGAACCGAACCGATGTAGCTCGGTTCGGTCCGTTCTGCGGTTCCAGTCGATTTTCGGTCCAATCTGCATAGGCCTTTTCCATTGTATTTGTTAAGATCGGGTCATTTCGCTTTTATCAGGATCGGGTCATTCCGCTTTTATCAGGATCGGGTCATTCCACATTTATAAAGATCAGGGATTCAGGTCCTTTGCTTTTTATCAGGATCGGGTCGTTCCGCTTTCATCAGGATCGGGTCGTTTCGATTTTATCAGGCTCGGGTCGCTTCGCTTTTATTAGGATCAGGTCGCTTCGCTTTTATCAGGATCAGGTTGTTTCGATCGTTTCGATCAGGATCGGGTCGATTCGCATTTATTAGAATCGGGTCATTTCACATTTATCAGTATCAGGTCGTTTCGCTTTTATCAGGAATGGGTCGTTTTGCTTTTATCAGGATCGGGTCATTCCGCTTTTATCAGGATCGGGTCATTCCACATTTATAAAGATCGGGTCATTTACTTTTTATCAGGATCGGGTCGTTCCGCTTTTATCAGGATCGGGTCGTTTCGATTTTATCAGGCTCGGGTCGCTTCACTTTTATTAGGATCGGGTCGCTTCGCTTTTATCAGGATCAGGTTGTTTCGATCAGGATCGGGTCGATTCACATTTATTAGAATCTGATCATTTCACATTTATCAGGATCGGGTCGTTTCGCTTTAATGGGTCGTTTTGCTTTTATCAGGATCGGGTCATTCCGCTTTTATCAGGGTCGGGTCATTCCAAATTTATAAAGATCGGGTCATGTCACTGTTATCAGGAACGGGTCGTCTCGCTTTTATCAGAAACGGGTCATCCCACATTTATCAGGGTCGGGACGCTTCCCTTTTATCAGAATCGGGTCGTTTCGCTTTTATTAGGAACGGGTCGTTTCACTTTTATCAGGATCGGGTCGTTTCGCTTTTATCAGAAACGGGTCATTTCGCTTTTATCAGAAACGGGTCATCACATTTATCAGGGTCGGGTCGTTTCACTTTTATCACGCTTGGGTCGTTTCGCTTTTATCACGATCGGGTCGTTTCGCTTTTATCAGGAATGGGTCATTTCGCTTTTATCAAGATCGGGTCATTTCGCTTTTATCAGGAATGGGTCGTTTCACTTTAAACAGGGTCGGGCCATTTCGATTTTATCCAGCTCGGGTCGTTTCGCTTTTATCAGGATCGGGTCGTTTCGCTTTTATCAGGATCAGGTCATTTCGCTTTTATAAGGGTCGGGCCGTTTCGCTTTTATCAGGAACGGGTCATTTCGCTTTTATCAGGAACGGGTCGTCTCACATTTATCAGGGTCGGGTCGTCTCACATTTATCAGGGTCGGTTCGCTTCGCTTTTATCAGGACCGTGTCGTTTCGCTTTTATCAGGAACGGGTCGTTTCGCTATTATCGGAATGGGGTCGTTTCGCTTTTATCAGGGTCGGGTCGTTTCGCTTTTATCCGGATCGAGTCGTCTCGCTTTTATCAGGATCGGGTCGTTTCGTTTTTATCAGGATCGGGTCGTCTCGCTTTTTATCAGGGTCGGGCCGTTTCGCTTTTATCAGGCTCGGGTCGTTTCGCTTTTTATCAGGGTCGGGTCATTTCGCTTTTTATCAGGGGCGGGTTGTTTCGCATTTATCAGGATCGGGTCGCTTCGCATTCATCAGGATCGGGTCGCTTCGCATTCATCAGGATCGGGTCGCTTCGCTTTTATCAGGATCGGGTCGCTTCGCATTCATCAGGATCGGGACGTTTCGCTTTTATCAGGATCGGGTCGCTTCTCTTTTATCAGGATCGGGTCGCTTCTCTTTTATCAGGATCGGGTCATCCCTCATTTATAAAGATCGGGTCATTTCGGTTTTATCACAATCGGGTCATTTGCTTTTTATCACGATCGGGTCATTTGCTTTTTATCACGATCGGGTCATTTACTTTTTATCACGATCGGGTCGTTCCACTTTTATCAGGATCGGGTCGTTTCGATTTTATCAGGATTGGGTCGCTTCGTTTTTATCAGGGTCGGGTCGCTTCCCTTTTATCAGGGTCGGGTCGCTTCTCTTTTATCAGGATCGGGTCGCTTCTCTTTTATCAGGATCGGGTCGCTTCTCTTTTATCAGGATCTGGTCGCTTAGCTATTATCAGGATCGGGTTGTTTTCCTTTAATCAGGATCGGGTCGTTTCGCTATTATCAAGATCGGGTCGTTTCGCTATTATCAGGATCGGGTCGTTTCGCTTTTATCATGATCGGGTCGTTTGGCTTTTATCAGGATCGGGTCATTTTCCTTTCATCAGGATCGGGTCATTTCCCTTTTAATGAGGATCGGGACATTTCAGTTTTATCAGGATCGAGACATTTTGCTTTTATCAGGAACGGGACATTTCAATTTTATCAGGAACGGGACACTGGGACATTTCGTTTTTATCATGATCGGGTCATTTCACTTTTATGAAGATCGGGTCATTTTGCTTATATCAAGATCGGGTCATTTCGCTTCTATAATGATCGGGTCATTTCGCTTTTATCAGGATCGGGTCATTTCGTTTGTATCAAGATCGGGTCATTTCATTTTTATCAGGACCGGGTCATTTTCCTTTTTATCAGGATCGGGTCATTTCCCTTTTATCAGTATCGGTTCGTTTCCCTTTATCAAGTAAATAGCATATCACGTTGTTTCACTTTATTAAACAACGTAAGGAAAAAGACACTGATTTTCAACGAAAAGAAAAGAAAACGTAGAAAACTGAAATATTAAAGAAGAAAATAAAGTATCAATTTCATGATTAAATCAATAAAAAAGAACCAGTGAAATGTCAAAAGAAGTGGAAAACTAATCTGAATTTATGAAAAATTATTAGAAAAAATATATAAATCATTGCTGACGTTTATAAAACTCAATGAAAAAACCTATCTCAAGACATCATTAATATTAATACAATAAACAACTGGGTGTAAGTTTTGATTTTGCAGATTGTATTCTTAATGATGATCAGTGATAGTGTAATGAATAACTAGAAAGAGAAAAAGTAAATAAAAACCAAACATCTAGACAAAATCAATAAAAAAACAAATAACGGAAACTAGTTAGAAATTATTTATAAATAACAATGAGAAAGTTATGGTTGAAGTTGAAAAAAAAAACTATCTTCGTACAAAAATCAATAAAAAGACATCAAAACAACCATATATGTGCGAAGTTATTTAAAACTTCAAGTGAAAAAAGGAAGGAAATAACTGCAAATAATCATATCAGATCTCCCGAAAGTGGGAAAAACAAATCCAAAAAATAAAATAAAATAAAATAATCATTAAAAGAGTAAAGAATCTTTATGAAAAAAACGAATGCACAATGCCATTTCAGAAACCAACAAGATAACTTGCAGACAAGTGTGTTCTAAATGGAGGTATCCATGATGCTTTCAAACAAATGACACCAAATAAGTACAAAATCATGACAACGACTAACGCAGGAAAAGAAATTAACAACTAACTTCACCAAGAAATCAATAAACAATCAACAAGACTAAAAAAAATGTGAAGCATTGTTATAAAACTCAAAACGAGAACACAACATTGAAAGTAATTGCAACGAAAAAACAGGTAAAACTCAAACCGACTTATATAGAAATCAATTAGAAGAACCCTATAATTCGCAAAAACCTAAAACTAACGTATTGAAAAACTTACAGTGCGTATTCGAATCATAATCAATCTGAGAAGATGGAAAAATAGAAAATAATCAGTTTCTTCTATCGACTAATCAATCGGCCGTTTTTAAATCGCTGCTTTCTTTTTCCTTTCTTTACCAACGGGAATATTGTAAATTGCGAGAGAATTTTAATCCAAAATTAGAATCGATCCACCGACTTTTCACAAACCCTTGCAACGAAGAAAAGAAGTAAATCTGAAACCAACTTACAAATAAATCAATTAAAAGAACCCTAGAATTCGCAGAACCCTAAAATTGAATCAATCGTAGAGTCGTAGGAATCACTCAGAGATTATGCAAAATAATCGGCCTCTTATATTCAACTTCGAATCTTCGATTGCTTTCTTTTTCTTTTCTTTGCCAATGGATATAATCGATCCACCGACTTTTCACTTTTCTTTTATCGGTACTAGCCGGTACCCGCGTAATGCGGCGGCGGATACCCATTAACTATAATTTATTACAAGCAAAAGATATGGTGAAACCAACAACCATAGTTCAATTTTTGTTTTTTTCGAAAGTACTTCAACTTCGAGTCTTTGTATTGATATGAGAGAAAAATATGACTTGTTTGATTTTATTGAAATTGTCATTTCAATTTTCGACCCGTTTAATGATAAATTAATCTTTAAAGGAAAGGGTCACATGGGTTAAACGAATAGAGAGTCAAAATATTATAAGGCATACAGTCTCATATAAAAAGCAATAAACATTTTGAGATGTTTTTTACATTCAACTAAACAAAAATAATACAAAACATTGTTTATAAACCATGAGATTTAGCAATCATAAGGAATTCCCCTTCTTTGGTGTTGTAATGCACCTATGAGTAAAAGTGAGGGCCTAACACTCTATTCCTGCACAAAAAAAGGTTTTAGATCATGAAATTGTTAGTTGTTTGAACTTGAAATTACTATAAAGAGCCCTTTTTTATTATCAACAAACAATGGATAAATTTTTTACCATTCGATATGACAATTTACAATCAAAACATCAAATTTGTAAATACATAATAGCACATTTAGACTTAAAAAACGGAAGAGAGGGAAAGCTGTAAAAAATGTATTGTTTGTCTTGACACATGAAATTATAAAATGCATCTAATTACATGGGTCCGATTCAGCGCAGAACCGTTTAAAGGTGCAGAACCGCAGAACCATCCTAACATCCAATGTTTTCTATGTTATACATAAGTTATACATTTTCATACACGCTTTAACACATTTACACATTTAATGTTTCCAATTTTTTATACACATAATATATTTATATATTATGTGTATAAAAAATTGGAAACATTGGATGTTATGGTGGTTACAACGTGTATGAAAATGTAAAGCTTATGTATAACATAGAAAACATTGGATGTTAGGATGGTTCTGCGGTTCTGCACCTTTAAACGGTTCTGCGCTGAATCGGGCACCTAATTACATAAAGCTGAGTAAATTGAAAAAAGTTTTGGTTTTCATACATTAGTAATTGAATGTTATCAAGTTCAAGATTGATCAATCAGCCTTTCAGATTCTTCTTTCACTCTGTTTAATATCTATATAAAAGTACAGAAATAGAAATTAAATAAAGGGAGTGTAAGAAAACATATTCTAAAAGTCTCAAACACGAATCCTTTTGGAATGAAAGGAAACTACCTCATATAAAGTTCCATAAGTCGATCTATCTTTTTAATGGCCTGTGCGCACACCAAGAACCGGACCAAACCAACTGCAATAGCCAAAAACCGAGAACAAAGAATGGCATTTCGAAGGACCATGAACCGAACCGTATTGAACCGGTTCGCGCTTCTTTACTGGTTCTGGTCAGTTTGGACTTCTTCGAACCTCATCTTAAATTTGCCAGGCTGCTGCTGCATAAGATTTCTGCTAGGCTGCTGCTGCAATTCGTCTGATGTGCTGCTACACCATCAACAATACAATCAGATCCCACATGATTATAATTCAATACAATTAGATATTACTAAATGACTAAAACACAATTCTATTGATTTAGTCATGAGATAAATTAGTATTATATTATAATAAAATAATAAAAGAAAAATCAAATTTTGAATGTTTGACCATGGCATATTTTGTAGATGGGATATTCTTTTTTTAACACAGTTGCATTGTGTATGGACATTAACACTTTCCTTTAACCAAATAACAGAAGAAACAGATTATTAAGACTTTAGAAAGCCTTTGATTTAGCATACCTCCTCTTTTGTAGCAGCAATAATTTCTGCAACCTCTTCTAAAATACAGTCAACATGTAGTTGAAATACTTTGATACAAGCACAATTACTATCCCTTTTCAGAAGAATACACCTGAAATAAAACAATGTTTGAATCAGAAAAATTAAATGCTCCATGAAGGATATTGTATCTTTCAACTTCTTCGTTGGTCAAGTTCAGTTGGAACAATCTCACCAACAGATGGCATCAACAATGTTGCTGCTGCCATTCTTTCAATAACTGACAATCTTAAACCAGTAGATACCATGTAATTATATGAAATAGAATCAATTTGCATTTAAAATTGTTACCTGAATCAATTAGGTCGAAGCTAGCAAATGGAAATTGGAGAAACCATGTTGTATTTATAGCGGTTTGTTGCGCAAGGATAATCATTGTGTTCAAGAATCGAGAGGTGAAACGAAGAGACGGAAATGAAAAGACCAAAAACGAAGAGTCTGGTGAAAGAAGAGAGGATGGGCCAAAGGGTTTTGAGCAGATGGGCTGCAGTCAGTGGTGGCCCTTCGTTTTTGAAGATTATATAATTAGTGTTTGGACAAAAACGCAACCGCAGGCTTGCCCTAGTGGCTGTGCTCCCGTTATCTGAGCAGTAGGTGGACGGTTCGAATCCTATTTGGTGTTTTTTTTCCAAGATAATCTCAATTCCATAATTAGCAAGTGTGTTGGCTGAATTTTCAGCCTTGCTAATTATGGAAGGGGTAAACCCTTTATAATATAGTAAAGATATATATATATATATATATATTGACTATGACTATTGAGTATTGACCTATGCGTGTTTGCGTCTTACGGTGCTTGATCCTAGTATTTAAAAACAATGTTTTTTAATAACTATTAAATCTATGGCTTTAGAATAAATATTTATTTTGGAATAAAAAATATGAAAATGAGTACTAACTCTGATTGTCCCAAACAGTTCAAACTTTGAAAAGTAAAACATGTAAATATACGAAGTATATGATTTGTGAGGCTCGTGTCATATCTCATCTACAATACAAGCGTTTTAATAATTAGAAAAGCACTACATTTTGGAAAAATTCTTTTTAGTAAATTAGATATGAATAATGGTATTGGTGCTTTGCCTTTTGTACTTACCCAATACCGACTTGATCAAGACATACGTTAAAATCAAGAAATAATATTATGAGAATAAAATTGATAGATTACACGTATCATCATATCAAGTGGGCAGATACATAAATAAGAACAAAATTTAAGAATTAATATTATTTCTCATTAAATATATAAACATTTACCATGTGCTTAGGAATGCAAGATGAATACCAACTCTTTTAGAACTTGCGCAATAACATCATGATTAAATCTTAAAAACATCGTTTATAGCGGCCTTACGAATATAGTTAAATGTTAAATGATAAAAATTTGCAAGTTGCATTTTGATTTATTAGATTATTGTTCTTATTTATTTAGGGTTAAACAATGAATTTGAAAAGATTAACTGGTTAACCAAATAAGAAAAAAATTAAATAAATGATTTACTGGTTATAAGCTAACCCTTTTCTTAGCAGCAATCTGTATATTAGTAAATTCTCTAAAACACTCCTAAAGTCCTTACAGAAGAAGAAACCTTAAAACTCAAATGTTGTTTGATAGTAAAGAACGGCCACTCAAATACCAGTTAAATTGCATATATTAGAGCTAATCGCACATGGTAGACCAGTTATATTAGAGCTAATGCTTGCCCTTGTCCCTTTACTTTCTCAATTCTGGCTCCTTTGTTACAACTCGACTTTCCTTAAATAAGTCGAACAAGGATTTATCTCCAATTACCCATTGTTGTCTATGGCTATTAAGATCTTTATGAGATTGGAAATTAGAATACACACTAAAAATTTAATATAGATTGTACTTTATGGTGGTCTGTCAAAGGTAGCCAGTGCAAAAGTACTAAACCGAACCAAAATAGCAAGCAATAAGCCAATAACCACTAATTCATGCAACATATTATGAAGAATAAAAAACCAAAATAACAATAGATAGTAGATAAAATAAGCAGGGTTGAAAACTACAATATTCTCAGTTCAAATCTCGATTTTTTCAATAGAAGTTAAGAGAAAAGAACATGAATTTGGTCATTGCCCAAGATCAAAACACTATCGCCATAACAAAAACAAGTAAAATTTTACGAGTCAAAAACACAGCAATCAAATTATCGGGCAGCTTGTGCTTGAGCATGTTCCAAGACCTGGCTAACCAACTTGTAAGTTCGGCCCGACAGTCCTTTTGTGTGGTCAATAAGTTGCTCATACCTGTACAAAATACACAAATATTATTCAGAATCCATTGGGATAATTGACATAAATTTATAATAATAAATTAATAACTTACACATTGGGATGATTGGGTTCCATTACAACAGTTCCAGTTTGAGTGTCGATTTTAGCATCTAGCTTTGATGTTCGGATCAGATTCAGAATCCACCTTTCAGCATCTTCATATTTCAGGTTTAATTTCTCAGCAAGCACCCTGCATTAACCAAACTATATCAATAATTGAATATTGTAATATTATATGAAATATAAGTGAATGCAGAATATAATTAGTACCCCATATCAATACGCTCGTGTATCCTGCAGTAAGTCTCAAAGATAAAAAGACGAGCATTCTCAAGAAATTCATCCTTCAATGGCACAACAGTATAGTTGTTTTCTTCAACTCGTTTCCCCAAAAATGGATCATTTAGTATCACCTGTATCACATGTACATCATTCAATAATATATATGTATAAAACAAATAAGTAAAAAACTTACATCCTCACACTCTTTCATCTTCTTTTGAGCTCCATCAAAATCAAAATTTACATAAACACATGCCAAAAACTCTGTGATTGGATCGGCAAAAGAGTGTTGTTCTTGCTGAATCACTTTAATGAACTCTTTGAATTGAGGCCTTCTTTTCTTGTTAACAATGAAAGCGGTTGCAAGGTAACGCAAAAGATGCGGAGCATTTGTTTGAATAGCATTTAAATACCTAAAAAAACAATTCATTTCATTATTATAAATTAATAAATAAAAAACTTAACTTCAACAAACTTGGAAAAGGCATACTTGTCCTGATTAAACAAGTCAATAATTTGTGTTCTGCCATTATCATGGTTGAAGAAGATGAATAAACTCCAATGCATCAGCCAGATCCTACTTTGAACTTGATTCAATGAAGAGGTAAAATTCTAAAAATAAAAAATAAATAACCTAATCAGATTCTCGAAAATAAATCATGAAGTTACTAAAAATGAATAAGACAGACCTTTGAGTCGATTATTTCCTTCAAACGGTTAAGTTCTTCAAGGGCAATATCCCAATTCTGCATGAGTATTTCAGCAGCTAACTTGCCCCACAAGGCACTCAAACTCCTTTCAGCATTTGTGCACAAGGCTCGGTATTGGTACAAGTAATCAGCTGCTCCTGAGTAGTTACCGCACTCAAACTGAAATTTGGCATACTGATACAATGCTTCTATTTGCTCTGGACCAATCTGGTTCAACATACAAAAATAAAATAATAAATCATATAAATCTAAGCAAATCATATAACACTGTAACTTTTTAATACATACCTGATAACGTTCATTGAGCATTTGAAGATTATACTGTTTGTCAGCCCTCAATTCTTGAACTGCATTTGGATTTTGCAAAAATGTGACCAATGGGGCTGCTGCTTCCTCCAGAGATTTCAACCTTGAAACAACATCTACTCTTCTCTCCACCATATCTAATAACAAGTACACGTAATAATAAGAATAAAAAAATATAAACCCCCTTACTCTTCAAAAGTACTACAATTTACTTTAGAATTTGGACGCCAAATAGAAATGCATTCTAAATTACAGCAGGATATTCCTTCACACACATCAAACTTTATTCAACGAACTACAATGTAACAATATTTGTATGATTTCAACAATATCAATTTGTAGTGCAATCGCTACTAGGTTAAACATCTAAAAATCAAACTGTATAGCTTTTCTTTATTTCAATTGAGGGATTCACACGGATACGTACATATTCACGCAAAAACAACAAAAGCTAAAACAGGTATCAAATTCGCATGAAAATATAGAGTTTTGCTACCTTGTGGAACATCTTCGGTGTGGTAAAGAGACTTGTGGATGTCCATGGCGTAGTCAACCATATTAGTATTGTTCAAAAGCTCGATCTTAGCTTTCAAAATTTGATCGTTAGGGTAAAGCTCGCGTTCTTGAGTGAATTCCAACAAAGGAAAAACCAGATGCCTGTCAAGATTGGGAGCAATTCGCGGTGTTAGATCGTATTTCGCCATCGCCATGAATAGGATATCAAGTTTTTTTCTCGATTGAAATTTTCAAGAAGACAGCGGCGTTCGTGTTTTGGATGGGGATCTGGCTTCTGGAGTTTGTGCGCTAGGGTTTTATGGCTGGGTTCTGCTATTATCACCAAACGGTGTGTAAAGAAATTTAGAAACAACCCCTTTTCTTTTAGCAATACTTCATTTTAGCCCTTATATCTTGATATACTTTTAATTTAATATTTTTTTTTCATCGTCAATACATTTTCTTTTATTTTTTATATTCTCTCCGTCTCTAGATAAAGTTCACATTTCTATTTCAAGTTTTGTCCCTAAATAAAATTTCAATTTCTCAAACATAAGGGGCCCACTTAATATAATAATATTATTACCAATACTTTCACCACTAACTATCTCTTAAACACTTTCTCTCTCAAATCAAACTTTATATTTTAATCAAAAGTAATACCAAATACCCCACCACCAACTATCTCCTAAAATGTTGTGTCAAACACAAATGGGAACTTTATTTAGGGACGGAGAAAGTATCTTTTAAACCCTTCTATAAGAAAGTCTCATATATTTTAAGTTAACTAATTTACTACTCGTACTTAACAGATAATTTTAAGTTAACTTGCTAAACATTTATTTGATTTTATTAACGTACTAATCTGTATCATGTAATAATTTGTTGATATTTTAATATTGCATATTGGTTGCTTTATTAATGTCTATATAAAATGACAAATTAGATTTATATTTATGTGAACATTAAAGAAACGTTATATTCTTAAGATATTTAAATAAAGAGTAATGGTATTTGATTTCTACCATATATTTTTACTCATATAATTACTCGTCATTAGATGAAACATGTGTCAAAATCAAATGATGATATCAAAACAAAAAATTAGTAGATGACACATATCATCCTATCAAGTGAGTAAGAATAAAGATAGAAACAAATTGTATGACTAAATATCATTTCTCTTTAAAATGTATGTTATAAATCAACTAATATTCAGTAACATTTTAGATACATATTAACTTCTTATGAAATTTATCTCATAATGTAGATAAATACTAGCATCGTACCGCAACAACGTATTTAGTTTTGTTTTAAACATTATACATTAAAATCCAAAATAAAAAACTGATTTATATGAAAAATGCAAAACATATTAAATTATTAACTAGCAGGTACCCGCGCAATGCGGCAACGGGTACCCTGTGACTATATTTTGTAGTAACAAATTGGTTTCTGCTAGTGGAGGTAGCGATGGTTGCTAGTGGTGACCAGTCAACATAAGTCTACCCAAGTCAAGCCAAGGATGGTCCAGATGATACATGATTGAAACTATTACTTGCAACAAATGAAGCAATTCTTTATACCAACTTTAAATTTGACTTTTAAAGATAAAACTGATAACATATGGTATTTAGCATATTAATTCATATATAAAAGAAAGCAATTAATTCAAAGGTTTATCATCAAAACTTCCCTACAACATTCATTTTCATCGCAATGTTGCCTCACAAATACCCTTCATATGTCATACTATTGTTGATCATCACACACACGTCAATGAGAACCAGCAACCTTAGAGCAGAAGCAAGAAACCATCTTGATTAATTTACCGGACTTGCCAAAGATTCATAAACCAGAAATGCCCCAGTATACTCAGTTACCTACTCTGCCAAATGACTCTACCAAAGAATTACATGATTAATTTTTAACGTAAAGTACGCAAAACAGTTCGCTATCTTCCAAGTCCATATACAACTTTTGGGCTATTTGTCTAACATAACACAAGACCTGCATTAAGAGCCAAAAATATTGTCAAATTTATTTGTGGGTCGAAATGGTTTGAGTTACCCGAGACACTATTATGTCAATTTTTTTATTAAAAAAACAATGATAATCCAATGTTTTTAATTTGAGCGATATCATCAGCTTATGCATTTGAATAGATACATATTAAGTTTCAATTTGGATGATTGATGAATTACCCTCCACTATCATCATCATCATCATCATCATCATCATCATCATCATCATCATCATCATCATCATCATCATCATCATCATCATCATCTGCTTCATTCTCATGAGCCACTTGTCAGATTACCCCTCTACCTCTTCTTCAGAGACATCCATCACTTCAGCCTAAGATTTAAGAACATAAAAGTGTAGATTTTAAAATTTTCAGATTTGTTTTTTTCTAATGAAAATTTCATGTTCCAGATTCTTGTTGTATGCCTGGAGTGTTTTATCGTATTCAGATTTCCTTTTCACTGCATTAGCACCAAAGGGAGTTTTCTCCTGAATTAAGAAACAAATAGAACATCAATTTTATTTGAACTGAAGCAAAAGTATATGAATATAGATATTTTTGACGAAAATTATACGCCCAGCAGCGGATTATGATTTCCATTTGTCACGATAGCTTTACCCACCTTCACTATAATAAGAAAAACGTATCATTAGAGAAACCGGATAAAAAGGTCAAAAGTTTGTTGGGATAACGGAAAACGACGCTCACCAGAAAGACCGATTTGTTGTATTCTTTGTTGTTGCGATTTTTTTACATTGTATCCGAACAGATTTCTTCATTCTTTTCACCTAAATCAAAATTGTCACAGATCAACAACAAATTGAACAGATTTCTTCATTCTTTTCACCTAAACAAACAATTAAGCAAATATAAACAGATCTCGTGGAAATTAAGATTTAAGAAACTTACATGAAGACGAAGAACGCTCTATCAGGCCTTTTCTGTTTTTCGGATCCTTAGCGTCTTTCGACTTCTTCGCCGGCACTTTTTTCCGCAACCGGAGCTTCTCTTTTCTTCACCTACAGCCTGATCACATAACACAGGCACCCTCAGATCGATATGTTGTATTTATATGGTGAAGAAAGGATACTCATTCTTGAAGAAATCGAAGAAGAAAATTGCAGAATCGAGGAGGCGCATGAAGATGATTGGCTTTACTTGAATCAATGACTGGCCATGGCTCCTCGGTTCTATCCCTGTGAAATGTTGGGTTCGAGGAGGGCATGTGAACAGGCGGATGAACAAACGGGCGAATGAAGCATCCATGACTATTGACTGCCGTAGAGTGTAGCGTCCGATTTAAATGATGGGCCTAAAAGATTTGACCACTCAATTGTTTTGGTGGGATAAAGCCCACTCAGTTGTGAACAAGCGTATAATTTGTCCATTTAATAGTATTTTATTTCGATAAATGTCGTAGATGGAGGCCTGGCCATGTGGTTCGAGCGTTCGTATTTAAACAACAGGTTGCGGTTTCGAAACCTTGCTACCGCATTTTTTTAGCAAAAGGATAAAATTCCAAAAATAGCAAGATTTTGGCTGAATTTTCAGCCTGCTGTTTAGGGAAAGGTCTAAATGCATTATATATAGTAGAGATATGCAAAAGAAAAAAATTGTTTGGTGCGGGCAGCAATTTCTTGGGTGTGAATAGCCCTTCCCCTTTTACCATTTTTCATTTTTCGTTCAATATTTGATTGCATGTTTACTTTCTACCCTTGGTCTTTTTTAATGTTACAAATCACATCTCTCACTTTTGATAAGAAAAGAGATTGGGTTGTTGGAAACTTTTAGAGATTGCCTTTAACTGTCATAGAAAAAACATTGATTTCACTCAATACCATATTTAGAAACATTCAAGTTTTTTATTATAAAAAACAAACAATTTTACTTTTCATATTACAAAAAGATTTCTTATTACAATAAGTTATTTCTAAGATTTCAGTAAAAACACTTTAAAAAGGAAATAATACATAAGCCATTTCAATTATTCATATTGGGTTATTTCTATTTCTACTAGTATATAAAGCATCTGTCCATATATCACTTAAAAATTAAAATTTTGAAATTACTTAGTTATCCTTACAATCTCCATAAACAAAAAAAAGAATTAAGATATAGAAGTCAAAATAAATACAAAATTCCACCCAAAAAAAACCCCAATAAATATTTCTTTTAAATAGAATATTATACTTAGACACTCATATAGTCAATATTTTGATTTTGAATTTTGAAAAAGATAGATATAACTAATTTATTAAAACATTTATCCAAATCAAAAATTCAATTTAGGATGTTTATATAATAAAATGATAGAGTTGTGTTCTAGGGAGTCTAAAGAATTTGTCTAGTCTCAAGGGATAAATCCTAGTCATTGGATCAAGATGGTCAAGATCAAATCCCCCACCTACAGCCACCACCGGCCGCCGCCTCCAGCCACCTCCGGCCGCCGTCCGCCGTCCGCCGCCGGTGGCCGGCGGTGGTGGTGGTGGCTGACAGTGAAGGTGCTGGTGCTAATGGGGGTGGTGTTGGTATTGATGTATCGAAGTACATGTGCTTCTTTAAAACACAGCATATTACTTCGAAGCACATGTGCTTCAGGTCACGAAACACATGTGCTTCAAGTCACTAAAAACATGAGTTTCTAAACACACAAGGGAGCATACGAAGCACATGTGCTTGACGTTATGAAACACATGTGCTTCACTACACGGAAAAAAAATCAAAACAAGTGACGAACATATCATTATGAATCACATATGCTTCATAAAGCCAAGCACATGTAATAAAGCCAAACACATGTGTTTTTGTTCCTAAACACATGTACCTTACAAGCAAGTCATTTGTGTTTTGAATCACGAAGCACATGTGCTTGACGTTATGAAACACATGTGCTTCACTACACAAAATAAAATCAAAACAAGTGACGAACATATCATTATGAAGCACATGTGCTTCATAAAGCCAAGCACATGTGTTTCATAAAGCCTATCACATGTGCTTCATAAAGCCAAGCACATGTGTTTTTGTTCCTGAACACATGTAACTTACAAGCAAGTCATTTGTGTTTGAATCACGAAGTACATGTGCTTGAAGTTATGAAACAAATGTGCTTCACTACACAGAAAAAATCAAAACAAGTGACGAACATATCATTATGAAGCACATGTGCTTCATAAAGCTAAGCACATGTGCTTCATAAAGCCAAGCACATGTGTTTTTGTTCCTGAACAAATGTAACTTACAAGCAAGTCATTTGTGTTTGAATCACGAAGCACATGTGCTTGACGTTATGAAACACATGTGCTTCACTACACAGAAAAAAATCAAAACAAGTCACGAAGCACATGTGCTTCCAGTCACGACCACCACCACCGGTCACCACCGCCCGCCGTCCTCTGCCGCCGGCCGCCGCCGCCGGTCGCCGCCGCCGGTCGCCGGAGAAGCACATGTGCTTGTAGTGGTGGTGGTGATTTTGAATCTTGATCTTGACCATTAATTTTTCTTGATCCAAGGACTAATAAATGTCCCTTGGGACTTGATAAAATTAATGGACTACCTTGAACATTTCATTAAGATGATATGTAATATTATGAGTATAAATTTGTAATAGAATTTTTAGGTGATTGAGGGTTGGTTATTAGAAAAGAAATCTAATACATATTTTTTAATGACATATAATCTCATAATGAATTTTGAACACATGACATATAAACTTTACACTAATATCACTGAGTTATATATCTAACAATTAAAGCTTCCAATTTAGGTTCTGGGTTATGGGTGGGCCGGCTTAAAAAATAATCACACAAAATGAAATCGAACCATTAAACCGTTTTTTGATTACATAACCTGATAACAAATGGAAAGGATGGGTTTGACTAAAAATCAAACGAAGATCGATATTCGGTAGAGAATAACGTTTCTGATTGCCAAAACTTTCGATCACCTTCTCCAAGTATGGGAATAGTAATACAAACAAGTTGCAAATAACGTTTCTGATTCTAGGGTTCTTGGTTGGAAATGGTTTCCAATCACTACTTAGATGAATGATAATGATACAGAACATGGTAAATATTCGATTGAAATCGGGTTTTTCTTGTCAATATCTTATTTGATTTAAGGTGAGTATTTTAACCTATTGTGCAGTTCTAATGTTGCTGAAAGGTATATTTACTTCTCTTTTGTGTTTTTTGATTTGAAGATGGCAATACACAACACGGTGGAGCCTGTTCGCCTTACAAGTAAGCAACTCTCTGGCTCTCTTATCGTTATAGAATAATGATTATATGATATTCAGTTTCTCTATTATACTTATGTATGGTTGTTGTTCCATGTTTTTAATCTGTTTATATAATTTTGTTTCCTGCTTTTGTTCCACAACACCATCAAAGATAAAACACTCATTCAAAGCAGTTTGTAAACCTAAATGCATATAGAATCCAAAATAGTTTTTTGGTTACACAACAGTTATTATGTAATACTGTAAGATAACAGATAAAAAAGGTTCAAGGTTTATTTTGAGTTTTGACTATCAATCACTTCACAATCATCTTAGTGATGAGCTTTACTTGAAAACATCTTCAAAAACTGAATTTGCTGACTCTCGAGGGAGACCAACAATCCTGTTTTTCTTAATGGGCCATTGGGCCTCGATTAAAGCCAAAATCCCAGAATTCCATTCATGATCTGACTCTTGTGAGTCTTCTTGTCTTGTTTCATAAATCTCTCGCATTCGCTCCTGATTGAGTAACAACAAAAATCATCATATTTTTTTACAAATTTTATGAAACTTCTTTTTAACTATACATAGTAAAACACTAAAACATACCCCAATCTCCTGAGCCCTCTCAGATGCCCACTCGTTTGAATCTTTCTTTTTGTGCGAATCATCCCAAAACTGGACAACTGTTAGATCCTGATCGTACTTCTCAGTCAGATCCTAAAATAAAACAACATTAACATTAACAACTAATAATAATTTGAAATTTAATTGAATAACTATTGTTTACTTGTCTAAACTTAGGAAAAGACTTTGCCCCAGTAGTATGAACAACTTCGAGCTTCTTTCTATTATCTGCATTAATAGCAGACTTCTTCTGGAAGGATTCTCCAATGAGCACAAAAAGACTTCCATACAGAATCATTAAAGTAAACAGGGCATTGTTCTTGAAGTGGTTTATTGTTTCTTTTAGCCCGTTTTTGAGCCCGTTCTCTCTCCTCATATAGGGCTTGGGTCATTGTACGGGCCACATGTTGTTTTACCACATAATCACCATCATCATCAGATACATTGGGAGTGTAGCAGTAGTATCTCTTGCAAAACACAACAAATAATATTAATATTAATTATAATATATTATTTAAATAATAATAAATAAATAAATAAATAATATATACTCTGAACTCTTTAAGAAGAGATGGCCAGAAGTCCTCAGATGCTGCACATGCTCCACGCAATGAGAAGGCTCCTATTGGCCATCTAGCTCGAAGTATAGCTAATAAAGTCTTTGTAGCAGTACTGTCAAGAATACTGCATATACAAGTTAATATAATAATATTTAATGCATAAATCGTATTATTTAAAGATATAGATTAAATTGTTGTAATAATATTGGTTTATAACACATGTTACTCACTGTGTATGGCTAGTATTTATAGGGCGAGGAACCCTAGGAGGGTTACCATACTCTCCAATGCAATGTCTTCTTACTCTTTGAGCTGTATATAAAATGAACTTATATAATCATAATATACAATTATATATTGATAAGAAAAAGAGAAAAATAAAAATAATATAAATACACACCTGGTGGGCCATTATCATCACCGTCACGTGCCACCTGTCT
Source organism: Calendula officinalis (assembly GCA_963853835.1). NCBI lineage: Eukaryota > Viridiplantae > Streptophyta > Magnoliopsida > Asterales > Asteraceae > Calendula > Calendula officinalis. The sequence continues at coordinate 14,593,499 of OY970827.1, forward strand.
TTTTCCTTTTCGTTGTCGTGCCATGTCACTGCTTCTGTTTCATTGTGAAAATGACATGCAGTTAGATGCAATTTTTTGTGAATAGAAAAATTTACTCCTAAATCACTAGTAAAATCTGATCTGAACACTAAGATAGTTAAATCTTAATACTATTACAAACTTAGTAGACCTTAATGTTACACTGATATATTAAATTCATACTTTAACTGCATTACATAATTCAATGCAGTAAATTATTAATTGAACAACAAACCAGACATCCTGAATTTGATTTCATTCTATACAAACCTAAATTTATATATACATACATACTAAATTTCATGCTAGAAGACCTTAATGTTCCGATGATGCGTTAAACCCTTACTTTAACTGCATTAATTAATTAAACTTTAAATCAAACATCCCCAATTTCATTTTAAACAACAAATCCTCCGCTTGCATCCGTTCAAGCTAGAAATTTTAAATCCGTCTATTGTACTTTCACAACGCCCTTAACACTATAATCTTGATATTAGTTATAAATACAAACATATACAGCAAGCATTTAGTAAACAAACTAAGATTTACGCCATATAAGTAAACTTTTAGTTAATAGATAGAAGATCATTAAGAACACTACTACATTTGTTGAAATTAACAAGGTTTAATAGAAATAGTAATACAAACCTGAGCCTTTAGAAACGGGAGAAATGCTCACACGAGGATTTTTATTGACAATGGAGTTACTAGGGCTATAGAATGTCTATTTAAACTATTAAATTTGGGGTTTTTCGACTAAATTATGTCCTTCGTTTTTTTTTACGAGAGTGGGCCCTCTTTATTTATTATGTATTTATGATTTCCGTATATATCGGGTCAAATTTTTTTTTTGGTTTTAAAGCAAGTTGCAAAAAGTGGTTTTTTAAGGTAATTTATTAAATAGGTTTGTTCATAAAAAGATACTTATTCAATTTAGGTGGATTTGAAATGATGTTTAGAAGTTATGAACCATCTGGTGATTTCTTAGTGGTAAGAGTGAGTGTAATGATCTTATAGAGGTCACAGGTTCGATCTCTTCCCTAGGTAAATATTTAGAAGTTATTAGCTTTTATTATTGTAGTTGGAGTTGTAATATATGGTAACATATGAAACAAGCACGGATTGGTGTTTAGAAAATATGAATCCTCATAATTCATTTTTTTTGTTTAAAGGTGATGCTAAAGATCTAATGGGTAATGACTTTGGATTAAGTGTCTGTCTGGATAAATGTGGACTATCTAGAATAAGAGTTCTATGAGTAAATTTTATTTTTTGTGTGTGTTCAATTGGGATTAGTGTTGAATGAAAAGATGACTCTTTGTTAACAAAATAAAAAATAGAATATAAGTTTGTGAAACACTAAAAGAAAGAACATATTATATCCTTCCAAAACTCATAAATTATCTCTATATTATTCTAAACTTTTTAATTACCTCGATATCCTTCCAAACCTTTAAATCTCTCTTTTATGTCCAAAAACCTATTTTGATGTTTATTAAATCATTATGATATCAATATCATTATCATCAAATTCATTTATTTAAGAAATTATTATATTGCCCTTATTCCATCTAAACCTAAATTAAAAAAAAAAAAAAAAGATTAAAAACATTTAAGTAAATGTAATCTCAAAACGTGGACATGAGTATGTCGTTTGCTATTCTTCATCAATAACTTCCCGCCGTCAAGAGACTACCATCAAGAAGTCTGCAATATATTTGTTGATCATGTATTAAAAATCATGTTTATTTGTGTGTAAATGTGAAGAGACTGCCATTGAGTACTTAAATGTTTTTAAACTTTTTTTAATGTAGGTTTACATACAATAAGGGTAATATAGTAATTTTTAATAAAATGAATTTGTTGATAATGATTATTAATATTACAATGATTTAGGAGTAATAAATATCAAAATAGGTCTTTGGACATAAAAGAGAATTTTAAAGTTTTGGAAGGATATGGAAGTAATTGAAAATTTTAGAAGAAGCAGAAAAATGCAAACATAATTAATAACAATACAGCAGAATAATGCAGACAATTGAACCATAAAATTGTCAGAAATCTGAATGACTAAATTGCAGAAAATTGAACCATAAGTATGATTCGCACTTGAACTATAGACTTGTAGTCTTATATTTGCTTTGTTTTGATGAATAAGTTATGTTTATCATTTTAAATTATGCACTTCTTTTCTTAGTGGGCTTTTTAAGTAATTTACTGGATTGGTATTTGCTAGATAATTGCTAATTTTAGGTTTTCTCTGCAACATCAACTATGTTGGAGGATTCATCAGTTTTCCAATTATATTGATTTGGTTTAGATATTTGTTTTCATTGAGATTGACTTTCTATTTGTGGTGATTATCTGAAAACGTTCAGTATTCCAATTTGATTTTGTAATTATATTTTTTTCGTTGGAGAAACATGAACAAGTAATGATGAACATATCATAATTTGACGATGTATGGTCAAGTTTTGATCTTGTTTGTTTTTGGTCATCATCGATAAAGATAAAGCTCGATTAGATAAAAATTTCATCTTTTGTTGTTATTTTGTGTATTCGAATTTTAAATGGAATTGTTGCTTCTTTGATTTTTAAAATTTTCATCTTTTGTTACATTAGCTCCACCAATAAAATCTTGAACATAAAACTGATTCAGCACTCTTATTTTGGTACGCAGACTGCATAGATAGTGTTGTCCTATGTACATTGATAAAGTGGTTTTGTAGTGTACAAATTATATCCCCTTTGCTTTTACTTTAAAAACGAAATTAATTATGATATAATTTTTTGTTAATAACCCACAAGTTGCATTTTGTGCAGCTTGAAACACGATTTTTCAGAGTAGAGGGTGGAGATCTTGAACTCTCAAAGCGTTTTGAAAGAAAAGGCTCGTGTGAGAATTAATGATTTAATGTAATGTTATTTTTAGTCCTCCTTTACGTTTAAATTTCTAGTATTGTAATTTTTTTTTTTGTTGATGAAATGCTACTTTTTATAAAAGAATTAACGGAAAAAAAAATGGTTACATGAAAATTAAAATGGTGTTGTGAGTATTTTTTTCAAAATAGTGTGATGAGTTTGCTGAGGTGATACTATCTTTTGTTATAAACAGTGTTTGTCTACAATAGATGTATAGAAAGAGAAATTCTTTTGGAAAAACTAAGGTTGGTAATTGAGTTGAGTTTGGGTTAAGGGGTTCATGTTGGCAATTTGGCGGATTGTAATAATCCGAACACGGTCTGTTAGAATTTTAGGTCAGAAAAATCAACCGTAACCTAGACTCATTGAACCAAAGTAACCTAGATCCGACTTTGTCTGAATCATATAACTTAATAGGTTGGTGGGTCAAATGAGTTAGCGGCCAGGAATAAAAACTGGACCCAAATACAAGGTCAATCTCAATTCAATCAATAAAAAATAAAAATGTTCAATTATACGGAACGAAAATTGCAATATTGAATTCTTGACAGCTGCTGAAATTATAGTCATATGGAAAGGAAATTGTGATTTTGATTTAGAATTGATATTATTATAGGAAATTTTGTTGGACCTCACATATTTGCAATCAATTTTGTTATGGAAATTGGATCAAAATTTAAGAGTATGCGTGAGTATAATAATTGAAATGTCAAATTTTAGGCGGGATTTAGGGTTTTTATCTAAATGGGTTGATGGCTCGAACTGTTTTATACATAAGCTAATCCGAACCTGATTTATAAACAGGTTGATCGGATTGACGTGTTTTTACCGGAATTCATTTATGATCAACCCAAACATGATTTTATTCTTATTGGGTTGTGTCCTGTTACTGATTGTGTCATAGGAAAAACCACCTAAAATAGACCCGCAAAGGAGCTCCGAGCTTTTAACCCAAACGGAAAATTAGATAACATCTCGAGTCCGAACATCATATTTCGAAACCATGAAAAGTGTTTGAAGGGTTTATATAAAACTCTAAACCCTTCTATTTGTTTTTCCGAACATCTATTTGGCGTTTAAAACTTCTACAAATTAATGGTCGGTTGCTTCATCATCTGTTTAATACGCTAGGGTTCTTTCTTCATCTTTTCATGGAATCAACAACTTCTTCAGAGGTTTGTAGTCCGATTCATTCTACTGTAATCGCTTCCTGTTTTGATGGCTTATAGTTTGCTTGTTAATTATCGTAAAAAGGCATCTTTTGTTTTTGAAATTAGGTTTTGTCACTTGAAGATTTGTTCAATTGAGACTGCCCCTAATTTTCTTGCAGTCTTTTTGAAAAACAGACATGATCTGATTTTGATAATCGAAGCTTTAATTTGAAATTGATAGGGATCTTGCGGATTGCATTTGATTTTGGTGTCAATTTTCGAAATTAATCTTCACATTATCGAAATTAGTGTATACATCAAACGAATTGCAGTGCCGACTATAGCATAATTAAATTGTTGATCTTTGCCACATGGCTTTTTCTAAGACACAATTGTCAATAACTATATTTAAAGTTTATAAACCTTTATTTTATAATATGTAGTTCTCATATTGTGTTTTTCTATATCTATAGGTTTTGGTCTGTCAGACATGTGGCGACGAAGGATTCAGTAATGCTTTTGTTTACTGTGTTAAGTGTCTGGGATTTGTCATTCACAGGTTAATATCTTAGGTTTCAGACTAGTTATTTGTAATTCAATTTAGAGATTACTTTCATTTTAATTTATTATTATTGGTTTAAAAAATGTTTTTATTTGTAATTCAATTTAGAGATTACTATTTTCTTTAAAAAATGTTTTTTTTATTGTTATTCAGGTACTGTCTAAATGTAATACCAAAAACTACAACTGAGTTAGTCATATGGTTATGTGAAGATTGCAAACCGTTAGGTCCATATAAGTTTATTTTACCAAAAAATGACCCTTCAGGGCCCGACAAAGAGGACCCCACAAATTCGGCAGTTGTGAATATGGTTCATTCGAAGAAAAATCAAAAAATGAAACAAAAAAGACGAAATAAAAAAAGGAAAATTGCTCATTTGTTACCAGAGAAAGTTGAGGTCAGTTTAAACCCTAATCATGAGTGTGTTTCACCAATTGAAGAAACATTAATGAATTCAAATCTAGGAACCAATAAAATCACTCGATGTGTGGTTTTAGGGCTGGCAAAAGTCAATTTTCACAAGCGGTTTTCAAAGTCTGATCAGTTGGAAAACTGTTTTCCGTTAAAAGAAAGCGATTCACCTAAAAATGTAAAGAAAACTCCCCGTAGGAAGAAACTGAAGAAAAAAACAAAAAAGAAAAAGAAAATTGTTTCTTTGGCAGCAAAGAAAGATATGGACAGCTGTCCACAAGAAGCCACAGAGCCCAACCTTAACCCTAACCCTGAGTCTGTTTCACCAGCAGCAGTGAATGCTGAGCTGGAAAACTCTTCTCCATTTAGAGAAAATGTAAAAACAGAAACAGAAAAGTCGAAACAGAAAACTGAAGAAACCGCAAATCCAGTCGATATTTCTTTAAGTGATTCCAGTTGTACAGATGCAACTGGAAAGGATGAAGAGAAATGTGAAGTAAACCAATCTGATTCTTTATCCACTGAAAAAGAATTAAACAAGAAAATCAAGGATAATGATGGCCAAATTGAAACAGAAAATAACATGACAAATGAAGAAAACATGAGAGTGGACAGAGATTGTGTTGATGCTTCTCAATCGGTGGATTTTGTTGATAATTTTCAATATCTACATCAACCTGCAAGACCAGTTCTCAAGCCAGTTTGGAGGTAATTATATCTTCTTTTTTATTTTCTTTTTTAAATTTACTTTTGACTAATAATCAAACTTCAATTCTGTACCTTTTTAATATGGGTCGTTTTAAATTTGGGTGATTGGTCGAAATGGGTTCAGGTCAGATTGAGTAAATTTTAATATAACTCGCTTTTTTGTCCCATTTTTTCTTGAATTTTGTAAGTAGTTGTTGACTTATTATTATGATTGTGATAATTATATAGTAAATAGAAAGTAATACATTTTCCATGAATTTTAATACGGATCGGGTTAACACGCAAACACTTCTTGTCCCTTTTTTCTTGAATTACGTAATAAATTAGTGTACTAAATTTGATTGCGAAAACTTACTAATTTGTTAAATATATTTTACATTTTTTTAATCCAAGTTCTTAAATTTTACACATTCTTACTCTAACTTACACATTTTCTTTTTCTGTGAAACTTGCAGGGGAAATTTTAATATTATTGAAAGTGATTATGATTTATTTAAAGGATATGTTGGTCATTTATCAAGTAAAGCTTGTTTTAAAGTGTGCGAAGAAGCAAATAAGCTTCCATTAATACTTAACCTGCAAATGCAACCAAAGACAGATCTATGGCCCAGAAGCTTCTTGGAATCTCAGCCATCAGATGAAAATATTGCTCTCTATTTTTTTCCTGGAACTAAAGAGTAATGTCACCCTCATTTTCCTACTCATTTTTAAATTTATTTTTATTTATACTAATAATTTTAATTTTGACCCCAGAAATGAAATAGGTTTTGAGCAGTTGGTTAATGACATGATAGATGAAGACCTTGCAATGAAAGCTACAGCCACAAATGCAGAGTTGTTGGTATTCACTTCTAGGGTTTTGCCTCAGCCATTTTGGAGTGAGTTTTTACAGACAATTAATAATTTACCAAATTACCCTTGTTGGAAACTGTTCTAAATCCATGCTAATTGCATTAACTTATGCGATGCAGCGTTCTTAGGGAATTACTATCTTTGGGGAGTTTTTAGAGGGAAAAAGAATGATTCTAGTGAGAATGGTGGTCCTTTGTGAAAAGTGAAAAGTATTAATTCTGGGGACTCCTTAAAGTCCTTGTTGCAATTACAGGTATATTTCTTTAATACATTTTTTTAATAGATAATAAAATAGAGTTTAATTAAAAGAATAGTCTTAACTGATTGCAGGCAGAAGTAGGTATGCATGGAAGGTGAAAGTTGACCAACTTCGATGAAACAGTATCTATCACTAATTCATTCATTTTTGGGATCGATGAAACTTACTGTTGAGAATGTTTTTTTCGTTATAGAGATAGTGTCCAGCAGCAAGCATTTTGCTTTGATCGGTGATATATAGAGTAAGTTAGGTCTTGTTAAATTAAGAATTAGTCTAGTCTTCTCAAATTAACCCTTGATTATGCTAATTTACGAATGATGTTTGGTGTCAAACTGAACGAAATTGAAAGTGGAATAGATTTGACGGATTAGAAATCGAATTCATACCTTTAATTTTCTGAATTTGATCAAAATGCTTGAATTTTGAGCTAATTACCTTAAGAAAACTCACTTGTCGCTAATCTTTTGTTTAATCCATCACTAATCTGGACTCATTGGTTCTGATACCAGTTGTGAACTAGTAATTCGTGATTATCTATGTTTAAGCATTGATCGATTGAGATTAGTGAGATTATGTTGAGAGAGATTAGAGAGAACTTGATTAGCTTTGCCTAAAACAGTGCCAAATGATTACACGAAATGAATCAAATTAGTTGCATGATTTTAAATTACTAATGTTGATTCCATGGAGTTCATGGTGATGGCACATTAGCTTTTTAATTATATTACATGATAGATGATAATGTATACCACGTACACGGAAGGACCTGCATGCAGAAAGAAAGGGTGGGATGCAGGAACGTACAAGACGACAAACTTGGATCACCCTCCAAGACAAGTGGTAACGTGTCCGGGTTTAAAGGAAAAACGGCGTAAAGCCACGCGAGCATTAAATGCAAGCAGCGTCCTGACGGAGGATCGTAGTTTTGTCCCCTGGTCCGAAGGATTGGTCTCCGTCCATTAACCGATGGACTTTCGTACGAAGCGGGTAAAGATGAGTAACTGATCATCCCGCTCATTCTCTTTATTCTTTTTCCCGCCCATCTTACCGGTTATAAATAGGATACTCGGTGATCTACAACAGGTATTCACTTCCCATTCCACCTTCACCCGCATTTACTACGCCATACGTTAAATATCTACGCACATTCATAGTCACGAATTAAATACATTCATTACTCAATCATACATCGTTTATTATTCCCGCCGTATCGATCCTTACTTAGGCATCGGAGTGTCTTCGGGGGATACTCCCGGAAGGCCTCTGACTAGGGTTGTTACCTGTTTCAGGGTTCGAAGCATCACGGAATTACACACCTTTCGTTCGCAAAGAATCAGGTTTCAACAATAGACAAATACTCCCTCCGTCCCACAAAAAAGTTCCCATTTCATCTTGGCACAAGTTTTTAGGTGGTAGTTAGTGGTGGGGTCATTGGTATTAATTTTGATTAAAATATAAGGTTTGATTGGAGAGAGAATGCTAGTTAGTGGATATTAGTAGTGGGGTCCTTAAGAATAATAATATTTTATTATGTGGAGCCCATCAAATGTGAGAAATGGGAACTTTTTTGTGGGACAAAAGTTTTGTTAGAAATGGGAACTTTTTTGTGGGACGGAGGGAGTATAATTTAAACTTGTTAGGAACAAGCTTGATCTAAACTATATAATTTTTTTTAACATACACAAAATGAAAAAGATTAAATTTTATCATAATCTCTTTTAACCTAGTTCGTGTATCATAATTCATGTGACTTGAAACTAATCTTTACTATATATAATGCATTTAGGACTTTCCATAACTAGCTGAAAATTCAGCCAAATACTTGCTAATTATGGAAATTATTACTTTTAGTATAAAAAAACAGGTGCTGCTAGGACTTGAACCAGCGACATATGGATTGTACTTAGTCGCCCAAACCAACTGATCTAGGCTACGAACTTTGTAATCCTCCTAAATCTGTAATTATTAAACTTAGAAACGTGGGTGATTAGGTCAATACACGGTGGTGGACGATTGGAGTTCTTCCTTACATGCCTACTCGATTAACCCGTCGATTCAGTTCTAACCTCCTCGATTCCGTGAAATCTCCTCGATTCCATTCCAATATCACTTCGATTCACTCCGAGTCCTACAAATACAGGGTTACATTTGAATCGAAAATCTTCTGTTCGATATTGAGGTAACATTCATAATCTTACAAACACGAATATCTTCACAGTTCGGCCTTCTGGTAATCCTACAAATACATTTTTAATCATACAAATACAAGATTAGAGAGGATTACTTCGATTCACTCTACTTCTCAATTACAGGATGAATTCAAGAGATTGATCTTATTTGATCATAAAACCCTAGGTACGTCGATTCACTCTACTTTTCAGTTTTCTGTTCTTAAATTAGGGCTCTGTTAACTGGCTCTGTATAGCATGAAAATGATTTATCTTTAATTAGGGTTCTTATAATTGTAGATTACACTATTAACTGGCTACATTATTAGAAACAAAAAATGGTTTACTTGTAAGTTTTGAAGCAACTATTGACATTGTTACTGCGATACACCAGGTAAATACCCTCTATTTCTACTTAAAATAGATGAAATATAAGTTATTATGCTTTTCATTTAAGCAAGTTATAAAGGTTATTAATCTTTTAGCGTTAAACTCGCATTTAAATCTGCAGTGTAACACCTCATTTTTCAAAATAATATTTAAACAACATTTCATCCCAAAATAAGTAATAATATATATCGGTGTCAAATACCGGTTTTACAAAAACTGAAAAGGTTTCTTGTTTGAGATTATCAGAGTATACAAAAATTGGTGTTACAAGTTATATCTTAACCATACGATAATGGCTCTAACTATGAACACCAAGCTAATCTCATCAAGGCCTCCTCTCTAAACGGGCCTCCTAAATCTTCGATCCCGAACCTGAGTACATATCAAAACACAAACATAGTACGTGAGACAAAATTGCCTCGTGAGATACATGGGTTTTAGACCCGATAAACAACTAGTCACATAATATCATTTATATAACAATATTAAAGTAAACTCCATTCGGGTCACTTCATTTCTTTCATCATTGGCCAATGTCAAGATAATCAGAATGCCTCCATGTCACACCCCGCCAAAAGTGGTTTGCGGAAGAACGGGCGTGCGACTATCATGAGTAAACATAGCATATGATTATCGTAAACAATAATTGTTTGATAAAAAGTAATGTCACCAAAATTTAATGTAAACAAAGTAGTTGAACCAAAACATAGTTTTTAACTAAAATATGGAGGTGACATCTTTACAAAACGAAAGCTTGACTCCAATGCATGCGACTCAATGCCTAGCTTAGATACCTGAAAAACATAAGTAAAAGTATCAACAAAATTGTTGAGTGAATTCACAGGTTTTAATGAGTTCAAAATAGTTCTGTAGTTTTTGTAGGCCATTCATGACAAAAATAGTTTGATGATATAAATGCTAAAAATAGTCTGCTCAAAAGCAGTAGTAGAAACAGTAGTTTCATATGTCATTGTTGGTAAAAATAGTAAATAGTCTGCTTAAAAGCAGTAGTTAAAATAATCGTTTTTTTATGCCATCGTTGGTAAAAATAGTGTGATGATATAACACATTAAAAATGACCTGCTCCGAGAGCAGTAGTACGATTTTACTCGTGATAGTAGTAACAATAGTTTTTGTATGCCATCGTTGGCAAAATAGTGTGATGATATAAAATAATTAAAGATTGGCCTGCTCTGAGAGCAGTAGTAGAAACATAATAGACGGTGATCCCCCAACAGGGTTGCAAAGCCTTTGAGTTAAAATGCTGACCCTAAGTCCATAATCAAAACAACAACCTTAAACGTGCTAGATATGCACTCCTCGTGGTCGGTAAACACCGATAAATGATCAATAACGTGGGAGGGTAGGTCTCCGCCAATAGTACTATTTGCATATCCAGGGCCTAGTCGCAACTAGTTAATGATTATGTATGTAACATATATGCACTTCCATGTACATCTAAACTTAGTCCAAGCATAAGGATTCGTTGTCTAGTTTCCAAAAATAGTTTTCATCACAATATAGTAAACGTTTAAAAATGTTATAAACGTTTATAAAATAGTTGATATGTTTCAAAACAGTTAAAATAAATGTAGTAAAAGAGAGGTTGTGAACTCATAGTCACAATAAGATTTATAAAAGCATTTGTTATGTTTTTCACCCCGAGTTTGTAAAAGCAGTAAATAAAATATAAAAAGTGGGGCTGTGAACTCACGGTCAGAGTAAGATTTATAAAATATACAGTCAAACGTTTATAAAAGTATTTGATATGTTTTTCACCCCAAAGTTGTAAAACGGTAAAAATAGAGTAAAAGAGGGGCTGTGAACTCACCTGATGCAATGCTTCCAAAAGACTCAAATAATGAGATGATGTTTCCAACTAAACGACTTCTAGTGCCCTATATGCATAGAAGTAAATGAATGAGTGACGGTCTCAATGACGCGTCTAAACTAAGTGATGCACAAATGATTCCCTAAGGGTAATTCGACTCGAGCGATATGTTAAGTTTGTTAAATTCAGACAAATTTGAACAATAATTATACATTAGTCTCGTATAAAATAAAAGATTTGTGATATAGTGGTTTGTTCTAGGAGGTCCAAGAAAATTATAAAGTCTCAAGGAATAATTATTGGCCCTTGGATCATCATGATCAATGGCTCAGATTAAATCACAAATTAAATGGGGTTTTTAGGCGGAGGGGTATGTTGGTCATTTTACCCAAGACTTAAACCTAACTTCTTCCTCACTTTTCATTCTTCACTCTCTCTCTACCTCCCTAACTCTCGTCTGCTCTCTCCCTCCCTCCCTCTCTCTCTCTCTCTCACTAAAATCAATTGGAAACATTCATGATTCAACTCGTTTTCGCTGATTTCTACCGTCATTTTACGAAGATCGTTAGTTTTACACTCCTACAACTTCGGTCTTCTTCTACATTCAACTTTTACGCGATTTACAATGGGCAATTCTCGTTTTTCTTCGAAAAAACCCTCTGATGAAAATATATGTAAGTTCAAACGTGATTTTGTTGTTATTATTATGTTTTTTTTACAGTTTGTGCACAAATAGATGTTCATTTATGGTTTTTTTTGTATCCAGAACATTTCTAGGGTTTCTATATGATACTCCATCAATTTCATAACATTTTTGTTGATACTTTTCTCTTTATTTTGTTGTTTTCTACTAAAATAACAAGTTTATTGTTAAGTGCTTCAGCTTTCTAATGTTTATTAGTAAATCACATGTGATTTATCGAAATGTTAATAGCCCCCTGTTTTTGAAAACCTCTGTTTCAAATCACATGTGATTTAGATATGTTTTATTCTAAAACAAATGTTTTTAGTTAATCACATGTGATTCTAAGTCTATTTCGTTTTAAATCATTTTTTTTTGTGTTTAAACATATGTGCTTGTAATTTTGTTTTAAATCACATGTGATTTTGAAGTTATTATTTGTTTTTTAGTTGTAAATCACATGTGATTTTACTGTTTTTATAATAGATTTCAGCTTGTAGTGTTTTTTAGTTGTAAATCACATGTGATTTTACTGTTTTTATTATAGATTTCAGCTTTCTAGTGTTTTTTAGTTATAAATCGCATGTGATTTTATTGTATTCACATGTTATTTTCCGTTTATTATAATTTTGTTTACTCTGTTTTTAAATCACATGTGATTTTATAAATTTTATTATAGATTTTCAGCTTTCTAGTGTTTTTTAGTTGTAAATCACATGTGATTTTACTGTTTCACATGTTTTATTATTTTTATGTTTACTCTGTTTTTAAATCACATGTGATTGTTATTTATTATTTGATTATTATGTTATTTAAGTTCAATCACATGTGATTGTTCTAAGTATCTCATCTAATCACAGTCAAATAATTCATATCTTTCAATCACATGTGATTAGTAAGCTAAATTACAGTTGTTTATGTGAGATTGTGAGTTCAATCACATGTGATTTCGGTTTAACTATCTCATATTGTTATTAGTTGTCATAACTTGCTTCTTTGTGTTTTATAGGTGGTGATGATGAATATCCAACTATGTTATCTAATTTGCCTGAGATACGAACTAATGTTAATACTGATGAGGTGTCAAAGAAGATCAAAATAAAGCTTAAAAGATCAATTAGGAATGTGATTGGGAAAGGCATCACTAGTGATTTAATACTAAGTAACATGATCTGTTTTTTGTGCAGTTGATGTTTACTTTCCAATTACTTGTGATTTTTATTAACAATCACATGTTATTGTTTCTATGTACATGTCACTGTTTTTGTGCACTTGATGTTTACTTTCCAATCACATGTAATTTTATTATGCATATAGACTCCTCTGTTTTATAATAAAAACTCTGTTTTACATAACAAAATCACATGTGATTTTTAATGAAATCAAAAGTGATATAATAAAATCACATGTGATTTAATACTTAAAAACAAGACTAATAAGTTAATTTGTGAATTACACATAAATATTTATAATGACAAAATAGTCATCCAAAATAATAATCTACAACTAATAATTAATCATCATTAATTATCAAATAAAATGTAAGTTGAAATAATACACCATTTGATAGTACAAATACCCACTTATACCAAATACATAAAATTAATACTCTTCCTCTTCTCAAAAGTCAAATGGTTTTTGGCTTGTCTCTTTCTCCTGTCAAGATTCCATTTCTCATCCCCTAGACTTTCATATTTTGGTTATGAGCTCATTTTCTCATGCATGCATGCATTCCCAAAGTTGTTCAACTTTCCTCATTAAAACACCACCCACAAACTTCCTTCCCCTTCATTTCGGTCAATCACAAGACACATGACACAACACTACTTTTCCACTTTTCAAGTTAATCACCAAAATGAAAATTCCTTTTTGCTTTTTCTTTTCTTCTCAAACCAAGGTCATTGACCATCCAAATATGTTTGAAAATTCATCTTTTTAAGTCTTGAAAGACTTGTTACTTCTCTGCACACTCTCATCTTTCCAATTCTTGTAACATTTTACAATCACATGTGATTTGTAAAGCGAATCACTTGTGATTTGTTTCTTAACAACCTCCCCTGTTTTTAAGCAAATAAATCACATGTGATTCGCTCAGCAACCTCATCTCAACGCAGTCAACTAATGCATAGCACACAATCACATGTGATTTGTAAAGCGAATCACTTGTGATTTGTTTCTTAACAATCTCCCATGTTTTTAAGCAAATAAATCACATGTGATCGTAGAATCAAATCACATGTGATTTTGGTTATGTAATAAACTCTTCTGTTTTTTTTTTCTTTCAAAAAACCACATGTGTTTCGCTTATGAATCTCACCCGATCGAATTCAAACAAAGCACAACTTACGATCACATGTGATTGCAAAAGCGAATCACATGTGATTTTGTTATGTAGTAAACTCCGTTGATTTTACCTGAATCATAAATTATTTTTCACCTGAATCATCGATTTCTTTTTCTGATTCATTGCTATTGACAGATTTTGGATCTAGACTCATTGATAAGGTTGTATATTTTGATTTTGTGATTCAGATCTGCGTTTGATTACGGTGATTTTATCCAATCGCGATTTTGATTTCATGATTTCGTGATTCAGATCTGATCGAATTCAACAAAAACGTGATTAGTTGTTTGTGATTCAGTCGATTCGATGAATGCCGCCTTATAGATCGCCGGAAAGTGAGGAGACGTGATTCCGGTGTTCGTTTGGAAGATCGATGGAAGTGATGAATATCGTCTGATGTGAGGATGACCTGATGCAGAAGTTTGTTTAATGCTTTCAAATGACAATAATACCCCTCCATGTATAATTTTTGAATTGATCTTGAGCATTGATTAGATCTGATCTGATGGCTGTGGGTTGTCCCTTGAGACTTTATAATTTTAGTGGACTTCCCTGAACGCAACTCTTGTGATATAAGAGATAGTTATTTAATAAGGATAAATTTAAACACTTAACATTTAAATAAACTGTTAAGTAAATAATTAAATAATAAATAACAATTTGGTTAGTTTTAAATAGCTACATGATTTTAATACGTAGAATCTTTTGTACTACTTCTTCTTTAAACAATTAAACTGGTAACTTAGAATAAATTTTATTTAATATAAGTAACTTATTTAAAAGAAATGTGACTAATTTCGGTTAAAGAATTCGGATTTTAACTGGCCTCCTGAACTGCTGATCTATGATCGATTCACAACTTGGGCTGAAATAAAAATTGAGCTGGACAAATTCGATTTGGGCTGACCAAAATAAAATAATGAAGGCTTTTATTATAATTGATAAAACACAAGTGGTCTTAAAATTTTAAAGACTGATTTGGATTAAAACCAAAATTGGCTAGAAATGTTTTACAATCTTTAGGACGAGGAAAATACCACTGGCAGCCTCCTCAGCTGCCGGCGACTTCAATTTTTGGCCGGAAAATAGTTTTATAATAGGCACACACACAAACCCATTAACTTATACACAATTTATGAATAATTATATATATATATATATATATATATATATATATATATATATATATATATAATTTATAAATAAAATGACGATGATTTATTGTCCGTAAAAACACTCACGAGAACACACGTTAGTGCGTGTTCCGTAGATGGTCGGCAACCACAGAAAATGGAACAACGGTTAACAGATAACATAAACAAAAACAGTTAGAGATTATACCGAACGAAACGAAGAGACACCAATTGCGGGAGAGATGGAGATCGTCGGGACCTCGAGTGGTTGCTGGAGGAACGGGATTCGTCGGAGATGTTGCTTGTGTTACAGGGGGTGGCGAGGAACTGAACAGAAAATATATATAACGAATAAGAATGATGTGACGCAACACAAACGTGTGTGATTAAAAGGAATGATTCGAGTTGTATACCTTCGCCGGAATATAGTTGATCGCCGGAAAACGAAGAACGAGTGCCGAGAGGGAAAGATCAGTGAGAGATATCGCCGGAATCTTTCCGTCTGCTTTCACTTTTGTGTCTGGTTTGAGAGAATCAATATAATTATTATGGTGCTGAGTTTTCTGGTGATGCTCAAGAAAGACGAGTGAGGTGAAGGAAGTTTTATTTGGTTAAAACTGGGGGGAAAAGTATGTGTGCACGTGGGGATGAAATGGAAGACAATGATGGATTTTAAAAAAAATGTAAATTAATTTGTTTGTTAATTGGTAATTAGCTGTTCGTTTATAGTGACATACTTTTGTCACTTTTAGTATTTTCTTAATATTTTGGTTGTCATTAATTGCATACTAAATTGTGTATGCCTTTTTGTGCACTGATTTTTGTACTAGTGTATTCGATCAAGCAAATGTATCATTATAAAAACTTTATATGTTTGTTTCGGTTTGTGTTATTTTGAGTCACCAACTCACTAAATGTAAATTTCTAATTGTATGAGACACAAATAATTTGACTCGTGCATAAATGATGTGTATAAATAACACATAATATGAATGTTTGCTACACTCGAATGCAACAAAAAATGATTTTAGTAACGAGACGATTGTACTAAGACAAAGTGGGTTAAAATAACGGTCGGGTCAAATACCCGATTTTGAGGGTTGTCACACTCCAATCTATCAAGACCGTCATATCCACGGTAACCGGAATGCCTTCAATCTACCGGGACTCATAGGTATTGGGTAATCGGAATGCCTCCAATCTACCGCTAACCTTAAGGAACCATAATAATCGGAATGCCTCCAATCTATCATGGCCCTAGGGACTTCATAATCATCATCATCACTTATCATTTATCATCATGAGCTTATAGCTCCATCATTTCTCAATCAATTAATCAATTCATTATCACATAAGCAATTCATTAGTAATCACATAGTTGACCAAATTACTCATAGACTCGATAAAGCATGAAAACATAAAACATTATTAACTATGTACTCAGTTTGAACGTTCACATGTACTCACCTTAATCAAGCTTATCCAAAAGATGTGTTTCTTGAACACAAATGTCTCTTCCCAAGACTTGAACCTCAAATCCTTCCACCAAAAGACCTAATATCAACACCAATACAATGGTTTACATCAAACATCAATACTAACTACATAATCCATGGCTAGTTAACTACTAGCATCATATTTCCCCAAATCACCAAACCCTAATTCCAAAACCTTCATATCTTCATGGATCCATTTCATCAATACATTTTTCCTTGTTGAAATACCATAGATCTAAGTTAAACAACTTCCATTTAATCATTTATGAACAAACCCAAAACTAGGGTTTGAGATTCAAGCTTTCCCTACTTGAATCTATGGCTAAAAACCCAAAAGAGATGAAGATTTACCTTTGTTCTTCAACTAGGAGCAAGAATCACCAAGATTTAGTGAAGATTAAGCTCCAAACGCCACTTTGTGCTCAAAAATCGCCCACACCAGCTACTAGGAGAAAACTAGGGTTTTGGATGGCATTTAATGAGCCAAACCCGACTTTAATACAGCTGGTCGGGGAAGTTCGCGCCGTGAACCAGAGTTCGCGCCGCGAACTATGCGGATCGCGAACTTCCTCGCGATCGTGAACTGCCCGCGAACTTCCATCTCAAAAATCCCAACTCTCTGTTCGAAGTTCGCGATCGGGAACCCAGTCCTCTCGCCGCGAACTCCCCAGGCAGCCCAGGCTGCACTTTTTCTTCCATGTCTTGATCCGGTTTCGCCCATAACTTCCTCGTACGGTGTCCAAACGACATGAAACCAATTCCTACTTGTTTTAAATGAATTATCCATATTTATCATATTTTTATACAATTTATTTATTTACAAATTTCGGGTCGTTACATGCAGGTTGGTTCTTTTGTTGATGGAGCTATTTGTCACCTCTATTAATTAAGAAATTGTCAGAGATAAACCATAAAGAATCTCAATTGAACGATTATGCAACTATAGATGCCATAAACTTGATTTGAAATTTGTTTGTTTTTTGCTATGTTGCAAAACATTAAAAAACTAAGAGAACACAAAATTAAATGCGATACACTTCTGGGGCAGTAGGAGTTTCAGTAATTTTTATGGCTTTTATGCCATAGTAATTTAGCATGTTGTGTTGACATTTAAAATTGGAACATTGAAGCAAAAAAACTTAATAATTTGCTTTCTGAATTATCATGTTGAGCAACCGTTAATACTTCTGATACGTGATGAGCTTTTTAAGACATTTGAAAAAGGCATGAAGAAGTGATGGAACTCAAAGAAGTCCAATTAACTTCCAAGTCCCTACACAGGTCAACATTTGACATTGTAGGCGTATGTTTAGCGAAGCGGCTTTGAAACCTAATTTGTTTTTATTATTAAATTTTTCTTTTCAGAAAGTCGCTGACACTTTTAGATTAAGATTAAACATTCTACTAAAGTTCATATGCTCATTTCTGAAGGAAACATGTAGGATATAGTTTTCAATTTACTATGGGTTAAAGACAGTAAACTTATTCATGGTCTTTATATTTTCTCATGTTTTTTTCTTTCACAATTGAAGCAGTCAATTTCATCCCGTTAGCTTATGAATGGGTTACACTAGGTGTATGTTTATAAATCGAGAAACATGACAAAAATATAACATAAATTATTACTAAGCTTTCCGAAAATTGTAACTTTTATGTCAATTTATTGTTAATAGACCAACAAAGCTAATAGACTAATGTTCCTTAACACAAAATTATCTTTATTAATCTCTTAAACCTTAAAAACTTAAAATTACCTCCACCATCAATCATCCGTCATCACCACTAACCACCGTCACCACAACCCTACAATTGGTTGCCGCTAGGGTACCCGTCGCCGCATTGCGCGGGTACCCTGCTAGTATATTAATAAAGTGTTAATTTCATAAATGATCATTTAATTAATGACATATTGTAATTTTGATATTTCTTTTTCAAGGTTACAAATAAATAAATAAAAAGATTAAAGTTGCAATATATATAACTACACTCAGGTGGTTTTTGTTTTGTTGGAAAATAATGGAATTAAAACCTAATTTCACAACATTCCATTGTTTAGTTAAAAATAAATGATGAAATTAGATTGGATTGACAAAATTAAGAATTAATCCAAACATGCGCTTATACCCTTTTCCTTTTAACTAAAAAACCGTAGCCTAGAAATCAAAGGCTTCCATCGCTCTCTTGCCAGTCGAACTCCTCTTCTCCGGCGAACAAAATCAATCTCCTCTCTCCGGCGTCGATCTTCTCTGGGTAATCGATCTCCTCTCTATGTCTCTCTCTATCTATTTTCCTAGGTAATCGATTTCATGGGATTTCATCGATCTCCTCCTTTGCAGCTACTGTTACCATTTTAAGCTACTATTAATCGATCTCCTCTTGATTTTTAATCGATTACAGAGTTCCATTCCCCTACCTCGACCAGTTTCCAGAGTTCCATCCCCTTGCCGTTTCCGGCCGTATCTCACCGACACCGATCCGGCATCGGCTGAGTAAGTTATACTAACGCCATTATATCAACAATTTACGATTTATGTCTGTTTACGTCGGATCTCACTTGATGATATCTCAATACTCCCGATTTAAGTTTACTTTGATCTGATTACTTATGAATTATTTATGGGATGACGTTTTTTGTATTGGTCAAGTTTTGATTTCGGTCATGTAAGTGCTCTGTTGATTTATCTACCGATATATCACAAGAATTCTTACTCTGTGTGCGTGCTTGAATCTGGCGAGGTTTATGGTTTAGAAGTATGTGATAATTGGATCTCGTTTTTCCTTTAATGAATGTCGGTTGAAGATGAATTCCAGTTTGTTCTTTCTTTGTGGATATTTCGTTTATTTGTATCATAGTTACTGAGAATGTATCAGTATGACTGTATGAGAAACATTAGGAAAAAATTCCTGTTTGTGTGCATTAGAGTTTTTTTTAGCAAAACATACTTGTTACTAGGCAATGTTCCAAATTTTTGGATAATGCAACTGCAGTTAGTAAATTGGCTAAAAGGAAATGGGATAAATTCTTCTTGTATATACGATTTATCATTGCATGTAATGTTCATATCATACTTCATCACTTTTGAAATTATAATTCTGATTCTTGTTGTTCTCGAAGCTAATTCTAACTTAAGTTTGTAATTGGGCTTCATTTTGCAGGAGTGAGTACTCTCTAGTATGTTATGAGTGACAGCTAAGAGAAAATGATCAATATGGCCCCTAAGTACAACAACAGCAACAAATCTTCTATATGCTCAGTTTCTAGATTATTTCTGTCAATTTCTGTCCTTTTTGCCCTTCTGCTCTCCCTCTTTCTTCTATCATATAGCCACACATCCAAATCAATATCACCTATACCATGTCTCATGTCTACAACTGCCACCAACTTACTCAACAGCAATGAAATCAGCAATTCAATCAATGTATATGTTTCAGATCTACCAAGATCACTCAACTATGGACTTTTAGAACAATACTGGTCTCTGTCACATGATTCTAGACTAGGTAGTGAAGTAGACAACGAAATCAGATCAACCAATTCCTGGAATTATAATATTAATAATATTAAAATCCCTCGTTATCCCGAGAGCCCATTGATCAAACAATACAGTGCTGAGTACTGGATCATGGGTGATCTGATAACTCAACCAGAGTTAAGAAGTACTTCTTTTGCAAAACGTGTTTTTGATCCTGAACATGCTGATGTCATTTTTGTGCCATTTTTTGCAACAATAAGTGCTGAATTACAGCTTGGTATTGCAAAAGGGTTTTTTAGAAAAAAAGTGGGAAACGAGGATTATGCAAGACAAAGGGAGGTTTTGGATTTTGTGAAAAAAACCGAGGCTTGGAAACGTTCTGGTGGTAGAGATCATGTCTTTGTTCTTACAGGTAACTTTCTTTTTGTGGCTCATTTTCTGTCATTTTTTTATATTTTTTAAAGTTTATGAACCGTAAAAAAATAGATGTGTATTGTCAGGTTATGTTAAAACTTGAAGCTTTGTTTGGCAGACCCTGTTGCAATGTCACATGTTAAAGAGGAAATAGCTCCTGCAATTCTACTGGTTGTTGACTTTGGTGGTTGGTACAGAGTTGACTCAAAAGCTTCTAGAAACACATCTGATGATATGATACACCATACACAAGTCTCACTGCTTAAAGATGTTATAGTGCCATATACTTACTTGCTACCCAAGTTACACCTATCACAAAACCTTAAACGCCAAACTCTTCTCTATTTCAAAGGAGCTAAACATCGCCATCGAGTAAGCATTTATTATTTCTATATTAAATTTAATCTCCATTTTTCAAAATTTTTAATTCTTTCTGTAGGGCGGTTTGGTGAGAGAAAAACTATGGGATTTATTGGTCAATGAGCCTGGTGTTGTAATGGAAGAAGGATTCCCAAATGCAACAGGAAAAGAACAATCAATAAAAGGAATGAGAAATTCAGAATTCTGTTTACATCCAGCTGGCGATACTCCAACTTCATGTCGGCTTTTTGATGCAATTCAAAGTCTTTGTATACCCGTTATTATCAGTGACAACATCGAGCTGCCATTTGAAGGCATTATCGACTACACAGAGTTTTCCATTTTTGTAGCTGTGAGTGAAGCATTACAACCAAATTGGCTCATAAATCATCTCAAAAGCTATACCCATTTACAAAAAAGTAAGTTTAGAGAAAACATGGGCCGGGTTCAGCCCGTTTTTGAATTTGATAATGGGTATCCGGGTGGTATTGGCCCGATTCCAGTTGATGGTGCAGTTAACCATATATGGCGTAAGGTTCACGAAAAGTTGCCTGTGATTAAAGAGGCTATAATTAGGGAGAGGAGAAAACCACGTAATGTATCCATTCCACGACGTTGTCATTGTACTTGAGTTATTAAGTTTGAAAGAAATTTATACTTGTTTGATTCATCAAATTGGCTATTAAAATTATTTAATTTGTTGTTGTACCTTATGCTACGATAATTTGTTGGTTCAAGTTGCCTTACTTTTATGTTAAAGATATGGTAAATTATTATGTCTCGAGAAGTTGAAGAGTTGTTACAATAGAGGTGGCATCTCAAAATCCATGCTGGTAAGGTGTTTGGAAAAATAAGGTGAGGATACAAATGCAACTCTGAAAAAAAATCCAGGCTTAGCTTTAGATGAGCTTTGACCTAGTCAGCCTGAGTGGTCAGCTTGAGATATATGTTAAAAGGTTCATTTATTGTTTCCAAAATTTTAATTAAATTTTGTAATTAAAATTCAGTTTTGATTTCTTTTTCATGAAAGGGTTGAACAACATTTTAGTGGTGTCTTACAACTCAACCATTGTAAATAGAGGCATATGATAGTGGTATAGTTGACGAGTTGGAAGCAGCGACGAAGCGAATCCTATTCAAAGTTGAGATATTTATAAAATTTTAAGTAGGGATCATATAAAAGTTTTCTACTAAATTTTTTTATCAAATTTTTTTCTCAACGGGTGGCCCACCAAGTAGTGTTGATCTTGATCTAAATTTTTAGATGTCAAAAATAACAAACCTTAGAGGATACGGTGTAGTGGCGAAGGGTGGTGGGTGCCGGACGCCACGTCGGCGCGCCGGACGCGCCACCACACCGGTCGTTACGTGAGCGGTGGTGTGCGTGGGATGCTCGGCGGATTCGACGGACCAATGGGAGCGCGACACGTGTCCCTAGCCGTTGCAACGGCTAGTTTTCCAGAATATTTAATTTTTTTATTTTTTTTTTTTTTAAATAAAACCTATTATAAATAACCCATTTACCATTACATTTTTTCACACCATCTCTTACACTTTCACTCTCTAAAACTCTCTACAATTTCTTACCATTTCACTCTCAAAAACACTCCAAAATGTCTCAACCACCGTACCCCGATTGGATGAGCGGTATTTTCGGAATGGGAGGTTCCGGCTCATCGCCGTCCAATCCTTCAACCCCTTCGTCCCAACAATCGGTATCGTCCACCCAAAACACCGTGATGCCGACATTTTCCCAAGACCAATTCAACCACTTTATGCTTCAACAACAATTTCAAAACCTACAACAACTACAATTTCAACAAAACCAACCCCCTCCTCAAATGTGGTCACAACACCAATGGTCACAACCCCCTCAAGACACCGACGCCGCTGAAAAGGCGAGACGAAAGGGGAAAAAAGTCGCCGCCGTCAACTTAAGTCGGAAGGTCATGCGTTGGGACGCCGCCGAAGAAGTTTTATTGGCGGAGTGTTGGGTTAGCGTGTCCGAGGACCGCGAAAAGGGCGCCGACCAATCGGATGACTGTTTTTGGAACAAAATCCTTGTTGAGTTCAACAAGGATGCACCGACGCCGCGTACCAAAGACATGTTGACGGGGAAGTGGACGACCTTAAATGGTAATTGTCAAAAATTCAACGGTATCTACAAACGGCTACAACGTACAAGCCGAAGCGGTGAAAATGAGGTCGACTTTTTGGCCCGTGTCCGACAAGCGTTCCGTGACGAGTCGGCGGCAAAAAAACCATTTAACAACGAAGGTGCGTGGGAAGTTTTGCGCCATTGCCCGAAATGGGACGCCCCCGAACCCATTTCGCTCTCCGATAACGAAGAACTTTTCGGGGAAGATACGAGACCACGTCCGGCGGGAAAGTCTCGTAAGGCAAAAAAAAGTAGGTCGGAAACTTCATCCGGCGCTAACACCGCCGGAAGTGCCGCACCGCCGGACCTTGGCGAGGCTATGTTGGCCGAGTTTAAGCGGAAAAGTGAAGCCGCTCAATCCGCTTACGCAAGGGCAAAGGCGCGGGATGACCGGTTCGAGCGGTTGGAAGACTTGCGATTCCTAAGCACTAACACGCAAGGTTTGGGGCGCGAAGATAGGGCGAGAATCGTCAAAGAAAAAAAGGCGATCCGCGAAAAATACCCCGTCGACGAAGATGACTACGATGACGACGAGTAGTTTTTTTTTTTGTTTAATTTTCGGTATTTTTTTCCTAATTTTCGGTATTTTTTTTATTTTTTTCGGTATTTTTTTTAAATTTCGGTAATTTTTTTTTATTTTTTAGGTATTTTTATTTTGTATTTTGTAATATTTATTTTAATGAAGTATTATGTTTTTAAAAAAAGAAAAAAGAAAAAAAGGGTGGTGGGGCCCAAATGGCTTAAGTGATGGTAGAGGGGGTATTTGGGGGTTTTGAATGTGAAATGTGAAATGGTGATGTGGCGCATAGGTGGCGCAGAGGTGGCGAAGTGGCTTAAGCCACCACACCTATCACTCTTAGGGACTGAATTTGATTGATTTCATTTTTCCAGCTCGGTTTCTTGTTGTCCGGTTTGTAACCCATCTTATAGGGAGCTGATTCGTACAGAGCAACTTTTATCCATACAGAGCAAATTTATCCCAAATGATAATCATGCCCTTCCTTTACTTTTAACACATTTTGCATTTCACCCTTCTCATTAAGATGATTCTCATTTTAAATAAATTTGCTCTGTATGAATAAAAGTAGAAAAGTTATTTCTCCCGGGTCTATCTAAAATTTGAGCGCTTGAACCACAAACCAGTGACCGTTTATACAACCAACAAGATATGAATTTGTTTTCTTCTCCAGATATTTTATTTTTCATTTTCATAGTGAATCGCTCGCTGCAATCTCTCTGTTTCTACAACAACAACGAACAGAGATTACTTGATGTAAGTCTTCCCATTCTCTGCAATGAACCTCGCTTACTGGTTGTGAATTTACATGACAGATGAATTCGTTGATGATTGGTTAGGGAAATATGGATTAACTGAACATAACATAATTGAATTTGATGTGTTTTCAATCATGAAATGCGTATTATCATTCCCAATTTGTCAGTTTTTACATGACAGGTATATATATTTTTAAAATTGGCTAGGGAAATAGGGATTCATTGAACAAAACACAATTGAAATACAATGCTAATTGAGTTCATATGTTTTACAGTTAACGATTGGTAAATTTAGGATTATCAATTTGGATGAGTTGTTATTGAAGCTTTGTATGCGAAATTTGAAAAACAAAGAGCTTCCTGGACTGTATTTGGTTCGCTATTTTGTGCCAATTGTTATGACTGGACTGTTTAATTGTCTTTTTTTACATAAATTAATCAAATGCTAGGAATATGATATCCAAATCTTTCTTACCATGGAATGAACTTTCTATTTGTAGGTTGACAATCAAACTTGCAGTAAATTCTTTCCTTATCTACCCAACAAATTGCAAGTGCAATTACAGTTGGACAGCCACAAATTCTGATGCTCAGCCTAATAAGAAATTCAAGCGTGATAGTCTTTACATAGACGAGCAAGGAAAATTAGGAAGATTTAATCATAAAAAAGTATCAAGAAAAAGGGGTACGTACATCTGTAAACAAATAGTCCACATTTCACTTCAAGGTTCAAAAATAATAATATTAAAATTTTTATCTCTACATAAAATAGCACAACATGAATGAATAAACAGTATAAGCAATATTTTTTATATAATTTGTTTCATGATTTTAATAGGTGGTTCTTTAAGGGGACAGGGATGGAAATACGGATCAGGGTTTGTAGATGGAATATTCCCTGTTTTGAGCCCTGATGCTCAACAAATTTTAAACTTCATGAAAAAAGAAATAGATGTAAACAAGATATATAAAGCTCTTAATAGTCTTCCACCAACACACACTACATGGGATGACGTCATCAGTGTTGCGGTTCAACTTCGTCTCAATAAAAAATGGGATCCTATCATATCAGTAAGAAGACCAATATATATATATGTATATATTTAATTAATATGTTTAACAATAACATATGTTTATATTAATCATGTTGGTTTGATTTACAGATGTGTGAATGGATATTGTACAGGAGTAGTTTCCAGCCAGATATCATTTGCTACAATTTACTTATTGATGCTTTTGGGCAGAAATTGTTACATGAAAAGGCAGAATCTACTTATTTAAACCTTCTAGAAGCTAGGTGTATTCCAACCGAGGATACTTATGCACTTCTTATTAGGGCTTATTGTAAATGTGGATTTTTAGAAAAAGCTGAAGCTGTCTTTATGGAAATGAGGAAATACGACCTTTCACCAGGTATGTATTGAGTCTTAACCCCGTTGACTTTGAATTTGACTTTGACTTTGACTTTTAATTGCAGGTGCAGTGGTGTATAATGCTTACATTGACGGGCTCATTAAAGGTAGAAATTCACAAAAAGCTGTAGAGATTTTTCAACGGATGAAGAGAAATTGTTGTCAACCATCTGCTGATACATACACAATGTTAATCAACTTATATGGAAAGGTAATAACAATATTACTTTTGTTGTAAATACGGTTAGATTATTAATATTTTTCAGGTTTTATGCAGGCAAACCGTTCATATATGGCTTTGAAAGTGTTCAATGAAATGAGAAGTCAAAAGTGTAAACCTAATATTTGTACTTACACTGCTTTGATAAATGCATTTGCTAGAGAAGGTTTGTGTGAAAAAGCAGAAGAAATATTTGAGCAGTTACAAGAAGCTGGAATCGAGCCCGATGTTTATGCTTACAATGCACTCATGGAAGCATACAGGTCATTTCTAATATCATTTACTAATAAATTCATGAAAATAATATACTTCAACTAATTTTTAAATCTATATCACAATTCATAAGTTTTGGTTTTTCATATTTTTTGACATGGCAACTCATAATATATGGTTTTTTTTTTTTTTTTTTTTTTAAACAGCCGGGCAGGTTTTCCTTATGGTGCTGCAGAAATCTTTTCACTTATGCAGCATATGGGGTGTGAACCGGATAGAGCATCATTTAATATTATGGTTGATGCATATGGAAGATCTGGTCTTCATGAAGGTAAATTATAGTGTGTAAAAACTAAAAAGTGAAAAAAATATTGACCACACAGAGCCACAAAAAAAAAAACTTCTTTTAATTTTTGGATAGGACGAAAAAAAAAAAAAAACTTTAATTACCAAAACGGAGCTTAAAAATTATAATTTTTAAGTATTCTGCTATTATTTGTTTTTTGTTTAGATGCTCGATTAGTATTTGAGGAAATGAAGCGACTAGGAATCGAGCCAACAATGAAGTCCCACATGGTGCTTCTATCAGCCTACTCCAAAGTCGGCAACGTCTCAAAATGTGAAGAATTAGTGACCAAAATGCACAAATCGGGGCTCGAACCAGACACATTTGTGCTTAACACTATGCTTAACGTTTATGGGCGAACGGGTCATTTCAAAAAGATGGAAGAAGTTTTACAAGTTATGGAAAGTAGACCATTCGTTCCCGATATTAGCACATACAACATATTGATCAATATGTACGGACGTGCGGGGTATTTTGAACAAATGGAAGAAGTGTTCCAGAAACTTCCAAACAAGAAATTGCAAAGGGATGTGGTGACGTGGACTTCTCGCCTTGGAGCTTATTCTAGAAAGAAACAATACACGAGATGTTTGGAAATATTTGAGGAAATGATTAATGATGGATGTTATCCTGATGGAGGTACTGCAAGAGTCCTTCTTTCGGCCTGTTCTACCAAAGAGCAAGTGGAACAAGTCTCTTTAGTTCTTAGAACAATGCACAAAGATATCAAAACCGAACTACAAGTTTGATGGTTTTGTTTGGTCCGATAATATAACTTTTTGCTTTTCGGTCAAGAAAAGTCAACACGCATCGAGTTCACAAGGCTCAAGAAGGGACTAACTTGTCTTAGATGCTACTTTTTATCATTGAGCATTCGATTAGTGAAAAGGGTCTTATAATTTGTGTATATTTGTAGAGCAGAACCCTACTAACAGAAGTTACTTGAGCATATATATAGTCCTATTTAAGTATGGATAAGTTTATGTGGGCAGGGTTTCATCTCAAAGGAAAAGTAAAAGAAAATAAAAAGGAAACATATTAAATAGGTTGAAAGTTTTGGTATATAAATGTACTAAAAGTGTTTTTTTATATATAAAGACCATATTAACTATATAATATTAATCAAAATGGTAAGGACTTCCGAATAATTTAGGTAGCCGAGCTTGTTATAAATGAAATATTCTTTTAGAAATGTAACTATATAATTTAACGTAAAAATGGATAAATGGTGTTTATGGACTAACCAGGCCTAATATATAATACAAAAATGACTTAATCGTGTTGTTAGCTTAGACTTAATCTTTTAGGTTCCTAATATTCTAGGCTTTTCTATTATATTTTATTTAAATACGCATTGTACCATATTTTCTTTCATTGGTTACTTATATAACCACTACTACATAAACGCTTTGATAATGCGGGGTAAGGACCGCAACAACAAACTACGCACTATCAAACAAACAAACCGCAACAAAAGATAAACCGCAATATATAAATTTATACGTCCGCAACAACAAACCCGATGTGTAGTAGTGAATCTTTCTAGTTTGCTCTCTGAATTCAACATGACCTACCATATTATTCTTAATTTTGAGTGATTGAGATGACTTCAACAACAAAAAGGGGTATTGGGGTGGACGACACGCCTAGCTTGTTGATGTTTAAATAACTTCGAACTAAAATTGATAAGAGTTTAATATAACATACAAACCAAAACATTAAAGTAAATCAACAAATAAACGTGCTCACGCACGCACATACATACAAGTATGTATATACGTATGTATTATTTATCTATATATTAATTGGGATGATATTAATTCTTCATTGAGGAAGCTTGTTTAGCTTGCAATAGACGTAGTCTTTGTACTTCTTGGTCTTGTATTTTGGTGGATTATCTTGATCGATGAGCTTTGGAACTGGTCCAACCTCAAACTCTGGTGGTGGCTCCAAAAACATTGGCCAAGACATTCTTGTTTTCTCCTTGTTCACCGTTGTTCTATGATACACACTCTTATACTTTCCATTGCTCAATATCTGCCAAAAACACATAACGTACATTTATTAAGGGTCTTGTTTCCTATTGAGTCTTCCTACTTCATCATCATATCTATAAAATGATTGACATATGGAATCCATTAATTCTCTTTGTTAATCTTATCCTTTGATTTGGACATTTATATTGATGTATTGATCGAGTAGGAAGGTTTAATAAAAATCATCTATGTGGATAAACAAAGCGCGCTACAACCATGATATCTTAGTGACACACACATTATGTGATTTACAAAAAAATAGCCACTACACTTGGAGAAAATATGTCACTAAACTTTTAGCAAAAACCCGCTCTCCATTGACTTTTGTGAGCATTGTTTTGTTACTTGGTGACTCAAATAAGATGAAGTGTCACATAAGCAATTAAAAGATCTTTGTTTAAGTGTCATAATTTCAAAATGTCACCTAAAAGTATGTAGGAGGGAACACTTATAGTTGGACAGTCTGTATCTAAAGATAATACACCCTTTAAATCCATATTTTATGTCTACTCATAAAATATACTTCCTTCGTATCTATATAAGTGGTACACTTTTACTTTTATTTCTTTTGAAATAAAAATATATAAACATGCATATGATACATTAAATGAGACAGCTAGTGAGTGTAATCCTATCTTTTTACCAAAGAAGTAAATTTTATTTTGAAATTTCTCAAAATGAAAAGTGTATCACTTAATATGTTATGGAGGATCGATATATAAATTGTAAGAATCTGTTATTTAATAGTGAAGATTTTTTTTCTCGATGAAATATTTTGTGAACCTAGCGACACTTTTCTTATAGAAAAAAACTAAATGTTACTAAATGCAAATTTTCTTTCCGCTTATTTCCACAACTACCACCAATATTCGTAGTCGTCGCGTTGTAGCAAAAACTAATCCAGTACACGTGTTTTAAATGATTATTAGTACGAAAATGAATAGTAAACATGGATTTAATTACCTCAATTTGGTCACCAATGTGAACAATGAGAGCATTAGGGATGTAAGCAACATCATACCAATGGTCATCTCTAAAAACTTGGAGACCTTGAACTTCATTTGGGACAAGTATAGTGATGGAAGACATATCAGTATGAGGTACTACTCCAAGAGCAAGATCAGGGCATGGGCATGGTGGGTAGTAGTTTATTTTCAACATGTAATTCAACTCTTCACCACCCAATCCTTGTTTCAAATCATTCTCTTCTAGTCCAAGCCCTTTCGATAACAACCCAAGTAATTTGTCCGCCACACCTATTAAGCTTTGCGTGTATTGCTCGTTTGCCTCCCTAAACATACACGAAAACATAAGAAAATATAATTAATTAAGAGTTGGTTCAATCAATTTTTAGATCTACCTTGTACATAATTTTAAAAACGCCCCTTAAATTATTATTTTTTCCTAAATAATTAATTTTTTTCCGTCAAATTAAAAGTATCACCTTATATATTTTTATGCTACTTTTTGTAATTAGGTCCTTAAATTTTGTGGGTTCCTAAATGACTGCCTTGGTGACCCAATACTAGGACCGGGCCTGCTTTTAATCAAAATTAAGTATTAACATTTTCTTTGTACCGTACTTAAAACAACGAAGTTATTTTACTTTTCTAGTTCTCATCGTAATTCATAGATACAATTAAAATTGCAAAAAAAAAGTATAAAATTTAAATAAATTGATGTAATATGGTTAATGAAAAGTAATGGTATATAAGTATTGTTTCAATTCAACTAAGAAAAATTGTATTCATTCTTACTTCATTCTCTTATTTATAAAATGATTGATGTGTGAAATTCACTAGTTCTATTTCATAATCTTATAATTTAATTTAGACATTTATATTGATCGTAAGAAAATATATAATAAGATTTTGTGCAAAATAATATATACCTCTATTAACTAAATAGCTAAAAACGCACAACATATAAATACAAGTATATATGTATGTATATGTAGAAAATGAAAATACAATGGGAGTGATGGATCACACCGGACCCAATGGGGTCATCCACTTTTTTTTTTGAACGGCTAGTTAGTAAGATAGTGGTTCGAGCCTAGACAGTGACATCCACAAGGGGCAGTATGTCTTCCCTCGAACCTTCCACCTTTTTGTCCACGACGGGACTTGAACCCATAACCAATAGGTCATAGGCAACACCTTAAATTCTCATTGGATACCACTAGGCTTTATAACCAAAAAAAAATACGATTTAATTAATGCGTAGTTAATGTTTATTTTATTTGGTCGTTTATTAATGTCACCTGAATAGATACAAAATATAGTCATGAATGTAAACCAAATAACATTTTTATTTAAATCAATTATACTATAATGGACCATGTAGTTTTCAAGTGTCTCTGTCTAATTATCGTCCTTAACAAACTAGCTCGAATGTTTTATTTGGTCCGATATGGTTGTTGGGTTTGCTATGTGCACCGTCAGCTTTTTTAATTTTTCATTTCTGGTGTTAATTAGGTGATTAAAATATTTTATATCGCATTCTATACTTTTTTTTACAAATTGCATGCTTTGCCTTTAATTATGAAAGTATAAAGTTGACACTCGATAATTTTCTTTCAAACATTAGTTTGAAATGCTTAGTGAGCTCTTTGGCTTTGGCGAAGATGTGGGTGTGGTGTTAAAGGGTTTAACGTCGCTAAAGAGGCTTTATCGAGTTCTTCGGCGTGCCATACCCAGTCCACTTAGACTTCTCCGACAGTACGCTCTTCCTTTATTCTTTTGTTTTATCATCACAGTGTCACATTACTTATTTCTTACCGACAAACCAACAGACAAATTCATGTCAACATCACTTCTTCATTCGTTCTTCAATTTTGACACATCAACATCATATCATCATTTTTTAATTAAAAACAGATTTTTATATACTAAAATCTATAAAAAGAAAATTAAAAAGTATTAATATTATTGAATTAATTTTAATATTATTAAAAACTATTAAAAAAAAGAAAAATAAAATATAAGTTTTGAATTTAGAAAAAATAAAATAAAATTTAAAGCTAACCCTTATCCACCTCCCCCTTTGACTTCTGGCTTCTGATCTCCCCTCTTTTTCCTTCATCTCTTGTCTCTTCAGTTAACTGAAATTCTTACCTATGAAAATCTACTGTGTGCCAGTGGTGTCGGTGCAACCGACGAGCCAACTAACGCTACTATATATTGGCATGGGGTTTTTACGTGCTTGTCCATTTTAAAATTCATAAAAGAAACGTGGATTAATTAAAGGCAAAAGGAATGAAGAGGATATCAACATATATATAACGTTTCCTTAAACCAATGCAGGATATGCTCTTAGAAAATAAGTGAATACGTGTTAATGTTGTTTCGTACCTATTTTCCCATATACAAGTGGGAAAAAAATTTCTATCAGAACACTCTCAAAATCATATCATTTACATCAAATTCGTCAAAAATTTTAGTAAATTAATATTCTTTTAAATCTATTTGCCATAAAAAAAAATGTATGAAATTTAAAAGGAATTAAATAGAGTTAAGAATATGAAACCTGTAAGAAGGAGGGTTCTTTGGCCAAAAGTGATAGTTAATAACAGAAGGTGGCCAAACTCTATGAAACAAATGATCCACCCATCCTTTCTTCCCTTCAACCTCCTTTTGAAGTTTTGTTCCATACCCTTCCACACCTTGATACCCAATTGGTTTTGCAATCACTTCTTTTTCTTCTTGTGGTAACTCAAAGAACTCTTTTCCTACTTTTTGTAACTTGCTTATAAGTTCACTCGGTATCCCATGGTTTATCACTTGAAATATCCCCCAATCTTTGCTAGCTTCAGATATTAAAGCCACCAAAGATTGGTCATCGTGGTGGCTAAGATCGATTACGGGAACCTCAAGCACCACACCATTGTCACACCCCGTCAAAAATGGTTTTGCGGAAGAACGGCGTGCGACAATATTAGTAATCACAACACATCAATATAGCAAACACAAC
Source organism: Calendula officinalis (assembly GCA_963853835.1). Taxonomy (NCBI): domain Eukaryota; kingdom Viridiplantae; phylum Streptophyta; class Magnoliopsida; order Asterales; family Asteraceae; genus Calendula; species Calendula officinalis. Next base: position 14,626,305 of record OY970827.1, read on the forward strand.
GCAATCATAGTAAATATCCAAAACAATTGTTTACAAAAACCGAATGACAAAGTTGAAATAATCTAAATGAATAAGTTTCAAAACGTTTAATGTCTTAACTAATAGACTTATTTCTTGAGAAAAGCTTGACGACCCACCACTTATGCAATGCTTAAAAGTTTAATTTCCGTTACCTGAGAAAACATATTAGAAAAAGTGTCAACACAATGGTTGGTGAGTTCACAGGTTTTGTGACTCAAAAGTCATATCGTTTAAAAATCGTTACGTACAAACTTGTACGATTTGTATCGTTGTTCTGAAATATGGAACAATTTAGTTTTAAGGTGCAATTCATAATCCCTTGTATGCTCGGCCTAAGCATAATAAGTAAAGGTATAATCACTGAGCCTATAATCAATCCAAGATCTCAAACTAAAGAATATATATCTCAAACCCAGTTGGGCTAGCGCATAACTAGCCATGAGCGGGTGATCAACCCGAATAGTACTATCCATATATTCCCAGGCTAACTGTTAATGATTACGGTTAAACGTGGACTCGTAGCATGGTCCTTTGTCCTTCATTGTTAGGTACGTGTACACAACAATGATTATACAAAGATTATTTATCACAAAATAGTTGAGTAAGTATGTTTTCTCCCCCGGTAAAAATAGTTGTAAAGCATGTAAAAGTGGGGCCGTGAAACTCACCTGATGCGAAGCTAGCAAAGTGCAATCAACAAAAGTTGGGGTTTCCAACCAAACAATCTTGGCATCCTAAACGCATATTAATAAACAAATAAGTGATGGTCTAAATGAAACGCCTAATCTATATGATGCATGGAGATTCTCTTGACACGAATCTAGACTCGAGCGACACGTTGGTGACTCGATTGGTTGGTCTGGTATTTTTAACGTGTTTGTTTAATTCAACCAAGTTTGAAAATCTTATACTTTGGATGGAAAGCAACCGAATGGTGATTAAATAAACCATTTATTAAAATTAATTATTACATAATTAATACTTAAATGAAAGAAAATTACTTAACTTAGAAATTAACGACAGCAGTAAATATAATAATTTATTAATTAAATGAACTATTATCATTATTATATAATTAATTTATAAAGATTTAAATTGAGTATTACAAACTCAGTACATGCATATCAGGAAACGTTTTCTGATTTTTGATTTACCAAAACGATTTTGGGCTTATTTTGCTACTGGGCTCGAGTTTAGACTGATGGGTTTAAAATATTTGAGCTGGAAATTCGCTTATTAGGCCAACACCAAATGTTATTGGGCTGAAAAATTATGTTTGGGCTCGGGTGTTATACCACCAAAACATTCAAATACACACACACGCACATACTCTGTGTGTGATGCCGGAATCGATAACGGAATAGAAATACAGAATTGTACACACCCATGCATGCTTTAGACTAAGGGTTCAAAGTTATACCTATCGACAGAGAGATGCCGAGAGTAAAAGATCGCCGTGAAAAGCTCTTTTTGCGCCGGAAAAACGAGGAAATCACCGGAGAAGGATTCCTGCTCGCTGCCTCGGCGTGATTATTTCTGCCTTGGTCCGTCGCCGGGTTTGTCTGAGTTCGTCTGTATTGTCGTCGAGGGTTGTAGAACGAGAGGGAAAATGGAAACAAAAGATCGCCGGAATAGTTGTGTAGTCTCCGGGAACGTTCTTGCTCGCCGGAGATGGTTGCTGTTTCGTTTGGGGTTGTAAAACAGTGCAGGAGAGAATGGATATGAAAGTTTCCAGGATGTTCTCTGTCTTGCCGGTTATGTAAACGGAAGAAGGAAAGATGATGGTTTCTGGTCTCACGAGGGAAGTAGTGATTCGAGAGGCTGTAAAATTATTTAGGTTTATGATGTTGATGACCGAATGCAACCCAATATACATACATTATTACTTTATTATTATAACAAATAAAAGATATTCGGAGAGTTAGTTGGAGGTGGGGTGACTTCCGATTCGAAAGGGGGGTGTACCGGAATCCATGGGTGATGGGGATAACATTGATTTAAGCATTAAAATAATAAAATAGCTTGAACGTGTACTTGTATTTAGGGGATTTCGGTACCGTCATTTAAACATAGGTAGAAAGAGTTGAGATTTGGCATTTTATATTTTTAATAGATAAGCACAATGAATTTTGGGTGTTTTTTTTTTTTTTTACAAATACTGTTAAGTTTGTATTGATCACTTTATTTTAGTTAAGACTTTATTATAAAATATAAAGTTTATTCTTTTGGTTTTAGTTTGCTCACCAACTCACTAAATTAACACAAATAATATTTACTTGCATCACTACTTATGCGCACTAAACTTGTAGGGTTTTAGTAAACTTAAACACGAAATAGATACTTTCTTTATGATACATAAATTGTTTAATAATTTCGGTTGAATTAAGTGTCGTTCAAATTCCCAATTTCGAGGGTTGTCACATTCTCCCATTGTTAAAGAAATTTCGTCCCGAAATTTAAGACGACTACTAAATAGGGAGATAGGTGATGATAACTTCGAATTGTTATGTTTCTAATTGATTATATGGTTTATGAATACTTGATAGTCTTTTTACAGATACTCATAATATATAGCTAATGATTTTAAAGTACTTTTTATATAAAAGAAACGTACAAATTTCGGTACTCAAATTTTTGACGCATTTCTTGTGTTCCAACCACGAGTGCTCTTCCACGGGCGGTTTGACTAATATCGGTGTCATTAGTTTTGTTATTGTAATGGTGTTGTTGTTGGTGTTTTTCCTCAATCTTGGGGTAATATTATAATAATGCTTGATTTCATCATAATTAAAGCAAGTTGATTTATTGTTTATTGATATTTCTTAATTCCATTGCTTGTCAGTTAAATTCATTATCATTTATTTCTTAGTTTTGATACACAATTTAATCCTCAGTGTGACGCGCCAGAATAGGTGATGAAGTTTTCGATTATTTTGATAAAGGCTATTATTGTTGTGGCACATAATTTATGTTTTATAATTTAGGACGCAGTGCTCATTCCTTTGATTTGGGGTGCCAATTCTCATATACACTTCTCGATTTTTATTTATTTATTATTATTATTTTAGCTTCAGGAGGTTTCGAGATGAGGAACGAGTCAGGATAGTTGACTAAATCTGGTGATGTAGTTGACAATATTGGAACCTTCCTTTAATAGGTTCCATTATTCAGTTTGTAGTTTTAGAATTTTGTTACTAGGGCTATACTCTTCCAAAAATGACAAAAATAGTATAAACATAATAGTTTTCGTATGCCATCATTGACAAAAATAGTGTGATAATATATAGTTGTTAAAAATAGTCTGCTAAAAAAAAAACAGTAGTAGAAACATAATAAATGGTGATAGGCATTATTCGTTAGGTTAATTAATGTCATTGGCATGTTTGTGTGTTGTGGAAGATGTAAATAGGAACTTCTAGTAGTTATAGCGAGTTTTAAATATTGGTGTTAGGATTTTCTTCAATTTAAACTTACGTAGACAGTTATCTGGACGTAGATCGATTTCCGAGTAAGAACTAAATTTTTGTAGTGGATTAAAGTGGTCGTTCGTTTGCGGTAGATTTTCATAAGAGTAAAGTTGGATTCTTATAGAGACACATTTAGTTGGAGTGGATCATAAATGTAGAAGTTCTGACAATTGTAAAGACAATTCTTGCGTCTCAGTTGGATTCAAGGTGGTATGGTCGTCGTGCGATCGATTAGGCTTTCGAGTTTAGTGTGTTTAGTTTAGTTCTCCAATCAATTGGACGAATATGTTGGAAATCTTATTAAGTCTTTTAAGAGTATTTTCCAATAGATTATAGGTTAGGTATGTTTTTAATTTGTTGTTTGACTGGTCACTTATCTAACACGCATGTTAAAGATGTTTATACATTAGTTCATTTCAATAATCCATGATTTTGATAACTTCACATTGTACTATGTCATTATAATCACGTTGGCCACCCGTTTTTATAATATCATAGTACAATGTTCCCTCATCATTATCACTTCATGTCTTTATTCATTAATATAAGCGTTTTTATTTATTTATTTATTTATTTATAATAATTGTGTGCGAAATTTCAGGTGTTGTATTATCGATTTTTGGAGAAATTTGAAATCTTATCTTTATATAAGATTACACGAATTAAGGAGTTGTACTTAGAGTTATTGTAGAGGCATTTTAGAGATGACGTGAGTCAACTTTCGTATTTGCGTTTCGTAGAGTTAGAGGTTGATAGGTAAGCATTTAATCGAGGGTCAAGCGACAATTTTTATTTTTTTTCATTTATTTATTTATTTTTTCTCTCGAGTTTCACAATTGTTGGATAGGTAATTAGGATTAATGTTGCGATACCCACGTGAGGAACAATATGTGAGAAGGATACGTGATGTATATATTGTGTGAGAAAGGTATATATATAGTGTGTGATTAAGATAAGTGGTGTACGTGTAGAGGTGTTTATTGTGCAAAGTCGTATGATGATGTGTCATGACGCTCATTAACCAGTCGAGTAGGGTAGCCAATATATTCATTGCTCGTAGACATAATGTAGAAATTTTCGAATTTCTGTTTTCGTGTAAGTAATTAATGAAGTGTAGATAATGGATAGAATTTTAGTGTAAGGTATGTGAAGTGAGTGTGTAGTGAAAAATGTAGTGTATTGAGTATTTGATATACCGTAACAGGTCTCGCATATAATTTCACGTATAACTACCCAATAAACTAAGAGTTCTCTATCTAATATAAGAGTAAGGCACTTAAAGCTCTTAGTAGTAGGTCAATAGGGAATATGATATGCGACTCGATATAAAATGCAATTGTTTTATGTGTGATGCAACTATACATGATTTGAAAATGTTTAGACTCAAAATCTTTTCCGGTTATAGACTAGACTCACGCTAATTCACTATAACCAATGGCTCTGATACCAATCTACTTATGCGCACTAAACTTGTAGGGTTTTAGTAAACTTAAACACGAAATAGATACTTTCTTTATGATACATAAATTGTTTAATAATTTCGGTTGAATTAAGTGTCGTTCAAATTCCCAATTTCGAGGGTTGTCACAACCATGGATGGTGGTGATTGCTGGTTGCTCGTTTTCCGATCTGATGTACTCATTTGGTATTGTGCCTTTTAGATTTGAGAGTGAGGCTATTTCTTGAACTCTCTCAAACTCCATTGTATCTTTTTCCGCTTTCCAGTTTTGTTTGTGATTTGGGCACTCTTTATATCTCTTATGTATTTGCCTTTATTCATGAATACCAACCTACCACTTTCATTTATTAACTACCCTTCTAAGGAATTGAATTTTTAATATATAAATAAAGTAAAATGACAAAGTTAACCTTTTGTTACGTCATCTAATTTTATGAAACTTGTGTTTCGTTTGGTAAGACTCCAGATTTTAATCTATATTTAGTTATGTTGGTAATGTAAATAATACTCCCTATTATGACATCTTTTTTCAAGGGATTTGACATGTTTGACGGCAATAATTCTTTTTCCAAAACATAAGACGTACCATATACTGGGAGGACCTACGTGTAGCACGGGACAATCCCACAAAATTTCACATTAAAAAAAATTATATTTTTTTAATTTATGTGATATCCCAAAAATATGTGCAACATTTGATACCCCCAATTTTTTTTGGTCCCCTACCGACCATATTTTCAATGTGTTACTCAACTAATGAGTGTTTGGATTTTTATTGAAAAATAAATTATACGTTCTGAATAATGAAATAATAATCAGTTACAAAATGTAATTATGAAAACTGAATAATGTTGTTTAAAGTTGCAATAATCATATAATCAATTTTTTTAATGTTTGACAAACCTGATTATTTATTTAATTAATATGTAAAAATGCAATAATCAGTTTTCAAAATGTACATAATAAACAACTACTACCACCTGCTTATCCAAAACTCCATTTTGGACGTTCAAAACGCAAAGAATAATTCTTTCAGACTTTTTTTTTGTCAAACATTCATTTTAGATTATATGTGTTTTCAAAACACAATAAGAAAATAATTTGCTCCAAATCACAATCTCAAACACCTACAAGATTTTTATAAACTACTTTTATCAATTTTGAATTGTAGTTTGTAAAATTTTGAAAAGCAAATGTTTTTTCTAAATATTAAACAGCTGTTTTCAACACCGTGGGCTTGTTTGTTGTGCTTATATTCATCACAAGAAATGTTTGGTTTGGTATCGTTCGCCGCAACATTTATTTTCATAATAATTCTGGTAGAGACTACGTACAAAAGCTCAAAGGGACGTCCACTTATATATATTTGGGACCAAAAATATTTTTCCACCTTCTCAAAATAAAATATCCCATTACAAAAAGTCACTTTTATAATAATTTATCATCTTTCTAAATACTTAAATACCAAATTTTCAGAAAATCACATTTTTTAAAGTTTGTACATAGTACATTACAAGCGGAAAATAGACATTTGACTATTTAAAAATAAATTATTAATGTTGTTATCTGTACACAGATGAATGTGTGCATCAAAGATTAAATTATAAAGCATTGATTGTGTTTATATAGAAATTCTAGAGGGTACGTTGAGTATGCGATTCAGTTAACTTTTTGCTTTTATTGCATCTAAATTAGTTGTATGGATATTTACCTTTTAATTGTAAGGTAAGTTACCCAATGTCTTGTAGCCTAGTGGTATTTAGTGTATATGATGTTGTCTATGACCTAAAGTAGGGATGTGTTCGGTTCCGGAACCGGACCGAACCGGACCGGAACCGGTAAACCCGGTAACCGAGAAAAGGAAATTTCAAGGACCGAGAACCGGACCGGTTAAACCGGTTCCGGGCCCGGTCCGGTTCCGGGTCGGTTCAGTCTTCAAGCGGGTTTAGAACCGGTAAACCCGGTTTTTGTGTTTGCCATCCGATTATACATTTTCGGTGCATATTTTCATCTTAAAATATATAACTTAAATATTTTAGCGTACTTTTAATAAAAGTATGATGTTCGCGGGGGTTCACGGGCAGTTTCAAGTAAAATATGTTTCTATTAAAAGCCTATATACCTATTATTTCGACATATATATATGAAAACTCGTAAGTCTATATACCTATTTAAATGCCGGTTCCAAACCCGAAAAAACCGGAACCGAACCGGGACCGGAACCGGTAAACCCGGTTTGTTAATTTTTATCAAATCTAAGAACCGGGAACCGGACCGGTTAAGCCGGTTCCGGTTCGGTTCGGTGCTAGTTCCGGTTCGGTCCCGGATCGGTTCCGATTTTCCGGTTTTTATACACACCCCTAACCTAAAGGTCATGGGTTCAAGCCCAGTGGGGACAAAGTGGAGTAGATTATGTTTCGTTCAAAAAAAATTTGTAAAACAAGTTATATGTGTAATGCGACGACGAGCACCACATAACTATATTTTGTGATGGTGGGTGCGGCGGAAGTGAATGTGGTGGTGGGTGATGATGGTGGTGAGTAGTAATGGTGGATGATGGTCAATATTAAAATGATATTAGTTCACTGATCAATAAATATGATATTGTACATAAATAATTACAGTCAAATGATCAATATTAATCCTAATAAGTGCTCAACAACACGTACTACTCTAAACTACTCATAAAAGATAAATCCACGGCCTCACCTCACTCAAGTTGATATAACATGATTGTGGAAGTGTCTAGCGGTATTTTGACAATTCGAATTAAATATCATCAACATGTGTTAATGCATTTCGTAGTCTTTAAATTTTGATGACATTAAATTAGAATTGTTTAAACAATATTTGAAGTCTCTTTATGTTTATGGTGAAACAAAATTCAAAAACTTCAATTATATGTTCATTAACTATTTTTTAACGATTATTTTGACAAAACTTATTTAAAAATAAAGTTTCGTACTCTATGTATACAAATTATTTATTAATATTAAAAAATATGAATATCAAGACAAATAATAAAAGGTAGTTGAACGCATCGATGTGGTTAAAATAATTTATTAAAATTAGTGGGTAATTGTTTTCACAAAAAGAGAGTGACATGAAACAGTACACTGCGATTGACGTGGTTGAATGCCGTCCATAGACCTACCAAACCGCTTTCCAGATGTAAAGGCACTTGAACGAATGTACCACATGGATATGCATGTGTAGTTGATCGTCACTGGCCGATTGTATTTAAGAGGTTAGTTGAATTGTTCTGCGGTATATTTAGATATTATAGATGTAGTTAAAATATTAATACTTCATCCGATTCAAAATAAGTGCTACACTTTGGTTTTCATTGTTTTTTAGGTAAAAGATTATAATGAAGGTTAAATTAGACTAATTGAATGGTTAGTGGATAATGGGTCCCACACTTTTTAAATAAAGTGGGTTAATAATGTTTAAAAGTAAAAAGTAAGGGTAAATATGTCATTTCACTTTGTTAAAGTAGATAGTTAGTGAGTGTGAGTCCTACTATTTTTTGCCACATAAGGTAATTTTTCAAAGTGTAGCACTTTTTTGAATCACCCATATAAGGAAAGTGTATCACTTATTTTGAATCGGAGGAAGTATAAGTTTTGATAATAATAGCCCTTAGGGCTGTCATAAAACACGCATTAAAAACTTATATATCTAACTATAACAAACCCTTTAATTTTAGGAATTACACATTTCCATAGATCAGTGTACAACTGTTTATGCATTACAGACAGCCCTAAGGGCTGTCATTATCAAAACTCTATTAATATTAATATATGTATAAAAAATTGGAAAATGACAATGACAGCCTTAAGGGCTGTCAATAAGAAGACAAAAATAATGTAAAAACCGCTCCCAGAATTTTAGGATTACTACTCTATCCATTAATGTACAAACATTTTAGTGCACGTTAGAGACAGCCCTAAGGGCTGTCATTAACAAAACCCTAAAAAAATTTATATTTTCATTAATGGAAAGATAATTACTAAAATATAGAGATTGTTTATTGATTGATGTATAACTTTTTTTTAACAACACCAAATCTACTCTAATTTTTTAATAACGGGACTTAAACCTATAATCAATAGATGATTAGTAATATCTTACCTCTTAAACCAATACCACTAGACTAACATATTGATAAGTAATCTTTAAAGTTTTCATTATCATTAATTTACTTTTTTTTTTTTTTTTTAATTTTACACCTCGATCCATCCTAAAATAAGAGTCTTACGATGATTAAAACATCTAGTTAAATATCGACTTTATCCTATCAAAGTACTTATAGTTTCGGTAGTATACATTTTACACCTCCATCGTATAATAAGAGTCTTCATGATTAAAAAAATGTAGTTAAATATAGAATATGAAACTTGCTAACTTTATTTTGAATGAGCCTTTTATTTAATAAATAAAATAGATTTATGTATATTTATTTTGAGAAGGAGAAAGTACGTTTTTATAGCTTTTGTTTCTAGATTTAATTGTCAGTTTAAAATATTTAATGGTTCTTTAGATGCCATTCTTAAATCGTAATTCATAGTTATAAGAAATGCTTCATGTTACAACGAATATATGAAATTGTAGAGATGGTACGAATTAGTAATATGTATATTTATAATTAAGTTCATAAAAGCACTTTACACTTACGAGTAAGTTAAATAATAATAAAAATTTATGCTCAGTAGTAGAGTAAAAAATTTAAAGACTAAATATAAGACTTGATTGTAATAGGACTATTCACTCGGTGGTGGGGTAGTGTTAGTCGTGATCTCATGGTTGCACACCAACCTCCTCGCCATCGCGGCTTGAGAGCCGGTGGGGCTTGAAAGGTGGACTAGAGCACGGTTGTAGTAAGGGAGCATGTTTATGGGCTTTTTTTTCTTTTCTTTTTAAGAAAATTGTAAAAACTATGTATGGTGATAGTAGACCACATAACATGATATTTTTTGTTTGGTGGTGGTACATAATGCAAGTTTATGTGGTGATTCAGGGCCGGTGGTATTCAGGATGTGTTAATGAACAGTGTCCAGGCGTAAATATTTTACTTTTATGTATGAATGTATACATCAATTAGGGCCTAAATCCTTGATTGAGTTTATACCCGTGTAAGTGTGTAACCCATTATGAAATTAAATACAACTTAGAATTTTATAGCTTACAATTTAGAATTGATCAAGAGTTTTAGGGTATTTTTGGTAAATTGAACAGGGCTTTCAATATCTCAAGACCAGCCCAAGTCATATTGTGGTTGGTGTTTTCACATAAACCACATCTAATGCTCTAACAAGGTTTATATTGTCCAAGCATTGCGCTAAGATAGTCTGCACGTTTAGATCAAGTTCAAATTCTTAATTTTTTTTTATTTAGAATAAAACTTGTGGTTAATATTTATATTTAAGATATGCTGGTGATGTTAAAATGGCCAAGGTCTCATATGGTTGTCTTATACATGCACTCATGGATAGAGGCCAGACTCTCTAAACAAGAGCATTGTTATCAAACAAATTATCTTACCGGATCAGAATCATTATAGCATCCTTCTTGTGTAACATACTCATAAGTCTTTGCATGCTAGACATATATGTGATTACTTAAAAGCCTTTCATTGCTTAATTAGGTTTATAACCATGTAACCTATTATGAAATTAAATACAAACTAGAATTTATTGCTTATAATTTAGAATTTATAAGTTTTAGGGCATATTTTAGTAAATTGTATAGGGTCTCCAAATTTGGATAGCCCTGGTTAAAAACTATCACCCTAAGTAATTAGACAAACACATCCACAAATACATTACATTAAACGTTTCAACGAAAACCAAAGCAGATCCATAGATGTTTTACACTACAAACAACTTAACTTACTAAGGGTAAAGGAAATTTTATTTCACCTAAATTCATTCGTCTTCAAATGTACCACACATCATCATCTTGAGAAAACGCTGTCTCTGCACCAAATCTGAAGTCGAGGGCATTATTGTCATTCACATTCAGGTTGCTGCCCGAATCAAAACCGAAAAAACCGTCATCAAATTGGGCAGGGTCAAGATTCCCAGGGCTGAAGCTTTTGTTTTCTTGATGAAGATTTGTATCATAAAATGACATAAGATCAGAAATCGTTCTTTCACCATCTTCTGGCAGTCCAAGTTCTGCAATACCACCACCACCGAATGATGGTGGAGGAATTGTGTTGACTTTAGTTTGACCAAATGCCGGCATGCTAAACACGGGTACTTTCTCAAGATTGTTCATTTGGAAGTTTAGGGTTCCGCCAGTGGGAGGATTAACAATCGGGCGGTAAGCACAGTTCATCTGGTGGTTGTTTCTTGTAGATATGTCATGAAACCCCATATGAACATTGTTATACGGGCACTGAGGATACTCACAGGTGTACATTGACAGCTGGCGGTTGTCATTTGATGGTAGCTTCCTTTTCAATGTAAAATTCTCAGAGTTCATCGAGTCAACAAGCTCCCCTTTGACTTTAACAGCCGCAACGGGTCCCGCAATCCCAAACCCGTAAGCATTTTGTGGCTTACAATCCTCCAATTCAATAATTGGCTCATCAACTGCACTTTCAACATCATAATCACTCGCATCATTAATCAGAAAAGAATTGCCGCCACCACCACCGCCAACTGCCGCCAGAGGACATTTTCCGGGATACATATTCCGGCAAAGCGCTTCCTCTTGGTTAATAATTGCAAGCCACGTGGCACTTTCTTTAGCCGTCATTTTATCCTGTAAGCATTTCGACTGCCTAACAAGCTTCCGGATCTTTTCAATATTTGGCGACATGTGTTTGATCACAGCGGTCAACACATTGACTTTCCACGCCTTTTTCAAATCATGCGGCTTCTTATACGGTGGTGGACCGTTTTCTCTACCCATCCCGGATTCCACCCACCAACCCTCATCACCGCTAGGCCACCACGGTGGTGCAACACCCTTTTCCAACGGAAACCGCCGTTGCGGTGGATCACAATGTTGCATCAAAGCCGACAAAAGTGAGCCAAGTGTGGTGTCTTGAAGCTCTTGCAACGTGTGCGGGGTTGAAACGAGCTCAAGACTCTCGTTTTCCCCGGGGCCCGCGTGGTCGGCCCGGTATTTTGAGATGGCGGCGGGCCCGTTTCGGTCAAACCGGACCTTTTCTTTCCACCATTCCCGGAGATTATCGGATGATCCACTCACGGGTTTACCTTTCTCGGGAATGATCCCATAAACAAACCCTTGAGCTTTACAAACTTCCATCATTTTAAGCATGTATTTCAAGATCCCGTCTTGGGCACGAGACATCTTCTTTCGTCTTGCTTGTTCTTGAGATTGTTTTTGTTTTTCAATATCGACATTTTCTTTGGATTTCTTTTGGTCTTTAAGTCGTCTGTAAAGCATTTTATCACGCCACATTCTTCTCTCCAGCTCATCAATATCCATTTCATCATCACTGTAATTGCAATCATCCCCCATGGCAGGTTGTTCTTCAGTTGCGGGATTGGTTTCGAATGGAGGATTTGATAAAAAATCAAAGCTTCCACAAAACCCCATTTCATCAAACATCGCCATTTCTTGTTAATCAAGATTCAAATGAATTCTCTTTTATAATTTTTGAACATCAACAGTCAATCCGATACTCTCCTTAAACAATCAAAACCTAAAAATTAGTCTTAACCACATAAATGAACATGAAAAAGGATACGGAAATACACTAAAATAAGAATTAAGGATGTTAATTATCTGATCAATGGGAAAAGTGAAAGACCATAATTTAAACCTTGAAAATAATGTTTCAATTTTTCTTTCAGCTATAACCGAAAACAATCAAGTTTCAAGTGAAACTAAATAAAATAACAAAAACAAATTAACATAATGACTTTTGATTCCGTAAAAATTAACCATTACCATAGTTTAAAATGAGTGATTTTGGACAAACTTTCACCACCCTGTATGACACATTTAATTTAGAGATTTTGCCCTTAAGGCTATGGCTAAGGGACCAACGTCCGTTAAAAAGCTACCAACCACTTAAAAATGGGTATAGTTAAACTGTAAGCATTAACCATAATTGGCTTTTAACCATACTTAGCAAAACCCTTGATTTAAATAAGGGAAATAAATAAAGCTAAAGATCAAGGTAAACTGATAACAAAAGTTACAAGTTGTTGACGTCTTCAACCATGATCTCTAGCTTTTTGTAGCAAACTACCAATATTTTAAAAACCGGGTTTAGAATTGGATCGATGCCCTAAAAAAGGTCAGAACGGTTCAACTGGCCCGCATTACAATATTATTGAATATTTATAACACATTAGTTATGCAAAAGCTACATAAATGCCAAAAAAACTTAAAAATTACAAAACAAATGTTATAACAAATCCGAAAATTTCCAAAAACTAAGTTCCAACAAAATTCCACAACTTTGATTTTCAAATCTATGAAAAATGATACCAAAACGTAAGATTCAACTAGGAATTTGGTGTCTCAAACTTCAAAAATATCATATAAATTTAAGTTACAAAGCGATCAAAAATTATACCAAATATTCACTTCAATAAAAAAATTAGATTAAAGGATAGCGGCGCAGCTTGTTGCCCGGTTACTTTCTTTATCTATGTAAAAAATGATCTTTATCAATGAAACGATATATTTACCTTTAAAAAAAAATAAAGGAAAATATAAAACCCGGTTTCACAGCCGGTTCAACCATCTAGGTCCGATCCGGTTCACATTTAACCTAACCTGTCCGGTTCGAAGCGGCTCATAAACAGCTTTTTAACCACGTTAATTCGGTCCTTCATGCTTTCCGTTTCTCGGTCCAACCCGGGTTTCAAAACATTGCAAGCTACTACTAAATTTCTAAATATGACAAAATTTACCAATTGATTATAGTTTTCAGTGAATATTCTTTTAGGTTGTGTGTTATTCTAGTCGTAAAAAGTAGAAACATTTAAACGCCTTTCATTACTAAAACACCAAAAATTTGCAAGTTGGCCGATTTTAAATTAATTAAGATGATATAAATGCAATAACAACAGCTGTGCTTTGCATTTTTCTTAACTAATTCCTACAAAGAAATAGCGTTTTTTCACATTTGTGAGAAAAAAGATTGTAAAGAAAACACAAACAAGGATTTCTAATAAGCAATAACTCTAAAAGGGGGAAAAACAAAAGTTGTACAAATTTAGTCAAATAGATGAACAGTAAACTTTGATCAAAAATTGACCATCCAGTTTAGTCTTAAATTAAAAATCTTTCCTTTTTCTTCAAAGAAATTTTTAAAAATCGATTTGAACTTTATGTTCTGATTATAACTAGATGAAACACACCACAAACTAATGTTCTTCCCATATTAACAGATCCAATCCGAAACAAAGAAAACCTTGTAGAAACAACTACAAATTTACCAAAAAAAGAGAGAAAAGGAATCAAACAACCCTTAAAAGAATTAACAACGATCAAACAACCAATCAAAGAAAACCCAGATCAATTTCACAAAAATCAAGAAAAGGGTTTCATATTTTGATCAAAAAGATGCTAAATTTGTTCACAGAATCAAAAGCGTATCCTAAAAAAGTCATAAAGATGGATGGATGAACTCACAGAGCTTTCTGTTTTGAGTCCCTGCTTCACTTCCACCCGCTGATGAAGTAGAAATAGCGCGTCTGGGTGGTGTTCTAATCTTGGTACGAACAATCGAACATTAAAGAAATGAGAATATAAAAATAGAATAAGATAAGAGTTAATGGAAGAGAAAGGGGTATGGTGAGAATTTAATTATGACAGTGGGGTGTATTTAATTGTTAATTAATAATTATCCCCTGCTTTTATAAAGAAGCATACAAAAAAGTCGAAAATAAAACACCAATTATTGAATTTGTTTCGTTTTCATGTAACTCATGTGAATAATTCATAGACAGATTTAGAATACCTTTTTCGAGACATGAAGGTCTTAGGCAGAAAATTGATGTAGTTGGTTTGGTTTAAGTCATCATCTTAAGCCTATAACTATGATTAGGTCGATTTGATGTGAAACCAAGATATTTTTTAAGCATTCCGTTGGTGATCGTTTGATTTTTTCTTCATTAAATACACGTATTGGCTCGTGGTCGACAAAGCAACGTGTCGGAACCGTTAGGTTTGCCACGTCGTAAGCCTATTGCGAAATTCGAGATGAAATCTTATTACCCATTCTTTAAGTTATCGTAACAATTTTACACCGTTGCATGCGCATAGATCCTTTATTACGTATCGACAAAATCTAGTATCTGAAAATAAAATATAAAATCCGAATCTTTATTAAATTTTCTATAAATATTATAATTCTTGAACTGAGAGTTCTTACTTCGTCTGGAACGAGTTAAAAATGATACACAACTAAATCTTCTTGTTCGAAGCTGGTGCTCCAGTCGTTGGCCTTTGCATTATGCCTTGTTTTTTTCATCATTTTCTTAAAACTTGTTCCAACTCGTTGATTAATTTGTATGAGCATCCCGTGAAAGTTTTTTTCTATACCTATTTCACTTACTCCGATAGTTTTTTTTCGTGCTTTGCGTTAGTTAGAATTGCGTTCAATGAAAACTTTAAGCTTTAACCTATTGATTGAATCCATTTTTACTTGTTTTTTCTTCCGATCTTTCAAGTTTCTGCTCATATTCCGGAGAACTAGGATAGGGAAGAAGGATACGTCATGTCATTGACCTAATATGTTTTATCGTGATAAATTTTTTTAATGTTCTAATCAAATACTTCCTCCGATTCAAAATAAGTGATACACTTTTCTTTTTAGTGTAATTCTAAATAAATGATACACTTTGAAAAATTACCTTATTTGACAAAAAAAATGTGGGGCTTACACCTACTAACTATCTACTTTAATATACTGAAAGACCACTTTATCCTTACTTTTACTTTTAAACATCATTAACTTCACTTTATTCAAAAAAGTGTGGTACACGTTCTCCATTAACCATCCAATTAATCAAATTTAAACATAATTAGAATCTTTTGCCTCAAAAATTATGAAAACAACAATTATCACTTATTTGAATCGGAGGAAGTACTAAACACGTTGCTATACGTATACACTTAATTACAAATTGTGATATTACTATATTTCCATATGTAACACTTCTTAAATAAAGTTTTGGTTTAGGAAAATAATATATTAATATGTCATTGAAATAAAAGAAAATTAGGATTGTTGGGAAAAGAATCTTGGAAGAGAAACAAAACCGGAAATGAATTTATTTATTTATTTTGAACGAAAAATTATAATCTACTTTTAATTACCACATATGTACACGACGAGATTCGAACTCCTCAACACAAGTTCGAGAGGCAAACACCATACCACTAGGCTAAAAAATTCTTGATTAAGATTGTTAGTACGATTAATTATCTTCAGTCTAGTGGTTTTATCCTTTAGGTTCAGTCCGTTTCAAGGTGGGTAACGAGGTTTTGGCCCAATTTTGGAAGGGAGAAATGATATTTAGTTCTACTATGTGGTACTATTCATAGTCATACCCATTTGATAGGATGACATGTGTAATCAATTAATTCTATCTCTTAATATTATCAATTGATTTTGACACATGTCTTCATCTAATGAATAAGACTATGAATATGACCAAATGGTAGAACTAAATACCATTACTCTTTTTGGAAGGATACGTGGTTAGGTGATACTCCTCTTTGTAATTGGTTCAGCAGATTATTTTGTCTAGAGAAGTATTAATATATATATATATATATATATATATATATATATATATTTAATGACACCTAATTTATTATTTTTGTCCGCTGACAGGGCTTGATAAGTGAATGTATTGCAAATGGCAGTTAAGTTTGTAATTGGTATAGACCAGTTAATGGTGGAAGTACACATGCTGATTTCCTGTACGCTGGGAAAGTGCATAGAGAATGTTTGGTTTAGGTCATGGTCCTGACTCCTGACCATGTTCTCATTTTGATGTCTATAAAGATATTTTTGGAACATGTGGAGTGAGTTGATGGAATTTTTTTGTTATGTGGTCAAAGATGAACTTCACCATGCACTTAGCCATGATTAACTCTTTTTAGTATCCTTTAATTTAAATTAGACAAGAGAAATACAAAAAAGGAAATCATATATAATTGTACATACACAATTAACAAAATAAACGATAAGAGGTTGCCGAGTTTTGTTGATGCTATACGCGATCTAACCATCGATGTGGAGAACATTAAGCCGCTACACCTAATAATGTTCATTTTATTTGATTTTAAAAGGGCATATATGTTATAAGAGCGTTGTCGAGTTTTGTTCATGATATACGCGATCTAACTGTTGATGTGAACATACATACACAATTAACAAAATAAATGATTAATCAATCGAACTTGTTTGTTGAGACACAATATAGCCTCTTAGAATACGAAAACCGAAAGAAACGAGCATGTATGCCTTTACCATGCCACAATATATATACTATAAATGTGAGAAGCTAGAAGAAAAAGTGCATCGATACACCCAAGTTACAATTAGTTTCATACATATGTTTTAAATTAAAGTTTAACCATCCTATTACATTTTTAAAAACAGTGGCAGACACTTATCCGCCTCTGTGGATCAGCCAGCCACTACTCGCTTCTACCAATGACACGCCTATTTCTACCTCCTTAGGGTTGTCGAGTTTTGAATTATCAGTTAGTTTTGCGTTTGCATCAACATTTTCAGGTTATTTTCTTCATCTCCTATTACTCTTTAAACCTTTTTCACGAATTTAGCGATTTGGTTTTTGGAATTAGAGTTCCTCAGCAAACTCTTTAACCTTCAAGTTTCTTTATTTAATTTTTAAGTTTGTGCTAAGTACGGCCATGATTCTAAGATTCCACTTCAATCACGTGAATAAAAAGGAGGAGGAAGAAGAATTGGGGAATTCTTATTTCCGGACTAATTGGAACTACTCTTGCTGTTAGGTGAAGACGATATCAGAGAGGATTCACCAAAGTGAGTATTGTAATTTGTTATTAACTTTATGATACTTTCATAATCATGTTTTTCTTATATTATTACTTATACTTCCTTCTAAGCGGCCTTCGATTGTATGTGAGAATGTTCTTTATTCACTAGAAAAAGATTTGCGACCACTAGCATTTCATATAATTGACCCAAAAGGTTTTCTTGAATGCTTAGGTACTCTTATGGTTACATTATTTTTTGATTTGAAGTAATTATTTTAACTCACCTGTTTTAGTTGGAAGTAATTATATATGTTTTTTTCTTCTCATATTAGGATAATACGAACAAGATCACTCATCATCTAGGTACGTGGAAAGGTCACTCTGTAACAAAGCGTAGTCGTGTTTAAGGTGCCACCGAATATGAAGCTCAGACTGTTACAGTAACTATATTTGATGATCATGGTCAACTAATTCAGGTATTTCCTTGCAAATTATAGCATTTAATAGTAATTGATAATTGATGGTACAGAGACAAATTTCAACCTGTATATGGAAAATTAAAAAATATGTCATTTGTTGATGGATAAAAATAAGGGTGAACTGCACAAAAAGTAACCGAAATTTTTCTAAAAATTGTAAAAATCCTCATTTTGGTACTTAAAAATGATTTTTTTTTATAGAAAAGTTGGGTACTTTTATATGCATTTTCCTCTCAAATTTAGCTACAGAGACATATCAAACGGTTTATAAGTCTCTCAAAGTGTGTCCTGATTAGTTTTCGTTCAAAACCGTTGTATCAGTAACTAATAGTAGATTCCATAATCATATTTAATACATAAGGTGTGTATGAAATAAAATGGTTATTGGTGGTTCAACCTGACCCATTTAACATAAGTATCAATATCACCAAGATAGATTTACTTTAATAAGTAATTAATTAAGTATTGTTGTCAGGATCGATTAACTATAGAGAAGTTAATAAACACCTTTAGATCTAATTGAATATAGAAGTTGCAGCGGATCAACACTATATCAATGTAATTAAGAACAATGAACTGTAAATAATATGCGAAAGTATTAAGAACACAGTTTCACAAAAAGCTTCAATGTATATTATTGAGTTAACAATACACACGTACGTTTACAATTCGTAAGGAACTATTTATAATAGTCCTTGAAGCTAAACTATTTACCCTAGTTATTCTAGGACTTGATTTACATCGAATAATAAAAATATACATTGATTTACATTCTATAATTATCTATACGAAGATCTCGGACTTGATATTCTTCAAAAACGCGTATCAGTAGTAAAACTCATCACCAGTAGTAAATATGTAACATCAGTAGTAAGTCTGGTGATCAGTAGTAAGTCCAGAAACCAACGTCAGTAGTAACTACTAAGATCAGTAGTATCTTCAATCTTTGCATGATCAGTAGTAACTAAGTTATAGCATCATCAGTATCAACTTCTTCAGTAGTAACATATTCTGCCCCATCAGTACTAAGTATGATCAGTACTAACTGCAGCATCAGTATCAAGTTGATCTGTGTTTTGTTCTAACAATCTCCCCCTAAACTTATTGATTGTCTTTTAATCAATCAAGTTTCTTTTTACTTATTCTTTTTCTGATCTTCCAACAGCTTTGCTCTTTTCTGATCACCTTCTAAAGTCTGTTGGTTCCTTTTATTTCTTTGTGCAATAATATATTTGCTGATTCTTTTAACAAATTCATTCAATTTGTTTTGGAGCATCACAGCATCATGTGGTTTAATAAAGTTCATGCACCAAAGTTGATAAAGAGTTTTCTCAGAATGAGGATACTCTTTCTCATAAAGGAATAGATCACATTTCTTACTTGTATATTCAAAGAAGTACATATTGACAGTTGGCAGCACATTCCAGGCTTGAACATTCTCTGGATTTGTAAACTTCTCTGAATAATTTTCTGGTTAGAAAGCAGCATCAATCATTTCAGTAAGATAGCCTGCAGCTGAATTCTTCCAGTTCTTCTTAGTCATTCTTGGTTTACCAATGATCAACATCTTTATAATGTCACTTCTGGTTAGAGACATGACCAAAGGTTTCCAAGCTCTGAATCTTTGTATGACCTTATCTTCTCTGATAATCTCAATCATATCATCTATATATCTCCAGTTGATGATTGGATTATTTTGTAGGGGAGCAACAGGAAGATCATAAACTTGAACCATTTGTAATTTCTTCTTTGATTGTTCAAGTTCAGTAGAAATTGTCTTCCTTTTCTTTGATGTTTGAGAAGATACACCAGATGATTCTCCAGTTATTGTTTTTCTTTCTTTCATTTCTTTGGAGTCTATCTGTTTAAGTTTAGTAGTGTACTTCTCATTAATATCTTGCTCAGTAAGATCCTTCTTCTTCTTTACACAGTACTTTTCAATTAAGTTAATCAACTTCATTCTTCCAAAGGCCTTTGTGTTGTGACCTCTTGATTTCAAGAATGTGATCATTTCTTTCTTTTTCTCTGCAAACTGTTCTGGCATATCAACCTTCTGCTCTTTGCATTCTTGTACTTGTGCTTCCAGAAGTTCTAATGTTTCATATTCAAGTTGCCTGAATTTTTCTAGTTCTTTTCTTTGTAGTTCTTTTCTTGTTTCAGCAACTTGTTTAGTTTTGACATTTTGTTTAAATTGTGGCAGTTTTGATATATCTGCTATATCTGCCAATTTGATTTCTGTGAATGGTTGTCTTAGTATTCTAGCCCTTTCTGCTAATCTTCTGTTTTCATTTGCTAGAGATACTTCAACCTTCTTTAAGTATTTTGCTCTTTTAACCTTCCACCTATCCTGTTTGGCTGATTTGACATAGTTGATTTTGTTGACCATTTCATGACCTTGTGCTCTGTTAGGATGGTCTTCATCAGCAACTTCCTTTCCCTTTCCTATGTAATTGTCTTTCTTCATATTTGGTTCAGATTCAATAACAAATTTGGGACCATAGTAGTGTATCTGTGATATAGGAAGTATTTTAGGATGTGGAGGTAGTGAGCATTCATCAACTTCTAACCAATTTACATCATCATCAATATCTTTCACCACCATTTGTGTTGTTGACCTTTTTGGAGATGGTGGAAGTATCACTTTTGGTTCTAATAGAGGTGGCAGCTCAATAATATCATCAGTAGTAACTAAGGTAGTTACTGCTGGTATATCTTCAGATATTACTACTGATAGGGCATCAGTAGTGTTTGCTGCTTTTACTTCCTCTTCTTGATTTACTACTGCTATTATATCAGTAGTAGGAGTTACTACTGGTATTTCCTTTTCAACTTGTTCTTCCATTGTAGCAGTAGTAACAGGCTCTTCTTCTGTAACCATCATCTCTGGGCCTTTATCAACATTTGATTCCTTTAAGTTTAGGAGAGAAGATGCTGCTGCTGCAATTGATTCATCAATCATTGATTGGATATTATCCTTCTCCCCCTTAGTGAGCTCAACTGGTGGAGCCTCACTATCATCAATTTTCTTCTTCAATTTTCTGATGATTTTGGTTTGTTGATGAAGTCTGTGCTCATAGAATCTCATTCTTTTGTTGATGGTATTGACATGCCTTTTCATTGCAGCCATCGTTTTTCCTTGATTTGTTAGATATTCAAGACAATTTTGTACTGTGGATTCAAGAGAATCCACTTTTTCCGTCAATTGGTTGATTTTAATACTGCCCTCACTCCATCTAGCAAGATCATCGGGCTCACTAACAGGTACATTGGTTTTAAGGTTTTCCTTCCTTTCCATCAATTTCACAGATCTGCCCTCATCACTGCTTGGTGATTCATTGGGTCTTTTAGACATTCTCTTCTTCCTAGAAGAAGCAGAGATGTCCCCCCTTGTGGTTTCTTGGCACCGGGGTCCTTTAAGTAATTCCTCAAAAGAGTCATCACTTAAAGTTGCCGAGGTTTGGGTCTTAGTGATGTTTTCACTATCCTGTGCACCCACCTTTGGGGCATCAGTAGTGAAAGCCCTCTCCTCATGTCCTCTCTCCTCCTTGGAGGACAACTCTTTGAGCCTGGGGTGTGACTCGATTTGTCCCCTGGTGTCCTTTAAAGTTAATTTCTTTCTTTTATAAATTGTGGAAATGTTTTGGGTTTTGTCTGGTAGGTCTTCCACAGAGTGAAGAGTAGCACTCTGCAGATTTAATTCAAGTTCCTGGGACACATTCAGGACTTCTAAGTTAGTGGGCGATTGAGTGGCTATGTGGGGTGGTGTTTGGGCTGTATTTGGGGGTGATGGAGTGGGTTGAGGTTCAATTTGGGTTGTATCTTTGATTGAACCCTCTCCAAGTGGTGTGTGATCTTTGATCATATTAGGAAACATAGGGGTTTCCTTGCCCGAAAATTTAAATTGTTTTCTCATATTTGAGAAAACTTTCTTGTTCAACTCTGGAATTATAAAAATATTTTTGGGAGTTGACAAGTTTTGTAATTCAATGTTTATGATATGTTGGAGAAATCTGGGATACATTAAAAATTTTGAAGAGTTAAGATTTCCCAACATACCTTCAAAAATCATGTTAGAAAAATTGAATACTTGGTCTGTGCATAGACAGACAACAGCAGATGCTATTGCCCTGTTAAACTCATTCCAAGTACTTCTTTTCGGAGAAATACAATGCTGAATAGTATGGACAAGAAATTTCCATTGTGGGGAGAGAAGACCTTTTTGAAAAGTTACTATGTTTAGTCTTCCCTCATATCCCATTTTGTTTAAAATTTCAGCAATGAATTCCTTAGGAAGAGTAGTCATACCTGAATCATCGTGTAGTTGTAGATGTTGTCGAATAGATTGTTCTGTGATGGTGATCGTTTTTCCATCCACAGTTGATTTTATCATTGGTACAGTTGCACCCTCCGTTCTTTCATCATTGGTCCAGAAATCCACCAAGTGCTGTTGGTATGCCTTCGGTTTCACCGTTAATGCGAACCGTATGTAAGAATTTTTCAAAAAGTTCACGATTGGTCGGAAATCCTTTGTTCCGTCTGGATTGCGTAGAAAGGCACACATGTTGTGGAACTCTGAGTATTTGAGAACGGTTGGAACATTGAGAGATTGTAGAGTTGCCATTTTGCAGTGATTTGAGAGAAATTTTTTTAAGAGTTTTAAGACTGAAGATTAGTTTTTGATCGAAAGCTAGGGTTTATCGAGAGGTTTTAGCAAATCGAAGTGAAGATAATGCTAAACTAATCGTCTACCGCCTTTTATATCTTTCGATTTAACCTGCAAAACTACTAAAATGTCCTTCGAATCATAACATAACGGTTATTTTCATGGGGGTTAGTTTGGTAATTGTGTTTCTGAAAGACCAGTAGTAAATAAGATATCAGTAGTAAAACGTCAGTAGTATCTACTAACATTAGTAGTGACTAAGGATTTTGACATCAGTAGTAACTATAGACATCAGTAGTAACCATTAACACACAAGACCAGTAGTATATGTGAATACCAGTAGTACTGACTTACCAGTAGTATTTGTGTAAACCTAATACACACCAGTAGTATTTAACTACCAGTAGTATTTTGTGCACATGCCTACACACCAGTAGTACAGATATACCAGTAGTAAAACACTTAAGTAAATAAATAATATTTTACAACACTAACTTTACACATGATTTTAAGTGAGATTTTAAGTTATTAAAATCATTCCAATACTGCTAACCAAGAAGTTGAATCTTCCTACATCAAATGCTTTTGTAAAAAGATCTGCTAATTGATCATCAGTATGGATTTTAACTACTTTGATTAATTTCTTTTCATTGCAATCTCTTATAAAGTGAAATCTTATTTTAATGTGTTTAGTTTTTGAGTGTTTTACTGGATTATTCACAATACTAATAGCACTTTGATTATCAATAAAAATAGGAGTTTTAAGGATAGAGATACCAAAGTCTAGAAGCTGATTTTGAATCCATAGTACTTGAGCACAGCAAGCAGATGCAGCTACATATTCTGCTTCAGCAGTAGATGTTGATACATTTGTTTGCTTCTTACATTGCCATGACACCAGTCTTGATCCAAAGAATTGACATCCACCAGTAGTGGACTTTCTGTCTTGACATTCACCTCCATAGTCACTATCTGTGTAGGCTATGAGTTCAAACGGTGAATCATGTGGATACCATAGACCTAGTGATGGTTTGCCTTTCAAGTATCTGAATATTCTTTTAACAGCCTGCAAGTGTAGTTCTTTGGGTCTTGCTTGATATCTTGCACACACACAAACACTATACATAATGTCAGGTCTTGATGCAGTTAAGTACATCAAAGAGCCTATCATTGATCTATATAAGTGTTCATCTACATCCTCCCCCTCAACATCAGGATGTAGGTGTTTGTGTGTTTCTATTGGTGTACTAGCACTTTTACTGTCATTCAAATCAAACTTTTCCAAGATGTCTTTGACATATTTTGATTGATTTATCAAAATACCATCAGTTCTTTGATTGACTTAAAGTCCAAGGAAGAAGTTCATTGGACCCATGGAGCTCATCTTGAATTTAATTTGCATCAGTTCTTCAAATTCTTTGCATAATAAATCATTGGTTGAGCCAAAGATGATATCATCTACATAAATTTGTACCAGTAGTATATCATCTTTGACTTTCTTTGTAAACAAAGTTTTGTCAATGGCTCCTCTTTTAAAGTTGTTCTTCAATAGGTATGATGATAATGTGCCATACCATGCTCTTGGTGCCTGATGTAGGCCATACAGAGCTTTATCCAATTTGAACACATAATCACCATGTTTTGGATCTTCAAAGCCTGGAGGTTGGCATACATAGACTTCTTCTTCAATCTTCCCATATAAGAATGCACTCTTAACATCCATTTGATAGACTTTGAATTTCTTGAATGAAGCATATGCTAGAAATATTCTTATGGCTTCAATTCTAGCAACAGGAGCATATACTTCATCATAGTCTATTCCTTCTTCTTGAGTGTATCCTTGGGCTACAAGTCTGGCTTTGTTCTTGATCACTATACCTCTTTCATCTTTCTTGTTTCTGAAGATCCATCTTGTTCCAATGGCTCTTTTTCCTTTGGGTAGAGGTACAAGTGTCCAAACAGCTTGTAATTTAAATTGAAGGAGTTCCTCTTGCATTGCCTCAATCCAGTTTGAGTCCTTCATTGCTTGTTGGATCTTCTTTGGTTCTTCCTGAGACAAAAAGCATTCAAACATACACTCATTAGCAATAAGACTTATATTACACATGTTTGCAGTTAAGCTTTTATTTAATTTGCTTCTTGTTTGTAGAGGTGAGTTGACATCACTTAGAACAAGGTCTAATGGATGGTTCTTTTGAGTCCTTGTAGTTGTAGCTTTATCAACCACTAGTTGATTTTCAAGATTGGACTCATTTGTCTCAGGTAGTTGTTCTTCTAGAGATCCTTCATTCTCATTGATATTTGGTTCATCATCTTCTTGGTCAGAGTTACTACTGCTATTATCTTCATTGAGATCAGTAGAGTTGTTGTTGTTACTGGTATCAGTAGTATCTTGAGAATCTAGGTTAATGTTGGGACCAGTAGTATTTTGAGTACTATTACTGGTATCAGTAGTATTTGAATTACTACTGTCCTCATTCTCAGAGTTACTACTGGTTCCAGAACTTGAGTTATTACTGACATCAGTATTAACTACTGGAGCAGTATTAACTACAATGTATCTCATTTCCTCTTGACCAGTATTAACTGATGATGTTCCTTCCTTTTGATAGTGACAGTTTGAATTACCTGCATTGAAATTCATATTAGAATTAAAGGATTTGGTTAGATTGTCTATGTCAAATAGCCAATCTGGACCATTTCCTTGTTCATTAGGTACATTTTCATTAAAGGATACATTGATGCTTTCTTCAATTATCCTTAGTCTTTTGTTGAATACTCTATATGATTTGCTTTGAGTAGAATATCCCACAAAGATTCCATCATCAGATTTGCAGTCAAACTTACCAATTTGTTCTCTTGTAATCAAGATAGTACAAGGACAACCAAATGATTTTAAAAAGCTTATAGAGGGTTTTCTTTTGTTAAAAAGTTCATATGGTGTTTTGAAATGTGGCTTCACTATTAATACTCTGTTCTGAACATAACAGGTAGTATTAACAGCTTCAGCCCAAAAAGTAATTGGTAATTTTGAGTCTGCAAGCATTGACCTTGCTGCTTCTATGATAGTTCTATTTCTTCTTTCAGCTACACCATTTTGTTGTGGAGTTCTAGGTGAGCTGTATTGCCTGTCAATACCTTTAAGATCACAAAAGTTAATTAAGTTAGCATTTTTAAATTCTGTGCCATTATCACATCTTATGGCTTTCACTTTTTGATCAGATGTGTTTTCCAGTTTGACAATTAAGTTCTTTATGAGTTCACTTGTTTCATCCTTTGTCCTGAGAAAGAAAACCCATGTATATCTGGAAAAGTCATCAGTAATAACAAGACAATATTGATTCTTTCCAATACTCATTACATTTGTAGGTCCAAAAAGGTCCATATGTAAGAGCTGTAAAGGAACAGAAATAGAGTTCACAGTTTTGGACTTATGAGAATGCTTGTGTTGTTTACCTTTTAGGCATGCAACACAATGATGATCACACATGAATTGTTTTTGAGGTAGTCCAATGATCAGATTTCTTTTTACTAAATTATTCATGTTTTTAAAATTTGTGTGACACATCCTTCTATGCCATAGTTCTGATTCAGTGGTGTTTGCCTTGGATATAAAACAGTTGACCTCATTTGTAGAAATGAGTTCTCCCCCTATATCTAGGCAATACACATTGTTTCTCCTTGGAGTTCTTAAAACAACATATTTTTCATCTAAAATAAAATCAGGAGAAAGAATGATGCACTCAATGTCTGTGAAAAGAATCTTGTTCTTTTTATCACAAACTTGAGACACACTGACAAGATTGTATTTTAGTTCAGCTACATAAAATACATCATCAAAGGTAATTTTGCCATTAGTAACAGTACCTTTACCTGTAATCTTACCTCCCTGGGGATTCTCACCAAATGCCACATATCCTCCATCAAATGACTTGAAATCTTTAAGAATTTGCAGATTTCCAGTCATGTGCCTTGAGCATCCACTATCAATATGCCATGTTCTTCCTTCTTCTGGGATCTGAATGCTCTGCACAAGTGAGTAAAGGATTAGTTAAGTTTGGGAACCCAAGCTTTATATGTCTTGGGTTCGTCCTTTGAGAAATAAGCTTTTGGGGATTTAACTTTAAATACTTTTGGTACCCATACTTGTTTAGTACTGGTGTTTTGTTTTACTACTGCCCTTTTGGAGTTATTACTGGTGTGAGAATTTCCTACTGATTTTGGGTTATACCCGTGATTTTTTGCTTTTGAATACTTTACTACTGATGGACCAGTAGTATTTGGGTACTTACCATGTTTAGAATGACCAGTAGTGTTTTTAGGGTTAACACCAGTAGTATTTTTGAAAGTTGTTTTGGGAGCAGTAGTATTTTTGAAATTAGGGTTTTTACCAGTAGTATTCTTGTACTGGTACCATACAGTATTATAATGAGGGTTAACACCAGTAGTAAAATTGTTTAAGTTTCTACTGGTGTTGGAAAATTTAAAATATTGTTTATTTTGATTGGATTTTCCATTGTTCTTGAAGTAATTGCTGTTCTTTGGGCTTCCAACTCTTCTGTTTTGCACAAATCTTGGTGCACTCCTTCCAAATCTTGGAGTTTCAGCAATTGGAGTTTTGATTGTATTTACTACTGAAGGACCAGTAGTATCTTTTAACTTTTGAGTTTTTGCATTTTCTTTAAAAACTTTAAATTCCTTTAACTCCTTGCAGTTTATTGGATTGAAGTGACAATCCTTTGCTAAATGATTCACTTTGTTGCAAATAACACATTTTAATTTATTTTCTTGAGCCTTTATTATTTTTCTTTGTTCTAAGAGTTGGTTCCTATTTCTTTGGTTTCCCCTTTTTAGAATTTTGGGTATATTTTCTGCATCATATTAGGAGAATCATTTGGACTTTGAGCTGTGTGAAAACTTGTATCAATTGATTTTGGTGATTCAGTTTGGGAGATTGTAAATTCAATTGATTGATCATCATCAGAAGAATTATTTGATTCAGATGTTTCATTAGGTGATTCAGTTTGATTTTCAGTTTTTAATTCATTAATGATTCTTTCTGAACTGTTTTTAAGTGGTGGAATGATTTTATATGGAGGTGGTACAGCATGATATCCCACCCCATGAACAACTTTTTCTGTATTTTGATTATTAGTTAATTCATCAAGAATTTTAGTGCTTCTTTCAAACTTTTTAATTGTTAATTTATTTTGTTCAATTTCAAGTTGACATTCTTCTAATTTACTTGTTAGTTCTTTATTTTTTATTTCATAAAATTCTTTCTCATCCACATCCTGAAGCAATTCTTCTTTTATCCTTTGATCAATCATCTGGTACACCTTTATTTGATGTTCTTGATCAGTAATCACACCATCAAATTCATGATTTCTTCTCACTGCTTTTGCTAAATCTTCATTTAATTTATTGTTTTCTTTTTCTAAGTTTTTAACAATTTTAGCACATTCAGAAGTACAAGGTTTAGGTTTTACCTCAGTTTTGTTGTCAGTAAAGGCCATGAGAGCTTGATTTTGAGCATGCTCTTCTGCTTGGAAGCTCCAGTCATAACCTTGTCCTTGTTGTGAAACAAGAGCAGTTGATTTTGATCTTTTGTCTGGCTGAGGACATTCTTTTGCAAAGTGACCAAGGTTGTTACAGTTGTAACATTTGACTTTAGCTTTGTCAAATCCTGCTTTGTCACCTTTGTTGAAGTTGAGGCTTGTCCTACCTGTCCTCTTTAAGAATCTTTTTGTCCTTAGGCTCAGCATAGCCATCTGCCATTTAAGATCCATCTCCTCAAGATCATCTGGGTTCAATTGTTCCAAGTCATCACTAATCAATGCAGTATGCACATGACTAGTGAAGAAGGATTCTCTTGCAGCATCTTCAGAATCTGCAACCTTTCCTATAGAGGTTTCCTGACCTTGACCTGTACTAGAGACAAATGCAGCATTATTAGAAGAAATAGAAGGGTTCTTTTGGTTTACCTCAGTTTCAAATACTCTGAGATCATTGTAGAGTTCATCCAACTCCTTTTCTTCTAGAGCATCTCTTTGTCTATATACCACTGTATACATGGCCCATTCTTCACTAAGAGATCTTAGGAACTTCATGTTGACATCTTCTTGATCCATCTTAACCCCAACCTGGTTAAGTTCACCAATTAGCTTGTTGAATCTGTCAAACACTTGAGTGAGTGTTTCATTGGGTTTTCCTTTGAAATTTTCAAAGTCTTGTTTAAGAACAGACTTCATGTTCCTCTTAGTGCTCTTGGTCCCAACAAATCTCTTCTCCAGTGCTTCCCATAGTATCTTTGCATCATCATACTCAACAAAGAGATGTTGATAATCATTAGGAATGGCCAGTAGTAGAGTGCTTAGAGTTTTGAGTTCGATGCCCTTGTCCTTCTTTTCTTTCTCACACTTAAGTTTGTCTGCCTCAGTTGCAGAGCTGCTTGCTTGACCAGGACCAGTTTTGTTTCCTTCAAGGACAACTTCCCACATAGAATAATCTGTAATAAGCATGTATTGCTTAATACGATTCTTCCACATCCCAAAGTTATTGGGAGTGAGAATGGGGATTTTGTTGGCCTGAGTGCTTTCATTGTTATCCGACATGATTAACAATGTGTGTGTTTTAAAGATTAAAACTTTTTGTTGTTCTTAACAAATAGTAGATCTAGAACCAATAAGCTCTGATACCACTTGTCAGGATCGATTAACTATAGAGAAGTTAATAAACACCTTTAGATCTAATTGAATATAGAAGTTGCAGTGGATCAACACTATATCAATGTAATTAAGAACAATGAACTGTAAATAATATGCGAAAGTATTAAGAACACAGTTTCACAAAAAGCTTCAATGTATATTATTGAGTTAACAATACACACGTACGTTTACAATTCGTAAGGAACTATTTATAATAGTCCTTGAAGCTAAACTATTTACCCTAGTTATTCTAGGACTTGATTTACATCGAATAATAAAAATATACATTGATTTACATTCTATAATTATCTATACGAAGATCTCGGACTTGATATTCTTCAAAAACGCGTATCAGTAGTAAAACTCATCACCAGTAGTAAATATGTAACATCAGTAGTAAGTCTGGTGATCAGTAGTAAGTCCAGAAACCAACGTCAGTGGTAACTACTAAGATCAATAGTATCTTCAATCTTTGCATGATCAGTAGTAACTAAGTTATAGCATCATCAGTATCAACTTCTTCAGTAGTAACATATTCTGCCCCATCAGTACTAAGTATGATCAGTACTAACTGCAGCATCAGTATCAAGTTGATCTGTGTTTTATTCTAACAATTGTTCTTACACACACAGGAATAAACTTCACATACAAGGCTAAAAACATATCCTCAAATGTTGTTTGGACCAACACCATATCTGATAAATTGGTGACCTATGATGGTGGTTATCAGATGACAAAATGACAATATTACTTCCCATGTGATATTGGAAGACATGTGGCTGAAACCAAATATTTCCATTTGGAATTCTGTTGGCTCGAATCACCTATGATGTAGATGGCCTAGCCGTCACCAACTTACTTTCTTGAAAGACGTATGTATATGTGAGTTGCACCTAACTCCTGTATTTTTTAGCTTTAAGTGCTTAGTTTAACATCCATTACGTACGCTAATGAAGTGTTTGACACACCTATTGATCTTTTGCCTATAAAATAACCTTTTACGTATCGTATGAAGACCCCCGCGGCAACGCGCTGGGTAGAACAAACTAGTTATTTTACATTTTAGTGCAAGTCCTTCTACTACTAGACACATTGTAGTCAGTGTATGAAAAGTTATAAACATATGAAAATGTGAGCTACAAAAGCTCAATAAGTCTTGATGCAACAAATAAGTGTAAATCACACATCAAGTATCTTTTCAGTCGACTGAAAGAATGTCTTGATCTTTTGTTTATCTAATGAAGAAGAAATCCTGTGTGGCTTCAGTTGATGACACATTTTAGTTAAATCTTCATAGTCAGTTGTGAGCTAACGTCAGCTGTAACTAATAGTCTAATACTAAGTATAATACTTCCTCCGTTTCAAAATAAGTGATACACTTTCCATTTTTGGGTGTTTCAAAATAAGTGATACACTTTGAAATCTTATCATATTTAGTACTCCCTCCGTCCCTAAATAAAGTTCCCATTTGTGTTGGGCACAACATTTTAGGAGATAGTTGGTGGTGGGGTATTTGGTATTACTTTTGATTAAAATATAAGGTTTGATTGGAGAGAGAAAGTGTTTTAAGAGATAGTTAGTGGTGAAAGTATTGGTAATAATATTATTATATTAAGTGGGCCCCTTATGTTTGAGAAATGAGAACTTTATTTAGGGACAAAACTTGAAAGGGAAATGTGAACTTTATTTAGGGACGGATGGAGTAAAAGGTAGTGGGGCCTACACCCACTAACTATCTTTTTTAATATAGTGAAAAGACACATTTACCCTTACTTTTACTTTTAAGCATCATTAAATTCACTTTAATCAATATATGTGGGACTCATCTTCCACTAACTATCTAATTTAATCTAACTAATATTTATTATCATATTTTACCTCAAAAATCGTGAACTCTAAATTGTATCACTTATTTTGAAACGGAGGAAGTATATAATTTGTTTCGTCAAATATATACAAGTTACATCAAGGGACTAACAAAGTAACAATAACTACAAATTTCCCCCAGGTGAATATTTTGGTCTTGAAGAGTGGGATGATATTAACATGGAAGAATGTGATCCACAATGTTAATTATAATACATTAAAGGTCTAGCAGTCATATTGTTAGAATTAATGACCGTTTTAGTTAGATTAAATTCCTCAATGGTAAGTGTTAATATCATTATCATGCACTAATTAGAAGCAGACAAGAGCTAAAACACTAAAATGCAAACTTGTAATTGAATACCTTTACTTGTTCAATCTTACCATGTAGTATATATATGTTAACGTCTCTATATATCGTACAGGGAAAATAAATACAACATAAAAAATGACATAGTAGCGATTAGTTAGGACGAAGCGAGGAGAGTACTACGTCTTGTAAAGAGCTATCTTTTTGCATAGCTGCTTTGAATTCTTCAAAAGTTACTTTTCCGTCACTATTGGCATCCATGTGGTCGAATATCTCGTCTAGCTTTCCTGGCTCCGTGATATCAATCCTTAAACAATCATCCGGCAATGCCTACACATAACACCATATTTTGGTTGAAAATCGATATTGGAAACGGAAAGTTAACCATCACAAACACGTCCTTAAGAAATAATGGGAAGTAAAATCAAAAGCTTGATACAAAGATTATGAGAGGTGATATCTACAACACAAAAACTTATTCACACGATACATTGTGTAAATTTTAAAACAAATAAGTATACCAAAACATAGATTATAACATGTGAATAAGTTTTTGAGTTATGCTTAGCCGTTTTGGCGGTGTTTGAGATTGCATGATATGAACATTTCTATAAAAATAAGATTAATAAGATATTAATGAAAAGGGTCAAAACGACACAATTTAAATATTTTTCATCAGACTTTATATCTTTCTTTCTTATGTAATAAAACAAAATAAACATGACATCGTCAATTATTTAATTTGGACAGACGCTACTGGATTTTTGGTAAATTAGCAATCAATTATTGTCAATTAAAAAATTGTTGATGTCATCGTTTAATTAATGGACTATAACCATAGAGCACACTGTATGGCTCGGGGTGGGCTGATAGCTGTCGTGGTCACCGTGGTGGCCACACCGGAGGGTGGGTTGCGGATGGGTCTTGCGAGAGATGGCGACAGTATATTGTGTGGGTATTTTCATTTTCTTTTTTAATTAAGGAAAAAAATTTCTAGTGGCTGCAATGGACCTTAACATGGTATGTTGCGATGAAAATGAATAGTTGAAGCGGTCTGTCCAACCGGTTGGATTGGGAAACGTCCTCAAGGTCGTCCATAAATGACTAATTAAATTTTTCCGTTTTTTTCTTCAAACGTGCTTAAACCAAAACCGGTTAAAACCGGATTTTAAAATATTATTTGTTAAATCCGATTTTATATAAAGATTTACCCTAATTTATTAAATCCGATGTTATATAAAGATTTACCCTAATTTAGTTGAAATATAGGTCTTGAAATATTTCAGAATTGTATGGCAAAGTTTATGTACATTTTCAGAGTTATTTCATCATAATGACACTTGTGATGTCACACCAATCCAACCGGCAGGTTAACATGGTAGTTTCGGAAACATACCCTTTGTTGGTTTGATGAGAAAACTGGGTTTGAAAACGTTGAAAAAGACTATCGCTATTTGATTGTCACAAGAATACTTTTATAACTTACCCGAAGCATTGATGCGACTTCCTCCTTACTGATGCAGCCAGACCCGTCCGTGTCATACATCTGTCGCAAGAAAAACAGGGAAAACATAATTGGCACAGACTCTTATAGCTCAAATCTTTCTATATGTTGTATTTTGTTACATAAAATTATATATGTCTCTTGTACACATTTTGCAAGAGGTTTTTTGAGAAACAGTCTATCTACTTTCAGGTAGAGGTATAACTGTTTACATCTCACCTCCTCCATACCTCACATTTGACATGATTAAGTATGTTATTGTTGTTGATGCGTCTATTGTGACGGTAAGGAAAGGAAAGGAAAAACAAGATATGACACCTGAAAACATAGACGAAGTGCATCATCTCCCTTAAGATTCTTTAAGCTAGAGAAGCCACAAAGTATCTCCCTCATATCAACCGTACCATCGCGATTGTTGTCGAAAAGGTCAAAGATTCGTCCTGCCAAAGGTATTAGCGACGTCATTTTCATGGCTTTTAACACCTTCTCAAACTCACCAAGTGTCGCATTTTCACCATCCGCACACCTATAAATTATTAGGTCAAACATAAAAATATTTAACTTACAGTTTCGTAAATTGACTTGATAAAAAGGCGATTTTCATAAAAACTATTATGTACTCATCAGGGCCGGTCCCGACGTATATTAGGCCCTGTGCAAAAATTAAAAAAAGAGCCCTAAATAATTGTAGATAGCACACATACATAATTTTAATCTATCAGTGAAAATAAGTTTTTATAGATTTAGATTTTTTTTTCCTTGTGATATTTACTAACTTATTTATCTAGAAAATTGAATTTTCTAGTTTGTTAATTAAATTAATAATCATAATTAAGGTTAATTTTTAGAATTTATTAAAACTAAATTTAATTTCATCGGAGGAAGTATATATATTTTTTGACGCATGATGCATCTAGTTTCACCAAATTTTCTTTCTTTCATTTTGTTTTTTATTTTTTTTTTATTTTTTTTTTGAAAAATACCAACTTCTCTTTCTTTTTGTTTTTGAAAAATCCTTCACCAAAAAAAGCCATATGGTGTGTCATACAAAAGAATCGAACTCAGGCACTGCAGGACAAAAGCAAGGGTCTTTACCACTTGAAATACAACATGACTTTAGACTATTTTGGAATCATTTCACATATAACTAATGACTGAAATGAGTAAAATTTTGGGCCCTAACATTTTTGAGGCCCTGTTCGCTGGAACTTCCTGAACTTGCTTATGGCCGGCACTGGTACTCATAAAGATTGATTGATAAAAAAGGCGAATTTCATAATAACCGGTCAAATATCGAGACAAATTGTATAAGAAACAAACTTTTAATGGCCAACATATGAAAAATGTAAGTACATTGGTCAATGTGGGACAAATTGAAAAGTACATAGAGATTTTATAAAATTCGCCCTTAATAACAGAGTATGTTGACCTTAAAATGTAAAAAAAATGGTTGATGTTTGCTTACAATGTTTTGAAATGATTTCTGAGATTCTGAAGCTCGTTTTGATTCAAATCATAAGATCCGACCAAGTTCTTGAGCTTCTTTGTTCTTAAGAAAATGGTGCTTGTATACATGCTTGCTATGGCAGCTGCACGAAACTTGCGCCTTGCGTTAAAGCTTTGCAGCCGCGATACAATCTCTGGATCGATTTGGCGTTCTGTAGCTGAATCTCCAATCACCCATGGATGTTTAAGAATCTAGACACAATATTCAAAATCCATCATTTACTAATATTAACATACTTTGACTTTTTAGGTCAAATGTGTGGGTACCTACCTGATCAGCAGTTGGTCGTTTTTCAGGGTCCACATTTAACAAACTAGAAATCAAGTCCTTGGCCGATGAAGAAATCTTGTTCCATGTTTTCTCATAGAAGCTAAAGTTCCCCTGCACACACGTACAATCACAATTTATGAAAATCAATTCCGTCAATTAATTGAACATTTCATCTAAACACGAGAAAGTTAATTAAATCTTCATACGTACATTCATAATCATTTGTTGTTTTTGAAGATGCGATTGCGCACTAAAAGGCGGGTACCTGAAATTATCAAAAGGCAATTTGTTCATATTTAATAATTTCCTAAACAAGATAGAACCACATTCTCCTGAGATTAATCAGTCTTGCAATTCGACCATTTAGACCGAACCCATGGTCATAAACATGATATGACTGTGCTAGTGGTCCGTTTGTGTATGTACAAATGACATAGTACAACCTCTTATAATTTAATAATCAAGACTTCAAATTTAACTTTTGACATATTTTCTAAGGGGTGTTTAAAATTGGTTATTGGAAATAAATTATACATTTTAAATATGAAAAATCAGATAATCAGTAGTTATAAAATGTGATTATGAAAAATAGTGTTTGAATTTTATTATGCTCTTTGAAATCACATAAATTATATAATCAGTTATTTAAGTTGCTTAGTGGGTAGAATTAACATACCCGGAGAGGAGAATATACAAAATAACCCCTAAAGCCCACATATCAGATTTGGAAGTGATCTTATGTTGCGCTAATGCTTCTGGTGACACATAATCAATGGACCCGAAAAGGCCCACAACTGGATCAGTAAACTCCTCCACTGAACTCAACCCGAAATCCATTATTTTCAATGGCGAATCTTTACTTTTACTAAGAAAAAGACAATTTTCAGGCTTCAAATCCCTATGTATCACATTCGCCCGGTGAAGCGCCCCCAAACCGCTAGCAATCTGTTGCACCACCTTGGCGGCTTCCGCCTCAGAGTACCTTTCTTGACTCACTATGCGGTCAAACAGCTCTCCACCAGAACATAGTTCTAGAACAAGGTGGACCCCAGTGGGGTCCTCACAAACGTCATGCAACTGTATGACGTTAGAGTGAGGAGACACCTCCTCCACCACTCTTTTCATCACCATGATTTCATTTGCTAACAAAGCATCCGAAATTAAAGCCTGTTTACGGCTAGGAAAACCGGGCATCCCACCGCCGCCCACTCGTTTCAGGGTCTTGATTGCAACTTCTCGTTGACCATTTGCTAAGTCGCTCTTTGACTTTTTTATACCTTTTCGTACTATCGAAAACCCACCTCTTCCCAGGATTGTTGTTACTTCATAATCGTCACTAAGTTTTCTTGCTCCATTTTCCATTGGAATTTTGGATGGATTTCAAATTGGTGTTTGAGAAAATGAACTAAAAGTCAAAGAATGTTAGGATTAGCAAGTGGTTTTGAGGTTTCTTTAATTGAAAATGATTAGATGGGTGATTAAATTATGGGATTTGTTTAAATATAAAATTCGAGAATGATTAGATCAAGTAGGAACTGGTAGGATGGAATAAGCGTGTGGGATGGGGGCTTTTAAACAAGAGACAAATTCAAGACCAAGTCAAACTAGCAGTGCATCAAGACTTTTTGGTTTATATAAATCAAAACATAAATTCTTTATAGAAGAATTAGTTAATAGAGTAACTTTCTAAAATAATTAATTCATCTTCAACTTTCTAAAATTAATAACTTTTATAAAACCATTAGTTTTATTAAGTATGAGTATGGCATAATACATTGTTTAGATAATACTTAAGTAAAACAAAAAGGAGCCGGTGGGTTTGAACCACCGGCGTCTCATTTACAATAGAATGAGGTAACCACCAAGTCATGCTACTGCTTTCAAAGCAGTGCTTTGTTATGAATAACCGCTAATCTTCCGGTAAAATAAATGACCATAGATCTGTATATGCTTTGAATAATTTTTATTTTTATTAACTGAATACTTATATTTTTACAATATTGACTTCTAATTTTAATCAAGTTAGTTGTTACAAATCATCAATAACATTTGTAATCAACATTTTCTCTGTCTAATTCTTTTTTCTTCCCGTTCCTCTTATTGATCAAGTTGACCATTTATATTGAATAGCAAATAAAATGATCCAGTCAAACTAAATCTTTAATTAGTCTCATCTTTAAAAACATAAAGATATTTCTTCTTACCTTTTCTTTCTACCCATATTTCTATCTATTCAAAACTTGACATGTGTAATCCACTAATTTATTTCCTCATATCATCCCTTGATTTTGAGCAATTATCATGATCAAATTAGTAGACACATAACTATGAACAAATGGTAGAAAAAAATACCATTTCTCTAAACATAAACAAGAATTATATATGAGAATATTTACACACGAGACGTGGTTCTGCGTCCTATTTGTTCATATTCATTTTCCTACCTACTAGATTAAGATAAATGTTAAAATCAAAGATGATATAAGGAAAGAGAATTATTAGATTGCACATGTCGAGTTTAAAAGTAGGCAGAAAGAAAGATAGTAACAAATATAATTTCTCCATCACACAAAAGTAAATTATTATAATATAAATATCTTGAAAATATTTTATGATTTGATAATATTATGCCTGCCAATTTTTTGTCATACTTAATTTCTGGTGAGCCGACCTATTCATATTTTATTGACAGATATTTCACTTTTTAATTCACATTTTCAGAGGGTTTATTTTTTTCAAATTTAAAATCACCTTTAAATCCACATTAAAAAAATCATCATATTTAAATA
This sequence comes from Calendula officinalis, assembly GCA_963853835.1. Classification (NCBI taxonomy): domain Eukaryota; kingdom Viridiplantae; phylum Streptophyta; class Magnoliopsida; order Asterales; family Asteraceae; genus Calendula; species Calendula officinalis. The sequence continues at coordinate 14,664,319 of OY970827.1, forward strand.
GTATTATAAGGGTTTGCTAATCATAACCTTTTAACCATAACTACGAGGATCATGGTTAAGAGGCAAACTTCCATTAAAAGAAACCCATCAATTAACCAGCTTGAATCGAACCCGTACGATGGATCAATCTTATAACACCAAGATATCGCATGTCATAGGTTCATGTTGATTGTTGACCAAAAATCTTTTTCAAGAAGTGATGATATGGAAATAAAGTATCAATGTTTGTTATAAATATAAATAGGAGTTATTAGCTAGGTTTTTTCATCATCCGAGTTATGTTTGATACATGGAACAGGAAGGACAATTCAGAGAGATCAAAGTTGGTAACAAGCAGGAGATGAAGATTGATGGGGTCGGCAGTTACTATTTACATCAAACAAAAAAACCCATCAATGTTACAAGACACAAACCACTCCTTTTTCCATCTTTATTCTTTTATTTATTCACTTCAATTCATTACAAACACTGAAAATATATACACATCAACAGAAAACGACACATAAATTCATCAACCACCGCCATTAAAAATGACAAATTTACGCACCACCAGCAGAAACACTCACCGCATTAAGTTGAATATTTTGTTTACCATTACTTTGTGGATGAACAACAAAAGTTGCACGTGCTTCTTCTTCACAACCATCATCACCTACACGAGAAGCAGAAATTGACCCAATCATAGGTTCATCTTCTGAAACAATTTCCCATTCTTCTTTCAGTGAAATTACTTCTTTACCCTCTTTGTTGTCCTGATGTTTTGTGATCTCGAATAAAGTTGGTAGGATTACATAATCGTTCACAGGATTGTAAAAGGGGTCATGATCTGCTTTTAGCCAGTGTTTGACTATCCTGAAAAGGTGTTTGTCACATAGGATTCCTCTGTGTTCACCTGGGATTCCAACCCTAGCTTCTGCATCCAGCCCATCAGCCTGGTTTTAACAAAATTATAAACAAATTAATTATTATTTTATATTTGAAAATTCAGATAAAAAGGTTGAAATACATACCTTGGCAGATTCTACAGGTACTGTTCCATCACCTTCAACATTAATATAAGTTGCCTGTAGACAAAAAACCAACATTTAAAACATTAACTAAATAGGAAAAAAAAAAGAAAAAAACAGATTATAATAAACTAGTCGTAATTATGTAATAAATATAGCATTATTACATCTAGTAATGGTAGTTCCAGTAGGTTTGAGACGGGTGAGTCAGCACTTCCATAACTGCACAGCATACATTATAGAGGTTATTTATGCTTTTTATTAATAATAATAATAATAAAATTTCCAATTAAAAAGAACTATACCATACGCTCTGGGGAGTGTCAAGACCAGTGCCATAGACGTTATAGAATTTAACATTTGGTGGAAGTTTGGCTGAAGATAAGATCTCTCGTGTTTTATTAGCCCATTGCAATATTTCTTTGTTAAATGGTAGAGGAATATCAACTCCACCAAAGCTCAACTGTCAAAATATCCATAACTAATTTATAATACACAATTACAAAAATCTATAAAATATAACCAAATACTTTCACCACCACATAACATAAAAAATGGTCCATACTCCTCCATTTCCTATAAACTAATACTTTGAGTAAATTGCATAAATCTTCCATGTGGTTTGTATGAAATTACGGATTCCGTCCCTTGATGTTTTTGTTACACATATAGTCTCCAATTTTGAAACTTGTAACATCAATGGTCCCTAAAAACTTAATGGCATTTTTTGCTTTAGGGACAGTTGGTGTTACAAGTTCAAAATTAGGAACTATCAATAAGAAAAGGTCCAGGGACAAAATCCATAACTTCATACAAACCATAGGGAAGATTTATGAAATTTACTCCAATATTTTCTACACCCACAACTTGAAGTCATGTAAAGGAGTGTAGGACATATGTAAAATTTCCTAAATGTCCCTATTATCTTTAAAAACACACATTAAAATTTATAAATTAAAAAAAAGGTCACCTCGTTGACTGAAAGGGCCTGAGTGAAAATGGAAACGGATTCCATTGGGGTAAATGTCTCCAGCATGGCAGTAGAATTACCGTTTTGATCCTGAATTTCTTTCCAAATTTGTAACAGAGGAAGATGTTCCCATTCATAGTCCAAACAGGCCATTAATTCATATATGGATGGACATTCAATCAGCTGTTAATGCAAAACCATGTTAGCTACAAAATATATAAAAAAAAAAAAAATTTATTGTGGATAGAATAGAATAGATATACCAGTTGATGCATACTCCACTTGGATACAAAAAAGTATGCTTCCCAACCATCCACAAATGACATCCCATTCATTAATGTAGATGTTACATATCCAGGTGCACCTGTTGGTCGGTTTTTAAATTTTATATTAACAACCCAAATCAAGATAACTTCAATTCAATAATTAAAATGACGAGTAGCTTACCCTGAAATGGTGCAGCAATTGCTATCCAACTCTTAACATATTTCTCAAAAATCTGCAAAAAATATCATATATAAAATTGATTTTGCATATAAATAAAAATGTAAACTTTCTCAAAAATCTGCAAAAAATATCATATATAAAATTGATTTTGCATATAAATAAAAATGTAAACTAGAAACAATAGGAAGAGGGAAGACAGTAACTTACATCACTGTGCAGACTCATAAAACATTTGACAAGAAGTCCACCCATTGAATGAGTAATTACAGTTATCTTTTTCCCTCCTGAAGCAGTATAAATTGCATCCAATTTTGCAGCAAGACGATCCATTGTTTCTTTAAGTCTGATTTATGTATACAAATCTATGAGTTTAATATCATATATAAATGGCTGAAAACTATATGCACACTGATTTTTAACAAATAAAGATAACAAAAATTAGTTGAAATAAGGAAAAATTAATCTAGTTGTTACCTATTGCTTTGTCGGAAATCATATCCAAAACCGAATAGTGTTTTTCCTTCTTGGTATCCCCAACTTGTCATTTCATTTATCATATCATGGAAATAGCATACACTATCACGTCCAATAATCTGGCAAAACAATTATTCACATCAAAGAAATTCAATTACCAAAAAAATTCCTTTTTTGTATATAAATATTGAAAAAACGCACCATATTGGGATCCAAACAATCAATTGCATAAAGCCCGTTTCTGTCCTCAGGGACAACAATGCTAATGTTGGGATCCAAAGAAACAGTTTTACCTGTTTCATAGCAAACCAATATGTACATTCAAGACAACACATAATTAACATATCATAAGAGACATTTCATTCTCAATAAAAGGTAAACAAGATATATATGAAGTAGGCAAGTAATTGACATGGCTAACTTTGCTTCTGATAAAACTGATTTGATTAACTGAGTATTTAGTGGAAATTGCTGCAAGAAAATCGATATTCGAGGGTTAATTTACAAGGTATATTATAGCAACTAGCTTTCACTTCACTTCATTTTTTTATTTTGGTCACCAGAATTTTATAAATCAGTACTAAAATTTCTAATATGGAATAATGGCTGAATGATTAATATAAACGTTTCGGAAATTCATGGTTTTTTCAAAAGTTAAATGGCGTCTGCAACGCTTTTTGGAGGTTGGGTGGTTTTAGTAAATCTTTCTGACGTCCACCTACCAAATTAGATTAAAAAAAAATGAAAGGATGTTGCTACTTTGAGCAATTATATCATTGAAACCGGTAATTCAAACATCCCCTAATTCCCTAAATTGAAATTGTGATGGAGATATTAGTCAATGTTTCCTAATTTCTCTCACAAGCAATAGAACATTGACTGAAAACTAACAACAAATTACCAGTTTCAGGATCAAATTGGCACCAAAGGTTAGCACGAAACTCACGATCAGCTTCCCAAATCCGAACCCAAACACGCTCCTCATTCCCAGTTTCAGCATCTTTAGCATGAAGAATCGAACCAGCAATCCCAGGAACAATAAGAACCGGGTCAAGATTTGGATCAACGTAAGGCTCTGGTTCCTTAAGAACCTTCAACCATGACTCTACTGCTTTAACTACATCAACCAACAACACCGCCATCCTAAAATCCAAATTATAAATAACCTCACCTACCAGAAGCAAATCACTTCTTGAACGAAATCTATAGACCTGTTTTATGATGCAGATAGTTGCGAATTAGCGAATCGTAGGGCAATTGATTGAGTGAATTGACGAATTTAATTTGAAGTGAAATTAGGGTTTGTATATTACGTGTCAAAAGAGGATGACGTGAAAGCTCTGTGAAGAAGATAATACCGTACAATATTTTATTCAGATAAATAAAAAACTAGCTGGTCGAAAACAAAAGATAGTATGATATCCTTGTGTTGCCTTTGTCATTTTTTTTTTCTAAAAATTAGTACAATCACAATTCTCGAAATCATAAATACACCATATTTTATATTTTAAGCTATGCTGTATTATAATTATATAAGTATTTTATATTTTATATTCTAAGCTATGCTTGAGAAACCTCACTCTGATTTGAATCAGAGGTGGCGTACATATTATTTAAGGATGATGCGAATTGGAATTACCATTTAAGAATCGTCAAAAAAAAGTCTAAAGGGTCGTTTGACATGTCGTAATCTTCCGTAATGGAATTTAATAATAAAGAAATTGAATTCATTCAGAATGTAATTCCTTCGTAATTGAATTTCGTTACGTGTTTGGTTGTAATTTTTTTAGCTTGTAATTCCAGTACATACTTATGCATTTTTTTTTAATTTTTTTAATTTTATTATTTATTACTCTCTCCGTCCCACAAAAAACTTCATTTCACTTGGTCACAAATTATAAGGTGATTAGTGGTGAGGTCATTGATAATAATTTTGATTGAAATATAATATTGGTTTGGAGAGAAAGATAGTTAGTGGTGAAATCCTTAATAATAATAATATTTTATTATGTTGAGTCCATCAAATGTAAGAAATAATAAGTTTTTTTGGAACAAAACGAGCATAATGGTATCCACATTTCGCTGCGGCCTTATGTTAGACAAAAAATATTGACATGGTACATAACTCAATAGTTTAATCCAACTTTAAAAATACCAATCGTTAAAATATATCCTGAAAAATATTGACATGTTATATTTAAAAAAATATCCTTTTGATTACATACATGATTGACATGGTATATATATAAACATATAAGACTTTGATTAATTTTTCAACATATAAATTTGTTTTCATTCTACCCAATAAACATTAAGTTGAATACTAATTAATAACTGGAATACATGGTTATAAACTTACAATTTCTAAGTGAACCCATCATGTTGGTTAGTGTATTGGTTTTTAGCAATATAAATTTTGAATTGTGATTTAAAGTTTCATTTATTTACTGTTTAGATCATAAAGCTCCACAAACATTCCTCTGTAACATTGAAGATTTAAAAGGGAATTGCAAATATGATTATTAAAATTCTATAATCTAGTTTATGTAGTGTAGATTAAAATGATTTTGTTGGTGTTTATTTTCAAGTACTAAAAATTAAAATTATTCACATGATTTTATTAGTACTTATTTTATAGTACTTTCATAATAATATTATTTATAATAAAAATAATAAACCCAAAGTATTAAAGTAGTTATAATGAAAAGAGAGTAAAATTGTAAAAGTGAGATGATTTAAAAGGATAAGACTAAACTTGACTTAACATTGACTGCACCATAATTATAAAGTAGAGGTTGTACTTGATTAAATCCTTTTAATAGTAATAAATTTTTCCCAAACATCTTATCTTTGCCCATAGTACTATCGGTGGAATAAGAAAATATAATATAATATCTCTAGCCAATCGAAGTCTATTAAGAAAGGTTCAACCAATCAAAACCTATTAATAAAGATTCAACCAATCAAAGTTGAGTGAATAGTGTTTTAGTATCACAATTGTATAATAGGAGGAATTTATGGTGAAATTAGAAGTTTTTTTTGGGACGGAGGGAGTATATATTTGTCTTATTTTATTATTATTTTTTTTATTTTTTTAAAAGAACTATTTTTTTTAATTTTCAATTTTTTTTATTTTTTTTTTAATTTTTTTTTTTAATTTTCTTAATTCTTTTAATTTTTTTTAATTTGTTTAAAATTTTTAAAATTTTTAAATTTTTTTAAATTTTTTTGAAAGATTATAAAGTGTGAATGAAGCACACAAAATATTCATATTTGTTAGTTCAATAAAGTAGTAATTCAATTGACAGGGTGTTGAGAAGGATTTTAATTACAATGAATAACATATTTCGAAATTAAATAGGAATTGAATTACGAAAGAAAAACCCATTCAAACATGGAGTATTACGTCAAAACAAACACCCCAAACGCCCCCTAATACTCTTTCGGCCCAAGAACTAACCCAAATATCGTTTGATATCTGCAGCATACTTCGAGCTCGGAAGGAAGTAAAGCGTCACCACACTTAATATCATTTGGTTGAGGTATAAAACTAAAATGTTATAAACAAAAGTTATGTTAGTGTATATTTCCATTTATAAAATTAGATATTGAATTTTTTTTATTGATATACTTCCTCCGTTTCAAAATAAATGATACACCTTAAAGTCCGCGATTTTTAAAGCAAAATATGATAGTAAATGTTAATTAGATTAAATTGGATAGTTAGTGGATGATGGATCCCACATATATCGATTAAAGTGAATTTAATGATGTTTAAATGTAAAAGTAAGGATAAATTGTCTTTTCATTATATTAAATGAGATAGTTAGTGGGTGTGGATCTCACTACCTTTTACCAAATATGTTAAGTTTTCAAAGTTTATCACATATTTTGAAACACCCTCAAAATGAATAATATATCACTTACTTTGAAACGGAGGAAGAATATAATTAAATATTTCATTTTGTAATAGAGTCTATTTATTAAATTTATTTTTATTTCAGGGTACATTCTCAAGCCTCGTCTCGTAAGGCGTCACCCCTAACTCTGCTATAGGCACTATTGCCTCCTAAGAGAGGTGGGTATGGTGGCTTAAGTCAAATGCCCACCTCATCGATACCTATGCGACATATCATTATTTCACATTTTACATTCAAAACCTCTAAATACTCCCTCTACCATAACTAACCAATAATTCTCTTTTGGGACCCACCAAAATACATCTCACTCAAAATATCCTTAAAAATTCACGCGCTCTCTCCTCCCATTAGTAGGGGTGAGCATTTGGACCGAAAAAACCGAACCAACCTGAAAACCGAACCGAACCGAAACCGATAACATGTTATCGGTTCGGTTTCGGTTTTGAAAATTCATCGCTATCGGTTATCGGTTCTATCGGTTCGGTTTGTTTTTCGGAAAATGATGAACATTTGGCCTAAAATAACCGAACCGAAACCGAAACCGAAACCGATAACATGTTATCGGTTCGGTTTCGGTTTTGAAAATTCATCGTTATCGGTTATCAGTTCTATCGGTTCGGTTTGGTTTTGGCTCGATAATCACCCCTACCCATTGGTCTGTTGCTCTCGTGGGTTGGGCGACACAGCATGGGTTTGGCGTGGCGAGGGTCGAAAGCTAAGGTGGCGTCTGACGAGGGTGAGAGTATGTTACTATACCGGGTGCTCTAAGATACAAAGGGTGCAACCCCTTTAATCCTCCACCAGAAAAATGCAATTTCTGAAATTTCTTAGTTTTAAAGTAAAAGAATAAACTATTACTGTACTTTAAAATTTTGTTAAAAAATTACCTTACTTCTAAAAAAAATCATCAACGTAAACGAGGGTTGGACGGTTGCCTCGCCTACATGGTGCAGTGGTGATTAGGGGTGAGCACAATAGGGTACCCGTCGGTTCCGATTGGAACCGGAACCAGAACCGGAACCGCATGTTCCTAAAATCTCGGAACCGGAACTTGGAAGACAGGTTCCTAATTTTTCGGAACCGGAACCGGAACCGCCGGTTCCAGAACCGGTTCCGGTTACCCTGCCTCTAAATTCATAAAAATTTAAGTATTACAAACTAAATAAACAAGACAATAAATCACACAAACTAGCAATTACATATATCGTTTAACGATTATAAATACCATTTAACGATTTTAAATATAGTTGAACGAGTTCAAAATAGAAATAAGTGAACAAAAATCACTTTCTGGTACTTGACTTCCATATTCAACGAGTTTAAATATGGCTCAATCAGTGATAATGAAGATACCCATTTTATTTAGACTATTAAGTTTGTGAGGTATTTTATATTTAGGTAAACCTCTTAAATTTAATGTATATTATCTTATATATTATTATATTTATTAAAAATATACCGAAAAACCGCCGGTTCCAGGGTATCCACCGGTTCCAGGTTCCTTGATTTTGAGAACCGGAATCAGAACCTCTTAGGGCGGTTCCATGATTTTAAGAACCGGAACCGGAACCTCCTAGCAGGTTCCTCGTCCGGAACCTCTGGTTCCAAGGCGGTTCCGGTTCCAATTCCGGTTACCCTCTTTTTCTGCTCACCCCTAGTGGTGATTTCCACTTTTCAATAACGAAGGGGTTAAAACGGTGCAATGTGGATTCTTTGGGGTCAAAACTGTGAGTTTCCCAAATATTGAATGAATCCAAAAAGCATAGGATCCCGTAAATTGTTGCCGCGGCCGAGAGGGGGAAATCGACGGTGGAATCACAACAAATTCAAAAAGCAAAAGGTGCACAGACGTATAGTATACCTGCAGCCGCAGAGTAACAGAAATCGACTGAAGTTGAGTTCTTCAAACAACATCTGAAAATGGAGAGCAGCGAAGAAGAAGACGACTTTCCATCCATTGAATCTGTCACTCCACAATCTAAGATCGACACTATCTATCAATCTAAAACCGAAAAGGTATCAAATCCTCTTCTCTGAGTCACACTCGTGACCGTTTGTTTCATTATTTTCGATCGTTCTATAGATTCGGTGTATTGCTCTCATGTATGCTTACAGTTTGAAGAATTTGTTGTTGTTGAATGAACTGAACTGCGCAAGGGAACCTAGAAATGGAGAAATCTGTGTTGATGTTTGAAATTATAGGTTTGAATTTGAAATATGAAGTGACTGTAACTTTAGGATGATGACATTGTGTTTAAGCACCCTTTCAGGTTGTTGTTCGAAGGATTGATAATTGTTTTGCAGACGAATGTGTAGAATCTATGTATATATAGAAGTTGTGACTAACTTTGAGAAGGTGTATGGTATTCTACTGATTGAATTAACTTTATCCTGAAATTTTAAAATCCTGATGTTATATTTATACACAACTTCCTTGATGGTTTACTAGATGGTTAGGTATTGCATTTGTGCACTGTTTAAAGGTGTTAGGCCTCGGAGCGATGTTAACCAAGTGAATAGGCCACTGTATGGCATAATTTTTTTTACCTGAATTGCATGTTTTGTTATTAGAAGTATTCCTTGAAAATGAGAAGATCTTTAGGTCATAGAATCAGGGGTTAATTAATGATGAAGATCCAATTCATTTTGACCATTTAGTATTTTAATATACGGGGATGTTTGTATAAATGAAGATGTGAATGTATGTCACTATGTTCTATTACTTGATGTGAAAGTATATGAAATGGTGACCTTAAAGTAAAAGGACCAATAAAGATGTGATAGTATGTCCTAGTACATGCTGTAAATGTGGAACCCTAGTTATCTAACAGAAACATTTGGGAAAAAAGTATAAGCTGATTTAAGGCGTTTTAGGCACCAAATCTATGATATTATAATTGTTGGAATAGTTGTTTAAGCTTAAGCCTTTAAAAAGGAACAAAATCAAATCAATCTCTCTAGGAAACACATATAGATTACATGTAACAATTGTGATTAAGAGAATACGAGGACAACTTATGTTGAGTTTATATGACTTTTGCTTGCTAGGTTCCCTACTTGATGCTTGAATAGTATATAAGGTTTCAAGACTTCGGTTAACTAATCAGTTCAGATATATAACATGTATGAATCATGTTCACTAGAGCAATGATTGTTTGTTCATTGTTACTATGAACATTTGAAATTTCCAATTTTCTTTATATCCCTTTCTTTTATGATGTTTTCATCTTCATGTCAATAATCTGACAAATAATTCATGATCCATATTGTATATGTGAATCACAAATTAGTAATTAAATACGTCTTTCTTATACGTGTAGGGCATCAGAAAGCTTTGTTTCGAGCTTCTTGATTTGAAGGATGCAGTAGAGAATTTATGTGGCAACAATCAATCCAAGTACTTAGCCTTTTTGAGGTAATATTTGCTCACTTCATCTCTCTCTCTCCCCTTTATGCATGTTCATTCATATGTAGATATGATGTTTACCTAAGTGAAGGGAGAATGACTCTCTTTTTTGAAATGCTAGTGAAAATTCAACAGAAATAGGATATCATAATTCATAGCTCAAAAACAGCTATTAAGAACTATGGTTAAACTCCTAGATTTCTTAAGAAGACAAGAAGTAGACAAATGCTTCTTAAGCAACATCTGCTTTAGAAAACATCAATCTTGTGTGTGAAATTATATAACAAGGACACTAGCGGAGTTGCAGGCAATAATGGATGATGTAGATATCTGTTTAGGCGGTGTTTGGGTAAGATTATTTATGCAGCTTAGTAGCTTATCAAAAGTTAAAACACAATAAGCTTGTTTTTGGTGTCTGGGATAAGCTTATCATCTTAAGCTTATTAGCTTAAGTAAGCTGTTTATCATAAGCTCTTCACCATCAGCTTGATGGCCTATTTACAACTGTACGCCTATCGTCTTTTTTGTTCTTCTCTACTTTGTAAAGGTGCTGTCTTTTTGGTCATTTCATTATAAGGTCATAAGCTAAATCAAACACTATTTGAGGAGGTCTGTTTTGATAATACATAAGGTGGCTATACTTTATACTAATTTCTACTTATTTAAAGGTTACAAGAAGAGGTTTCAGAAATGGAACATGAGTTGAATGATCTACGGAAAAATATATCTGCACAAGGAATCCTTGTACAAGACTTACTGAGTGGTGTCTATCATGAATTGTCAGAATGGAGCAAAGCAAACCCTAATCTCCTAAATACCCAAGAACTCCATAAAGACAACAAATTATTTCCAAATGAAGCAGAAAATGAGAAAAAATTATTTCTTGAAAAGATTGATGTTTTTCTAGCTGAACATAAAGTAGAAGAAGCAATTGAAGCAATAGATTCGGAAGAAAGAAAACATCCCGATCTTAAAAATTCATCAGATTTCTTGAAACGCAAGTCATTACTTGAAGATCAACTGTCCAAGATAACAGAACAAACATTAGTTAGCACTAGTGATTTAAAAATGGCGATTTCTGGTTTATTAAAAATTGGAAAAGGTCCACTTGCACATCAGCTTTTTTTAAAAGCAAAAGGGGCCCGCCTTCAGAAAAACATTGAAGTATTTCTTCAGTCATGTTCTTGTTACCCAGAAACGTTTGCTGCTACTTTATCAAACATTATATTTTCCACAATTTTATCAAGAAGAAAAGAGGTGAATTTAATATTTGGAGATGATTTAGTTTACAATAACAGAATCGTTCAATGGGCAGAATGGCAGATTGAGTTATTTGTGCGTTTGGTTAAGGAAAATGCACCTGTTTCTGAGACTGTTTCTGGTTTACATGCTGCAAGTATTTGTGTTCAAGCTAGTTTAAATCATTGTTCTGTGTTGGAATCACAAGGGATGAAGCTTTCAAAGGTGCTTTTGGTGCTTTTGCAGCCGTATATTGAAGAAGTTTTGGAGCTGAATTTTAGGAGGGCGAGAAAATTAGTTTTTGATTTTTCTGGGAATGATGACATCATGCCGTTGTCACCTCGTCTTGCATCACCCTTGTCTACTTTTGCTATTACTTCTGATGGATTTCTTGTTGATAGTGGCACCAGGTTCATTTTCATGGTCAAAGTAAGTCAACTCTCAACATCTTTTATATACCTATATTGCAATTTTAGCTGACATTATCACACTCTTTTGTCCATTTTCTTGACCTATATTTAATTATTTTATAATATGATCTAAATGTTTTTAACAGGATATAGTGGACCAGCTCACAACTCTAGTGATTTTACACTTTGGAGGAAATGTATTAACCAGAATTTTACAACTCTTTGATCAATACATGGATGAACTAATAAAAGCCTTACCCGAACCAACAGAAGACGACAGTTTAGTTGAATTAAAAGAAGCAGTACCATTTAAAGCTGAAACAGACTCCCAACAACTTGCATTATTGGGGACTGCATTCACAATTGCAGAGGAATTATTACCAATGGTCATGTCAAAAACGTGGAATATTTTAAATGAAAGCAAAGAAGCTGTTAATGACAATATTACCCCTATAATAATGAATAATATCATGGATTATAAGGATTGGAGAAAACAGCTTCAGCATTCATTGGATAAACTTAGAGATCATTTTTGTAGACAATATGTTTTGAATTTTATTTACTCGAGAGATGGTAAAACAAGACCTGATGCACATATTTATTTAACTGTGGATGCTGATGATGTTAATTGGAATTCAGATCCTTTGCCTTCGTTGCCCTTTCAGGTTTATTTTTTAAGCATTTTACTGTTTCATGAAAATTTCCATTTGGGATGTTGCATGAAAGAACCGTATAGATTAAAATCACCTATTTAGGTTAAATTGTGACCTTGCTAGTTATAAAAGGTAGAGTAAATTAAATAAATTGTCCCTGTGGTTTGTATGAAATTCGTCTTTCGACTTTTTTTATTACATGAGTAGTCCCTAATTTTGAAGCTTGTAAAACTAACAGACCCTAAAGCAAAAAAGGTTGTTAAGTTTTAAGGAGCGATTGATGTTACAAGTTTCAAAATTAGGGAAGATTGATGTTACAAGTTTTAAAATTAGGAACTATTTGTGTAATAAAAGAAGTCGAGGGACTTTCATACAAACCACATAGATGATTTAAGTAATTACACTAAGATGAATAGCCTTATCGGTTATTTGAAGGGTTTGCCCTTTGCTTGCCATGTGATTATTAGAAAACTAAACACTTCATATGTATCAATCATATCCTTGAATTTAGAGTAGCAAACATTCACATAGTTAGGGTTTTTATTATAGATTAATATCTGGAAATTTTTGACCAACTTTTATTCAGCTAAGGTGTAGCAATCTGTATGTTATTTTACAGGCTTTATTTGGGAAACTGCAGCAATTAGCAACGGTTGCTGGAGATGTGTTACTTGGGAAAGAAAAGATACAAAAAGTGTTACTTGCCAGACTAACCGAAACTGTAGTTATGTGGGTGATGTCTAACGAAGAGGATTTCTGGGGTGTTTTAGAGAATCAAGTATCAAATCTTCAGCCTCAAGGCTTGCAACAGGTAACCAACTTATTTGTGAATAATAAATTAAGACTAAATTACATAAATCATCCCTCTTGTTTGTATGAAATGATGGATTTTGTCCCTCTACTTTCTTTATTACTCAAGTACCATCCATTAGTCAAATGGCCAAATCTTATCTTGCTTTATCCTTGAATTTCATTCTAATTTGTCACTTAATGAATGTATTCCACCTTAATTATTGAGTCAAATATCTACATGTTTGTTGCAGTTAATTCTTGATATGCACTTTACTGTTGAAATTGCACGCTTTGCTGGTTATCCTTCTAGAAATGTGCACCAGGTGGCATCCTCCATAATTGCAAGGGCTATCAGAACATTCTCAGCCAGAGATGTAATCCAACAAAGGTATGAAACCACACCTTTTTGTTCATTTTTCAAGTTTTCTTTAACAAATAAATATAATATAAATCATTTAATAAAACAATTAAGAAAGTTATATGCATTACACATTGACTTTTAGCTAACCTTTTTAATTTGATCCTAATGACCTGTTTGAGATATAAGTTACAATACCAACCCAATCAACCCATCCATAGGTAAACAGGCCCAAATTGACCCATTTTCTCATGGACGGGTTGAAATCCACCCTACTCCTAAACTATTAATCTGAGCAGTGCACTTCCTGAGGATGAATGGTTTGTTGAAACTGCAAAGGCTGCAATAAACAAGCTGTTAATGGGGGGTGAAGGATCAGATACTTCTGAGATTGATGAAGATCATATAATCTTACATCATGATGATGATGAGGGTGTTGATGATGATGATGGTGATGATGTTGATGATGATGATGATGATGATGAATTACATTTACATCATGATGAAGTGATATCAGACTCTGATGGATCTCCTTCTTCTCTCTCATCAATTACAACATCCGAGTCTTTTGCTTCTGCAGAAAGTCAAATGTTGGATAGTCTCTCAGATTTTACAGATGATTCATGACATGGTATGGATTAACTAGTGTTCTTGTGTTTATCAGAATTAGTTTCTATGGGGTTAGCGTTAATCAAATCTAAACTAGTTTGCTTGTAATATGTACTAAAAAAAACTGTTTTTGTAGTTTAATTGAAATTTATGTGAAAGCAAGTTATTATGCACTTTCTGAAAACCTTATAAGTGTTAGATATAATATTTCAGTCAATGATCAAAGAAACGAATCCTTAACGCAACTATATGCTATACATTAGGGGTGTGCATGGGGCGGTTTGGGGCGGTTTTAGGCTCAAACCGAACACGATCCGCTAATTTCGGTTTTAGGATTTTCAAACCCAATGGTTTCGGTTTCTAACGGTTTCGGTTTTAGCGGTTTTTAGCCTTTAACGGTTCGGTTTCGGTTTTGAAACCGAATCCACCTCTTTTAAAACATTGATATATAATTTCATGTACTAATCTTCATTTTTCCAAAATTACATACAAATTTCAGTAACAATATCTAATTTATAGCATTAACTTCAATGTCTAATAATATATTTCAACAATGAATACCATTTTCTAGCCCAAAATTCAAATTATAAACGTATTTTATAACATATAATAATGATATAAACATTAATGAATCATGGTAGATGGACTTTCAAATATTTAAATTGGTCGATTTCTATTTAATAAATATAAAATTAAAAAAAATATATAATATATTAAATATTAGCGGGGCGGTTTCTTAATGGAGCGGTTTTTGGTTAAAACCGAAACCAAACCGAATCCATCGGTTTTTTCAAAATCTAAAACCAAACCGCCGGTTTTGAAATGGTTTCGGTTTTAACGGTTTGGTTTTGTCGGTTTTAACGGTTTGGTTTCGGTTTTTCGGTTTTTATGCTCACCCCTACTATACATTAGATAACCCGTTTACTGTTATCCCACATGCCAAGCAAAGTTGCAAAGCTCGTCACATATATTATGTGTTCATATGTTTCATCATACAAAACCCATAAAGTAAGACCTCAGGAGAGTTTGAGCTTCGTTCTGAGCAATATACCTCCATTTTGTCTCTATCTGGTGGTAATATTATTAGGCATCATTGACGAATTCTCTGTAATCTTATTTGAAAGAAGATTTGTTTTTATGTATGGAGGGCATCGTGTAATCGTCTTATTCTGTGTTCAAAGTTCATATAAAGAGAAATAATCTTTTTTTTTTTTAGTTTATGTCCCGGATACAAAGAGACGATGATTAAGCATTGTTTATCAACTGTAAGGGTGTGTTTGGTCAGGGGTTTTTGGGGGTTGAGCTTTTTTATTTTTTTAAGAAAAAGCTCTTCTTACTTAGAAAATAGTCATTTGGATGGCAAAGCTTTTTGGAGAGGGGTGATTTTCACACCAACTTTTATTTAATCTACCACAACTATTGGATGATATGTTTATACAGTAAACTGTTAAATTTATATAGTGTGGTGTAGCCGTGTAGGAATCAAAAGTTATGGTACATAAATGAATTCCCTTTTTGGAGCTTGATTCTTTTTCTTTTATTTTAAATAAGCTTCTAAAAGTCCCGAGCTTATGGAGCGAATGTTTTAAAAAAAGCTCCATCTCGTAGCCTTAACTCCTAGCTCCCAACTCTATTCTGCAACTCGCTCGTATTGCCAAACATACCCTAAGATTGTAGCCGTGTGAGAGAGCTGCAAGACTTTGGAGTTTATGATCAATCCTGATTTTACCTACCATAGACAATTAAACAGTGGTTATCTTTGAACTTTGGTTATTTAACGGTATTACAGACTTATTAGTATTTTAATGTGCTTTTAGCATTTGATGTGTCCTCTTGATTGAGTTGATTCCATTGTTGGGACGGGGCCACGGGGGTGTTGCAATAATAAATTAATAATCCCCGTTTTTAGAGCCCTAATCGGCTAATCGCCCAATGCCTGATAAAACATTCGCGTCTGGCCCAAAAATTTCTGGTTTTGGATCAGTTTTTTTTGCCCCTTTTTTTACCACTCCTGTCTGTGTATTTCATTCGAGGTGCTTGTAAATCTTTTCCGTAGACCCTAAGGTAACGTTTGGTATATGGTAATGAAAGTCGGAATGGAATACATCATTACGATATAATGAAAAAAAACATGTTTGTTTACTATATTGTAATTGAATGAGCCATTACATAAGGTATGCGAATCCTCCCGAAAAATTCATTTTGATTAATTAGGGTCCCCCTCTTTTTACTTCATTCCATCTTGGAATGGAAGCAAAAATTACATAAAAATCCCTCAACTTCCCTCCCACTATATCCTAATTAATCGCACTATCCACTCGTCCAGGAAGTGCATGTGATCTCTTTCAATTACATCATGTTTTTCTATCTTATATTTTCTCCATTATATCAGGATTAAAATACACTGAATTTGACTATTAAAAATATTTGATTTTTTCTCAAACAAACTTTGGTTAATTTTTTCTCACCAAGAAAAAGAAGTATTTTTTAGTACATAAAATTTATTTCTCAAAAAAATTTATTTACAAAATCCTAATGCATCTATATGTCATAAGTGAAAAATAAAGAAATAGATATAATATTAAAGAGTATCAGAGGCTTTTGAAATATAATTGTTCCAAATTAAAGCATATACGAATTTTTTTATACGTTTTTTATAAAAACATATCACGAAGAAGATGAAATGGCTCAGATGAAAATTTGAATGTTAGATAAAAAAAAATTTGTATTATAGGGTATTTTTGTCATTCTTAATAATTTCATTTCGTTCCAATATAGGACAATCAAACATGTCAATGGAATGGTAATGACCTATTTAATTACCATGTGTATTTCATTATATCTTCACTAGCTTCATAGCCTGCCTGACTGGGCGGACATGCTTCAAGATATATATTATACCAATAATTTGAATCAATATTTTTCGTTAAAATGACATATGAATCGATAGATGTAATGTTAATTTTGTACACAACTTGCCTTAAGAAGAAATGTTACAGAAAATTTATAAACGAAATAAGACTTCTTTGTAAACGACATTTGTTGTTGAATTAGTGTAGTTGCCATCTCTGTCACAACAAATGACCTTCAATCCGTTCTTATTCTTAACTCGTGATACAGCTACATAAAGTTGGCCATTTGAGAATACCGGTTTTTGCAGAAACAAACCAACTTGAGACAACGTCTGACCCTGACTTTTATTAATGGTCATAGCAAAGCAGACTTGAACAGGAAATTGCCTCCGATTCAATTTGAAAGGCATCTTGTTGTCGGAAGGACTAATAACCATTCGAGGTATAGCGCATATTGTACCAACCTTGCCGCCAGATATGATTTTACCTTCGATTATATTTATCTCCAATCTTAATATCTGAAGTCTCGTTCCGTTGCACAGTCCAGCTTTCTGATCAATATTCCGCATACACATTACCGGAGCGCCGATCTTTAACTTCAATATATGTTGAGGGACGCCAGACATTTTAATATTGTTCAAGAAATCAGTGGTGTACAGATCAAGGTTAAACATAGTAAAAATACTCCTAATCACGGGATTATTGGAATAGATGGTGTGATATACTCCTAATCCGGAAGTTTAGTTGGGTTTTTCAAATTTACGTTTTATTCAGCCAATATTGTTAATATCACATCTATAAGTAAAAATATATTTCGTGATAAAAAATTAATGCAATATGGAATTTTGTTTATGGTATAATTTTTGCTATAAATAGTTTGGAGAATCATTTGGAATATGCCGTAAATTATGGGTGCTTTTAGAATGGCGTTTGAAAGAAGAAGATTTATTCCATAAATGGTTATTTAATATGCCGGAAATTAAGGGGGTTGTTATCATGCAGGATACGGAAGCCTGCAATATGCGTTTGAAAGTTGAGGAGTAACAGCTGGCATAAAACGCACATTACACGTGGCATATTGTGCCAATCAAATTGCAAGGAATTGCTTAGTTGTCAAAGGAATTTTAAATACAGGCCTCATATATAGAGGAAGAAATACAGGCCTCATATATAGAGGAAGATTCCATTCCTTTAATATTCCATTCAAGACAACCAAATAGATCCTAAATACGGAATTCCGGATTACGAGGGCTTTCGTGGTAAATACAGAATTCCTAAAGGGCTAATTCATAAATAAACATCTGTTATGGAAATCAAACATAACGAAAGGACCACACACAGGACGGGAGGAGGAAAAGAAGGATGATGCTAAGCTACGGCGCGTCTACGTCATCTTTCAGTGTTCGTCACACCGTAACCGTCTGTAGCAACAACCTTCATCATCATCCAACCACCGCACATTTTGAATCTGAGTTGGTGTTAACGAGACGAGCGTTATCTCTGCTCACAACGGTGACGGCATTTTCAGTTCCAGTTCTGTTTTGCGACTCTTCAATTCATTGCGCAGAAGCTGCCGCTGCCATCTCCGGTACTCCTCAGTTTTCAGAATTAGCTGAATCTGGCGGTGTGAAGGTGTTGGATCTTCGAGTTGGTAATGGCGATTCTCCCGTCAATGGCGATCAGGTTTCACCTCTCAATCTCTCATATTTGTTTTTCTGTAACCTCGTTCTATGAAAAATTGCAATTCCGTTGGAAAGAATAAAAGCAAAAACAAATAAACTTACATTGAAGTTTGAAGATCAAAGCGATTCAACGAAATTTTTTATTCAATTTTGAAACAGATATTTGCTAAGCTGGCACTTATTATCATCTTGTTTTTCAAATTGTTTATGAGAAGGACAATATAAAGGATTACTATTTTCAAGCAGCACGTCAAATTCTGAAATGTATAACTAAATGATAGTGTTCGAATTAAATCTGCATGATTAAATTTTCATATGAATGGGGACAGAGTATACAGATTAATTTTTTATTTTTCATTTTTTAATTTGGTGCAAAAGGTTGCCATTCATTACTTTGGAAGGTTAGCTGCTAAGCAGGGTTGGCGGTTTGACTCAACATACGACCACAAAGATGAAACTGGTGAACCAGTTCCCTTTAAATTCACTTTTGGTTCAGGCAAAGTAAGTGTCATATAGTATATTCCTAAATTGCAAAAGTGAGATTGTTATTGTAATCAATATTGATTCATTAATTATGCATAAAAATGTTTATGTTTGATTTGTTAACCTAGTCCAGGTGATAGCAGGGATCGAAACAGCAGTTAGATCAATGAAAGTTGGAGGAATTCGTCGTGTGATCATCCCGCCATCACAAGGTTATCAAAACATGGATCAGGAGCCCATTCCACCAAACGTAAGTTTTCAAATGCCATTATTTCTACCATTTTATCGTGTCTTCATTCTCAGTATACAATTTTTATTTCCTAATCAAAATGAAACATAATAATATAGTTTCTGTTGACAGTTTTTTGACAGGCAAAGGCTGTTCACAACCATTTTTAATCCTACACGTCTTGCAAATGGAGAAGGGTCTACCTTGGGGATTATCATATTTGACATTGAACTTGTTGCTATCAAGCATATCTAAATTGGTATACTAATTGTATTTTAGAACCATATTATCTTGTACATAATCTAAAATCTGATACAATTTATCCATAACTGTGGCGTATCAAACAAATACAGATACTATATCATGATTGTATAATTGTTCATCACATATTTTGTTGAATACAGAACGAAGATACTATCGTCTTAGTGATATACAGATATACATAGATTGAAACTGGCATTTCTAAGTTCTAATGATGATAACTTGACATCATTAAGTTTCATTTCTAAAATTAACTCGTTAGTGATATATTTTTCACAACTTTTTGCTACATATCCTAACCGTGCAAACTTAATAACATTATTCGACGTTTCTCTACTCCATGTAATTTTGGAAATGAATGGAAAGATAATCTACTTTCATTAAGTGATTTATTTAAGTCTTTCTGAACTCATGAAAAATCAACAAAGTAAATGAGCAAATTATGTCTTCTTGTGTGTCATTTTCATAATGACCTATTAATCTTGAGAGTTAAATGACTTATTAACCCATTACAAAACATTTGTAGTCAAATATTACAACACAAAATGGTCGTATAATGACCCATTACTCATAACAATGACCACACATTTGTAATCAATTACTTATAACAACTTAGAGTGATAGAGGCTACGCAATTCATACACAAATATTATAAACGTCACACTTTTATATCCATTCACCCATAATCCATTAATTATACACACAAGTTTTTGGATGGTGTAGACTTTCAAGGTAATGGATTTCAAATTAAAAAAAAAAAAAACTGGAGGGGGTTTCATGCAAATTATGCCTTACATAAGGGGTGTCAAATAAAAATTATCGTAAGGTAGACGGTGTATACCAAGGTTCTAAAAAACGCGCTATGGCGTCGCCAAGGCGTGAGACGCGGCGTCGACGTTAAGAAACAGACCATGACGGCTAGGCTAGGTGTGGCGTGAGATAAGGCGTGATAAGGCGCGCCTTATGACGAGTTTTTTGTAAGGCGGATGAGAAAATTGAATTTTATTTAGAAAAATTATAATATATTTAATTATAAATTTAGATGTAACATTTTTTGTAAACTTTATATATGAATTGTTATATAAATCAATATATCTATAATTTTTATTTAATTTGATATATGTATATACATAAACTAGTTTCTGACCCGTGAAATATCACGGGTTGTCGTTAAATTTGCTGAAAGTAAGTATTATAGAATAAAAATATGAACTGTGAAAATCACATGTGATTGTGTATTTAATCACATTTAATGTTTTAGTTAAATCACATGTGATTCAGTATATAATCACATTATGTGTTATTAATGAAAAAATAATAATTTTTATTTTAAAAATAATAAAAAATTTAAAAAAATAAATAAATAAAATATTTTATTTTTTTAAATGATCAAAATACCCCTCAATGTATAAAATATGTGATTAATCTAACCATTAGATCTAATTGATTAATGGTTGAGATTTGTTCCTCGAGACTTCATAAAAATGGACCTCCTTGAACGCAACTCTATAACTATCTAAAATATAAAATTTTGGTGGAACTCCTAACTATAACAACTCAACTTTACCAAAATTATAGCATATTGAAAAACTATTTTTCTTATGTTCTCTACCTCTTGTAGCTTCATTTATTCAAAATTTTGCATTGCATATTTCACATGTAAAAGTCTTTATCACCATGATCAAGGTACTCTATAAAATTAAAATTAAAAGAAAAAAAATAAACATGACTTTAATAAAAATTAAAAATAATATGATGTGCCATATGGTGATTATCGTTTGATAAACCAGCATGAATATTTGGAAGTACATCTTGAGTAATAATCTCTTCATCTATTGTTAACTTAGATATTAGAATATTTGTAGTATTTACACTCTTCATTTTTAAATTTAGATTACCCGATATTAAATTGCAAACCGATGTACTATTAATAACGGTAGAAGATTTTGTAGCTGGAAACAATAAGAAAATTAAACAGTTGTCCTTGATAATAATGATATGCATATATTTATTAATAAAAATTGTGTACTAAGGAGTATTTTTTATTAAGGTTGTTAACATTTAAAATACATGGATTTTGTATCCAACTACATCTTTCTAACTTTTCTTCTCTCACTTCTTTGGGTGGAAACCGTGGAATGTTAAAGACATGTGAATTTATATGTTGTATATATGATTTAGTAGAGAGCTGTTTGAATTTATTACTATCACTTTACAATTTTCTAACTAATTTGCTATATTTATAGTTTGGAAAATTCATGAATTTCAAAGCCGTTATAACAAATATAAGTATTAATAATTAAAAAATATGTAAATTTTCTTTAACAGAAATTTGTGATAAATTTTATTATATAAGATAAAAAATTAGATTCTGATTTAAAACAAAAAATTTAGACTTATAGTTATGTATGTCTTATATTATAATTATCTTTGTGATACAATAAAATTATAAAATAATTGTCATTTGTGACACAAATTGAAACTTTAGTTTTGTCAAATCAGTGTCACGTAAGCTTACATTTCGACTAATATTCAAATTACGTACCTACGCCATCAATATTCAATACCCCGTATATTTACTCTTTGTGTCACACAATTATTAAATATATATACAAAATATTCTATTAAAATAACTCGTTGGGCGCATCTTAACTCTTCCCTACTCATCTCTTTGGAGACATGAAAAGACGTGTCGTGTCATCGGTTGGAGTAAAATTGACAACTTCAGTCGGGCAACTAAAGAACTGATGGTAATGGTGCAACAGGTTCTAAATTTGATAACACACAAATAATATAACATTTTATTATAAACATTTTAACAATATTAAATTAGTATTGCCGTTAAAAAAATTAGATTAGTATTGCCGTTAAAAAAAATAAAAAACTGTCATAAGACATGCATTAGAAACTTGTATATTAATCTACAACCGACTCCTATATTTAGGAATTACTCTACTGTACAACATATTATGTACTTAATGACAGTCCTTAGGGCTGTCATTATTAAAACCCTAATAATAATTATTATTAATAACTAACTTTTCTAGGATTCCATATAGCAATAGAATAAATTTTCTCAAAATTCGCTATATGTTAATCGGCATGTTTTGGGAAATTAAAAATAGAAATCATCTACATTTGCATTTGAAAATCCATCCGTAAGCAAAGATTTAATTTATTATTAAATTACGAATTAATTAATTTAAGTTAGGCAAAGATTATCATCTAAAATCATTCAAATTTATGTAATCTTAAAAATTTTAAATTATAAAATTGGTGGTCTATAAAGCTGCCATGTGGCAAGCTGGAGGTCTAAGAAAACGTCACATGGCCATATAGGCTTTGTTTTATTATAGTAGTAGATTATATAAAAAATTTGCCGCCCTAAATCACGCCTTAAAAAACGCCATCACTCGCCATGACTCGTCTTGGCTGAGGCGGTGCTAGAACCTTGATGTATACTATGCACACTTAACGAATAATATTAGCCCAAACCCCTCGAATTAGGGCTTTAGAAGAACCCTCCATCGTACTTTCTCTCGAATAGATCAGGTTACGCAATCAAATGGGCATTACATTCTAGATTCAGTGGAGAAACAAAATGTCTTGTAAGTGAAATGTTGGTTCGCATGAATTGCTTTTACTTTTTGTTTTTTATTTTATTTTCGTGCTTTCTTAACATGAATTTGCGAATGCTAGAAAACAAAGAAATTACTGAATAACCTCTTGTAATTTCACAGAATTATTTTTGGGAGTCGTGAAATTTGCTATGCTGATTCGCAGGATCAGAAATAAGCTATTTTGGACATCTGAGATGATTTCTGAACTCCATTATATGCTTTGCCCACCAACTGTTTGTAAAAATGCTTGTACTGGAAATGGCTTATCTTTTATATCAGTTAAAAGACGAAATTTGTGCATATCAGAACCTACTGTTCGAGTAAATGCTGGCATTGTTTATTCGCATCAATCGCAAGCTAGTATCAACGGTAATAGAATTTCACGTGTTGTAAGAACGGAAGCACAAGCTGCACTTTTTGATTATTTGCATTTTACTAGAGGCTTCCATTTCACTGATGCAGAGTACATGAGCAAGAACTCCCCTAATTTTATTCAAAATTTATTGTCAGTGGTTGATAACGAGCAAGATGTATCACGAGCTTAATCAAAGTACTTTAGGTACAATCCCATCAATGAATTTGAAGCGTTTTTCGAGAGTTTAGGTCTAAATCCTTTCGAGTTCCCATCATTACTTCCTAAATCTTTGATCTTTTTGGGAGATGATGGTCTTTTGCTTGATAATTTCCATGTTCTTTGTGGTTATGGGATTCCTAGAACCAAAATTGGCAAGATGTACAAGGAAGCAAAGGAGATATTTGGATATGATCATGGTGTATTATCTATAAAACTTAAGGCTTATGAGAAATTAGCGTTAAGTAAATCAACCCTAATCAAACTCGTAACATGCTGCCCTTCACTCTTAATTGGACAAATTGATGATAAATTTCTTGCGGTTTATAATAAGCTGAAAGAATTTGGGTTCGGGAATGAATGGATTGGTAGTTATGTATTAGAAAGGACCACTTTAAATTTTGATAGAATGTTAGACACTATGAGTTTTCTTGTACAAGTTGGTTACAACGATAAACAGATGAAAATTCTGTTCATAGATAATCCTGCACTTTTGTTTGATGGATCTGGGAAACAGATTTACGTGCTAGTTGGTCAGTTACTGAAATTAGGGCTTAAAATGAGCCAAATTTACGACCTTTTCTTGAAAACCCCCCAAATTTTATCATCAAAATGTGCAAAGAATCTCTATACAGCAGTGTGTTTCTTGGTTGAAATTGGTATGGAAACAGAAGAAATTGCACAAATCGTTGCTACCCATATGGAAATTCTTGGTTCCACTACTTTAAAAGGTCCAATAACTGTCATGAACAGTTTAAAAGTTAAAAAAGATGAATTATGTCGAGCTATAAAGAAAGATCCTTTAAATTTGATCAATTTAGCGACTAAATCCGACACAAAAGTAGTCGATAATCAAGATTCCAATACATCTAACGAGAGAAAAAACTTCTTATTAAGATTAGGTTATATTGAAAACTCAGATGAACTAGCAAAAGCTTTAAGAAAATTTCGGGGTAGAGGAGATCAATTACAAGAAAGATTTGATTGTTTAGTAAAAGCTGGACTTGATTATAATGTTGTTTCAAGTATGATTAAACGAGCTCCATCTGTATTAAACCAAACAAAAGATATTTTAGAGAAAAAGATTGATTGTTTGCAGAATCATTTAGGTTATCCATTAGAAGCTGTTGTGGCATTTCCATCATATTTATGTTATGATATTCAGAGAATTAATCTTAGGTTTTCAATGTATTTATGGCTGCTGGAACAAGGTTCTGCAAAACCGAAATTGTCGTTGAGCACAATTCTTGCGTGTTCAGATGTAAGATTTGTGAAATATTTTGTTCATGTTCATCCTGAAGGTGTTTCCACATGGGAAAGTTTGAAGAATTCAAAAAGTGTTGAAGATCATTGATTTATTTCTCTATCTTTAATGTATTGATTCATCTTCCTTCTATACATAATATTGCTTATTTTATTATAGTTTGTAACATTATTTATTAATTTTTTTCTTCTAAGGGACAAGAGTTTGAGGGCCGTAAGGAGTTTTTGTAATCTTATTGCAATCATTGAACCTAAATGTCCTGCAGTTTAGGGTTGTTTAATTTACCTCTTATTGGATCCTTTTGACTTAATCCAAGTCAGAGCGTTTGCAAAATATAATTTCCACCTCTTACTTAAATCAATCCACCTCTTACTTAAATCAACCAAAAAGGTTGCTGACGAGTAAAAGGTGAATTTATCATTTTTATGTGTTATGTTATGACTTTTATTTTGATTATTCAGCATAGTCGGTCAGAGATACAATCAAATATTATGGTTTCAGTCACATGTTACTCAGTTAGCAACTATCAAAGTCTCTTGTAGTGTTCTATCTCTTAACCCCTAAATGATATTTGATTTGTTCAATATTATAATCAGTTCTAGCACGTTCAACAATATGAGCCTAGTGAAGTAGTGAATTCATTAGTTAATTAATCAGGTATATACAACACACGATGACAGAAAACATGAAAATCAGCAAACAACATAGAAACATACGTCTAGCTATTTCATCAACATAAACAATGAAAAACACTGGATTACACTCCATTCATAGTCTTCATCTTCAGGAGAGAAACTGCGTCTGCCTAAAACTGGGTACAATCTCATCGACAGCTACAACGAAAAGAAGAAAAATCTATTAAATTACATAAAAACGATTGGAAAAAGAAAAAAAATATATCCAAAAATTAATTAATCACATACCTTTATATTGGGGCTTGTAACCCAAAAATCTCCTCAGTGTTACATTTTGTCGAAACAAACCATCAAACAAACGTTGGTGTAGACGGGGAAAATAACGACCTATCACAGAACGAAGATGAAAAAGCAGGAAATCTGCAGAAGTCAACTGAAAGTCAGAGATTTCCACCAATTATGTGTTTCCATGACTTGTAATAACCTAACGGATCTTCTTCATTATTACCATCATTGTACAAAGGGCTGATCGCACACTCCTTTACAATTATATCATTTTCCTCTACTATGTTAACACCAACTTCATCACCATCTTCAAACTGGTTGTTTGATCTAAACATCCAATGGATTAACCAAACTATATCTTCTTCATCAGCTTCCAGATAAACGGATATAAGACCGATGTACATCCAGGAGCAGTTTTTTGTCATATTTGTTAATTTTATTACTAAAGGACTTGCCTTACCTCTACTCTACTTTTAGATGTATGGACATAACTTATATTAAAACCATGGATAGTTTTATTCGTTGTAGATGAGGGCACGGTGAATGATATTGATGGCCCGCTGGTTTTATAATCTAACCAGTTTGGAACCTCTTTCCCTAGAAAATATGTGCTGAACATTCCAAATTCGTAACACATCTGCACATACAAGATTAATCAAATATATTAATCAGAAAGTAGGCCCAAATGCCCAAATGTGGAGGAAAAAACCTTTTGTTCCTTGAATACCAAAACCGTGTGACGAAAGAAGTTGCACTGAAATGGTCACATAACTTTTGCCTTGGGACTCCGTTTCACGAGTCAAAAGTTATTTGCATTTTTGTTTTGTTTTTGCTTAATTTTTGGATTTTGTTTTAGGCCAAAATTTTGGCCCATTTGTGTTTTATGGCTCGTTGAAAAATCTAGGGCTTATTTAATACTCAGGAAAAGTTAGTTCTATTTATTGAGTTTTTTCTCCCAAAATTTGTGTTTTTGTGTTGAACAATTTTTGAACACCAAATTCACGTTATTTCTTGAATCAACATGGTTTTTGGATTAGATTGTCCTGAGTCGTCTAAGAATCAATGCGACCAATCCGTGTTATCGTTTTTTAGTCTAAATCTGAGTATTTATTTTATAGACATGAGTTTGTCAGAAAGAAAGAGATCGAATACAAGTGACTTCAACATATAACATCTATCAACGCCAAGTAACTCAAGCCTGCATAGGTTCCTTACACAATCAGGCATAGAAGTAATCAGATTTCCCTGTAAATATAGTTCCTTCAACATTGACAGGCTTCTGAAGTCCATGGAAAATGATTCATTTAATAAATTATTATCCTCAAGATACAAGCTAACAAGTGATGCTGGAAATGAAAGCAAAAACGATTTCGGTAATTTTGAGCTTATATTATCCGCTTTTAGCACTTCAAGCGACGTTCAACTTGATTGGAAATTCATTGACACCAATGCAACCAGATATTAAAAAGATTTTAACCTTTGTTAATTTGCGTATGCTGCTTGGAAGCTTCTTTAGCCTATTGCAGTAGCTCATATCAACAAAAACAAGTCTTTCACAAAGACCAATTGATTCACAAACCTCAATCAAATTTGCACATCCTGCTAGTATCAATCTCTCAAGCGATGGTAGTTTGGAGAAACCACTGAGTGTGACAAACTTACAATAACTTAGATTAAGAATCCTTAATGATCCAAGCAGCTGTTACATTAATGGAAAATCGGTTATTAATGATATTTATATATAAAAAGCCATTTCTTTTGTTAGTTACTTACCTTTGGTTTGTCCCAAAGTTGTTTCAGATTACTATAAGACATGTCAAGAGCTACCAAGTTATCCATTGGTAAATCAGAGGAAATTTTTTGTGGCTACCCTTGAGTTGTACATGATTGAGTTGGAGTAGCTTTAGTCTATCCATCTTACCTAAAGCATCTGTTCTTAATTCTCTTTTCTTCATATTCTTGTTGTACACATCTTCAATCTTACGCTTTCTCCCATTACTTTTCTCCAACATGTTCATGTCAAAGACAAAACCCTGGATTTTAGATGTGCCCTAATTTTTTTTTTTTTTTTGAACGGCTAGTTAGTAAGTTAGTGGTTCGAGCCTAGACAGTGACATCCACAAGGGGCGGTATGCCTTCCCTCGAACCTTCCACCTTTATGTCCACGACGGGACTTGAACCCATGACCAATAGGTCATGGGCAACACCTTAAATCCTCCTTAGATGTGCCCTAATTAAGAAGAAAAGGAAAAAATATTATGTGCAGATTGGTCCCGTTGATTTTTAGTATACACAAGACAATCTAATCTAAAAAATACATTGATTCAAAGAATACCGTAGATTTGATCTTCAAAATCTGTTCAACACAAAAATACGGGTTTTGGAAAGAGAAAAAAAACTCAATTTACATAAACTATTACCTTATCTTCTTTTAACAAGTTGAGGCAATCTTCATAGATCCATAACCGACTTCTCTTCCAAGGCTTATTAGGTGATTCTCGACACACTAAATCTCTCCCCATATCTTGAACCAATTGATGCATTTTCAGCTCGTTATATCGTCAAAAGACATCTATCAATTAGCTTTTTGATGTTCGGATACCACATTCCTTCAAAATCATTTCAGTTATATCTCTATCTTTTCCGACAAAAAAACACGCAACATGCTTAAACAATTCTTTGCAGTTTTCCGATGGCAAAGAATTAAAGCTAATTCGTAGAACTTTATGTATATCGGTATAAAACTCGTTAGTCTCCAACATTTCAAAGATATCTCTCCACGTGTCAACATCTTCATTGATTAGTGAACTACCCAAAATTTTAAGAGCCAGAGGATGTCCTCCACAATAATCCGCCATTCTTTTTGCCTGTTCTTCATAACCTTCCTTCAAACCATAACCTCCAAATGCATGCCAACATAGAAGCCTTAGAGATTCAGTCTCATTTAAACCATAAAGTGCATGCTTTATATGTTTGGGAGGATATATTGTGCGCATACTTTTCTGTTAGTGATCCATCTTTGGTGGTTATGATAATTTTGCTTCCAGGGTGAAAACCAATCAACACATCCAACTGCTCAGATCATCAAGAACCAGAAGCGTTTGTTTGTTAAGTAACGTTTCTCAATCTTTAAAGTGCACATGTTAACATCACTATGTATTTGTATAATACTTTTTCTTAGAATGCCTCCAAGTAGTTGTTTCTGTAAATGAAGCAATGCAGTACTTGATTGTTGTGCACATTTTCTTTCTATACCTTCAACAAAGCTGCTTCTTTCAAATTCGTGGTAGTGTGACATATACATGTACTCGGCCAAAGATGTCTTTCCGATCCCAGCCATTCCCCAAATTGTGAGAATGTTACTAGAATTTGAGGATTTATCTTTCAACCAACAAGTGATGGTGTAAATGGAAGTCTCCATCCCTATTAAATGTGGGAGTTTAGTACTACTCCGCATGTTTGGACCCAACATGCTACGGATTTCCTTAATAATGTCTTCAATAAACACCTGAAAATTTTGATCCATTGATAGTTAATATTTGACATAATTACCAAAATAGACACACACAAAAAAAACACCCCTTTTCCCAAATACAGCTCACCGACTCAAATTTTTCCCAAAATAAACCATGCAAATTGATGTGACTGTCCGACTCCGGATTTTTTTGTGCGACCCGGGATGTTTTTTTTTGCGGCCAACTATTTTTTTGTGCGACTGATGTACGACTAGACCATTTTTTGTGCGACTAAACCAGTTTTTATGCCACGCTTGTCAATTTGGATGGAGTCTCACAAGCGGCACGGTCGATTTTAGGAAGATCTGAAAGTGACTTTTTATTTTATTTATTGGAAATCACCCTTAGTATATATAGAGTAAAAAATGAGATTTTGCGGAAATAACAATACCGGCCATTTGCATCCTTTCCTTTTAAATCAGCAACTTCCGTAAGTCCTTTCATCCACAACTCCAGCTTATGAGCAAGTTGGATTTTCTTCTCCTCATCTTTTTCTGCCTCCAACTTTTGTCTGTGTGTAATCATCGCATCTCCAAAACTGCATTCTTGCTTTCTGACATGGTAGAAAACAGGAAGAACAATATAATTGGAGGTCTTCCGTTTCTGTAGGATCATCACAAGCACCATGTGCATAGTTCTCAGACAAGACAATTATGGAAGCACGAGAGCCTTTTATAGCTCTGGTAATCTCCGGTTTCAGTTCTCCCCCAATTTCAACATCTTCCGAAACGTGCAGATATTTTCATTGACCAAACCCTGGTAGAGATGATCGATAAAAGTGAGTCTTTACCCCTGAAACTCAAGAAAACATCATAAGATGCAGCTTCTTGTTCTTTTCCATGGAAGTTTTAGTTCAGGGGAGTTTGGATCAACTTATTTGGCTACTTCTTCCGTTAATTTCAAAGGTTATATGTCTTTATCCAGTTGTATTATATTTGTCCATGTGATTAATATTGTTTTGTATAATTTCATTGATGACAAATGAAAGAATACAAAAGCTGTAAGAAGCAGAACCAAGAAACAGAGACTCGGAAAATAAAAATCCACTACCAACAACAAAAACAGCAAATGAACAGGATTAATATAGTTTTTAACTTGAGTTAAATTACAATAATTTAAAGTATCAATTATATAAATCACAAAATTAATATTATTAATGGTTATTCCAAACTAGTAGAATATCTGGTGCCGGACGGTTCTTTGTGCATATCCAGTTTCTGTACACTGTACAGTTCTTTGATAAATCTAAAATTATCTGATAGTTCATAGCCAAAAAAGGTACTATTCATGGTTCGTATATGTCATCAAGAATTAAGTTGAGGTTTCATGGAAAACAAAGGTACTATTTTTGCAAAATAAAATTAGTGTTACATAGTTTAGAGATCGAAAGACAAATTGCTATTGTTATTGAACAACCAGATCATTAATCATCGAACATTAGCTTGTTTCTTGAAAAAGAAAACCAAATAGTTTAAGTAATCATATCGATCTTTGATGAATAATAGAATTATAATTTTGAAATAAATTACAAAACCATGTAATAATATTAAAAGCACGAAAAGTCACTGGTTATAATAATCATCACTTATAATAGAAACAAAACGTTCAAGCCAAGGTAACTGATGAAGGTCCCTAATAGTGTTATCAATATTATGGTCACTGAGATTAAACCCACCAGCAAGAAATCTTTGAATTAATGCAAGTTGTGATCGTTCTTCCTCAGAATAAGCATCCATCATGTTTGAAACTGAACCAAAAGACTCCCATGCCCATTCTTCAAATTGCTCTCTAGGGCCACTACCAGTAAGGGTAAGATGGTCATTTTGTTCTTCTCCATCCATTGAGAACTCTTGAAACTCATCACAGCTCATAGAAAAATGCCAACGAACCCCACATTTCACACAAATAAACCTTGTACAAACAGGGCACTCAACACAATTATTTGTCGAATCTAAATTACAATTAGGATCAAGAAGAACCAAACAATTAGAAAAGGGGCAATAAAATTTATCAGTTAGTTCCAAATCAGCTTTTTCTAATAACATGCAGTAAGTAGCAACAGGAAGAAACGATTTATGTTCAGGGGTAGAAATGTAATATCCGCAATTTTGGTTCGGGCACCTAACGGGAACCTCAGATAGACTAATTTTTTCATCAACATATTCCTTGATGCAATGAGAACAAACCTTGTGTGAACATTTTAGTGTGACCATCATGGATGTTGGTTTATCTTTACAACAGATTAAACAATTTTCGACCGTTGGATCGTTCTTGGAGTCATGAACGATCCCGATTGCGAGTTGTGCAAGATGTAATGGAGACTTGAGATTGATATCAAGAACACATTTCAGATCAAAATGTTCAAGATTCTCGATTTGTTCTTGTATTCTTTTCTTCAATGCCATAAGAAGTTGATTCTCGAGTATTTCCTTGTTTGTAATCTGTGAAAAGATCATTAAAATCGTGTATAAATACATGATATCAAGATTTCATACACTCGAACATAAATTTCTTACCTGATTAAATAAGATCTGGGAATTGGTAAATGCATATACTTTTTTGACATTATTTTGAATTGCCTCTGATAAACCAGCCATTAAAGCTAAATAATCAGCTACTTGTTCATCAACAAAAAAATCAAGCTTTTTCTGAACCTGAATCACAGGATCCTCATTACTTCTTTCCATGGTCACCCCAATTCCAGAAAACCCTAAACCATTATTTCCACTTTCAGAAATCGATACACCCTTGAATAACATCCGAACTGAAAATTCATCACCATTCTTCAAACCTAAATTCACAATTTCTTCCAATTCATCCTCATCTCCACAACAACTTCGGAACTCATCGTCATCATCTTCGAATTCTGGCACAATTGTGTATTCCATTGTAAACTACTGATTACAAACTCTGCAGAATCTATGCAGAACTCATCACCGTAGATCCAATTCGGTTTAATTTCTATAGTTTAAACAAAATTCACATCACAGAAGCTACAAAATTCACATCACAGAAGCTACAAAATTAAAAATCCATATTAAGGGTTTTGACTTGTGAAGCTAATTGCTTTTATTTCTGTCAATGAAAGAATATAAAACCGGAAAAGAACATGTGAAGTAAAGTGCAGCTTCCATACCTGTGTAACGATGGATTTGGTCCTAAATTCATAAACAAATTGTTCTGAAGGAATGATCTTTTATCTGATTCACAACAAAGCTCTGGTTTCTGGTAATTTGTACTAATAAGAACCCTAATCTGACAACACTATTGCTTGTGATTACACACAACACCACTTTTAGTAGAAAATTAGGATGAAATCCCACAAAGAATAAAAATATATTTGAAAGTTTAAAATCCGATTTCTCGCGCCGGGGGAAGGAATAGAATCATAGGTTTTGGCGTAATGCCGAAGCGAAATGATATGTCATCCATTTTATTTGTTAACTTTTTTTTTATAAAGTATAAACAGATGAGTAAATTACACATAAGGTCTCTATGAGATACCACTAATTATAACCGCAGTCCTTGAACTTCGTTTATTACACTGGACTTCTCGGTGGCAATTGGGTTGGGTTTGGGTTAGCGGGTTCGGGTTGGCGGGTTGACGGGTTGGAATCACTAAACCCAAACCCGACCTGTTAGATTTTTGGGTCAGAAAAAGCAACCCTAACCCGGACTCATATAAACCAAGGTAACCCAGACCCAACCTGTTTAACCCATAAACTTATCAGGTTGGAGGGTCAAGTGGGTTAGCGGGTCAGAACCAGGTTGGCGGGTTAGGAACAAATAAAATGAACTCAAATACAAGGTTAATCTCAATCCATTTAAAAATTAATAATAAGTTCAATTTCAAATACATAATATACCAACCTAATTTAGTTCAAAATTGAGATTGTAAAATAAGAAATTTTTCGTGTCCCAAATCTACAAGCTTTTGGTCGGGGAAAACATGCTAGAAATTAATTGCGTGAGATTTGAAGGACAAATTCAAATTTGAAAGGTCAAAAAGAAAGGGAAATACATTAGGTAGGATAACTAATTGAAGAGGTGTGTTATATTATTTATGGTATTTACTACATACATATTTTTTTGAAAAATCTTTAAAAACTAAATGGGTTGACGGGTCGACCCGGTTTTACACAAGACAACCCGAACCCAACCTGATTTATAAACAGGTTGAATGGGTCGACCTGTTTTTGACCCGAACCCATTTATGATCAACTCAAACCCGACCTTTTTCGTGTTGGGTTCGTGTTGGGTTGCGGGTCGTGTCAGGAATTGTCACCCCTAACTTCTCTGGTGTAGTGGTGTATACACTTTGTTACAATCAAGGTCCTTGCTGCCCTTATATTTTTTTTAAATGACCAAAATACCCTTTTAGCATTTTTTTTAATAAAGTATAGATGAAAGACTGTGAATGTAATAAGTGATAAACCACATGGACCATCCGTGAAACTTTACATTGGATGGTCGAAAGTCATAGAGTAAATTTTCACGGATGGTCTCTGTGACTTATCGCTTATTACATTCACAATCCTTCATCTTCACTTTATTACAAAATGCTTACAGGGTATTTTAGTCATTTAAAAAAATTTAAGGATAGCAGGGACCTTGGGTGTAACAAAATGTATACACCAGGGACGTCTAGTGTAATAAACAAAGTTCAAGGACTGACGTTGTAATTAGTAGTACCACAGGGGTGGAATTTGCTCTATCTTTTATATGAAAAATTAATACTACATCACTCAACTTTAATGTTATTATCTCCTTAATTTTATTCTTTGACCACTTCACTTATTCACATGTAAACAACTTAAAACCGAACACCAAACCAGCAAGGAAAAAAAATTAGACGTGGACACCTCAAAAGTCAACCTTACGCATATAGACGTGTTCATTTAGGTACCCAATGAGACCTCTAGAGGCTATAGCATAGGTGTAATACAGTACTTAGAGCTCCCACATTTTAGTGTCAAAAAGCGGAATTTACAACCCAAAAGAAAACTAAACCCACAACAACATATGTATATTGTAGCTATGAGATTAGGCACACGTGTTAAAAAAAAAGAAAAGATTTGTTTACGAGTATTTGCGGGATTTATTCTTTGGGGCACGGGGAGTACATTGATGATGAGAAGCCACGATGAAGCTCAGCTTTGTCCTTTGTGAAGGCTCGCATGAAATCTTCTTTAAGTTCTACAAATCGAGCCCTTTTGATTTGTTGTTCTTCAGGCGTACCCTCCTCCAAGTATTCAAAATCCGTCAGATCCACCTCCACAAACTTATCCACAACTTCAGAACAATTAGGGAAATACCGCCTGCCCGTTTCCACTGCATCCCAACACCACTTGTTTCATACATACATACATACATACTTTTTAAAAACAATTTTCTAATATACCTGTTCTGGAAAGGGCTTCCATTCTAGAAACCACATTCATATCCATCTCTCTTAAATCACCATTTGATGCCAATAACTCTGACGTCGTTTGGGCATGTGCAATTTCCATTGCTAGTTTTGCTTCTGATGGGAACAATAATCGTGCAATCTCCACTGTAAAACACACATCATCAAAAATAAGGCAAGGCGTGTTTCCCAAAACAACTAAACAGAAATATGTCACCTACTTTGGATGAAAGTACTTTCATAAATGATTCGGTAATCATTTATTTTAAAGATGGATAATGTGTCATTTTTTTCACACCACATGAATAAACTAGGACAAAATTCACCTGATTACCAACAGTGGCGGATCTACGGGTACTCAAAAAGTTACTTCACACATGGTAAGAAAAATCATTTCCCTAGAATTAATAAATAAAGTTTTTGTAAATAAATTACCTCGATCTTCTAAGTAGTTACACTTCATACGCAAATCATCAGCAACATCCGAAGAACAAACAGAAACATCACCAATCATAGGATTCCTCTTAATTTCTCTCTCCAAAACATCAATACACATTCGATCCTTATTTGTTTCTTTCCCAGGTTCTGTTTTCATATGATAATCTTTTGGTCTCGTTGACCTCCTACAAATACTAACTGCACTTTGACCATCAACAGTAACATCAGAAGCACACGCACCTTTACTCAAAAGAGAAATAATAATTGACGGTTCTTTTCTCATTGCAGCCACATGAAGAACCGTATACCCTCGGGAATCCCGAAGATTAACATCCGCTTTATTTAAATCAAGAATCTCTTTAGCAACTTTTAGATCACAATATAAAACAGAGTAATGAAGTGCACATGCTTCATTTAATGTGATATTTGATTCGGTTAATATCATTTTCACGAGCTCAACATCATCACAATCTAATGCTTTGTGTATGGTTTTGATTCGTTTTTCACGTAACGCGTTCTCGGATTCGACTGCGTGTTCTTCGTCATCTTCTTGGGAGATTTTTCTAAGGGATTTAATGGTTTGTGATATTTCGTATGGGAGTTCTTTTTCGAGTGACACCGTGTCGAGGTTTGACCGGGCTATTCGGTCAATGCAACCAGATAAAACGTGTTCTAATTGGCAATGAAAAGCGGCAACAAGGATTGGAAATACGTCTTCAATGAGAGCTTTGTCAATAAAATTGAGAAGACGCCGCTGCATATTTAAACATATAACACTCGTCACATCATGAAGTTTTAACTTATAATTGTCGAACGATTAGTGTATTAATAATTATGGTCTAACATTTTAACTCCTATACCACATAGTACAAATTTGCCAGCTAACTGTACAACCAAATTAAGCAAAGGTTGTGATACATGCAATAAAAGTTGTGGTGTAAAAATCACCCCTAACATAAAAACATACCTGGAAAAGTGAAACCAGTTCTGGAATTTGAAAAACCGAAGATGCATAAGTCAATTCAACAGCAAAATTAATAGCAGGCCGACAAGCATCATGAAGACACCCATCATCGACACAAGTTGAAACTTCTGGTGGAGATGATTTTAATTTTCCCGTATAAACATAACTTAAAAATAATAAAAAGGCATCATACCCGACATGCCCATATGATAAAAAATTGCTCATTATATATTTAAATTTACCATCTTTCTCAACACATCCTTTAGTTTCCTGGAACAGATCCTTAAAAAAGTTACTTCTAGTGGCTAAAATACACCTATGAATGCCCACACAAATGCCTTCAACAATAACTTCAGCATCGCTGTAATTGCATTCAGAATCTGAATCGGTTAAGAGCTTTTCTAAGTTTGTGCTGAGTTTATTCAAGCTAATGATTTCAAGGTTTGACCGTGGCTCCGTGGTCAAAGATGTGGGTGTGGTGTAACTGGTCGAGCCATTGGATATGTGAGATGATGAAGTGAAGCTTATTGATGATGATGGTTCAGATGAATTTGCCATTTATTAGGTTACATTCAAACATGTACCAGATCAGGGGTTTGACTTTTTACCAAAAAGTCAAATTTAGGAAGTTTTGTAGACAGAGAACAAGAACTCAGATTAGAGTAATGAAAAACGGGAAATTACGTGAACACGATTTGGGGTTTGACTTTTTTTTACCAAAAAAGGTCAAATCTTGAAACTTAAACGAAGTCCAAGAACTCAAACCACAACGGAAATCTTGACTATATTCCTATGATTCAGTTGCAACACACATATATCGAACATTTTACATCTACAAAAACAAAGTCAACTGTTGAAATTCTGATTCAAACAACAAGAACACCAAACACTTAAGAAGAGAGTAGAGGCAGATATTCATATACCACTTAAAAAAATTTACTACTCCCTTTATTGAACATTAAGATCAAGAAATTTACAAAAATTTTGTTACAAATTCATGGTGAAACGAATCCCCAACAGCCCCTGATTTTGAAGATTGCACACAAAAAAATGAAACTTGATAAAAAAAAAGTAGAAACCCCAACTTTGTTGGAATCAGCTATACCCAGAGTAACATATCTATCATAAGAACCCTAATCCCCAAATCTTTAAATATTCTTCCGTGTTTTCAAGAATAAAGACCGCAAATAATCACTCAATAAGCAAAACTCATGTGGAAAGAAGCGAAAATTAACTTTAGTAAACGGTAAAAACGAAATTAAACCAACATAATTTGAAAATTAATGTATTGAAGAAGCTTCAGAGAAGCGGCAAAGGAGCTGTGTTGTGGGAAATAGGAAGGTTGATTGGTAGCAACAAGCAAAAGGGTTTTTCTGTAATTTGACAAATTGTTTGTGGTCTTGTGAAGGAAATAGGGATAAGGTGACGTCACGGTGGCTTGCCGCGGTTTGCATACGCAGTATACGGCGTCACTTTTGTTTCGTATACATTGATGAAGTCAAGTCTGGCTTTTTTAACAAATAACTGAATTAAATATTAAGCACTCCAATCTTTCAGTGAATTGCAAAAGTAACTCTTGAAGTATTGACAAACTTGCATGTTCTAGTCTTAAAAGTTAAAACCTTGAACATATTGCATCATCCTTTTTTTCTGCCAAATTACTTCATTAGAATTGAACAGCAAGTCAGCAACGATAATTAAAAAGCTCACGATATACACCGGGATTAAAACAAAATTTAAGTCGGGTTTGGTTTTATTATTTATTATAGTTTGTGATTAGAAAACTTTACACTAGTTTTCTTTATTTTCAATTGATTTATGTTATAGACATCCATAAAAAATGCAAGTAAGAGTGTATGAGTATATATATGAGAGTATAATACATACCTAATAAAATACATATATAAATAAATACATGTGAATATAAATAAGTGTATAAAAATATGTGATATAGTAAATGCGGTGAATATGCAAAAATCATATAAATATGTGTATCTATGCATGTGGCCAAGTGGCCAACAATGTAAAGATAATATAAATTAACGATATCATTTTAGATAGTAACTAGTATAATATTACCCGCGCGATGATGCAGGAAGTTTCGTACGATGTTCAAAAGATTGTTTAAATCAATTAATGTTTTAATTGTACAATATCTAGGTATATCATGTGTTATCAAGCTGATTGTATCTAACAATATAACAATATAAACTGATACGTAAGAAATTTTAGGATTAGTCTAATGCATTTTTTCAAGTACTAAGACAAATATTAATAAGTTAAAGGGGCTTTTTATATATTAAGAAAATTTAAGGGACTGTTGTATTTTAAAGTTAACCGGTAAAAAAAGAATGAAAATAAAAAATACGAATCAAGTTTAAGGGGCTATTATGTGCTAAGAAAGTTTAAGGGACAATTAATGTATTTTAAGGAAATCTAGTAAAAGTATTGACAAATAAACACATCAAAGATTTGAACTTGAGTATGTAGGGGGAGTTATTAGCGCTACAACCAATTGAGCTAGAAAGACAAGTAATCAATATTTCCTTTCATCGGTATATAAGTAGAACATATTTCGTTGTGCTGGCAGAAGCCTATTAGCCAAGTTACTATTCACACGATGGTGAATGTTATATACTTCATCCGATTCAAAATAAGTGCTATACTTTCCTTATTTAGTAATTTTTTGTATATAAAATAATATTTTATCCTCACTTAACTTTATTAAACATCATTAAGATTACCTAATTTACTTTAACTTTCTTCAATAAAGCCAAATATTGTGGGACCCTTTTGTCACTAATTATCCCCTTTAATCTATTATCTTTACTACTTATAATGCATTTAGGCCTTTCCCTAAATAGCATTTTAAAAATTCAGCCAATTTCTTTCTATTTTTGGACTTGTTTGCTTTTGAAAAAATTTGCAGCAGATGGGATTCGAACACGCAACCAGAAGGTAATTTAAGAGGAATGATAGCCACGTGATCTACAAGGATTTATAGTGTAATGATGAACAACTATATACATAATGCTACATACGAGATTTGAAAATTAGGACAAATCACAAATTGGGAACCGGAACGTCTATACACAACTCTTTTCCTGAATCAACCGCCTAATTAACCAATAGATGTTTATTGGGCATCTAATAATTAATCGGAAAGTGTATCGAGCATTTAAGTTACTTGGGACTTGGGAGTAGAAGACTATTTTAAAATCATATTCCCATCTCCCTCTCTTTTACCATTATCATAACTTCACAAACCTAAAAATCCAAATCGTCCCTTCTACACCCACAAAGGTAGCCGATCTTCTCCCTTCCTGAGTTCAGACAGCCGTCGGCCATTCCTCTGTTGCCGCTCCTCCGACAACTCCCCCTCCGTAGGTGGCTGTATCGAATCAGTCCACATAACTGCTTGACTCCTCGGGTTATTTAATCGTCCACTAAAAAATTAAGGATTCCCAATATGATATTGTCAATTTCTTCATCTCCGTCTTCCTTTTCCTCTAAAAGCACCAATATTGAAGAGTCTTGAATTCAATTTGGAGTCTTCAAGGTTCGTGCTTATGCTTTACTATCGTCTTCACATATTTTGTTTGTTCAAAATTAGAAACTCCATTATTGGATCTCTTTTTGCAGATCCAAGGTCTTATGTGTTTCCGTGTGAATAATTTTATTAAATGAAATTGAATTTCTGTGTAAGATTCAGGAATATGCAAAATCAGAAAAAGAGGCCGGGATTTCTCGATGATTGATGGTGGTTTCTTTGCTATGGTTTCCCCAGAGCTCTTCCCTGACATCCTTAAATTTCCCTCCTCTCATGTAGTGCTAATGTTTATTTCACATCCTTAAATTTCTAAATATTATGCGATTTAAAAATTAATTGGATTAAATCTGTTTAGTGAGCAAAGCAACCGACACACTCAATAATCGTGCTCATGATTAATTTGTTTTGTAGTTGCTACCGTAGTCAATGGATTTTGATACACTGACAAGGCTGCTCATTTTGTAAGTTATACTGTGTGTTGATTGTTTTTTATAAACCTTATATGATGTTGGTAGGCATGGTTATTAAGGTCAAGTTGCTGCTAGATATGTGAAATATTTTCATCTCCTGTAAGTTGATTTATTTTTTACATCTAATTTATTCTTTATACATTAGTATAAAACAAAAGGCAATTAAAGTAACTCATAATAAGCATAAACTTGTGTAACTACAGAATTTCTCATTTAATCTCTCTTAGATGTTTTTTAACAGATATATCCTGATTTTGATTAGTAACTGTTAAATGACTTCTTTGAAGGAAGCTTTTTAACTGCTTTCTGATCTTTAAAAAATATCATTTTTTATGTCAGTTCTATTCGTTTTGGTTTTTGGTCCGAGCTCACCTACTTTAAAAAAGGGAAAACTTTATACTTAATTTGGGTCAACCCGAAACGTGATAAAGGTAAAAGAATCCTAACTTGTTACTGGGTCCGTTAGGAATCGGGTTGGTTGCTTCGAATTGACCCTTTGGAGCATATCTTGGTGGGACCATAGAATCTTCTTAGTGTTTCATTTTAATTAAGGCATGATCTTTTATATGTTTATTATTAATATTCATCAATATTCTTTTCCCCAGGTAAAAACTTGCGAGTTCCAAGATTAACTCTTTGAAGGGCGTGGGTTTGTTAAGGGATTCGATTTATCAAGTTTGCATTTTCTTTTTGTGTTGGACTATGTAATATGAATGGTATGCACATAGTGACCCCAAAACGTTATATTCTGAATTTTGATCCTATGTTTCTTGTGTAAGCGAATTTTGTAATGTTATGGTTGTAAAGCATTGTGATTTTATATTTCTGTTTTGATGATTGTTTTACGCTTTCATGTGTATTGAAGTTGATAATGGCAGTTTGAAAAAGGATAACTAAATTTTTGAGTTGGTTTGGGTATCCTATCAGTGCATGTATCTATACTTCTAGAGTTAATTATATTGATTTTAAATATTTTATAAATTTTCGGACTGGGATATGATTGAGGTATGGAGGTAGAAACGGTTTAAAAACAGATTTTATTGCTAAAAAAAGTCGTTATAACCGGTTTAGAACCGAACCGGTTTCACCCAAACAGATTTGAACAAGGTAGATTTAAATCAAACTTTTTTTAAAACTGGTCCGGTTTGAAGAAAAAATCTACAACCTTCATGTTATTAGCAAGAGGTTCTAATCAACTGAGTGAGTTATTAGGGTAGATGCTGATTAACCAATTTACTTATGTACCATATCTTTATTAACTTATTTTATTCAATATACCACCACCACCAATTATTGTCATCACGACCATCACTATCATCACCGCAAATTATAGTTACAGGGTACCCGCCGCCGCATTGCACGGGTACCCGACTAGTAATTTCTATTACTGTACAATGTTTTACATCAAAAAATATGAAAGTAAAAATGTAGCACTTATTTTGAGTCGGATGAAGTATTTAATGTGTATTTTACATTTCTTTATGAAAAATAATAATTTATTACCTTATTTTTTGAAATTTGACTGTTCAAAATGAATGTGAAATAATGATGTATTACAATAGAAAATAAAAAGTATTATACTTCCTATGTATCAAAATAAGTGACACACTTTCCATTTTGGGGTGTATCAAAATAAATGACACACTTTTAAAACTTTCCTTATTTGGTAAAAATAGTGGGACTCATACCCACTAACTATCCACTTTAATAAAGTGAAATTACCCTTATACCCTTACATTTACTTTTAAAACTCATTAATATCACTTTATTCAAGAAAAGTGAGATCTATTCTCCACTAACTATGTACTTTAATCTATTTTAACATCTACTTTAATCTTTCACCTCAAAAAACGTGTAAGCCAATTTGTGTCACTTATTTTGATACGGAGGAAGTATGTGATACATGTGGAGTTTCATGAATTTTAAGAAAAAAAATAAAATAAGACTAAAATATATTAAAGTTGATAGTCAGTGGATGATGGGTCTTATTTTTTATTTTTTTTGAATAAAGATAATGTTTAAAAGTAAAAATAAGGATAAAAGGGTAATCTCACTATATTAAAGTGAAGAGTGTGTGGATGATGTGTCCCATTATTTTACCAAATAAAGTAAATTTTAAAATATCATTTATTTTAAAACATCTCTATCATTATTGTAATACGGAGGTAGTAAATAATTTGAGTTAGCCAAACCTTTTGTTCTTGTTAACTTTAAAAAAGAAAAATAAGCAATAATTTCATGAAGCAATCCAAAATCCAAATACACCCATTTCTCCTTATCACTCTCGGTCAACAGTCAATGGTTAACCGTCTTCCTCCACTGGTCCCCACTCTCACGATGAACCGACGACCGCCGTAACATTGTCGTCCTCCACCACGATCACGCTCGTAGTATAAAGTAATCAAAATTACTGACGTTAACTACTATTCATTGTGGTTGTACGCCGATTAGCAACCAGAGTCATGATCCGATGGGTGGAAACCTAGATTCAATCAACGAGCTAAATCCAATAAGGTCAGATTGACTTTGCGAGTAGTTTAGATAATGAG
Organism: Calendula officinalis; assembly: GCA_963853835.1. NCBI lineage: Eukaryota > Viridiplantae > Streptophyta > Magnoliopsida > Asterales > Asteraceae > Calendula > Calendula officinalis. Next base: position 14,707,379 of record OY970827.1, read on the forward strand.
TCATTACAGCCACCATCAATGAATTTTCCTCCTTGAGATCTAGTTGAGTGTAAGTTAAATTTCGTACAATGAACTGCTACCAAAATTGTTTCCTTGATAGTGTAATTTTGTGATTCAACTGAACATTTTGTTTTAACTAATTCTTGCTACTGCAAATTATAGTAATTACTAAATTTTGCCTATTTAAAGCTCGCGTCAAGGCAATACAAGAAAGTGGTTACTTAGGGGCCGTTTGGATAACCATAAAGTGTTGGAAGGAATTGAAATCTATGAATGGAAGATGTGAGTTTGGATTCTGTTTTGGGCTTGCCCCGTTCCCAGCGTCATTAGGATTCGGTGATAGTGGTTGTTGATCAATTATCCAGGATGGCTCATTTTGTGTCAAGGCTTTTAATGCGAGCCAAGTGACTCAATTATATTTTGCAGAGAGATTGTAAGGCCATCCACAGAGATGGAATCAAATGATTTGCAAATTGAATATGCAAGCCAACTAACCATTTTACTTTTAAAATAAGAAAATTCTCTAGCAATAACAAGGTGGAGACCAACTTTTCTATAAATAAGATGTATGTTAAACATATAAATATATAATTAAAAGTTAATGGGGGTAGTGGAACAACTTTTGATAGTGTTTTGTAATTACAGTAATGTAAAAAGTAGTTACAAAGTTGACGTGACACAATTGAAAGTTAAATGATTATTTATGTATGTAAATGACCTAAAACTACATAGTATCCTTAGACACTCATTTGTTGACCGGGATTTAAAGTTTGTGAGCCACTTTTAGCGCACTTTATGGATTAAGGTGTCACACCGGGTCAATTGTGCAATTCAGTATCTCACCATCCGGTAGACTAATGGTCAAACGAAGGTGGTTTGGGAATTTTTGCGGAGCTTGATTAGTGGAAGTCTCAAACAGTGGGATTTCACTCTCCAGCAAGCGGAATTTGTTTTTAACCTTTCAGTTAATCGTACTACGGGCAACATCCCTTTTGAGATTGTGTATGTGAGTAATCTGTTCATTCCACTTGAGTTGGCTCATATTACCGCTATTGTTCAGTTTAGTGTTGAATTACATGAACAATCTAATCAGATTAAAGAGTTACACCAACAAGTCCTGTCAACAAATTGAGAAACATAATAAACAATATGTAAATCGCACAAATAAACATTGGAAGCGAGATTTTTCGTGAAGTAATGTGGTTTGGATTCATTTGAGAAAAGAGAGGGGGTTCCTAGCTGGACATTTTGGAATGAGCGAATTACATCTAAGGTCCCTGTGGTTTACCACTTATTGCAGCCACAGTTTCTAAACTTCATTAAGTATACTGGAAATCTCTGGTGTTGCCACTTTGTTGCACCCATAGTCCCTGAAACAAACGGACGTTAATTAAAGCCGTTAAATCTCCATGTGCACATCACATGGTGGGTAGTATGGTAATTGTCCACCCCTTCCTCATATTTAAACCCGAGTAAATTACATGGAAGGTCCCTGTGGTATACTACTTACTACAGTCTTAGTCCCTGAACTTCATTTATTACACCGGAAGTCCCTGGTGTATACACTTTGTTACACACATGTAGGCCTGTAAACGAACCGAACGTGAACACTAAATTTTCTTAACATAAACGAACACAAAGAAACACAAAAGTACACGAAACAAACACAAACATAAACAAACACAAACGAACACGAAACAAATACAAACGAACACAAACGAACATAAACAAACTCAAACGAACACTAACAAACGAACGTAAACAAACAATCACGAACGGATGTTCACAAACGTAAACGAACGAACGGGCATTTGTTCGTGTTTGTTTGTTTAACTAAACGAACACAAAATCTTGTTTGTGTTCGTTTGTTAGCTAAACTAACGAATATAAACGAACTCCCGCGAACGGTTTGCGAACGGTTCGTTGAACGTTCGGTTCGTTTACATGCCCACACGTGTGTAACAAAGTGTATACATCAGGGACTTTCGGTGTAATAAATGTAGTTCAGGGACTAAGGCTGTAATAAGTAGTATACCACAGGGACCTTCCATGTAATTTACTCGGGTTTAAATATGAGGAAGGGTGGACAATTACCATACTACCCATCATGTGATGTGCACATGGGGGATTTAACGGCTTTAATTAACGTCCGTTTATTTCAGGGACTACGGGTGCAACAAAGTGACAACACCAGGGACTTCCAGTGTACTTAATGAAGTTTAGGGACTGTGACTGCAATAAGTGGTAAACCACAGGGACCTTAGATGTAATTCGCTCTTTTGGAAAGCTTAGCCAATATGCACAGCTAAGTTGGGAATTTGTCACCAATATGCAATTGTCAATTGATGGAACGTTATGGAGTCATGACCATCTGCCATCTGCCTTATTTATTGATGTCGACAAATCATAGAGGGGAATGTGGGTTAGGAAAATGAGTTTTACAGTACATGCAAAAGGACATTATTAACAAATCCGTGTCTCACTTGGATTCACAAATTCATTTCGTTTTGAGAATTTCAATGTGTTCTCAGGCCCATTAGCCAGTAATTGTTTCAAGACAATAAACAGTACTATTATACTTCTGCTTTTTTTCTCTTTAAAAAATGTACTATATTATTATATGTTGCTTATATAATAGACACTACATTTACTACCATGTGCGGCAATAAACTTAAAATTGTATAAGTACTTACTTAAAAAAAATGTTTGCCTACGAGATCCAAAGAAATAAAAGAATTTTACATTATCGGCTAGTGTCTTTCAGTGGGTTTAGCGGATTGAAACGCCAGGAAAAAGACCAATGATCCAAACACAGTGTAGCCCGAACATGATTTTCTATCAATGAAGAAATCATAAACGAAACCGATAAACACCACATTCATTTTTTTTTTTTGAATTACACTCTAATCTACTTCATTTGTCCACGACTGGACTTGAACACATGACCAATAGATCATAGGGAACATCTTACGTCTTACACCTTTACCATTAAACTACGAGCATTGGGTACCACATTCAGTTATTAATATGTTTAAGGGGATGTAAATTTAACAAATAATTAATATGGGTTAGCATTCTGAATACAAAGTTGATGTCTCATGTAAATTTAAGATATGATATAAGAATTAATTTGTTTCATTAATTACCTTGATATAAGAATTAATTTGTTTCATTAATTACCTCAATTTGAATCATATACGGAGTATTAAAGTCAAATTGTACATTAAATTCATCTATTTGCACTTTAATTCTTTAAGTCAAATTGTACATTAAATTCATCTATTTGCACTTTAATTCTTTTGCGTCTGCCCATGGTTATGGTTGAGTTCCATTATAAACATTATGCCATTTAAAAGTATATTCATTAAAAAATTACAAAGAGATCAACGCTTCACCATCACCAACTCAAACAGTACCATCATCCCATATATATGGGGAGTGCTAATCATTTCAAAAACGCTTCACCATCACCAACTCAAACAGTACCATCATCCCATATATATGGGGAGTGCTAATCATTTTAAAAACTCGGTTGAACTGGCCGGTTGGACTGAGAAACGGGAAGGTAGCCGGTCAGAATAAGCCGGTTAGATCAATTGGTATAACTCGATCGAAACACGCCGATTTGACATAAAAATCTGGTCGAACATATAAATAAAATAAAGATATGATTTTTTTAATTCCTCTGTTTCAAGTATACATTACTGGTTTTATGGATTTTAAGGCAAAATATTATAATGAGTGTTAAGATGACTTAAATTATATAGTTAGTAGATGATAAGTCATTTTGAATAAAATGATGTTAATAATGTTTAAAACTAAAAGTAAGGTGAATGAGCAATTTTATTATATTAAAGAGGATAGTTAGTTGGTGTGTGTCTCATTACTTTTTTTTTACCAAACCTTAGGGTAAGTGTCAGGATCGATTAACTATAGATTAGTCAATAAACACCTTTAGATCTAATTGATTATAGAAGTTGCAGCGGATCAACACTATATCAATATATTAAGAACAATGAACTGTAAATAATAAACGAAACTATTAAGAACACAGTTTCACAAAAAGCTTCAATGTATATTATTGAGTTAACAATACACACGTACGTTTACAATTCGTAAGGAACTATTTATAATAGTCCTTGAAGCTAAACTATTTACCCTAGTTATTCTAGGCCTTGATTTACATTCAAATTATAAAGATATACATTGAATTACATTCTATAACTATCTCTACGAAGATCTCGGACTTGATATATTCCATATACGCTCATCAGTAGTATTCACCAATCACCAGTAGTAAATAAGTGACATCAGTAGTAAACTTGGTGATCAGTAGTAAGTCCAGATACATCGTCAGTAGTAACTACTATTGATCAGTAGTATCTTCAATATGTGCTTGATCAGTAGTAACTAAGTTATAGTCTTCACCAGTATCAACTTCACCAGTAATAAGTAATTCTGCCCCATCAGTACTAAGTATGATCAGTACTAACTGCAACATCAGTAATAAGTTGACCTGTGATTTTGTTCCAACAATCTCCCCCTAAACTTATTGATTCTCTTTTAATCACATAAGTTTCTTTTGTTCATCTTCTTCTTTCTTCCTTTTCTCTAATGTCCTTTGATTCTTTTGAAGTCTTTGCTCAATGATAAATTTGCTGTTTCTCTTTGTGAAATAATTCAATTTGTTTTGGAACATAACAGCATCATATGGCTTCATCATTGTATTTGTGAATATCTGATACATAGTCCTTTCAGAATGAGGATATTCTTTTTCATACACATATAGCTCACAGACTTTGCCAGACGTTTCAAAGAAATACATTTGTGCAGTTGGAATCACATTCCAAGCATAGATATTTCCTGTATCTGTAAATTGTTCTGGGTAGTTATCTGGATAAAAAGCTGTAACACCGCAAAATTTGGAGAACGTTTTTTTTTTTTTAAAGGTGTGCGGAAGCATATAGATAGTATATAGTTTAGGTTTAGGTTGACAAACCAAATGTCCCAAAATAAACTCCAAATAATAATGATAATAATAATGTTTAACGGTGTTAATAAACGGCATGGCTCATTTTCAAAACATAACAAACTGAGCTTGGTCAATCATCCCGTCCAAAGCACCGACCACCTGAAAAGATTCAACGAGGGAGGGATTAGCACAAAGCTAAGTGAATGAACATAATCTACAAATTCTGTAAAGCCCAACAAGCTAGCATAGTCATCCCTACGGTCTAAAGGCCACATAACTACGTACCACCGATCACTAAAACACGGAAGTTCTAGAACATCTCCGGTTAGGGAAAACACTGTTTGTTCGAGAAGATCGGGGTCCTGCCGGAGCCTTAAACCATGGTCGGCCAAACCACGGTAACCAATAGCGTTTCGTGTCCAACACTAGGGCAACTCCCTCCCCTTAACCATGCAACAAATACAGGTAAGGTCGGATACCCTACTAGTCGACACCCGATGCCCAGCGCAGTGACTTCTCAAACCTCGGATACCCACACACCGAGTCCTCGGCTAACCAACACACCGAGTTGTTGCTTGCAAACAAGCCAAGTCTCTTCACCTAGTGCCCATGGTCATGTATGGTATTCCCTAACACTAGGCATACATAACAAGTAGACTAGGTACGAAGAACACCGCGAAAAACGCCACAACAGATTTCCCGATCGCTAACTCTAGTTCACGATCGCGAACTAGAGTTCGCGACGTGAACTCTGGTCGTGAACTCTTCGCGATGGCAAACCATTTTCTCTGGACCGAATTCACGATCGCGAACTAAGTTCGCGTCGTGAACTTCTCTTGTCTGGCGATTTCCTGCATTTTATCAAGTATGCATATACCGAACCAATTGTGACCGAACACAAGTTGGAGATTAAATCCACTCACCGAAACCTTCCACTTGCCGAACTCAGAGGTCTAATGTTTCTGAGTCACGATCCCGATTCCTGTACACCAAAGGAATACCGAATTAGTATATAATTCCACCAAATTATAAACAATGTTAAATATACATTTAACACCACACTTGCACTAACTAGATAGCCAACCACTTGAATCATCATATGAACATGTCATGATCATTTACACTTACACAACAAGTCAACTAGTCATTTTGCAAGTCTTACATCCAAACGGGTCAAACCGAATTATTAAAACAATAATGCAATCTACAACTACAATCATGTCAACAACTTACAAATCACCAAATTATGTAATTATCACGTTGTTGTCATTCATAAACCAAGTAAATTCATGCTAAATACATTTAGTCAAATTTTCACTTCTCAAGCTCACCTCTCAAGCTTACCTCTCAAGCTTACCTTTCAAGCTCAAGCTCACTTCTCAAGCTCACCTCTCAAGCTCACCTCTCAAGCTCACCTCTCAAGCTTACCTCTCAAGCTTACCTCTCAAGCTTACCTCTCAAGCTCAAGCTCACTTCTCAAGCTCAAGCTCACTTCTCAAGCTCACCTCTCAAGCTTACCTCTCAAGCTTACCTCTCAAGCTTACCTCTCAAGCTCAAGCTCACTTCTCAAGCTCACCTCTCAAGCTTACCTCTCAAGCTTACCTCTCAAGCTCAAGCTCACTTCTCAAGCTTACCTCTCACGACCAACTTTCCACCAAGTGTTACCAATACTAAAACTAACACATAAACATGACAAGAACACCAATACTTACACAATTCACAATCCAAGTTATTTTAAGTCATTTTACCACTAAATGGCCCAAACGGGTCAAAAGCCCGAACATGACTATAACACTTCCAATTCCATCAATTAGCACAAAAACCCTATAACTTAGCAAGTCATAATCATGTAACAATTCATCAAGTTCAAAGTCACCAACAATCCATGTATTTCACTTCCAAATTACTCGTTAATCATTTTAACCAAAAACATCCAAACACTAGCTAGCATTTCAACAATCTCACCAATCTTAACATAATTCATAACTAACATACCCAATCTATCATGTTAACATATCCAAGTAACAAAACCCGCGAAAACCCATCAATGCCATGTTTCCACCAACTAGTCATTTAACACAATAATTGGTTCATAATTTCTACATAAACTTAAACAATTGTTTTAACTAACAATCTCACCCAAAACAAGTCATAATCCACCAAAACATCCAATACTTGATTTCTCAACATCCATAACTTCCTAAACATGTTTTCTCAACCTAATAAACAATTCCAAGCATTCAAACAACAAGAAATCCAAGGTTTGTCAAAACCCACATAACCTACTTTTAACATAAACACTCTAACTTGTACATCTTGCTAAAATAGTTGTACCTTATGCTAAAATACTTGTACCCATACAACAAAACATGTCAAACCTTGTATAAACACTTAACATACCATTTAACACCATAAACACCAACCAAAACTCAAGAACACATAAACCCTAACTTATCAACTATCATGGAATCGAAAATAAACACATATAGGTTGAAGCTTACCTCAAGAGCTATCCAAAAACGAGATTAGATTTGTGATCGAGCAAGAAACAAGCAAGAGATCTTCACAACACTTCAAGAACACAAATGGGTTTTGAGAGAATGGTTTATAAAAAATCTAAAAGAAATAGAAATGAGAAAGTGTGGTGAAGTGAAAGAAAAGGAAAGAGGGCTGCCCCTCTTTCATTCGTCTGCCAAAACAGGGGGGGCCACTTGCCATTTTTTTTTTTCATTTTTAACACATACAACACAAAAAGTCCCTTTCGTAGTTAATTTATTTAAAATAGCAAACGGACACCGATTTTAAAAACGAAAGCATTTCTGGAGACGAAATCTGACAAGGAATCTAAAGATATAAAAATCACCTTTTCATTTAAACATTTCAGAAAACGGATATTTTAATCCCATGATTAAAATATCACAAAAGGACGAAATGTCAAACAATTAATTTAACAATTAGTCACTTTATTCCATACAAGGTCAAATAGATATTTTTCCAAATATCAATATATACCTAAAACATCTAGGCCTGTTTTAGGATGTTACAAAAGCAGCATCATCTTCAATCATATTGGCCTTCTGTTCAAATACATCTTCTGTTAAGTCACTTTTAGTTCTTTTGCATTCAGACACTAAGTATTCAAGGCATTGTATATGTTCTTCTTCAACTTTTCTGAGCCTCTTGAATTCTGCCTTTTGAGCTTCTATCTGAATGTCTTCTTGAATAGGTATTTGAACAGGGATGTTTATTTCTTGAGTTTTCTTCATTTTATTCTCCTCAAGAGCTCGATACATCTCCACTTTCTCTAAGACTTTTCTATGTTTTATCCTCCATCTGGACTGTTTCTCTGATCTGACATGATTAATCTTGTTCACCATTTGGTGACCTAAGGCTATGTTTGGATAGTCTTCATCATAAACGTCCTTTCCTTTTCTAATACATGCCAATGGTGGAGGTGGAGTGTATTTCATATCAGGTACACCTAAGATCATAAGTTTTGGATAAAACAGATGTAGTTGATCTTCTGATAAGATTTTAGGGTGTGGAGGAAGTGTACATTCATCTACTTCAAACCAATTCACATTATCATCAATGTTAGGTATGATAAGTGGTTGATCTGGTGTTGGTGGTTTGGAGATGATGACATGTTTTTTGTAACGACCCGAATTTGTAAATAAATAAATTATATAAAAATATGATAATTATGGATAAATCATATAAAATACGTGGGAATTGGTTTCGTGTCGTTTGGACACCGTACGATAAAGTTACGGGCGAAACCGGGTCGAGACGTTTTTGTCTCACGTACTCCTTGTTTGTTTTGCTATGTACTCAGGTTCGGGATCGAAGGTTTAGGTACGCATGGATAGAGATGCGGGACCTAGAATAGAAGAACTCTAGATTGGATTTAGTCTTAGCTTGGTTATGATATATTTTGTAACACCTACTTTTATACTCTGATTTCATACCAAGGTTTTTGTAAATCCGAATTGAGGATGTTCTTCTATTTATAAAATGTTTTATTTTGGCCAATATTTGGCATTAAATTTGAGGTGTTACAACTTGGTATCAGAGCTATAGTTTAAGTGAATTAGGTTGGATGACCATCCTAGTCTTAGACTGTAGCATTAGGAATATAAGATTCCTTGAGATCATAGGTTGACCTTGAGACTTTATATTAAGTTTAGGGTTGAACCTAGGGGACCGATGAATTTGATATGATTTTGAGTATTGAGTCGTACGCGACTAATGGGTTGTACACAAGGTGCTAAATGTTTAATGTCTTTCGTATAGTCTTGATCGAAAGAAATGGTGAACACTCGTAGAAGTGGGAAAGCCCCGGAGAACCGGGAGGAGGAAGTACCTCCTGTTGAGAGGGTGGATGAGCAAGAAAGTCAACCATCAATGCATCGGGTTGACGAATCGGAGGTCGGAGCTAATAGAACTCCGGTGACCATGGCGGATCTCCAAACCATTATCGACCAAATCAAGGGAACGGTGGCCGAAGAAGTGCACCGTATTATTGGAGACCGTGAGAGGTCGGGTGGAGACCGGGAATCCGAGGCTAAGTCGGATGAGAAAACCGGAGGTAGTGGCACCGGGGAGGGGAAGTCCTCCACGGGCGGCCAAAGTGATGCTAGGGCTAGGCCCGTTGTGAAAGAAGGTTGTTCATTTAAATCCTTCATGGCTTGTAAGCCAAATGTATATACGGGTAGTTCGGACCCGAAAGTAACGATGAGATGGATCCGAGAAACCGAGAGGGTTATCGGAAGTAGTAAGTGTAAGGATGTTGATATGGTGACGTATGCGTCACAATTGTTGAAAGAAGATGCCATGGTGTGGTGGGATATTGTGTATGAGACCCTCGGGAAGGAGGTGGTGGAAAAGATGTCGTGGGATGAGTTCACCACGAGGTTGAAAAAGAAATTTTGTCCCGAAAGGGATTTGGAAAAGATGCATGAAAAGTTTGTGACCCTTAAGAAGGGTGATATGTCGGTGGAGGAATATTCGAGGGAGTTCACGGGATTGCTCCCGTTTGTTGCTAAAACCTACTCGGATGAGAGGTTGAGAGTGGTTCGGTATGCTAGCGGGCTACCGTGGGATTATCAATTGGAAGTGAAAAGGGCGGTCTCACTAGATGAGGCTATTAGTGCCGCCCGGTGTGTAGAGGAGGTAAATGAGGCACGTGTTGCCGAAAGGGCCCATGTGGGCGAGAAGAGAAAAGCCGAGAGTGGCTCGGGTACTTATAAGAAGGGGAAGTTCACTTCGAGCTTCTCTAAACAAGGAAGTGTTGGCTCGTGCAAGAAGTGCGGGAAGACTCATGCCGGCGTGTGCCGAGGGGAGTCGAAAACTTGTTATAATTGTGGAAAGCCGGGGCATATGGCCCGTGAATGCAAGTCAAAATCATTGGCCGAGATCGAGTGTTTCTCGTGCCACGAGAAAGGGCACTATAGCAATGTGTGCCCAAAGAAGGGGATGGAGTCGATGGTGTCCACGGCTCAAAAGAAAGTGGAACCGGCGAAGGTGAAGGGGCGGTCCTTCCAACTTACTCGGGAGGAGGCGAAGGAGGCACACGATGTGGTGTCAGGTATTCTATTCATTAACTCCTTGCCAACTCATATTTTATTTGATTCGGGTTCTAATTATTCGTTTGTGTCTTATGAGTTCGGTTGTAAATTGAATGTGCCATCCGAAAGGTTAGATGAGGTTTATGAGATAGAAGTAGCCGACGGGAAAACGTCTATGGTCGAGTGTGTTTATAGAAATTGTGAAATAGAAATAGACGGAAGAAAGTTTAAGGTAGATTTGTTGCCTATGGGAATTAGGGCGTTTGATGTGGTTATCGGTATGGATTGGTTGGGTATGCACCAAGCCAAGATTTTGTGTGGAAAGAAAATTGTGTCGATTAGGACACCCGAGAACGAGAAAGTGTATGTGTATGGGGAGAAACGACATCACATGCCTAATGTGATTACCGCCATTAAGGCGAGAAAAAGTATATTGAAAGGTTGTACATCGTTTATTGCATATGTATTAGATGGCCGCAAGGAAAAGAAGTCAATGGATGATGTCAAGATTATTCGGGATTTTCCCGAAGTATTTCCCGATGACTTGCCCGGTTTGCCACCGGAGAGACAAGTCGAGTTTAAAATTGATTTAGTGCCGGGGGCGACGCCGATTGCTCGTGCTCCATATCGTTTAGCTCCCACCGAGATGCGGGAATTGATGACCCAATTGCAAGAATTATTAGATAAAGGTTTTATTCGTCCGAGTTCGTCACCGTGGGGTGCACCGGTGTTATTTGTTAAAAAGAAAGACGGGTCGATGAGGATGTGTATCGACTACCGGGAATTGAATAAGGTAACTATTAAGAACCGTTACCCGTTGCCGAGAATTGACGACTTATTCGACCAATTGCAAGGTGCTAGTTATTTCTCAAAGATCGATTTGAGGTCGGGTTATCACCAAGTTCGGGTGAAAGAAGGCGACACCGAGAAGACGGCTTTTCGTACACGTTATGGTCATTATGAATTTCTAGTGATGCCGTTTGGTCTTACCAACGCACCGGCTATTTTTATGGATTTGATGAATCGGGTTTGTAAACCATTTCTTGATAAGTTTTTGATCGTGTTTATTGACGACATTTTGATTTATTCGAAAACCGAAGAAGAACACGAAAGTCATTTGAGGCTTGTGTTGGATGTGTTAAAACGGGAAAGGCTGTATGCAAAATTTTCAAAGTGTGAATTTTGGTTGCGGGAAGTACAATTCTTAGGTCACGTGGTGACGTGTGATGGTATTAAGGTTGATCCGTCCAAGATTGAAGCGGTGTCAAATTGGGAGCCTCCGAGAACTCCCACCGAGGTTAGAAGTTTTCTTGGGTTAGCCGGTTATTACCGGAGATTTATACAAGATTTCTCGAGAATCGCGATTCCACTCACGAAGTTAACGAGAAAAAGTGAGAAGTTTGTGTGGGAGAAGAAGCAAGAAGAGGCGTTTAAGTTGTTAAAAGAAAAGTTATGTAACGCGCCGATCTTTACGTTACCGGATGGTATGGAAGACTTTGTGGTTTATAGTGATGCTTCAAATCAAGGGCTCGGTTGTGTGTTGATGCAAAGAGGAAAGGTGATCGCGTATGCCTCGCGACAATTGAAGAATGCGGAATTAAGGTACACGACACACGACTTGGAATTGGCGGCGATTATATTTGCCTTGAAGTTGTGGAGACATTATTTGTATGGTACTCGGTGTACGTTGTACACGGATCATAAGAGTTTGCAATATGTGTTTACACAAAAAGACCTTAATATGCGACAAAGAAGGTGGATCGAATTGATTGCCGATTATGATTGTGAAATTGTGTATCACGCGGGTAAGGCGAATGTGGTGGCCGATGCCTTGAGCCGAAAGGTATATGAGAACCCGAACCGAGGAATTTTATCACGTATAGAAGTTGTCTCGAGTATTATTGAAAGGATCAAGAATGCCCAACGGGAGGTTATGGGAAGAGACGAGTTAAGACAAGAACGGTTAGGTAAGGACCAACATTTCCTCGAAAATGCACAAGGGTTGAAGACCGTAGGCGGTCGTATTTGGGTTCCTAAGTTCGGTGGTATCCGAAAAGAGTTGTTGTATGATGTGCACAAATCGAAGTATTCGATTCACCCGGGAAGTACAAAGACGTATCAAGATATGAAACGGGTTTATTGGTGGCCCGGAATGAAGACGAGAGTGGCCAAGTATATCTCTAAGTGTGCCACGTGTGCACAAGTGAAAGCCGGGCATCAAGTACCGTATGGGGTAGCTCAATCATTGGTTGTACCGGCCGGGAAGTGGGAAGATATAACTATGGATTTCATAGTAGGTTTACCGAAGACGAGCAAAGGTCACGATGCCATTTGGGTCATAGTTGACCGGTTGACCAAAAGTGCGTTATTTTTAGCAATTCGGGAAACGTTGCCACTTGAGAAATTGGCTAAGTTGTATGTTGATGAGGTGGTTCGACTCCACGGGGTTCCGTTATCGATTGTATCCGATAGGGACGCGAGGTTTACCTCGAGATTTTGGCGATCTTTACAAGAAGAGTTGGGTACAAAGTTGCGGTTGAGCACGGCTTATCACCCGCAAACCGATGGTCAAAGTGAAAGAACAATTCAAACGGTTGAAGACATGTTGAGATCGTGTGTGTTAGACTTCGGTGGTAAATGGGATGAACATTTACCGTTGGTCGAGTTTTCGTATAATAATAGTTATCACTCGACTATTAAGATGCCGCCTTATGAGGCGTTGTATGGTAGAAAATGTAGGACTCCATCTTGTTGGTTGGAAGCGGGAGAGACGAAACTCACGGGTCCCGAGATCGTGAGAGTGACAAATGAAAAGATTGGTATTATTCAAAACAACATGAAAGTCGCCCAAGATAGACAACGAAGTTATTCGGGCTTAAAGAAAAGACCATACGACTTGGATGTCGGTGATATGGTGATGTTGAAAGTGTCACCTTGGAAAGGTGTGATGCGGTTTGGTAAAAAGGGAAAGTTAAGTCCAAGGTATGTTGGACCGTTTAAAATATTGAAACGGGTCGGGCTTCAAGCTTTTAAGTTGGAACTTCCACCCGAACTTCAAGGTGTGCATGACACCTTTCACGTGAGTTATTTGAAGAAGTTTATCGGGGAAGTTGAAAATATTATTCCATTGCAAGAGTTGCGGGTTGACGGCCCGAACCGGTTGATTGAGGAGCCCGAGGCTATATTAGAAACGAAGACAAAGAAGCTTCGGAATAAAGAGATCGAGTTGGTGTTGGTCAAGTGGAAGCATTCACTTGGGCCGAATTTGACTTGGGAAGTTAAGGACGAGATTCGGAAAAGATACCCGGATTTCGTGAACTATGATGAGATTCCGAGGACGGAATCTTCTTAAGGGGTAGATAGTTGTAACGACCCGAATTTGTAAATAAATAAATTATATAAAAATATGATAATTATGGATAAATCATATAAAATACGTGGGAATTGGTTTCGTGTCGTTTGGACACCGTACGAGAAAGTTACGGGCGAAACCGGGTCGAGACGTTTTTGTCTCACGTACTCCTTGTTTGTTTTGCTATGTACTCAGGTTCGGGATCGAAGGTTTAGGTACGCATGGATAGAGATGCGGGACCTAGAATAGAAGAACTCTAGATTGGATTTAGTCTTAGCTTGGTTATGATATATTTTGTAACACCTACTTTTATACTCTGATTTCATACCAAGGTTTTTGTAAATCCGAATTGAGGATGTTCTTCTATTTATAAAATGTTTTATTTTGGCCAATATTTGGCATTAAATTTGAGGTGTTACATTTTTCTCTTTCAATTAACTCAGCAAGTTGCAGTTCTTCCTCTTCAGTAGTAACCAATGTAGTTACTACTGGTGTGACTTCAGGAGTTACTACTGATAGGGCATCAGTAGTATTTGTTGCTTTTACTTCCTCTTCCTGACTTACTACTGCTATAATATCAGTAGTAGGGTTTACTACTGATGTTTCTTTTTCAGTATGTTCTTCCATAGGAGCAGTAGTTATTGGCTCATCATCAACAACCATCTTTTCTTGGTCTTCATCAACAGTTGTTTCTTTTAAATTTAGGAGAGAGGATGCTGCTGCTGCAATTGATTCATCAATCATTGTTTGAATATTATCCTTCTCCCCCTTAGTGAGCTCAACTGGAGGAGCCTCACTATCATCAATCTTCTTTTTCAATCTTCTTATAATCTTAGTTTGTTGATGAAGCCTGTGTTCATAAAATCTCATACTTTTTTTGATGGTGTTCATGTGCCTTTTCATAACTGCAATTGTTTTGCCTTGATTGGTAAGATACTTGAGACAATCTTGTACAGTGGATTCAAGAGAATCCACTTTATCCGTCAATTGTTTGGTTTTAATACTGCCTCACTCCATCTAGCAAGATCATCGGGCTCACTAACAGGTACATTGGTTTGAAGGTTTTCCATCCTTTCCATCAATTCCACAGATCTGCCCTCATCACTTCTTGGTGATTCATTGGGTCTTTTAGACATTCTCTTCTTCCTAGAAGAAGCAGAGATGCCCCCCTTGTGGTTTCTTGGCACCGGGGTCCTTTAAGTAATTCCTCAAATGAGTCATCACTTAAAGTTGCCGAGGTCTGGGTCTTAATGGTATTTTCACTGTCCTGTGCACCCACCTTTGGGGCATCAGTAGTGAAAGCCCTCGCCTCATGTCCTCTCTCCTCCTTGGAGGACAACTCTTTGAGTCTGGGGTGAGACTCGATTTGTCCCCTGGTGTCCTTTGAGGAAGATTTCTTCCTTTTATAAATTGAGGAAATATTTTTGGTTTTGTTTGGTAGGTCTTCCACAGATTAAACTCATTCCAAGTACTTCTTTTTGGAGAAATACAGTGCTGAATAGTATGAACAAGAAATTTCCATTGTGGGGAGAGAAGACCTTTTTGAAAAGTTACGATGTTAAGTCTTCCCTCATAACCCATTTTGTTTAAAATTTCAGCAATGAATTCCTTAGGAAGTCTAAACATACCTGAATCATCATGTAGTTGGAGATGGTGTCGAATAGATTGCTCTGTGACTGTGATCGTCTTTCCATCCACCGATGATTTTATCATGGGTACAGTTGCACCTTCTGTTCGTTCAGCATTGGTCCAGAAATCCACCAAGTGCTGTTGATAGGCTTTCGGCTTTACGGTTAGAGCAAACTTGATATATGAGTTCTTCAAGAATTGAACGATTGGTCGAAAGTCTTTAGTACCGTCTGGATTTCGTAAGAATGCACACATATTATGGAACTCTGAATATTTGAGATCGGTTTGGACATTGAGAGATTGTAGAGTTGCCATTGATGTTTGATTTTGAGAGAAAAACGTAAGAATTTTGTTACTGGTGCAGGGTTTTTGATCGAGAGCTAGGGTTTATCGAGAGGATTTAGCAAATCGAAGTAAAGATAATGCTAAACTAATCGACTGCCGCCTTTTATATCTTTCGATTTAACCTGCACAAAGACTAAATTGCCCTTCGAATCATAACTTAACGGTTATTTTCACAGGGTTAATTTGGTACTTTTGATTCTGAAAGACCAGTAGTAAATTTGATGCCAGTAATAAAACGTCAGTAGTATCTAAGAACGTCAGTAGTAACTAAGGATTTTGAAATCAGTAGTACTATGAACATCAGTAGTAACTAATGAATTTCATTACTGCCCTAATTTGTGAGACCAGTAGTATATGTGAACACCAGTAGTACTGACTTACCAGTAGTATTTGTGTAAACCTAATACACACCAGTAGTAGTGAACTACCAGTAGTATTTTGTGCACACTCCTACATACCAGTAATGCAGACCTACCAGTAGTAAAACACTTAAATAAATAGATTTTTACAACAAAACTTTACACATGATTTGAGAAATTAATTTATTAAAATCATTCCAATACTGCTAACCAAAAAGTTGAATCTTCCTACATCAAATGCTTTTGTAAAAAGATCTGCTAGTTGATCATCAGTATGATTTTTAACTACTTTGATTAATTTCTTTTCATTGCAATCTCTTATCAAATGAAATCTTATTTCAATGTGTTTAGTTTTAGAGTGTTTTACTGGATTGTTCACAATACTAATAGCACTTTGATTATCAATATAAATAGGAGTTTTAAGGATAGAGATACCAAAGTCTAGAAGCTGGTTTTGAATCCAGAGTACTTGAGCACAGCAAGCAGATGCAGCAACGTATTCTGCTTCAGCAGTTGATGTTGATACATTTGTTTGCTTCTTACATTGCCAAGACACCAGTCTTGCTCCAAAGAATTGACATCCACCAGTAGTGGATTTTCTATCTTGACATTCACCTCCATAGTCACTATCTGTGTAGGCTATGAGTTCAAAGGGTGAATCATGTGGATACCATAGACCTAGTGATGGTTTGCCTTTCAAGTATCTGAATATTCTTTTGACAGCCTGCAAGTGTAATTCTTTAGGTCTTGCTTGATATCTTGCACACACACAAACACTGTACATAATGTCAGGTCTTGATGCAGTTAAGTACATCAAAGATCCTATCATTGATCTATATAGGTGTTCATCTACATCCTCCCCCTCAACATCAGGATGTAGGTGTTTGTGTGTTTCCATTGGTGTGCTTGCACTCTTGCAGTCTTTCAAATCAAATTTCTCCAAGATGTCTTTAACATATTTTGATTGGTTTATCAAAATACCATCTGTTCTTTGACTGACTTGGAGTCCAAGGAAGAAGTTCATTGGACCCATAGAGCTCATCTTGAGTTTAATCTGCATCAGTTCTTCAAATTCTTTGCATAATAAATCATTTGTTGAACCAAAGATGATATCATCTACATAGATTTGTACCAGTAGTATATCATCTTTGACTTTCTTTGTGAACAAAGTTTTGTCAATAGCTCCTCTTTTAAAGTTATTCTTCAATAGATATGATGATAGTGTATCATACCATGCTCTTGGTGCCTGATGTAGGCCATACAGAGCTTTATCTAGTTTGAACACATAATCACCATGTTTAGGATCTTCAAAACCTGGAGGTTGGCAGACATAGACCTCTTCTTCAATCTTCCCATATAGGAATGCACTCTTCACATCCATTTGATAGACTTTGAACCTTTTGAATGAAGCATATGCTAGAAATATTCTTATAGCTTCAATTCTAGCGACATGAGCATATACTTCATCATAGTCTATTCATTCTTCTTGAGTGTGTCCTTGAGCTACAAGTCCTGCTTTGTTCTTGATCACTATACCTCTTTCATCTTTCTTGTTTCTAAAGATCCATCTTGTTCCAATGGCTCTTTTTCCTTTGGGAAGAGGTACAAGTGTCCAAACAGCTTGTAACTTGAATTGAAGTAGTTCTTCTTGCATTGCCTCAATCCAGTTTGAGTCCTTCATTGCTTGTTGGATCTTCTTTGGTTCATCCTGAGACAGAAAGCATTCAAACATACATTCATTAGCAATTAAACTTATGTTACACATGTTTGCAGTTAAGCTTTTATTTAATTTGCTTCTTGTTTGCAGTGGTGAGTTAACATCACTTAGAACAAGGTCTAATGGATGGTTCTTCTGAGTCCTTGTAGTTGTAGCTCTATCAACTACTAGTTGATTTTCAAGGTTGGACTCATTTGTCTCAGGTAATTGCTCCTCTAGTGATCCTTCATTGTCATTGATATTTGGTTCATCATCATCTTGGTCAGAATTACTACTGCTGTTATCTCCATTGAGATCAGTAGTATTGTTGTTGTTACTGGTATCAGTAGTATCTTGAGAATTTAGGTTATTGCTGGGACCAGTAGTATTTTGAGTACTATTACTGGTACCAGTAGTATTTGAATTACTACTGTCCTCATTCTCAGAGTTACTACTGGTTCCAGAAATTGAGTTATTACTGTCCTCAGTATTAACTGTGGGAGCAGTATCAACTATTATGTATCTCATCATTTCTTGACCAGTATTAACGGATGATGTTCCTTCCTTTTGAGTGTGACAAGTTGAATCACCTGCATTTAAATCCATGTTAGAATTAAAGGATTTGGTTAGATTGTCTATGTTAAATAGCCAATCTGGACCATTTCCTTGTTCATTAGGAACATTTTCATTAAAGGATACATTGATGCTTTCTTCAATTATCCTTAATCTCTTGTTGAACACTCTGTATGATTTGCTTTGAGTAGAGTATCCCACAAAGATTCCATCATCAGCTTTGCAGTCAAACTTACCAATTTGTTCTCTTGTAATCAGAATGGTACAAGGACAACCAAATGATTTTAAAAAACTTATAGAAGGTTTTCTTTTATTAAAAAGTTCATATGGTGTTTTAAAATGTGGCTTCACTATTAATACTCTGTTCTGAACATAACAGGCAGTATTAACAGCTTCAGCCCAAAAAGTGATTGGTAACTTTGAATCTGCTAACATTGATCTTGCTGCTTCAATGATGGTTCTATTTCTTCTTTCAGCTACACCATTTTGTTGAGGAGTTCTAGGTGAGCTGTATTGCCTGTCAATACCTTTAAGATCACAAAAGTTAATTAAGTTAGCATTTTTAAATTCTGTGCCATTATCACATCTTATGGCTTTAACTTTTTGATCAGATGAGTTCTCCAGTTTGACAATTAAGTTCTTTATGAGTTCACTTGTTTCATCCTTTGTCCTGAGAAAGAAAACCCATGTATATCTGGAAAAGTCATCAGTAATAACAAGACAATATTGTTTCTTTCCAATACTCATTACATTTGTAGGTCCAAAAAGGTCCATATGTAAGAGTTGTAAAGGAACAGAAATAGAGTTCACAGATTTGGACTTATGAGAAGTTTTGTGTTGTTTACCTTTTAGGCATGCAATACAATGATGATCACACACGAATTGTTTTTGAGGTAGCCCAATAACCAAGTTTCTTTTTACTAAATTGTTCATGTTTTTGAAATTGGTGTGACACATCCTTCTATGCCATAGTTCTGATTCAGTGGTGTTTGCCTTGGATATAAAACAGTTGACCTCATTTGAAGAATGAGTTCTCCCCCTATATCCAGGCAATACACATTGTTTCTCCTTGGAGTTCTTAAAACAACATATTTTTCATCTAAAATAAAGTCAGGAGAAAGAATGATGCACTCAATGTCTGTGAAAAGAATTTTGTTCTTTTTATCACAAACTTGAGACACACTGACTAGATTGTATTTTAGTTCAGCTACATAAAATACATCATCAAAGGTAATTTTGCCATTAGAAACAGTACATTTACCTGTAATCTTACCTCCCTTTGGGTTCTCTCCAAAGGCCACATATCCTCCATCAAATAACTTGAAATCTTTAAGAATTTGCAGATTTCCAGTCATGTGCCTTGAGCATCCACTATCAATATGCCATGTTCTTCCTTCTTCTGGGATCTGAATGCTCTGCACAAATGAGTAAAGGATCAGTTAAGTTTGGGAACCCAAGCTCTATATGTCTTGGGTTCATCCTTTGAGAAATCAGATTTAGAACTGTTATCTTTAAACCTTTTTGGTACCCATACTTTTTTAGTACTGATGTTCTGATTTAATACTGACCTTTTAGTTTTGTCTGAGTTTACTACTGATCTTGGTCTATACCCATTGTTTTTAGCTTTAGAATACTTTACTACTGATGGACCAGTAGTATTTGGGTACTTACCATATTTAGAATGACCAGTAGTGTTTTGAGATTTTGGTTTGGTAGCGGTAGTATTTTTGAAATTAGGGTTATTACCAGTAGTATTTTTGTACTGGTACCAGACAGCATTGTAATTAGGGTTGACACCAGTAGTAAAATTGTTACAGTTTTTACTGGTGTTGGAAAATTTAAAATATTGTTTATTTTGATTTGATTTTCCATTGTTCTTGAAGTAATTGCTGTTCTTTGGGCTTCCAACTCTTCTGTTTTGCACAAATCTTGATGCACTTCTTCCAAATCTTGGTGGTTCAGCAATTGGAATTTTATTTTTATTTACTACTGAAGGACCAGTAATATCTTTTAATTTCTGTGTTTTTGCCTTTTCTTTGAAAGTTTTAAATTCTTTGAATTCTTTACAATTTATTGGATTGAAGTGACAATCCTTTGCTAAATGATTCATTTTGTTGCATATAACACATCTTAATTTCTTACTTTTAGCACCTTCAGGTATTCTTTGATCTAAGAGTTGAATTTTATTTCTTTCATTTCCCCTTTTTAAAATTTTTGGTACATATTCTGCATCATATTTAGGAGATTCATTTGGACTTTGTGCTGTGTGAAAACTTGTATCAATTGATTTTGGAGATTCAGTTTGAAAGATTGTAAATTCAATAGAGTTTGTAGTTCTATCATCATCAGAAAAATCATTTGATTCAGATGTTTCAGTATTAGATTCAGTTTGATTTTCAGTTTTTAATTCATTAATGATTCTTTCTGAACTGTTTTTAAGTGGAGGAATGAATTTATATGGAGGTGGTACAGCATGATATCCCACCCCATGTACAACTTTTTCTGTAGTTTGATTGTTAGTTAGTTCATCAAGAATTTTAGTACTTCTTTCAAACTTTTAATTGTCAATTTATTTTGTTCAATTTCAAGTTGACATTCTTCTAATTTATTTGTTAATTCTTTATTTTTTAATTCATAAAACTCTTTCTCATCTACAGCTTGAAGTAATTCTTCCTTTATCAGTTGATCTATCATCTGGTACACCTTTATCTGATGTTCTTGATCAGCAATCACACCATCAAATTCATGATTTCTTCTTACCGCTTTTGCTAAATCTTCATTTAATTTAGTGTTTTCTTTTTCTAGATTTTTAACAATTTTAATGCATTCAGAAGTACAAGGTTTAGGTTTTACCTCAGATTTGCTGTCAGTAAAGGCCATAAGAGCTTGATTTTGAGCATTCTCTTCTGCTTGGAAGCTCCAGTCATAGCATTGTCCTTGTTGTGAAACAAGAGCAGTTGATTTTGATCTTTTATCTGGCTGGGGACATTCTTTTGCAAAGTGACCAAGATTGTTACAGTTGTAACATTTGACTTTTGTTTTGTCAAATCCAGCTTTGTCACCTTTGTTGTAGTTGAGGCTTGTCCTACCGGTCCTTTTTAAGAATCTTTTGGTTCTTAGGCTCAGCATAGCCATCTGCCATTTAAGATCCATCTCCTCAAGATCATCTGGATTCAGTTGTTCCAAATCATCACTAATCAGTGCAGTATGCACATGACTGGTGAAGAAGGATTCTCTTGCAGCATCTTCACAATCTGCAGCCTTTCCTATGGAGGTTTCTTGACCTAGACCTGTACTAGATACAAATGCAGCATTATTAGAAGAAATAGAAGGGTTCTTTTGATTTACCTCAGTTTCAAATACTCTGAGATCATTGTAGAGTTAATCCAACTCCTTTTCTTCTAGTGCATCTCTCTGTCTATATACCACTGTATACATGGCCCATTCTTCACTAAGAGACCTTAGGAACTTCATGTTGACATCTTCTTGATCCATCTTAACCCCAACTTGGTTAAGTTCACCAATTAGCTTGTTGAATCTGTCAAACACTTGAGTGAGTGTTTCATTGGGCTTTCCTTTGAAGTTTTCAAAGTCTTGTTTGAGAACAGACTTCATGTTCCTCTTGGTGCTCTTGGTCCCAACGAATCTCTTCTCCAGTGCTTCCCACAGCACCTTTGCATCATCATACTCAACAAAGAGATGTTGATAGTCGTTAGGAATGGCCAGTAGGAGAGTGCTTAGAGTTTTAAGTTCGATTCCCTTGTCTTTCTTATCCTTCTCACATTTAAGTTTGTCTGCTTCAGTTGCAGAGCTGCTTGCTTGACCAGGACCAGTTTTGTTTCCTTCAAGGACAACTTCCCACATGGAGTAATCAGTAATAAGCATGTATTGCTTAATACGATTCTTCCACATCCCAAAATTATTGGGAGTGAGTATAGGGATTTTGTTGGCTTGAGTGCTTTCATTATTATCAGTCATGATTAATAATGTGTGTGTTTTAAAGATTAAAACTTTTTGTTGTTCTTAACAAATAGTAGATCTAGAACCAATATGCTCTGATACCACTTGTCAGGATCGATTAACTATAGATTAGTCAATAAACACATTTAGATCTAATTGATTATAGAAGTTGCAGCGGATCAACACTATATCAATATATTAAGAACAATGAACTGTAAATAATAAACGAAACTATTAAGAACACAGTTTCACAAAAAGCTTCAATGTATATTATTGAGTTAACAATACACACGTACGTTTACAATTCGTAAGGAACTATTTATAATAGTCCTTGAAGCTAAACTATTTACCCTAGTTATTCTAGGCCTTGATTTACATTCAAATTATAAAGATATACATTGAATTACATTCTATAACTATCTCTACGAAGATCTCGGACTTGATATATTCCATATACGCTCATCAGTAGTATTCACCAATCACCAGTAGTAAATAAGTGACATCAGTAGTAAACTTGGTGATCAGTAGTAAGTCCAGATACATCGTCAGTAGTAACTACTATTGATCAGTAGTATCTTCAATATGTGCTTGATCAGTAGTAACTAAGTTATAGTCTTCACCAGTATCAACTTCACCAGTAATAAGTAATTCTGCCCCATCAGTACTAAGTATGATCAGTACTAACTCGAATATCAGTAATAAGTTGACATGTGATTTTGTTCCAACAGTAAGTTATTAAAGTGTGTCACTTATTTTAAAACTAACAATTATGAAAACTGTATCATTTATTTGAAACATAGGAAGTATATAGGTTTTGAAACTTATAAATATTAATTAAAAATAGGTTTTGGATTTTTTTTAATTAAGAGTATTTATTTTGTATTTTTGTAATTTTTTTGGTATGTATATACCATTTATTTCTATAATTACTATATGATAGATATTTAATAATATTGTCATCTGGTTTGACCTCACGACTCATTCAGTTCAATCGTATCTAAAACGTTGCCAATTTAATATAAAACTGGTTTTTTAAATTACATCGGAGCTAATCAATTGTCGATATAAGGGCCAAAGTTGTAACCTTTGGAGGACAAATTTAAAAATCTAACAATAATAGAAGGACCACTATCGTAAATCTAGTCTTGATATATGATTGGATGAATTTTGAAGCTTTGTTTATCTTCTTGCCAAACTCAAGTTCCTCTTCTCCTCCTCCTCCTACTTGGTCTTTTATACAAGAGATCAAAAGGAGGAGAAAAACACAAGTTTGGTTTCAGATCAAGATTATATTAGTGTTAAGTTTGGATACAAAGAATGACGTCACAAAGCAAGGATGAACATGTACTAAAAGACGAGCTTTTGGAGCAAGTATACCACGAGAATTGCCCGGGTTGTAAAGTGGATCGTCATAAGCGGATGCAAACCGGGTTACCTCTCAAGGAGCTCATCTTTATATGGGTCGTCGTGCTATGTGTTTGTAAGTATATACACACTGTTAATCTATTTATGATTTTATTTATATATTTATTTGCCTCTGTTTCAACATTTAACTTATTAATAAATAACTACGTACTCGTTGAATATAATAATTTTAATTTTAATTTAAAATAAATATAAATGATCGCGTAAATTGTAATCACCAGGCATCTGATTCTCATATTACAAAGCAGTATCATCGTTTAAAAAGATCTATTTGGGTTTTATACCGACAAACTACCGATCAATATTTTCCGTGTTATTCGAAAAATGCTTAATGTGTACGTGCTTCTCTCTTTGCGGCACTAATTTCTGATTAATCCGTAAGTTAAACACAGTGCCGGCCCGTGCCAACAACTTGTGGGTTATTTCGTCTTATAGTGACACTATTGGCACCACTTAGTCCATTGCTTCGTCTCATATTACATGCTTGATCATTTGCATTAACTAATAGTTTTATTTTTTAATTTAAAGAGAAAAAATTGATAAACAGCTGGTAAACATTAATTTCATGGTAGTAATAAATTGCACAGTTATTATTTTCCTTTAAATATAATTCACAAATATGACCACGTACAGACCACCCTTACGGTGTGTTCTTGTGATTGTTTTCCTTCATAAAAAGGAAAATAAATAGAAGCATAAAAGAGTTGTATTATTGAGCTTTTTAAAGTAAGACGAATATATGATACAACTGACCTCGTCAATTTTTGTTAAATCTGCGTCAGGTTAGTTCACATTTCAACTGACATATTCGTATCATCAATACCCCATTTATTCAGTTTTTTTGTCCTCGTCATTATAAAATATAGACAAACAAAATACCAAATAAAATATTAAATTACCTTATGCCCCAACATATTATCTTCTACACTCTTCCCCTAACCGATGCCTTTCACCGACATATCCAACTGATGGCCCGTGGCAATGAGTGACGACATCAGTTGCCCAACCGACTCTCCCATTGACACCGGTCAAAGAAAATGAAGGGAAAAGTGAGGAGAGCAAAGGGGAATAACTATTTTCCTCATATTTTTTGGGATGATAAGGAAGAAAATAATTTATCTGACAAATATTCTATTTATTTAGACTGAGTGACATAATCGACATCTTTAGTTATTGATAAACTAGTGTTACGTCAACAATACTCGTTCTCTGCATTTTTCGGGTTCCACTATTATAAAATTCATACACACAAAATACTAAATTACCCTATTAAAATATCATTGGCCCACCTTTCCTCTCGTCTCTTCATTTCGATCAGCTGAATTGAAAAACCAAAGAGAAGGCACCGAGCTATTAGTTTGAAAAATGATACCCTTCGAATCGAAGGAAAGTTGGCACCCCTATTATGAACAATATCTATGAATCACTACTATATTTAGAGATGTCCATTGGATTGTGATCATGTCAATCGTGTTTGGTTTATTTAATTTTTCATACATCAACTGATTTGTTTGTTTGTCTCGAATCGTTTCCCCAACTCACGTAAGCAGTGATGTCATTCGCAGCAGATAAACTTATTTTATGGGGCATTTAAATTACACTACTCCCAGCAATGACACAATTAAATAAGTTTTTGTCAAATTAACGTCATGTCAGTTCAAACTGCAACTGACATATGCATGCAAATTATATCATTTTTCTTCAATTTTTTAGGTCACACATTTATAAAATACACACACAAAATACCATATACCCATTAAATTACCTTGAGCCCCACCAAAACTTTTCCCCAACTCTTCCTTCAACCGAATTTTCAGCCGATGAGTAGCAACCGAAGACCCATGCCAATGGTGACGGCATTTTTGGTCCCAACGGATCCCTTCGGCTAATGCCATTAGCACCGGTCTTAGCTTATTTTCTTGTTTATTTATTTATTAATTTCGAAAAGTTGATAAAAATATACTTTTCCTGCATATGAAAAAGGGATAGTTCATAGGTTCGGCAATCTTTTTTTAATTTCAAGTTGTAGTATATATATAGTCGGGGTTCTTTCACAGAAAAAGGGAGAGGTCTTAGGTTCGGCACTCTTTTGCTGTGATCATTTCTATAAGGCCACACCAATTTTCATTTAGAGAGAGTTTAACTTGGTTCAAGTTTGCGTGGTGGTAGATTTGACTATTGTAAATTTAGTCAGTTACATGTCGAAATAGACGGTTATATAAAAAGACGTCAATAATAATATAACATTGATATTTATGATTCTTATTAACCATATAATTATCCATTGGTAAGAATACTTAAAAATGATTTTTTAGAGATTATGTATTTGATCTCTTCCCTAAGTAAATATTAAATTTTTACCAGATAACTAAAAAGTATCCAGAAAAGATCACACAACAATTAAATCATGTAAATCACGAGCAAAATATAATCATCCAAATAACTGAATAAGTCCATTATAAAAGAGACGTTATATTTATTGATTATTTGGAGCACAGTGATATTTATAGGGGCTCACCTACCATTGGATACCTACTTTTTCTTTTTATGGAGTATTGTGAAAGTAGGTCATTACTCATTGGAGGGTTCCATCGAGATCACATATGAATTTGCTTAAAAGATATTCGGTATGAGTACATACCGAACCCATTTGGCTACATTATTTTAAAAGTAATGATATTTAGACCTATCATTTAGATATACTTATAGACTTATTCATTAAATGAAGACACGTATCAAAATTAAGGGATGATATTAGAAGAGATAATTAGTGGAATACACATGTGATCCTATTAAGTTGGTAGACCTATGAATATGTCTAAATGATAGGAATAAATATCATTCCTGTTATTTTAATATCATATCATCAACTACATCACATCATTTTACTACCACATTAGCAACCATATCACACTACTGCCACATCAGCAACCATATCACATTATTTTAACTAGCAGAAAATAATAAATTGGTCTAGATGAATTGGTCACCAAGGGTTGCCTTGGAGGTTTGCATTAAAGGGGTCTTGGTTCAGGATTTGTTGGAGGCATTCCTTTAGGATGTCTGGTACGGGACAACGCCACACCGGCGTGGGGGATGATGTGGCCTAGCCACGGCGTGGCGACGAAGACGAACACCGCCTCCCCAACGGCGTGGGGGGTTGGTGTGGTGGAAGAGTGGGACGAGCCACGACGAGTCACGGATGTGGATTTGTGTTTTTTCGAGATTTTTAACCGTTGAGAGGGGCTAATCGAGGGGAAAAGAGAAAAATACCTCATCACCGGAGATAGATAGCCGGAAAATTGGCTGCTACTGCATTTGTTTTGTTGTCTGTGTTTTTTTTTTCATGTGAGGAAGAAGATAAAATTAGGTTTTAGGATTTTAGTTTGGGCTTTTAAAAGTGAAGGGTTTTTGCTTTGGGCTTTTTAGAATTTTTTTTGGGCTTTAAAATTAAAAAGTTTCTATACAAATTTTTATATTACTAATCTTTTATAAACTTTTTTATTTCTTTTGAACTTTAATTAAAATCTAATAGAAATGTGAATTATAATTTTAAAAAATAAATGTAAATGAAATGATGAGATGGAAATTAAAATGGTGTGGTGTGGTGGGTATTTCCTTGAGATGATGTGGTGTGGTGGTGGTGTGGTTGCTGAAGTGACGATGATGTGTCAGGAAAAATGGATACCACATGTGGTACCCATACCCCATAGCCTTAGAGAAAAAAAGTGGTGGGATTTATTCTGCAAAAATGAGATATGTTCGAGGAATGTATAATGCCTAATGCCACTGCATATATCATACCACTAACTTACTAACTTGTAAAAAAAAAAAAAAAAAAAAAAAACTAGCAGAAAATATCTACCACATCATTTAAATTTTCACTTTTCTTTTTTTTACCTTTCCCAACGTTTGAAATCATCAAACAGTCGTCAACCTCCTCCTCCCCTGGCGAATTCCACCGCTCCGTTGGGCGGGGGCGGCAGCTCCTTTCATTCACGGGCGTGATATGCCCAAGTCAAAGTCCACGTAGATAATTTATAAGCGACAAAATAGGTCAAACGACGGAATTTTGATACCGCGAACCAAATAGTCACAAATCGATACTAGAATACACCCCCTATACCAATTATAACAAAACAAACAGTTTTCAATGGACGGAATTTGTTTTAATTCAGAAATATTTGTTTATCACGTATCATAGCCAAATAGAATCTATTTGAATTGACAATCCAGCGTTGGCTGCAAGAGATTGCCCCCAATCGACTCCCATTTCTGTTGTTATGATCCAAACGATTTCCTGATTTGTGTTTGCACGTCACCTGTTTGATAAAATGTCTGACCGACCATCACGATCACATCACATCAAACCTGGTATGCGGAAGGGAAGCAGACAATCGGTTTTAACTATGTATCTGATGTTCAACAAATAATTTGTATACCTTTAGAAGCCAAATAGGCGTTCATTATTAAATTTGAATAAATGGGTGGCAATGATTTTAAGAAGCCACTTTTGAACAATATATATTATGAAAGTTGTCCTGGTTGTAATGTGGATCAGTATAAAGAGCTCAACACCGGGTTACCCATAAAGGAAGTGTTATCTATATGGATTATTGTGCTCTGTGTTGGTATGTAATTACCAACATTTACAAATCAGGGAGCATCTTGTATGCTAATCTGTCATATAAATTGCTACACTTTTCAATATATTAAATCTTATATTTGATATTTATAACATTTGTTGAGCTTGGAAATTTTGTGTCTTCATGTTCATGTCTGACATCTATCTTAATTTTTTTTTTGTCAGCACTGCCGATATCGTCTCTCTTTCCATTTCTTTATTTCATGGTAAGTGTGTTTCACCTCTGTCTTTTCTTCGTTTTTCTATTTTTCATATTTTAACTTTCTTATAATGATTTCTATTTTAGATAAGGGATTTCAACATTGCAGAGAAAGAAGAGGATATTAGTTACTATGCAGGCTTTGTTGGTAAGAGATTTTTGCCCATTGTGTTTTCATTAAAGGTGGCAAAATGGGCAGTTCGGGCAACTTTGTATATGGGTCGGGAAGCGTAGGGTTGGATTGCCCGGAACACTTATTGTCCATCATTTAATTTTTTATTTTTTTTACAAGTAGTTCCTATGTCAAATATAATTAACAAACTTGTATTATTTCATATAAAATAACTTAGGAGGTTTTACCAGTTTGATTTTTTTATTAATATTTATCATATGTTATATAATCTTATGAAGGGTCTTCATATATGATTGGAAGGGCAATTACATCTGTGTTTTGGGGAGTAGTTGCTGATCGATATGGTCGAAAACCAGTTATTCTTTTGGGCACTTTAACAGTGTGAGTAGCTAAAACTTAATTGTTTAGTATATATGTTCCCTTTTGTTGTCATGATTAAAGATTTTAATTTTTATTATATTTTTTCAGGGTTATTTTCAACACACTTTTCGGTTTCAGCGTCAACTATTGGATGGCTATTGCTACAAGGTTTCTTCTAGGGCTTTTAAATGGGCTACTTGGGCCAATGAAGGTAGTCTTCATCATACATGTTATACTAGTTTCATATTACTACAAAATGATATTTAATTTTATTTAATGATAAGCAGGCATACGCATGTGAACTTTTTCGTGATGAACATCAAGCTTTAGGATTGTCAGCTGTAAGTTCTCTCTTATTTCATCAAATATGTGAAACAGGGGATTTACAAAATTAATATAAATGTTTAGTTAATACTATTTTTCTTACCTGTAAATTTATAAATCAATGATTTATTCCAGGTTAGCACATCATGGGGCATAGGACTTATTATTGGGCCGTCTTTGGGAGGTTATCTAGCTCAGGTTTATATCTTAATATGCTATACATTATTTTCATAAACCTAGGTGGACATAAATCTTAAAATTGATTTAAATGTCCAATTTTCTAATTTTCTATATTCCTTTTTTTAATATTTCGTGTTTGTTTTATTTTAAGCCTGCTGAGAAATTCCCAGGTCTAATATCTCCGGATTCTTTATTTGGGAGGTAACATTAACTCTTTATCAACTTTGGTATTTCTTATCATTTTTATTTAAATTTGAGTGTCAACATTTGTAATGCAGATTTCCCTACTTGTTGCCTTGCCTTTGCATATCCATTTTTGCACTTTTTGTGACAATTGGAGCATCAATTTGGCTTCCGGTAAAGTTTCTTATGCAATTATTATCTTAACATGAAAATAAGTGCAAATTATGAAATATTACTTGAAGAAAGAAATGTTTAGCCATTAAATAATTTAGTGAAAATGCAGGAAACATTACACTTTCATAAGAAAGAGGAATTGGAGTCTGCTTCATATGTTGAGGAAAAGGATGGTGATTCTAGTGTAATAAGCCTCCTGAAGAACTGGCCATTAATGTCTTCCATAATTGTGTATTGTGTTTTTTCACTTCATGATATGGCTTACACAGAGGTAGGTAATTGCTTAACAACTAACTAACTAACTAACTGCCTTAAATAATCAAATCCATTTTATGGTTGACAGATTTTCTCATTGTGGGCTGTGAGCCCCAAGAGTTTGGGAGGATTGAACTACACTACTGAGGATGTTGGCACAGTTTTGTCTATCTCAGGTAGCTTTCATTTTTCACAATAACCATTAATTAACCTATGTATGATTTTTCTTCTAGAAATTTTGCTAATACCTTGATTTTAGGTGTGGGTCTTCTCCTTTTCCAGACAACATTATATCCAATTGCAGAGAGGCTAGTGGGCCCCATCATGGTAGCGCGTATCTCAGGAGTAACCAATCTTCCTTTAACTCTCTGCTGTTTTATGATAAGTATTCTAGTTTTTATGTAATTATTCCTTTAATCTCTTTTGTAGGTTTTGTCTATACCTCTGCTCTCTAGTTATCCATACATAGCAATGTTATCTGGTTTCATGCTTGCTTTTACTTTAAATTTTGCATCCGTTGTCAAGAACGTTTTATCCGTAAGTTTTTTAAATGCTCACGTAATTTGCTTCATAAACTATTATTACTTTTTTATATAAATGCTACAACTTGAGGTTATTTCTACTACCATAAATCCATAATTTAGTTTCTAACTTTTACCAGGTGTCCATCATAACTGGGACGTTTATGCTACAAAATAAAGCTGTCGTAAGTATTTGAAGTTAAATTTTGAAACATTATTGAATGATTTATATAATTTTACTGTTATATATGTTTACATCGATCACAGGATCAACGCCAAAGAGGTGCAGCCAATGGTGTAGCCATGACTTTGCAGTCAATTTGCAAAGCAATTGGTCCCGCATGTGGAGGAGCACTGTCAGTAACCAATTTCACTCACTTATTTATTTATTTATTTGTTTATTTATTTATTTATTATACAATTCAAAGTAACTTAACTATTGTTTCTCTATCTTCGTTTTGTAGTTTGTCCTGGTCCCAAAAGCGACAAAATGCAGCATTTCTTCCAGGTACATACCGTTTCCTTTTTAGCTAAAATTTTCAACTTCACCCATTGACCCAGTAGATATATAACATAACCCAAATTGACCCATTTATCAGTAAATAGGATAGAATTACCATCTTTAAGCAATTTCCAAAGACACCATTTCTAAACTAGCACAATACCTGTGCAAAGCAGCGTGTAATTACATGATTCATTTTCATTATATAAGTTATTTTAATTAAACACGTAGATGTTAATCGGTTCATGTTATATGTATTTTCCTATAAAATATATAGATTGTTTATATGGTTGAATATTTAAAAAGTTATGCTCAATATTAATACTTTTAGTTTTAGTGTAATTTTCTATTTTAGACTTTTTGAGTGGAAATTTAAGTTTTATTGATCTGTATTTTTTAATTATTTTTCTCTTATTGAAGAGATATGTTTGTTATGATAAGATATTAAATCTTTTACATTAAGTGTTAAATGGAAGTTGACTATTTTGACTTGAAAATAAATGAAAGTTGATTATTTTAAAAAGGAAATTGAAATAAGGTGTAAGGGCAAATTAGTCAATTCTAAGTTACTTAAAATTACTGTTTTAAGACAAAAGTGTAAATTTAGTTTAAGTTTCTTTTTTATGTATTTGGTTGCAGGGGACCAAATGATATTTTTCATCTTAAATGTAATCGAAGGAATTGGAGTTCTGTTGACGTTCAAACCATTTTTGATTACACACCATTACTAGATAGATGGGAGCAACTCTCAACCCATTTTCGTTAAAATTATCCAATTCTTTCACATTATGGTACCCAAATCACTTAATATGGTCCAAGTAACAGTTTATACATGGACTTTCAATAATGTCAATATTTGCAGGGCCTCTAGCTTTATACTGTATGTTATTGTATTGATTTGTTTAGGTTTTAAATGTCATCTATTTTGTAAGGTTAAGTGAAGCAATAACTAAAGAAAGGTTAGATGCGTCGAAAGTCATTCCAAAGATATTTAATTTTTTTTACCATCTTAGTAAAAAGAAGTTAGATTATTATGTTAATAATATAGTTTTTGTAGTCATATGCAAAATAAACAATTAAAATATATATTTACAAATAAAATATAAAGAACGAGACAATAACAATAAATAGTAAGGAGTAGAAGCATATCTAACCGAGTCTTGTGTTTGACATAATCACCTTAAAATAGATTCGTCATCTATTTTATTATACACAGTAGTTAGAGCAGTTGGTACTGCCAGATATGATCACTTGACTGAAAATTCATTGAAATTCTGTGTTCTACAGTAGTGTTTTCTTTTAAGTGTATGGAATATTTTTGTATGCAAGTATATTTCATTTGTTTGATCTACACATAGCAATTGATGCAGCAAGTTTTACCCATGATCTCAAATTAATGTCCCTCCTATGATCTCCCTAAATTAATTATGTGATTTGAATTTTTATGGACCAAATCCGTTGATGTATATATTGCAAGAGACCATCCTATCATATGACTCATTCCACAATCTAAAGAAAAGAAATACAACAAAAAGCTAGAGATCATTTCACAGTTACAAACGGAAAGTCAACTGTTACATATATCTCTTTTGATTGTGGGCTCTTAAGTAGCTAGTAATGGTATGTGATCAGAAACGGCTTGAACGTCATCACTACTCCAATCCCCTCAATTACATTTAAGATGAAAAATATCATTTGGTCTCCTGCATTTAGCAAATTTAATTAACTTTAGAACGGATGTCTTACTTTTTATGCAACATTTTTCTTCAAACATATATACCTGGGAGAAATGCTGCATTTTGTCTCCTTTGGGACCAACACAAACTAAAAAGAACAGAGTGAGAAATAAAATTTGATACCATAAAAAAACAAATTAAAGTATATATAAACAGATGAGTACTCACAGAGCTCCTCCAAATACAGGACCAATTGTTTTGCAGATTGACTGCAAAGTCATTGCTATACCATTCGCGGCTGCTCTTTGGTGTTGATCCTATTGTCAATGTACATGTGTAAAATATATACAACATTTAACTCATATACTTGATAAATATATGCTTAAAATTTAAAAAAAAAATAAAAAATTAAGAAAGGAAAACAACTGATAATACCACAGCCTTATTTTGCAGCATGAACGTCCCAGTTATGATGGAGACCTGGTAAAAGTTAGAAACTAAATTATGGTACTGACGCTAAAAATATCATCAAGTTCAGTTACAACACAGATAATTAAGTGTTGAATGCTTGGGTCTTAATTCTCTAGAAAATTATTCATACGATGTAATTTTTGGTCAACTTTTTATACCATTTGACCCTTTTCTTTGACCTGATCTTCTTAGTTTTACTCATTTGACATATTTGCAATAAAATATCATAAACGGATAGAAATTTTTACACCGTGCGAATTAGAAGAAAAAATGTCTAATTAGGTGCTGAAAGACTTACGGAGAAAACGTTCTTCACAACCGATGCACAATTTAATGTAAAGGTTAGAAGGAAGCCGGATAACATAGCTATGTATGGATAACAAGCCAGTAGAGGTATAGACAAAACCTACACAACAAATCAATACATTAATAAAAAGTAGGATATTTATCACATGTTATGAAGAAGAATCCGTGTTAAAACAGAAGAAAATTAGTATATAATAATTACAATTTTATTAAAATAGTCGTTAAAGGACGAATAATGAGTCTACATGAAGATTGCTTACTCCTGAAATGCGAGCTACAACGATGGGGCCGAATAAGCTCTCCATAATTGGATATAATGCGGTCTGGAATATCAGAAGGCCAATTCCTACAACAAGAGATTAATTGATATATTTCTCATATATAACCTTCTAAATCATTTTATTCGAATAAATTACATTATAATTGACAAATATAGTTTTTATAATCATATTTGAAATGTGTTGGACAAAAGTTCTGACCTGAGATAGACATGACTGTGCCAACATCCTTAGTGGAATAGTTCAGGCCCCCTAAGCTCTTAGGGCTCACAGCCCACAACGCAAAAATCTGTCAACAATAAAAGCCAGCATGGAAAAATATATGATTTAATGACCTTTTTGAAATTAAATGTGTTCAAAATCTGATTTGATGACTTAAGACAGTTGTTATGTCATTTGTAACTACCTCTGAGTAAGCCATGTCGTGAAGTGAAAAAACACAATATACAATGATAGAAGACATTAGTGGCCAGTTCTTGAGGAGGCTTATTACACCAGAATCTTTTTTTTCATTTGTATTTTCCTCTTCATATGAAGCAGATTCCAACTCATTTTTCTTGTGAAAGTGTAACGTTTCCTGCAATTTGATCAGTTCACATATCATGGAGACTTAAGTTTAAAACTTGATTTAGACGTATGTTAAGGAAATGATAATTTGATAAGAAACTGTACCGGAAGCCAAAATGCACCAATTGTAACAAAAAGTGCGAAAATGGAGATGGAAAGACAAGGCAATAAATATGGAAATCTGCATCACAGTTGCATTTTCTAAATTTAATTTTCAAAAAATATCATTAATTGCTACTTTAGAAATAAAGAAGTTAAAACACTACCTTCCCAATAGAGAATCCGGAGATACCAGACCTGGAAATTTCTCTGCAGGCTTAATTTAATAAAAACATAATTAAAACCTTTAGAAAAAATGAATAAAGGAAATTGGAAAAGATAACTTAAGAAAAATATGTATCACCAAGAATACATGTAGAGATATAAACCTGAGCAAGGTAACCTCCCAAAGCCGGGCCAATGGTAAGTCCTATACCCCATGATGAAGTAAACTGGAAAATAATAATTAATCGATAAATTTTTCAAGTTAATGTTCCTTTTTAGAAATTTATTTGAGATGTTATCAACACCTAATGACTGTCTGAAAATGGAATAAGAAATAAAAAAAATAGGCCCCATTACTTACAGCAGTTAATCCCATAGCTTGATGTTCCTCTCTGAAAAGTTCACATGCATATGCCTGTTTATACCAAAATGTTTATCAATACATTAGGGAACCAATTTTCTGAATAAACAATACCAAAATGTCATCTTTATAGATTGAGTAAATTACAGAAATTGCCCGTGAGCTCTTCTAAATTTTATGATTTTATCCATAAACTTTTTTTTTTTCTCGTAATTTTTGTCAGTCCTCATTTTTCATTGATTTTGTCATTCCGTTAAAAACTGTCTAAATTGAACGTTAAGTTGCCTCACATGCCAGTCATATGAGGGCATTCTGGTCCTTTCTCCACCTGCTTCTTCTTCACCCAAAAACCCTATCACCATCCCCAATTTGCAGTGAACTATTGCTTACGTTTTCAGTTTTCACCCTATAACCATATTATTTCTTTTCTTTGATTGCCACATTTGGGGATTTCAAAAAGAAAATAAAACAAAATGGAAAGTCAATCAATCAAGAACCCATAGCAATCAATCAAAAACCCCTAATCGTGCCCTAACATTCAATTTTGCAAATTAAAAAGGATTGAAGAAAATCAAAATTATAGTCTCCTTGAAATCGAGGAACTGAGAGTAGTAAGTTTCTGCCACCGCCAGCCACCCCCTCAGTCTTCTTCTCCGGCGAGGATGGGGCTCAAGTAAAGCAACGTCTTCAACACTTAATTTTCTGAAAAGATTGCTGCGAAATAAAGGTATCGGTTATTGAGCTCTCGAAACATCGATTTGAAATGCTCAAAGTTGCCAGTTTACTTCTTTTCGGGGTTTTCATCAATGGTTGATTCGATGAATTTCCTAAAAGATGTCGGGATTCAATATCATGTTTAAGGTTTGTAATTTATGTTTCAGAATCATGACTTGGGATCTGCGATATTGCGATATATTCGAGGAAGTAGTCAAAGTATTATCGAAATCTCAAGGCAAATCAAGTGATTAAAATTTTGAATATTCTGGGCCCGAATATTCTGTTGTGAAATCTCTTGACTGTTTAATCGTTTTGTTTTGATTTGCTGTTGGTTTGATTTAAGATTTGTCCACGGTTGTTGGCTGTGATGAAGAAGATAGGAACGTGTAGAGGATGAAGAAGAATACGGACAAAGAAAAATGAAAATAAAAAGAAAATAGAAAATGACCAAAATGTTCTCACGTGCCAATGAGGTGACTAAACGGATTACTTTGAACAGAGTTTAAGAAAATTAGGATTTACATGTAAAAAAATCATGAAAAAATGTTAGAGACAAAATCGTATCTGTAAATTACTCTAGAGACATCATGCATGTACTATGTTGATGCAGCCCAACCGTAGACGAACGGACCTTTTTATTACTTGTGGGTCAAGTTTGTAGGAATAAAGATGTATACTAAAATTAGCATAACTTAGGTTACGGGATTTCGTTTCAGACTCGAGACCAGTCAAATCGAAGTTTGCAATAAGGAGAACATCGTGGTAAAAAACGATATGTGGTTTATGGAAATTTTGGGCCAAACAATGCTTTATTATATGATTATTTGTATTTTAAAGTTTTAAGTATAACTTTTAGACTTTGTTTGTGGGCGAGTTTTTGACGTGTTTATCATTTAAAGCTCATTAGAAATTCTAGGTATGTTTTAGTTTTTAATTTTTATGAAATTTCATTTTTCTTCATTAATTCACATAATTTGTGTTTGATCGGAAAAATCACCATAATTATCAGTATTCGTTTAATCACGTTTAATCAATAATAATTAAAAAAGTTAGTTCGTCACATCTGTACGAATCAACAAATTCAATTTATATTTATCATGTTTTTAGATATAAGATAATGGAATACCTTTATTGGTCCAAGTAGCCCGTTTAAAAAGCCTAGAAGAAACCTTGTGACAATAGCCATCCAATAGTTGACGCTAAAACCAAAAAGCGTGGTGAAAATAACCCTGAAACAATTAAAAACCTTCAACTATGAGAACAAAAAGGATAACGCATACAACGCGCAGTGCCAAATGGTTTGTGCCCAGAACAATAAATAGTTACTCACACTGTTGAAGTGCCCAAAATAATAACAGGTTTTCGACCATATCGATCAGCGATTACTCCCCAGAAGATGGATGTAAGTGTCCTTCCAATCATGTATACAGACCCTTCATAAGATTCAGTAAAAATAGGAATCAATGCAATTGATTCATAATTCACAATGGGTAAAACCGTAAAATTGCTTACCAACAAAGCCTGCATAATAACTAATGTCCTCCTCTTTCTCAGCAATGTTAAAATCCCTTATCTAGGATAGAAATTAAGATAAATAATTTTGAATGTCAAATAAAAGTATGGAAAATGGAAATTAAACAAAATAAAAGCAAATGCATAAGTGAACAACTTACCATGAAATATAGAAACGGAAAGAGAAACGTTATTGGTAATGCTGGAATGAAAATTGGAATTAGATGTTAGACATGGTCATCAAGATAAATTTATTTCAAGCTCAACAAGGTTTTAGTACGAGAAATTTTATTTAAGATGTTTATAATTTTATTAGTTTAAATAAGCTTACAAAAACTTATTTAAGTTTATTTAAAATAATACGCACCTCGATAATTTTTTAGAAAAAAGGTTTGAGATAGAAAATGTATATTGTAGTACATTGTAGAATTAATGTACCATTAACCATATACTTTATAATCTGTATAGGTGTTAGCTATAATTATATTATGTAGCGGGCCTGTAAATGAACCGAACGTTCAACGAACTGTTCGCGAAGCGTTCGGCGGGAGTTCGTTTATGTTCGTTCGTTTAGCTAAACAAACGAATACGAATAAGATTTTGTGTTCGTTTAGTTAAACAAACGAACACGAACAAAGGCCCGTTCGTTCGTGAACATCCGTTCGTGTTCGTTTGTTTACGTTCGTTTATTATTGTTCGTTTGTGTTCGTATTCGTTTATTCTTGAATTAATATAAAATATTATTCATAATATTGATTAATTATAATTAAAATAAAAAAATGTAAATATATAAAACCCTTAGGTTTAGATTTTCTTATTCAATTAATTTAGAAACCCACAACCCTAGATCTCCATAACTTGTTTTCAGTTATGCAACTTATGTTTCTGATATCCTTAAGGTGGTTTTGGAAAGGGTAGAAACATGTTTTCCTGCACTTTGTTCGTTTGTGTTTGTTTATGTTCGTTTATGTTTGTTACCCTCGTTCACGAACCGTTCGTGAACACAAAATTTCGTTCGATAAGTGTTCGCGAACCGTTCACGAACACATTTTTTCCTTAACAAACGAACACGAACAAGGCTCCGTTCGAGTTCGTTCGGTTCGTTGCCTATGTAGCCCCATATTGTATTGAACAGCTTAAGACAGATAACTTGTATCTATATATGCTATTGCGTAGGGTGACCAAATATATCGAATTATTCGAAATTTTGAATCTCCAAAATTTTATGAAATTTCGGATATCCAGAATTTTCTGAAATATCGGATATCCAAAATTTCAAATATTTGAAATTATCAGAAATTTCATATACCCGAATTTTGGATATTCGAACTTTTGGATATCCGAATTTTTGGAAATCCGGATTTTTGGGTTTGGGTAGTGATTTTCAAAAGTTTCGGAAACCCGAAAAAAAAAATCTTTTTTTTTTTGTGGAAAAGATCCATAAAATATGTGAAAATATCCGGAAAATATTTGTATAATTGGATTCTTTTTCCAGCATATTGGATTCCCGAATGATTCGGATACTAAAAATCCACTATCTAAAATTTCAGATATGCAGAAATTCGGATATTCAATTTCTAGATATTCGTCCTTGTATACCTCATTATTGAGAATCGGTAGCTTTATGCGGAAAAACATTTGTTATTATAAATTGAACAGCTTAAGACAGATAAACGAAAATAGCTGTTTTTATCCCAATTAACCACAATGCATCAAATAAGACCCAAGTAACATTTTGGACACAATTTTTTCTCATTCACTGATCAGCATGTACAGTCACATTCGGGAAAACACCCATTCATCAGAAGTGTGCAAGTAACCAATCTTAAAGGGGAAGTGATTTTTTTGCACCACAAAAACTTATTCATACACTACAACCTATGTTTTGATATACTTTTGATGTAAAACTTAAAATAATTTTTGTGGTCACCTCCCATTTTAAAGGACCCACTGCCTACATATTTCTTTACATTGTTTGATATTGTCTAAGTTGAATAAAAATCACAAGTAGGTGGTAGATGAATATCTATTAACAAGCACCCAATATACATACCATAACACAAACCATATTACTCTTTCATGCATCATTTGAGTGAACACTGTTAAAAATTACTGCTGATTGTTTCCTTAATCTAATTGTATGTTTTATAATACATGATAAAAGAAACAACTAATATAATCAAACATGAGTTGCTTACCAACACAAAGTGGTACAATCGATATATAGAACATTTCCTTTATCGGAAACCCGGTTTGCAGCTCCTTTTTTCTATCCAGAATACACCCTGGACAATTTTCATAATAAATATTGTTGTTCAAAAGTGGCTTCTTCAACTCATCATCGCCCATTTCATATGAATCAAAAAAACAAATGCAATATAACAAGTCTTTTACTTTTGTGTTAGAGTTTTCAAGTACAGTAGGGATATATATTTATAAGCAAATAACTGGGACGAGTCCAGCCTGTAATTCTACTTTTTCTTCATGTTGTATGGTGGCAGCGTTAGAATTAATCATGTTTTAAGTTCAGGTAATGTACAATTACGTGCCAACACACACAAGAAACTTGTGATCCCAAAGAGATTATGAGTAATGAGCGCCTATATACACCTTTTTAATTAAAGGGGTATTCCGTTTATAACGGACTCCCCGGGATGGCCGAGTTTTTTTTTTTTTTTGGTATCCTGGGTTCCGACTCGTATTGCATGACCGAACTTTACCCGTGATATACGCGACCTAATTGTTGATGTGGCGATTTTCGAAATCTCTACCCATTTGGTAAATGTTTACTAAGGAAAGAGATCGAATCCATAATCTTTAGGAGATCATTCCAGATTTCCTTATTATTACAAAATGGTTAGTAATGGGCATCCATAGTTCACATGTATTAATGCGCCAACTTGGCGTATTATCAATTTTCCCCTCCTAAATCTCCCATTTCAAAAAGGTTCTATGCACGAATTGTGACAATCGGCGATGAATAAACAAATAATCTTGAGTTAATATATTTCCAAAGTTAAGAAACGTGAGATTGAAAAAAAAGAACATGTGTCTTTCATGTGAAAGCATAATGAGTTGGAGCTATTTGAAATAGCTTTTACAAAGGCTTGGAGCTTTTAAATGAAAGTTACTATAATAGCCTTAAAAATCATATTTCTATAAAATTTAGCCAATCTTGTCATTTACATTTTATAGCTCCCAATTATTTCAAACATATTTATACATATAAAAGTTGTAGCTTCCAATTTTAAATAAACCCTCAAGCTTTGAGCTCGTGCATCAAACTACGGTTGCCAAACATACCATAGACACTTCACTTTTAGCTTTTGGTGGCACATATTTTTTTTAGTGGATGTGAGTTGACACCATGTAAATCAACATACTATAACAAAGTGCATGTACAATGTATTAAAACAATAATTAGGGTGTGAGAAATGATAAACGTGGCTTCAAAATTACTGGTATCAAGATCCAATGCATTCTAAGTTTCTAACTATCCATTTAATATGTTACTATAAATATATTTAATAAAAAAGAAGAAAGAATATGCATTAATTATTACACTTAGGCTTGTAGTATGGGTATCATACCGAAAATTTTAACACATCAGATTTCACATAAACAATCACATCACCCCGCCACTAATTATTTTAACTAGCTAAAGTAATTACTACTAAACTTGAAAGCAAAATATTTATTTATTTTATTAAATATACGAAGATACTCTTATAGTGAATAAGGATCAAGAAAGAAGCATTCTTATTTGAAGAAGTTGAAGAAGCAATACATTTTTGTAAAATATACATATATGTATACACATACATACATATATATTCATACCATGAATATACATATGTTCACATTCATACCGTATATATGTATATATATATATATATATACACATATATATACGGTATGCATATGCATTTTCGTTACGAAAATGCAAATTCCGATTGAAAATGCAAGTTACGACTAAAAATGCAAGTTACGTAAAATGCATGAATATGCACATACATATATCTATGGTATGAATATATATGTATATATGCATATATGTATGTATATGTATACATATATGTATATTTTACGAAAATGCATTGCTTATTCAACTTCTTCAAATAAGGACCATTTTCTATTGATCCATACCCCTCTTATAGTATAGTATTACTATATATTATAGGGCATATAGCAAAAATTGCCCATGTGTTATTTTGAATTTTGCATTTTTACCCTTCAATCTTTTTTTTCCTTAGGTTTTTTTGTTCATGCGGTTTTTATTTATTCCTTTCTTTCATCAATTTTTACTTAAATAGACAAAAATAACACATGGGCAATTTTTCTTTTTCTGGTAATCTTCTCCAATAACCTCAAATTCTACAGTCTCTTCTCTCTCAAATTAATATGAAGATAAAGGAGAGTGTAGAATTTGAGGTCGTCAGAAGTCGGCCAGAAGTTCGCCGGAGAAGATGGTCAGAAAAGGAAAACATATTAAAAATGTAATTATTTAAAATAGGGATATTTTGGTCAAAATAAATAAATCTAAATAAGATAAATAAAAAATAAAAAGTGCATGGATTAGGGAAAAACCCAAGGAAAAAAAAGTCTAAGAACAAAAATGTAAAATTCAAAATATGACAGCCAATTTCTTTAATTTACTTTATAGAGTAAATTGCACGGAAGGTTCCTGTAGTATATCACTTATTATAACCATAGTCTTTGAACTTCATTTGATAATAGCTAGTTAAAATAATTAGTTAAAATAATTAGTGTAAGTGAATCTCCCCTTTAACAAACACAAACAGACTTGGGTGATTTTTAGGAAGATTTGACGAGTCTTAGTCTTGAGATTGTTAAATCAGGAGCACCAAACCCATCCAGTACAGCATTTGCTGAAGGAAACTCGGCTCTGGATGTCAACCTGTTAAACAAAATTCACTTTTCATCATTTTGATTTACAGATTTTAACTACTCAATAACCATAATTTTTTAAAAATTGGGTCAAGTAGATGAACAATGACGGTTATGGTCCAATTGTTAAGTAAATGACAT
Source organism: Calendula officinalis (assembly GCA_963853835.1). NCBI lineage: Eukaryota > Viridiplantae > Streptophyta > Magnoliopsida > Asterales > Asteraceae > Calendula > Calendula officinalis. The sequence goes on from OY970827.1 coordinate 14,749,934, forward strand.
AATACCCCTTGCCTAAATTTGTTTGGTTATCATACCGTAAAAATGTGAAGTTCAAGTACTAAGTACTTGAGACAAAAGTTATAGTGTGGTCAAAGAACAAGCAAGCTACAAACTAAATAATGTATATTATATTATATAAATAAAAATAAAAATATAATACCTGCTGCGAAGAACAACACATGGCATGCCGATTTGCTCAGCTGCAGTAACCCCGGGAAGACTTCCAGCAACAAGAACACAGTTGGGAACAGGTACTTGTGCCAACTCAGCTCCTGCCCTCAGTGCAGCCACAATTTGCTTTAAGCTGAACACAAGATTGGAGGAAACAAATGATTATGAATATGGAAAATGACTTGTATGATTTTGACAAACTTGCAAAAACTACTTTTATATAAAAAAAGATTTAAATGGTTTCACTTTCGCCTTATTTAATTTTGGGAAATCATTAAGGTAAACCTACCTTTCGCTTGAAGTTGTATCGATGTCAACACTTAACTTGAGGGCAGACGCTACCTCTTTAGCAATTTTTTGTTTCTCGGTAGAAGCTGGCAATCACAAAACACTTTATCATCATCAAAGGTTATATATAAAGAAATATATAGGTAATTTGAAAATAGTAATCTAACCGGCTTTTCTTGCTTCATTAACTAATTGCTCATCCAAACTAGATGAAACTCCTTTACCAAATACAAGTTGACCAAAAAAGCTCTGCTCCACCTCGGATTTCCCAACCACTTTCATCTTTGATATCCTATCTTCACCCAGTCTTGCAATAATGGGCCTGTAAATCTTGAAAGTAAACAAGTTTGGTAGCAATGAAAAGGAAGACAATTTGATAACTTTTATGATATACAAAAGTCAATTTATAGAGATTTGTATAAGTAAATAGTCTTATAATAAATATGATGCATGTGGAGTATGATATGATTTGGTGAATAAAACTATTGACCTTGCAATATTTTCACCACTTCTACTGTAGGCAGCTACTACAACAACAGGAACACCTTCTTTATGTGCATCATCAATAAATCTGTACATGGAACAGACAATATTTTTCATAAATTAGAAAAAGAATCAAGTGAATCATACGTTAAGATAACTCACTCTTCAGCACCAGGTCTCAGTGGCAAAGATGCTGACATCACAAGCTCTTCCAATGCATTTTTCTGCCAACAGAGCAGTAATCATAATAATAAATAATAATTTAATATTTCTCAAATGATTCCCTTTCATACATGCTGATGCATATATAGGCCAGCCGCCAGCCTACTAGTATCCATGTAAAACTACATATACCACTGTTTACGTTGTAAAATGATCAAGAGTTATCTAAATCAAATGAATTTTATAAGTTGCAATGATAAATAATTTTAAAAAAAAAAAAACTAAACTCTCTGTGTTAGTTAACCATACCTTTTCTCGCAGAACACGTTTCATGAAACTTCCTTTCTCATTAGTGGGGAGTGAAGTAGGCCAACCTATCTGATGGACAAATTAGCAATAGGCAAAACACAAAAGCAATAATATATTATTAAAATACAAAATACCTTATTAAAGTACAAAGTTAGCATTTCTTCCTCGCCACCAAAGCTTTTCCTACAAAGTAAACTGCTACTTAAGCATCTCCAAAAACTAACATAGCAACCTGGTTTTGCAGTTTAGCATATTGTTAGAGCAAATCACAGATCAACTTAGTACTGATGCTGCAGTTAGTGATAATTATGTTTATTACTGATGGGGCAGAAACATTTACTACTGATGAAGTTGATGCTGGTGTTCTCTATAACTTAGTTACTACTGATCATACAAAGATTGAAGATACTACTGATCATTGTAGTTACTACTGATGTTGATTATGGACTTACTACTGATCACCAAGTTTACTACTGATGTTACTTATTTACTACTGGTGATTGGTTTTTCTACTGATACGCATTTATGGAACATATCAAGTCCGAGATCTTCGCAGAGATAGTTATAGAATGTAAATCAATGTATATCGTTTATAATTAGATGTAAATCGTATCCTAGAATAACTAGGGTAAATAGTTTAGCTTCAAGGACTATTATATATAGTTCCTTACGAATTGTAAACGTACGTGTGTATTGTTAACTCAATAATATACATTGAAGCTTTTTGTGAAACTGTGTTCTTAATATTCTTACATATTGTTCTTACAGTTCATCGTTCTTAATTATTGATATAGTGTTGATCCGCTGCAACTTCTATCATCAAATAGATCTAAGGTGTTTATTAACTTGTTTATAGTTAATCGATCCTGACAAGTGGTATCAGAGCATATTGGTTCTAGATCTACTATTTGTTAAGAACAACAAAAAGTTTTAATCTTTAAAACACACACATTATTAATCATGACTGATAATAATGAAAGCACTCAGGCCAACAAAATTCCTATACTCACACCCAATAACTTTGGGATGTGGAAGAATCGTATTAAGCAATACATGCTTATTACAGATTATTCCATGTGGGAAGTCGTTTGTGAAGGAAACAAAACTGGTCAACTTCAAGCAAGTAGCTCTGCAACTGAGGCAGACAAACTTAAATGTGAGAAGGAGAAGAAAGATAAAGGCATTGAACTCAAAACTCTAAGCACTCTCTTACTGGCCATTCCTAATGATTATCAACATCTCTTTGTTGAATATGATGATGCAAAAATACTATGGGAGGCACTGGAGAAGAGATTCGTTGGGACAAAGAGCACCAAGAGGAATATGAAGTCTGTTCTCAAACAAGACTTTGAAAATTTCAAAGGAAAGCCCAATGAAACACTCACTCAAGTGTTTGACAGATTCAACAAACTAATTGGTGAACTCAACCAAGTTGGTGTAAAGATGGATCAAGAGGATGTCAACATGAAGTTTCTAAGGTCTCTTAGTGAAGAATGGGCCATGTACACAGTGGTGTACAGACAAAGAGATGCTTTAGAAGAAAAGGAGTTAGATGAACTCTATAATGATCTCAGAGTGTTTGAAACTGAGGTAAATCACAAAAACCCTTCTATTTCTTCTAACAATGCTGCTTTTGTGTCTAGTACAGGTCAAGGACAAGAAACCTCCGCAGGAAAGGCTGCAGATTCTGAGGATACTGCAAGAGAATCCTTCTTCACTAGTCATGTGCATACTGCATTGATTAGTGATGACTTGGAACAACTGAATCCAGATGATCTTGAGGAGATGGATCTTAAATGGCAGATGGCTATGCTGAGCCTAAGGACCAAAAGATTCCTAAAAAGAACTGGAAGGACAAGCCTCAATTTCAACAAAGGTGACAAAGCAGGATTTGACAAAACTAAAGTCAAATGTTACAACTGTAACAACCTTGGTCACTTTGCAAAAGAATGTCCTCAACCAGACAAAAGATCAAAATCAACTGCTCTTGTGTCACAACAAGGACAAGGATATGACTGGAGCTTCCAAGCAGAAGAGCATGCTCAAAATCAAGCTCTCATGGCCTTTACTGACAACAAAACTGAGGTAAAATCTAAACCTTGTACTCCTGAATGTGCTAAAATTATTAAAAATCTAGAAAAAGAAAACAATAAATTAAATGAAGATTTAGCAAAAGCAATCAGAAGAAATTATGAGTTTGATGGGGTGATTGCTGATCAAGAACATCAAATAAAGGTGTACAAGATGATTGATCAACGGATCAAGGAAGAATTGCTTCAAGCTGTGGATGAGAAAGAGTTTTATGAAACAAAAAATAATGAACTAACAAGTAAAATAGAAGAATGTCAACTTGAAATTGAACAAAATAAATTAACAATTAAAAAGTTTGAAAGAAGCACTAAAATTCTTGATGAATTAACTAATAATCAAACTACAGAAAAGGTTGTTCATGGGGTGGGATATCATGCTGTACCACCTCCATATAAAATCATTCCACCTCTTAAAAACAGTTCAGAAAGAATCATTAATGAATTAAAAACTGAAAATCAAACTGAATCATCTAATGAAACATCTGAATCAAATAATTCTTCTGATGATGAACAATCAATTGAATTTACTATATCTCAAAGTGAATCACCAAAATCAATTGATACAAGTTTTCACACAGCTCAAAGTCCAAATGAATCTCCCAAATATAATGCAGATAATGTACCAAAAATTTTAACAAGGGGGAATGAAAGAAATAAAACACAACTCTTAGACCAAAGAATACCTGAAGGTGCTAAAAATAAGAAACTAAGATGTGTTATATGCAATAAAATGAACCATTTAGCAAAGGATTGTCACTACAATCCAATAAACTGCAAAGAGTTAAAAGAATTTAAAGTTCTTAAAGAAAATGCTAAAACTCAAAAGTTAAAAGTTACTACTGGTCATTCAGTAGTAAATAAAATTAAAAATCCAATTGTTGAAAATCCAAGATTTGGAAGAAGTAAACCAAGGTTTGTTCAAAACAGAAGAGCTGGAAGCCCAAAGTACAGCAATTACTTCAAGAATAATGGAAAATCCAATCAAAATAAACAATATTTTAAATTTTCCAACACCAGTAGAAACTCTAACAAATTTACTACTGGTGTTAACCCTAATTATAATGCTGTATGGTACCAGTACAAGAATACTACTGGTAATAACCCTAATTTCAAAAATACTACTGCTCCCAAAACAAATTTCAAAAAACACTACTGGTGTTAACCCTAAAAACACTACTGGTCATTCTAAACATGGTAAGTACCCAAATACTACTGGTCCATCAGTAGTAAAGTATTCAAAAGCTAAAAACAATGGGTATAAACCAAGATCAGTAGGAAATTTTCACACCAGTAATAACTACAAAAGGACAGTAGTAAAACAAAATACCAGTAATAAACAAGTATGGGTACCAAAAGTCTTTAAAGTTAAATCCCCAAAAGCTCATTTCTCAAAGGATGAACCCAAGACATATAAAGCTTGGGTTCCCAAACTTAACTAATCCTTTACTCTCTTGTGCAGAGCATTCAGATCCCAGAAGAAGGTAGAACATGGCATATTGATAGTGGATGCTCAAGGCACATGACTGGAAATCTGCAAATTCTTAAAGATTTCAAGTCCTTTGATGGTGGATTTGTGGCTTTTGGTGAGAACCCAAAAGGAGGTAAGATCACAGGTAAAGGTACTGTTACAAATGGAAAGATTACCTTTGATGATGTATTTTATGTAGCTGAGCTAAAATACAATCTTGTCAGTGTGTCTCAAGTATGTGATAAGAAGAATAAAATTCTTTTCACAGACATTGAGTGCATCATTCTTTCTCCTGATTTTATATTAGATGAAAAATATGTTGTTTTAAGAACCCCAAGGAGAAACAATGTGTATTGCCTAGATATAGGGGGAGAACTCATTTCTTCAAATGAGGTCAACTGCTTTATATCCAAGGCAAACACCACTGAATCAGAACTTTGGCACAGAAGGATGTGTCACACAAATTTTAAAAACATGAATAATTTAGTAAAAAGAAATCTAGTCATTGGACTACCTCAAAAACAATTCATGTGTGATCATCACTGTGTTGCATGCCTAAAAGGTAAACAACACAAGACTTCTCATAAGTCCAAAACTGTGAACTCTATTTCTGTTCCTTTACAGCTCTTACATATGGACCTTTTTGGACCTACAAATGTAATGAGTATTGGAAAGAAACAATATTGTCTTGTTATTACTGATGACTTTTCCAGATATACATGGGTTTTCTTTCTCAGGACAAAGGATGAAACAAGTGAACTCTTAAAGAACTTAATTGTCAAACTGGAAAACACATCTGATCAAAAAGTGAAAGCCATAAGATGTGATAATGGCACAGAATTTAAAAATACTAACTTAATTAACTTTTGTGATCTGAAAGGTATTGACAGACAATACAGCTCACCTAGAACTCCACAACAAAATGGTGTAGCTGAAAGAAGGAATAGAACCATCATTGAAGCAGCAAGATCAATGCTTGCAGACTCAAAATTACCAATTACTTTTTGGGCAGAAGCTGTTAATACTGCTTGTTATGTTCAAAACAGAGTATTAATAGTGAAGCCACATTTTAAAACACCATATGAACTTTTTAATAAAAGAAAACCTTCTATAAGTTTCTTAAAATCATTTGGTTGTCCTTGTACTATTCTGATTACAAGAGAACAAATTGGTAAGTTTGACTGCAAAGCTGATGATGGAATATTTGTGGGATACTCTACTCAAAGTAAATCATACAGAGTATTCAACAAAAGACTAAGGATAATTGAAGAAAGCATCAATGTATCCTTTAATGAAAATGTACCTAATGAACAAGGAAATGGTCCAGATTGGCTATTTGACATAGACAATCTAACCAAATCCTTTAATACTAATATGAATTTCAATGCAGGTAATTCAAATTGTCTTAATCAAAAAGAAGGAACATCATCTGTTTATACTGGTCAAGAAAAGATGAGATACATAGTTGTTGATACTGCTCCTATAGTTAATACTGATATCAGTAAGAACTCAAATATTGAAAGCAGTAGTAACTCTGAGAATGAGGTCAGTAGTAATTCCAATTCTACTGGTACCAGTAATAGTACTGAAAATACTACTGGTCCCAACTATAACCTAGATTCTCAAGATACTACTGATACCAGTAACAACTCCAATACTACTGATCTCAATGAAGATGATAGCAGTAGTAATTCTGACCAAGATGATGATGAACCAAACATCCATGACAATGAAGAATCACAAGATGAACAACTGCCTGAGACAAATGAGTCCAATCTTGAAAATCAACTAGTGGTTGAAAAAGCTACAACTACAAGGACTCAAAAGAACCATCCTTTAGACCTTGTTCTAAGTGATGTCAACTCACCACTTCAAACAAGAAGCAAATTAAATAAAAGCTTAACTGCAAATATGTGTAACATTAGTTTAATTGCTAATGAATGTATGTATGAATGCTTTCTGTCTCAGGATGAACCAAAGAAGATCCAACAAGCAATGAAGGACTCAAACTGGATTGAGGCAATGCAAGAGGAACTCCTTCAATTTAAATTACAAGCTGTTTGGACACTTGTACCTCTACCCAAAGGAAAAAGAGCCATTGGAACAAGATGGATCTTTAGAAACAAGAAAGATGAAAGAGGGATAGTGATCAAGAATAAAGCCAGACTTGTAGCCCAAGGATACACTCAAGAAGAAGGTATAGACTATGATGAAGTATATGCTCCTGTTGCCAGAATTGAAGCAATAAGAATATTCCTAGCATATGCTTCATTCAAAAGGTTTAAAGTCTATCAAATGGATGTGAAGAGTGCTTTCCTGTATGGGAAGATTGAAGAAGAAGTTTATGTTTGCCAACCTCCAGGATTTGAAGATCCAAAACATGGTGATTATGTGTTTAAATTGGATAAAGCTCTATATGGCCTACATCAGGCACCAAGAGCATGGTATGACACACTATCATCATACTTATTAAAGAACAATTTCAAAAGAGGAGCCATTGATAAAACTCTATTCACAAAGAAAGTTAAAGATGATATCCTACTGGTACAAATCTATGTAGATGATATCATCTTTGGTTCAACCAATGATACATTGTGCAAAGAATTTGAAGAGCTGATGCAGATTAAATTCAAGATGAGCTCCATGGGTCCAATGAACTTCTTCCTTGGACTCCAAGTCAGTCAAAGAACTGATGGTATTTTGATAAATCAATCAAAATATGTCAAAGACATCTTGGAAAAGTTTGACTTGAAAGACAGTAAAAGTGCTAGTACACCAATGGAAACACACAAACACCTACATCCTGATGTTGAGGGGGAGGATGTAGATGAACACTTATATAGATCAATGATAGGATCTTTGATGTACTTAACTGCATCAAGACCTGACATTATGTATAGTGTTTGTGTGTGTGCAAGATATCAAGCAAGACCCAAAGAACTACACTTACAGGCTGTTAAAAGAATATTCAGATACCTGAAAGGCAAACCATCACTAGGTCTATGGTATCCACATGACTCACCCTTTGAACTAATAGCCTATACAGATAGTGACTATGGAGGTGAATGTCAAGATAGAAAGTCCACTACTGGTGGATGTCAATTCTTTGGATCAAGACTAGTGTCATGGCAATGTAAGAAGCAAACAAATGTATCAACATCTACTGCTGAAGCAGAATATGTAGCTGCATCTGCTTGCTGTGCTCAAGTTCTATGGATTCAAAATCAACTTCTAGACTTTGGTATCTCTATCCTTAAAACTCCTATTTTTATTGATAATCAAAGTGCTATTAGTATTGTGAATAATCCAGTAAAACATTCAAAAACTAAACACATTGAAATAAGATTTCACTTTATAAGAGATTGTAATGAAAAGAAATTAATCAAAGTAGTTAAAATCCATACTGATGATCAATTAGCTGATCTTTTTACAAAAGCATTTGATGTAGGAAGATTCAACTTCTTGGTTAGCAGTATTGGAATGATTTTAATAACTTAAAATCTCTCTTAAAATCATGTGTAAATTTAGTGTTATAAAATATTTTTCTTAAGTGTTTTACTACTGGTATTGCTGTACTACTGGTGTGAAAGTGTATGCACAAAATACTACTGATAGTTCATTACTACTGGTGTATTTTAGGTTTACATGGATACTACTGGTAAGTCAGTACTACTGGTATTCACATATACTACTGGTCTTGTGTGGTAATGGTTACTACTGATGTCTATAATTACTACTGATGTCAAAATCCTTAGTCATTACTGATGTTAGTAGATACTACTGACGTTTTACTACTGATATCTTATTTACTACTGGTCTTTCATAAACACAATTACCAAACTAACCCCCATGAAAATAACCGTTATGTTATGATTCGAAGGCTATTTTCGTAGTTTTGCAGGTTTAATCGAAAGATATAAAAGGCGGCAGATGATTAATTTAGCATTATCTTCACTTCGATTCTCTAAACACCTTTCGATAAACCCTAGTTTACGATCAAAAACCCTTCATCTTTAACAAAATTCTTGCAAAATCTCAACAACAATGGCAACTTTACAAGCTCTCGATGTGCAAACCGATCTCAAATACTCAGAATTTCACAACATGGTTGCATTTTTAAAAAATCCCGACGGAACAAAAGATTTCCGTCCAATCGTAAAATTCTTGAGAAATTCGTATATACAGTTTGCCTTAACTGTAAAGCCGAAGGCATATCAACAGCACTTGGTGGATTTCTGGACCAATGCTGAGCGAACAGAAGGAACCACATCATCAATGATAAAATCGAAAGTAGATGGAAAGTACATCACTGTAACTGAACAATCAATCAGACATCATCTACAACTTCATGATGATTCAGGTATGTATACTCTTCCTAAGGAATACATTGCTGATACTTTAAATAAAATGGGGTATGAAGGCAGACTTAATATTGTAACTTTTCAAAAAGGCCTTCTATCCCCACAATGGAAATTTCTGGTTCATACCATTCAGCATTGTATTTCTCCTAAAAGAAGTACTTGGAATGAGTTTAACAAGGCAATAGCATCTGCTGTTGTATGTTTATGCACAGACCAAGTATTCAATTTTTCTAATATGATTTTTGATGGTATGTTGGGAAATCTTAGTTCTTCTAAATTTTTAATGTATCCCAGATTTCTACAACATATCATAAACTGTGAATTACAAAACTTGTCAACTCCTAAAAACATTTTTGTATTACCTGAGTTGAACAAGAAAGTTTTCTCAAATATGAGAAAACAATTTAAATTTTCAGGGAAGGAAACCCCTTTGTTTCCAAACATGATCAAAGATCAACCCAATATTGGAGAAGGTTCAACCATTGCTACAACCCAAGTTGAACCTCAACCCACTCCATCACCCCCAAATACAGCCCAAACACCACCCCATATAGCCACTCAATCACCAACTCAAACAGAAGTCCTGAATGTGTCCCAGGAACTTGATATAAATCTGCAGAGTGCTACTCTTCACTCTGTAGAAGACCTACCAGACAAAACCAAAAATATATCCACAATCTATAAAAGAAAGAAATCTTTAAAGGACACCAGGGGACAAATCGAGTCACACCCCAGGCTCAAAGAGTTGTCCTCCAAGGAGGAGAGAGGACATGAGGGGAGGGCTTTCACTACTGATGCCCCAAAGGTGGGTGCACAGGACAGTGAAAACATCATTAGGACCCAAACCTCGGCAACTTTGAGTGATGACTCATTTGAGGAGTTACTCAAAGGACCCCGGTGCCAAGAAACCACAAGGGGGGGCATCTCTGCTTCTTCTAGGAAGAAGAGAATGTCTAAAAGACCCAATGAATCACCAAGCAGTGATGAGGGCAGATCTGTGGAATTGATGGAAAGGAAGGAAAACCTTAAAACCAATGTACCTGTTAGTAAGCCCGATGATCTTGCTAGATGGAGTGAGGGCAGTATTAAAATCCAACAATTGACGGCTAAAGTGGATTCCTTGGAATCCACTGTACAAGATTGTCTTTATTACCAAACAAATCAAGGAAAAACTATGGCTGCTATGAAAAGAAATGTCAATATCATCAACAAAAGAATGAGACAATATGAACTTAGGCTTCATCAACAATCAAAGCTTATCAGAAAATTGAAAAAGAGGATTGATGATAGTGAGGCTCCTCCAGTTGAGCTCACTAAGGGGGAGAAGGATAACATACAGACAATGATTGATGAATCTATTGCAGCAGCAGCTTCCTCCCTCTTGAATTTAAAAGAAACAGAAGTTGATGAAGGCCCAGAGATGATGATTACAGAAGATGAGCCAATTACTACTGCTACAATGGAAGAACAAGTTGAAACAGAGATACCAGTAGTAACTCCTACTACTGATGATATAGCAGTAGTAAGTCAAGAAGAGGAATTAACTGAACTAAACACTACTGATGCCCTATCAGTAGTAACTCCTGAAATAACACCAGTAGTAATTACTCTGGTTACTACTGATGAGGAAGAACTACAATTTCCTGAACTCATTGATGCTAGGAGACATGTCATCATTACCAAACCACCAACACCTGATCAACCACTTATCATACCTGACATTGATGATAATGTGAATTGGTTTGAGGTTGATGAATGCTCACTTCCTCCACATCCAAAAATACTTCAACAAAATGAAATTAGATCATTTTCTCCCTCTGTTATAATAAGAGAAGTTCCAGACATGAAGTATATTCCACCTCCACCTACAGCACATATTGGAAAGGGTAAAGAAGTATATGATGAAGATTACCCTAACAGAGCTCTTGGTCATTACATGGTAAACAAGATTAATCTGGTGAGAGCTGATAAACAAGATAAATGGAAGGTGAAGGATAAAAGATATTGGGAGAAAGTAGCTAAATATCAAGCTCTTGAAAAGAAGAAAAATCAAAGAGAAATTCCTGTTAAATTACCTGTTCAAGTTAAAGATGTTCAGATAGAAGCCCAAGAAGCAGAGTTCAAAAGGCTTAGAAAAGTAGAAGAAGAACATCTAAATTGTCTTGAAGATCTTGTAGCAGAATGCAAAAGAACAAAAGGTGATTTACCAGATGATATATTTGAACAAAAGTCTCTTATGATAGACTTTCTAAAGACAAAAGGTCACAGTGCAAAATCTTTTGGAAGAATGAAGATGACAACCATAATTGAAAAATACTGTACTGCAAAAAGGAAAGATTTAATTGAACAAGAGGCTGAAGAAGAAAAGAAATTGAAATCAGCAAAAACCTTAATCCCAATAAGTCCAAATTTAATTAAAGATAATAGTGTGTTTACTATTGGTGAATCCTCATCTTCTCAGACAAAGAAAAGAAAGAATGAAGCTCAAGAACAGAGTTTTCAAAAGAAAGCAAAACAAGAAGAAATTATACCTGTTCTTGAAGTACCTGTTGCTCCACTTCAAAATAACCCCATACTAAACTGGAAAGTCTTGCCCAATAATGTTCTATTAGTTGTAAGGGAAGACAAAATCATTCAAAAGTTTACTGGATGGTTACCTTTGATCAGATCCTGTACAAGAAGTGATGTGATTAAACTTCTGATCATTGGAAAACCAAGAATGTCAAAGAAATCTTGGAAAGAATCTGGAGCTGGATACTTAACAAGAATGATTGATGCAGCTTTTTATCCAGATAACTATCCAAAGTTATTTACAAATCCAGAAAATGTGTATGCATGGAATGTTCTCCCAACTTGCAATATGTATTTCTTTGAAAGATCAAGTAAAAATTGTGAGTTGTACTTATATGAAAGAGAATATCCTCACTCAGAAAAGGAAATGTATCAGATATTCATCAACACTCTAATGAAGCCCTTTGATGCAGTTATGTTCCAAAATAAATTGAATTATTTTACCAAGAAGAACAGCAAATACATAATTGAACAAAGACTTCAACAAAATCAAAGAACATTAGAAAGAAGAAAGAAAGAAGAAGAAGAACAGAAGAAAACTTGATTGATTAAAGGATAATCAATAAGTTTAGGGGGAGATTGTTAGAGCAAATCACAGATCAACTTAGTACTGATGCTGCAGTTAGTGATAATTATGTTTATTACTGATGGGGCAGAAACATTTACTACTGATGAAGTTGATGCTGGTGTTCTCTATAACTTAGTTACTACTGATCATACAAAGATTGAAGATACTACTGATCATTGTAGTTACTACTGATGTTGATTATGGACTTACTACTGATCACCAAGTTTACTACTGATGTTACTTATTTACTACTGGTGATTGGTTTTTCTACTGATACGCATTTATGGAACATATCAAGTCCGAGATCTTCGCAGAGATAGTTATAGAATGTAAATCAATGTATATCGTTTATAATTAGATGTAAATCGTATCCTAGAATAACTAGGGTAAATAGTTTAGCTTCAAGGACTATTATATATAGTTCCTTACGAATTGTAAACGTACGTGTGTATTGTTAACTCAATAATATACATTGAAGCTTTTTGTGAAACTGTGTTCTTAATATTCTTACATATTGTTCTTACAGTTCATCGTTCTTAATTATTGATATAGTGTTGATCCGCTGCAACTTCTATCATCAAATAGATCTAAGGTGTTTATTAACTTGTTTATAGTTAATCGATCCTGACAAGTGAGCAAATCACAGATCAACTTAGTACTGATGCTGCAGTTAGTGATAATTATGTTTATTACTGATGGGGCAGAAACATTTACTACTGATGAAGTTGATGCTGGTGTTCTCTATAACTTAGTTACTACTGATCATACAAAGATTGAAGATACTACTGATCATTGTAGTTACTACTGATGTTGATTATGGACTTACTACTGATCACCAAGTTTACTACTGATGTTACTTATTTACTACTGGTGATTGGTTTTTCTACTGATACGCATTTATGGAACATATCAAGTCCGAGATCTTCGCAGAGATAGTTATAGAATGTAAATCAATGTATATCGTTTATAATTAGATGTAAATCGTATCCTAGAATAACTAGGGTAAATAGTTTAGCTTCAAGGACTATTATATATAGTTCCTTACGAATTGTAAACGTACGTGTGTATTGTTAACTCAATAATATACATTGAAGCTTTTTGTGAAACTGTGTTCTTAATATTCTTACATATTGTTCTTACAGTTCATCGTTCTTAATTATTGATATAGTGTTGATCCGCTGCAACTTCTATCATCAAATAGATCTAAGGTGTTTATTAATTTGTTTATAGTTAATCGATCCTGACACATATAATAAAATTAATGAGATTAAAAGAAAGTATACCTTACGAGATCTAAATAGATTGGTTCTGTCCAATGAGCACAATCCAATCCCATCTTCTTAAAAGCTGGATAAATGAGAAACACAAACTGTCAATCTAAAAATTCATAACAATCTTACCAATCCTGGGGGATGGGGGATCAATTCAAAGCAGTACTTAAATAAACAAAAAATCAATTGACTGTTGCAGATAACCTAAATTGAAAGCTTCACGGTTGCCAACTCTATATACATCCATGAGGACCCTGAGACATGGTCAAAAATCATTGAAAAAACACAAGTTAACTACCTTTTATAAGATGCTCTGTTCAATTATTGTTGGTTGAATTTAGCGTCCATTACATGTTATGGTAAGAGAGCTTAGCGTTAAATTGATGTAAAATCTGAACATTGTGAAAATGTTTATTTCTTACCAAAAATATGCAATTAGTAACCATTTAATGCAACATACTGACCATTTGTACCATTTCAAATAAAAAAAATTCATACTTAGGTAAGAAATGATAAGCATGTTAAAGTGAGTTACTGAATAATAGGTTGCATAACTTTGACCATATTTACTATCTTGCCCATAAATAGAGAGAGAGAAAAAAAAACATCACTAGGCTACTGTTCAGCTTCAAAATTAATGAAAAATCTGGTAACCCAATAATTAGGTTTAGAAGTGCTAAAAATAGAAAAATGTTGCAACTGCCTTTAATAAGAAATTAAATTCCAATGAACTGGAGAAAGTAATTACCCTTCAACTTCAAGAAGAACAGCGAGTTGTTTCGTTGAGTTGTCCGAATCATCAGAACCACTGCTGGAGGATACATTTGCAGCATTAACCCTAATATTCAACTGCTTGTTTTTGACGCGATAATTATATGAAGTTGGAGCTGAGATAGAAAGACGTTGGGTGTTATATGACTTAAAGATGTTGACGGTGCTGCTTCCACCGCCGTAACCGGCGGCCGGGATGATGGTTGAAAACCGAATCGTACGCAGAGGAGTGGTTTCTGTAGCCTGTAGCCGCATATTTTTGTATCTTTACAATCCGTAAATTCTCTTTTTCTTTTTGTATTTTCATTTTATGTGCAGGGCCTAATTTTTTGGGGCAAGTTACCAAAAAACCTAAATATCTTGTCGTTTTTTTAAGTTCCTTCATTTATTCAAATTACAATTCCTTCAAATTGAAAAATTCCCTCAAATTTCATTCCTTCAAATTTAATTCCCTCTATAAAATTCCACGAACCAAGCAGGCCTAATTATTTATTTACAATTGATTTGTCGGTTTTGCCACCTATGCCGCCTCTTCCAGCTTCGACAAAGAATCACTACAGTCACTTTTTATCAACCACATCTAGTACTTCCTCTGACAAAGACAAATCAAAGTATTGAATATGTCTCTTTTTTCTTGGAGTTGTTGTGTAAGCACCACCTCTTATGTGTTTTACACTAATTTTAATCTTTTTTAACATTTACATTTTTGAAAGTAAAAAAATATGATAGTAAACAATGTTAAACATATGTTTGTTTTTACATAAACCAATATCATTTTATTACATTTTTATAAAGTAACATTTTTGGTAGATTTGATTTTATATCTTAATGATTTAGATAATCACAATTTATTTAGATGGCAGAAAAGTATTAATATAAAAATTTGTACTAGTGATATAGCAACTTAACTCATTAACATGTTTAACAAAAGACTGATACAAAATAAAGGTGGACATGAGTAAAGAGAAAATATTTAAATCATGTATTAGTTTGATTTTTAAACCTTGAACCACTAACTTATTAACTAGCCATTCAACAAAAAAAGAAAAAAAATCAAAGTAAATTAGCTTGATTTTTAAATCGACTAATTTGCCTTTTCAATATTGTTTAGTGCAAATAAGAGGTTTAAAAAAATTTGGTATATACTATTTATAGATTTCATGAGAAATTTGCCTATTTAACTGTATCCATAAGTCAAAAAAAAGTTTATTACATTCACATATTTTAAGTGGAACTGTACTCGTAAATACAACAAAATATGATTATCGTCATTACGCTATTAATGTCTCAACGCGTATTTATACTTGAGATTGTTCATATTTTGGTCTGTGAGTTTTCAACCTTTTCCGCAACATCACCTTGAGGTTTCAAGATTGCCATATAATCCCTTAATATATACATTCGGTAATCGGACACATTTGCAAAGTTTAATTTGTGTAATTTATGTAGTTAGATTTGTGTAGTTTGTGTAGTTAGGCTATAGAATCCTTTGTTTAGTTAGAAGACTATAAATGTCCGATATGACAATGTTATCCTTGTGTTTGCAAAGTTTGTGTAATTTATGTAGTTAGATTTGTGTAGTTTGTGTAGTTAGGCTATAGATCAATCATTTGTTTAGTTACAAGACTATAAATGTCCGATATGACAATGTTATCCTTGTGTCTTTGACAGTGTTTTAAAACCCGGGTTTCCAATTTCGATGAATCGGCTTTTAAAATTAAAGTTTAAACGAGATTACAGGCCACACCTGGTCATAAATGGTTTCCAAGTCGTCCGGATACTGGGTTTCGCAAAAACATCGTCGGGCCGAAACGGGTCATTAATGAGCAAAAAACTGGATACTTTTCACCCACTTTCTTCATCGGGTCATGATTTAACCGGTTAAACCAGCCAAGTCAACCGGGATTTTAAAACACTGATCTTTAACATTCGTGCTATGTTTTCATTCTCATTGTTTTTCTTGATATAAATACCTTGGATTTTGACCCATTGACCAAAAGATAGGTAGCTAGTTATAATGTTATATCATGGATTCATGGTTGAGAAATGATATATGCACTACAAAAAATACTTTGCATAACTGATGGATACTGTCTTATAATGTAACAATTTCAAGTACTTTTTTATTTTTTTGAAGTTAAGGGTCTAAAATGCAAATAATTTATAAAACTGAATTTGGTTAAAATCTAACTTAATCCAATTTATAAGTATTCTTGTACCCCTACAAATTCTTAAATCCTCTGGTTGTTTCATCAACTTTTTCATAAACCTCTTCGCAAATTTTCTCCTTCAATTCACACCTCATTTTCTCCATCTAGACGATCTAACCAAGTGATCAAAGCTTAGAGATGAAGAGAAAATTATTACCACAATCCACTTCATCTTCTTCGTGCAACAATGAGAAGCCTCTCATGATCCGCAAAATCAATAAAAAAATTAAAAAAGAAAACAAAAACAAGACGAAACAATCTTCTTCTACCGAAACTCCAGTTCGCAGAAGCTCCATTTTCAGAGGTGTTACCAGGTAATCATTTCCTCATAAATATCAAATTTATATACTTACAATTCAATAAAAAAAAACTTGAATTTTCATAAAAAGTATAACTTTTTTATATTTGATTTGCATGCATTGACAATTAAAAAGGCATAGATTGACCGGAAGATTTGAAGCTCATATGTGGGATAGAAGCTCCTGGAACAATAACAAGAAAAAGAAAGGAAAACAAAGTTTGTTTTTTTTTTTTCCTTCTATTTTAAAAAATATTTTTATGGGCTAATGCACTGGGGTAATCTGCTTTTCGGGAAAAAAATAAATTTAATCTTGGTCATTCTACTTTTTTTATTATATAAACCATCATTGTATTTAAAAAAATAAAATTTAAGTCATTAGCAACTATATATATTTTAACTAGTAACAAAATAATGACGTAGCTATTATTAATAAGGTTAATGCACTCTTATATCATTATATAATTTTGCGGAAAAAGTTCAATTTTATCATTATACTTTGCGAAAAGGTCAATTTGATCATTGTGGTTTGTGAAACAATTCTTAAATAATGGTTATATTAACGCGTTGTACGTTACCAATGACATGAGTGTATGTATTTAAAAAGTTTGGTATCTAATAATTAATACTCATGTAATATAATAACCTAACTAAAATATTTAGAATGACCAAAATGATTTTTCTGGGAAAATGCAATAGCCATCGCGTGGCGAACTTAGGACCAAAGTTAACCGGGCTTTCACAAAACTTTAACCGGGAACCATATACAATTTTTACACTAATTTTCTTTTACCAAATTTTTTTCCACATGTGAGTGGCAACCAAGTGAGGGCCTTGCACCCCTTAATTGGCAATGGATCCGCCCCACCGATGCATTAATTTTATTTTTATCTAATTATAGTGATTTAATATTTAATAAAATTTCCTGACTCTGTTTTATTTTATTTTCTTACTTTGTTTAATCTGGTGTAATCATCCGTTTCCCGATTGCTGCTCATGTAGTTTATTTGGGTAAGCCTTAATCCTCACTGTCTTACTATTTTTAAGTTAAAATTAAAGTTGAAATTAAAAAATAATGTTTTTTATTTTATTTCTGGAATTAATGAAATGATCGCCAAACGCTTACGAGTTTTATTTTTCTTTTTGCATATTTTAGAAAAATAATATACTGTCCATCACATCACTACAATCTATCAATACATTAGAAACAATTTTAATTTATAGATGGTATGTAATAGTGAGTATTAGAAATACATTTAATAATGTCTACTGAAACAATAATTCATCTACACTTTTATATTCTTTCATAATAAATATGAATGAACGAATTAAGATACGAACTTTGGCAGTTGAAATGTGATCATCTTGATGACCATGTGATCACATTTAAGAATATGAAGAACTTAAATACATACAAACTAAGATAATAAAGTGTAATATATGAACCAAACCCGCTTTAATTAATAGTAATTTCATCTCGGCTTGAAACGCGGATACTTTAAACCTCACTTAAATCATTTTTCTTCAACGTAATAGTTTTATAAGGATGCGTAATAGTGTAAGTTTTGTAATTAAGTTTGTACATTATGATTAATTTTGCTATAACTCTTAGATAAAACTCTCACATGATGTGTGTTGATTCATCAGGGGCATATAACGACGAAGAGGCTGCTGCACGCACTTATGATCTTGCCTCTCTTAAGCATTGGGGACCTGAAACAACCCTTAATTTTGCGGTATAAAATCACTACGCTATTAATTTCTAAAAGTAGAAGAGTGCAAGGTAGAGTCGGTTTTTGTAGCAATATTATAGTCATTTTGGGCCTGCCATAACATAAATTCCAAAATTACCCTCCATCGTGTAACAATGTGAAGAAAATGTGCAAACTTTTGTTGTATGTAAAACTATCCCCTTTTCCAAAAGTTAAACATCCTATAAATCTAATCTTAACTTTAAAAGACATGCAATGAAATTGTACATTGCTTTTAATAACAAAGGGTTAATGAACACATCAATGTTTGCACATGTAAAAAGTCATAGTCGTTGGTTTCATTGGCTTACAATATGCCTCTTATACAAAAGATCAATTTTAGATGAACTATGGCCCCTTTTTTCCTAATGAAAAGGAAAAAAAGCCGTAAAATAAGAATCACTTGTCCTCTAGCTTCAAACCCGGACTTTGCGGTTCATGGGAATTGAAAATACAGTAAATGTACCTTTTTGGTATAATGTAAAAGCAGTTAATAAGTATGCAATAAAAGCTGTACAATATCATAATAAGATCGGCCGTATCTCATTTGACTCGATCGCGCGAATAGTATCATGTATATTGTGTCGACCCATTCAATTTCGAAACTTAATTACTCCATTCAGATTTTTTAATTAAAGTCTCTATTTGATTTTGGAAATCTAAATAATTATTCGGAATCGAAGTTTCACATTTTGCCCTCTTATAGTTTTGTATCACTAACTTCCTCTAAAGATATTGTTAAAGTGAAAGTTAACTTCGGTTTAAGGGAGATTAACTAGTGGACATGTCCTTTGTAATTGGTTATATCCAATATGTACGTATTGTTGGTTCCGGCTTCCGTAGCGAAGACAGCAGGACGATCCCAACGTTGATTTCTGCAAATCAATGAACAACTCTAAGTCAAAAGGTCCCCCGGGTGATTTCCCGTAAGGACGCTCCGACGATCAAGTCAGTAATTTATACGAATCGGAAGGCTAAACAAGGAATTAATTAAGAGTGTTAGGTGAGTGAATTGAATGCGTTATGTATTGATACCTGGAGGAATGCTTACGTTCTTCTTTTATAGCCGATCTCACTTAGGCGGGAAAACGAGAGCTGCCTCCTTTTACACGGTCCTTCATGGGTCTTCTGGATAAAAGAGCACCGATACCTCTAACGGTCCGGTGAGTAATCACCTAAGCTTTCGTCTTAGCCGTTTTAGAGTCAAATCAGCAATAAATGCGCACATGCTTTATTCCGAGAAAACCGCTCAACACGCTTCCTATCGTTGGAGCTCGGAGATCGACACTCCATTCTATTTTGTCGTTACCTTACCTTCCTTCCATTCGTCCTTGCGATCCTTCCGGACGAGATATTGGTGCGTACCATATGTCATTAAGTCCCTCTAGTTAAAAATAAATAATTCGTGGGTTTTAATTTTAACTTATTTATCCTTTCCGACCACCTGTCACTTCCGTCTTGTCACGCCCCGTGTCAGAGTTACCGTTCGTCCTTCCCGACCGTTGGGTGACTCGTCTTTTCAACTTCTCTTTTATATAAATACTTCCTCATGTTCTTTGTGCTTTTCACTTCTTTACACGATTCTGTAATTCTCTTCTCTCTATTCCCCCTTTTCTCTTTTGAAATCGTCGGATTTGTTATGAGAAAAGATAAAATGCCTAAAGAAAAATCAGATAAACCCTCACGAGAGCGCCGTACTGCGCTTAACACCAACACCGGTCTTACCGATGATGATCTGCCAAAGATCATCGAAGAATATCATGTCGATCCTCGTATTCAGATCCTCCTGCCTGGGGAATCAGACACCATACGATCTGCCCCGGAGGGGTTCGAGCCCGTTTACGTTCAATACCTGTTGGGCGGTCTCCGTTTCCCGATCGATACCTTTATTCTGTCTTTGCTCCAAGATCTGAAGCTTCATCTGATTCAACTGGCGCCTAATTCTTTCAGAAAGATTATCGCGTTCATCATGCTGAGTAGGGCCTTGGGTATTCCCTTGTCGACTAAACTCTTTCGCTGTTTTTACGTTGTGACAGGTCGGGGCGATTGGGCTGTCTTTACGCTTCGTCCGGGTCAAAGCGATCGTATCGTTGGTTTGAGAGATTCTATCCACGACTGGAAGTACGGATTCTTTTTTGTCAGCCGATCAGCTTTCCGCGATGTGATTCTCCCGT
Source organism: Calendula officinalis (assembly GCA_963853835.1). Taxonomy (NCBI): domain Eukaryota; kingdom Viridiplantae; phylum Streptophyta; class Magnoliopsida; order Asterales; family Asteraceae; genus Calendula; species Calendula officinalis. Next base: position 14,770,880 of record OY970827.1, read on the forward strand.
TGGGTACCATTACCGGACGCACTTCCGAACCCGCTCCTGAACTGACTTCTGAAGAACGTGATTATATGAGACGGATGTCTTCCGTGGGTATAGACTGGGAAGATCCCGACGAAGTGTTTCTAGCCATGGCGGATCTGAGTCCTTTTTACTTTTCAAGGGGGATTCGCCCTGTATGGCTAGTCGATGACCAAGCCATTTCGTTGTTACAACGTCTACAAATGTCAAAGAGTGATCCTCTTGGCTCGATATCCGTGACCAACGGACCGATCGTTCCGTTTCTTCCTCCCCCGGAGAATGTAACGAGTTCTGAGAGTACTCCGGAAGCCACACCTGAAAGCCGCCCTGAGATTTCGAAACCTGATCCTCCTGAATTCAGCGTCGAAGGTACCATGCTGCATGATTCGCAGCAAGAATCTTCTAGACCTCGCAAGATCCGGTCTGTTCAGGACCTTCCGGAAAAAGAAAAAATCGTTCGTCAAAAAAGAATTAGAGAAAGAGTTCCTTCTTCTCCGGCTAAGAGAGTGAAGGGTGGAAATATCGGTTAGTCTTGCTTCTCTTGCTTTTACCATTTACTGTCTCCTCTCTTTTTTTTTTTTATTTACTAACGTATTGTTCCTTGCAGGTTTGTCTGATTGTATTGTTGTTTCTGACACTTCTGCTGCTGCTGTACCGCCATTCGTACCTCCAGAGACTGCTATCTTCAAAGGGCCTTCGTTGACTGTTCCTATTCCTGCAGTAGCCAGTGCCACCGTGCCTAAGCCGTCATCCGCTTCGTCAAGCCTTTCTGCTTTAGCCAATTTTACGAGCACATTGTTTGGCACGGGTATGCAACTGTCTTCCTCTGCAAGGAGTTCACGTTCGTCACCCTCCGGTCGTAGTCAGTCATCTCTGCCGGATTTTCCTGTGCTAGGTAATCCACCTTTTTGATATTTTAAGCTATGGGCTCGCTGCTAATACTTTCGACGTATACAGCTCGCAGGATGTTTCCGCGCACTTCTGCTGCCGTTACCTCTGTTAGCGTGGGTTTGCCTGAAACCGAGAAGTTAGCTGATATCCCGCAAAGCTCAACCCTGAAAGCCACTGTTACTTTAACCCCCCCGATAGTTCATGCTGCTGTTGAACCGGTCCCTTCCGTGTATCGTCTATCGGAATTTTCTGACGAAGGGGTTTTTCTTAGGGCCAAGACCAACCTGCTAGCTGCTGTCGATTCTCTTTCGGAATTACAACTGCGGGGCGTTCGTGGTCATCAGGCTTTAGGTGATCATAGACGGGAATTCACCCGGATCAATGAGTTGATGATGACTGCAAAGTCGCTTCACCAAAAAGAACTTGATGAGAAGAATAGACTTGATGCGTTGAACAAGAGTCTTGTGGAAGAAAACCAAGACCTTTCGTCCAGTTTAGAAGAGTTGCAGGCTAGCCTATCAGCTAAAGATAGTAAAATTGTTGATCTGAATGCCGATCGTAGTTCATTATCTTCAAGGGTTGCGGAGCTGGAGAAGGAGGCTGTTGAGAAAGACTTGAAGTTGAAGGAGGTTATTGGTCGTGAGGAACGTTTGGTTGCTGAAAAGAAGGCGCTTGAGTAGGAGGCTCGCGCTCGTAGAGAAGAATTTGGATGGTTGATGCGTAGGGGTCTCCCTGGTATAATACAGGTTTTTATGTCCTCTGAGGAATTCGTGAAAGCTAATACTGACCTCCAGAGGGAGAGCATCCGCTATGGCCAATACCAAGGATGCCTAGATACTCATCAGGCGTATGCTGATTTACTCCAGGATGCTAAGTTGGTGCACGAATATCCGGAGGCTCAGACGAACATAGTGAGCTTGTTTGAAGACTTAGTTTCTCCTCACTACACTTTGCTTCAATCACTGGAATCAGGGTATGTGTCCCTAGATGAGGTTAGGAGATTGGTTGGTAAGATTTCTTCCGGTCCGGAAGACGTTGGTGAGAGCTCCGCGCGGGGTCAGGGTCCGCCACCAGTTTGATCGTTTTGATATTCATGTGTAATCGTGGTTGTTTTTTTTTGTTTGTGTTTTGCGTGTTCGTTTGGGATACATTGTCGTAGCCGTTTATTAATCGTTGTAATCGTATGTAATCGCTCTAGTCGTTTAATGTTATTTCGACGTATTTTCATGTTTTGTTTTTCGTCGTTTCTTACTTTAATTCTTGTTCGAATAAGGCGTCCCTTACTTAAATAAAATAAAGTTATGATGTGTACACGTTCGTATATGACCATCCGGTTTCTAATCGTCCGGATATGGAGTTGCATCCTATCTCTAGGAAGTAACCCTCACTTACCTTTATCATTCGACTGTTGGTTCGATTAAACTTGTAAGTCAAGATACGCCTAAGGCATAACGCTTAAATTGACAAAGGTTGACATTCGAAAACAAACTTACTCGGAAGGTATCCGTTACATTCGCATATCTTTGGGTTTTCGTCACCCTTAGGTAAAAGTACAAGATAATTTAAACACACATTTTTGTTTTAGAAGTAAAACTTACGCAGGTTCCTCATGTTCCATGTTCGGGGTATTGTCGTCCCGTCCATTGTTTCGAGGACGTAAGAACCGTTCCTCCCTGCCTCCTTGACCCTATATGGTCCTTCCCAATTGGGAGTCAACTTCCCAGGTTTATACCGAAGACTAGCTTCATTCTTCCGGAGAACCAACTCGCCTACCTTGCATGCCATCCCCTTTACCTTCTTGTTGTAGTAGCCTTCCGTCAACGATTTGTACGTTGCCTGTCTTAGGGCCGCATTCTCACGCCTTTCGTCCACTACGTCAAGATTGTACCTTAACGCCTCTTCATTCCCTTCAAGACGAAAATTCTCCATTCTGGGGGAAGGTAATGTTACTTCCAAAGGGATGACGGCTTCTGAACCGTACACCAAACTGTAGGGTGTTTCTTGCGTTCCCCTTCGGGCCGTCGTTCGGTAGGACCACAGCACACTTTGTAATTCGTCTACCCATCCCGTATCCATCCGGGTCAAACGAGTTTTGATCCCTTTAACAATGGTTCTGTTAGTTACTTCCGTCTGACCGTTTGCTTGCGGGTGGGCGACGGAAGTGAAGTTTTGTCGAATGCTGAGGTTGGCACACCATTTTTTGAACGGGTTACCAGCAAACTGCTTCCCATTATCACTGATGATCGTATGTGGGAGACCAAAACGACAGACAATCTGTTGCCACACGAATTTGACAATATTCGCCCCCGATATGCATGCCAACGGCTTTGCCTCAACCCACTTAGTGAAGTAATCTATTGCGACCACCAAAAATGTGACACCCCCTGGAGCTTTGGGAAATGGCCCGACGATGTCAATTCCCCATTGGCAGAATGGCCATGGACTAAAGATGTTTGTGAGATGTACCGGCGGTATATTAGGGATATTAGAGTACGTTTGGCATTTCCGGCACTTCCGGACATAATCATGAGCGTCCTTCGCCATATGAGGCCAGAAATACCCCGTCCGGAATATCTTTTGGGTTAAAGCCCTGGAACCTATGTGCGACCCACATAGCCCTTCGTGAACTTCCTCGATCGCTTTCTGGGCTTCAGTTTTCCCCAAACATCTCAACCAAGGGGTAGAGTATCCCTTCCGGTACAGGACCCCATTCTTGGAAATATACTTCCCCGCATTCACACGCAGCTTTCTTGCTTCCTGCACATTATCTGGAAGAGTCCCAGCATTAATATAACGCAGGATGGGGGTCGTCCAACAGCTTTCGTCAACGCTTAGCTCCATCACTTCTTCATTCGCTTTTTCTATACTCCTTTCCTGGAGTACCTCCACTAATACTTTTTTGGTGAGGTGACAATACAACATTGATGCTAGCTTGCTGAGAGCATCTGCTTCCTTGTTCTTGGTTCGGGGTACCTGAGTTATGGTGAACCTTTCGAATTTCTTTACGCTTGCTTTAACCAGAGCTAGGTACCGTTTCATGTGGCTGTCTTTGGCTTCGTACGATCCGTTCACTTGGTTGACGACCAACATGGAATCCATGAAAGCATCTATCTCTTTGATCTCCATTGTCTGAGCGAGGCCTAATCCAACGAGTAGAGCTTCGTATTCGGCTTCGTTGTTTGAGCATGAAAAATTGAATCGTAATGCGTACGTTACCTTCTCTTCGTTTGGTCCTGCTAATACAATTCCGGCACCACACCCATCGCTTCCTGCGGCACCGTCCGTATGCATCTGCCATTGAGCCCTTCGGGCCTCTTCTTTTTGTTCCACCGTCATAACGCTTTCTTCATCGGGCATTTCAACCAGGAAATCTGCCAAAGCTTGACCTTTGATGCTCGACCTTGGCTTGAATGTTATGTCGTACTCCCCCAATTCAATGGCCCATTTGGTCATCCTTCCGGACCTTTCTGGTTTGAGCAATATGTTCCGTATTGGTTGGTTTGTCAAGACCGTTACTGAATGAGCTTGAAAATACCTCCTCAACCGTCTTACCGAATAGACAAGGGCTACTATTATTTTTTCGATCGAGGAATAATTCAACTCCGCTCCTTGTAGCGTCCTGCTTACAACGTACACCGGGACTTGTTGCTTCCCCCTTTCGGAGATCAGGACTGAACTTACGGCTTCTCGGTTTGTTGATAGATACATGATGAGGGGTTCTCCTGTAATAGGACTTGCCACCGTAGGGATGGTTCGTAAATGTTGTTTTAGCTGATCAAAAGCTTTGTTTGCCTCTTTCGACCATTCGACTTCTCCTTTCTTCGTGCATCCATGGAGGGATTTAAAGAAAGGCAGCGACTTCTCCGCGGATTTTGCCAGGAATCGTCCAAGGGCCGCCAGTTTGCCATTGAGACTCTGGACGTCTTTCACTGTTCTAGGGGTCTTCATATTTAACAAGATATCTACCTTTTCAGGGTTCGCTTGTATCCCAGATGAAGAGACGATGTGACCCAGGAACTTTCCCTTGCTCATACCGAACGAACACTTTTTTGGATTTAGCTTCATGTTAATCGTATGCAATTGCCGCAGAGTTTCTTCCGTGTCCCTTATGAGATCCCCGTCTTCACTACTCTTGATCACCATATCGTCGACATACACCTCCAGGTTTCGCCCGATCTGGTTTTCGAACGCCATATCAACCAACCGTTGGTACGTTGCTCCGGCGTTCCGAAGACCGAATGGCATTTTGATGTAACAAAATGTGCCTTTCGAAGTGTGGAAAGCAGTTTTCTCTTCGTCTTCCTTAGCCATCTGTACTTGGTGATATCCTTTGTATGCGTCCAAAAATGATTTCCACTTGTACCCGCCTAAAGATTCAATCTTCTGCTCAATTTCAGGAAGGGGGTAACTGTCTTTCGGACAGGCTTTGTTGAGGTCTTTGAAATCGACGCACATACGCATGGATCCATCCCCTTTTTTTACTAGGACCGGGTTGGATATCCAATTTGGATACTGCGTGCTGCGCAAGACTCCGGCTGCAACCAGGTCCCCTACTTCCTTATTCACCACCTCATTCCGTGCCGGAGCCATACCTCTTCTTGACTGCTTGACCGGAACGAACGTCGGGTTAACGTTCAGCTTATGCTCTATCACCTTCCTGGAAACGCCCGTCATATCCTTCGGTTCCCATGCGAACACATGTTTGTTCTTTTTTAACAAAGTCTCTAGCTCTAACCTTATTTTCCCCGGAAGGTGTCGACCGATCTTGATAGGAGTTTCGGGATAATCCGGATTAATGATCACGTGCACTTCTTCCTGCTCTGTCCAACTGTCCAGGTGTGTGATGCTACCGCATTCAGGGACGGGAGCTGGCGAACCACGCACGGTAATTACCCCGTGCTCTGAGGGGAACTTGAGCAGACCGTGTATCGTGGAAGCGATTGCTTGTAGTTGCCACATTCCGGTTCGTCCCAGGATCGCATTGTACCTGGACGGAGCTTCGATCACTATAAACTCGGTTGTGATGGTTTTGCTGCTATTCGTACTCCAATCGGTTAGGACCAAAGGCAAATGAATTTTCCCTCGCGGCCATACGGATCGACCGGAGAAACCTATCACGGAAGTAGTTGCGGGTTTAATGAAAGCTTGTACATCTGGCGGGAACTTTTGGAAGCAATGATCGTACATAATGTTTGAAGAACTTCCCCCATCTACGTAGATTCTGCGAACCATGTGGCGGGCGATAGCTCCACATATAACCAACGGCTCCACCCCTACATGACCGTCCGGAGTGGGTTCGTTCCTTCCAAATTCCAAAGTGACAGTCTTCCTTTTTCTCGTGTGAGGAGGGGTACTTTCCCCTTCTTCTGCCGCCATGATTTCAGTGTCGAATGTGGTTTCTTTGCCTTTGACGGACGGTTCCGCCACACAGACTACCTTTGCCTTGCCGGACGCCTCCTTCTCCCTTCGATAACTTTCGCACGAAGCGGTCGAATGACCCATGATTTTGTGAAATTCACAGTATGCGTTTGGATCTCTTGGGTATCTTTTCCTGGTCATCCGACCGTCTTTATCCCCCCTGGCTTCACTTGACACGAACGCCTCAGGTCGATAGGGTTCGTATCTGTCCCCTTGCATTCGACCTCCCGTTGGGCGTCCCCGGTAAGCATTCCTGCTTTGACTACTTTGATAACCCGTCCTGTATGCCGGTTTGGACCGTTCGTGGTGCCGTACAGACCCTGAACCGGGCGTTCCTTTCTTCTCTTGAGCTTCAAATCGCAGCTTTTCTGCGCTTTCTTCTTCTTGTTTCAGGAACCTATTTACCGTACTGATCATGTCATCAGCCTTCTTAAAATCTTTTTTGGATAATTCTCGAAAGAGTTCTCCCTCCCTTAGACCATACGTGAAGGCTGCGATGATAAGAGAGTCTTCTCTGACAGGCATCTTCCTGCTTTGTTCGTTGAATCTTCTAAAATAAGACTTATTAGACTCTCCCTCTCGTTGTCGGCACGCCATGATGGATTGTGACTGTTGCTGGTATTTCTTTTGCTGTATGAAGCTGTGGGTAAATTGCACAACCAGCTCTTCGAAATTGGGTATGCTCCTTTGAGGGAGACTAGAAAACCAATATCGTGCCGAACCTTCCAAGGTTCCAGCGAAGAAGAGGCACCATAACCTCTGGTCCATGGGAATCATTCGTACGGCCCACCGGAAACTTGCGACGTGATCGTCCGGATCTCCCGTCCCATCGTATGATTTGACACGAGGCCCCTTCAACCCTGTTGGGACAGGTACTTCGTTGATCTCGTCCGTAAACGGAGACAGGAAAGTGCGTCCGTCTGCGTTAGGCGTTTTCTCCGGGGCTTTCTGCCTTCTACGAGCGCCTTTCTTCTCCACGGGGGCTTCCATAGGAATTTTTTCCGTTCGGACGTTCTTTTCCGGTTTCTTTTCTGCGTACACTTCCTCCACGGACTCGTCGTCACTGGAGTATTCAAGAGTTCTGCTAACTCCTGCTTTCACCTCTGTCGTCCTCGGACGGGTCTTCTCTAACTGCCTCATCTTTCTGAATTGGCAGAAGAGGTTGAATTCCTCCATCTCCTCCTGAGTCGGTCCACCCTCCACATTTTCTAACGGTGGAGGACATGAAGATGAGTTCAGCAAAGACGGTGTTGGGGTGGGTGTAAGCAAACCCTCAGTCGGAGATCTCGCCGGTGTTACTTGCAAGGGATCTACGTTCCCCCTTGGCGTTTCTTGGACCATTGTGTTCTAGGTCCCACGGATGGCGCCAAATGTTGGTTCCGGCTTCCGTAGCGAAGACAGCAGGACGATCCCAACGTTGATTTCTGCAAATCAATGAACAACTCTAAGTCAAAAGGTCCCCCGGGTGATTTCCCGTAAGGACGCTCCGACGATCAAGTCAGTAATTTATACGAATCGGAAGGCTAAACAAGGAATTAACTGAGAGTGTTAGGTGAGTGAATTGAATGCGTTATGTATTGATACCTGGAGGAATGCTTACGTTCTTCTTTTATAGCCGATCTCACTTAGGCGGGAAAACGAGAGCTGCCTCCTTTTACACGGTCCTTCATGGGTCTTCTGGATAAAAGAGCACCGATACCTCTAACGGTCCGGTGAGTAATCACCTAAGCTTTCGTCTTAGCCGTTTTAGAGTCAAATCAGCAATAAATGCGCACATGCTTTATTCCGAGAAAACCGCTCAACACGCTTCCTATCGTTGGAGCTCGGAGATCGACACTCCATTCTATTTTGTCGTTACCTTACCTTCCTTCCGTTCGTCCTTGCGATCCTTCCGGACGAGATATTGGTGCGTACCATATGTCATTACGTATATATTAACATTTTAATATACTTGCAATTATTATGTGATGTAGGCGGATACATACAGAAAGGACATGGAAGAAATGGATAAAATGTCTAACAAAGAATACATAGCTTTCTTAAGAAGGAAAAGTAGCGGATTTTCAAGAGGCGTGTCCGTATATAGAGGAGTAGCAAGGTAAATCACTTTTCTGGAAAAGTAGAATTATGAGAAATCAAACAAAAGATAGAGCTCGTACCAATCACATAAGACTAGTAGTTGACCTGATTACCCCTGAACTGTCTATTTCTACCACCAAATAAATGATGATCTGTCATGTATCAAAAACCTCTAAATTGGTTTCATAAATCCGTAATCAGAAAAATATGATATAGCAACTTACGTTTTACGGGTTTTGTAGGCATCATCACAACGGAAGGTGGGAGGCACGAATAGGACGTCTTGATGGAAACAAATATATGTACTTGGGAACTTTCGGTATGTACACTTTTTAGCCATTATATAGAAGATGCAAAACCATTCTTGATCTTATTTTTCTTAAACTGCTTTAAGCACTGGAATTTCAATACTATTTCATTTTTGTAAAATTCTATCGATTTTAATTAACTAGTTAAATTAAGTGAATCTGTAGTTGGAAAATATTTGTTTGACTATAATTGAATCATGTTATTAGCAACACAAGAGGAAGCCGCTAGAGCATATGATTTGGCAGCTATAGCGCAACGAGGAGCGAATGCCGTTACCAACTTCGATATTAGCAATTATTCCACAAACATGAATTCTTCTCCTACTCAACAACATGATGAAGGTTCTACTTCCACTCAAGGCCAAGATCTTGTTTTTGTACTCACATATTTTTGTGAAATTATAATAGCCGAGATCTTCTCTCATGTTTGTTTATGTATTCATGGTTCTTCCATATACATTGATGTGCGACAAGATCTATTATATTAGAGCAGGCCACTATTTCTTTTTAACATTTGAATTTAGGGGATCTAATTACCTCTTTCTAGTGGCCTGTGACAAAAAAACCGGCTCACGCTCATCGGATCCGAACCAGATTCACACTCATCAGATCGATTGTGTAACACCTGAATGTTTTTATATAAATTTTATTTTATAATTACAAATAATCATAGAGGGTTGGTAAGTGCTAAATAAAATGAGAAAAACAGAGGGTTGCATGAGACATATAATGGAAAGTGGAGAGTTGACCGTTCGTCTTTCTTTTTTTTTTTTTTGAAACGGCAAATAATTACATATAAACCTCCTATGCTTGGGATTGAACCCAAGACCTCCTTGTTAGTTTTACTCCATGTTAGCCAAGTGAGCTAGCCCCACTTGTATTGACCGTTCGTCTTTCAGTTTTATAAAATCTTCTGATGTTCAAAAAGAAATTAGCTTCATTTCATTCTTGTCCTCGATCGATCCCAATATTGAATATTTAAAATGAGAATATACTATACCCACCAGAAACCGGTATTTAATATTAACCAACTGTTTATAACTTAAAACTTTTCTGCAACATACAACACCACAGCTCTATGATGTCCGAATGTCAAAAAAAGGGGGCAAAAGGGTTTTACATAGTATGGCATAACAACAAACCGGCCCAAATTGACAGCGTTACAACATATTAACCCAAACAGGCTTACAAGGATACATGTATATATAGAGATACATACTAGACAAAATTATGAGTTGGGTATTCATGTTCATACCCATTATAATCATAATATAGCTTCTCACCTTTCGCGATATCACGAGTAGCAACCAACAGGACCCGACATACTCCATCAACATTGTATCTAACACATTTCAGATTCTTCTTCTTCCTCGATCCACTGAAATATATTATAATTAATGATTAAAAAAAATAGTTGATTGATCGACCTACTAAATAATCATACTTCAATTTTCACTGCAAACTAACTATTGTACCAGAATGAACGATTTATCATGCAAAATTATTTATAGACCTAATTAAGAAGGCAGTATTTTCTATTACATTTTCTTATAGATGGCAGATTTTCCTACTATAAAGAGGTGATAGGCTTACGGTTTGTGGTTGTTGATGCCATTGAAGAAGCGGGCAATGTTTCCTCGTTTGTCGGGGCAGATGACGAGACTTTTATCGGGATCAGTTGCTAAAAGTAAGGTCATCATGCTATCACAGTCATCTTTCTCTCTGTTTATGATGTAGTCTACATCACCCGCGTATTCAGCTATTAATGTCATATCTTTGATCGGGCCATCGGCTTGAACAGTAAATCTGTTAATTCAAAACAATGTTATAGAGACTAGTGAATTTGTAGTCGGATCTGGATTTTAGAACATATCACAATTTTCATAGATGAAAGTTTCTATAAGTGGCCGGTGGCATATTAGATGTACGGTTTTCCCATCCAAGTTTTTCTTAGAAGTGGTGGCATCTTTCTATTTTACTACGTACTGAAAATCCATGAAATAAAATCCTCTATTGTTTGTTATGTGTTAAATGTTATCATCTATTTTGTGCTTGTGTGATTATTGATTTTAATTAATAAACACATCTTTGACATATTAAAAACGATCATTAATTCTTCATTTTCATTCATGCATCAAATTTCTATCATGTGTTTGCAAGCAAAAATCTGGTTGGCTTTAACTTACCCTTCACAGTAATCAAAGACAACGAGTAGAGGAGGGCATTCTCCTCTCTTAGCCATGGCTCTGCATTTTTCCAATGTTTCTGTATCACCTTCAGAAAGAACCTTAAAAAAAACCAAATAAGATGGTCATATGATAGAATCACATCAATCATGTAAATTGGCTTGATTAAAATGATATGATAAAATCTAAAATCCAAATCATGCATATTCAGAATGATAACAAATTTAATGAACCTCCCGAAAAATGAAGCAATAAATTTAAAATGATAATCAGAATCGATGGCAACCTGCATTCCGCCATTCTCAAAATTGGCTTGATTAGAGGAGGGTAAGTGAGGTCATCACTAAACTCTAGGTTGAGTGATGTTAAAGCAAAAGCAAGAGATTTCAGTTGGTGCAGCCTTGTTTCAGCTTCTTTACTTGGAACATATGGCAATAATACGCGCCTCTTCTTATGATGCACCAACGCACGCCTTTTTTCATTTCCTAGAATCTACAAATCCAATTAATGAAATATAATACATTGAACACAGTCATATACAATCTAAAACATATTGAAAATAAATATAACATATATGAAATGGTATTCAAGTTTCTCCACACAATGAGACAGCAAATAGATGTTTGGATTTATAGATACTTTCACTGACACTTAACACTCCTTGTAGCCATATGTTAAATACCTAACACAAGTATGGATTAAACAGCAAATACCCTAACACTGTGACTTCAATTTCTGGCTACCTGTCCTACTCTATACTTATATAAATAGCAATAAACCGCTATACAATAACATCTGCTAGTAGCGCAAGTTTTCGTTCATATCAATAATTTTGTTTAATGTAGCAGTAACACTACACCTTAGTATAGAAATATGAGATTTTCTTTCATTGTTAGATACATAGAAAAATATTGTGCACTAGATGAATTTGCTTACAACATTAGTTTCATGCAGTTCTAAGACAGTTAGCAAGTTATTTAAGCCTTGCGGTAACTTTTGAGCTATCAGGAAAGAGTGAAACGCAGAAGACCATGGTACTGCCTGTTATAGAAGTATTAAGTTGAATATTAAGTAAGTATCTAGTATGGTTCATGGCCTTTTTATGACGGTCACATATAGCAGTTAATTTTCTTCATAACATAAACGTACTCGATACACAAATTAAGTATTAGGGAACACGAATAGAAGTAAACAACACAGCGAACTAGTGACGTTTACTTCACAAACATATTGCAGATATAATTAAGGATCTACTACCCATATAAGTTAGGAACAAAGGGATATAAATGACATTTGGAAGCATGATGTCATGACAAAAGGAAAGAATGTACTTGACCTTGGAAGAGAAATTGGTTAAGGAAATAAAATAAGAAAATATACCTGAACATATGCAATTGACAACATAACATGCAACACAGAAGTCCAGAAGAACTTTGAAGTTCACTTTATAATAATATATCATGATTCTTGTGTAAAATTGAATTATATAGGCATGACCAAAGTTTCCATGGAGATACCATTTAACAGAAAGGGAGTCAAAAGGTTGAGTAAACTACACATTGCAAATTATCAAGAAGCTTAGTGGATGCACGTTCTATACTTAGAATTATCTATTAGATAATAGTTATAACTAACTATGAAGGGAAATGGATTACTGTAACAGTCCACAAAAAAGTTTGGTAAAGATAACTTTTTATCGGTTAAGAAAAATCAGCTTGCAATCAATCAAGATTTTATATCCACACGCAACTAAAAGTTAGACCGGTATCATATTTTCTTACCTAGAGAACTACATATGAAAGAATGAGTAACATATCAAGTTATTTGCAAATTAGTCAGATCAAGAGACAAATTAAGAATCACTAATTGTTACTTGCAATGTGGTTAATTAAAGATCTATGCAATATCTTTCCACACTGTGGAATCTTGGCATTTCCATATGCAACTTCAAATGCCTTCTGGAGATTCTAGCTAGTGGTGATGGTGGATTCTAGACCTCGGGAAAACATTACAAAAATATTTTCATGTGATAATTCATACTATCGTATGGATCATTTACTGTCGCAGAAACAAGGTAGTATTAGATAGCAACTTAAAATTAGAGATTTGATACATTATGCGACGACGTCATCCTTCAGTCTTTCATTTGGATCTCTAGTAGGTGTAAGAAATATATTGGGCCTACAATGGATCAATTGGTCTTCTTGCCCACAAGAATCATGTAACATCTCTTCATAGTTTCTTTTTGCAACTAGCAATTGGGTCTTACTAATTTGCTATCAATGCACTCTCCGTTCAAAAATAACTTTATTTGCAAATCATCAGTGGTAATACCAAAAATAGAGAAGTGATTCAACACATTAGTTTACAAAAAGTAAAGCCAGAGAAGAAGTCTTGTAGATTAACTTTGATTTGGCAGATCCCGTGGGACAAGATACGATATATATGAAGCGAAGCATATTTAAGTGATAAGAAAGCTACTTTAAATGGATTATTCGCGCGACGTCTAGTTTAGTCATGATCAGTCAAATTTTGCATGTAGAATCTTTTAAACTAGATCTAAACAAAGTTTGAAGAACTGCAACCTTGTTGTATAATTTAATTTTGAAATGCAAATATATATTAAAGAACTAGCACGAAGCTAGAAAGTAAAAACACCAAACAACAAAAAAGCACACTTGAAAAATAACCTAGACATAACTAAACCAAACACAGATGATGCCTAGAAATTAAAAAAAGCACTGAATGAATATACTAATTAAAGAACACTTAACCTTCTTACACCAGGGAGCTAAATTTCAGTCATCATATTTGTTCTTTGATTCATTGCAAAGGTAATCAGTGTTTTGTGAAAATTCAGAAGAAAAGGACCACTGTAGTCCAAAATTTAAGAGTATTTATAGTTGATAAATACAAGGATATAATAAGTTCAATTCATGGTTGTATTCTGATCAGGATACTGTAAGCTTTACTGGTTTTTAAGTTTTGGATTTCCACAGACGCCATGGTTAAAAACCCTAATTCACTTGTTTATTGTAAGTTCATAAAAACTAAAATCAACATGTTTATTTTCCTGATCAGATGTGATTCTGGGAAATATTTCTTTAAAATAGAAATCACCAAACCCTAAAATGTTTTTACAAAATGATCAATCGATTGGCAGTTGAGTAATTAATAGACATAAATGTTGAAAAACACTTGAAAACTTTCAACTAGCATAAAACTCACCAGGCAGAAGCTAAACAAATTAGAAAAAATCAAATTAAATAAAAGAAAATTTAATTTTGAATAAGAAATTATAATGTATATACCCCACCTTGAGGAGAGATCCTCTTGGATGGCGGAACGACGGATTTCTTTATCATGAAGAATTCGTAAAGCTTCTTTTGCGTTAGACCTGAAATCGATACCACAAATCAAATCGCAAAATTCAATAAAATAAAATAAAAAAAATTAATCTTTTGAATAATAGAATTCATGCATGTATGTGGTTTGGTAATTTAATCTCATAGAATTGCGTACTTTTGAATTTTGTTTGAGATTGATTGGCGCAGGTGGGACGGACCAATCGGAAGACGAACAACAATTGGCCTGAGACAAGACATGTGATAACCCACATCACATTTGTCGCAAAGAAGAAGCTGATGCTCATTATCACCCGACCCACATTTCAAGCAAATAATACCCTTGTAGATTTCATCATCTAATTCTTTCACCTCATCAGCATAGGGACCAACCTTCATAATCTCCTTCATCGATCTGTACTTCTGCTGTCCACATTGTTTCTGTTGCTCGGATAGGTAATCAACTCCCTCCATACAGATCAATTGATTAATTAATTAGGTTTGAAAGAGAGTTGATTGTTGTAAAGGTAGGTGTTCACGCCGATAATTTTCAGATACAGTCTAAGGACGAGATATCAGTATCTGGTAGCCTTAATTGGTGATGATGTGGCAGGAGATGATTGGTGCAGTTTGAATGTCTATACGATCATTGCTTTGGGGCTTGTCTTTGATCGGTGGCTCGGACGTTTGAGTGCGGTGATCAAAGTCATGAAACCTTTTTGAGTTTGTTTTTTTTTTCATTTTCTTTTCTTTTAAATTCTAGTAAGAAAATTGAGTCAGCAAAGTTTTTTTAAGGCATAAATCATTAGATGGAAAGTAAGGATTAAATGGTTATGATCCTACATGAAAAGGATTACAACTATAACCAATAATCATCACAGAAATAACTCCTTGCTAAATGAAATTGTCATTAAAAGAAAATCCAACTTAGGTTATATAATATATTTTCTATTTCTATTCATGTTTGACATCCAAATAACTGACGGAAGTTTAACCTTACACTTGGGATCATCGGTTCGCTGTTTTATAGTATTAGAAGTTACGAGCTAATATTTCGAGCCAAATTTTAAAAAATTAACATTAATAGCCCGCGTAACGTAATTATTTGCCTCCATTTCGCCATGAATCAATTTTATTAACTTGTTTGCATAATGCATTTGCACAACAAGAAAAAAGGCCAAATATCAATTAATTGGTTCAACTAGAAATTCCCATGTTTGGAAATTTTGGGGGAACTTCAAAGTGGAGAGGAAGTTGATCATGGTTTCTTCGCGATATAATATCATGCTGACTTACAAATGAGTAAATTCCTTGACCATTGTAAAACATATACGTCTTATTGAACATGGATTCCAATATTATGCTTTTAATTTAAGATAAATTTAAACAGAATAAAAATGAAATGTGGGGTTTCTTTTAAAAAATAACTTTTTGGGATATTATACCAGCCGATGGAAAAGTATTTTAACAAAAAGACTACTTATTTAAACAAGATGTAAAGGAGATTAATATATATTTTTCTCCACTTTTGTAAAAGATATTGATACTTTCCTTTATCTAAACAAAACTATAATAAACCCTAATCTCATCTCCACCCTCACATTCCTCCCACGTCCCTTCTTAGCTCTCCACAACTCCAAACTAACCCGGTCACTAACAACCTAATCCCTTCTTCTGTCTCTAGACATTGCTACCCAAACCCCTCGACCCTCGTTGTAAATGAAGGGTTTTGATATTAAAATAAAAAGATATGTTTAGAAATAAAACAAATTGTTTTGTGCCAAAATCTAGATTAGCGACAACTATAGTAGGAAAACCTTTTAAATATGCAATTGGAGACGAATATAAATATGTAACTTTGCTTGTTCTGTATGAACCTCCTTAACTCACCTTCAATTTCGATATGTAAGGCGAAGGTCTCACAAGAACTTCCTCTTGGAGGCTATTAGAATATATAATTGTTGCACAATCGAATTGATGCTAGAAACCGGTTGTGTTAACCTAAAAGCTGAAGAAAATGAAGAACCCTTATGAACATTTCGAATTATTTGAAATTGACATTTTGGTTTTGGCCTCCTGCTCGACCGAATATAGAAACAAGGAGATGTTTTTGGGTATCATGTGTGTTGATAAATGAGGACCAATGACTCTCATATCAAACATATATCTTTAATCGATCAAAATTGTTAATTAGTTACGTTTATGTTTTACCTCTTATGTTCATATTGTATAGTGAACTGTAAATAAAGTACATTTGTAACTATATACTTCCTCCGTATCACAATAAGTGATACACTTTCCATTTATGGGTGTTTCATAATAAGTGATACACTTCAAAAGTTACCTTATTTGGCAAAAATGTGAGACCCAACCTCCACTAACTCTCCACTTTAATAAAGTGATATTACCCTTATATCCTTACTTTTACTTTTAAAACTAATTAATATCACTTTTATCAAGAAAAATGGGACCCATCATCCACTAACTATCCACTTTAATATATTTTAATCATACTTTAATATATTTTAACCCTACTTTCATATTTTGCCTCAAACTCCGCAATCTTCCAAATGTATCACTTATTATGATACGGAGGAAGTATATATTGATATTTATACAAGGTATAATTATAATGAGTATTTCCACAATCTCCAACATGATATCGATTTTTTTTCTTTCGAAAATCTAATCCGACTGGAATCTCCTATGCGCCGCAAAAATAGCAAATAATGGGGTATAATTACCTAAATGAAACCCAAGGCTTGTAGCCTAGTGGTATCCAAGGAGTATTTAAGGTGTTGCTCATGACCTATTGGTCATGGGTTCAAGTCCCGTCGTGGACAAAAAGGTGGAAGGTTCGAGGGAAGTCATACTGCCCCTTGTGGATGTCACTGTCTAGGCTCGAACTACTAACTTACTAACTAGCCGTTCAAAAAAAAAATTACCTAAATGAAAATAAATACAATTGTCAAAACGAAATATTTATCATGTCTATAAATCATTATCAAAGCCCTGGATTTTCTAATCGACCACACCATACATCCTACTTGCGTGAGCAGCTATGCATTTTGGGTCCGTTGTTAAAACAGTTTGAATGCTATGCAGTACAACTTGTACATTTCTTGATATTTGTAAAATTTTGTATTGGCGAATGCGATTTTAAACCGTATCAGTACTTGACCAGAATTAACGCTCCCTCCACCTATCAGGTAAGGCCACCTGTCCTCTCCCGAACAGACTTAATACGTCCTCTTCGCGCCCACAAACCATGAGGAAGTTTATCAGATTCTCATTTACCTCCAAATCTAACATCCGTTTTCTCTCTCTACAGTCTCGTGTTTATTGCTGAAGATCGTCGCCGAAGAAGATCGCCATTACTGAAAATCTACATTCAGGTGTGACTTGTTTCAATTCTTCGATTAAAACTCTTTTTTTTTCTCCGTAATGCTTCATGCTCAGCTAATTTTGAGTGTCAAATTTCTGTATCTGCGTTATGTTCTAGAACTCTGTCTTCGGTATCTAGTTTTTTAGATTTCAGATTAAGTTTTGTATATTGTGTACAGAGGATGAATGTTGACAGTTTTTGTACCTAAATTTCATCACGATAATCGAAATGCAGATGATGAGTTCCATTACGCTCAATCGAAACTCTGTTTTTTTTAATTGTAATTCTCATGTTCATCGCAAAAAAACAAAATAATGTAAAAAGGTGATTAGTTACCTCAGGTTTAACCGAAACTCTGTTTCTCTGTAATCACTTTCACAACAAATATGTTAATTCAGAAGATTAGTTTTGTTATCTCCATAGTAACTCTGTTTGCCTATGTAAATGTAGATGTCCATCATAAAATATAAGTTGTCAGGTGATTAGTTTCATTATTTTAGAATTGAATATACGTTCTGTTTGTAGTTTCATTTAGCTGCATCGAGGATTCCACCTCTGATTA
Organism: Calendula officinalis; assembly: GCA_963853835.1. Taxonomy (NCBI): domain Eukaryota; kingdom Viridiplantae; phylum Streptophyta; class Magnoliopsida; order Asterales; family Asteraceae; genus Calendula; species Calendula officinalis. Next base: position 14,789,068 of record OY970827.1, read on the forward strand.
CAGGTCATTTGACTCTTCTGGTTAGTTTTTTTGCACAATGTTTACAGAACCCCAAGGTTTAATGAATATCTCAATATTTTGTGTTGAGATTGGGATTGATGCAGGTTGAGGTGGACTATTATCATTATCTTCAACTGAACCTCATTTCATTGTAGTTCATCACAAAAAACTAATCCAGGTGATTACTATTGCCATCTTCGATAGCAACTCTATTTCTCTCTGTAATTCCATGTTTCACTAAGTTTTTTGTTTCGAAACCTCAATTTCCTTGAGGTTCTATGAATCCGGATTTTGTTTGAAAGTTATTCAGTTTTTGTATAACCTGTACAGAATATACATGTTGGATGGACTTTATTACATTTTGGTACCTGAACGTGAAGGTTTAAATGCATACTCTAGCATTTTGCATCGAGATTGAATTGGTGCAGGTTAAGGTTTATGTGTTAGAGTGTTTGCTGATTTTCCTGCTTCAGTTTGATTTTCCTTTCTGAAAATTATATTATATCTTTTATAGTATACACACATTGCAAAATCTGAATGAAATTTAAAGAAATTTGGCATAGAAATCTGGATTAGTACATTTTGGGTTGCTTCTGAGAATGTTTTCTGATACTCCAAAGTTGATTTATCTGCAAGTATGCATATTCTAGAATTCTGGCATTTTCTGGAAATACCGACCAACCTTTCACAATTTATAACGAGTCATACTGCTGAGGAGAATTCAATAACAATTTTGTAGCCGGATTCGAGCTATTATATGATGGACTTGTGTTCAAGTGTAGTTCCAAATTGATTTCTTTACCTTCCATATTCTAGAATTCTGGCATTGATTGGAATTTATGATATGATTTAATTTTTCTGAGCTTTCCGTATTCAAAAGATGGATATTTATCGACCAGTGTTATTCTTAAGTAACCTTCTTCTTTGAAATTTCAGTTCCATTTTCACATGCATCTATGCTGACTTTAAGTTGTCAAGACATACTACTAAGATCATTGATACTAATTAATCCTGTTGTTGTGTTTATGTGTGTATTCTTTCATGAAAAGAGAGAATGAAGAGGTAAAGAGAGAAATATGGAAGAAGGCAGCGTGGGAAAGAATTTGGGAAAATCAACATCATCATCATCGTCTTCCCATGGAATCGATAATAATCCTGGACCACAAGGGCTTACGAGGAGACCTTCCCGAAGCGCTGCCACAACCACATTCTCCATGGAGGTTTTTGATAACGAGGTGGTCCCCTCGTCCCTCCAACAGATTGTTCCAATTCTTCGGGTTGCATCTGAGATTCAGAATGATCGTCCTCGTGTTGCTTATCTTTGTAATTACTTCTCCCTCATCATACTTATTAACGTGTAATAACTATCTCAGTTGTTTATTAGTCAGCTAATTGTTGTTTTGTTTATGTTTTCTTGAAAAAAGGCCGGTTCTATGCATTTGAGAAAGCACACAGGTTGGATCAAAGCTCCAATGGACGTGGTGTTCGGCAGTTCAAAACAGCCCTCCTTCAACGTTTAGAGAGGGTATATATATTTTGCATTTTTAAGCCTTTTGAATTACCTATTTGCAGTATAATAAGCTGGCATTTGTTTTTAAGATACAATATACTATTAATGTCTCACCAAAATTACCAAATTTGAACCTACTTCATAAAGAAACAGTTTCAATACTAGTTCAATATGTAAAATATCTTTTGTAAATCCTTATGAGTTATGACAAAATTATTATTGGCACCAAGTGATTTTTCTAGCTTCTCTTAAAGAGTCAACACTAAATTCTAAAACCATAAAAGACTCATTGTTCTTTTTGTCATTTTGTTATTTTTTTTGTATTGAGGGTGTTGGCAGTGCTTTTCTAAAAATGCTTGAAAACTGAAAAGGACTCCCAAACATACACCTGAATATGGTCTTACTAATCCATGAATTTGAATCAAGTCAACTCCGTCCCGTGTTCTGGTCTTTCTGCGGGTCATCGTTGTTGAAAATAAAATTTCCAATTGGGGATTAGGGCTCATAAAATTTTCAATTTTGAGTTACATCCTGCATTATATGACGAATGCATTGGTATAAAATTGGGAATGTGCTTCTCAGGACGATGCCACAAGTGCTGAAGCTCGTGTTAAGAAGACGGATGCACGCGAAATTGAGAGCTTTTACAAACAATATTATGAAAAATATGTCAAAGCACTCGATCAGGGGGGAAAGGCAGACAGGTACTTAGTAAAGATATATGTGATTTTAAAGAAAAATAGAAAGATAAAGATTGATTAACATCTTCTAATTATTGTCTTCATTACCAGAGCTCAACTTGGAAAAGCTTACCAGGTGGCCGGAGTTCTTTTTGAAGTCCTCTGTGCTGTTAACAAGTCTGAAAAGGCTGAAGATGTTCCTGCTGACGTCAGTTCCTGCCGTTTATTTTATTTTATTGAATTTGTTACTTTGTGATTCTCTTTAATAACTAGTACTCGATGTATCTGATCTTTGTACGTATAGATCATTGCATCAGCTAGAGATGTTGAGGCAAAGCAGGTAATATATGCTCCGTACAACATTCTTCCTCTGGATTCTGCTGGGGAATCACAATGCATCATGCAGTTTGAAGAGGTATTTTAACTTCTATATACTTTGATTCCCTGGGGGACATTTTTACTAATTATTTATTAATTTATCTATATTTTGAAACTGCAGATTAAGGCAGCAGTGTCTGCTCTCAGGAACACCCGTGGCTTAAATTGGCCAGCCTCTGTTGATCAGAAACAACAGAAATCAGGAGAACTGGATCTTCTTGATTGGCTAAGGGCAATGTTTGGATTTCAGGCATGTAGTTTTTGAAGATTAGTTCTGTTATTAGAACACTAGCTAATATCGTCTAGTTTTTATATATAAGGTTTACTGACTGGTTCATATATCTTATTTCATAATTAATTTTATGTTTGAATTTTGTTACAGAAAGACAACGTTAGGAACCAGAGGGAACATTTGATCTTGCAACTTGCCCATCCTCATGCAAGGCTGATGCCTAAGCCTGAGCCGAGTAGCAAGGCATGCACCTCATGTGAAACTTTGCACTGCTTTATGTATTTATCATGATATTTGTTTTTGAATGACTGTTTTCCATAAGATATATTCCTTAGTTTTATCTAACAACCAAACAAACCAAATGATCTTTCATTATCTATACACCCTTAGTTAGAGTCACTTTGGAACTTTTACATGGTGGATGAACTACCATCACATCTTAGTTTTCCTATTTCTTCCTTCATTCTTATGTTTAGCACAAAGTTATCTGTTTACGAGTATAACTTCTAAACTCGTTGTTCTGCAGCTTGATGATCGAGCTATTGATGGAGTTATGAACCAGCTGTTCAAAAATTATAAAACCTGGTGCAAGTTCTTGGGAAGAAAGCACAGCTTAAGGTGAGTTTTATAAAATTATAATCTGGGCCCTGTTCATGATTGGAATTTTTCATGAAAGTTCAAGGCTGTGTGCATGTAATTTTTTTCTTTTTTTTCTTTTTAGGTTTAATAAAACCAATGATTTGCAGGCTTCCTCAAGGAAATGAAGAAGGTCAACAGAGGAGACTACTCTATATGGGCCTCTATCTTCTTATCTGGGGTGAGGCTGCTAATGTACGCTTTTTACCAGAGTGTTTGTGCTACATCTTTCACAATGTAAGTACTCTATTTATTTATTTATACTATAAGGTGATATGTGTTCACAAATATTAGATATGAAACTGAAAGTTGGTATACATTCAATGATGATGTCATGCTATCCATTCAGATGGCATATGAACTCCATGGCTTGTTGGCTGGAAATGTCAGCATTGTAACGGGAGAAAATATCAAGCCTTCTTATGGAGGCGATGATGAAGCCTTCCTTCGCAAAGTTATAACTCCAATTTATCGAGTCATAGAAAAGGTACTCTTTCTGCAATCAGTGTACATTTAGTCAAACGTGATGTCTTATTTCTTTAGGAATTAATTAGTTGAATGGTTCTTATTGTAATGATCAAGGAAACCACGAGAAGCAAAAATGGAAAGGCTCCCCACTCTGCTTGGTGCAATTATGATGATCTTAATGAATATTTCTGGTAAAGTCTTGATGAGAATAAATATGGTCTCAAACCTCAGAATATCTTCTGAACAGTTTTTTTTTTCGTTCCTGATAATGTAGGTCTGCAGATTGTTTTGCTTTGGGTTGGCCTATGCGTGATGATGGCGATTTTTTTAGATCAACACGTGACATGTCACAGGTCTTATCTACTGTTGGTATTTACTGGTGGTTTTGAAGTTTAATTGATAAAGGGATTTGTTTTTAAAAATGTATAAATGTGATGACAGGGAAAACAACCTTGTTATAAGGCTGAAAGTCTGGGAAAATCATATTTCGTTGAGACTCGGTCATTTTGGCATACATTCCGAAGTTTTGACCGTTTGTGGACATTCTTTGTTCTAGCTCTTCAGGTAGGAAAACAAATAAAGATATAATTCAACTATCTTGCAATTTACATCTTGTGCAGCTTATATTAAAATTTTCAATTGCAGATTATGACTATACTTGCATGGAATGATGTTTCATTATCAGAAGTTTTTGAGGAGGTGCTTTATAAACTATCCAGTATTTTCATTACAGCAGCGTTTCTCCGCTTTTTCCAAAGTATGTTCTGTTTTTTTTTTCCTTTATTTTTTGTGGATCTTAGTTTGAGGAATCAAGTAACTTTATAAAAAGAACATACTTGAGGTTGTAATTGTCTTTTGCCTGATTATAGGTATATTGGACATTATTTTAAACTTCCCTGGATATCATAGATGGAAATTCACAGATGTATTGAGGAGCATATTAAAGATTATTGGCAGTCTTGCATGGTCAATCGTTCTTCCACTATGTTATATACACCAAAATGACAAAAATTCATTGCCGTCTGGGAAAGTTGAAGATGTTCTTTCTTCCCTTAACCGATTTGATAGAATTCCATCTTTATATCTTGTGGCTGTTGCAATGTATTTGCTTCCGAACTTACTCGCAGCAGCACTTTTCATTTTCCCTATGCTTAGGCGTTGGATTGAAAACTCTGATTGGCGTATTACAAGATTTCTTCTATGGTGGTCACAGGTACAAACTTGCTCCTATTATTTCCCTTATTTAACTATCAGTTAATAAACAGTTAAAGTAAACACACACATTTTTTAATAATTAAAAATCTAGTTCTTGAATTAGGCAAATTATATATTTAGATTTTTGTTGGGACTAATATATGATGAGTATGTTAAGCTTGTAAATGTTCTCCACATGTATAGATTGATAAGATAGATTTGTATTATTAATGTGTATATATACATATGTATCCATGGATCACATACAAAAAGAGGGAGGGATGATATTCCTTCCCACTTGGTTAGATGTTCAATCTTAATTATGCATTATTTGGCTCTCTGCAGCCCAGAATCTATGTCGCGAGAGGAATGCATGAAAGTCAATTTGCCCTTATAAAGTATGTAAATGGTCTTTGATTATTTTTACCCCATATCATTTTGTAGACAGTTATCTAAAAGTACAGTTACATTAATCTGTTAATATCAGGTATACTTTCTTTTGGGTGGTTCTTCTATGTGCAAAGTTTGCTTTCAGCTATTTTGTTCAGGTATTTTCACTCTCGATCTGAAGTCTGAACTTTGTATTTCATTAGATAAAAATCAGCAAATGAATGGATTATGATTTATGATTCAGCAATTTTTCTCCTCCACAGATAAAACCCTTGATAGGGCCGACAAAAGATATAATGAAAATCAAACGCGTTCAATATGCTTGGCACGAATTCTTCCCAAACGGTTTGTGCTTATCCAAGAATCTGTCTTTTGTTCTTTGTTATGAGTTTTCATTATTTGCATTGAATATGCAGCTAAAAGAAACTATGGAGCGGTTATTGCACTGTGGCTACCTGTTATTTTGGTGTGTTTTATGTTATTCTTACTTTACTTAATCCCAATATGTTCTTGTTCATCATATTCTTCTTCTTTGTTGGGGCTGCTGTTACTATTTTCATCTTTGATTCTCCACTGACATGATATGCTTCATATATTACTCAGGTTTACTTCATGGACACTCAAATATGGTATGCTATATTTTCAACTTTGGTCGGTGGTATTATTGGAGCCTTTGATCGTCTAGGAGAGGTACTGAATTATCCTCTCCATAATATCCAGTTTTTTATTTATTTGTTTATTTATTATTGTAGACATGCATTTGCTTTATGTACTGTCTTACTTTTCAATCTTTATTGTGACAGATACGAACACTGGGTATGTTAAGGTCCAGATTCCAGTCTATACCCGGTGCATTCAATGCGTATTTGTTGCCATCTGATAGAGCTAAGAAAAAAGGATTTTCTTTCTCTAAGCGATTCGCTGAGGTACCTGAGATTATCTCAAATATATTGTTAATCACGGTTAAACTTGTAAGGACATGATTCATGAGAATGTTATTGTTCTACATACAAACAGGTTACACCAAACAGGAGAACTGAAGCAGCAAAATTTGCTCAGTTGTGGAATGAAGTTGTATGTAGCTTCCGTGAAGAAGATTTCATTAGTGACAGGAAAGGATTCACAACCAACTTTTTATGTTTTTTTATTATTTTATCCAAAAAGTAAGTTTCAACTTTGATATGAATTTACATATTGCAGGGAGATGGACCTGATGTTGGTTCCATATTCTTCAGATCCCAGTCTTAACCTAATTCAGTGGCCACCTTTTTTGCTTGCTAGCAAGGTTGGTACATTTCCTGCATATTCTAAAATCTATATATGTATATATGTGTGTGTGTGTGTGTGTGTGTGTGTGTGTGTCAGTTTCTGACAGTCAATATTCTTTCAGGTTCCAATTGCACTTGACATGGCAGTTCAATTTCGAAACAAGGATACTGATCTCTGGAAGCGTATATGTGCTGATGAATATATGAAGTGTGCTGTCATTGAATGCTATGAGTCCTTTAAACTTGTCCTGAATGCTTTAATTGTTGGACAAACTGAGAAAAGGTTGTGTTAAGCTACTTTTCTGAAATCTTTTGAAGTTTCTCATCTTCCCTACAAGAAGCCTTTTATTTCATATTAGGGCATGTTTGGGAAAGCTTATTTAAGGGCTTATTAGCTTATAAGCTTATATAAGTTATATTTAAAGGGCTTATTTAAACTTATATAAGCTAATAAGCCCTCTAAAGTCTAAATAAGCTTTCCCAAACATGCCCTTAGTTTAGTTTAGTAGGCTAAACATGAATCATGTTAGCAATGTTTGATCTTGTAATTTAAAAGCTTTACATACTGATGCAGTAACTTATTATATATGGGAATCTACACTGAATATCTGATTTTTTGTTCTGATGACAGGATAATTGGTATCATAATTAAAGAAGTTGAAAGCAACATTTCAAAGAACACATTCCTAACAAATTTCAGAATGGGTTCTCTACCTACTCTTCGCAACCAATTTGTGAAATTGGTGGAAAGTCTGGTAAGTCCTTCAGAAACAGAATTACTGCTCATTGTTATCTTAATACTTATCATTTTAACGTGTTAAAGCTTTCCATTTTGCAGAAAGAGGGAGATGAATCTAAGCACAACACAGTGGTTTTGTTGCTTCAGGACATGTTAGAAGTAGTTACCTGTGACATGATGATCAATGAAATTCGGTTTGTAATTTAACCACTGCATGAGTTTGATGTGACATTAACTAATTATAAACACATCACCATCATCTAAACAATCGCTTAATAGCTAGTTTTTTATACATTATACAAACAGAATAATGACTTCCCACATGTTTGTTTCAGTGAATTGGTAGAACTAGGGCATGGTAGCAAGGATTCTGGAACACAACTTTTCGAAAAAGCTGATTCAAGGCCTGCTATAGCATTTCCTCCACCAGTTACTGCCCAGTGGGAAGAACAGGTTATTTTTATTATTTTTTATTTTAACACCAAACGCACGGACACAGTGGGATCAGCACTTTTAGCCTTAGTTTGCAGTTACAGATGCTCATAATTGAATTGTTATTATTACAGATAAAGCGTCTCTATCTCCTACTCACAGTAAATGAATCAGCCATGGATGTGCCTAAAAACCTTGAAGCACGAAGGAGGATCACATTTTTCACAAATTCATTGTTCATGGATATGCCACGTGCACCTCGAGTGCGTAAAATGCTATCGTTCAGGTACAACAAATTCATCAACCTAAATATATTCAACAATAGTTGGTGTTTACAAATGTGCCGATCAAGGTTATGTTTTATCTTTAATGGGTGAATTGGTAAGATCAAAAGGTTTCGCTATAAAGCAAACAGGTCAAAAGTCTCTCAAAGTGTATTTACATAAATTGGTTTTTCAAAAAATAAATATATATAATTGAAACAATGTGGTTTTGCAATCATATTCAACATGCAAATTATATTTTAGAAGTTATAAACATTTGGAGACTTGGACCTTTTTCCCTCCCTAACCAAATCATGTCTTGCTACTGGAGTTATATAAGGGGAATAAATGATTAATGTACATACAATACAATAGAATCTGTGAACGTTGGTTCATAAATCTGTAACGATAATTAAGTTTGTCAGGCATTATATAATCATAATAAACTGAAATTGCAGTGTCATGACCCCCTACTATAGCGAAGAAACGGTTTATTCCAAGAGTGACCTTGACATGGAAAATGAAGATGGCATATCTATAAAATACTACCTGCGAAAGATCTTCCCAGGTTCCAATTACCTAAACAGCACCATCACCTCTTTACTATATACTTGTTACCTGAACATGTATGTGTTGATGTGGTGACATTTTATTCTGCCAGATGAATGGGAGAACTTCATGGAACGAATTAACTGCAAAGAAGACACAGAAATTTTTGATAATGATGAAAACATATTACAGCTCCGTCATTGGGTCTCCTTAAGAGGGCAGACATTATGCAGAACAGGTACTTCCGTAATTCAGTTTATTTTAGTAACTGTTTTATTGGATTATTAATGGATATTATCTTTCCAGTTAGAGGGATGATGTACTACAGAAGAGCATTGAAGCTTCAGGCATTTCTTGACATGGCTAATGAAAAAGGTAATTGCACTGTAACTGACTTTTTGAAGGTAATATTTTGTCTCTAATTCTTTTCTTTATGTACAAACCAAGCAGAGATATTGGAAGGCTATAAAGCTGTCAATAGTCCATCAGAAGAAGATAAGAAAAGCCAGAGATCCTTGTATTCTCAACTAGAGGCAGTGGCTGACATGAAATTTACTTATGTTGCAACATGTCAAAATTATGGAAACCAGAAACGTAGTGGCGATCGTCGTGCAACAGACATTTTGAATTTGATGGTTAAGTAAGTATTTGATGTGAAAATAAATATTTTTCAATTTTTAAGTTCCTCTCAATTCTGTGTATACAGCAATCCAGCTCTTCGTGTGGCATACATTGATGAAGTCGAAGAACGAGAAGGACCAAAATCACAAAAGGTCTACTACTCTGTGTTGATCAAAGCTGTAGATAATCGTGATCAGGTTGTTTATTATTTTCAAACTCTCTCTATAAGGACATGATATTGGTATATAGCATGCACTTCTGACTGTATCCTTGTTCTTCCTGAAGGAAATTTACAGGATTAAGTTACCTGGCTCAGCAAAACTAGGAGAAGGGAAGCCTGAGAATCAAAACCATGCCATAATATTTACCAGAGGGGAAGCTCTTCAGACTATTGACATGAACCAAGTATACATTATTACATACCGCTATGAGTTTTTATTTGTTAATGTTGACTTTTAAATAAAAGAAATAATTATAATTATTTTTCTATGTTGCAGGACAACTACTTGGAAGAAGCTTTCAAAATGCGTAACCTGCTTGAAGAATTTAATGAAGATCATGGAGTTAGGCCCCCAACAATTTTGGGAGTACGGGAACACATCTTTACAGGAAGGTTAGATCAATATTTATATTTTTTTTTATTGCTTTTTGACATGTATTTGATATCATATTTTTGGTGCAGTGTTTCTTCATTGGCCTGGTTCATGTCAAATCAGGAAACGAGCTTTGTTACCATTGGTCAACGTGTTCTTGCAAGGCCACTAAAGTATGTCTCTTCTTCTAAATGTGACTAAAAGTAAACATATTACTTAGTAAGATGCATTTATATGTTTATACTTGAAGTAACCTGATACAAATCATCTTTTTGATATCATATTACTTGGTAAGACAAGTATTTGATATCATCTTTTGCAATGTTGTGAAAATGGTATAAACATTATGCTCCAGAGATGCAGAAACGAGAGAAACAGATAATACTTTGAAGTAACCTAATCTTCATGAATTAGATTTATAGGATCTTTCATGAAAGAAAAACTTGTGCTATTCTTGGTCAGATTAACATAATGCAGATTTAAGACTTGAGAAGTTTCCATTAATGCATGACATTTGGGTGAATTCAGGGTTCGATTCCATTATGGGCATCCTGATGTGTTTGACAGAATCTTCCACATTACACGAGGTGGCATCAGCAAAGCTTCAAAAGGCATCAACCTAAGCGAAGACATTTTTGCAGGTTAATTGGTGTTAATCATCTGATAGTTGACACCTTATTTCATACTCATTGTCTGTCATCTAGGGTTCAACTCAACACTGAGACGTGGCAACATAACTCACCACGAGTACATTCAAGTTGGAAAAGGAAGAGATGTTGGGCTCAACCAAATCTCACTTTTTGAAGCTAAAGTTGCATGTGGTAATGGGGAGCAAACGCTAAGTCGTGATATTTACAGATTAGGCCATCGCTTTGATTTCTTCCGCATGTTATCATGCTACTATACAACAACGGGCTTCTATGTCAGCTCTATGCTGGTTGTCCTTACAGTGTACGCATACTTATACGGAAGAATATACCTCGCTTTAAGTGGATTGGAGAAATCGATTATGAAATCAGCAAGAATAAGAGGAGATACAGCTCTAAAAGCAGTGATGGCATCTCAGTCAGTAGTTCAATTAGGTCTTTTAATGGCTTTACCCATGGTTATGGAGATTGGACTAGAACGAGGGTTCAGAACTGCAATGGGTGACTTAATCATCATGCAGCTACAGTTAGCAGCTGTTTTCTTCACATTCTCTCTGGGGACAAAACTACACTATTTCGGACGCACAATTCTTCATGGCGGGGCCAAGTACAGAGCTACAGGACGTGGGTTTGTTGTCAGACATGAAAAATTTGCTGAGAATTATAGAATGTATTCAAGGAGTCATTTTACTAAAGCAATGGAGTTGTTTATATTGCTGGTGGTTTATCAAGCTTATGGATCTGGAGCTACAACTAGTACAGCCTACTTTTTCTTAACTGCTTCCATGTGGTTTTTAGTGGTTTCTTGGTTGTTTGCTCCTTTCCTTTTCAATCCTTCGGGATTTGAATGGCAGAAGATAGTGGAGGATTGGGAAGATTGGTCGACTTGGATTAGTAACCGTGGTGGTATTGGTGTTCCAGCTAATAAGAGCTGGGAGTCGTGGTGGGAAGAGGAACAGGAGCACTTACAGTACACTGGTTTACTTGGACGTTTAATGGAAGTCTTTCTTTCTCTAAGATTCTTCTTTTACCAGTATGGAATTGTTTATCAACTTAGAGTCAGCCAAAGTGACAAAAGCATCATGGTAAGTTAAACTCTAATCCTTACAAGTGGCAAAATGGGCGGGTGGCTAATGGGTTGAAATGGTTTCAGGTCAACACTTCAAGTACTGATGTAAACGAGCTGGGTTGACCCCACAAACGCTTTTTTTTGTCCTTTTTTCAATAATCATAAATAGTTAACGTGTTCATCATGATAACCAAAACAATATTTTTACAGTAACATTAGTTTGCCAAATAGTTAATATAACGATTTAGAAGGTTGTTTGACCCATTCCCTTTAGCTGAATTGTTCTATTTGACCTGCTTTAGATTAAAAGAAAAAAAAAAAAGTAAAATTACAGATCGGGTCTATGTGGTTTGCTCTTTTTCACATTTAGTCCCTAAAAAGAGTTAATTACATTGATCGTCTATTTCCCCACAATTCCTACCATGGTCAGATAAAATGAGGGTATTTTTGTCCTTTTGCTTGGACCAGGGATGAAGTTGGAAGAAAAAAAGCAACCATAGGGAAGATTACTATAATTAGTTATGTATAGGGAGTAAATGTGAAAAACAAGCAAACCACATGGACAAAATCTCTAATTTATCCTAAAAAAACCAATCCCCACTTTTTTAAGTAAATGGGTATAAATGTAGAAATCTGCTCAAAACATATTTATGTATTGTAATTCAGTTGCAACTTTTGTGTTAAAAATGTTTACAGATCTATGGTCTATCCTGGCTTGTAATTCTTGCTGTTATAGTCATCTTAAAGGTCTGTACTGAAACCAAACAGCTTTCATACTGGTTATCTGGTAATATAGAAGTTGAGTTTGTAATTGCAGATTGTATCCATGGGTAGGAAAAAGTTGAGTGCTGATATCCAGCTAATGTTCAGACTCCTTAAGTTGTTTCTTTTTGTTGGATTCATTTGTACACTGGTAGTTCTCTTCCAATTCCTTGGACTTACTGTTGGAGACATTTTTGCTAGTTTACTTGCATTTATGCCAACTGGATGGGCAATCTTGCAGGTAAACTTGCTCATTTCCATATACAAATTGTTTCCAAAAATCAGTCAGCATCTGTTAAGAATTCTTATTGTAGAATTTTAAAAATGGGAGAAATTTGAATCCATAGTTGGGTGAATTTGCAGATAGGGCAAGCATGCAAACCAGTAGTGAAGGCGTTGGGAATGTGGGGGTCAGTGAGAGCACTGGGGAAAGGATACGAGTATATGATGGGGGTGATGATCTTTGTTCCAGTTGCCATACTTGCTTGGTTCCCAATGGTTTATGACTTTCAAACCAGGCTTCTTTTCAACCAAGCTTTTAGTAGAGGCTTACAGATTCAACGTATTCTAGCAGGTGGTAAGAAAAATAAGTAGTAGTCAGTACTAGTATACTTTGAGAGTAGATAGATCAATCGTATGTAGTTTAAACTGTAATGCAGATAGTATAGCTGTTTTGTGTTTTCCTCCCTTGTTTGGTTAATAGTTGATTGGCCATGAAAACATGCTCTACACGTTCGTTTCTTGAATCTCTTGCTTGGGTCTTTAATCAAATGCCCTTCTACTTCGATCTTCTTTTTGGTGCTATTTTCCCAATAAGAAAATGATTATTCCGGCTCCAAAAACCCTAGGGGTCTTAATGACTTCCTACAGATTATGGGTTCGTGTGGGTAAACATTACTAGATTGCTAGGTAAGGTTTGAAAATGATCACGACAACAGCAATGGTTAGGTTACATACATTACGAACAAAGCTCAGCCACTCGGAGAGCTCATTATAACAGGGATACCTTTTTAGTAAGAAAAATATATTGTTAAATTTAACGCTCAGACTAGTGGACAAAGCAACAAAATAGAATGTGCAAATGAAAATTGAAATCTATTAAATAACAACCAAAAAGCAAGTTTTGTATTAAAAAAACTGAAATAAGAATTAAAAGGAAAATGCTAACCATTGTCTTTAGGATTATGGTTAAAAACAATTATATGTTTAAAGTTAATATATATTTTAACCATAAAAAACCATCATCAAAAAAATCACCAACCATCTAATGATGATTATGTTTCAATACACATATATTAATCAATTAACTAACCTTTATCCATTGCTTTTAAGAATATGATTAAAAAATCTCAAATTAAAAATCTTAATAAAATACTTGTAACTGTAGTATGTATTTTTGTGCTCTTTTTGTTCTTTTGAGTTTTGATAATAAGGGCTCACTAAGTGCATAAAAGTTATACATTAAATCATTAGAGTAAGTGGTTCCTGAAATTCAAGGGTAGTTATAAATTGATGTACAAGTTTCCGATGCGTGTCTAATGACAACCCTCATTATCAAAACCCTATTCTTTTTTATTTTTTTATTTTGGCTTTCTTATTACATTAACTAAAAAGAAAACCTATCTTTCAAAAGCCACCCAAACATCCCAAATGCATCCCCGATGTCACTTGGGACTAAACTCAAACACCTTTCGTGCATTCGTAACTTTTCAAACTTCTACCCCCCGCCCCACCACCACCGCCATCGCCACCGTGAGCCACCATCTCCCCAACAAGACCCATACTCCCATCTAAAAGAAGACCCAATTCAAGTCCTCTCTGATTTATGGGTCCGAACCTTCTCAAACCACAACCAAACCCACTTCTCCAACCTCACTGGTTTCATCTCAAAACTAGACCTATGGGTCTTAGCCTACCAACGCACCTGCGCCCACTTCACCGGTTCTTTCCCGTCGCGACACGCCGTCCAACCCAACGTCCTCAACGACCTCCTCTCTCTCCGAAACGCCGTCATACGTGGTCAATTTCAATGGAACATGAAAACCCAACCCTACATTCAAAACCCTAGTGAGAAAACCCCATTCTCGAAGCTTTCCAATCGCAAGATTCGTGCTATTTCAAACTCTGATGAAGCTCCGTTTCAAGATTCTGTGGTTCAAGAATTGCTTTTGATGATTCTGGAGCCGGTTTTTGAGCCGAGGTTTTCTTGCAAGTCGCACGCATTTCGCCCTAAGAGAAACGCACATACTGTAATTCGAACAATTAGGAGTAATTTTGCTGGGTATGTGTGGTTTCTAAAAGGCGATTTAACCCAAGTTCTTGATGATTTAGATGTCAATTTGATGGTTGAATTTGTTGAAAAAGGTGTCAAGGACCAGAAAGTATTGTGCTTGATCAAATCAGGACTGAAATGGTTATCAAAATCAGGGCATGAATCAAACGAAAATTCCTGGAGGAAAAAGAAGAAGAAAAAGGGTTTGAAAAGGAAGAAAGTTCTTGATGAAAATGAAGCTAAACCAGACCCTTATTGGCTAAGAATTTTTTATGATTTTGCACCTGTTGAAGCTGCTAAGGTACCTAATTATGGTTATTGTGGAATATTAAGTCCATTACTCGCTAATATTTATCTTAATGAATTAGACCACATGATGGAGGACAAAATCCTTACATTTTTTCATTTATCAAATGATAATTTAACCATTAATGATACTAATTTTGGTACCCATACCCCATCATGGCCTGAATTCGTTCGCGGGGGCGGGAAAGATAAAACCAGAAAAATGGACTACATTCGATATGGGGGTCATTTTTTGATTGGAATTAAAGGGTCAAGAAAGGAAGCAGTGGAGATTAGGAATGCAATAATCGAGTTTTGTACAAGTAAATACGGTTTAACATTAGATGAATCAAAAGTGAAGATTGAACATGTAAGTAGAGGTGTTCAATTCTTGGATCATGTTATTTCTCAAAGAGTAATTTATCCAAAAATCCGATTTGCATCAAACGGAGGTCATATTGTGACACAAAAAAGTGTCGGGATTTTGCTTTCTGTTACTGCAAGTGTAGAACAATGTATACGTCAATTTAGGCGACTTAAATTAATAAAAGGTGATAAAGATCCCGAACCATTACCATGTACTCCAATGCTTTATTGTGGTCAAGCACAAACAAATGCCCAAATGAATAAGTTTCTTGAAACAATGGCTGATTGGTACCAATATGCAGATAATAGGAAAAAGATCGTTGGTTTTTGTGCATATGTTATTCGAAGCTCGGTGGCTAAATTATATGCTGCTAGATATAAAATGAAATCACGTGCAAAGGTTTTCAAGAAAGCATCGCGCGATCTCAGCCGTCCACTTAGGCAAAGTATGGATAATAGGACTCCAGAGTATGCAGAATTGTTACGATTAGGGCTTGCTGATGCGATTGAAGGAGTTAGATTTTCACATATGTCCATGATTCCATCGTGTGATTATAGCCCGTTTCCAAGAAATTGGATCCCGGATCATGAACGGGTTTTGTTTGATTATATCAAATTGCAAGATTTGAAATTCTTTTGTGAGGTACAAAGATTTGTGAAAGAAGAAGGGCTGTGTTTGCCTCAAGATATGCTTGGTGAGATTGTTTGGGATTATAAAACTATTGGAGCGCGAAATATTGGGTTTCAGAAAAAGACCACATTTCCTTCTCAATCACAGAAGAAAATACAAAAGGCAGAAGAAAGAGTAGAAAAGAAAGGGTAGTATTATTTTTGTATGTTGGTAACAATGTTGTGATTTTTTGTATTGATATAAGTTTTTGTAGGACAACGTGAGTAATTTATATGTATTTAATACCACCTTGGATTGAGTCGCGCCTTTTTGAACTAGGGTTTGTGTTGCAAGGTACAATGTAGGGGCCTTTGTCAAGCATTTGTTACGGATTAGAACAGTTGGAAACCATGCTCAAGGATCAGTGCTGAGCCATATGACCGACCATGATGCGGAAAACATGGCTAGGGTCGAGCCATTGAAGTGATAGCATCAAGGCATAAGCCGAATAACATGATTGGTTTTGTGCTTCGAATGAGATTCAATATTGATGTATTGAATCACATGTGTTGGTAGTGGTGGTTGTGGTTTGAATGTTGATCTTGACTTTTTCTTGATCTAAGGGCCAATAATTATCCTTTGAAACTTTATAAAATTATTGGACTACCTAAAACAAACCACTATTCTTATAATGTAAACTTAATATGTAAATAGATGCTCGCAATGATATGGTATATAAAAGAGAGATTTTTTAATATGTGCTTAAGAGACACATTATAATAAATATTAAATATCTTTTTTTACCTCTGCATTTAATGTATTACAAAATTTTATTTTTAAGGGTTTTTCTAACGTATGCCCCAGGGGCATACGATAACATGCATTTAATGAGCCAATAGTTTCCGTTTAAATAGAAAATCGAATTTAATGCATCCTCTAAAATGGTAATTTTTAAGTGCATTAATGTTAATCAATACACATTTTTATTGGCTTATTAAATGCAAATTATCGTATGCCCCATGGGCATACGTTAGAAAAACTCTATTTTTAATTATGGTAAAAGTAAAATTAGTATAACATAAAAACATTAATGACTCATCAATATTATTTACTCTAATTAAGTAAAATTTTAGTTTATTAAACTTTCATATCATATAGTGGCACATATTATCAAACCATAGTAAGGGTTGCTTTTTCACTTTTTCTACAAAATTTATACCCTCTCCTCTCCTCTCCATTTGACTCCTTCCTTCTCTCTCCTCTCTCTTCTCTCTTCTCTCCTTTTTTTTTTTTTTTTTTTTTTTGAAGGTTTATCAATTTTTATTTTTTTAACAGCGGAAATTTTATATAAAAAACAAAAGGTTTAGCAAATCACTAAACCGAATCAAAATACAGGACTTTTAATCCAGTCAACCCAAAAAATCTTAATTCCTTTGGGTTAAACGAAAACAAAATTATAAACTCAACAATATCTCCTTTTCTTACATTGATTCCTTTGAATAACTTTTGAGCAATAAAATCTCTTTTATCACCTATCTTTGAATAATAGAAGAAGCTTCAAGAATATATGATGAGGCTGCCGGTTAAATGAGTAGGCAGGTAGCGGCAGTGGTGTACAGTGGCAGCAACAAATGTTCGAAGTAAGACTAATCTAATGACTGGGAAATCAGAAGTTGAAGTATTGTCTTGAGATGAAGATATTGCTTTGGCGAGTTTGATCAGAGGTGGATTCCATTACCCCCACAAGATTCCGGCAACGACAGTAAATTATCTGATAGTTTGCTGCCATTGTCAAAGACACTGGTTGTGGGGTGGATTTTCAACGGTGCTAATTTAAAGAAAAACAACAATGGTGAAGAAAAGAGGAGTGAGACGTTGTAGTCATGTTACGTTTCAATTTATAATGATAATACTAAAATTTAAAATAAAAATAAAAAATTACGTTACGCTTAGTATTGCCCTAAGAAAAAACAATGACCACCATCCCATAAAAGGAAAAATGTCAACAATTTGCATCAAAGAGGTCAAATTAGTGACTACATTATTGACCAAAAGACTTTCACTTGACGCATAAATAGTATTCTCTCTGTATATCTTACCTACTTCATACATCTTGAAATGATAAGGATTAAGCATAGTTGATTAAAGCTTTCAAGCTCTATGTAGGTATTATTGTTTTTCAATGATAGGTGAATAGTCGAATTGACTTGTTTTGCTTTACATATCTCATGTATAGAAATCCACTTAATCTCACTTCATCAAACATAGTTTTGATAGTTTTTTCAACAAAAATGATTACTCAAATACAATAGAAATATAATCAATCCAACTGTTATTTAAGTTTACCATTAGTTAAAAATACAAAAAAAAATAAAAAAAACATAAAAGTAGTACAGTGTTACATTAACCCATCACAAATCTCACTTTTATTCTCTATCTTGTTCTTCAAATGCCGTCACCGGAAACGTACGAGACAAACCCGACGGAGTCCCAAACGTTATCTTCCCAGAGCCAGTGACACAAATATCCGAAATCGTCATCCAAATCAAAAGCTCTTTACTCTTAACACCTGTTAAATTCCGCATACGACGATCTTCAACGAACGCCGTTACTTCGCAATCGTACGATACTTTCCGATTAATCAAACTGAAGAGGTGATTCGCTTTCTTCTTCCGGCGAACCCACACGAAACCTGTGGAAGCGTTGTGGCCGACCTCCGTCACGTCAGTCATCGGAATCAGGCCTTTTGGGAGGGAGAATTTGGCCAGGAGATCTTGAGATTTCTCTTTGCATAAGGCTTCGCCGGAGTATATATCGGCGTTTTCACGGTGAGATTCGATCTGTTGTGATGCCATTTTTGGGGGTTCGGTGATTGGTGACTTTGCGTGTGAGCTGTGGATTGTAGGGTTTTGGGGGAATATAAATTGGATGGTAAAAAGGTCGGTAATGGATACGTGTTGAAACGTGTCATACTATTATTCCATCACAAGTATAGAACCAATCTGACTTGACACTATTGATAAAAACCAATAGTAAATTACATCGAAAATATTTGTGGTATATCACTTATTACAATTTTAATCATTTAAGTTTGTTTATTACATTTGACGTATTTGATGTACAGACTTTATTACATTCAAGATCCTTACCATCGAGTTCCGTTATATTGAGCTACTAAAACATGTTGAATGACAAATTTATCCTTCTAAATATTACATACCCTTAATAAAAATATATATAGACAATATAAAAAAAACACCTTACCCACCTTTCACATCCTTGTATCATCTTCTTCAGATTCTGCAATCTCTGCCCTTGGTGGTCGTAACATCCCAAAAGATTTTATGCTAAGAGAGGTATCCACACCCTTATAAGGCATACTTCATTTTCCTCTCCAACCTATGTGGGACAGATGTTACAATGGTAGTATACTACTGCAGTCTCTGACCACCATCACCATCCAACAACCTATTATTGCTGATGCATTTCTTTCTTCTTCTAATTCTTTATATGAAATACTCATTAAGTCTTGGTTGACTTTTATATTTTTGTTCTAGAGATTTATTGGATAATTGTCTTCCTTTTGTGCTTATAGCGACTTCTGTTGAAGAATCTTTGTGGTTGGTTTTGCAATCTTCAGAGAGATAGAGGGATTGTATTTCTGTGTCGGTTGCAATCTTCGGGCCTCCGCAGCTTCCTCCGGCCTCCGCCTTCCCCTTTCGTCTTCTACACGTCAATTTCAAAATTGGCGGCAGTCGGGATCGAACGATTTTCGAAAATCGTAACCCTAAATCTCTGCTCCGGTCGCAAAATTTCCTGCCATATCTTCTCTTAAACCAAACACACACATGTTAAATGACTCAGGTATGAGTTACCATAATTTAAATATATCCAAGTTACACTTGACTTTTCTGACCCAAAATTCTAAACAGTTCGGGTACATGTCAAGCCGAACCTATTAACCAAAACTAATTGCCACACCTAATTATAAGTTTGAATGGTTTTTATAATTAAATAAAGATTATTCTCTTTATGCGTTCCTGTGTTTTTAGATGCAATATTCTATTCTATTCTATTCTATTCTATTCTACTATTATATATTTAGCATTCAATTTTCTGTTAGATTACTGTTTATAAGAATTCACGGAGTTAAGATATTGAAACGGAGGAAAGCAAAATTATGTTTATAAAAATTGACTGCATTAAGAGGAAAGTAAATTTATGTCTAGAAACAAGTGTCACATCAATTATTTAGTTTTTTTTACATTGAGCTTAAAATTCAATTTGATCAGATTTTAGTTATTAATTTTTTTCTATTTATATAAAACAAACTTGAAAAAAAATCAATGCAAAAGTCTTCGTGAAACACTGTTTAATTATTTTTTCATAATTAATAATAATAATAATAATAATACAATTTTTTATAACGTGTATATGAATTGAAAATTTTAAATCTAATACCCATGTATTCCATTGTGAATAAAATAATATGGGTTTTGATAATGACAACCCTTAGAACTGTCATTAAACACATAAAAGTTATACATTAATTTATGTATGAAAGTACAAATGATAGAATTGTAACTAATAATGTGATAAAAGAAATCTACTCAAACAAAGCAAAGTTACGCTAGTTATTATTATTCAAGGTGGGTCCGGATCCGGTGAGGACTCCAAAAAAAACTCTGAAAATGATCCAATACAAACATTTTTCAAAAATTTTCTTTTTTAAACTTAAAAATCGCAGTTTATAAGATCTAAAAAAATTAAAATTTTTAAAAATGATAAAAAAAAAATATGGATCATAATAATGATCCACAAAGAAAATATGGATCATTATTATGATAAAAAAAAGGGGGATTATAATTTTTTTTGGTCAAATGTAGTAATAATCATGAGGAGTTATATATATTTATTTTCGGAATTTTTTGAAATTTTTTTGAAATGTTCTCGCGAGTACTCACCGTTTTTTAAGTACTCACTGGATCTCACTTACATTCAAGGTTATTCCAAAATGATATGATTTTGATTATTTACTAAACTCATGTCCAAACACGACCCTATATACCAAAATTAAAACTGAAAAAAGATCTAGAAATTCAAATTTATTTAATGCTATGATTTGCAACCTAATATAAAATTGGGAACTATTTATAATAGTGAAAGAACGGTGACACAATCAGGACGCAATCACATCGGGAGTTTGTGCTTAATCATTCCTTCACTTCTCTCTGGCCGACGGAGACGACGGAAGCAACTCCGACGATTACCTTTGCACACCACACGAGCTCATTTTGGTAATCTGCAGCATAGGCAACTCCTTTTGTAAGATTGTTCATCAGATCTCATTGATTTCAATTATTGTTGTTTTCGTTTCATTTTTCATCTCCGAATCTCTGATCTCGGAGTATACGGAGAAAATTCTGTAGCATAGGCTGATACAAGGCCGGGATTGATCGGAAAACAACTCTCACTTAGGGTTTTAATCGGAATTCTGAGTGAGTGTGAAATTGATTGAAGTTGAAGTTTTAGGGTTTAAAATCGGAGGTCGTTTTCTCAACTAGGTTTAGGAGTATGGTAGATTTGAATTGATAATGGTGGTGAGAATTCTAGGATTGACTCGCGGAGAGGAGGAATCACCGAGGGAGATCACGAGGAACAATCTATTGAGTGAAAGTGGTGGAGAAAGTGGTTGGTTGATTAGATTCTTTGATTCTTCTTTCTTTTGTGAGTGGATTGCAGTTAGTTATTTATATAAACATGATCACCCAGGGGTTAGGGATTACCTCTGCAACAGGATGTATACTCTCCCACTATCTGGCATTGAAAGCTACTTGTTTCAGATATGTTACATGCTTGTTCATAAACCTAGTCCATCTCTGGATAAATTTGTTATTGATATATGCACAAAGTCACTTAAAATAGCACTGAAAGTGCAATGGTTCCTTATGGCCGAGCTCGAGGATTCTGATGATAATGAAGGGATCAGTAGAATCCAAGAAAAATGTCAGATTGCTGCTACTTTAATGGGAGAATGGACTCCTTTGATTAAACCACAAAATGAGCCTGCAAGTAATGCTGGCAAGAACCAGGTTCTTAACAGATTGTTATCCTCAAAACAACGTTTATTATCACTAACAACATCTCCTCCACCTCAGAAGTCTTCTTCATTTACTTCATCTGCAACAAACGCGTTACAGGATGAAGGTAGTAGCAAGGCCTCAGCAGATGATAATGCGATATTTAAGAAATTTATTCCTAGTCCAAAAGTGCGGAATGCTTTACTTTTTAGAAAATCTGTTGATAAAGATGAAGATGAACAGGTGGATAAAGATGGTTTTTTTAAGAGACTTTTAAGTAAGGATGATGATGAGCAGGATAAAGATGGTTTTTTTAAGAGACTTTTAAGTAAGGATGATGATGAGCAGGATAAAGATGGTTTTTTCAAGAGGCTTTTAAGAGACTCTAAAGATGAAGAATCAAGGAAATCTGGTGAGAAAGATGATGAGGAAAAAGAGAAAGATGGTTTTTTCCGTAGGCTTCTTAAAGATAGTAAAGATGAAGAAGATGTAACATCAAGCTCAGATAATAAATTTTTTAAACGGTTGTTTCGTGATAGTAAAGGTGATTTGGAGGATAAATCTGTTTCAAAATCTGTTGAAGGTGGTGATGATAAAGACGGATTCTTCCGGAAGCTTTTCAGGGATAAAAACGAAGAAGAAGAGAAAGTAGCCAGTACTTCAGGTGATCTGGAGGATAAATCTGTTTCAAAATCCGTTGAAGGTGATGATAAAGACGGATTCTTCCGGAAGCTTTTCAGAGATAAAAATGAAGAAGAAGTAGGTGGTGAAGATGATGAAAAAGACGGTTTCTTTCGCAAAATGTTTAAGGATAAATCTGAAGATAAGAAAGATGACGAGGAAGGAAAGGGGCATGCAAATGGTGTGGAAGAAGAATCTTCAGAATTTCCCCTTTTTAGAAAATTGTTCCGTTTGCAATCTGATGATACAAAAACGGTACCAATTAATGACAACAGTAATGGTGGTGGCCTTGAAAGCAGTCCAGGAACAGAGATCTTTTTCCGTAAGTTATTCAGAGATCGTGACCGTTCTGTTGAGGATTCAGAACTTTATGGATCAAAAAAGAACAAAGAGGTTAGTTCAGATATTCATTATTAAACCATATTTTGATTTTTATTAATAATTTATTTTTTGACAGAAGCAAAAAAGTGAGAATTCAAATCTTAAGCCCCCGTTGCCAAACACTGCATCTCAGTTTCGTAAGGGGACATATCACGAGTCACTTGACTTTGTTCACTCATTATGCGAGACATCATATGGCTTAGTTGATGTTTTTCCAGTTGAAGACCGCAAAAATGCCCTTTGTGAGGTTGTGCTTGTTTTTTCTCTCAATTTCAGGTTAAGTTTTTTATTGGATCAAAGTTTTTTATATTTACCGAATCTTGGTATCTGTCATTTGTGTGTTTGTAGTCACTCACTGAGATCAATACGCATGTTGCTGCAGCTCAAACTAGTGGAGGTATCTCTCTCTCTCTCTCTCTCTCTCTCTATATATATATATATATATATATATATATGTATATGTGTGTGTGTGTGTGTGTTAAGTTGAGCTGTCTGATTTAAAATAATTTATTTAAAGGAGTGTGCTTTCCTATGGGAAAAGGAATGTACCGTGTGGTTCATATACCAGAAGATGAAGCCGTTCTTCTCAATTCCAGGGAAAAGGCACCTTACCTAATATGCGTTGAAGTATTAAAAAGCGAAACCGTGAGGTAATTAGATTAAATCACATAATCGACCCTGTGGTATGTATGAAATTATTGATCGTTTACCTGTGCTTTGTATTTAAGATAATTATTATTATTAATCTATGATCTTTTTTAGCAATGTGAAGGATGGTTCGACTTCTCAGAAACTATCAAGGGGTGGAATCCCATTAGCAAATGGAGATGCATTTTTACCAAAACCTCCTCCTTGGGCTTACCCTTTATCAAATGGGCAAGATCTTTACCATTCTGGTTATGATCGAATGTCAAGATCTGCTTCTGATGCCATTGACCAAGCAATGGGTCAACTGTGGGATTCAAAAGCTAAATTTGTTACTGTTGGTCTTTTAGTGGACAGTCCTTCAGGTTGTTGTTCTGAGAGATCAAATTCAGATTTTAATAGTCATCATTGTCAAGGTGGTAGTGATTTAGAGTGGGTTAGAGTAGTGTTGACTGCTGATTCTGGGGTCAACATGGATGATATTGAGGTACAAGAACCACCACGAAGGAGGGAACATCGTCGTGTTCCTAGTACTATAGCTTTTGAGGAAGTTAAGGTACATACATTGGATACTATTATTGGATTGGATTGTAGTTATTTCCATAGAATAAGATAAGAATAAGAATATTGCAGTTTGATGATGTTGTTTGTTGAATAGGCTGCTGCATTAAAAGGAGAAGCACCTCCTGGAATGCCTGTAAAGGGGTCTGTTCAAGCTTCATCAGATGCTCAACAGAAGGTATTATTTTTAAGCATATTTTATTTGTTTAGAGGTGTAATAATATTGAGATTTAAAATGATAGGATGTAGATGGTGCAACTCCAAGGGCGAGTGATGCGTTATCTGGTGAACTTTGGCAAACAAAGAAAGATAGAATACGTCAGGCTTCAGTATATGGTAAACTTCCTGGTTGGGACTTATGCTCGGTAAGTTAATTACAATTGCTTTAGCACAAGTTTTGTATATGCAATTAGAGACTTATGATTTATCTATTTATTTAAGGTTATTGTGAAAAGTGGGGATGATTGTAGGCAGGAACATCTTGCAGTGCAGCTTATTTCTCACTTTTATGGTACCTTTCTTACTCTTTATAGATTTGGTATGGGTAAGGTACTTATTTATTTATGAATTAATTATTTCAGATATATTTCAAGAAGCTGGACTACCTCTGTGGCTGAGACCATATGAAGTTCTTGTGACATCCTCTTACACAGCTCTAATTGAAACAATTCCAGACACAGTATGTTATTTAATTCATATATATTATGAATTGGTCTCTAATATTAATTAATATCACTGTTGTAGGCATCAATTCATTCTATCAAAAGTAGATTCCCGAATGTGATGAGCTTGCGTGACTTTTTCATTGCCAAATATCAAGATAATTCACCAGCTTATAAGCTTGCTCAGGTAAATCACAATCACTATTTCTTTAATATACCTTCAATTTGTTGTTAAAAGTTATGGGTTGACAATAAACATGATTGTAAGTTGATATTGAAGTGTGTGGAATGGATTGTAATTGTGTTGCAGAGGAACTTTGTAGAGAGTATGGCTGGGTACTCCCTTGTTTGCTATCTGTTACAGGTCTTTCAAACACAAATTTCATACTCATTATATTATCTCTTAAGTGAATATACATATCAATATATATATATATACCTTGTGCTATCTGTATGAAGATGAATTATCCTTTGTTTGAAAATACATATAATATAGGTGAAAGATAGGCACAATGGGAATCTGTTGCTAGATGAGGATGGTCACATTATCCACATTGACTTTGGTTTCATGCTATCTAACTCTCCCGGGGGTGTTAACTTTGAGAGTGCCCCTTTTAAGTTAACTCGTGAACTTCTTGAGGCAACTACTCTTCTCTTATTTTATTACCATTACATTACATCTTTTTACTTGTGATAATTAAACTTAAAACACTTCTTTTTCTCTCCCTCTTCTTTTAGGTTATGGATTCTGATGCTGAAGGGGTTCCAAGCGAGTTCTTCGATTACTTCAAAGTATTATTATTATCATTATCATTATCATTACTTCCTCCGTTTCAAAATAAGTGACACACTTTGAAAATTTTCTTATTTGGTAAAAAATAGTGGGACCCATACCCACTATCTCCTTCAATAAAGTAAAATGATTCATTTACCCTTACTTTTACTTTTAAACATAATTAACTTCACTTTAATCATAATATGTGGGACCCATCACTCATTAGTACCAATTTAACCTTCATTACAATCTTTTGCCTCAAAAAACGTGTAACCCAATTTGTGTCACAAATTTTGAAACGGAGGAAGTCACACACATATATATATATATATATTATATATATATATATATATATATATATATATATATATATATATATATATATGTTTTTAATGCTAATGTTGGGCCATCTGATTTTAGGTTTTGTGTATCCAAGGCTTCCTAACATGCCGGAAACATGCAGAACGCATAATTCTACTTGTTGAGATGTTGCAGGTAATTAGAACTTATTGAATTTGTAGCCAACTACTAACTTGTTACTCAGTCTTCCAATATGTATGATTATTTTACTTATTTTGTTTTTGCTTTTGTATCAGGACTCTGGTTTTCCATGTTTTAAAGGTGGTCCTCGGACAATACAGAACTTAAGAAAACGATTTCACTTGAGTCTCACAGAAGAGGTGACTTTTCTTCTTCATATACTTTACTTTTAATTCACAACACACACACACACACACACACTTGAGGTGTGTTTTCTGTAACTCAAATTGTATATATTTCTTGCAGCAATGTGTGTCCTTGGTGCTTTCCTTGATTAGCAGCAGCTTAGATGCTTGGAGAACACGTCAATACGATTATTATCAAAGGGTTTTAAATGGCATATTGTGAAATTACCCGATTTCATTTCCTTATTCTTCACATGCAAAGTTGCAAACCAATCAACCATTTGGAAGATATCAACATGAAAAATAGTGTACAGAGCGGTTTCATTGTTTTCTCATTAAGCTGCCATATTTGGATCTTTCTCACAATATTGCTGCCCGGTTTCTCATATCTGTAGATGAATTTTTTGGCAGTTGGTGTTAATAGCTTGGTTATGATATATATATATGCATATCATGAAGATCATCATTAGCATATGGTATTGTGTATAATTCTTGTTTCATTTGGTTGATAATAGAGTAATTTGCTTTTTTAGTGTGAAATCTTGTGTTTTTTCCATGATAATTTGTAATCCGGTATAGCCCTTCATTTTCCTGTTGATTTGAGATGGGAACCATAGTTGACCAGACTTTCGGTTTTTGTACCTTCCATTTGATTTTTCAGTTAATGGCATGATTGGCACATTGAATTTAAGAGGTGAGAAGGCGTAATCAAGGTAATTGATCTTGACTTTGCCATTGTTAAGGTTTTGATCATTTACTAAACTTGTACTTGGGCGTGTTTTAATCAACTTGTGATGATAATAAACTTATTGGAACCAACAAACTTGGGTATCAAGGAATAACGATTGATCCTAATTTTCGCAAGTTGCTATTTTATATCAAAGTGCTACATGAACATAAGAATTGGATAACTATTATCCAGTTTTAAAAGATTCTAACATTTGTAAGTGTTAACTGAAGTTCATGTGGCTTGCTTTGGATACATTACAACTAAATTTCCAAAATAATGGTATCACATTACGTATTGAATACATCTAGCACAACATAATATGAAATCAGCACAGGAATAGACACAATGGTGCCAAAGATGATCCTGAAAACAGTAAACTTAATTGTAACGAAATTAGAAAAAGAAACATATATGTTTAATGTAACATGTAAAATTAAGCAAAACTTACGCAGTGCTAAGCACATTAGTATGGAGATTATATTCTTTAGCAAATACGAAAGACGTAATGGCTTGGGGTAGCGCAGCCTGCAACCAAAGAAGTGACCGACATAAACAAGTATCATCATCATGTTAGCACATGTTCAAATATATATCTTATAATTAATTAAGCTGCTTTTTTCTTACAGTCTTAATTAATTTAAACAAATGTACATAATTAAAACCCGACAATAGGATCAGAGGGAGATAAAAGATTACGTAGAATATAGATTACGTAAACTAGTATATAGGAGCTAGGTCGATGTTGAATAGTTTCATTTTATATTAGCAAAATATCAAATAATATTATTATCATATAAATAATATTATTATCCTGGCCGAATAAATTAAGATTACCTGTATGATGGCAATACAAAGGACATCACCCCGCAAACCCATGATGAAAGAACCAACAGCCATCGTTGCTGGTGCGACCACAAACCTTAGTAGCATCCCAAATGCAGCTAACGTTGCACCACAGTCAATTGTCTTGGGTTGTAATGCCATGAATAGTCCTGCATTAATATTAAATATTAAATTTTGATAGAACTCGTAAAATCTTATTCTTGATATCTCTTAACTTTTAAGGAAATTAATTAATATGGTGATTCAAAATGAGTAGTGATATTGGGGTGTTTGAGATTATTTATTAAATATAGATTATGGCGTCTTGAAAATGGATAATCGGATAATTAATGATTATAAAGCATGATTTGAAAAATAGTATTTGGATTTGATTATACTGTTTGAAATCTCAATAATCAGATTATCAGTCTTTTTAGTGTTTAGAAAACCTAGGTATTTGTTAAGTTAATAGGTAAGATGCAAATAATCAGTTTTTAAAACGCAATAAGCAACTCCCCACCTGTTTTACCAAAATTCCGTTTTGGATACCCAAAACGTAAATAATTGATTTTTCTGACTTTTTTCCAAACATTTATTTAGATTATTTGCGTTTTCAAAACGCAATAAACAAATAATCTACTCAAAATCGCAATCCCAAACACCCCTATAAAAATGTTTCCCAAAACGATGTGAAAATTCTCACCTATGCAAAACATGGAACCAGCTCTTGACATGATCCACACCGATCCTTGTATGATACTTGGCATTTTCAAATCCCACCTGAACTCAATATAGTTGCAAACTAATTAAAACACATGAGATATTCATGCATGTTAACTAAGATATATGCTACACGTACAAATGAGAAGGACTTGCCTATAGGATACAAGTGCCCATGCAAGCCCAATGATGCATGAATAAGAGTTAGGGTTCTTAGTAAGCTTTAATCCAACAATCTTCATTAAAACCAAGAGAGATGGTCTTGTATTTATCGCATCCTCGTGTGTATTGCCTTCTAAATCGGCTGCTGATTCATTTGCTTCGATTGGCAAATCCAATGACTTGTTTACACTCTGGAACTCGTCAATATTACAATCCAAACTGTAAACTGCATAACCGAAGATTGGATTACAAGGTCCTCTCCCAAAGTCCCATACATTGCTCCCATAAGGGGAACCCCCACAACAAGTGAGTTATTAAAACTAGACAAAGAGAAGCTTGTGATTGACCAAGGATAGTTTCCTTTGGTAGTAAACTTAGCCCATAATGATATTGCTATGAGGATGATGGCTTTGGAGATGGCATCGGCTGCTAGGAAACGGAAGTTCATTTTGTAGGGATTGATTCGGGTTGTGAAGTCAAATGTGAAGAGAGGTAAGATGAAGTAGCAATTGAGTTGGTTTATTGTGTTACAAT
Organism: Calendula officinalis; assembly: GCA_963853835.1. Lineage (NCBI taxonomy): Eukaryota > Viridiplantae > Streptophyta > Magnoliopsida > Asterales > Asteraceae > Calendula > Calendula officinalis. Next base: position 14,818,450 of record OY970827.1, read on the forward strand.
TGTCGGGCTTGAACATACGCCACCACTTTACCGACCCGTAGCCTAAAAGTAGAGCTACGTAGAGTGGAAACATGGATGATATTACCTTATAAATGTCATCCCACCCGATCATTTTTCAGTGTGTGTGTTTGTTGTATTTTCTTGTTAATTGTAGTGATACTGTTGGAACCAATGACTTTGTTTATATAAATGTGGTGCATGTTGAGGTGACAAAGAATTCATTAAACTAAGTTGGAAGACAGGAAAGGAGTAGGATATTTCAATAGCATCTTTAGCACGTTGATGTGACAAGGATTTACCAACTCTATTTTTCCCCTTATAACAATTGGTGGTGGGTTGAAAATTGAAATAAATATTGAAGCCAAAATTTCCCAAGAGGAAATCTTTCCCTTTCTGTAGGTCTTGTGCCAAAATCTTTATGAGAATGATTATATATATGAAGATAATAAAAACAAGGAAAAATATTTATTTTATTAATAAGCATGATTCAATACAAGTTTTTCTTACGAAATAATGTAATTTTTTCATATTTAATATGATCATAAATATCTCGGATCACAAAAACTGTTGCCAATAAGAACCTCGGATCGCAAATTCAACATATGTGGAAATAGCGGGAATCATGGGTACTTGGTGTTTGGTGAACTTCTAAACCAATGACCATGCATTAAATATCAGCTAGGAGACAAAATGTTGACTCGTAACATGCCCACTAGCAAAAGTTCATTTCTGCATAGTTTTGATTTTTGTAAGAGAGTGTTGCTAAATATTCTTACTCATCTTGCTACTTAATTATTTAATCAATACAATTGTTCAAATTAAAAGATTAGATTAAAAAACAATTAATAGATTTTATATGTTAATCATTTTATGATAGAATGATTAAGTATAAATATTAACTGGAACCGATTAATACAATTCCTTTTTTATATATTATTTGGGATTCCATGATGCAGTGTGAGCGCATCTTAATTAGTTGGTAATTAATGTTATATAATTTGAAATACTAAAACGTAGGAGTATAATGCAAGCCTGCAAGGTGTAAACATGTGCACTTTCATATATTGTTGGTTCTTCTCCAATTTGGTCTAGTAAATTTAAATAAAAAGCAACTGTTCTTACAATAAAGTAAAAAGACGTAGCTAGATACAACAGCTAGCCTATCCTAAAACCAGTTCCAACCCTTTCTTCGGTTGGGCTTTAGTTTTCTTCGGTAAACCGACGTCGTTGGCACCGTGGCGTCAGTACGCCAACTTCAGTTGGTGCTTCGGTTTACCGAAGGAAGAAGAGACGAAAATGAGAGGTATTTTATAAGGTGTTGGTATTTTGTGTAAGCCGAATCTATCCGATTGGTTGGATTGAAGGACTGAACTATGTTTTTTTTTTTGGAAGTGAATGTGTATCGTTAACATGAATATATTAGTTGAATGTCAATTGATGTGACTCTAATGCGGACTAAAACTTGAAGTCAGTAAAAGTAATGATTAAGAGATGTACCTTTGGTTTCAACATGAGGTAGGATATTAGAAGAGAAAAAAAATGATTGCTATAAATTTACTTGTTTTATGCATTAGAATTGTAATTAAAAGATGTAAGAAAAAAAGGTAAAAATATAAGAATACTAACAGGCATTTTGCCTAACAATATTAAAAATCATTGGGTTGTTGGTTCGACTCAATATTGTTAAGGCATTTTTGCTATAATAAGGAAATTACATATCGCGGTAGTTTTAAATTATAATTTTTTTACCGTTAACATGAAATTTTGAGTGTTTTTAGATTTGATTCATCTAGATTGATATTACCCACAACATAAATAGTGATGTCACGTCTTTTAAAGAGAGTTGCTTGATGATTGTCATATAGGGCACGACAAAGGCATTTCGTGTTTTACTTTTACCATGCAAAGTAGGATCATGACTAATATAATCCCTTTATTTATGCATGCTGCCAAACGGTCATATGACCAAATCCAATTGCTTGCTGCCTACTTCAAAAATGGTAACAGGCTGGCAGACTCAGGTTCTAATGGGCCTGTTTCGAGTGGGCTCATTTGCTTCACTGTTGTCATTGGGTTTCAGCTGCCATCATTTGGGCTTTGTATCACCAATACTTATCAGAATTTGTATTTATGTCAAAGTAACAACACATACAGTATTTAGATTTTCCCTTTAAAATCACATTTGTTCATCATCAGCATGCCAAAATAGGCTGCAGATAGTTCCTATATACACCATTAAACGATGATGATTAACTTACTTAAGTAGATGATTATACATGAATTACAGGAAGTTGAGATGAATTTTGGATGTTTGGATCATTGAGGTAGTTGTAAACTACCTTGTGGTGATTTGGGTTTGACAAGAAAAGGAAGTTTGATATCTTGTGGGGTATTTTCAGACACCTCTTTGAAAGGTACTTCAAAAACAAGAGATTGATATAAACAGACTTCATCTTCTTTACAGTAATATACCTGTAACCAAACATATACTGTGAGTTGGGTCCATAAAATCAATTTTTTTTTTTTTTTTGCTTTTACTTGTTATATTTGAAAATAGTCAACTAAGGTCAACAACAAATATCTTACTTGTATTTGTTAAGAGATTGCATTGCATGCATACCTTACAATTAACCCTGCCCACTGAAGCTGAAGGAGATGCTCTTTTAAAATGTAAAATGGCAGTTCCATCTGGACTCAGACTTCCATCCAAGGGATCAATAACTGCTGCATTTTCAGGTTCAATTTCAACACTAAATTTAGAGCGTGCTTCCTGCATCATTATAATTAAGTCAAATATAAATTAAAGTAATGGTTGGTTGGTCAAAATGTTATAAGATTTGTTGTATTACCTTTGAGAAATGATAGCCTTGAGGTACGGATATATTAAGATTTAAGTTTCCTTCATTGGATGAACCACCATCAATAACTATTGTTTCTGTGTCAGCTGAATTTCGTCTTCTAAGGCGTCTTGGAGACCTGGATTTTGGTGCAGGAGGTTGAACTCCTTTTAGCTCAAGAGTAACAAGTTGTGCATCTTTTTTATTCAGATCCAAATATCTAATCAGACTGTTGTTTGTATCAGCTATGAATAGTCTCCCTGTAAGTTATAACTAAAAATAATCAAAAACAACATTCTCACAGGTATACATACAAGATTTGGAAAACCATATTACCTGCATCAGCTTCAACAATTCCTGCTGGTTCTGACAACTGCAAAACACAACAAATAAGCTTCAGTGTAGAAAGTACATTTTTTAGGGTTAAGTAAGCTAAGCAGTTAGAATATAGTGAGTGACCTGAGCTGATAAAGCTGGTCCATCCTTAAAGCCAGCCTTCCCAGTTCCTGCTAATGTAGTTACCTTTTTAGTAGCTGGATCTAACTGTTTTATCTGCAATATAATATGCCAATACATCATGTAACATAAACAGATCCAAAATGCAAGCAATTAACACTTGTTAATACCTTGTGGTTGTAAGAATCTGCCACATAAATCTGGCCATCTTTTCCACATAAAACGCCCAACGGGTGTTGAAGAAGTACTTCAGAACCAATTCCATCATGATCTCCAAACTACAACAGTAATCAACTTCATTAAAGCCTCATCATTTTAAAAAAAAATAAAGCAGATTTGCAGGAAGAAATACCTTGAACAAATTGTCTGAAAACACAGGATCACCACCAGCAAGTAATCTTGATCCTCCTGTTTGAAGATTGAGTGCCCTAATTGAGCTACTCTCACTGTCTGCAATATATGCCTCTTTCACATCTACAACAGAAACAGTTAAATAACGAGTTAGGCTAACCAACCAACTACAATTTAAGCTTAAGAATCTTGGTATAAATAGTTACCTGGTGATAGTGAAAGTCCAGATGGCTGTGCAAATGATGTTGTTGAAGAACTGTTTCATTTGATAGAGAAAAATATAAAAAATTATAATTACATTACTAAAAATTAATTAAATTAAGTCTGTTATGTTACCTTGAACCATTTAAGTTTCTCTCATAACCATCACCACTGAAAGCCTTTGTAACTCCAGTTAGTGTATTATGCTCCCAGATTTGATGTTGCCCAGCCATTGCAATGTACACTGTCTGATTTACAGGCTCAAAACACACATCCCAAGGAGAGTTAAGAAGCTGAAAATTATTATTAAATTAACTTGTGTCAGATATATAATAATACTTAAATTAAAAATGCAATTAAGTAATTAAGATTATAATAAAAGCAAGCGTCATAATGTTTGTTAATTTGAGTAAGGGTAATTTAATTTAAAATTATGATAAGAAAAGTAATGCTCTTTAATCTTGCCTGACTGGGTCCTTTCCCTCCCCCTTTATAATCTGAACCTTTGGTACCATTTCCAGCCAAAGTCTGCACACTCTCGTTCACAAAATCAATCACCCTACAAAACCATACATGTCTTGTATTAATTATTATTTTGTATTTAAGTTGGATTTTTTTATGGGGTTATATATTTTATATAAATTAGGTTGATTCCTAGACAGCAAACAGAAAAATAAACAATAATAGTTCAGAACCAAAAGTCAACAAAAAAAGAAGATTATAAATAAATGCTACCTCAAAGCATGGTTCTCTGTATCTGCAACATAAAGTAGGTTTTTGGTGGCATTATACGCCAAACCCTGCACCAACATGGAAAACATTACTTGTTACTGTTGGCTGCTTATTTTGCATAAACAAAATCATTTATGGAATAAAAAATTCAAAAAATGAAATGTGTGACCTGAGGGCGGTTGAACATTGCATTGTCAAAGTTGTCATCACGCAGACCTTCTTCTCCCGTACTACCAACTCGAAGTAGAAAATTTCCATCTAGGTCAGTTACCACCTGAAAATTTCCATCAGTACATACATACATGCATACTGCATATATATATATATATATATATATATATATATATATATATATATATATATATATATATATATATATATATATATATATATATATATCTACTATATTATAAAGAGTTTACCCCTTCCATAATTAGCAAGGCTGAAAATTAAGACAACACACTTGCTAATTATGGAAACAAATATTGTCGTAAAAAGAAGCTACTTGTGAGACTCGAACTTAAGACCGGCAGGCTGCCAACACAACACCTAACCAATTGAGCTACTATTCAATTTGTAAATATTTTTCCGTCAGTAGCTATTATATCTTAAATACAGTAGCATATTGCAGTAAAAATTCAAATATCTACGTTGGGTAATCAACAGACGGCTTTTGGAAAAGCATATTTTGAAACTAGCAATTTATTCATCACACGCCACAGTGCTACACCACGTCCCAAATTGCTTTTTTAAAACGAGTTCCAAGGTTTGATTTTTAAATTTTAACATAGCCAATCTGACTATCCCATGCGACCTTGGTTCGGTCTTTCTAACTGGTGCACGAAGCTATGAAGCAAATTGATTGTTGCTTAAAATCACTTCTTCATTTCTTTTGAACATGAAATTGTGTCTTCGAGATCTTCTTTAAATCAGGTTTATTTAATAGTTTTTGTTATTCAAGTTTATAGTTGATGATTTGGAGAATGCACATCACGTGTTTGATGAATTTTCGTCAATTATATGGTTTTGCATATGATAGCACCAAATTTTACCTCAAATTGTCAGGTGGTGTCAATCTGTAAACAAGTTTCCAACAGTTTGCATATGATAAACACCAATGTTAACCTCAAATTGTGATTTCATGACAATCAAAGTCGAGTTTTCTGCATCTTTTAGACTTTGTTCCAATTATAATTGCATGATCATCAAGAAAGGTTGGCATTCAACCATTAATATCATTGGGATAATATATTACATTATGTTATTAGATTCCTTGTATTTTCTATAAAGTTGTTCACAATTTTAATGTATTTTTTCGTTAATTACTAACAGTAATCATCTCATTAATCATATATCCAGAATCAGTCAATTTCTGAAAAACAAACCATCTTCTGCATCTCAGCATAAACCATTAAACGGGCTTTATCCTTCAATCCGTGTAGGCGTATGTGATCTTTGATTATTTTGGATGATCTTGCTCATACTTTTATTTTGAAATTATAGAGTTTTGAGGGATATCTTTATAATATTTGATTTTTTTTGGCTTGCATTTGTAAATCAGTATGTATTGAAGGCAAATGAGTTAATTTTGGTGACAATTTGGATCCTTATTTTAATATTAAATGACCATATGATTTATGTGTTTTATGTTTTTAATTCCTTTTATAGTGTTATACATGTCATTGGTATTAATAATAAGTTGTTTGAAGTTAGATAGGTTTGAGCAGGCCCGCGATGTAATTCTTTATGGTCTTCAGATTGATGCTGAGGTGTTATATTACATTATGTTTGACCATTTTTAATTTAGTCTGTTCATTCGATATTATACATGTTTTATGTGCAATTAAATACATAGAATATGGCCTATTTTTCTTGTGTTTACAAAGCTATGCTCTAAGGAAGTTAGAAAGAATAACAAGAAATTATTTCAGACAAAGAGTTAATGGGAGGGAAACATAAACGAATGATTTTGAATGCAAACTTTGCTTAAAATTATTATGTGAACCAATTTCAACTCCATGAGGTCTTAACTTGTCGATCTTGCCTATATCAATCTATGAATTGAGGTTGGTCTCCTTTTTTTCATAATTAGATTCTCATTCTTACTATAAATCATAAATCGAGCCTTATTTTATTTATTTATTTATTTTGATGTAGGTTGAACGATTTACTGCCATGGATAATGGATGCAATGATCGATAAATTAACGGGAGGTATATTCACTTTTTCAAATTGTAGTAATTTTTCTAGGTATAGGATTTAATATATGGAAGGATACTGAAGCAAGAGAGTTTTGTTTCACAATGTTAATTATTTAAAGATTAGCTATTTTTATTTTTAATGTTTAATGTTATGCATTGATATCTCATGAAGTATTAATATCTTTTTATCCTTTGGGTCCAAATACATCGTTTTATGATGTTGTTAGTTATACACTGTGACATAAGAAAAAAGTTGTTTATGTTGTGATTTAGAGACATGAGTTATTGGTGGCTTGAATCCCTGTGCATAATTTTTATTCACCTATTTTTTCTATGTTTTCTGTATATCATTATGCATGACGCCAATTTGACTTCATGTAAATTGTTAATACCTAAGAACAATTGATTTACATCTATTACTTAGGTGCAATATTCTTGTCTTTCATCTTTAACAATCTAAATTAGCAATAAATTAGCAAGACATAATTTTCAGTCACCGTCACACTTGCTTCTTTTTTTATTATTAATTTTTTTAATGGCACCTAATATACTCCTTTTTTTTTATCAACGACGAGACTTTGATCATGGGCAACACCTTGTATTAATCTCCATAACCACTAGGCTACAAGCATTGGGTTAACGTCACACTTGCTAATTCAGACTATATGTTCCTTACTTGACTACAACATATTTATCAAGCACTTCAAACTTAAAGTTGAAATTACCATCACCATCCACCACCCTCTATCCCTAACAACCAGCACCATTAGCCACCATCACTACCGCCGCCAACCACCAATCTAACGCTCCAAAATGAAGTCATTGGGTACCCGCCGCCATCCACCAATTTGACGCTCCAAAATGAAGTCATAGGGTACCCGTCGCCATCCACTAATTTGACGCTCCAAAATGAAGCCATAGGGTACCCGCCGCCGCATTGCGGGGGTACCTACTAGTATATATATATATATATATATATATATATATATATATATATATATATAGAGAGAGAGAGAGATGTAAGCAACATACTATTCGGTTATATATATATATATATATATATAGGGTAATGATCCATAGAAAAGGATCCTTATTTGAAGAAGCTAAAAAAAGGGTTGCATTTTCGTAACTTATACATATATGCATGCATATACAAACATATATGTATATATACATATATAATTAGACCATATATATTATATATATATATGCATATTCATGCCCTATATATATGTATATATAAACATATATATACACATGCATTTTACGTAACTTGCATTTGCATTTTCATATCGGAACTTGCATTTTCGTTCACGAAAATGCATATACATACCGTATATATGTGTGTGTATATGTATACATATAAAGGGTATACACGTGAAAATATATATATCTATGATCTAAATATTTATGTATATGTACATATATGTATGTATATGTATATTTATATGTATATTTTACGAAAATGCAACCCTTTTCTAGCTTCTTCAAATAAGGATGCTTCTTTCTTGATCCATATTATATATATATATATATATATATATATATATATATATATATATATAGAGAGAGAGAGAGAGAGAGAGAGAGAGAGAGATGTAAGCAACGTACTATTCGGTTATGGTTACTGTCTGAAATGAACAAGCGTTTGTTGAAGACATCAACAGCCAGTTTACCAGGAAACTTTAATGGTGAGTTTAACAAGCGAGGATCATTATCCTTCTCCAAACTTATGGGAATCGGTGTGCTGTCCAATAAGTTCCTTCTGCCATAGAATAACAGAGCTGCCTCCACCAAATCATCAAGATCCTTTTTGGTTTATTGGAGGCACATAAATAGAAAACTTTGATTAATGTTATTGTTATTTATGCAAAATTGGTTTTGGTAAAAGTAAAAGGATATTAAGACGTTTAAATATATAATACGACAAGAAAATGAATACCTTTCGTCGGCCTTCACCTGCCAGCTGTCCAAGGAGCTTACCAGTTGGCCCAATAATAGCAAATGTGGGCCATGAATTTATACCTAACTCTCGCCACATATACATATCCCCATCATTAACAACCTGGTACATATCAACTTCACTTTCTATGATCATTACATGAAAAAATTTACAATAAAAGAAATCGTTTGTTTCTAGTTTGAAAAATATAAACAAGTCTTCTCAAGCTAAAAATATAATTAAATTAAATTACTATAAAAGAAAACCCGAGTTTTGTACACCTAACACCCCTGTCACTTTTAATGATAAATTAGCAAGTTTAATATAATAGCTTACTGGATGAGTAATTCCGTAACGAAGTACAGCATTCCGAATTGCTTCTAGGTCTTTCTCATTATCAAACTTAGCAGAATGCACTCCAACAACAGTGAACTGCACAAGTTAGACAAATATGTCATTAATCATTATAACTTTATAAAAAATAACACAGATGGTCCCTATCCTTTTTTTATTACATGCATAGTCCCTAATTTCCTAAATACTTAATCGCCTTTTTGCTTTAGGACCATTGGTGTTACAAGTTTAGAAATTAGGGACTATCTGTGTAATAAAAAAAAGTCGAGGAGCGAAATCCGAAACAGAAATCACAGGGACGATTAACTCTAAATTAACATGATTGAAAAGGGAGCAGTATAAAGAAATTTACAGGCATGTCTTTGTACTTTTTCTCCAAAAACTCCAAATCAGGGAGCACATGCATACAATTTATACAGCAATAAGTCCAAAAGTCCAGCAGAACAACTTTTCCTTTCAAATCCTGTTCATCATGATGTCACATTTTTAGCACTTGTGCTTTTAATACAAAAAAAAAAGAAGACAAAAAGAAGAAGATGAATGATGTATTATTTACCCTACGTAGCTGAAGAGGCGATGAGTTTAGCCAATCAAGTTTAGATGGAAATTCAGGAACTTGTGTTGTGTTTCCCCTTTAACACACAGACAGAAACATTCAGCATCTAAATGAGGACAGTATAATATCAATATTTTAATCAGAGATAATAAGGAAATTCTTATTTACTTGCTTTCTACATCTGATATATAATTAATAAATTGCTGGATTCTTGAAGAACGAGTTACATCTGCATAATAACACACGAAATTATCTCACAAATCATTAAAAAATGCATATTTATTTTATGTTTTATCAGCACCAAACTGTAAATATGCAGAAATAGTAACATTAAAACCTTCATTCTGTCCAAAAGGTGGACCATTGCCCCCAAATAACAAGTTCCATATAGCCTTTGGAGATGCATATTGCATAGCCTGCAAAAACCCTAAGTTTTAAAATAATTACAGCTTCTTTTAACCTTCTAAGTAGAGGTGGCAAAATGAGTGGGTTGGTAACGGGTCAAAATGACTACTTTTTAGTTTGGCTCAAGATAGGTTAATTAAATGTTGCAAACCCACGGGTCAAAACAAGTACTTTTTTGCCCATTTTTTAATTTAGTAAATGAGTAAATTACATGAATCGTCCATGTGGTTTGTATGAAATTATGGATTATTTAATCCCTCGGACTTTAAGTTATTACATAAATAGTCTATAATTTTGTAACATCAATAGTCCCTAAAAACTTAACAGCCTTTTCTGCTTTAGGGATGGTTAGTGTTACAGGTTTAGAAATTAGGGACTATTTGTGTTACAAAAGAAGTCAAGGGACTAAATCCGTGCATGGGTCCTACCTTCATGTTTGAAAAGGTAAAATAGAGACAGGATAGTGCAATCCCCAAGCTTCCATATCTAATGATTTGTCGTCTGGAACCCTGGAACCTGTTTATTAATTAGCTATACAAAATTAATAGAAGGATTATTTAAATAGCATTTAACAGAAGCTACACGATAGAACTACTAGCCTAACATATGCAATTTAAATTATGTAAGAAATAAACAAGTGAATGCTTATGCCAAATGAAGCAAGTTTGTTTATGATTATCAAAGATTTAATTTTATTTTTCTGGAATTTTCTTACCCGCCAACAGGCATGACCATATCATTGGTAGAATTTGCATCTTGAAATTCTATAATTTTCTTGACCGTTGATGAGGTTTCTGCAGGATTGTTTACAGATTGAGGATCCTGCATCTTTGTATCTGCAATGTGAAATGTTCAGTCATCATGGACCACAATATTTATTGTATCCCAACAATTAAAGCCAGAAGGAAATCATCAAATCACATATCAAATATTTAAATAAAATCATGCAAAGAAGAAAACGTTAAATTTAAGAAACATTCGTTACAAAGCAAAAACAATTTATTCAACATTGAAAGTAGAGTGAGAAAAACAAAGTTACAATATTGTTTTCAGAACTACATACTACTGCCACCATCAAGTATATCTTGGAGTGAAATCTTTCCAATTTCTTTTTTGATTAGTGATGGTTCAGCTTCTTTTAAGGTTTCTTCAGACAACGTTGTTGTCACAGCTATGCATCTGCAATTACAAAAACCACTCAACCTATAAATAATTAATGATGATTGCAAAAACTATACCTTTAACAATTTAATAGTAGCTAATGCATCTTCCATTACAATATGTTATGTGGTGACAAATCAAACTAACAACTTTAAATCAGGATATTTTACCTCATTTGTGCGGCTTTTGCTGCTTGCACACCAGCTAATGCATCTTCTATTACAATACACTGGGAAAATAAGTGAAACAAAAATAAAATAAATTACATTGATTTTTAATTTTTTTGGCCGAGCCGTGCCATAAATAGCAGTGTGCTATATAAGAATTTTCAAAAAATACAAACACTCATTATTGGACATAGAATATTATCACTTAAAAAATATATATATAATTGTATAAAGCATAAGTTTACCTCGCTTGGTGGGACATCCAAAATTTTGGAGGCAGCTATGAATATGTCAGGAGCAGGTTTCAGATTTTCAAAAGCATCAGCAGACACAATGGCATCAAACCTGATATAATGAGTTTAAGCTCATTTCTAAAGTTGTATTTGGTATAAATAAGATAAAACTATATAAACTTGCCACATTCTGCATTTATTTGTAATAACAAAAAGTAAAGGAAAACACAACAAAAAATAACTAATTGGAAGATTTGTCTAGGTGGATTCTAAAGTTTCAAAATTAGGGACTATTCATGTAATAAAAAAAGTTGAGGGACGAAATCCATAATTTCTTACAAACCACAGGGACGATTTATGTAATTTATTCTTACTAATAATATCAGCCGGTCGGATAAAGATAGAGATAAATGTGCTTAATTCCAAGGCATGTACATCATTCTCTCTTCTTTAAAAATTACTTGATATTGGTTGTGTAACAAGGTTAAGACTTTAGAACATTTAGTCAAATTATTTTATTTTATATTTTATATTTACTTCTAACTCTGCTTGGTAAGTGTTGAAAACATTTCAAAAAGAATTAATTGTGTCAGAAGGATTTCTACTGAAAGAGACTTACATTGACAATGGTAAGCCAGCAGCAGCTAAGTTTGCATCAACTTTGATTCTGTCAGCACTAGATGCAACTGCTACTTTGAGGCCACTATTTTTACACTGTTAAAATCATATTAAATGATAATCACTCAAGTAAACAAGTTAACATACCAAACTTAAACTTCGTTGGTCCAAAAAATACCTCAGTAATAAGTTCAAGTGCACCAGGAAAACCTATTCCAGAATTTGGTTTTGCATACTGCATAAGATATCAGAAATTTGACATCAGAATATCAGATATATATTATCCACAGAAAATGTGCAATGACCTTATCTAGATATATCTCAAAAAACCGCTTTTTAGCTGCCTCAGGATTGAAATCTGCAACACCCTTTATTCTAGCAACACCACCAAGAAAGTTTGCTTCACCTGTTTTGCAAAATTTGTAAATTTAAATGCAGTTACTGTTTTGCTGATGTTTTCTTCATTTAAGTTAAAAGCGGAAGTTTATTCATGTTGAAGTCATAGGCTAGTTTACTAGTCGGAAGCATACTTGGCATTCACGTATACATATGCAAGAAGAAAAAATAAACAGGGGCAAAACAGTCTTTGCATTGTAATAACCAAATAAGGGCATTTTAGTCCATGTCAATAATAATACAGTTAGAAGTCAACTGTTTGTTAGGAAAGTCAATGTCTGTTATGATTTTAAAAGTAGCTACTTAAAGAGTTAGACGGGTAGCTTACTCATTTATTCTGTATTTTGTAAATTCGTCTTGAATCAATCACTGTTTCTGTTCACACAGATGACTGATTCGTCTTGAATCAATCACTGTTTCTGTTCATTCGTGTTCTTAATCACTGTTCTATTCAATCTGTTTGCAACAAAATGGTATTATCAGAGCATCCGATCATGGCCACGCGATCTAACAACTCGAGAATTGATCTAACAACTTGGCCATTGCAGACTGCTCAAAACAAACTTGAAGCAACGATTCAAGCAAATCAGGTTCAACTTGAAGAATCGTTGAAGACAATTATGCAGCAACTTGCAAACCTGAGTAGAAGTCATGCCGAAGGTCGACCGAGGCCTGTGGGTGTGAATTCCAGTTCGGACGATACGGAATGGTGTACGGCAGCAAGACGTAGGTTCGTTCTTGGCCATTGAAGGTAGAAAGGTAGAGATTCCGGTGTTCGACGGCACAGATCCGGACACTTGGATTATGAGCGTTATTTTTCTCTTAATCGTTTGACTGAAGGAGAGAAATTGGAGATTGCGGTAATTGCGTTCGAAGCTGAGGCTCTCCGGTGGTTCCAATGGGAAGATAAACGGAGAAGGATCCGGAAGTGGGAGGAATTGAAAGATCTCTTGCTATTGAAATTCCGAATTAACACTCTTGCTATTGAGCAATTTCTGGCGATTAAACAAGAGGGAACGGTGAAAGATTATGTCTGTGGATTCATCGCCCTTTGAATAATCTGCCAGAAGAAGTCATGGTGGGCAAGTTTATGACTGGTCTTAGGGCCGATCTTAATCCTAATGGGCTAAATGAAATAATGGATCTAGCCGAAAAAATAGAAGAGAGGAACCGGATTTTAAAAAAAGGCAGTAATGAAAATTGACGATTCTTCAAAATGAAATTGACAGGTATGGTATTTTGTATAAGGATTCGACTGTTCCTTCGTTAATAAAAGGAGAACCAGAGTTCTAGACTTTACAAATCAAACCACTAACATGTTCAGTTATTGAAAAATGGATGGTTCTAGAATGAAGAAAAGAGTGTTCTGTTATTTATGGCAATAAACCTGCACGGTACATAAAGAAATCGGTTCATATTCTGACTTGTAAAATGTAAATCCCTAAATATGCATTTTGAAATCAATGTACAAAGGAATTCATTAGCAGATGCATAGATGGAATAAAAACTACAGTACTTAATAGTTATCCATAAGCTACTAATTAATTTGAAAACAATATCGAAAATCAGAAATAGAACCAGAACCCTTACCAGTACCCATGAATGGCACAAAATCTTCAACAGTAACCTGAAACCCCATTTCAGCAAACAAGTCAACGGCAGCCAACCTTGACGTCTCTTCACTGTTGCACAATACTCCATCCATATCGAACAAAACTGCAGACACTTTGCCCCAATCACTTTCCACTTTCTCCGTAACAGTCATATCTTCCTTCACGCTCGCCATCACCATCAATCGCGAACTGGTGGTTCCACTGCGCGAGAATAGAGTCACTTTAGACCCCAAATTGAGAGGAAAACTAGGATTACGGAAGGATTTTGAGCTTGCTAAGAAGCGCCTGAAGTTTGATTGAGATTGAGAAGAAGATGCATGAAGTGGATTTGCCAACAATTTCAAGGACATCGTGTGTGTTGGTGAATGGTGGTGAGTGGCGGGGAAGGCAGTGTGTTTTGGATTGGTGTTGTTGAAGCTATGGTTTATAACGTTTTAGTAATTTACAAAATGGTCACTCAACTATTCATGTTGTTCCAAAAATACTCTTTCGGAATAAAATGTTCTACAAGTCAGCAAGGCATCTGGCCGTAAAAAAAATACAATCAAGCTTGGAATGAAATTGATCATTAGGATAGTATAAAAAAATGTTTCTTTACCATATTATAATTGAATAGCTCATCACGTGAAGAATGTGATTCCCTCAAAAAAATGACAGTGGTAGTAAAAAATAATAGATTACTTTGGTTGAATTTTTCTTTTTAAATACGAAAATTTATGGATATATACTGATGTACTTAATTTGTTAACCGAAAGAAAAGTTTGCGCAGTGGCAAAGGGTGGGGCTGTTAAGGCCATCCCTTTTAAAGCATTAAGTCTCGATTCCCATTAGCTGCAATTCTTTTTCCAGTTTTTTTTTTAATTGTAGATTAAAACATAACCTTTTTAAAACATACTTTAATCCTTTTTTCCAGTATACTTTTATTCTTTTTTCCAGTTTGTTATTTAATTGTAGAATAAAACATAATTTTTAAAACATACTTTTATTCATTTTTTCAATTTTTGTTATTATTGTATAATAAAACATACTTTCTAAATCATACTTTTTAAACACAAGCAGGTTGCAACAATAACTCTTTTATATAGAGCTCTTAGTTAGATTTTGTACATAATACGTAATTATTAGATAACTTTAATACTTTTAACTTTTATAGACATTAATATCAACAGTAATACTACTATTATTTATTTTTAATATTTTTATTGTTATTATATAAGCTTTTTAATAAATAATTACTATGATAATTAAGTTACTAAACCCTAAGAAAAGTTGATAAAAATAAAAAAGAATAGATGATTTACTAGCCAACCTGACAGCCATTTGACCCGATATTTGACTCGCTATAAAAATATATACTTTAGTAGAAACCCGTATTAACTCATTTAATATAAAATTGTAAAATATATACTCGATAAATTTTTCCAAGTTGATAAATAATGTAATTATGTGACTCATATTTGACATTTAGTTGACTACACTCAATAGATTAACATAAATTTACTTTTACATTATTTTTTGTCATTCATAAAAATAAAAAATCTAGATAAAGCGAATCTAAATTTTAACGTAAAAAATGTATGTTTTAAAATCCCGCAGCAACGCGCGACATCATAATCCTTGTTTTGATTATTAGAGGGCATCTGTTTTATTTCATTCTATCTTGAAATAGGAAAAGTGAGTGTGTGGTTGTCACATACCTAAGTTTAGGTGTGAAACCATCCAAAACTAGGTTGTTTTGGATATAAAAAAATTATAACTCAACATATAAACTCATTAGTGTATCAAATGTATCAAGTCCCATCTAAAACTCATCACTTATCTTGAGTCTTACCTATGTTTTTGTTAAAATGGTGTTTCAAGCTTCATGTTTCTTTAAATGATGTTTATATTGAATGCATGTCCATGTGTATATATATATATATATATTATTTTTTTTATTGTGTAAGTGTTTTAATATGATGGGAAAGTGAAAAGATTTTCATAAAAAATAACCGTTTTGAGTGTTTTTAACCAAAATTATGTAGTTATGGGTGGTTCCACACATAAGCTTATGTATGTGACAGCCACACACTCACTATCTCCATACAATAAACATGATAGTAAAATGGTAACGGTCTATTCAATTATCACGTTTATTGCATTGCATCTTTCATTCCAATTCTTCAACATTCCATTCCTGAAATTTAGTTATTCTTCAGGCCCGTTCTAACGATCTCGTCGGTCCACCTTCCATAACTCATCGGTCCACCAACACCATTGGCACGGTCTTGTCGGTCCACCGACACCATTGGCACGGCCTTGTCAGTGGAAGTCATCGGATATCTGAAGAGTTGGTAATGATTTTGAAGAAGAGAGAGGGAAAGGGAAGAAAGAGAGTAGGAGAAGAGTGAGATTTCTTTTTATTTTTTTCAAATTTATTTTCTTTTTTATAAATTTTATTTTCAGTTTTTAATAATATAATAAAATTTGTATTTAATTAAAAGATAGTGATATGGTGGTCATGTTGCAAAAATGTAGAGCGAAGAAAGAGATGTCGTTGATGTGAATCTGTCAGATTCTTTATAAGTGTGGAGGGGGTGGTGTGCTGTGATAAATTTAAGGAGTTAAGAACATTTTAAATGATCTACCAGAGGTAATCTTTTTCTTAGGTACAAATGTACAATATAAGCAAAGTTTGGCTATGCAGAGGCCGCTATCCTTCCATTTTGTCACTTCTACTTTAAAACACTCGATAAATACACAACAGAAATGAAAACCGAACACGCTTGTAAACAAGTAACAGCGTCATGATTCATGATCAACTCCTCACCAGAAATCTTTGCAAGAACACTTGCCATTTCTGAAACCGCAAACGATCCCTAACAACTATATCCCACACGTGAAACAATCTTAATCAACCCAAAAGCTATAGCAAGCTTTTCACTATGTCTCCATAATGTAGTTTCTTTTTCATCCTCATCAATATCAAACAACACCTCGGATGTTCTAGGCACATAACCTTCTTCGTCTAGTTTCAAAATCATCTCTTCAACCATTGCATAAATTTCTTTTATTCGAGGGTGGTTTGATTCCCCAATTTTGAACTCGTGAACAACGCCATCTAAATCGATAGTACTTTTCCCCGTTGTTGTCTTTACACCTTTTTCTTTCATTAATGCTCTTAATTTCTCGACATCTTCCCATCTACCCGCTTTTGCATAAATGTTTGATGATAATGCATATCTACCGCCGTTTTGGGGATCTAAATTGATTAACATTTTCCCGATTCTCTCGCCCATATCAATGTTCCCGTGAACCCTACAACCACCTAAAAGTGCACCCCATACTGCGGGACTTGGTGTCATCGGCATTGTCATTATTAGCTCCTCGGCTTCGGTCAACCTCCCTAGTCGACCTAAAAGGTCAACCATGCATCCGTAGTGGTGAACCGTTGGTTCAAGCCCGTAAACTTCTTGCATTATATTGAAATACTCGAAGCCCATATCAAGTAGCCCTCCATGAGCACAAGCATTTAGTAATCCTACAAATGTGATTTCATCGGGCTTTAATCGTAATCTTTCCATTCTAAAGAAAAGATCGATTGCATCATTTGCCCTACCGTGCATCGCGAGCCCACCAATCATCGCGTTCCATGAAGAAATTTCTTTTGTTTCTATTGTCTCGAAAACGTCCCATGCCAAATCAAGTCGTCCAAGTTTTGCATACATGTCTAATAAAGCAGTCCCAAATACCCCATCTAATTCGATTGAATTCCTCCTAATATAAGAATGGATCCATTTCCCTTGATCAAGAGAACCAACATTGGCACAAGCCAATGCAATGCTAGAAAGAACAAATTTGTTCGGCTTAATTTTCTCCCGTTGCATTGCTCGAAAAATTTCTAATGCTTCCTTAAAACACCCATTTTTATTATACCCATCAATCATCGCACTCCATGAAATCTCATCTCTCTGAGGCATTTTATCAAACACCTCACGAGCATCCTCAATCATCCCACTTTTAGCCAAACCAGAAACCATAGCATTCCAAGAACCAACATTCTTTTTCATTGTGGATTCAAACAAAACGCTGGCAGATTCAATCTTACCAAACTTCAAGTACCCATCAATCATAGCATTAAAACATACAACATCTGATTCACCATAATCAAGTATCATCCGAGCTTCAATTAAACGTCCAAACGAAGAATACATTTGGATCCCAGCACTTTTCACATACCCATCTTCCATAAACCCATTTTTCACTACGTGACAATGAATCTGCACACCTTCTTCAATAGATTTCACATTCATACAAGCCTTAAGCAACATAGGATACGTGAACTTATTTGGTTTGGAATCAGAAACCACCATCTTCAAATACATGAACAGACCCAAACAGGGCTTGTTGTTGTCTAAACAGGCTTTGATGATGGAATTCCACACGAAAACATTGGGATTAGGGATTTCATGGAAGACTTGAATAGATGAATCAAAAGTGTTGAAATAAGGATTTGCGTAGGCTTTGATTAAAGAACCAGAAACGAAGTGGTCTTGAAAGTGGTTGGTTTTGAGAATTAGAGCATGGGTTTGTTTGAGATGTTGAAGAGATGTGGTGCATTTAGTTGTTAAGAGATTTAAAAGTGACTTTTGGGAGATTGGTTCGTTGAGATTGTTGGTTAGGAGGTGATGATACGGCTGCTCTGGTCACTGTGGTCATGATTTTCCGGTGAGAAATCTTGTTTTGGTTATTTTGTGTTGATAACCATACGTGGATAAGATGGGGTGTAGTTCAGGGATTTGTATATGACATATAAATCAAATGACAATTGATTCTTACTCGTTACAAAATTACATGATAATCTAGTAATTGTATTTCTTCATATTATATTTTAATTTAATTATAAAATAACATAATAATCTATTAATTCTCTTTCTTCGTATTATATTTTGATTTTGACATTTTTTTGATAAACACATAAGTAGGGTGAAATACCATTTTTCAAAACAAATTAACAAGATAATATAATATAGAGTGAGTTATAGGGATGGTTGATCTAAAAGTTTTGGATCTGTTCACAAGTTTCAAAAAGTATGTGGATAATTACTAATGCGGAAACATGTCACGCTTTCATGTCTATTACTTCATACTTCTAAGTTTAACACAAGATTCAATCCTACATCGCTAGTTGGTAGCGTTAATTTTTGGCAAGCTGTGGTGCTATTTTATTTGGAAAAATCGTAAACAGAAAATCAAGAAAACTTTTTCGGACATTCAACAGCACTCTTTTAATTTGATTATTAACAGAACCAATAACAAAACAGTGTCTTGGGAGGAATGAAGAACTGTTGGGGTTTTCAGTTTATGCTCAATGCTGATGCAGATGTTCTGTTAGTTCTTTTATTCTGATTAGTGGAGTTGCTGGTTCTTGATGGCTGCGTTTTTCTCGCCCTTTTGTGGGCTCCTATATGGGCATTGAGATGGTTGCATGCTTGTTTAGTTTCTTAATTATGTGTGCTGCTTGGTCTAGTTACTTGAGTCTTGTTCTCTTTTATGGTTGTATTTGCTCTGGCGGCTCGTGATTTTTATGGGTTAGAGAGATGTCAGGTCTTTTTAGTCGGTTGTTTTGAACCTGTGTTCGTTTCTTTTTCTGTGTGCATTTCTGTGCCTCATTTGCACTTCATTTTTTCCTTGTTATATGCATATTGCCTTTCGGAAAATTTTTAAACAATTGTGTACTTAAATCTTCATTTCTCTTTTAGAAGGGTATTTCTGTTTATAACGGGCTCCGCCGGGTGGCTAAACTTTACTCGTGATATATGCGACCTAACTATCGTCATGACTATTTCTGAAGCTTCCTCTAGCAATGTAATATATACGTAGGGATCAAACATGTAATCTTTAAGAAATTATCTCAAATGTCCTTGCTATCACCCGATGATAAAGTTATTGACGTTCAATATAACTTTTAGATTAGCGATAATTACCATTACCAAAATAAATAAAAAATAAAACTTTTTTCTAAAAGAGACTTGTGTGACTTGTTTTTCCAAAATAAATTATGCGATTTGATATTTCTTTTTGCACGATTGTGCAACTCTAGATTTTTTTGCTTTTTGTGAGACCAAATAGAAAACTTAAAAAACCCACAAAATCGAGTTTAATTTAAGACCATTGAACTAGAGTCAAGTGGTCAGACTGTTGGGACCAATTTTAATATGAGGTGGGAGTAATCCTGGAGATAGGGTCCATCAACAATACTGGCAAATAACAAGGCACGTCATATTTTCAAGATTTTGGCCAATCCCCACAAATTCACTGCCCCAAAGATAAGATTGATCGACTCATTTGATTGACCAGACACTCGCTAACTTCATCTATCCACAATTGTATGCACTGGAAATTTGTTGTTACAATTCTTCCATGAAACCAAAATCGCCACAAACAATTTATTCTGTTGAGCTGCATGAGTAGTCAAGCGATTCAGTTCAGAACGGAGATTACCAGCTGCTTCAAGCCGGAAGCAGTGTGTTATAATTTGAATTTGAGTTCGAATTTCAATCAATCATGGTTATGGTATTTGTTTCTCCAATGGCTAGGTTATCTTCAATTAAGATGCTGTCGTCTTTTTCTCGCCGTGAATATGATCCGTACTGTTATTCATCTTCTACATTACGTTCTTCCAATCAACGATTAATCCCACGGTTTCCTAATTTAAGGTAATTTCATCCATTTTTACAGTTTTTTTATTCGGTTTGCTTATGTTGATTGCAGATGTGTTTTATGTTCGATTTGAGCTTGGTTTAGAATACAAGAGGATAAGATTGATAGTGATTTCTTATCGAATAGATAGGTTAAGATGAGATTAATTGTCTTATAAAATTTGCTAAATTAAGATTTATTTCTGATTATATTTTACAATCTCTATGCTATTTCAAGCTGTATGTGTTTAATTGGTCGACTCATTGGGTTCATCAACACCACTTGTTTTACATCATTTTCTTGATTAATTTTTTGCAGGCTGAACAATCTGTATACAAGATGCTCTATGACAAATACTGAAGTATTTAATAACATTATAACAGAAGAAGTTCATCATGAATATGATTCTTCAGTTGATACATCAAGTTGTTCAGTTCCCATTGTTCATCTTAATTCTGAAATCCATGATACTGAATCAACAAACTTACTGGTGGAAGGCACTTTTGTCGACATGATTTTGACAACATTACCGGTACATTAAACAACAAAAACATATTACCTTCCCAAATTTTGTAGTCTATTTTCCTTATAATTAATAATTTCCAGTTTTATTTCTGTTTCTCTTCAGATTCTTTCAGAAGAGGAACAGGATGTTATTGCTGCAATGCCTGCTCATCCAGCAGGACTCTATGGTAGGTGAACCAATGATATATTTTTTGAGTTAATTACATAAATGGTCGCTGTGGTTTGTCCATAATCTGATGACCTATAGTTGTTTTTATGTATATAACTTGATATGTTTTTAATTTAAAAGAATCATATATCATTTTCAGCATTATATGCAAGTTGCTTAGCTGGCAACTTGGTGGAACAGCTATGGAATTTTGCATGGCCTGCTGCTATTGCATTGCTTCATCCAAGTCTTCTTCCAGTTGCAGTCATGGGTTTCTGCACCAAGGTTTCAACAAAAAACTCACATGAATGACATTTATTAATAAATCCATGTGAAAAGACCTTCTTACCCTTTTTGTTTTTTTTCTTGGACAGGTTGCTGTTATTGCAGGAGGCCCGTTAGTTGGCAAACTTATGGATCTATTTCCTCGTGTTCCTGCATATCATCTTCTGACTACTGTACAGGTTATTCCATGATTCAACATCATATCTAGTAGAAAGTGAATATTATTTGGCAGTTGTGATTCCTAATTAGTTTGAATATTGTTGACTTCAGGCATGTGCTCAAGTGTTATCAGCTGGAATGATAATAAAAGCACACATGGCACATGCTTCACTTGGAACATCAGTTCTCATGCGTCCTTGGTTTATTATATTAGTATTAGCAGGGGCTGTTGAAAGGTTATCTGGATTGGCTCTTGGGGTTGCTGTCGAACGTGATTGGGTTGTTCTGGTATTTTCTTTTTTTAATTTCTTTTTAAGTAAATATGTGGCCCATTGAGCTTTTTATTTAATGTAAGTTTTTAATTTTTTCAGTTAGCAGGAACAAACCGCCCAATTGCTCTTGCTCAAGCAAATGCTATACTCAGTCGTATTAATCTCCTTTGTGAGGTGATTATGGTCCTCTTATTTGACACAAACATATGTTTTTATATTATTTATAATGTAATGTATAGCTTGTTTTATACAATGATCAAAATTGCAGATTGCGGGAGCATCATTATTTGGCATCCTTTTATCAAAATATGAAACAGTAACATGCTTGAAACTTGCTGCTGCTTTAATGATGTGGGCATTGCCTGTTGTGGTAGTGATATATGATTTTTCTGTTTATAATTACAAATTGCATTTGCGCAATGTTATTGGAATAATGAGATTTATTTTTTAATATATTATTAGATTGGTCTCACATGGTTAACCAATAAACTTTCCTCTGGTGTTCTTGACCGAGCTAAATGTGGTCCACAAACAACTTCCTCCAGGCCACATGTTGAAAATTTAGGTTAATATTTATTACTAACATATACTTGCATTTGTGATTAAAGTCACTAATCATGTGTGTTTTTTGTGATCAGTGGAAGAAAGTATGGCTGCTATTAAACATGGATGGGATGAATACATGCAGCAGCCTGTTCTTCCTGCTAGCTTAGCTTATGTGCTTCTTTGTTTTAATGTTGTTTTGGCCCCAGGTGGTTTAATGACAGCTTTCCTCACACAACATGGTATGATCATTGTAACCGTAAATAAGCAATCATAAATCAGAGAATTTATACGATCAAAATAAGGAAAAAATATATTAACATTTGACCATAAAAGATAAATAATTAGCACGATAATATCAGTACATAATAAGAGGTTTTAAGTTGTGGACATGTTTTAATCCTTTTCAGGTTTAAGCCCATCTCTTATTGGAGGGTTTAGTTGTTTGTGTGCTTTTATGGGTGTTGGAGCAACATTCATGTCTGCTCAAATGGTCAAAAAACTTGGCATTTTAAAGGTTGGCTTTTCCTCACTTATTATTTTTATTTTTTCCAGGATTTTGTATATTTCTAAGGTTTTTTATAATTTATTGTGTTAGCAGACTTTTTAATTGAATTTTTTGTTGCAGGCTGGAGCAGCTGGGCTCATATTGCAGGCTTCACTTCTTACAATGGCGGTTGGTGTGTACTGGAGTGGAGCTTTTTCCAAGCAGACTGCACTTTTCTTCTTCCTTGGTTTTATTGTAAGTCGTCTTTTTGTTTAATATATATTTATATCTTTATTCATGGAAATTGTATGTGGGAAATTGGATGGGTTTGGGTAATGAGTCAAAACAGGTTTACTTGACTTGCCATCATTATTTGTCTGATTTTCTTAAATAATTCAGGTATTATCAAGATTAGGACACATGTCATACGATGTAGTTGGAGCTCAAATTCTACAAACAGGAATCCCAGCTTCAAAAGCAAATCTTATTGGTGCAACAGAAGTTTCAATTGCGAGTTTAGCAGAATCAATAATATTTGGTGTTGTTATAATTGCAAATGATATTTCACATTTTGGATTTTTGGCCATGCTTTCCCTTTTATCGGTAATTGGTGCAGCATGGTTGTTTTGCCACTGGTTAACCAACCCTACAGATGTACAAACAACTCTTTTCTCTTTTTGACCCTAAATTCTTTATTCCACTGTAAGTATTTCAATTGGGTAATTGTAGTTTATAAAGTAAAATATCTTAGTATATGTTTATTTGTGGAAAATGTCATCGGATTTGCTAGTTGTAATTCGTCCTACCATACATACGTACAGGGGTGGACCTAGTATGGTGCACGAGGTTGCCCGTACAACCCCTGAAATTTTTCTGAATAGTGTTAAAATAATATTAATATATTTTATTTCCCTTTTGTTAGTGTAGGTGACATCCCTGGAAAAAAAAATATATGCAACCAATGCCACCACTCAACTTTTTTTCTGGGTCCGCTACTGCATACGTAAAACAAGTTTCTACATTTTTTTTTGCATGTTACTTAGTCGTTTATTAAGTTCAATACATTACTAATAATACATTTACCATCTTCATTGACATGATGAATAATGAGTATTTTTCTTCTTTTTATAGGCAGCCTTTATTGACTTCTTTTTCTTCTATAAACATACAAATACTTCAAATGATGTGTTTACTATTTGAATCGTGTTTATTGTGTATATCCTAATGCATTTATAGTTGAAGTTGAACTAGAAGCAACTTTATGAACTTGAATAATTTATAGATAGGCACATCTT
Source organism: Calendula officinalis (assembly GCA_963853835.1). Lineage (NCBI taxonomy): Eukaryota > Viridiplantae > Streptophyta > Magnoliopsida > Asterales > Asteraceae > Calendula > Calendula officinalis. The sequence continues at coordinate 14,843,068 of OY970827.1, forward strand.
CAGATAGGGAAAACACTCAACCACAATATTTTACGTCTTGTCTTGTATGAATATCAGTAAACAATCTTTTGAGTATCATATTAAAATCTCATGATGCGTCGCACAAGATAAAAGCCTATAGACACTGGACGCAACAAAGTGGCCCGCGGCCTTCTGCTACAAGTGTGATAACTTGTAATACTTAACAATCACAGCAAATTATACAAACATACAAATATCTACAGTAGTTAGTTTCAATTAAATTTAATTTTAGAGGGTTAAATTAGTAAAATTGAAAGGTTAATTTAAAAATAATAAAATATTAATTGGGTTGAATAATCTCTTAAAAAAATCTAATGTATAAAATACTTAATTATCTGAGTTTTCTTTTTATAATCTAATTGAATTTTAGGGATCAAATGCTTCTTTATATACATTTCAATGCTTATGCGTGCAAATTTTCCCTTGTTCGTTATGCTACGTATATTAATATAACTATTATCGTAAATTCGTAATGATATACAATGATTCATTTTTTATATTTTTAAAGATTGAAAAAAATGTGTTTTAGTTTTTTAGATCAATCAAATTTACTTAACTCGGCTAAGGAAGTGTATTATTGCTACAAGAAATTTGTCAAAAACTAAAAAAAGGAAAATGTAAGTGTCACATCTCACCGTCGATATTTGACCAATGGTTTTTTTCTGAAGCGATCAAACGGTCGAGATAAAACCTGGAAATTACTAATTCTTTTCTGTTGAATAAAGATATTTACATTCCGAGCGTATAAAATTAACCGTGTTGAGTTTTCCCTCGCTGGTCCCAAACTTTGTGAGAAGACTGACTGAAAACAAGAATTCCCAAATGGAGAAGAAGAAAGGCATGAAGAACATCTTCAAAAAGCTTCACATAGGCAGCAATCACGATCCTAATCGATCATCAAACGATTCATCATCATCAACAACAACATCATCATCATCATCATCTTGCGCCACCGCCGACCACCGTGCATCTTCAACTTTCACCGGTCAAACATCTGTTCAATCTCCATCTGCTGCAGCAAGTCCTCCTACTCCGACGTCTCCGACCGTCAATATACCGACGCGTCAACAGCAAGATTACTATTACTCAGAAGAGGAGTACCAAGTCCAGTTAGCCCTAGCTTTAAGCGTGTCAAATTCAGAATTGAGAGGTGATTCCGATAGTGATCAGATCCGTACGGCGAAGCTGTTGAGCTTAGGGCAACGTTCTAGTAATAATCATTTGGCTGATAGAGGTGATGCAGCAGCTGATAAGTTATCTCGGCAGTACTGGGTGAGTTGAATGACCAAATTCATATATCATAATGAATTTTATAATATATGTTATGTGGTCGATAACCTTGCTTTAATTCTGATTCTATTTCCTATGGAACATGTTAAAGAATTTCACTAAGTGATTATTTAGGTTCTTTGTGTAATTGCTATCGTAGATTTTATGGGCATTGAGATAGTTTTGCATAAGGGTATTTAGAGGATTCAGATAAAAGACAGTCATTCCCTAAATAACGGAATTTCCTCCTGTGAGTGTCTTCATTTTATTACCTAGTGCAGTTCTGTGTAATGCTATCATACACCACCTATGGGTGGAAGTTAGACTGAAATAAGAAATAAGGTTAGTTGACTTGTTATTGTGGTTCAAGTATATACAGTTAGACTACTTTTATTTTAGCTATTTAGGTTTTACATTGGACATTTATGCTGAACTTCTTGCGGGTTCTTCTTATTGGCTTAATTATCTCATTCTTGTTCCATTTGCTAATTAGGGAGAAAATTTGTGGATAACAATAAACAATGTCATTTTTGTTAATTTGTCGATTTATATGATTGAATTTAAAAACATTTATGGTTCTTAACATTTCATACACATGTTGACTTGTTTTTGTGTATTGACCAGGATTACGGCCTCCTTGATTATTCAGAAAAAGTAGTAGACGGCTTCTACGATATATTCAGCCATTCAACAGAAACATCATCTCAAGGGAAAATGCCTTCTTTATCAGATCTTGAAACAGACCCTACAAATTCAGGTTTTCAAGTAATTATAGTTAACAGAACAATAGATCCTGCTTTAGAAGAACTGCTGCAGATAGCCCATTGTATTGCATTAGATTGCCCTCCTGCTGATATCAACCTTTTAGTTCAGAGACTTGCTGAACTTGTGACAGAACACATGGGTGGGCCCGTGCAAGATGCTAATATCATTTTATCAAGATGGATTGAAAGAAGTACAGAGCTGAAAACTTCTTTACATACCAGTGTTTATCCTATTGGATCTTTGAGAGTTGGGCTTTCCCGACACCGGGCTTTGCTTTTTAAGGTTTTGGCAGAAAGTGTTGGAATAACATGTAGGCTTGTTAAAGGTAGTCATTATACTGGTGTTGAGGATGATGCAGTCAACATTATCAAGCTAGATAATGAAAGTGAATTTCTGGTGGATCTGATGGCAGCACCTGGAACACTTATACCTGCAGATGTTTTCAGTGCAAAAGATTCTTCCTTAAAATCATCAAAACCTGTTTCAAACAATATTAATACTCAAAATATTGAACCTTTGATACAAATTACAAACCCTAATGACACATCTCCTGCAGGAAAAAGAGTGTTGACTAATAGTCAAACGGATCATATCCCCTCATCGGCAATTGGTAGTTCTTTATATAAAGGGGGTCGTGGGGCCAATGCAGTTACTGGTGGTTTAAGAATGAATGTTAATATAGTCCCGTATATTCAAAACAATGCAGAAGATAATAAAAATCTTTTTACAGAGCTTAATCCCTTTCAAATTAAAGGATCTGGGAAGAATTTAATGCAGAATAATCTTAATCCTGTTGAAAGTAAAAATAAAAATAAAAATAATCAGGTTTCGGGTCGACCTCCTGTACCTGTACCATTAGTGTGGAAAAATCGTCATGCTATTAATGAAGTACCTGGGAAAAAAGAGCATGATTATAATTATATAAATAATCGTGAAAGTAATGACTTTACAACACCAGCTTCAACCAGCTCTGCTGTACAAGGAAGGATTCAATCTGATGGTTTGAGGTCACGTGATAGTTACGGTGTCACTGCAAAGGATAATAACGAAAATGTTTCTTCAAATGCAGCAGAATCTGAAGCTGCATGGGCTGAGTGGAAAAACTATAGATTGTCGTTAGAGGTTGTAGGTAATAATAGCAATGCGTTTGCTAGGAATAACAGATTGGATCATGAAAAAGTGGTCCAAAATAATGCGATTAGTGACCAAGATGCTATAAAAACATCAGAATATCGAGTTAATCCTAATAATATAAAGTTAGGGGGACCAGAAAGCTCAAGTTCATCAGCTTATTCTTTCCCACCTTTGATTGATCCTGTGATAGATGATGTTGGAGATTGTGAAATTCCTTGGGAAGATTTGGTTATTGGTGAAAGAATTGGATTAGGTAATGATACAAATTGTATTATGTTTTTTGTTACATCTTAGATTTAAGATGTAAATCCGAGGTTTAATTCCCGTTTTTTTATACATTGTTTTAATTTTTATATGCAGGTTCATATGGTGAGGTTTATCATGCTGATTGGAATGGCACTGTAAGTTTTTTTTTTCTTCTTATTGAAAAGAAGTTTTTGGCAATGAGATAGAGTTTGTAGTTTTGGATTTTTTTTTTCTTCTGACAAAATGTTAATATTAAATATTATTAAGAAACACATAGCCTAATTAGGTGATGTTTCTGTAAACAGGAAGTGGCAGTTAAGAAGTTTCTTGATCAGGATTTTTCAGGTGCTGCTTTAGCAGAGTTCAAGAGAGAAGTAAGTAAGAAGTAATTTAATACCAATTAATCATAAATTGTAAATAAAGGCCTTAAAATGGAACAAAACACACCTTTGTTTTGAGCTTCACATAATTATTAAATACAGATGTTTTGTTTTGTGTATTAATTTAATTAAACATTTTTGGTTTCATGACAGGTGCGAATTATGCAGAGATTACGCCATCCAAATGTTGTGCTATTTATGGGTGCTGTTACTCGTCCTCCAAACCTTTCAATTATCACCGAGTTTCTCCCCAGGTTGGTTTATATTTTCATGTCTTAAAGAAAATATTCATGGAGAAAAGACAATCCTACCCCTATCCTATGGATTTATTTAGCATTTATGTTTATGATAATTTTTTTCTGTTCTTCAGAGGAAGCTTATACCGGATTATTCATCGCCCACACTGCCAAATTGATGAAAAGCGTAGAATCAAAATGGCACTTGATGTGGTAAGAGATTTATACAGTTATATTATTAACTTATCTTATTTTTGTTCCTTATAATGTTGAAATGTTGTATTTGTAGGCAAAAGGGATGAATTGTTTGCATTCAAGCATTCCAACAATAGTTCACCGGGACTTGAAGTCACCAAATTTGTTGGTTGATGAAGATTGGAATGTTAAGGTAATAGACACATTTCATACAACCAATTCAAAAATTTTTAGAGTAAATTACACGGATAGTCCCTGTGGTTTGACCCGAGTTTTGGATTTGGTCCCTAAGTTATAGAAATTACACCATTGGTCACTAAGTATCGGACTTCATATCGGTTTTGATCCCTAAGCGTAACGGGTGTTAAATTTTGCCGTTAAAACTTGTCATGTGCGATGCACATGAGGGTATATTTGTCTCTTTACCATCTTCTCTCTCACTCTCCTCCCTCTTTCCTTTAAACATCATTTCCTTCTTCCCTCCCTCTCCATTACAGTGAACCCCATATTCTTAAAGAAGCCTAAATATGAAACTCCAATAATCCCTATTTCATCAATTAAAGCAATAGATCTGACAAAATTGTCTTCTTCATAATCACACATGGGTATTGATATTTTAAAGAACCCCAAATGTTTTGATATTTCACAACGCCATTTTCTTTTTTTTCATAATCGCATCACTCACCTACATCTCCTGCCGGTACATCACCGCCCCATACGGCAAACACCACCGGAAATTATGGTGTCCGACACCAGCAACACCCACCTGAACACCACCACACCCTCGTCTCCTTCAGCTGCAAAATCTACCTGCACCATCATTGCCGACACATCTCCGGCGACACCCACTTCGTCATCTCCGCCAACACCACCACACCTCCATCTCCGCCACATACACCATCGTCGCCGACACCCACGTGCAACGCCCACCGCCACATACACCATCGTCAGATCTGAGAGGTACACAAAGTACTCTGATAAAATCTCCTTTGTAAGCATGGAGTCAAATTACCTTCTTCGGATCTGATTCATGTGGCACATTTGAGAGGCACTCGAAACCATCAAATGATTTTATCTTTGTTGACTTGAAAGTGACTTTTTGTGGAAGAATGACAAAAAGTCAAATACCTCATCAGTATGCCTTATCGAGAGTTTATTTTGAAACAAATGTTTTTATCTTTTTCTAATTCTTGTTCTTGGTGTAAGTGTGAATTTGATAATTATAAATTTTATGGCGGGTGGATATTGGGAGACGGTGGTGGTTTCTGTTTGGGGTGGGGGTCTTCGGGGAAGATGAGAAAGAAATAAGAATAAAGAAATAACAATGTTAAATAAAGAAATCACAAATAATTAAAAAATAATAAAGAAAGAAAGAAATAGTAAAAAGACAAATATACCCTCATGTGCATCGAACATGAGAGGTTTTAACGGCAAAATTTAACACCTGTTACGTTTAGGGACCAAAACCGATACGAAGTCCGATACTTAGTGACCATCGGTGTAATTTCTGGAACTTAGGGACCAAATCCAAAACTCGGGTCAAACCACAGGGACTATCCGTGTAATTTACTCAATTTTTTAATATTATATATGTGTGCCTTTGTTTTTAGTGGGTTTTTTTTTTCTCATTTATTAATGGTAGCTTGTTAAAACATGCTCAAAGTATCAATTATATTTGAAATTACTAGATATTCTCGTTGAGGCTATTGCATAAAAATGTTATCTTTATCTTTGAATAAAAAATGGGTGCAGGTGTGTGATTTTGGGTTGTCACGGTTGAAGCATAACACATTTTTATCATCCAAATCAACAGCCGGAACGGTGAGTGAGAAGCTTTACTTTTTTGAATATATATTTTTGTTCATGAATATCTTTGATGGTATAGCCTGAGTGGATGGCACCTGAAGTTCTACGGAATGAAAACTCCAATGAAAAGTAAGTTTAATGAGTTGATACATTTTGCAGATATGATAATGATGTTTTGTTAATGTGGACAGGTGTGATGTGTATAGCTTTGGTGTGATATTGTGGGAACTTGCAACTTTAAGATTGCCTTGGAGTGGAATGAACCCAATGCAGGTTGTGGGTGCTGTTGGCTTCCAGAATCGCCGACTGGACATCCCCAAAGATGTTGACCCTTTGGTTGGAAGAATCATCTGGGAGTGCTGGCAAACGTATCACCTTTCATTTTTATAAACCTTAGATTATACAAGAAATTATATAACTTTTCTTTCTCTCTGGCAGGGATCCAAATCTAAGGCCTTCCTTTGCCCAACTGGCAGTAGCACTAAAGCCATTGCAAAGCTTGGCTGCCTCTTCACAAATTTGAGTCACTTCTCCTTACCCCTGGTATAAAATATGTGTGATGTTAATCAAGTGAGTAGAGTATATAATGGGGTGAAAGAATAATTTGTATCAGTATGTGCATAGTTTTGAAAGAATATACAATTAAGAAGAAGAATCCTAAACATATTGCATGTTTTGTAACTTTTCATGTTAGAAAGATTATTCATTTCATTTTTAGCGATCAAGGTAAATATTCTATAACTGTATATTGGTATTTCATTCACATAAGGGCATGCCTTTTAATTCTGTAGAATACCCAACAAAGATGTCATCATTAGTTTTAGCATCAAAATTTCTTAACTGGTTTATGTTGTTTACAATGAAGCATGAACACAACGTTTTAAGTTCTATGACATGACTTCTTCATCACAAAAAAATTACATTGTTTTGGTGAATTAAATGTCTTGTTATGTTTTCAAATTTCACTTCCATTTTCTTGATAATAACTTCAAAAATGTCCCTTTTGGCTCTGAAAAAGAAAACATTACAGTATCTTGAATAGTCATCTACAATTATTAGTGTGTATTTCTTCCTGCCTCCAAGATTTTCTACATTAACTTAATCAAAGAGATTTGTGTGTAGCAATGATAACCAATTTCTGGTGTCTGAGATTTGGATATGAAAGACACCCTGTATTCCTTTTTGACAAGTTGAGCATGTTTTGTTTTTTGCAGAAGCTAATTTGGAACATGCATGTTCAAAGCCAGATATCCGGATTTTTGGATATACAAATTTTGGGTATCTGGATTTCAGATTCTTAATTTTTACTATCCGCGTTTAGTATCTGAAATTCAAATATCCAAAATTACGAGTATTCGGTATCCGAGAAAAATAAATTATTAAAAATATTTTCGGATATTTAGGATATGTTCAAATATAATTTAGATATCTTTCCAGATATCAGATAACCGAAAATTTGAAAATACTATCAGGATCTGGTATCTGAAAGTGGATTTTCGGATACTTGGATTATGGATGTAAGATATTTTTTTGGATACCATGTTTCCGGATAATTTTTGAACTGGAAAGACCATCAAGAAACAATATTTTCTAATTTTGTTAACATTTTTCAAATTTAGATGTGAATGATGTGATAGCCTCTTACACCATAACAAATTTAGATCAGAGAGTGATTAAATAAAGAACGAGTACTTTTAGGTTCTGCTAATGTATATATCATTTTTCTTGGCAGCCGTTCATGTTTGATCAATTATGAAACCTTATGCATTGTGCTTGAGACCATCATACAAATAATACTTTTATGAGTGTGAAGGAACCATTTGAATTTTACCCTTAACCTACATATTATCCTGACGAGTTATCACCAAAGACAACTTTGGCACTAACATTACTTTGAAACTTCTCCGGTAGGAACTTATATCCGGTCATATGTCTGAAACATTCAACGTCATGCTGTCCCATGTACCAAAAATGTCCATCATTCTTGCTATACACACAAAGAAAGGTAATTACCCTATATATACAATTCTCATACCATATTTAGTGTTCATTACAAATTATTCATATACTCAAAATCTAACGCAACAATAAACAATCCATATGCTCGTAATTTTAAATTGAAGAAAAAAAACAGATATGTACTATAATTATAATTAAGGAAAGTCTCACTGTGATATTGTAGTCCTTCCACATGACCATATAAAAATTGGTTACATCGAAAGAAACATTTTTCATTTGGTGCAGGACGGCCATATTAAACAAAACTAATATGAAATGTACACAGCGTTCATGACTACCCGATTCTAAAATTCAACCGTGCAACAATATTAAGCCAATTTCTCTTTGCACTTAGATGGACAAAAATGGTTGGTTTTCTTTACCAAATAGATAAAAAAAAATTGGTTCAGAAAAAAAGACAGAAATTACTGGAACTTTGAGACTAGCCAATTTCTATCTGTTTTTTTTATGTCAATTTTCACCCTTTTACCACCATAAAAATCTATATAGTCTTTGGATGTATTGGGTTGATTCACACCAATTTTCAACTCTCCTAAATCTTTTTTTTTTTTTTTTTTTAACTTTTTGAATAAATTACAGAAATTAACCCCTGTAGTTTTCCAAATTTTACGAATATGTCCATAGATTTTTTTTCATGATTTTGTCCCTATGTTTTTTTAATCAAAATACCCTTATTTTTAATTTTTCTGATTTTTTTAATTTACTTCCTTTCTCGGACATCTTCTCTGGCAAGTTCTGGCGAAATTATGATCATCTCCGACGCCCCCCCTCTCTTTTTATTTCTTAGCTCGTTTATTCGTATCTTTAATTTACCCTTTCAACGATTTCTCCATAAATATATTAGCCATTGCCAAACATAACAATCCACATTAACAAGGGAAAAAATAATGAAATTCTTAACTTAATTTAATAGCAATTACTAATATTAAATTTCACAACTAGATTATTTGTTATTAAGGAGTACAGACCGGCCTACGATAGGAGGGGAGAGACACTCAAATCCCTAATATTTTTGTATGATGAACATGAGAAGGTACACCTACAAACAGATAGATTGTCGCATGATGAACGACTCATGAGTCCGTGTATGGAAACGCATAAATCATGACATGTATTTGGCACACATGGATTTTCGTTGTGTGTGTCGCTGCAAACACCCGGGACATTGCGCGAATCCATGCCTGTAAATTTGGGGTACATGTTTCATGTTAGTTAACATTTACATGATGCTTGAAAAGAAAATCTAGTATAGTATTACAATGGACAACTAACCTTTTAAAAACATTTCCTGGTTTTAACAAATAAAATATATTAATTTATCCCTCCCCAAATAACAAGAACCCGACATAATGGATTTTAAGTGATGTTAATGACAAATGTCTCCATATATATAGAGGGGAAATATCGATTTCTGTAAAGTTTTGGAATAGTATATTGAACAATAAAACTGAAATCTAGAATTACCTCGGATCATAAGAAATATACAAAACATGATAATACCCGCAAACTTTGGCATGTTAACCTGTTTTGAGTGATGTTAACAGATTGATTATAGATTGGTTTGATGGTTTTTTTAGCATGCTTATATAATAAATTTGACATAAAGGTGTTAACATTTTAAGGTAAAATATTAATGGTTCATAATTAATATGACATAAATGTTATATTATTATTAGTAAAACAAAAATAAGGTAATATATTAATTTGATATAGTAGTCTATGTAAACATTCTTGCGGTACAAAGGGTAATATATTAATTTGACATAAATGTTAAAATTATTTTTTGATTTTTCACGAGACATAACCTAATATACCTTATATATTTTAATACATTACTCGTATATTATTTTTTGATTTTTTGATTTACAATTGCATTTTCATATTTCTAGATACCTCATATATGCGAACGAAAAAGAATTAAATAAATTGCTTTTTTATCAAGTTAATATAATATATTTTAGTCAAAGGATTGTTCAATGTGATAATCATTAGAAGAAAAGAGCTTCAGAATTTAGAATTTATTTGATAAGAAGTTACGGATTACTAGATTTTTTTTAATAGCTAAACTAATATTTAAATCACATCATTTTTTCCATAGTAGGAATCGAACAAATGATCATAGCTCAATAAGTAATAACTTCCAATATTTATATCGCTAGGCTATAAATCATTTGAAACGAAGTACAAATAAAATCAGGTAAGGCTTCTTAAGAAAACTGCAAATCTTAATCGAAGAGAAGAGAAGTTGTAATAAATATGTCATAAGTTAACTATTATAGGTAGGGGTGAACATTTGTCGTTTTGAAATATACATCTTAAATTTAGTATTATTTATGGTATATATTTTTGTAGTCTTACTCAACGAGAATTATATTAATAGAGAAACTAGATTGTAGAAACCGGACAACCAAATTGTAATCTCATTTCGGATCGGATCGGATCGGTTTTTAAAGTAATTTAGATGGTCTGGTATCAACTTTGAAGAACCAAAAATCATTTGGTTTCAGCTTTTTGGTTTGGATAAACCGATCCAACCAAAGAACATCTATCTCCATAAACATTTAGCAATTCCCAAACATAACAATCCACATTAACAAGGAAACAAAAAGTAAGTGAAGTTCTTAACTTAATTTAATACCAATTACTAATATTAAATTTCACAACCAAATTATTTAATTATTTGTTACTAGAGAAGGGGTATAACCCGAAACTGTTTATGAATAAAGGGGAGAGACACTCAATTCCCTAACATTCTTATTTGATTAACATAAGAACTCACAACTACAAACAAATAAACTCAAGCATTGTCCATCAGCACCAGGTCCGTGTTTGGAAACGCATGTAGCAATACAATGATTTGGTGTACATAACCATTGGTTGTGTTTGTCGTGGCAAAATCTAACGACATTTCGTGAATCCATGCCTGTAAATTTGAAGTGCATGTTTCATGCTAGTTACAATTAACATTTATATGATGAGTGAAAACGAAATCAACAATGGACTAATGTACAATATTTTAATTAATTTCACCACAAATAATAAGAACCCGACATAATGAATTTAAAGTGGATTTGATAGTTTTTTGAACAAAAAAATGAAATTTAGAATTACCTGTGACCATAAGAAATATGAAAAATACAAAGACAACCGTAGATTTTTTCATGATAACCTGTTTTGTGTGATGTTTTTAGATTGATTGTATATTGGTTAGATGATATTTTTGACATGTTTATATAACGAAAATGAGATAATGGCATTATCATTTTAAGGTAAAATATTAAGGGTTCATAATAATTATGATATAAATGTTACATTATTATTGGTAAACAAGAAAAATATAAGTAAGGCAATATCTTTATTTTGATAATATGGTTTATGTAAACTTTCTTGATCTACTAAAAGTAATATGTATAATTCAAAGAGCTTGTAGCTTAGTATAATAAGATGTTGAAATGTGTTCCATAGTGACATTTGCTTATCGATTCGAGTCCCTCCATGATTAAAATAATGTAGATTTAGAAGTAGTTTAGAGTGTATATATTCCGTTGTTTTTAAGAAAAACTAAATATAATATTAAATCCAACTTCTCATATTTATTGGAACATTAGTTTATATACCCAGTCAACATAATACTTTAATTACACTAAATATTAGAAATTGAATTAATTTATTTATTGATTAGCTTGAATAATTTTTATCCTCACATTTTCAAAGTTCGTATACTACATTAAGCTAATCTTCTAAATTTTAATATTTATTAAAGAATATTTTTTTTTTCTGTTGGTAGAGTTTAATTAAAGAATCCAAATATTTATTTAAAGGGCAATGCTAAGAAGTGCCCTTAGGGCATTGTTTAAGAAAAAAAAGGAAGCATTAAGTCATTGTAAATTAACCATAAAAGAAAACTGTCCCCTGAATTTCATAACCATCTCAAGGTGATTATGCTTCAAGACTTGTACATTGGTGTCCTTAACCATTGCCTTAAGGGCACTTGTTAGCGAAACCCTTAATTTAATATTATATTACACTACATATGAGAAATAGAATTATATGTCACACCCCGCCAAAAGTGGTTTGCGGAAGAACGGGCGTGTAACTATCATGAGTATACATAGCATATGATTATCGTAAACAACAAATGTTTGATAAAAAGTAATGTCACCAATATTTAATGTAGACAAAGTAGTTGACTAAAACATAGTTTTTAACTAAAATTAGGAGGTGACATCTTTGCAAAATGAAAGCTTGACTCCAATGCATGCGACTCAATGCTTATCTTAGATACCTGAAAAACATAAGTAAAAGTATCAACAAAATTGTTGAGTGAATTCACAGGTTTTATTGAGTTCAAGTAGTTCCATAGTTTTCGTACGCCATTCATGGCAAAAAATAATTTGATGATATAAAACGTTTAAAAAATAGTCTACTAAAAAGTAGTAGTAGAAATAATCGTTTCGTACGCCTTCATTAGCAAAAATAGTGTGATGATATTAATGTTGAAAATAGTCTGCTCAAAAGCAGTAGTAAAATGATAATAGTTTTCGTATGTCATCGTTGGCAAAAATAGTGTGATGATATAAACGTTAAAATGACCTGCTCCGAGAACAGGGGCACGATAAAATCGCAAGAAGAAACATGTGACGGTGATCCCCCAAAAGGTTAGCTATACCCTTTTGAGTTAAAATCTCGACCCTAAGCCCATAACCAAAACAACAACTCTAAATGCATTTCAAATCTGGATATACACTCCTCGTGGTTCGATAAACATCGATAATAACTGATCAATAACGTGTGGGATGGTGAGTCTCAACCAATAGTACTATCTGCATATCCAGGGCCTAGTCGCAACTAGCTAATGATTATGGTATGTAAGCATATACGCACTTCCATGCACTACATCTAAACCTAGTCCGAGATAAGGATTCGTTGTCAAGTTTCCAGAAGTAGTTTCATCACAAATAATCGTAAACAGTAATAGTTTATATGGTTTTCACCCCAATAGTAAAATAGTTAGAACGTAGTAAAAGAGAGGTTGTGTATTGAAAGTCACAAATAGATTTATAAAAGCAGTTGTTATGTTTCCACCCCAAAGTTATAAAACAGTACATAAAATGCGGTAAAAAGTGGGGCTGTGAACTCACTGTCACAATAAGGTTTATTAAATACGCATTGATAAATAGTTTGAATGTTTATAAAACATTTGTTATGTTTTTCACCCCAAGTTTGTAAAACACTATAAAAATAGTAAAAAGGGGCTGTGAACTCACCTGATGTAATGCTTCCAAAATGCAAATAAGTAAAATGTAAGATCTAACCAAAACGACTTCTAGTGACCTAATGCATAGAAGTAAATAAATGAGTGTCGATCTATATGACTCGTTGACACTAAATGGTGCAAAATGATTCCCTAAAATGGAAATAGACTCGAGTGATACATTGGTGACTCGATTGAATTGGTCTATCATTTTAACAAGTTTTGAAAATAGCTACACCTTAACAGGAAGTAAACGATTTTTTTGATATAATAAGTAATTATAAAATAAATTTAGTTAAATATTAAATAAATATTTAATAAAATCTGATCTTAAATCAAAAGTGAGTTTTGGGTTTGAAGATCAGTTGGGCTACCAAAAGTACCGCGGTACTACCTTTAACAAATGTGTTGTTGTTTAATAAATAGAATATATTTGTTAAATAATAAATCAATAACCATTGACATTTAATAGATATGTTTTAACTTAGAATAAAAGAAATTATTGATTCTTCTTTTAAAACGTTTTGTCTTGCTAGGTGGTTTCGTAGGGTTAAATTATTAGTTTGGTCTTTTAACAGATTATATTGTCCGGTTAGAAAAATTTGGTCTGGAAGTTTATTGGGCCGGCCAACTTGTTGGCTCAGGCCTGCGACGGGAAAGAAAGACAACGACAACGCCATGACACAACCACCGTGACCCTATGTGTGTGAGATCGCACATCAAAACGGAAAGAAAATAAAACACGACGAAGAGACAACCGAGATTTATACCTGCTGATTGGGGAAGGTTTTCGAGAGAGACGGTCGGGGGGGAGAGATACGTGTCCACCTGAGAAGAAACTCTCTTGTTCGCCGGAGATGATTGTTTGTTGCCGGAGATGTGAGAAATTGATATGAGCTCGCCGGAATTGATTCTCGTGTACCGGAGGTGGTGAGTGAATTAAACTTCACCAGAATGTCAAGTGTCGCCGGAAAGGGTTTTGTCTTGTCTGTTCGTGTGTACAAATAGAGAAGTAACAAGAAATAGTGAGTTTTGTATGTATAGAGTAGACTTTCTGCTTTTTGGTGTTGCCTAATACGGACTTGCAGAGAGAGATGGTAGTTAAACTAGTTTTTAGAGAGGTTTAAGAAATGGTGGTGATGGAACGATCGTGGTTATCGGTTTGTTTTAGAGTACGGATATTTGGGATACAGTATATTCTATTCAGAGAACTCCGGTGATTTTGTTACAGATTAACGTACACATGTGGGATGGACCGACTAGAAGCTAAGATAGGTTTTATTAAAAAATATTCCAATAAATGGGTCACATTCGGTTATGAAATAAATATTAGATCAATTAAACATGCTATTAATTGATTTATTTAATTGTGCAGAAGTTTTAGTATGTTGTTTTTCTTACCGTTTTGCTCGGTTGAGCTAGTGTGTATCTTTATAATTTATATAATTTATTTTCTTGGATTCGTTTTAATTACGGTTCTAACTGTATGAGACACTGATAAACTAACACATGTTTGATGATGATGTGTATTACCGACACAAGTATAAGGGGTTTTATTAGACTTGAATGATAAATGAGTGTTTTCATAAGTGAGATGATTGTACTAAGATGAAATGAGTTACGATAATTGCCGGGTCAAATACCCGATTTTGAGGTTGTCACATTATATTATTTTTTGATTAGCTTGATTAGATTTTATGCTCACATTTTCAAAGTTCGTATACTACATAACGCTCAATTAATTTTTATATACAGAATTGCGAACCTGTGTACTCTAAAGCCAAAAATTATCAAAACAGTTGCATTTTCAAATTTCTAGATACCTCATATATGCGAATGGAAAAGAATTAAATAAATTGCTTTTTTCGTCAAGTTAATATATATTAGTCAAAGAATTGTTCAATGTGATAATCATTAGAAGAAAAGAAGTAAATTTTAGCTTTTCAGATTTCAAAACTTATTTGATAAGAAGTTAGGGAGTACTAGATTTTTTTTAATACCTGAATACGCACTCTTCTAAACTTAATCAGTAGCAATTAACTTAGTCAGAAACTATCAAATGGCCATGTAAAATGGGAATCTAGTAGTTTTATTGAGAAACCGGTAGATGATCAAGTTGTACAAAAAAAATCACGGAATGATTAAAACCAGTAGTATTACTATTATTATTACTATTACTTATGTTGCGGTTTTACAGGAATTCTGCCACAAAGACGCCAATACGCACCCTGGTGAAACTGTGACTTTTCAAATACCCATATATCACGAACAAGCACCTACACAAACAACCACTAAATTAATAAAAAATAAATTTATTACAAAGTAAATAATATAAAAGTGAATGAATCAGATACCTCTTTATCTTTATTTCCAGCAACCACAGCCCCTTTTGAATCGTACGCCTCAAACTTCTGAATCAAGTAATACAATACAAACAATGTTATTAATAATTTTAATCCCATCATCTAAATACCAAATAAATTTAATATATAAATAACAAACTCAAACTGCATTCTGTGTGTACCTGTTTAGAGAGAAATTCAAGTGTGAGCTGTATGAAAACTTTACTCAAGTCATCACGATCAACACCAATCTGTTAGACAAAAAAAAGAGGTAATTCTAGATTTGAAATCATGCCTATTTATTAATTACAAAAATAAAAATAATGTCTTTATAAAAAGATGCTTGCCATTCGAGCTCGTAAAGTTCGAATTTTAGTAACCGGTTCTATCAGTTCCCAGTAAACATTACTCCATCTAGATTCTCTTTGCTTAATTTCACTCTTCAGTGCCTGTTTTATAAAAAAATAAAATAAAGAGCAGTAAGTATATAATAAGCTATAATCAAATCCAATAGTGTGCCAATTAAAATAAAAAATAAATAAAAACTTACGGAGTACATGTTCTCTGTGACCATTTTTCGTAATGATGTTTTGTCACCATTTGCCATTAAAGTGTTTATCTGAAAAAAACATCTCCAGATCCAATATCAGAAACTAGTGAAGTATAATAAACCAACAGACTGACTATCTATAAAAAGTGTCTCTTTAATTAACTGAATATATAACTAAATATCAAGTAATAAAGATAAAATGCAATAATTTTGGGATCGGAATCCATACAGCATGATATGTATAGGTCAATATCTTTTTAGTTCTGTTTCTAAATAATTACTTTACGAGAACACAAACATGATAATCATATAGTTAAAATCGCATCATACCTCTTTATATAAGTTTACAGCCTCATTGTAGAATTGCTGTTTTGAGTAACCAGTTTTTCGCAATTTGGCAATGGCATATGCATTTTTAAGCTGTATGTGAATACAAAGAAAATTGTCAAGTCAACAGTCAAAAGGAAAAAAAATGAAATTTCCAATTTTTTATTCTGTAAAATCTCAAAATAAAATAAACCAGAGCAAGATGAAACCTCTAGAAAGATATCATCTTTTGTTCTTCTCCATCCAGTTCTTGTGAACCACCTATAAATTTCGGTTTAGCATAAGTTGGTCAAATTGTAGGTCAAGTAGATTAAAATTAGTATCTAGGGTTAAAATGTGTGAGAGTAACATTTAATCAATTCAGGTCGGTAATTAAGATCTTTCGTTTATTCCAGCAGTTTTTAGGTTTTGCACCTGTACCTAAATAAGATCTTTAAGACCCAAAACCTTGTAGGTGTTGAATCCAGAAAATCAGTTGTTTTCAGTTGCACGGTTTATTTATTTTTTAATTCAAAAACAGAATATGTTTACTCCATTATTTAATCTAACTATATACATATTTCCAGTGTGCCAAAACTGCTGCAGGGAAAAAAGTTCAAAGCTTGTTATTTGTGTCATTAAATCGTAATGCATTAACATCATTTGAAGTATATCCTTTGAATTTTGTAATCCCATAAGATTTTTTTTATATAAACCTTAGTAACAAACACATAAAAATTAAAAAAAAAAAACACTAAACCTTCTTAAAAAAGAGATGGGCTCACGAGGACCGTAGGGCTCATATATGAATCCAGGACTTAGCATTGAAACTTTCAAAGCCCCCTGCAAATATATATAAAAAATTAAAATTATAGTTTGTTTAAAGAAGAATATTACGATTACTTCGGCGTTTACTTCAATATAACTTCATAAGTTATAGAGACAATATTGGTTACATGTACACATTAATCTAGATTTAAGTGTAAAATTAAAAGTAATTATACATATATTGAAACAAAATAATCATACCATTTGCCGTGCCTGTGCAGGGGCTTTTACTTGTGTTGATAGACTCCGTGCATTTAAGAAGATCGATAATTCAGCAACCTATAATACAGTGTCATACTTAAATCATATTATTTAACTTTAACAATTTACTCATAATGCTAAAAAAATATGAATTTGTCTATCTTTGTGCTTTAAAATTAATGGGATTACCGTTGTGGTACGAATAATCTTATTATCACCATAACTGAAAGGTAGACAATTTTGGCCCTTGTACAAGAAATGAGTGTGTCTTCTACTAATGATGTTGGGAGCTGATTACATATAATGAAGATTATTTTGTTAATCAGTAATTCATTTACTTAGCAAAATAAGAGGATAAAAATGTATGAATACAAGTATACAACTACTGAAATTCAACTGTCACACAATTATGTTACATCCATTGATATTCGTGCTATGCTTTATCAAGATTAAACATTAAAATAAATAAAAGAAAAAGGAAAAAATAGAACAATCTCCAGTTTCCCTAAATGGATATAGCATAATCAAGTCCTTAATTAACAACTGCATACCGCTGCAGTTTATCTAGAGAACGAAAAACAGAAGCAGCAGTATTAGCTATATAAGTACCTTCTATTGCAACATTTGAGTAGCTTCTCCAGTTTCCGAACCTGAAAATTCAATCGAAACTGTATTTTACATGAAGATCTTGACCTTGTATAAGAAACGATCTTAAAATAGAAAACCGAATTCAAACAGAAACAAAATCGAGATCTTGATCTCGTCTTCTTCTTGCGTTTATAGCAAGCAGTTGATTAATCAAATTGAATGCTCGCTGAAATACAACACAAATCAGAACCAAAAATGTAGGAATTAGATACGAACAGATACGAGGTTTTTCGAATCTCCAATGCTTGATAAAGATTTCGAGTGTTCTGGAGACTCCTGAATGCCATCATCGATCTCACGCACACTGCTTCCTGTAGAAATAAGGGTTTAAGTTTTTACGATTTTGTGAGGTTTATGAATCATAGAATTGAAAAATAGCAAATTAACCCCCATACATTTGATTAGTTTCTAAAACTACCCCGGAATGGATATAAGCAAAGGTTTGTTTAACATCGAGATCTCTCCGTGTTTGCGTCTCTACAAGATTCAAATTGTAAGACCGGATGTGGATCGAAAGATCTTGCTTACAGACTCTGCTCATTTTCATATGTGCCGCATTTCATATAAAAAAACTAAATGACATAATAATTTTATGCAACCTTTATAATTTAAATACAGCCAGTTAGACTATTACCTTTGTTTTAGACAAAGTTATTCTATTGGATGTTTTTTATTTCACTAATTCAAAGCGTGCAAGATCAGTTCAGATCAAGATCTTAAAATCTTATGATCATATGCAGTTCCTATGTCTGCAAAGATCCTGTGATATTTTTAAAGTGTTTTCAAAAGAATCTAAATTGTTGTTGGACTGATATTTGATGCAACCATTATGTAATCGATTAATCTATGAAGTGTCAAACACACAAGAATTAACACTCATTGCTTATAAAAGTCTCTGTCTTAGCTTGCCTTTCTTGAAAGCAATTTTCACTATTTGCTTGTTAAAAAGCGTAAGCATAGTAATAATTTATAGTCCTTATTTCTTTTCTTTTTTTCGTATTGCTTTTTGGGGGTTATTACTTTTTTTGGTAGTTTAAAGTTTAAAACACGTATTACTTTACTATGTATTATAGCACAAAAGGTGTATTGATTTATATTGATATAAGATTAGGAATATCATCAGTGTAGCAAATTTTATGCAACTTAAGTGCTCCAAAGTATTAAGTATATATGGAAACAAATACTCTTATATTTTTAACCTTAAACTTGTATACAAGTCCATAATTATCGATCATTTAATCTTGTTGCACGTACATTACGTGCAATTTTGCTATAAAGATTACTTATCCTAAATAATATTAGGGTAATGTTAGCTACAACGAGGATATGGCCAACTAACTGCACCATAAACATATATTGTGATATTTTTAATGCAAAATGTGACAAATTTGTTAAAATAATTATGTTAATATGATATAATGACCAATTGTGACAATTTATCATATTATTGTTCTATTGTTTAAAAGACAAGCTGTTATTCAATTACCAATCACGGATTGGGAAGAAAGCAATGCATATAAATATTGACTTGAAAAAAAAAAGTGATCCCGTTATTAAAAAATAATTTTCATTATATCCATTTAAAAAAAGTGATCCCGTTATTAAAAAAAATAATTTTCATTATATCCATTTAAAAAATGTGATCCCGTTATTAAAAAATAATTTTCATTATATACATTTAAAAAAGTGATCCCGTTACTAATAACTAATGTAATTAAAAGTTATTTTAATCAATAAACACCGTAATCAAACATGTTATAATCAATCGAATTTTTAAACACTAACAGCCATGACTTGAACACACCCTACCAAGAAATCCAAATTAATTAGTTGACAACATAACAGAACCACCCTTGACTACTTAACTACTAGTAAGGGTTAAATAGTAATTTCACATAAGCAGTGACCTCAAAGCAAACTTCAAATACAAACAAAAGCCTGCCAGCAGAGCACTCCTTCCAAAAAAAACCCACCATGCCATAAGTAGAATATACATAAATCATGCCTTGTTGCAAGACACCCCAACCCAACCTAAACATGAACTACCATGTACCTGTACTCTTCATTTTGTGCATACCATATCTAACCAATGCCATTCAGTTCAATTATCCAGCAGTTTTCAACTTTGGCGATTCGAATTCCGACACCGGCAATCTGGTCGCTGGTGTCGGCGACCATCTTGACCCTCCTAACGGTCAAACTTATTTCAAAGGACCGTCAGGAAGATTTTGTGATGGTCGCCTTATTGTAGATTACTTAAGTCAGTTCTTTACTTTTCTCTCTTTTTATTGTATCTGTATTATTTGTCTTAAAACATATATATGATGATGCTCTTTTGCAGTGGATGCAATGGATTTGCCTTTCCTAAACGCGTACTTGGAAGCTCTTGGGGTCCCGAATTTTCGAAAAGGGTGCAATTTTGCAGCGGCTGGCTCCACTATTTTACCGCCAACTGCAAATGCAGTTAGCCCGTTCTCATTTGGTATTCAAGTGGCTCAATTTTTCCGTTTCAAGTCTCGTACTCTTCAATTGCAAGCCAAGTGTATGTAATAAGTACTATATTTACCTTCTATTTATTTCAATCATCGGTCGTTATCCTAACGGATAGGTCTTACAAGTTCAATGATACCTATCCAACCCTCAAATGAATGGAGTAGTGTAAAATAATGACAACCCGTAGGAAAACTGTATTAATATTATAAAGATACATAAATAAATAAACCTAAACTATATTTATCTAACCATGAATAGTATCTAATTGGTTGTATACGTTCATTTGTGATAGCAAAAAGGTTCAACAGGTATTTACCGGATGAAGATTACTTTAGCACGGGGCTATACATGTTCGATATAGGCCAAAATGATATTGCTGGTGCATTTTACTCTAAATCTTTCGACCAAATTGTTGCTTCCATTCCATTGGTTTTAGCCGAATTTGAAACAGGAATCAAGGTATCCTTATATTTGATCTGCAGTTTATCTATTTAGTGTCTCCATAAATCAATTGAACCGGTGATTAGTTCCAATTAACATCCAACTAAATTGCTCGTATATTGGCAATCTTGTTATCATTTCAGGAGTTATACGATGAAGGGGCGAGAAACTTTTGGATTCATAACACAGGGCCGCTCGGGTGCCTGCCCCAAAACATTGCAAAGTTTGGGACAGATCCCTCAAAGCTCGATGCCCAAGGTTGTGTTTCGGCACACAACCAAGCGGCTAATCTTTTCAATTTACAATTACATGCGCTTGTCACAAAATTGCAAGCTCAGTATTCTGATGCCAATCTCACTCATGTTGATGTCTTCACCATTAAATCTAATCTCATTGCAAATTACTCCAAATACGGTTAGTGCTTCATATTCTTGATTTTAATTTTAATCTATGATCAATATGTCAAGAGATTTAGTATTTTGATGACACAAGTCTTAGAATAACCACTATTTTATTTGGAACCTAAAGATTACAAATATGAGTCACAAAAAAAAGAGCATAAGTTTTAAGTTTTAACATAATTACATTGAATATCATGCCAACTCCTTGCTTCAAATCAAAGTTACAATTTGAAACGTACGCCAAAAGGCATTAAATATCCAAGATCTTCCATATGCTAATGTTTTTTATAAATAGTTATGGAGAGTTTTTTTCTATAAAATGCAATGCTATAAATATATCAGATGCAATGCTATAAATATATCAGTTTATAAATATGATATAATTTGTTGTAAATCCGTTATGAAATGTGACACATACTTCTTTATAAAAATAAGGATATGACAAAAGTTTTTAAGGAAAAAAAAGAGACAAAAAAGGTTATTGGAAAGAGGGAAAAAAGGAATAGTTAGGTCCCATGTATCCACATCCTGTCCATGTGTGAGTGTTTAATGGTGATGAGAAGAAAACAAATATTGTAAGTCACATGTGATGATGTGAAGAAAACAAATGAGAAAAAAGGACAATCATGTGATACGAATCCGATTTAGATTTTCTAGATGATGAGGCATGGTATTGGTAGGTATACATTTGTTTATGGTAGTTATTATATTTGATTTTTATGTAACCGAGTTCACAGTATTAGTATACTAACTTATAGTACATATAATTGACATTGATATTAAGTGAAAAAGTTAATAAAAGTCCTGAAAATCTGAATTTTTTTCAAAAATGGGGTTGATTTTATTTGGATTTTCAAAAACAGAACTGTTTTTTACCACCTTTCAAAAATAGGGTTGCAGCCCTTCTGGAGGCCGGTTTTCATTAGAAAGAGGGGATCCCGGAGACCGGCTTTTAGGCAAATCTGACATGCTCTTAAATTGGTGGTCCTGGAGATCGGCTTTGGTTAAAAAAGGCCTCCTCGAGGCCGGCTTCAATCACCTATGGTGGTACGTTGCAAATCACAGTGATAGATGGTTATGTGTCAGATTGCCCCCAAAAGCCAGTCTCCTAGAGGAGGCCCTTTTTAACAAAAGCCGGCCTCGGGGACCACCAATTTCAGTACATGTCAGATTGCCCCCAAAAGCCGGTCTCCGGGATCCCATGTTTCTAATGAAAATCGGCCTATAGGAGGGCTGCAATCTCAGGACACTTGTCTTAAAACTCGGAGTTTTGAGTTGAATTGGTTTATTCTAAATGGTTGGAACCGTTAAATCAGTTAAACCGAATAATAATATTATTTAGTATTTATGATAAATTAATTATCTAAAAGGTTTATGATGTTAAAAATGTCTAAAAATACAAACAAAAAATATAACTAATCCATAAAATTCCAAAATTTATTTTCCAACAAAATTTAACAACTTTACATTATAAATCTATAAAAAATAATACAAAATACTTGACATTCAACTAAAATTTTGGTGTTTAAACTTAAAACATATAAAATAAAATAAAACTCCAAATTCATTAAAAATACACTAAATATTCACTTCAATTAAAAAATATAGTATGAGATTAAAAAGGAAAAAAAAAAAAAAAACTCAATCTTGATCCAACCCAGTTAACCAACTTAATTCATAGTGATCTATAAACAACCTCTTAGCCCGGTTGATTTGGGTCATTCTACTTTCTATTTCCCGGTCCAACTAGAATTTTAAAACATTGCTAATTTAGAATGAATTTGATGCAAAGAATATGGTAATTTAGCCACCAATTATGTAGCAACCAATATTTACCACCATTAAGTACCAGCATTGTATGGATGTTAACCACCTTTAAAGATATTCCTTGGTATTAACAAAACTCCCAATTTAATATCAGATTTTACTTATCATCACAACTTGAAAGGCATAAATGCCTCCATAAAGATATCTAAACTTATAATTAGAACAGGGGCTACTATAACACAATTTCAGGTATTATATACAAACTGTGCGTATAAAAACTTATTTTCGTTTATCTTAAATATATTCATATTCATATTTTATTATTTGGAACATGTAATACAATAGTGAGGAGAATTTCATTTTACAGCAATCTTAATTATGCAGTATTTTCCTGCTATATTTGGTTTTGCAGGTTTTGAACAGGCGACTGCAGCTTGTTGTGGGTATGGAGGTCCACCTCTAAACTACAACAGTCAATTAGCTTGTGGCCAAACCAAAACCATAAACGGAAGCTCCATCACAACCACAGTATGCAACGATACAACTGAGTATGTAAATTGGGACGGCATACACGGCTGCAAATCAGCATATTGCTTCCCAAATACTCACCGGAAAGTTCTCAGATCCGCCATTTGCCGACAAAATGCCGTTTCTTTTGAATCTCAAGTTCTAACAAACTTAAATGTAATTCTTTCGCTCAGTTTCTAGTAAACATGTGAACACTAGCGATTACATAAAATATCTATTACTCTGGTTCTAGGAGTCAAAAAAGAAACTTGGTTACCTTACACATGCATATACATATAATATAAATATCTAAAGTTGGTGAAAAATCAATTTCCTTCTGTCAATCTCTCACATGACTAGAGATACACATAACTCAGATGATGTTTTAATTTGAACTAATTTGCTCTTTGTGTAGACGACAATGCATATCGACCTTGTTGGTTTGCCAAAATTACATCACAAATGCAATTAATGATAAATGAATCACGATTTCATTTTTTTTAATTACATAGCTCATGATTTTCCCATGTATAATACAAGTAGAGACACATATATAACTATTTTTTGGAGACATAGGCATAGTATTGTGCCATGGGAACAACAAAAGCAATAACCAACAAACCGCCAACAACTGTTGTAAACTGATCTCGTTTCTCAGCTGTCTCTTCCTTTGTTTTGAAGTTGGATTCCCTTTTGTTTTCCTTTGCTTCTGGGCCCCCGGGATCAGGGAGCCCGTCGATTGCGGCTGCTAGCCGTTTAGCACTACTATAAAGGGCTTCATTGTACTTTTCATCTGTCGCCAAAACTACAAGCCCAATACAAACAAAATCAAGATGGCGATATGACTAAAACGCCCTTCATCAAGGGAAAAATACAGACAATAAGGGGAGTTAGTTACCAGGAAGATTTTGGGAAACAACAGAATCAAGAACAGTATCACCAACAGCCTGGATGAAATCAGGGCCCCCAGTGATTGCCCCCTCTTTTTGACTGGTCACTAATACCACTATCCCTTTGTTACTTCCCTCTTCAAGTGTTGGGTACCAACGTTCCAAAACTTGGTCAGCATACTCAAATGCATCAGCTTTACTCTGATAAATTTAAATGCAATTTTCATTTATCTATTTATTTCACATAATTAAAAAAGAAAAATATTACTACAAACATAGCATGGGTTTTGTTTATGATCAGTTTCTTGTATAATTGTTACAATTCAATAAAATGTCAAATGTCTGGATTGAGTACTATCCAGTCAACCTTGTGAACTTAAAGATTATGTTTAGTGTTAATTGATCATAATTAAGACTATGTGGTTGATCTTAATAATCTAATACATTTATTAAGTGTGACCATGCAATTAGTCACTCCTTCATGGTTACATTCACTTACTTTGTTCAAAATTGTTTGGCCTGGAAATTACTCAATTAGTGTCTTCCTTTTGATTGTTAAGTACTTAATTGCAACAAAATATAAAGCACCGGAGTCAATAGAAGTCAATCGCTTATAAGAAACTAACAAATCAAAATATCTTTCTTTACCAAGAGGGACATTTAATCAAACAGTTGACGTGCACTAACCGTGAGCTTGCGGACCGTAACAAAATTAATGCGAATTTTCTTGCGGTACTCCAAATCCGACAACAAGTTCTTCAAATCGGATCTTGTTACCCTGCTAAGAACACCAGCATCATCCACCACATAACTTTCTTTTGGAGGACCATCATTCAGCACGTCAAATTCCGATGCAAATGCAGACCCAGTAGCTAAAATTGGGGTAAAATTGAGTGCGAATGAGATAGCTAAAGCAGCTAATCCATGTTGAACATGAGATAACCAATTAGGGTTTGTTGCTGAAAATGATTGAAATACTGAATCCTTCTTAAGATTACAACAAATGGGTTTAGAGTTTGCGAGAGAGAGTGAGTTTGATCTGAGAATTTGTTGTTGAGAGGATTTGAGATTGAAAAGAGAAGATAAAGAGTGAGGAGCTAAAATGGTTTCCATTTCCAGAGATTTGATGAAAATGCGTTTGTTGTTCTCATCATCGTAGTCTATAATACTTCTGTTGTGTTAAAGGTGGGTGATATATGAGTGGTTTGAAATTGTTTCTTATGGATTGGATTTTTGGATGTTCTTTTTCCACATTATCCATAATGTCTCGTCTATTTAAAATAAAATAAAATAAATTGCAGTTACATCCTTACACTATGACCTAATTCCATTTTTGCACTGAACCCATGAGTGATTCATTTTTTTTGGAACTAATTTTCACACCACACTTTTTGATTACCCTACCACAGTGTACACATATTCCTGCAAACTGTACAAGCATCTAAAGCATCCATTGTGGTAGATGGGTTAAAAGATGTGGTATAAAAATCATCCCCTATTTTTTTAACGGCACATTGCATTAAAAAGACGTCCGTGACTCGTTCAAGGGAAGGTCCACCAATGATTGCCATTCTCCCAGGCCAAAGGCGAAAAAGAGAGAAAAAAAGGCAATTCCTTCTCTTCTGTTGTCAGAAGCTAGAAAAAAATATAAAAGCAGAATACCATGAGTGATTCATGATCAAGCGTATGTTGTTAAGATTGAGATAATACTATGAGTCATCATTATCTCTATAAATTTGGATTGTAAGATTCTACTTAGAGCTTCAATTTATTTCATACATGAGATATAACATATTCCATATGAAAGCATCTTCTGTTTGGACTTCGTGCCTTTGACTCTAACCTTGAACTTTGGCCATATTTACTTAAAGCTAACATATAGTTGTGTGGACAAGACAATTTCAAATAATGCTCGAACTTTTATGTTAGACATGTGATTAAGTTGTAATTAGTTAAGGATAAGAACTTTTAGTATTGTGATTATAACCTAACAGTTACACACAATTTTTGCATATAATCATCACTTTCATGTAACATTAGACACATTGAATGCTCTTATTCAATATACGAAAGTTTGTTCTTTTTGTCTACGTATATTTGGACTTTGTATATGTCTTACTTGCAATAGTCTAGATAGCGAAGTATGATACGTAGTTTCAACCTAATACATATTTTAAGGTTGTAAATGTTAGAATATGAAAGTGAAGAATTCATTAAACGTATCCTATGCATGACTTAGTTGGTTAACCGATTAGTTTTATTAAGAAAAAAAAAAAAGTTAGTATACCCTTATAGGGTTTTGATAGTGACAGCTCTTAGGGCTGTCATAAGTAGGGGTGAACATGGTACGGTACCATGTATATTTTCTTCATACCATGTACTGTACCAACTATAATTGGTACACTGATTTAGCTACCAGTACCATACCAAGTTTACTTGGTACCAATGTATTTGGCTACCAATAATCGTGGTTGGTACAAATTGGTAATGGTATATACCAACATCACAAACTTATATGAAATTAAAAAAATTAATAACAAAATAACAATGATATTTTATCATTATCGACCAGTTAAACATATTAACAAGTTTTCCGAACACGAAAACAAAATAAGCAAAGTGATATAGTATGTTACGTGTTATATAAACATAATCTAGTACGATAAAATAACAAAAGATGTAGCTATCTTGTCGTAATTGAAGTCTTGAACAAATAGGTTGATAGTTTGGTACATTATATTTAACTAATAATCATATAATATATATATATCTTGGTTGGTACGGTATACCATGGTATTTAAAATTTTTGTACCATTATCGTACCATGATTACACAATTGGTACGGTACTACCAACCAAACATGTTGGCTACCAACATATTGGCTACCAACTATTCTTGGTACGATTGGTAGTATGTTGGTTGGTTTTGTTCGATATAAATTTGACACCCCTAGTCATAAGACATTCATAAAAAAATTATACATTCATTTATAACTGATTCCTAAATTTTAGGAATTACTATTATTTTTAATGCATTTAGAAGGGCTCTCATTATCAAAACATTATTTTATATAGTTCTATTTATCAATTTGATAAATATAAGTTAAATAAGATCGACTCAAATCGATATCATTCTGCATATATTATCAGGACCTTATGAGTGATCAAGATGTTTTCGTTAATTAAAATCATAAAGTCTAAATTTCTTAATACCATGATCAAGAAGATAGACAAGTATTAGTGAAACTAATTCTAACATTGAAACAAAAAAAAAAAAACAAAGGTTCAATTTTTGGTTTAGGAGGTAAAGGTTCTTATCCTTTCTCTTCGACCATGAACGGCCACCTCTAACGATGAACAATCCCTCACTCCCTCTGATCCTCTGAAAACCCTAAAAAATTAGTTTTGATGGCCAGAATTTTCGCCATAACCTCTCAATCACACCCCCCTAAACCTTCCTTAAACCCTTTCAACCCCACAACAACAAATTTTGTCTCTGAACAATCGACTTCCATTTCCAGAAGGGCATTTGTTTCAATTTGCAGTGTATCATCTCTAATAGCGCTTGTTCAACCTCCAAATCTCATAGCTCAACCTACTTCTTCTACTAAGACGATTCTTTCAGGAATTACGAGCACTAAATCGTGGTTTCGATTCTTCGGTGATGGATTCGCCATTAGGGTTCCGCCTGATTTTGAGGATATTATGGAGCCAGAGGTCATAATTTCTCCTAATTCCTCACATTGTAACCTTGAATTGAATCATTGATTATATCATCCTTGAATTGCACTATTGACCTTCCTATTAGAAACAGAATCCTAAGAATTACAGTCTTCTTTTGCATCATCTTTATGTTGTACATTGTGTTAGCGAATCTGGAACAATGAAATTGAGTGTATTTAAGTAAAAAAGTTTCAGTTTGATCTGCAATCCTTTAGCCTCAGTGTTTCTAATTTCAGGCTTTCAGCCAGTAAATTAGTAAAACTGCATCCTTTTCAGGATATTAATGGTTTTTATTGGTGTTTTAATTTTATTAGGATTATAATGCTGGTTTATCTCTTTATGGAGATAAAGCTAAACCAAAGACATTTGCAGCACGCTTTGCTACACCTGATGGGTAATGTTTTTTCGTTAAGTTTTAATAGTTACTTTACATTTATGGAATCTTAATTGTCCTAGACTAGTTATTCATCTTTAGATGCAATCATAGCCCACTTGTTTTTTTTTATTTGATTTATAATTAATCTCCAATAGATCTAAATGATGAACATAGTTATAACAGACATGGGTCAAATGGGTCTATACTTACCCAATGTGTATTTGTGCCAATGCTTGCAACCTCCTATGTCATCTTATTAAAAATTTAAGTTATTATTTACTGAAATGTATATATATTTGTTGTAAAAATGATGTAACCTGTTTTTTTACTAAATATGAATGTTACTATATGATTATGCAGTCTCACTTGGTTAGCGATTAATACAGATCTGAAGTTTTAAGTGTTGTCATCCGCCCAACTAATCAACTCAAGATCACATTTTTAGAGGTTTGTATGACTTTAAAGTTTCAATTTTTACTAAAATTTTCATATGATAGAGATGCAATATTGCGAGTTTGCGACTATAATCTATTTTTCTGTATTGCTTTTATCTTTATTTGTGATGTCGTAAATTTTATGCCAATTCCGTCATCTTGAAAATTCTGAAACATATCATTTAAAATTGCATCAAGGGGGTTTTGAATGTTTGTAGGCGAAAGATGTTTCTGATTTCGGTACATTGAAGGAAGCAAAAAAGATTTTTGTTCCAGGTAAAAAAAAATATTTCAATTTTTTTTTCTTTCTGTAGATTACATTTTGATACAACTTTCATATCTTTCAATTGCTTATTTACATTTTCTTCATTCATTTCTGATAGGCGGGACAGATTTATACTCTGCACGTGTCATAAAAATAAAGGAAGACGAAGGTTACAGGTAATTTTTTGTGATCCATTCCCATACATGGGGTAAAATATAAATGATTTATTCTTATTAGTCGTCAAATATTGAGTTGTAAATAAAATAAAGGGTTGTTCTACAGACAGTTTGCCGATTGATTATGTTTTTTGAATTGATTATCTACAGGACTTACTATTTTTATGAATTTGGGAACGATGATCAGCGAGCTGCATTAGTAGCTGCAGTCAACAGTGGAAAAGTATGTTTACTTCCTATGAGGACTATTTAAACATAAAATACGTAAAAATTTATACAACAAATACACAAAGTGCATAATATAAAGCACTACCATTTAGTTTAGTTGACTGCTGATAGTTTGCATTTTGCAACTAACTGAATGACTTTTTGAGCACGCGTATTTCAATGATCAGTTCAACTAACTGATATTCTTGTGAAAAAGCGGGAGAAAAACCTATAGTTTGAAACTTCGAATGAATGATTTTGGACAAGTTATGGTAGTGCAAATGCAAAAAACCTACATACTTGAGCTACTTTTGTTCAAGTCTTTCTACAGTACAGTTTTTTCTTTATTTTTAGCATTTTTTATTTAATTTATAAATAGTTAGTGTGTCAAACATGATTACACCAACTATATATTTCATTAATAATAGTAAAGATACATTGTGCAGACAATTATTGCTGGAGTGATTGCACCGCAATCTAGATGGGAGAATGATGGTGTAAAGCTTCGTTCAGCTGCTGTTTCATTGACAGTTTTATGATGATTTTTTTGTTTGAGAGTGAGTGTATATTTGTCGATCAAGAATCTCAAAACATGTATAGAGAATAGTCTTTGTACTTTGTTATGTTTTGATTCAGTCACTAAAAGTTATAAAGTACGTTTTGCCGCATCAAAATCATTTACAAATGTGGAACATTGATAAACTACTTTGCTATTCGACGTCATCGATGAAAAAACTAAACATTCTTTTAACAACTAGATCATATTAAAACGTGGTTCGCCTGATCTTTCAATTTTAATCCATGTAAGCATTTGTCTACTCTTTTTTTAACTATTGTATTATCACTTTCATAGAATCTGTATGTGCCAACGGGCAACGACACACGATGTGTTTGTTCAACAGTAAAAAAAGAGTGTTTATGTGCATACATGAAAGTTAAATTACAAATCAAATTAGGGTTTATATAATTCATGCCATAAAAATTATGAGTGAAGTCCTAAATGTATTTAAGCTTTCTATTTATATTGAAAAATTTATTTAACTTATATTGAAAAATTACGAGTGATGAAACATGATGACGCGTTATAAACTATCATATGAAGTAGTATAAAAAATTGTCGATTTGTGTCCGCTTTGAAGCTTGACGTTGGTTGAGGCTTAATGATGTATATTTTAACAGTTCAGCCCCTCCAATATGTTCACATTTTATACTTTACCCCTAAAATCTATGGGTGTTCACTATTCGGATATAACCGGATTGTCCAATTGGACATTTTGGATCGGATTATTTGAATCGGTTATTCGGTTTTTTGGATCAGTTTGGACTTGAACCAAATTAATATTTTGGTTTTCGGATTGGATTTGGTTTCCGTTGTGAAAACCGGATTGTCCAAAAAAATCAAATAGTAATATATATACCAATCTTTTTGGAGTTTTTGATGAAGTTGATGTCAAGATTTTTGCATATATGATCATAAATGTCACAAGCTATGAATTATAATTGTTTTTATGTACAAAGTAGTTTATCATTTTGGAATTGTATATATCGAACTTAATATTATTTATGTTATATACTTTTGTAGTATTTTGGATTTTTTTAGAAAAACCAACGAATAAAACCAAACCAACCAAATTGTTATTTGGTTCGGATCGGTTTGATTTTCGAATTAGTTTGGACGGTTTGGTTTGAACTTTTAAAAACCGAATTTTATTTGGTTTCACCTATTTAGTTCGGATAAAACCAAACCATCCAAACGAACACCCCTCCTAAAATCTACACTTTCCCCCCTTAAAATTATTAAGACGGAGTGGGTACTATCTTCTCCTATATATGAGGCTACATTTGATTTATGCATGACAACTCATCCGTTTGAAGCTCTGTGATTGGCCCAATATGCCACGTGGAATTACACCATTGGTCCACGATAAATCAACTAATACATCCTCTAATTTGTTTTCCCGCTCTTTTGACCAGCTCATTCATATGCTAAACAACTTTTGCGATAATTATGGAAGCAATCAATGAGTTCCTTATTTTTGGTAAATATTAATTTCATATTTAATTGCCAGTAGTCATTGATACATCTTCGATCTTGATTTCATCTCACATGAGTTCTTCATACATCTTCATTATCGATTTCATCTTACATGGGTTCTTCCAAACTCATCTTACATCACATATGGTGTTGTCTCAATTTCAGGGTTTCAATTGCTATCAACCTCGGCAGTGGTCGAATTAAGAGTTACGATATGATTTTTAAACAATTTTCTTCAACGGAAGTTTAGTGATTTCGTTATTTCAGAATCATTTATCTAGCTTGCTTATTTTTCTACACATCTTGGATTATTAACCTATATGATTTCGTTCCATTAGGATACAATTTTTTAAAAATCTTGTGAGGGTTCATCTTTATGCATATTATACAGTCAGAAATCAAATTGCGAAGATGAATAATGGACCCTTGATTTCGTTTTTCTTTTTTTGACCAAATTGAAGGTTTAAATAATGTATCATGTAATTTAAGTGGAATTTTTTAACATAATTTAAGCTAACCATGTGCAGAGGCATTTGCAACTGTAGAGGTTCAAATGGGATTCCATCTAGATACAGGGGCTTCATTTTTTCTTTCTTGTCTTCCTGGTAACTTTGGAAATTTTAATATCTTTAGCTTTAACTCCCGATAGTTGTACGTTTTGGCTAGGAAGGCAAGTTAAAAAGGACGGCTAACCTTTACACATATACCATAACAAATTAACTAACTTTAATATTTTTAAATATTTTTTTCTTTTTCAATTGATATCTTAGGTTCATAATTCATAGTCTTTGCAGGTGCCTGGTCAAATATATTAGACTCAATTTGAGTTGACCAAAGTAAGCTATAAATTTCCCTACTTTTTTTTAGATATATGAGATCTTAAAGAAAAATATGACTCAATGGCTACTTTCACAAACACGTAATTGTTTATATGAGTTTGTAGTCAATTAAGGTTGAATGTTTAGGAAAAATATAATCTTTACTTTTGTAGTCAAAATTGAAGTATGATATGTATTGACTTTTGTAGCAATTATATAATTTTGACTTTTGTAGTCAACTTTCTGATTTTCATTGCCATCATGTATACTGTAATTTTAAGCATCTATTTCTATAATAAGCATCTATATTATTTTTAGTTTGCAGCCTTTGTAATTCTGATTTTATATAATATGGTATTATGGTTAATTAAGATTAATTTAAGCGAGATTCACGGGTTATAACTTTTGCTTTCACATGTCATATTGTGTATACAATTGACCAGTTTTAAATTTTTTTACCTGTTTTGGATTTTATTAGTCATTACATTACTTCAAAACAGTTTGACTTCAAAAAGTAGTCAAATTAGTTAAAAGTGTAATTTGACTATAGATTGAGACTGTTGACTTTAATATTGGACAAAATTGCACTTTACATGGATTTATTGAAGTTAATTGATTGTAATTTCATTAATTTCAATATTATAATTACAATTTAATTTTTTTTTAATTTTTTGATATTACATCATAATTACAATTGACATTAGTCAACAATGTTTTCAAGTGATATTTTGATTTCGAGAAACTATTTTTTTGTTTTTTTGTACTTTTTTAAAATTTATTTATATTTATGCAAAACAATTTGACTTTTGATAGTAGTCAAACAATTTGGCTTATATGTTGCATGTGCCTATTATTTTTAAAGAAGCATAAATACAATGACCATTAATAAAAGTAAGGTCAGACGTTGACTCAACATCAAATGTCGTTTACAAAGAAGTCTTATTTCGTCTATAAATTTTATATAACATTTGTTCATGTATCAAATTTTGTACAAACTCATCATTACAGCTATCGATTCTTATGTCATTTTTAAAATTATTAATATTTGTTGGTATTTTTTTATAATATAAATCTTGAAGCATGTCCGCACAGTCGGGCGGGCTATGAAGCTAGTTTTAGTATGTGAATAGATGATCATCATCTTCAACGTTCTCTACTCTACCTACCTCTTTTTCACTCGGTATTTCAACGAAATTTGATCCACAATCTACCGCCACTTTTCTGCAAAAATGGCAATTGCATCGAATCTCATCTCAGTTTATACCCCACCAATTTCACAACGAACGCCAGCATCAACCGCTCAGCTGTTTTCTTCCTCCAAATCATCATTGTTTAACAACGACACGTCATCCAAATCCTTGAATCTGGTTCAAGCACACAGATCCAGATCCAGATCCGTTCCGGTTAACAGCAGAAAAGGTGGTTTCTCTTGTAATTGTATGTTCGGACTTGGTGTCCCGGAGCTTGTGGTTATCGCTGGGGTAGCTACTCTTGTTTTCGGTCCTAAAAAGCTGCCGGAGGTTGGTCGCAGCATCGGAAAAACCTTCAAGAGCTTCCAACAGGTCTGTTAATTTCCTCACTTCACTTTTTATTGTCTTTGATCTACATTTGTTAAGTTTTATCTCCATCCTACCTATTTGATTCAGTTGGCTGGCTCTGCGACAAGGGTTAGATGATTGTTTTCCCTTTTTTAATCAATTAGAACCATTTAGTTTATTTTTAAGTGAATTAGGGTTCATGATTTTCTTCTTAAGGTCTATTGTTGTTGGTGTGTAGGCTGATATTGACTAGCCATTTATATTCTTACATTGTGATATATAACATTATAACTAGGGCTGTGAGTTTATATACTTCCTCCTTATCACAATAACAATAAGTGATACATTTGAACAAACACGAGTTTGAGGCAATTTATCTAAATGGGTGTTAAGAGAGATTAATGTGTGGATAATGGGTCCCACATTCACTTTAAACTTTGAAGAAAAATCTGCTGCACACCCTCTCTCTTCTAATTCCCTCCAAAACACAAAAACCCACATTTTCACTTTCCCTCCAATTAATTAAAA
This sequence comes from Calendula officinalis, assembly GCA_963853835.1. Classification (NCBI taxonomy): domain Eukaryota; kingdom Viridiplantae; phylum Streptophyta; class Magnoliopsida; order Asterales; family Asteraceae; genus Calendula; species Calendula officinalis. The sequence continues at coordinate 14,877,866 of OY970827.1, forward strand.
ACCCACATACATAGCTGCCATTACATTTAAAGTGTACTTACAAATTACAAACCCACATTATCACATTACAGAGAACAACTAACAGTATTCAATTGTATATCCAACCATAAGAAAACAAGAATCCATCAGGGACTTTGCAATGACTCAAGCCAATGATACCTCAAGGCTGTAAATTGAGCCGAGCACATTGACTTTGAGTTCAATTGCAAGTCCTAGCATCATTTGGACCATTATTCAGAAAAGTAATTTCATCATTCATCAAAGGCAGTCACCAACATATCTTAATTAAAGCAGTCACCAACAGATCTAAGTAATTAAATCTCCCAAACACACTTAATTAAAGTAAAATTAAAAAAGGATAGTACAGACCTCGTCATTCACGTAATTGTTACCAACATTTCTAGGGTTTTCTTCACTCTGTTTTCCGTCATCTTCCTCACTCTGTTTTCCGTCATCTTCCTCACTCTGTTTTCCGTCATCTTCCTCACTCGGTTTTCCGTCATCTTCCTCACTCTGTTTTCCGTCATCTTCCTCACTCGGTTTTCCGTCATCTTCCTCACTCTGTTTTCCGTCATCTTCCACTTCACTCGGATACTCATCTTCATACCAGTACAACGGGGAGTTCAGCTTGATTCCAAGAAGAACCGTCCCCAAAGCTCTACAAGAATACCGTCCCAAGGATTTCTCTGCCTCGCCACTTTCATATAATCGCATTGGCCATGGAGATCCATTTTCAATTGACCGGATAATTTGCTGAATGAGCGACCCTTCTTCCTCGTCGTCTGTTGGGAACAAAGCATCAATCAATGGCTTCAAATCGGGTACAGACATGACGAACAGAGGGGAAAACGCAGGTTGAATGACGAAGAAGGTAAACGATTTGGGTGAAAATCGCAGGTTTAATGGCGATACAAGTATAATGGCGAACAAGGAGAAGAACGAACGAGTGATGAAGAAACCCTAGAAAATATTGATGGTGGTTGGGGGATTAAATATCACAGATTAAATGAATGAGTGGTTGGGAGTTTAATTAAAAAGTGGTTGAAAATTAAGTGATTTAATGTGTAATCTTAATTATGTTTAACAAGTTTAAGTAAGGGTAATATGGTAATTTCATATAAGGAAAACTTTCCAAATAAGGTAAATTTGTAAGTGTATCACTTATTGTGAAACACTCATTTATGGAAAGTGTATCACTTATTATGATACGGAGGAAGTATATTGTTCAATTAGTTCACTTTTCCAACTAGAAAGTTGCAAATTTAACACATTAGGTGACACTTAGGGGTGTTTGTGAGTGCTTTTTTGAAGGTGACTTTTTGGTTTTTCAGTTTTGAAAATGAGTTTTGAGTAGTAAAGACTAAAGAGCCTGCTTCTTCAAATCTCCTTTTGAAGCTTTTCCGAAAGGTATTTCTAACCTATCCAAACATCTTTTTAATTTATTGATAGAAGTCGATAAGTCAAAAAGTTACTTTCAAAAGCACTCCCAAACACCCATTTAGTTTTGGTAGATTTGTTGTCCCGAAACACTATTTGTCTGAACTATTTTTAAACAATTTGTGTCTTTAATTAGATTATATGTATTATAGAACTGAAGAATTTGTAATACCCGTGTGTACTTGTACAGGCAGCAAAAGAATTTGAAACAGAGCTGAGGAAGGATCCGGAATCGCTTGAAGACTCGAACACTGCTGTTGTTGATATCATTGAGCAAGAAAGTGAAGATGTTAAAAGCAGGCAAGTGAGTTTATAAAAAGGTTTTAGATTCGCAATGTGCCGAGGATGATGATGATGACAATGACGATGCTGCTACTGCTAGCAACACACGAATTACTTTGTGTCTATTTATATGTATGTTAGAGAAAAAATTAGGTAATAAAGCAAAACCTAATATTTAAACTCAGAAGATGTTGTAACACTATCAGGGCTTCTGTTATTTCTATTGTAGTTGCATTTCTATTATTGTTAGAACTCAAGGTATCGTAAGGGTGTCGAACCGAACTATAACCACCCAACTAACCTAACTTCAACCAATTAGACCGCGTGGTTCAACCGGGTTTTAAAACATTAATTAATATTTATCATAAACACGACTGCTATTTACGTTTTGACATTTATTTGGGATTTGGTAAAACCAAAAAAAAAATTATCCCAACTTATCACTTAGCTATTAACAGGTATTATTACACTTTTTTTAGTTCTGTTTTGCGGCATCTAGTTATTTGTATAATTGTGTACTTTTTTTTAATAGCAATTTTATAACAAAGAGTTTAGCAATTAGCTAAACTAAAAACAAAGTAAAGGGTTATTAATCCTGTTAACGTATGTAATTTTACACTTTTGCTTTTGATTAGTTAAGCAAGAAAATAAATTCAAAATAATTAAATCGACTGCATCTAAATTATGAATGCTACCGAAATAAAAAACTATAAGATTCCTATAACGTAAATCAACCAACAAATTGTAATCTTGATCATCTGGAGCTTTAATCTTCTGATGTTCGCATTTGAAAATGTCTCACACACGTCCCACCAATCATCGATCAAAGATCCTGAAAACAGGTCAATCTCGCACCATCTACAAAAATACTTCCAAATTTCTTATTAAAAATCGCAATTAAACATAATATGCGCATTAGTTTCCATACCAACTCAACAATCAGGGCAACTTATCGAGTTAATTTCCAATCATCTTCTTGATAAATTATACCGGGTAGGTAAATGATACGTGTCTAATAATATATGTTTTAGTATTTTAGTTATTTTAATTTTAATTAGAGTAAATTACACGGAAGGTCCCTGTGGTTTGCCACTTATTACACTCCCTAAACTTCGTTTATTACACTGGAGATCCCTGGTATATACACTTTGTTGCACCCAAGGTCCTTACCATCAACTAGCCGTCTATTTTAAACCTTAAAAGTGTCACGTGTTTCTCAAATGATGGGCATAAATGTCATTTTCCAACCCTTCTTCCTCAAACCCTTTTCTCATCCCTTCTCTATTCCCTTTTGTTTCTGCCCTAGTTTTGAATCAACTCAAAATACATATACATAGTAGAGCAGCAAATAATTACATATAAACCTCCTATCCCAAGCATAGGAGGTTTATATGTAATTATTTGCTGTTTCAAAAAAAAAAAAGTAGAGCAGGAGGGGAACAGGTAGAAGACGTCGCAGGTGGAAGGCAAAGAGGAAGAAGCGGAGGCCGGAGCTGGGAGGCTGAGGGGAAGAGGCGGAGACGGAAGCCAGAGGTGGGAGGCGATTGGTCACAAAACCTTCTACCTCTCATCAATGGCTTCCATCTTCCAAAAGCTTGTTCGTAAACAACCACCGAACACAACCCTAATCTCAAATATCAACAAATGGATCCTCACCACCTTCCCATTTAATGGATCCAACTAGTAAAATTGAGAATAAAAACCCAGATGAATTTTGTGCAGGGTATGGAAAGTTAGGTGATTTGCTCATTTGCAGGATGTTTTTAAGAAAATGGTAAGAAAGGGTGATGAACAGAAGGTTAAAATTGAGAAAAATGTCTAATTTTGTATGAATTTATGGATATGTTGAGAAAATTGATTTGAATTTTGATGCTCTGTTTCGTCATCTTCCTGTTCAAGTGGGTGCGTCACAATTGCATATGAAGAAATGAGTTGAAGAAAAGAGATATGTTGCAGCATTAATTAGTGGGGCCACAATTTATTTATTTATTAAGAAAAAACATGTAATTTTTAGAAGGGTAAATTTGTCATTTAACATGTTTTAACAGCCCAATTTAACGGCAGTTGACGGTAAGGACTTTGGGCGTAACAAAGTATATACACCAGGGACCTCCGGTGTAATAAATGAAGTTCAGGGACTGTAGCTGTAATAAGTAGCATACCACAGGGACCTTCCATGTAATTTACTCTTTTAATTAATATTTTCAATTTTAGTTAAGCAAATTATTATTAGTAATTTATATTGTAAGTTAGTTTATTTAGTTAAACTAGTTGGTTTAATATATGTTAGTGATAATAGTTAGTGGAAGTAGTGGGCTAGTTAGTTAATTTGTTTTAGTATTTATATGTAATTTTGGTTTGTGGAAAAGTTAATGAAGAAAAAGTTGTTAAAAGTATTTTTAGTTTCTTTCTCAATTTCTTGGGAGATTAGTCATCTCAAATTGACTTTTATCATTTGGTGATTTCATCTTCGTCCTCGCCATGCCTCCCCGCAAGGAACCTCAACCACTCGAAGAAACCATGTCCACCAGGGTTGACACGATGCAAAAACTCATTCAAACAACCAACCAAAATATCGATAAAAAATTCGCTAGCCAAAAGTTGGTTAACACCAACCTTGAAATCATCTCGAAACATATCGCCTTCCAAATCACCGTTACCACCAATCTTCTTAAGGTCATAACCAATAACAACACTAACCTCACCACCCAAGATTCCTCTCCCCTAACCAATCGCCACAAGTATCACCAAGACCGACACAGAGGTTACCAACGAAGCTTTTCCACCACCTCCTCCTCCACCTACCAAACCAACTCCAAACACCCCAAAAGTTCAAGACGAGATAGTCATTTTCCATCAATCAAAATGTAACGACCTGAAATCTGAATAAAATAAAATATGGGAAAAATATGATAAACAAGGATAAATCATTTAAAGAACGTAGGAATTGGTTTCGTGTCATTTGGACACCGTATGAAATTGATGGTATGAGGTTCGTGGTTTATTGGTTAATTGTCGCACAATTTGGTGCTTAAATGAAATGGTATGTATAAGTATAGGTAAGACGTTTGGTGTGGAACTGTACTCGGGGAACGGTTTCCCCGGTTTGTTATGTGTAAAGGTATGATATACCTGGGTGAGTTGGCGATTGGTATGTCGCGGATAGTTAGGATATTAAAAGATATTTGATCCGGGAATGGTAAATGATGTCAATGAAAGGATGGTAGTACGCGGAAGTACTAAGACTTAGTGAGAATGGTATATATGGATGGGAAACCATATAAGAAAAATGTTCAAAAGTAAAATTGTAGCATTCTGCGGGAATGATGATGGTGATGTGCTATCATCATATGATAATGGTAAAGAAAACAATGGTTAAAGATAAAGTGAGGTCTTAAAAACTCTTAAATAGAAAATATGTGGAAAAGAGTAAGCGTCGGGAACGCCAAATTTAATCAAAAATAGTTGAGTAAAAGTTGACAATTAGTCATGACAAAAATTTGTATCATGGATGATGGATTCGATGCTAAGGGTAAAAGGATAATTAATGGTAAAATGTCCTAGAAATGGTATGCTAAGTCAAGGGTAACAATTAATTATTGGAAAAATGACATTTGAAAAAGTGTGATAGCTTATGTTTGGTTGTGGATCGGAGTCAATTGGTTGACTTGAGTTGACCGGGTGATTCGGTAAAATATGGATAATGGAATGAAATGGTGGTTACCTAAGTAGTGAAAGAAAGATTGGAAATTTAATAATGAGAAAATGAATCGACTAAAGACGATTGATAAATGAATAGATTGGTGGAAATGACTAGATATGATTATGTGTATACCATACGGTATAAAGGTATAAGTGGGAGTAATGGTCTATGAAAGACATATGATTTTAGGAAGGTAATATTATGTGAAAAGTGGGGAACTGTAAATCGAATAAAGAATGTGATTAGTTATGAAAGAAAATGATAGCATGATGCTAAGTGAATGATGCATACATGAATTGTATGCAAGATAGAATGGTATTGTATGGATTTCGTTAGATCGGAGGCTTTCCGATTAACGAGATTTGATGAGTCACTTTGGATTGGAGGTTTTCCGATCATTGTGATAGTTTGGAGTCGTGGCGGATTGGAGGCTTTCTGATCATCTCGATAAGATAGTTAAAGTATAGTTTGTTATAAGGGATATGATGTTTGTATCTGACGTATGAAGAACCGTATGGTTAGTTGTTGTTATGATTTTTATGGCAAGTGAGAACTTGGGTTGAAAACACGGGTAGTGTTTAAGTATAAGTAGGTGTCGGAGATGCCCACAAGTCCATGGTTTATGAAGAAGGGAATGCTTTTAGGAAGCAAAGTTTGTTAGTAACCAATGAGTGGTGAAAGAGGTATAATGGGTGGTTAGACCACAAATTGGATATGATTGAGGCTCTAGGGCCGGTAATCGGAAATTTCAAGTATGGTATAAGGATGTTTGAAGGAGATTATAAATGGTATAAGTAATTGGATGAAAGTTAAAAAGGTAATAGAGATTTGGTATTGCCTTAAATGAAAATTGTTAATCGATTGTGGAAATTGAAATCGAAGAAAAGAGGAACAATTGAGAAAGGAAATTTAGATATTGGAATCGGGAATGAAAAATTTGGGAAGTGATGTCTCACTAGTAAAGGATATGTGAATTTTGCAAAGTAAGTTTGACTTTATTCATAAGTCAAGGTTGATCAACTTATGGATTGTTGACTTCGGGCAAAATTGAGTTTTGACTTTCGCTTAGAATGGCTAGCCAATGATAAGATCATAATGTATCACTTATATGTGTATGATAGTGGTTAATGGATTAATGGAAATAATGGTAGTCAAAGGGTGCGACTTTAACCGTTGGGTATTTCGAGTTGAATTTAGGAACCGAGTATGACTGTTGTTGGACCATGAAGGTAAGGTCGATTGTTAAGTAATATATGGTTAATGGAATCACTAGTGGGTAAGGAGATTGTCAAGAAATGGTTGACTTTGTGCTAAGTCAAAGATGGAACAATGTTGAAAATTTGGTCAAAGCGATGGGTGGACTATCATATTAGTCAAAAAGGTTATTAGGAATGATTGGGTCATATCACTCCAATGGGAATAAAGAGTTTGGTTAAATGTTGGGAAATGTTAAGGTCGAATTGTGAAATTTAAACCAGTTCGGGTGTTAGGAACTCAAGTTTGGATTTTTGGCCCGTTTGGGTATAACGGGTCAAGTGGGCAATTAATTGCGTAAGTATTAGTGAAACACAAGTTGGAAGTGGAATGAGGATTGGAAATCCTTGAGTTGATTCCGAGGACGGAATCCTTTTAAGGGGTGGATAGTTGTAACGACCTGAAATCTGAATAAAATAAAATATGGGAAAAATATGATAAACAAGGATAAATCATTTAAAGAACGTAGGAATTGGTTTCGTGTCATTTGGACACCGTATGAGAAAGTTATGGACGAAACCGGGTCGAGGCAAAGACCGAAAAGTGCAGCCTAGCTGACTAGTGGAGTTCACGGCGCGAAGTGGAGTTCGCGATCGCGAACTCCGTCCAGGGAATTGGGGCTTTTGACGATCGGAGTTCACGGCCCATTACCGATCGCGAAGTATTCACGACACGCATAGTTCGCGTCGCGAACTAGTTAGCGATCGTGAACTATGGACGAGCAGTATTAAAACGGGTTTGAGTTAGGGTTTACTCATTTTTCACCCAAGTTGTGGTGCAGCCGATTTTAGAGAGAGAAGGGGCGATTTTGGTGATTCCTTGCTCAGATCTTCACCATCTTGAAGGATCTAAACATCAAAGGTAAGATTTCTTGATTGTTGATGCTATCTAGCTAGTTATGAACTTTGTTTGGGTAGAAATGGTGGTTTGGGGGAATCATTCATGTCATCTTTGGGGAAGATGACTAATCATGGGTGTAGAACACTCATTATAAGCTTGTAAATGATGTGTACAAGTTGGATTTGGGTTTATTGATGGAAATCTTGAACTAGGGTTTGAGATTTCACCAAGTTGGATGAACTTGGTGGTTAGGAATGTGAATATGGATTGATTAGTGATTAGTTATGGATAATAACTAGTTATTGTGATGATATTGATGGTAGGTCAAGAAGACCTAAAGTTTGGTGACATTTCACAAATTGGAAAGCAAGGATTCGTGTTATTAGACACGATTTGGAGTTAGCTTGGCTAAGGTGAGTACATGAGACTTTTACTGAGTACATAGCAAATGATTTTGACAACTATGATGTTTTATGAGTCTTTATTAATAAATGTTTTTTTTAATAAAGATACGATTGAAAAGATAAGAAAATGCAAGTAATAGACTATTTGAATATGTCTAAATAACTAATGATTTTGGAACAGATTATGAAAATGAAAAGTAATTAGTAACTCTTCATTAATATGATGTTTGATTAAGAGTAATGATTAAGAAAGTATGATAGTTGGTTTATTAATGATATGTATTAATAAAGCTAATAGCAATGATTTTCAAGTATCAAGAATTGATTAGTATATTATACTAATAAAGGTAGTGATTGAATTGTTAAGAGAATATATAAGAAGTGACTAGTAATAAATATGCATTCTAGTCAAAGAGAAGTTAAAGTGATATAATGTTTATAAATGATAAATAGGTTTTATTTAATAAAGGACTTGGCAAAGTCAATATTGAAATTGAATAAGAAAAGAGAATAATATGATAATTAGAATATATGTATTCTAATTTGTGTTTGATTATGAATTGGTGGGGCATAGACCCATATTTGATGATTCAATGTGTGTAATAAAAGTATCCGGATAACGATAACCCATATATGGGGGAGTGAGATTACTACTTGGGGCGGTACCTCCCTGCGCAAGGGTAGTATATCTATGTGAACGATAACCCGACAATAGGGGGATTATGATAACCCGATAAAAAGGGGGATTACGATAACCCGCGAGACGGGGGATTTGGTGATCTTGGTAAGTTTGGGAGAACCCCAATTACCATGTGATCTTAATGATAACCCACATCGGGGGAGTTTGCTTCGGAATGATCCGGGGCGTATGTGATAAAAGGGGTAAGCTTAAGGATAGCTTACATGTATGTGATTATGTGATGGGTAAGCTTATGGTTAGCTTACTAGTAAGTGTGAATAAACGATAAGGTAATAAGTTGATAATTAATAAGTGAATAAAGAAAAGAATTGAGTAGTAATGACTTTTTATTATTGTTGAGAATGGGTCGAAAACCCATGTGTCTCACGAGACTATTTTTGTCTCACGTACTACTTTGTTTTTGGCTATGTACTCAGGTTCGAGATCGATGGATTAGAGGGTCGCGATAGAAGTGGCCTAGTGTTGATTAGCTCGGGAGCTCGTAGGTAGATCCCGTTTATCCTATGGTTATGATATTATAATGTAACACCGGTTTTAATACTCTGATAAATGTTTTTAAGGTTTTTGTTAAACCGTTAATTTGGGAATTGGAATTTGTAATATTTTTATTTAAAAATATGATTTAAAAGGTGTTTTAAAAATTGAGGTGTTACACAAAACTTCACAAAAGTTATGACCTTGCCAATCTCATCGAAGACAAGTTCACACTCGGCCACCTTCGGTTCACAACCTCAAACAAACTCGTTCCACTACCGTTACAATGTCTTTCACCCAATGAGATCCAAGTTAATCGGTGTCAAAGACTTTATTTTCGATGCTTGAAAATATTTTACACTAGTCACCAACCCAAACCTCCTCCGTAACCACCGGACAAGAACTCCGACCTTGAGGACAATGTCGTTTTTGAGGCGCGGAGTATTGATACGTGTCTAATAATATAGTTTTTAGTATTTTAGTTATTTTAATTTTAATTAATATTTTCAATTTTAGTTAAGCAAATTATTATTAGTGATTTATATTTTGTAAGTTAGTTTATTTAGTCAAACTAGTTGGTTTAATGTATGTTAGTGGTACTAGTTAGTGGAAGTAGTGGGCTAGTTAGTTAATTTGTTTTAGTATTTATATGTAATTTTGGTTTGTGGAAAAGTTAATGAAGAAAAAGTTGTTAAAAGTATTTTTAGTTTCTTTCTTAATTTCTTGGGAGATTAATCATCTCAAATCGACTTCTAGTAAACCATCCCAACTCATCCATAATAAAAAAAAACATTTATTCTTATTTAATGTATGTATTATAAATATGCACACAAATTCACATTTTCACTCTTTCATCTCTTTCATTTTTTGAAGTTCATCAGGAACAGTCTCTCTACATTTTTAATATAGATATTACTGCTTATATATTACCTCCATCATATCTTTCGTAAGGTTTAGGTATTGTTGTTGCGGTTTACTTTTATTCCATTTTACTATTTTGGAAAGTCAGAGCAAGCAAGATGTAAAAAACATGAAACACGTGGTCAATTTTTTTAAGATCGAAAGTTGTTGGGTGGGGCTGCAATCGCATTCTCGTATACGTATGATGTACTTTATATTTAATTTCATGTTTTAATTATTTATTTTCTGATAATCAGTTACGATTTTTTTTTCTTATCTTATATTTTCTTAAAAATATGATGCGTTATTTCGCTGTGTTTTCCGTTTAGATCCTATATTTATTTATATCTTACGCATATAACTAATAATCATGGCAGTTTATTAAATGTATATCATATTACACATGCTTTTTTTTTTCCTTCTAAACAAAAGGGCTGTAGAGATCAATGAACTCATTTTTTGACCTCTTGTATTCTAAGAATTGATTTATTTAAGGCAGTTGTTAGTTCATATAAGACAAATTAGAGGTATTTAACCTTTACAAGATTAAAGGGTAAAGAATAAAGGTCAAATAAATTTCATTTGTCTTGGATGAATTAGTAGTCACTTTGAAGTTTGAACAAATCAATTCATCTATTCTAACTAGTAACAAATTAACGAATCGTTATTTTAACAAGAATGGCTTTCAATTGGCATAAAGTACATGTATAATACAAAGTTAAAAACTTATGATCAAAATTCATATCATTTTCATGGGTATAATGAAACTATGAAAGTGTTGGCAAGTCAACCCTAATAACGTACCCATTTTGAACCAAACTTGGCCCCTTATTCAACACACCTAACAAGCCCGTTACTATCAACTAACGCTTGATCAACAAAAACACGCAAACAATAGAACAAAAAGAAGTCTAAAAGAAGATAAAATCCATGAAATTGGTTCACATCCCATTGTTGAATTAAGATCAAGACACATTCAATGGAACGAAGAAATATGCACAATCCAAATACACATAAAAATTAGGCTTTCCGATGAAGCCACTGCACATAAAAATAATAATAGAGATCGAGTAGTAGTATTATCAATGTAACCGTTAAAATTAGAAAATAATTCAATCATACAACTAGCGGTCTTGTGTGGTCCCACCAACATCTCCACGGAACCGTTTTTGTAAATGCTCCAAACTTGCCACACGCTGCATTGAAGCTGTTCTACCAATTTTTTGTTCAGGATTTGGTGGTTGAATGTTTTCAACTGGTGGGTGGTGGCCTACCATGGTGTTTTGTGGCACTCTTGTATGGTGCGGGGTGGGGGTGGGGGTAGGGGTAGGGGTAGGGGTAGGGTGGGTCTGATAGAAATGTTGCTGTTTCATGTCATCTTGTATAGGAACAGGAATAGGAGTGTCTGTTGATGTATCAGATGGGCTATAAGAATAAGATGGCATTGTTGACATATCTGCTGACATGGCTTGAACCATTGGATTAAATCCCGTTATTCTTTTCACACTTTCTTCAGCCATTTTGACCTGTAAGGGACCAAAATTGAAAGAAAATAGCAACATAAGGGACCAAAATAGATTAAAAAAAAAGGAACAAAAGTGCAATTTATAGCATACCACAGGGACAATTTTGTAATTTATTCTAATCATAAACAAGTTGTCTATGTTTAGGGGAATTTTATAGAAACCATGTTTAGAGAATTAAGTCAACATTGACCAATAATAACTGACCTTTGCTCTCATTGTTTCGACATCAGCTTTAAGCACTCTATTATCAACAGCAGCTTCATTGTACTTTTGGCTTATGTCGGACAGACGTTTTATTAATGAAGAATTTTCTACTCTTAATTGAGAAACCTGGAAACAACCATAAAAAGCATTAAGATGTTGTTTTCAAAAGTAAATTACATGTATGTTCCCTATACGCTAACAGTCTTTCTTGCTTTAGGGACTATGCGTGTAATATAACAAATGAAATAAAAAAGTTGATACAAAGCACACGTAGGATTTATGTAATTTTTAGTGATATGAGATGAAATCAGAGGGACCGACCTGTGTCTCAAGCTCAGTCAAATGGGCCTGCTTTCTTCTTCTTGAACGTCTAGCAGACTCTCTGTTCGATAGCATCCTAAACATGACATATCAAACACATAGTCCTAAATAAAAATAAAGCATAACCGAACCCTTTTCCACCTATAAAAAACCAAAGGTACCTTCTAACACGTTTTACATCAGTGGGGTCCGCATTCAGAGTAGTTTCTGTATCCAGATCATCATCATCTGATAGTTCTCGTGATGATCCACTTGTTGCTGATTTCACTGGGATTACAGGCTTTTTCTGTACAATAGGGATCCCACCACCACCATCCTTAACTGCTCCCTTTGCTTCAAACCCTAGTTAACACAAACCCCACAATTAATGTAATTGACTGTCTCACCCACTGAAATTCTAATAAATTAAAGGCACAGACCTTTAGAAGGAGGCAACTGTGGAGTGTTGGAGGCTTGTGATCCATTGTCGGCAAAATCTTGAGGTTTTACGGAAGATGCCTAAGGGACACAGTAACAGTCAGTCAACTATATTAATAACTAATATTTTCATTTATATAATACTACAATATCAACTTTCCATCAGAGTTTCTTATCTTTTCTTCTCTCTGCCACTAGCTTTCTTCAACTTCCTTTTGGTATCGTATAGGGTTGGTATCCTGATCCAAAGGCTGCTGATCCAGCTTCAATCTCAGCCCTTGGATCAAAGCAGATGGGACCTACCTTTCCAGCTGAAATGATGGTCTGGAGCTAATCCCACTAATTTCAACTTACTTGATTAGTTGATGTGTTCTTTAACCACTGAGCAAATACTATAACGATTTCCTAAATCAATACTATAACTACTAAGGGTGGTTATCCTTCAACACTTGTACATTAACATCAATAATAATTATTAACCATAGTCCTAACTCCTAAGGGCTATGTTTATCATAATCCTTTATACAAATATACGCACACACACAATCAATTAATGGCATGTTTGGGGAAGCTTATTTAAGGGGCTTATTAGCTTATAAACTTAATTAAGCCCTTCAAACCTGGCTTATATAAGCTTATAAGCCTCTTAAATAAGCTTTCCCAACCATGCCCTAAATCCCTATGATTACAGCACATAAGCTATTACAGTTTTCAATTTGTAATCTAATTAATTCCACACTTAACAAGTTGAACTGTTGAAGTGACTAAACTGAAAATAAAAAACAAACATTTGTCGAGAAGTAAGAATACATAATGAATTACTATTACATTACTAGTATACTACAACTCAATTCATAAACTAGTGATGTCAATATAAGTGCATGTCTGTTTAATGAATGCCCAGTCACATAAAAGCACAATGTTTTGACAATCAGAATAATATTATTATAGATTTTTGAGAGGTTATAATCAAAATAATTAATCTTTAATACTAATACCTTAAGTATTACAATTCTGCTACTACTGAAAGGCAACCCTAATACTACTTGGAGAAAAAGACAAATGCTAGAATGTGTGACTTTGTAAGTACTCTAAATGAAGATATAATCTAACAAATTAATTTCTAGATAAATTACAACTCAATTATGGAGATTTTAGAGGGCAAGGAAGGGTAATGTTAATGATCAAAGGTTGTTGGCAAACTATAATGCTATGGCCCATTACCTAATATTGGGTAATTGACCATTACTTAAAAATTAGGGGAATGGATTTATCTATTTGAGCAATAATGGAATTGTTGTAAGGGACAAAATTCACATCATGATTCAAGAGAAAAACCTTAGACTAAAATCCTTCCTCCATTAATCTCCCTTAAAATCTGCTAATGTAATTTAGTTTGAAATTATTGCACTAATTATCGACATTACTCTCTTATTAAGTATAAATAAATAAAAAGCAAAGAAATTTATTCAATTCGAAAATCCAGCTCAGCAGAAAATAAAATAAATATGCATACCCTAGTCAAAGCAACAGCTGCGCAAGCGAGATCAAGACGACTTTTGAGGTAATCCTGGTACTCTTCCGAATCAATCGGAACGTTGGGAGGTCCAGCAGCTAGGGAAGCACCAAACGACGGCGTCGCAGCTGCACCACCACTGCCGATTGTCCTGCCGCTCTCGTTGTTCTTCAAGGTAGCAGCAGTAGTAGCAATTGATTGATTTTTGTCTTGAATTTGATCTTGATCCTTGATCTCGACAACATCGTTAGGTCTAGAAGATGAAGATTCCGGTGGTACGGATGCCTCCTGGAGGAAGCGTTGAAATTGCCACTCAGACATGCTTCGATTCATCATCGCCGGCGTTGACTTATTTTTAGATGCTGATGATGAAGATGATGATTCATCTTCATCGCCGCCGCCGCCGGCGGCCGGTGATGGTGACCAAAAGTGGCCCGCAATATCGTCCACTGAAAACATCCTATCCATTTTTTTCTCTCTCCTCTCGATTTCGACTTTAAGCAAACGTATCTTATTAGTTGCGTTCGTGGACCTTTTATCATAATTGTTTTTTAACGAAGTCCTTTAAGTTAGTTTAAGTTGTAAGTACCACCCTTGTATCGTTGAATATGTCATAAGTAGTCCCTCTTTAGAACTTGACGTGAAGTTTGTTCTCAGGTTGAACCAAGTTAATGTCACCCGATAATATGTCTCGTATTATTGGCATTTATTTTGCAAAGTACAAAATATTCACAAAATATATGACAATAATATAAATATTTACAAAATACATGCCAATATTAGCTAATAATATCTCTAGTTTACAAAATATATTTACAAAATATAAAATATTTATAAAATTTATGTCAATAATAAAAATATTTACAAAATATATGCCAATAATATGTTGGTTGATTATCGTATTATTAGCATTTATTTTGCAAAATATTAAATATCTACAAAATATATACCAATAATATAAATATTTATAAAATACATGCCAATAATATGTTAGCCGATAATATCTCTCGTATTATTAGCATATAGTTTGCAAAATATAAAATATTTACAAAATACATGCCGATAATATAAATATTTACAAAATACATAGCCAATAATATGATAAATATTACCGCCTAGCAGTTCAGTCTAACATGGAAGGTTCACTTACTAAAAAGTGGTTCTTAATTTGTAAGTGAGAATGATATTTAGTTATATCATTTGACCTACTCATAATCTTACTCACTTGATATGATTTAATTCTCTCTTAATGTTATTCATTGATTTTGACATATATTTTTATGTATAGAATTATGAGTAAAATCAAATGATAAAGATTATTATATAACTATTTTTATTACGTTAGATTTAGAATTTGTTGTCACTCGTTGTCGTTGAGATCGTTCTTGTTCCCTACTCAATAACAATATTACGACACATTACTATCTCCTCGATCTCTTACACCACCATTCTGTTATACCTACGCCTCCAACCACCTCTGGAAAGCGCCAAAAAAAGATAAAAAAATAGAAAAAGAAACTGCCTCAAAATTGGGAATATTCGCCACCGCTGCTTTGCTCTATGCTAGTTGATTTACCTTCAAATGCTATAGCTCTCTCCACGTTAAGAACAAAGATCGGTTTCCATTATATTGAAGTGATTTTTATCTATTGTTTTACATGACTAGTAATGTTAACTATAACACAAGAGAATAAACAGCACTGGTTACAATTAATATTACGAGGGTCGTTTGGTCAGAAATAGTGCCTAATTGTTTTGCCTTTTCCCTCAACACATACTTCTCTAGTCGAATTCCTCGGCAAATCTTGGAAAATAACGGTCCGTGGTGCCATAAAATGTGGCATCGACAATGTTGAATGATTTCTTGACCGTCAACCTGAACACCTTCCTTGAGCTTCACAAACGCACATGGAGTTTGGCCCCAATAATCATCGCAACTTCTAAAACAGACGGATGTCTATAAATCACAGATTCGACTTCAATGGTGGATATATTTTCACCACCCGATATTACAATATCTTTCAACCGATCCTTTACCTCTATATACCCATCTGGATGCTTGATCCCAAGATCAAAACCATCCTCCAGCAAAAGCCTCTTCGGTTGCTGCCAAATCCTTCATGTACCCGATCATTACCTCTAAACATAATCTCACCCATTGATTTTCCATCACAACTTACACTCTCCATTGTGATTGGATCTTTTACATCAACTTCCTCCATTCCAAAATGATTCACTCCTTGTCGCGCTTTGAGCTTAACTTGCTCTTCAACGGGCAAGAAATCCCATTCGGGCTTCACCAAGTTCCGGGCCCGTAAGTTTCAGTGAGACCGTAAATATGAGACACACGAAACCCGAGCTCTTCTATCTTCAAAAGAATCACCACCTGTCACGATCATAACCGTATGCGGAAGTTTCTTCCGAAGAATTTGCAATCATGTTCAAGACAGTTGGAGCTCCACTCATATGTGTGACCTTATGAAGAACAATATTGTCAAATATATCTTTAGGATCGGAGGCAAACACCGACTGCAGCTACGCCCCACGTCATACACCACCCGTTGCAGTAGGCAACGACCAAAGGTATGTAGGCATGTCATGTATGAACACGTCAGCAAGGGAGTTAAGATAAGCACCTCGGTGGCTATAAAGAACCCCTTTCGGGCTTGATGTCATTCCGGATGTAGGCTGATGGGATCACATTCATTAGTTATGGAAAAATCATTCATTCCGCCCTCTAAAAGGCTCTCGTATTCGAAGTTGCTGGAAAGTGTTAACGAAGACTGAGAATTCGGGTCGGACAACAAGAGGGGGGTTTGACTTTGTGTCCTTTAGAATACTGATAGCTTCTTTGTAGGAATTGGTAGTCAACGCAAAGGATCTTGGCTTCGGAGTGTTTAAGAAGGGTTGAAAGCGTGTTTGGATCCAGACGTCGGTTGAGAGGGCAAATGATAGCTCCAGCCATGGGTACAGCGAAATGTAGCTCCAGTGTTGCAGGGACATTTGGGGCTACCTGCGTGACATATATATATGCAAAATGTAGGAATCTTGATTATTATTTAGTGACATTTTTTATAATTACATGATACTTTAGTTAACTCATAAGATATATCACCAAATATTGACCAAGTTCGCATGATCACTCAACGTATGAAAATTTTCACTAGTAATGTAACACTTTTGAAATTTGTATAGTTTCTTTAGGACTAAAATAAAGTTTAAGTTACTATTTTATGACATAAACCGTTATAACAAAGCCTTTCATATCTTGAAGTTTATAATATTAGTAGGGAATTGGGATAGCATAATGTTAATAAACAAAGTCTTGCAATTTATTACTTTTAAGGGTGCTTGAGATTGCAAAAATAGTTTATTTGTTTTGAAAATGAATAATTAGATAATCAATTATTACAAAATGTAATTTTGAAAAATAGTGATCTTTTGAAAATCACAATAATTGGATTTTTACTAATTATTTATTTAGTTAATAAGTAAAACGTGGACGATGTCACCAGGGGAAACACCTAATTGGTTAAGAGCAGATGCAAACCTACGGTGTGTTTCTTCCCATGTGTACTTAATGGACCCATATACCACCGAGGTCCGATCTTTATAAACTTTAGCCGCTCTCTCCAAAAAACTTATTGGTGATAAAGGAACGTAATTTGCAGAGCACACCTTCCAATGGTCGCCTAGATTCCCCCCTTGATTCAGACAAGTGCCCACATTGAATCTTGAAGAAGTAACGGTTTGCAGTGATGGTAGAACCATGGTGAACACTTGACTTCTTCAAAAACTTGTTCAAAGTGATAGTCATCTCACGGTTGGAGTAGACCTGTGTCCGGTGGTTGATTAATGAAAAGACAATTGAAAGAGAGAAATTTATGGTTAAGTCATTTCAATGACTTATTAGAATTGTCATGTAGACTTTCCACTAAACATTCATAAAAAGCTATCAAAAAAACTTGTGCTCCAATACATGTAAATGTAGAAAAAGCTTTTTGTGTGTCTAAGGTAAAAAGCTTTTTCCTTGATGGTCAATTACCTTCAAATGACCTAGAGAAAAGGTAAAAAGCTTTAGAAAAAACTCCCATTGGAGATGTTCTAAGGCAAATGAAAGGATTAAAAGTAGCGTTTAGTTTGACTCTCATTTTAGGTACATTTTATGTTACAAGTTACCAACTATTTGTGTAATTTCATGCAAATCAATGTGCTAAATGCGGGCATCAGTGTTATCAAATCTTGCAAGTCTCCCTATGTCATTACCAACCGAGGTATTATTTGGTAAGCTTCTTAATGATTCAGTTAAGAGGACAACCTTTTAATCGGACAGATTCAGAGCGTTTAATAATGCCTCTTAATCAGCATCTGAATCAAAAATTCGACATGTTCTGCCTCTTAATTGGACAGATGTCAGGGGAGTCTGAATCATTCAGACATATGTATCATTCAGATATGAATCATTTAGATGATAGCAAACACCACCTGAGCTACATGCCAGCTATCATATAGACTTCTTATTTAGTTTGTTTATATTGTGAAGCTGTTTGTTTAAGTTATGGATCAGTTTGTTAAAACATATTTTAACAAATAACTCCAGAAATTTATTTGATGTGATTCTAAAAACTAAATAAATGAAACAAAATTCGATTACATGTATCCTACTTGGACAAAGGAACTTCAAAAGATGCATTGCACTCATATAAATTTGTAGCACAACATGGTTAATTAAGAGATTATCAAACAAAACAATATTTCACTCGGTCCATTTAATGCTATCCAATAACCCTCGATGTATAAAGAACTACGAATTCATGTTTAACATCTTTGGCAATTCAACTTTAATCAAGCTCAAAATTAGACAGTTGTTGGAGGAAAAACCAGGTAAAAACCAAAATTCCCACAAAATGCGTAAAATAAATTTTAAAATATTACTTCCTCCGCCCCTTAATAAAGTTCTCATTTCTTATAGGCGCAATATTTTAGGAGATAAATAGTGGTGAGGTCATTGGTAATAAATTTGATTAAAATATAAAGTTTTTTGGAGAGAGTTTGTGTTTTTTAAGAGATAGTTAGTGGTGGGGTATATAATTTGTAGCATTTATTTTGAATCGGATGAAGTATATAATTTGTCTCAAATAAAGAGTATGAAATGTTGTTTTTCAACCTTCTTTATTAAAAACTTAGTATTTTCAAAATAGTTTAGTACTTGCGTGGAAATCTAATAGGCTCAATCGCTCAAGCTACCTCATGTAAACCATTTATACCTTATTTAGATATGAACATAAGCCATTACCGTCCAAAGCTAAAAGAGACATACCTGCAAGACTTGAGTAATAATCGCATTATGAGGATCGATCATGTTATTCAATAAAATATGTAATAAGAAATTTAAATCTTACCTTATAAATTAATATTCTTATTTTATACCAAATCCTACGAACTGATAGTATAAAACTTGTATTTTGTATGAGATATGCGCTTCGTGTGCGATATATTTTATATGCTAAGTTGGAATTCGGAATTCGATCGGTGTCCAAAACTTGTATTTATATGCAGATATAAAAGTTAATGAGGAAAAAATATGTAGACTTGTGTGGTATGTTAGGCTTGAATATCAATAACCTACTCATGGCATGCTAGCTAGAGCATGTAATAACTAATTAATTATCACCAAATTAAGTACGAAGTAATAACTAATTGTATCTAGAAATATGCCGTATTTGACTAAAATTCAACCATTTCAATACAAAGATCGGTTTCCAGATTTTTTTTAAATAAATCTTACTTTTATTTATTCTCAAAGTAGACCGTATGATTTTTTCGAATTCACAAATAATTTGATAGGTATTAATTTTTTGGTAGGTAGAATTTTTCTTATGAGCATAAATTGATTTTGTGCGATTAATTAGTAGATTTTTTTAATATTTTTAGAAAATTTTCAATTTTTCGAAAAAGATGGAATTTCCTTGACGAACCGAAAATGGTCCATTTTTTATCTCTATTTTGGTAATTAATTCAATCATTAATTACCCTAAAAATCTAGGAGTATTTATTTAACTCTTTGACAAATATTTATAGGGCTACCTAACCTGTTCAGGACTATTTTCTATCCCGAAAAGGATCCACTAACTTTTTTTAGTTCGGTTTTGACCTAATCACAATCGATTTAGTTCAATTGTTTTTCCAAACAATCCTTTGTTTCTTATCAAAACTTGAGTAATTTCTTTCAGGCAGCTTAATAACTAATGTAGGTGAGAGCCGTGAGAGATTTTCTACTTTGTAATACTCGCTAAGAAACAAACATTAGTTACAAAACAAGAAAATAGTACCGAGTAATATGTTGATGATTTTTTAGTGTTATCAAGCATTTTATGTAATTGAGAATTTACCTGATACTAAAGGGATTTTAAGTTAACCTTTAATACAGATTACAAGGTCAGAGTGCACATTCATATACGGAGTATAAGTTAATTTGGATTCCACCATGTCAAAGATCAGCAAAGAGTATGAATGGCACTATATAAAGTATAAACATAATATTGGTCTAAATGTTACGATGAACAAATATATACAAAATCTTCATGTTTTATCTATAGATTTTTGTTACCTAAAATTAGAGTTTTCATTATTTTCTTATACCAATACGAATTTTGTGTAACTTAAGTCAATTGGTAGGGTTGAAATATTATATTAGGAAGTTAATTATTTGCAAGATTCAAGACTTATCCAAGATCCAAATTTTATGATTATCAACATCCGTACCAACAAGTAATACAATGATTTTCACGGTGATATTCACGATGGTGTATTTGTGAAAGATATGATGTTCTTAAAACAAGTTTTGTGACAATAACCCCCTTCCAAGAATCCTTGACAATGTGAGAGACATTGTCAAATTGAATACTTTCATTGTGAAAGATTTATGAATTGAGTACGTTTTTCAGATTATTCGAAATATGATTTTGTCTTCGATTCACAAATGGTTTCATTTGGGACACAGTAATTGAATTCATGGAGGGTAGCAAAACTACAATTTAATTAAATAAAACTTTGGAAAATATATAAACGAATTCTCCAAATTTATAATGGGAATTAATTTCTACACCACATCTTTTGATACTTATACCACACTGTACAAATATTACTGCAAACTGTACAAGCATATAATGCATCTCTCATGGTACATAGATTAAAACATGTGTTGTAAACATCACTTCCTATTTATAATCAAATAGTATACTTGTTTTTATATGTGTACATTAGAGTTGCATTCAAGGAGGTCCATCATTGATTAATCACATATTTTATACATTGAGAAGTATTTTGGTCATTTAAAAAGAAGTATAACTTTTTTTATTTTAGAATTATTAATTTTTTTTAATTTATTATTATTATTTTGAAAAAAAAATATTTTTTTCATTAATAACACATAATGTGATAGTATAATGAATCATATGTGATTGTGTACTGAATCACATGCGATTGAACTAAAATATCAAATATGATTAAGTATACAATCATATGTGATTTTACACTAAAATCACATGTGATTTAGTATTACACGTAATTATCAAATAAATATTATCTTTTTAACGAAAAAAATAATAAATAAAAAATAAAAAAAAATTTAAAATTTTAAAAATTTATAATTAAAAATTAAAAATATTTAATTTTTTTAAAGTGCCAAATGACCAAAATACCCCTTCATGTATAAAATATGATTGATCTTGACCATTAGATCTTATTGATTAATAATTGAGATTTGTTCCTTGGGAATTCGTAAAAATAATGGAACTCCTTGAACGTTTCTAGTGTACATTAATCTCTACTATCTATAATGAGTGAATAACTTTCTAATTTTAGCATGTCTTAAAACAGGCCTGCTATTTCTGGAAGGTCTTAAACCCATGTCTTAAATGCAAAAAAGAAGAAGCCATATGCAGATTTCAAACTTGGGTATCTAGACTCCTTTTTATTCACATTACCACTAAACCACATCACATTTTTGAAGCAAAAGCGAAACACTAAGATGTTATGCTTTAAAGGTCCGGACACAAGTAATTAAAAGCCGTTACAAATAAGACTTTTTTTCTACTCTTATTTTTAGAAACAAGAAACTTTAATATTATCTACTTAAGGCGTTTTTAATATTCACACCTTAATTAAAAGCCGTTAAAATTACTTACGTTTTGTAACATTGAAATCATTTAAACTTTGACTTACCGTTTTTTAACATTGAAATCATTTAAACATTGAAACAATCATTTACTTCATACGTTTTTTTGCTTCATATATTTAAACCGGCATTGACTTACAAATAATACTTTTTTGCCACTCTTATTGTTAGAAACAAGAATCCATAATGGTAATTATTTAAAGCGTTTTTAATTTTAGCACCATAAAAAACCATACTATGGTTTTTTATGGATTAAATCATTCAACATTTGACTAAACATTTTTTAACATTGATACCAGCGAAATTAGATACCATCTTTCATTGAAATCCTTATTAATTTTACGTTTTTTTAGCTATATATATATATATATATATATATATATATATATATATATATATATATATATATATATATATATATATATACTCCATCAACTTACGCTGGGATTGTTGTGCAACCTACAAACGACGTTAACTATCTTCTTCATGACTTTAATCACCTAATATGGTGCTTCAGTGCTCCAGCCACTGCCACGACCAGTTGAAGAAGTAGATGTAACGTCTATTTGGCTAAATTAAGAGTTTCAAATTCTTACTTTAAAATCATAAAATTGTTGTTAACTGATATTTATCTATTTCTCTTTCTATTTATCTCTACTATCTATAATGAGTGAATTACTTTCTAATTTTAGCAGGTCTTAAAACATGCCTGCTATTTCTGGAAGGTCTTAAACCCACGTCTTAAATGCAAAAAAAGAAGAAGCCATATGCAGGTTTTGAACTTGGGTATCTAGACTCCTTTTTATTCACCTTACCACTAAACCACATCACATTTTTGAAGCAAAAGCGAAACACTAAGATGTTATGCTTTAAAGGTCCGGACACAAGTAATTAAAAGCCGTTACAAATAAGACTTTTTTCTACTCTTATTTTTAGAAACAAGAAACCTTAATATTATCTATTTAAGGCGTTTTTATATTCACACCTTAATTAAAAGCCGTTAAAATTACTTACGTTTTGTAACATTGAAATCATTTAAACTTTGACTTACCGTTTTTTAACATTGAAATCATTTAAACATTGAAACAATCATTTACTTCATACGTTTTTTTGCTTCATACCTTTAAACCGGCATTGACTTACAAATAATATTTTTTTGCTACTCTTATTATTAGAAACAAGAATCCATAATGGTAATTATTTAAAGCGTTTTTAATTTTAGCACCATAAAGAAACCATACGTTTTTTATGGATTAAATCATTCAACATTTGACTAAACGTCTTTTTAACATTGATACTAGCGAAATTAGATACCATCTTTCATTGAAATCATTATTAGTTTTACGTTTTTTAGCTATATATATATACTCCATCAACTTACGCTGGGATTGTTGTGCAACCTACAAACGACGTTAACACTTACAATCATATTATCTTATTCATGACTTTAATCACCCAATATGGTGCTTCAGTGCTCCAGCCACTACCACGGCCAGTTGAAGAAGTAGAGGTAACGTCTATTTGGCTAAATTAAGATGGCTAAATTAAGAGTTTCAAATTCTTACTTTAAAATCATAAACTTGTTGTTAACTAATATTTTTCTATTTCTCTTTCGAAGGAATTTGATGGATATGAACCGATTGAAAACTTTGAAGACCTTTGGAATCCACATTACTGGTACAAATGTTAATTTGTTTGAGTTGAATATGTTTGGCTTGACCACAAACATAACAAACTATATTTGTTCCTGCTTGACAGATTTGTAAGTTACTACTAATTATTATACGATATCTTTATTTATTGTACTGATAATCATTTATTTTCAGAGGCACAAAATCGCTGCGATTATCCCCCCCCCCCCCCATCTTAGTTTCTGCATACCAACGCCGAAAACTAGAAGACGATGTCTTTTATTTAAAGTACTTCAAAATTGATTACAACGACGTCGAATATTATCCTCGCTTTGACAACTACAGCTTTGTTCGTAATGAATGGGCAATAATATTCAACACTAAAACCGAGCTTGCCGAAACTACGAATGGAGAAGACGACTGGTTCCCCAAGTACCCGTTGGTCAGATCTCTAACATGGCTCTTGCATGATCAAACAACTTGACAAGTGTTGATTGGTACGTCTACATTACATTTTTATCATTAAACATTAACAATATTATTATATAACGTTTTGGCGTAATTACTAACACTGTCACAGACGTTGCTGGAAACATGTCGAACGGTTGCTTTTTTTTTTACATCCGGTCGGATATCGTGTGCGATGTTGCTGCATGATTGTCGGTAAGTATTTATACGTGATTCACATTATCGCCACGTTTTAGGAAATAACCCATTTACAATTTAATCTCCGACAGGGACAACCGGATCAAGATCATATTGTATCATATACCGGCAGCCACGGCCACAATGATTGGGAGATCTACTACTGAAAACATTACCGTGTACGCAGCTCGCGTGAAACTGATTAGAACACTAACAGGTTAATTCCAGTTATTTCAATATTCATTTTACTTTAAATGTTCGGACACAACTAATTAAAAGCCGTTAGAAATAAGACTTTTTTCTAATCTTATTTTAGAAACAATAAACCTTAATATTAACTATTTAAAGCGTTTTTAATATTAACACCTTAAAAAATACTTACATCTTTTAACATTGAAATCATTTAAACTTTAACTTACCATTTTTTAACATTGAAATCATTTAAACATTAAAACAATCATCACGCTTTTAGCAGATAAATCATTTAAAGCATACTCTTTTTTTCAAGTATGATGTGCAAACTGTCATTGACTTACAAATACTTACGTTACATATTCTTACAAATGTCCGGACCCAACTAATTAAAAGCCATTACATATAAGACTTTTTCTACTCTTATTTTTATAAACAATCATCACCTTAATATTAACTATTTAAATCGTTTTTAATATTAACACCTTAA
This sequence comes from Calendula officinalis, assembly GCA_963853835.1. Lineage (NCBI taxonomy): Eukaryota > Viridiplantae > Streptophyta > Magnoliopsida > Asterales > Asteraceae > Calendula > Calendula officinalis. The sequence goes on from OY970827.1 coordinate 14,902,981, forward strand.
AAAATACCAATTAAAGGCCGTTACAAATAAGACTTTTGCTACTGTTAGTTTTAGAAACAACGAATAAAACGATGGTAATTATTGAAACCATTTTTAATTTTAGCACCATAAAAAACCATACATTTTTTAACAATTAAATTATTTAATTCCAGTTTTTTCGATATTCATTTTACTTTCCGATCATTCGGCATACCCACTTACCTAACATACTTTTAATTTAAATAAATATTGATATATCTTTGTGATTTGGTTACATTTCAGTCAAATATCTTGTTTCTACTGACGTTACAAAAATTGAGTTCAACCCGGAGATGCCAGAAGCATATGCACTTCAACGCATCCATCCGATAGTACAATATAATGATTCCGTTGTTTTATGTGATGAAGAACCCGAAGTCCCACCGGACACGCAACCAAAAAGTTATGTTTTCAGTAGTTTAAGAACTACCCTATATGGAAATAAGCGTCTCTCGACTTACCCACAAAACAACGTTTAAACAGACCCCACCGATTGGAACAACAATAATTAATTGGTGTTTAAATGCTTAACGTTTCCGTTACACAAATGGTGCTTTTCTTTTATATTATGCTTTGTCTTATTTATATAAATTACTCACTTTCCCAATAATTGTTTTTATTATACGAATTGTTTTAGTGCAACTACACAAATTATATATTTTGATGTGTGAATTATCTTAATGTGTCATAATAATTGGAAAGTGATGAAAAAGTATGTTAATGACGTTAAAATAGTACTCCATTTCTACCTAAATTATAAACCATAATAAATGGTGATTACATCTTTAAAAAAATTATATACAAATTAACACCTATATTGAATCACCCTCCAAAATTGATACTTCGTCAACAACAACCACATGCATTTAAAATCGATGTTTGGATAGAATTTTAGTATATAATGCTAATTTACGCTATAAAAATATTGACTTATTGCTTTCTACCCCTACTAAAATACCTTTTAATTGATATTGACTTATTGATTTATGTACCAAAATAAGTTATGTACCAATATTCATAGTAACATTCGTTTTCGATAAATTTATTGCATTTTGATTGTATTTTATATTGACAAAGCATAATTGCATATTGAATCCACCCTTATTAAACGTATATGTATATGGAAATCTAATCTAATATTGAATATTAAAATTAGTGGTAACAGTCTCTGCATAATTTACTCATTATAATATTTAATGATTGAAGAAAAAATGAGTTCACACAATATGAATGAATAAATAAAACGATCAAAATAGAAAAGCACTTAAATACCAATTAAATGAAATCGTGCAAATTCGTTTAAGTCATACGTTTTATTGAAGTATGATATGCGTTTTTTATTTAGTAGATTAACTTTTAAATCATTTATAACGAATATGTTTTGGATTTTGTATTATATGTGTTTTAAACATTGAAATCATACGTTTATTAACATCAAAATCATTTAAACTTTGACTTACCGTTTTTTAACATTGAAAATCATTTAAACATTGAAACAATCATTTACTTCATACGTGTTTTTGCTTCATACATTTAAATCGGCATTGACTTACAAATAATACTTTTTTGCTACTCTTATTGTTAGAAACAAGAATCCATAATGGTAATTATTTAAAGCGTTTTTAATTTTAGCACCATAAATAACCATACGTTTTTTATGGATTAAATCATTCAACATCTGACTGAACGTTTTTTAACATTGATACCAGCGAAATTAGATACCATCTTTCATTGAAATCCGTAGATAACATTGTATACGTTTTTTCCTGTCATACGTTTTTTCCTATGGAATTTTTGAACTCGCTTAATGTCAGTGGTATTCCCCCTCATGTTCTTTGGCTCAAAATTGGGTGCCCGATATTACTTTTACGGAATATCGATCCCTCCCAGGGGTTATGTAACGGCACTAGACTTATATGAAGAAAGTTTGAGCCAAACCTAATTGATGCGGAGATAGCCGTTGGCCAGCATGCTGGAAAAAGAGTTTTCTTGCCAAGAATACCTCTATCTCCGTCTGAAGCCGACATGTTTCCTTTCAAGTTGAAAAGAAAACAGTTTCCAGTTAAGCTAAGCTTTGCCATGACAATCAACAAAGCCCAAGGACAGACAATTCCAAACGTGGGCGTTTAGCTGCCGGAATCGGTGTTCTCGCATGGGCAACTTTACGTTGCCCTTTCAAGAGGAATTTCACGTGACAATACAAAAGTATTGGTAACTCCAGCAAAAAAAATTAATCTCGACGGAGTTTACACAGCAAACGTGGTGTATCGAGAGGTTTTACATGATGAGTAACACGCAGAAATAGACATGCCTTCCATGTATTTTATACTTAATTAGGTTTATCGGGTTACGTCTATTTTTTATACACAGTTTTCATGTTTATGTATTGTATTCGTTTTAAAAATATGTTACGAATGAACTTTTAGTCACCGGTAATTTTTAGTTTGCAGCCCGCCGCATCGCGCGGGTTTTATCCTAGTAATACAAAATTAATAATTCGGAAATATAAGATCAATCAGTTCTATACTAAAAGAGTAAAAGGGGTTACACTCTGGGTTCACATTCGACCCGTTTAATTAAGTTCATTTTTAGCTACCTCTTTTTAAAAAAATGTTTGCCCCTTTGAGATAACACAACTCGATTTGAGACATTTATAAGTTAAGATTTTGACCCATTTATTCTTTTGCGAAATTTACACTTAAGGTTAACTATATGCAGAAATTAATCATCACAAAGTATTTATGATATTCATTTTTGACCCACAATATTTCTCGCTATTTTTGACATTCGACTAAAAGGCAACTATTTTCATTAAATTATGTATTTGGTAAAATTATACGTACTATTTTTTTTTTGGATATAACGTGCGACTTGTATTTTTGTCACTAGGAAAATGGATATGAAATTCTGTTTCTTAGTGCTCGGTCAATTCCTCAAGCTGATGTTACTCGGCAGTTCTTAATCAACCTTAAGCAGGTAAATTGGATGCCTTGAAGCAAAAGATTGTACATGTGGCAAAATGGGCGGCTCAATGGGTTACGAAATGGGTAATGTTTTTTAAGGATTGGGCCGATTTGAGTTGACCTTCCAAATTTATTTAATTAATATTAGTGTGATTAATATTAGTGTGATTAATATATTTTACAAAAGATTTTTACAATAATCTAACTTTTATAATAAAACACTTGCGATCCATTTGACTCAATAACTCGAATTTGACCCGTTATATAAGTAAATGGGTTAAATTGCTGCTTTTACCTTGAAGTTAATTGACTTTTTTTGCTCATTTTACTAAATGAAATTGCAAGAAGGAAAGACTTTACCAGAAGGACCTAGTGTTACTTCTGTTGCTGGATTTTTCCTATCACTGTTTTGTGAAGGTAAATAATATCTTTAGTTTCTCCCATTGGCTAAAACACAAAACAAAAAAAAGTCAAAAGTTGACTTTTGTAGGTCAAACCATCAAGGTTTGAACGTTCATTTTGGGTTATGTTTTTCATTCAATTTTATTTGTAAGTTGTGATTATACGGTTCGGATTTGGACTAAATTTTTTGAATCGGGGAATATAGGTGCTTTTAAATTTTTAATTGTAAAACCTACACATGAGAGTGTTTGACTTGAAAGGGTCAAAGGGATTTCTAATGTTATAAAAGGAAAGACAAGAAACTGAATTTGAACAAGTGAGAATTAAAATATGGAAAAATCGATATGAGAGTTGAAGAGAATAGAAAACAAAATAAACAGTCAAGGATTTCTAATTATTGCACAAGTTTCAATCTTTTTTGTATGATATCAGCTTCTTTTATAAAAGATCATGGTTTCTTGAACAAAATAAACATACCCTTCTGATGAAAACTCTAATCACAATCCAGATTTAGTTCCAATTGTTTTTCCAAACAATCCTTTGTTTCTTATCAAAACTTGAGTAATTCCTTCGTTAACCACTTCATCTATTTGATTACTTTGATTTATTCCAGATACTAATAAATCTATACTATACTACTATTAAAGCATTTAGGCATACTAATATTAGAAGGGCTTAAAATTAATACCTTCTAATATTAGTAGGCCTAAATGCTTTAGAAGAGAAGGAATAATAAAAACACAACTTAAGGGAATCGAACCTGTGACCATTGGAGTCTTAGGTGTATGTGTTAACCACTTCAACTACTTGATTATTTTGATTTATTCCAGATACTAATAAATATAAGATTTAACGTCAACAGAACTCACACCATCATTTCTCTATTTAAACGGCCCATATTTACTTCCACAAAAAGGCCAATTCCGGATCTGATCATACCAGTAATAAAAAGGCCAATTTCGGATCTGATCCTACCAGTAATAAAAATGCCCAATTTAGTTCAACTTTCATTTTTTTACTTGGCGTAGATAACAGGAAATCAACAAAACCCATATTATTTTATGCCCCACTACATACTACCATCACTAATGTCGGCACCTACCATCACTACGCACCACAAATCATCACCATCGCTATTGCCACCACCACCGTTACTGTCGTCACTTCGAAATATAGTTACGGGTACCCGCCGCCACATTGCGCGGGTACCCTGCTAGTAAGCCTTAATAATTCCTTTTTAAATGGATTATTAAGCCTTATGTAAGCTCATAAGCAATAAACACCTCTAAATAAGCTTTCCCAAACACTCCATAAATATAAATAGTGAAGAAAAAGGAATAACTTAAGTCATTACACATTGTGGTTGTGTCTCTTAATCCCAAACCATAGTCACACGATACGCTGGTTAGGGTGCGTACTGCGTATCGGACGTCGCGTACCGAAACGCGATACGTTGGTGTACCGAACTCTACCGGGACCGCTCTTTGGTACGCCAATTTGGAGTTCCCGATAAAAGAAGGTAAACGAATTGGTACGTCGTAATTCGCGTTCCCGATAGGTGGGAACCCCATACCCGATTGCGTTTCCCACGAAGTTAGGAATGTATTGGCATAATTTTTAAATTTCAAGATCGAGTGTGTATATTTTTTTTAATTATAGGAATGATTCAAAATCAAATCACCCATATAGTTTAGGAAAAGATCGTTATCTCTGTATTTTTTAAATATAATTAAATATTTGCAAAGAAAACTTAGTTTAAGGGTACATCATATGGTACATCGTTCCAAAACGTAAGGTACACTGTACCAGACACGTACCGAAATGAACCTACCCCCTTGCGTACCGGATACTCCTAAAATAATGAATCAAAAATGGTTGTCATTTTCATCAAAAATGGATTTTGAACAAAATAAGTAGAGTAAACATGACATACTAAAGACGACAAAATTTGGAAATAATTAAATAATTATCCGAAAATTCAGTTATAGCTATGACTTTGAAATCGGAAATCATGAAACATGACATACAAAACATTAATAAGATTAAACGCCTACTGAAATAATTTTACATTAAACAAATTTTTACTCAACACCTAAGTGTCAAACTGTATCAATCAATTAAAAATAGAAGTAAGATTTTTAACATGTAAACAATAAACTAAGACTCTTTACTTGCAAATAAAAAAGTGTTGATGGTGTAATGATCCCATATGAACTGCAAAAATAATATCAGATGGATGATCACAATACAGATAAGAGCCCAAACCCAACCAATCGAGTTCTTTAACAACGTTAACTGATACAAAAAACACATAATGCACTTCTAATCTCTTAAACAACTCATAATGCACTTCTAATTCACTTAAACTAAGTGCATTATATTCAGATACAAACACTATATCTAAAAATCAATAACAAATTTAAAGTAGAATTTATTGAAGCTCATGAAGTCTAAGCGATTGTTTATATAATTCAAGATCACAACAAAAGATTAGAAAAGCACATAGATACTTAACCCCTTCTAAGCACTGAGACATAGCACTTTATTGTACATCAAAACTATCCATTTTTTAAACCTGAAATATTAAACGAAAAGAATATAATTATAAAAGTTCCATCAAAATATAAAGACGACTGCTTTTTACCTTAAATTTGAAAAGAAAAGAAAAGAATAGGTCAAACAAGTATTAACCAAAACAGAGCAAATCGGTATTGTAGAAAATGTGTCAAAATGATAAACTTTAAACCAACAATCGTTTAAAGAAAACATAAATACAAACGAACAATGGTACAAATGGAATCAAGAGTTGTTGATTGAAGCAGGAGATTAATTACCTTTCAAGTCCTAATTAACATGCTTAAATTTCATTGCACTGGAAACATTTTTCGTGTATCACCGGTAACCTGGATTAGACAATATGATAAGCACTACAAATGTTGAAAAGACTAAACCATAGCCAAAATTGTAGATATTGATTAATTAGAGACATTGCTTGGACAAATAGAAATATCAAAATCTAACAAACAACATGTAATTTTGTAAAACGTAACAGAAATTAAACAAATTTAATGGAAATAAAAGTTATACCTGATATTGTTTCTCTTTAATCATTTCTTCTACGAAAAAGAAAATATTTAAGTGCCTTTGAAATATAGAGAGCATTCGAATTGTTGCAGGAGAATGCGTATGCAATTGAAAATTGTCCCTTATCAGATGTTGTATTTATATAGGGTGAAGAAACGTGCGTCGTTTAAGTAATCGAGGAAGGATACTTATGCTCGTTTGGCTGAATTTGCTTGATCGAGGATGGCTGAATTGTATAATCGAGGCATTCGGCTGTTCATCTCCGGCATATGGACAGGCAATGGGGATGAAGCAATCGATCTGCGGGCCTTAGATAAAGCGCACGTAACTAATTCGGTTATTGGGCCTTATAGCCACATAAAAGATGGGCCGATGTCTGAATAGCCGGATACTGATTTGTTAATAAGCAATGTGTTTAGATTTATTGTCGTAGCCGGAAGCCAGGTCGGATGGTAGAGGCGCTTGTTTGTAACCTTGGCTACCTCAATTCCTTTTTTTTCCCAAAAATATTAATTCCATAATTAGCAAGTGTGTTGGCTGAATTTTCAGCCTTGCTAATTATGGAAGGGGTAAACTCTTTATAATATAGTAGAGATTAAGACATTTTACTTCTGATATTTAACTATTAAGGGCTTAAGGCAATGTAGAAGTCTACCTAATTATAACATTGTACTTTGAACCCTATTTAACTAGTGGTGTAGGGTTAAGATCCGGTGAATACTCAAAAATCGATAAGGACTGCGAGGATAATTCCTAACCATTCATTTAAAGGGTCATTATTAAAGATAATGGATCTTTATTTTTTCTTTATTATAAGAAATTGAATAATTATCAGGAAATTATGGATCATCATGAAATTTTAGATCATGGAAATTTTAGATCATTAGGACTCATCACCAAATTTTGAATTTTGCACTTCTCTCTATATATATAAACATTATACTGCCTTTATGCGATGTACTTTTGAAAAGGAAAAAAAGTTGGTTCTAACACTTTGGGCTGATTTGAACCGTTGTTCATTTATGATACTAAGAAAAGAACGAAAAGAGAAGCACTAACAACGAAAAGAGAAATGATATTTAGTCCTATCATTTAGTCATACTCATAGTCCTGCCCACTTGAAAGGATGACATGTATATTTCACTAATTGTCTCTCCTAATATTATCCCTTAATTTTGACACATGTCTTCATCTAATGAGTAGGCCTATTAGTAGGACCAAATAGTAAGCCTAAATGCCATTACTCCAACGAAAAAATTATTCATATTTAGTGGCCTCGAAAGGAAACTCTTAAAATATACTCCACTTGGAGTTATTTAAACGTGATTTAATGCTCCTGTATTTAGCAAGTCTTATCACCAATGACTATGAGATGATCAAAACTAATAAATACTTTTAAAACATTTAATTGATAGATTTATAGATTTTGGAGATTGGTTTATAAAAAGAATAGTGAACTTATACGGAGTATCAAAAAACTGTATGTATTATTGTATACTATGAAATAAATATATTAGTTTTTGGAGGGACTTCTAAAAGTCGTGTGAAAACATGAAAATTGACCCCTTTATACAAGATTTTATAAGAAAATTAGACTTTTAAAATTTTTTTATATTAAATTATTAAGTTGACTTAAATTTTAATATTATATATATATATATATATATATATATAGGGTTGAGTTATATTGAGAACCCTGATTTTAAAAAGAACTTTGAGAACCCTATGATTTTAATCCTAGCCATTGAATATTCAATCTAAAGGCTTGAAAATCGAAATGGCATAATTGAAAATACTTGCCAATTTCGTCCTAAAACATTAAGGGAACGAAGGGTATTATTGTAAAACAAGAATTATTAAATATTTTTTTTTTTTAAAAACCTGAAAATGTCATGCACGATTCCCTAAAATTATGTAACCTCCCCCTATGTTTAAGTGAATCATTATTTGCTATCCAAAAATAGGTTGGTGCATTTGAAATTGGAGATAAGATGACGATTTTGAACCACCAAAATCAGAAAAAATTGGTACACGATTACATCCTTATTTAACAGATTGATACACATTTTCAATATATATAGCTAATATCTTGTGTTTCTTCAATCGATTTCTTCAAAACTTTAGGTTTTACAGAGGGTTTTAGTTGGAAGCTACGTCAACTGGAAATCGGCTAAACATGTCAGGTAATTGTTCGATTTCTATACAATAAAATGCTCTGACATGTGTGTATTTACTGTAATCGAAGTTTGATTTTGTAAAAAACGAGTAGGTTCCGATTAAGATACAGCGAGAAAGGCGTAAAATTCACTTAGCGATGAGCAAAAAATGCATGCGATTTAGGAATTTTGTTTTTAATATAAAAAAATAGCTGATGGTACTGATTTTAGGAGTCCTTAGTTGTTTTTCATAATCTGATTTGAAAAAAAAATTGGTCAAAAAATGGTTCTCATAAACTGAATGTTTTCCCCGTATTTTATAAGAATCCTACATTGGTTAAACAATGTGTGTGAAAGTTGTTGTTGAAAATTACATTACTGATTTGTTGATTGATGAAGGTGTTACGAGAAGTGCAAATAAAGGAAGAGAGCGACGGAAACAGAGGACGCTATACATGCAAGTTCAATTAAGAAGAAAGGTAAGTATTAAATTACATGTATGTTAAGTAAGAAAGAAATATCAAATCAAATTTGTTAATATGGATAATGTATTCGACATGTGATTTATGTTATATTTGATTGTATATGAAATGGAAAACAATTCTTTTTAAAACATGTATGAAAATAATTACTAAAAAAACATATTGTATGCTTGTGTTATGGTATAGCTGAGTAGAGATAAAGTGTAAAACATTGATGTGTCGTATGACCTAATGCTGCAAGGTCTCCATACATACAAAGAGTACTTGACTGTAACAAAACGTTAACTGCTGAGGAAGATAAATTTGCACGATTCTTGCAAATCAGTAAAAGAGGAGCTAAGTGAGTATTAAACATATTTACTTAACACAGAAAATATTTAATGTTTTACATATATGCATATTATATTTAATGTTCGAAAAATATATGTATAGCAAAAACGTTTTTGTCGCGGCTTGTGGCTACTTCATGATGTTAAATGAAATTAACAGCTTAACTGGAGGGCTATGCTGATATCAGTGTGCTCGGAAGTTGGAGTATCGTGCTCAATCATATGGAGATTTACAAAAGTAAAGAATCATTGGTGCAGATGTTTCTTAAACCAATGGCATTGGTAAGGTTTACATATATGATCTTTTATGTGTTAAAACAAATATGCTCCACAAGTAAATTTTATGATCGTTTGTCGCAGGACGACTGTAACTACCTGGCAAAAGAGGAAGATGAGCAACTAAAATATTTTATATCTTATGTGGAAGATTTCTACGATAATTGCAGCCTACACAGAAGGGCCCAAAGCCCCAAACGCCACAATTGGTTAGTAATAACTCGAATACTATACATATATGCAATAATTAAAACGTACATGTATGTTCTTTTATATGCAACGATTGTACTTTCGTTTATGTGATTAAACATATACAAATTTTAAAACTTGAAATTGCAAATATTTATACCTGTTGTAAACAAGGAACAACAATTCCTAATGGTGTTTGACCTGAGATCGGGTAGGGCAATCATGATGGATCAGAAAACAATAAAAAATGATGCTGGGAGTTTAAAATTATCAAAGTCTCTAAAAGGAAGCAATATCCCCATCGCACATCTAATAGTAAGTTGAATGAAGTGATCTATTTTTGAAGTAATAAAATAGGTATGTTTTATTATAGTGCTAACTAACAATCATGTGAATGCAGAAAAAAATATTTAGCCGGTATGCGGCATACATTGTTCATGCTAAGGCAGATTCATTTTCCCGTTCTGAGTTGATAATAGGAGACTTTAAATGTCAAAGCAGCAGGTACAATAACACATGTGGAATATATGTTATGCGATGGATGGAATCTTTCTTTGGATAAGATACGAAAAAATGGGATTGTGGACTAGATGGTGACAGTTCAAAGCTGGCTAAGCAAATCAAGATATTAAAAACAAGATATGCAGCAAAGATTCTTCTTTCCGAGTGCAACTTTAAAAGGAATGAGATAAGAGAAAAGGTGGATGCTTTCGTTTAAGATGATATGTTTTTTCTGGTTTTTGGGATATAAATGTGGAACATTTGTGTGTTTTTTTGGATGTTAAACATATATGTTTGTTAGGTTTAAGTTGGTTTGGTTTTTCTGATAAAAGACATATGTTTATGGTATTTTTAGTGATTTTATGAAATATTTGTTTTTGTTAAGAATGTCTGTAATTGGTTGTTTAGTCTTTTTAATTTAAAGGATATGCGAGTGGTTGTTCTTATGTAATATTATTTTATGTGTAGTTATGAAACAATGTATGTTACATGTATGTTACATATAACATAAACTAGTTAATAGTAAAGTAACATGTATGTTACATGTATATATGTTACATGATTTATAGGTACCAAGTGCGCTAACGTAACCAAATGTGAAGATTAATTGAAATCTATAAAACATTTTATATATGTATAGATAAGTGTAAAATACCCTTATGAGCACATTGTAAAATAATCACATAGATTCCCGTTGTGAAGAACTTTTTGAAGGTACAATTACATAGATTCCAGTTGTGTATAGATATGTGTAAAATACCCTTGTAAGCACATTGTAAAATAATTACATAGATACTATTTTGTAACATATACTATACCGATTCCAATTGTGTAACATATACTATACCGATTCTAGTTGTGTAACAATCATGCATTTTGTAAACATTCATGTAGAAAACATATATGTTTAGGAACACCAAAATTAAAAAAAAGTAACTTCTAGTGAAGTTAAATAGAATCAGAAAATGGTTGTATGTTCCCACAAAATGTTAAACACATATTACGGTGATAAGAAACAGTAGATTAATTGTTTTTGCAATTAAGAAAAAGTGAATCCAAATCTCAAGACGGAGAAAACAAAAAAAGGTCTAAATTCAAAAATATAGAAATCTTCATTCGTCATCCGAAACTCATTCACTATCACTTGAAGACTCGTCGGAAGAATCATCTGTGTCATCAGCATCATCAATTTCTCCATCAATGTGGAGTTCTTCAACAACATGGTGTCGGTGGCGAACATGTTCTTCTTGAACATCATTTTCCTCGTCGATTACGATTTCAGCAACACTCTTTAACCTTTTAGAACCCTTGTTGCTGGATTTCGGAGGATTCTTAAATTTAATTGTACCCAAATTTTCGACCCTTTCGGAGAGATTATAACATCATCATCACTAGTATCCGAATCATCCGACTATTGATCTGCGAAATCATGATAAAATAAATAAGGGATTGTGAGTTATGAAAACAATAAATGTACAGGCAGTAGATTACGTTCTTTTTTTGGCAAAAAATATGGAATGAAACACAAATGCACGGTTTTAAACTTAAAATCTGAACTGAACAACAACAAAATCACGTAATACCAATGAAATCAAAATCATACGGTTTTAAAAATATACGTAACCATTAAACGAATAAACAAATTAAAAATAATAACAAACAAACATTAAATCATTTAAAAAAAATTACCCGCGTCATTTGACTTTTCTTCATCAGGCTGTTCTTGCAAAATACTATCCATGAGATGATTTTCGACTTCCTGCATAGATACATCTACAAGCTCATCATCTTTTGAAACATTATGAGATGAACCTATCTTTTCTACTGTAACCATTGTGTATGATAATAATCGTGAATGAATTATAAATAAAAAACCAAAAAAACCATCGTCTTCAACAATACGAATGATAATCCAGAATAAAATTCGACAGTAATAGAAACGAATAGAATTAGGGTAGAAGATGATATGGATGTGATTCGGTTACAAGGAATAAAAAGTATATGATGTTATCAGATCCATGATTGTAGGGATACTTCATATAACTACCAAATATAGATAAATCAGATTTAATTACAAATTGTCTATATTACCCCCATCGAAAATAGCTGTATTTAATAAATGAAAAATAATCTACTAATTTGTGATTGGTTAATCAGGGTTCTCAGAGTTCTTTTTAAAATCAGGGTTCTCAATATAATCCTTCACTATATATATATATATATATATATATATATATATATATATATATATATATATATATATATATATATATATATATATATATATATATATATATATATATAGGGTCCAATTCAGCACAGAACCGTTTAAAGGTACAGAACCGCAGAACCATCCTAACATCCGATGTTTTCTATGTTATACATAAGTTATAAATTTGCATACACGCTGTAACCATCCTAACATCCAATGTTTCGAATTCTTTATAAAAATCTATTTATATATTATTAGTATAAAAATTGGAAACATTGGATGTATAAATGTGTTACAACGTGTATGGAAATATACACCTTATGTATAACATAGAAAACATTGGATGTTAGGATGGTTCTGCGGTTCTACACCTTTAAACGGTTCTGCGCTGAATCATGTACTATATATATATATATATATATATATATATATATATATATATATATATATATATATATATATATATATATATATATATATATATATATATATATATATATATATATATATATATATATATAGAGGGTCGCGTTATATAGAGAACCCTATATATCGTGCAGAACCCGTAGAACTCTTATTAACCAATCAGAATTTAGTAAATTAATTTTGATTTAATTAATTCATATTAATTATTTAGGGGTATTTAGGTCATTTTGCAAAAAAAATCATTTCCTTTTTTGAAATTTTCCTAAAATTTAGGAATGATTTTCGAATTGTTTTTTTTTTTTTTTTTTTTTGTCATTTTATCGAGCAGTGCATATATATTTTTTGTAATTAGTGTTACATGTAGGTTGTGCATATATGTCGACATGATTTGCATATATGTAATTTTTCCGGTAACTAATGTTATTTTCCGTAATTAGTGTACATGAGTATTATAAACCACTTGAGCATATGTGTTTGAGAGAACATAGATGTATAAATCCCTAAAGTCAAAACACGTTTACCAATAACATATATGTTACAAAAAAACATCGATGTACAAAAATTGCACAAATAACATTTATACATCCAAACAATAACAAAACATATATGCAAAGTAAAAAATAATGAATAACACGCATGTCCCAAAGCTAACTGCATCTTCCAGATTTCTCTTATCCAGAGTTGATTTTGACAAATCCATAAGTTGGCATCCATCAGTAGGTTTGCTGGAAAAAAATAATAATAATAACTCAAGAACATATATGCAACATAATCAAAGAACATTAATATTACGCTAATCAATGCAAAAAATTGACAGTAACATATGCGTCATAAAAAACTAGAAATGCATACACTGATAACTCCAGTCAAGAAATTTAAGCAAAAGCTTATCATAACATCTCAATTAAAATATAACCACCTTGAGCAATCAAACAAAATATCCAGTCAAGACAATGCAAAATCTCACGATTATGAAAATGCTCATTGAAAACATACACCTTGGCATTTAACGGATTAAAAAAACTTTTTTATTTTATTAACGGATGAAATAATAAAATCATTAATGGTATATATTTAATTGTTAGCAAACTTCTTTCCACTTTTCGGATGAAAACACCTTAAAGTTTTATTGGTAATAATAAAATCATTAATGGATTAATAGACATTCTGTATGAAACACGAACGAAAAATAAAACAAAAAGTTTCAACATTAATACCAGATTCATCATCGGTGGTTACAGATCTGAAAAAGATAACCCACCATTTTTACAATGTTGACCTTCGACGTCATATTTTCCCGAAATCATTCCGGCACCCAACCGTCGTGTCATCATCTCCACCACCCGACTGTGTTTTCCGGCGCTAAATAAGGTTTCGAGGAGACGATTGGGACCGAGACTAATATCGGCGATGAGTCTTGGAGCATGACCCGGAGAACGGAGAATGGCTCCGGTTGTGGTGATGGTTCAATGAACGGCGTTGGGAGCACAGATCTGGCTACCAATCTTCATCATGTTTTTTTAGAGAGAGATGAGAATAAATGGTGGAGAAAAGAAAGGAAATGGGGTTTTCAAAAAAAGGAAACGACATGAGGGGTGGGCGGATTTTAAGGAAGAGATAAATATTTTCATTTTTTTATTTAATATCTTCCTAGGTAAATTTACTTTTGTACCCTTTTTCTTTAAAAAGTTTCTGAAAATAAAAGAACTCTTAATTACATTTATGCCACAATCATCTCTACCATTAAATCTATTTTTCGACGGCTCAGATTTAAATTGACGAGTTCTTCGGGTTCTTCACGAAATATAGGGTTCTCTATATAACTCTCCACTATATATATATATATATATATATATATATATATATATATATATATATATATATATATATATATATATATATATATATATATATATATATATATATATATATATATATATATATATATATATATATATAGTGAAGAGTTATATTGAGAACCCTGATTTTTAAAAGAACTCTGAGAACTTTTTATTAACCAATATGGACCATTGGATTTAACATCAATGGTTAAGATTAATTATGGTAATTTCGTAAATAATGCAAATCATTTTTTAATAAAAATTAAATGAAAAGGGTATGGTAGTAATTTTGGCAAAAAAAAATAAAAATAAAAAATCGATTAATATGTTAACCCGTGACTTTCTCCCCCTCTCTCCATTTATTAGTTGAGAATTCATCTCTTCTTCAAAAACTACTTCCACGTCTTCTCTTCCAAAATTAACAAAAATCCACCATTGTCTTTCTCTACCATTTTAGGTTACCTTACTGGTCGAAATAAGGGTAACCAGGACCACCATTTTAACCATCATCTTTTTCCGATTACAGAGGTATCCGCCACCATTGAAGGCGGTGATGGCGACGAAATTAGGGTTCCGCCAGCGGCGGAATTATGGCCTACAACCGGATCTGGTGTTGCACATGGCAGATGGTTTGAGGATGGAGACGTTGAAGTCAGTGATGGAGATATTAACGCCGATTCAGGTGTGTATTTTTGTGGAGAAGGTGTTGCACATGTTCAAAGAGGCAACGATCCAAAACTAGTTCACGTTTTAATCGCTGTAGGTGTATTTTTTAATTGCTTATCATTATTTTGTTTTGAGTTTAATTTTTTGATATTTTAATAATCATATCTCAAAACTAGTTCACGTTTTGGGAGTTGGGACAGAAGGTATTGCTTATTACTGTATTATTTTGTTTTGAGTTTGAAATATTTTTTGATATTTTAATAGTCATATCTCAAAACTAATAAATTGTTAGTTATTAAATAAAACTGTTGAAATAGTTTGTGTTATTTGATAGTATTATTAGTTATGTGATAATAAATTGTGTTTTGCAGTAGGTGGTATAATGAGCGCTTGTTGTCAACTTTGGTGCAACTCATTATGCCGAAGGAGATGATTAAGATTAAGGTGTTTTGATCAAGCAATCAAAGTATTGATGATGTTGGCATTGGTGCAGATGATTAGGTTTTGTGAGTCGAAGTTTGCTTATGTGTTCTTGAATAGGGGAACATAAATGTTATTGTTGGTTACATATGTGTTGTGCATGCATGTTATTCAATATTTTTTATGTTTATATTAAAGTTTCGAGTTGGATAACATAAATGTTATATTATACATATGAGTTCTTTGAAATAATTTTTGCCTTTTGTATAGATAAGATGAACATGTATGTTCAAACATGAATATTCAATTCAACCATAAAATAACCAATATGTAGCAATAAATTTCTGAAATTAATACGAAAAACATATATGTAAAATAACATATATGCACAACTAGCTCGACAAAAATAATAAAGTAACAATAAATTTTCAAAAATAATTCTGAAATTTTAGGAAATTTTAAAAAAAGGAAATATTTTTTATGTCCCAAATACCCCTTGAATAATTTATATGATACTATCGGTTGATACTCCCCCTCCCACAGTGTGATCAAATCAGGGAGTGTATATCTTAGATACAGTAACATCATTTAGAGTTGGTAGTTTTGGTTATGGACTTAGGGTCGGCATTTCAATGGATACCAGTCATGCTTTTCAACAAACTTAAATGTGTTTACATTTCAACGTTTATCATATCATTGCCGTGGTGGCACATCATTTCAATGGATGCCCGTGGTGGCACATCATTTTCAAACGTTATATCATCATACAACTTATTATATCATCATACATTTTATGCCATGGTTGGCACATTGAAACTTTGGGTTTCAAACTATTTACAACGTTACACTATTATATTTTATGCCATTATTGGTATACAAAAACTTTGGTTTTCAAAACTCATATCAAACCTGTGGATTCACTCAACAATTTTGTTGATCATTTTTCATATGTTTTTCAGGTAACTAAGTTGAAGCATAAGTCATAATAGCATTGGATAGCAAGCATGCATGTGTCAAGATGCCACGATCACAAATCATTTTAAAACTATGTCTTTTGGATTTAAGTTATTACATTTACGTAAATTTTTGTGACATTTCTTTATTTCAAAATTTATTAAGTTTTAAATAATTATTGTTTACAATAATCATATGCTTGTGTTACTCAAAATGTCCACGCCCGTTCTTCCGCAAACCATTTTTGGCGGGGTGTGACAGATTGGTATCAGAGCCATTGGTTATAGTGAACTAACGAGTTTAGTCTATAACTACAAAAAGATTTTTGGACAAAACTATTTTGAGTCTAAACATTTTCGTGGCATCGAAAGTCTCATATCATACATAGTTGCATTTCATAAAGAGTCTCATTGCATATTGCATTACATTTCATTCACCTCACCTATACCTTAGAATCAGGTCACTTGGCTTACACTTACATTAGGTAGATTGCTTACATTTCATTTATCACTTACACGTAAACACGCACTCGATAATCTCTACCAAACGTCTACAAGTAGTGACTATTATGGTTACTCTACTATACCGCACAAGGAGCATAGTGGCACGACATCAATCGTCTTCATGCAAGAAACACTTCTACAATTGCACCACATATCTTTATCACACCCATTGTTTTTCCTTTCACACTATATATCCTTTTCATACGTTATCCCTCACGCGAACTCATTAATAAAGTTATGAAGTGACAATGATGAAGAAATATTGTATGATGATATTATAAAAACGCCTGATCAACGGTTTTATAATTACATGATACAATGTGGATTTATTAAAGTCATGGATTAATAAAAGGGTGCAAATTAAAATCTTAACATAGTACTTTACAATTCAAACCTCGGAAAATTGGCATGCATTCTAAATCATTTAATGTCCATATTCTAATATCTTTATTTCATTTTTATTAGAATTGAAAAATGCCTCCAAGAAATCCTCCAAGAAACACTGCGCGGGGTGGTCGTCAAACCAACGAACCCCCTAGGAATGAACGCCAGGTTGAAACTGTGGAAGAAATAGTAGCACGTCGAGTTGCCGAAGCAATAACACAGTATGAAGCGAACAGAGCGGCTCGTGAAAATAATAACAACAATAATGGAGACGCAAATGCAAATCGCCAAAGATGTTCTTTTAAAACTTTCTCTAATTGTCGTCCTCCAACGTTCTCTGGTAACGAAGAAGCCATCGCAATAATCCACTGGACTGAAAAGATCGAGTCTATTTTCAGTATTGTGGACGTTTCCCCAAATGACATGGTCAAATATGCTGCTAGCACCCTGGCAAAAGAAGCCTTATCTTGGTGGAACTCGCAGGTGCAAACACTAGGTCGTACCACTGCTGATTCTATGACATGGGCTGATTTCAAAAGCCAACTGACCGATAAATTCTGCCCGAGGAGTGAACTTGCGAAAATTGAGTCAGAACTGTGGAATATCGCTATGGAAGGGTCAGATATTACTGGGTATACTACGAAATTCCAAGAGCTTGCACGATTAGTTCCTCATATGGTTACTCCTGAGTGTAAGAGAATCGAAAAGTATATCCATGGATTATCTCATGTGATTCGAAGCTACGTAACTTCTGCTGATCCCACTACTTTCGAGGATGCTGTAAACCGAGCTAAACGATTAACTGATGATGCTATCCGTAATGGTACCTTACAAAAGAAAGAGGCCAATGCAAACTCTCCCGACAACCAAAGCAACACCAACCGAACCAATGACCGATCCAACAATGATGGTAAACGAAGTTGGGAAGATAGTCAAGACTTTCATGAGGGTCAACCCGACAATAAGCACCAGAAAACAACCCGAGCCTACGCTGCAATCAATCAAACCAATCCAGGAGCCAAACCCTACACTGGCAACAAACCCAAGTGCAACATATGTGAGGGGCATCATGAAGGAAAATGTGAAAGATGTAGCCGATGTAACCGATGGGGTCACAAAGCTCGAAGTTGTAGAACCAACTCACAAAATCATGGACCAAAACCCAAAGCTTGCTACGAATGTGGAGATCCCAACCATTTTAGAGACAAGTGCCCAAATATAAACAACCGCAACAATGGCAACAACAATCGAAACCCCAATGACAATGAAACTGATACGTCACTTTTTCATAACCGTACTCCAAGAATCATTAATCATATGTAAGTCCGCTATTATTTACGAGACTATCCAAACTTCTTTTCGACCCCGAACCTATTCAGTACGTCGTCTTAAATTTCGGGACGAAATTTCATTAACGAGGGGAGAATGTGACGACCCTCGAAATCAGGTACTTGACCTGACATTTATTGAACTCGCTTTTGTTTTAGAACAATCATAACATTCACTTTTGCATTTAAGTCTAGCATGAATAATTCATTTTGTGTTGTAGTACACATCATTTTTAGACACGTGTCAGTAAGTCCATATTTCATGGTTAACTGTAATTTAGCGAGTTGGTGACTCAACTTAAATTTAAATCGAACACAAATAAGTTTATCATTTATAATGATATATTAGCTCAACTAATTATATGTGTACGAAAGATTATACATAAACACCATGCACGATTTAATATATGAAATTAATGAACGTAATATATATATAGATATGTACACGAAATTAACAAAAATAAATAAATATGTAGTGCACACACCAAGGATTATCTAGTATGTTAGGTAGACAAATTTGAAGTTTAATCCCTAACTACTTGACCAAGTCCAACCTTCCACGTGAGCCTACTAATCCGAAGTTGTTGTGAAGAATTAGGAGATCTCGGGATTTCAAAACATACCACGTTATTATCATCTTCCCATTTAAAACCATAACTTCTAACCACCTCATCATCTCCCTCACGAAAAACCGTTTACCGAAATCCTCTCTATCTCGATCTCACCCCACCTCTTGTTGCATGTGCACACAAA
Organism: Calendula officinalis; assembly: GCA_963853835.1. Taxonomy (NCBI): domain Eukaryota; kingdom Viridiplantae; phylum Streptophyta; class Magnoliopsida; order Asterales; family Asteraceae; genus Calendula; species Calendula officinalis. The sequence goes on from OY970827.1 coordinate 14,922,868, forward strand.
ATCTCCACATCTATCTCTCGTTACTCCCTTTCCTCACCGTACCAGTGAAGCAAAAGGTGAAGCAAATATAAAGTTTTTGGCGATACTCAATATTCCGGCGTAGTTCTATCTAGTCACCGCCGGCAACGAAGCAGTCACTCCGGCAACCATCAACGTTTATTTTCCAGCAACTACGGTATCACCGACGAAGCAAGCTTTCTCGATCTCTCTTCGTCTCTCACGTTCGGTATAATCTCTAACTGTTTTTGTTTCTATTTTGTTTTATCACGTAATACATGAATCCGTTAACCACTATTCCACTCATTGTTCCATTTTCTGTGGTTGCCGACCATCGACGGAACACACACTAATGTGTGTGTTCTTGCGGATGATTCATGAAGAGAAACCCATAATCGTTTTACTCGGATCTGTTTCTTCACGTAAATATGAATATGCGATATCGTGTTTTAGTGTGTTATAAAACCCAAATGTTTTTCCGGCAAAACTCGAAATCGCCAGCAGCCTAAGAGCTGTCGGAGTATATTTTTCTTCTGCTCGTTAAAACCATAACCCAGATAAATAAGCCTACGTTTTTAATAAGTCTTTTTGTTAACTAAGTTGTAGTCCAACTTCTGTATATTTTTTTAAGCCTAAAACATTTTCATGTTGAGTCCATCAATGTTAAGGACTAATTTACATTTACATTTAATTATATAAATCAGATTAATTATTTTAAAAGTAAATCGTAATGAATTCTTTTAATATTATTTTCTTATTATTAAAAGAAACAGACTTATCTAATGATTTAGTTAATTTTCCTATAGTTAATACTTTCCTAACGCATGTCCTTAAAAATTAAATCAAAGTATAACCAATTTATACGAAAGAATACATATTCAGCAAAACGTATGTAAAAATCTACAATTTGTCTACCAAGTCACCAACATATCGCTCGAGTCTAATTTTCTTATGGAATCATTGTGCATCATTTAGTTTAGGACGCTAGGACCATTTGGTTGGAACCCACGTTATTGTCTACAGTTTTGGCTAGCATTGCATCAGGTGAGTCCACAACCCCTTTTACCGTATTTTTACTGTTTTACAACTTTGGGGTGAAAAACATATCAACTGTTTCATAAATATTTACATGTTTTCATAACTGTTTATTTTACTTATGATGATACATATCTCAAAAACATGACAATCAATCCTTATGCTCGGACTAAGTTTAGATGTAGTGCATGGGAGTGCGTATATGCTTACATACATAATCATTAGCTAGTTGCGACTAGGCCCTGGATATGCAGATAGTACTATCGGTTGATACTCCCCCTCCCACAGTGTGATCAAATCAGGGAGTGTATATCTTAGATACAGTAACATCATTTAGAGTTGGTAGTTTTGGTTATGGACTTAGGGTCGGCATTTCAATGGATACCAGTCATGCTTTTCAACAAACTTAAATGTGTTTACATTTCAACGTTTATCATATCATTGCCGTGGTGGCACATCATTTCAATGGATGCCCGTGGTGGCACATCATTTTCAAACGTTATATCATCATACAACTTATTATATCATCATACATTTTATGCCATGGTTGGCACATTGAAACTTTGGGTTTCAAACTATTTACAACGTTACACTATTATATTTTATGCCATTATTGGTATACAAAAACTTTGGTTTTCAAAACTCATATCAAACCTGTGGATTCACTCAACAATTTTGTTGATCATTTTTCATATGTTTTTCAGGTAACTAAGTTGAAGCATAAGTCATAATAGCATTGGATAGCAAGCATGCATGTGTCAAGATGCCACGATCACAAATCATTTTAAAACTATGTCTTTTGGATTTAAGTTATTACATTTACGTAAATTTTTGTGACATTTCTTTATTTCAAAATTTATTAAGTTTTAAATAATTATTGTTTACAATAATCATATGCTTGTGTTACTCAAAATGTCCACGCCCGTTCTTCCGCAAACCATTTTTGGCGGGGTGTGACATATATATATATATAGAATATGGATCAAGAAAGAAGTTGTGTTATTTAAAGAACTTAAAGAAGCAATTAGGAGCATTGATTTAATAAAAACATGTAAGGACATTTAAGGGCATGATTGTCATATTTTCCCCTCCTATAACAAATTAATAATATACATCGTCACTTTTAATTTCCCCTCTTTGTGTGTTTTTTCAATTTTCCTTCTTCATCTTCTTCACATCTCCTCCAAAGCATCATCAATAGATTTTTCTAGTTAGAACCTTATTTGAGTAAGCAGCTCCAGATAGCAGCTCCACATAGCCAACCCAAACGCAGCTCCACATATCCATAAACAACTCCAAATTGCAGTTGCTCCACATCTCCATACACAGCTCTAAATTGCAGATCCACATCTCATATTTCAAATAACCATACAGCTCCATCAATGGCGCAACTCCAATTCTGTTTGGAACTCTACATCAGTTGCTCCAATTTCAATTATGTACCAATTTGAACCCTAAATCAGTTAAGAACCCTAAATTAGCTTTTATACGAAACCTAAATCAGCTCCTATATGAACCCTAAGTCAGAAACGAATGAGGGAATCAGATTAACTCCAGGTATGTCGTAGATCTTAACCATTCTTCAACTCCTTTCAATTTCTTCATGTGATTCATGTGTTAGCTAAATATCTCTAAATTTTTCTTCAATGGCTACCGAATCTGATTTCCAATTGGATCTTGAACTGCAACTGTTGGTAATTTGTTGATTTTGATATCTTTTTTATCTAAAAAATGTTTATGATGATGTGCTTGTGTATGATATGATGAATTAGTCTACTTGAATAATGCTTGTCTATGATATGGTAGTGATCAATATTCAGGTCTGTTTTTGTAGTTTTGTTGATAGACATGTTTAAAATGATGAATGATATTTGTAATGGGTCAATATGTAAACATTAATGTTCATTTTCGGATTCTGCATTTTCATTCTCACAGTTGCATTTGTATTTTCATCCTCACATTTGCATTTGCATTTTCATTACACTTGGTTATTCAATGAAAAAATGTATGTCGCTTTTTTATGTTGATGCTGATGGTTTTAAGTAATTCAAAATCACCAACACTATTGTTGACTCCGTGCTACTAAATGATTCCGTTGATAGATTTAAGGATGCAAAATTATTTGATTCGGTTGTTAAATTGTTAAATTATTTCCCCATTACGTGTTGCATTTGCAATTTCATTTTCATTTTGTAGACTTCTGTGACATTTTAACAATTTTCTTGTAGGTTGTTTATAATGTTTTTCTGGAGGAATTTACTTGTATATGCAAACGATATGAAAGATTTGGACTTCTATGTAGACATATATTATATGTTCTCCGCGTATGCAAGTTCACTAATGAGATCGAAACTAATGCAAGTTCTCTACACTTGTCCAGAAAGAGAAAAAAAGTAGAAGATGCAAAGAAAAAAACACAACAATTAGATGATGATGCATGATTTTCTTGAGTGAACATTTTTTTTATTGGTTATGTTTTATATTCTTACCAAATGTAGTTAAACATACTTTGACATTTACATTTTCATTATATCCAGTTATTTTTTTGAAATTTTCCATAGTGGTTTTGCTTCAAATATAATCGATTGCATTTGCATTTTCATACATACATTTACATTTTCATACTTATAGCATTTTGATTTTATTTAGTTATTCCCTGAATTTTTACATATTGGTTCTGTTTTAAATGTTGTCAGTTGCATTTGCATTTTCATATTTGTAGTTGTATTTTTATTTTATGTAGTTGTTCCCTGAAATTTTGCATTTTGTTATTGTTATAAATATTCAGTTGCATTTGCATTTTCATTTTCATTTTCATACTTGCAGTTTCATTTGCACTTTCATACTTGCAATTGCATTTTGCCTTTTCATATTATGCACTTATTCCCTGAACTTATAAATACAAGTTATGTTTCAAATAATAGTATTTGCATTACATTCTTTTCCCTTTTTTGCATTTTTATTAAATATAGTTATTCTCTGAAATTTTAACAAAATTGTTTTGAATAACGGTAGTTGCATTTTCATTTTCATACTTACATCTGCATTTGCATTTTCATTTTTATAATTGAACCTGTATTTGCATTTGCATTTGCATTTGCATTACATATAGTTATGTCACAATTTCACTTTCAGTTTACATTATAATGTACCATGATGGAATTTTATGCACCTTCACTTGTTCTATTTAATATTATAATCCAAATAAAGAAAAAAAATCAAGATACTAACAATTTATATTACTTCTGCATCCACCCATATCATTCCATATAAATAAAGCCAACCAACCAACTATCAATAAGTTCGAAAAAATTTATCAACCTCAAAATACATCCAACCACCTAAAGAACAACCAACCATATATATCTAACAATCCATACAAACAAAAACCAACAAATGACATACTTTATAGTTAGACCAACATCCATTTTTTACCCACTCCTACATAACTTGTACATGATTCTTACTTGAGCATATTCAGCATTTTTAATCCTTTCTTCCTATGTTAGTTTTTGATACTCTCCAACATTTAAACAACCACGTTCTTTCCTTCATTTATATCTTAAAGCAATATCTCTGCAGCATAGTTTCTCTTAGCTTCTCCAGCTGCTAACTATGATCATTTCTTTTTTTTCCATTCTGGTGTATTCCGTATTGGTGAACGCTCTCCGTAGAATGTGACCATTCGCCTCATTGCAAAAACACTATACTCTATGTAATTTTCCTCTGTTTTGTAATCAGTTTCTACAATGTCACATTTTTGTATTGCTTTTCTTCACTTTCTATAATGTATATATTACACTAGTTTCAAAGCCCGCCCGATTTGGGCGGGCATGCTTCGAGAGAGAGATATAGGAACATAACGATATATTAATACTATTTAAATAACATAGGAATCCATAATTGTAATAATGAGAAACAATTTTTGATACATCAATAAATGTTATATGAAATTTATAGACGAAATAAAAGTCAAACTCAATATCAAAGTCAAACCTACATTCAAGAAATGGTATAAGATCCACAAGTGTTGTATCATCAGCTTCACATTTTCAGGGTTTTATTGCTACACAATTCTCTGGTTGAAGACAACTCTCAAGAGCATTACCACTTATATATAAAACCCTAGAGGGATCTTTGTTAAGCTTTGATAAATCCTACAAAAAGAAACAAATTAATTTTAATTTTATACAATATTTGTAACCATATACAATACATAGATTGTTTATTATTTTATTAAAATTAAATGTAGTTACATAATCTATAGTGCTTCCCATCTTGATATCTAGTTGCAGCCCTTGATAGCCTGTATCTTATGCAGTGTTTTCCATCCAATGTATCAACAATATGATCAACATACTGCACACACAAATAAAAATCATGAGATTGTCAAGACTGAGGAATTTGGGATCGCGCTTCGCGGCGGGTTGCAAAATACACATATGATGTGGAGGCAGGGTGTTTGGATCAATGTATCCAAGTTCATCAATCATTTGAAATAAGCGTAGTAGTAGCATCTGAAATAAGCGTAGTAGCAGCATACGAACCAAAAGTAGCATTAAGCCTGTTAACAATACATATTAGTTAAAATTCATCAAAGTCAAAAAGAAACTTTGATAATCATATAAAGAAACTTTTATAATCGTACTATACACCTGTTAAAGCTCAGATATAACATTAACTTGAATTCATCTAAAGAAACTTTTATAATATTGATCTCACGACACAATTGGCAATCAAACTCAAAAAGAACAACGAAAAAGGGACCCGTAACTCTTAAGAAATGATGAAAAAATGGAAAAGAACACTAAATAAGCGATCTTAGTACTCACCTCAGGTACAATTTGACCAAAAAGTTCCAAAGTGAAGTCAATGTTTCATCTTTTGCCCCAATTGCAGAGAAGTTATATAATCCATGTGATTCATATTTAACCGCAATGTCTTTTGCATTTGTTAGAGCTATGGTTAGGTAAACTTTAACTGCAAGTTGAGCCCAAAGATCTTCTGGAATCTGGATGGCTTCTACACAAATTAAAGAAAATACAACAATCAAAGTTGGATCTTTTTACTGCTCAAATTGAGAACTGATGGAGATAACACGGTCATTTGGGACAATTTAAAAGAAAAACGGGACAACTGAAGCCCCACAAATTTCAGCATCTCGGGCAACTGTCACCCACCTTGGTGTTGTAATATTTATTGCTCCCCAACATCAAACCCTAAAAAATATAAAATAAAATAAAACTTATTAGCATAGGAGCACAAATTAACAATAAGATAATGAAATATGATAAGATTTAACATGACTAAATTCCAAGAGTGATAAGCTATTGGGAAAATCGACCTGAATTTAGCATATCTCCAATAGACCACATATCTCCAACACTCATTAAGAAACGATAAAATGAAATAAAGATCAAATTAGCAAAAAATTGAGAAGGGTGTTTTGCTAATTTTATTTAACCCACACATTTACCTTAGTAAATAGATTTAGCAAACTACTTTGTAACATAATACAAAAGATGGAAGAAATATAAAGAATAATTTTACAACCTACCAGATATTCACAACAAATTGAGAAAGAGATTAAAAGAGGAAGATCAAGAAATGTTTAGGCATTCGGGGATTTACAATTTGTTGTCACTTCAGTCTAATCATTTTATATGATACTATCATAAAAACAAAAGTACAAAGAGTGTTATGATTTTTCAAAGGGGTTTTTAAAGGCTTCAAATTCATCTCCCAAATACTTGGTAATCCCTTTTTTCTAAATCAATTTGTAAAGTCAAAATTAGGGTTCTTTTCTTCAGGATTTAGATAAGGATTTTGTGATTATAGTTATAAAAGAGCGTGAGATTGAGATTGGATACCCAACAGATGTTAAGCATGTTGCTCATATTGGCTGGGATGGATCCTCAGGCAGTGCTCCTTCTTGGGTAATTTTGTCATTCTACATCTTTTCTATTGAAAATCAGCATCGTTTTATTAAAAAAAATTGAATTATTGAAGATGAATGAATTCAAAACAACTCTTGAATTTGCAGCAACTTCCATTGGTAATTCTGGTTCTACTATGTCCACATGGTCTTCTCAAGGTATTTTATTGATATTTAAATCGTTTTATTTAATTTCTTTCGTACAAATTAATCATAATCATTTATATAAATTGAGCAGAACGATGTATTTTCAATGAAAATGCGCTTTTGGACGAATTATCTAAATGAAAACAGACCTGAATGTTTTCAAAGTAATATCTTTTTTCTTTTTAATAATAACAGTAACTTTTAGTTTTGGTACCTCAAATAGAAACTAATATATGACCTACAGACATAAAATCAAAAAAGTAACAATTTTTTTTACCTTTTTAATAATATGTATTTCGCTTCGGGATCCAAGGTAAAGATGACGATAAAGGAATTTCTTCAGTTATTCTTTCACTTAAGCTAGTGAGGATGACGATAAAGGGATTGATAAGAATGACACAGAGCTCATTTCATAACATCCGACATGGTTTAAAAACAAAAACCTACAGACATAACTTATGAATATAATTCACCTGAAAAATTCCGTCCCCTTGAACTTTAGAGTTTAGACTCTACTAATTGGTATATAACTGCAGCGTGTAAGAAGTCGAACTTAAGAATATAATTCGTTTTCAGCGGCTGGAAAATAGAAACTAATATGACCTGCACACATAAAAACAAAGCATTAACAACTTTTACCTAACAAAATATTATATAGCAGGTTTATGGAAAATAATACTTTAGAGCAAAGGAATTGTATTACCAGCGTTGTATGACGTAGGAGGATCCTTTTGCAAATCCTTCAATAAATGTTTCGATCCAGAAATCGGTAATAATCGGCTCCACAATTTTTTCAGCCGCTTGAGCCCTAATTTCTTCTTCTCGATCCTTCAACAAAACTTGAAGCAATCAAATATAGAACCCTATATTTTGCTATAAAAAGAATATTCACATTTAACAAACCTATAGATACAGATGATGAAATTGACAATTATTTTTTTTAAATCCTCTTATAACCAAATAGAAACTATAAGTAGCAGCCGCTGGCTAAATTGTATGTTGTACAACGAATGGCATTGTCATAATTTATAGATACCAAAACTTTACATGAGAATCAGGTTCATTAAATTCATTGTAGCAGCTTCTGTACTATAATTAGCAGCCGTTTGGATTGATTATAATGTTGTACAATCTTGAAATTGACAATCAAATAAGCCCTAACTTAAGTAGCAGCCATCAATTATGTATGATTCGGTATCAAATTAGTTTAAATAAGCACTACTTTACAATTGGTGCTAAATGAAAATTTAGCAATCGAAGGATCTTTAAAGTTACCTTGGTGAGATAGATGAACCTAACTCAATGGCTGACTCAAATATGTAGAAGACGACATGATTCAAAATGAAAGGTTTTTTGGTGAATGCTGCATAATTTAACTTGCATCCAGTTATCCATATTTGCAAGAATAAAAGATGATTTCACCCAAAAAATTGCACTTCAACGTGGAGTAAATTGCACTAATTTTGATATTTAATTCAATAAAACAAATAAAGGAGGTAGGATTTTACCAAAATGATTGTTGATTCCAATGGTGGAGCTGTCAACTTTAGATCTTGAAGAAACACAATTGCCAATAAACCCCTTTATTTCAACACCCAATGAAATCTTCATCATTAATCTTCTTTTTCTTTTTATTGTTCTTATACACCATCTTCATCCCCAAACTTCATCTTTTAAAAACAAACCCTAAAACAAAGAATATTGGGTATCATCGATACAACCCGGCAAATGAAAAAAGATCCATAATTTTACCGGAAAGATATAATCAAAGGAAACAACATGAATTTCTGCTTTAGGACAAACAGATTCATGTAACCCTAAAAGCCAAATTAAACACCGGAAAGATATTAACACAACCTAAAACCCAGAAATTATGTAACCCTAAAATGCAGTGAACAAAAAAAAAACAGAGATTACATGCTTGGGCCTCCGGCGGTGATGAGACCAAAAGGTGGAGACAGCGATTCCTTCCATATCTGTAAAAAAAAAACAGATGACGGTGGATGATGAAAAAGGATGGCAGATTGGGTTTAGATAAATACATGGTTTAATTTTGAGCGGTGTCAGATTATGACGATGGTGGAGAAGGTGAAACGAAGGCTTCTTCAATTTGTATGTGACTGTCATTGTGGTAGCATCGATTGAAGGATATGACGAAAATTAGGGTAGCGAATTTTCAAGGTATAATTGAAGTAGGATTTGGTTGGCCAATGGTTGAATTACAGGTAGCATTCTCAACCAATGAGGGAGCTCCAAACTGCAATCAAATGTAGCCTCATATATAGGAGAAGATATGATACATAATGATATTTGAAATAAGGCAATGCATACTCACAGATAAATAAACACATTCACCTTTAAGACCATTGTTTTTTTATTATTCAAACAAATTATTAGACTCTCATTTATGAAAATGCATACATGCAAAAATCTTTTGCATTTTCACATTATTATGTTGTTTTCATTTTTCATTACTTTCTATAATCAGGAATGCAGATACAAACACATATACCTTTTCTATTCTAAAGAATTGAACGTCTTTCTCATTTACAACCCTATTTTCACCAGTAATTTAGGAAGCATATTAGCATTTTGTGTCAATAAACTTTAAACAAATACACATACGAAAATGCAAATGCATTTTAGCAGTTTGCAATACCCTGGACCAAACAAACAATATGCATTTTCTTATTTAATAGGGCTGCAACTGATGGATTTTCGATGAAAATGCAAATGCATACACAAAATACACAATAAACATTTTAAATCATCAACTGATAAGAAAGGAATACCCAATGACTCTACCTGAAAACATACCCAATAGACATTTTAAATCAAATACATAAAGCGTCTTCTAAAACATGGGCTTTGTAGGATTTTGATCAAAAACGGAAACAAATAACAGATATATAAAGCTAAAATAAAATAAGAAAAAGGAAAATATTACCCAATGAATCGTCGATTCAGACCTTGATTCACGCAAATCGCCGATTGAGACTTAAATCGTGGAAACCCTAGCTGATTGGTCGATTGAGACTGAGAATCGTTTGTGCTAGAATCGTGGAAACCCTAGCCGAGCATCGCTCCTTTCGTTGATTGAGATTTGAATCGTGGAAATGATTGAGAACGATAGAAACCGTAGGGGGAGAGAACCGTTACAGAGTTTGAGAAAGAGAGAAACCCTAAGGGAGCAAGAACGTGAGTGTGAATCACAAAATCAAGCTGTCGTTTCTTGCTTAGGTGAGAGACAAGGTTTTTGACAATATTACCCCTTTATGCAAATTTTCCATCCGGATCCCCTCCCTAATTTACTGAATGCACGTTTTTAAAGACCTTGTCATCTCAACCCTTCAAAATCTGATCTAAAGGCTCTAACTTATTCCTTACATTCTTTAATTAGTAGTGGTTTTCAATGGATCCGCACCCTATATATATATATATATATATATATATATATATATATATATATATATATATATATATATATATATATATATATATTGTACCCCTATAAATATGAACACTGTACGACTGCACCTCCTCAAAGACACCCTTAATTTTTTGACAGTTCAGTATTGTGTGATTCATAAATACGATCTCTTTATACAAGCTTAATGTACAATTATGACTAATGGTTAATGATATTCCATAAAAGCTTTATAGGATTCTGACCGAGTCACAAGTTTTTTTTCTTTTTTTTAACGGCTAGTTAGTAAGTTAGTGGTTCGAGCCTAAGCAGTGACATTCATAAGGGGCAGTATGCCTTCTCTCAAACATTCCACCTATTTGTGCACGACGAGACTCGAAGCCATGACCAATAGGTCATGGGCAACACCTTAAAATATAACTAAGTTTAGAAGAGAGGCAAGCAATGTACATCATAAACGAATTAGTGAATTACTAATTATCCAATTTATTATCAAAATATAGTTGTAAAACATAACTAATTAAGTCTTTTATATGTTTATCATCACATGAAAATAACAAGAACCAATTATCTCATCACATTAGGTATTTAAGACATCTAGCACAACGTAATATGATATCAACACAGGAATGGACACAATCGTTCCAAAGATGACCCTGAAAGACAAGATTGCACAATCGTGAGAACACATTATCATTTAGTGAAACTTGTCGAATTATATTGGAAATAAAAACTTACGCAGTACTAAGGACATTTGTATGGAGTTCATATTCCTTGGCAAATACGAAAGACGCGATGGCTTGGGGCAGTGCCGCCTGTACATCGATGAAACAATAGAAAGAAAAAAAGTACCACATTGTTAGACTATCTTGAAATGTGATAAAATATAATAAGGATGGTGATAACGACAACATTAAAGGCCATATTTAAGATGTTAAGCATGTATTAGAAACTTGTACATTAATCAATAACTAACTCTTGCATTTAGGAATTACCCTCCGTTAATAAAAACACAATTTTTTGTTGTTTCATAATTCTTTCAATTATAAAGGCAAATATAATTCTTTCAATTATAAAGGAAAACTTCAAAATAAAAATAAAGGTAAGATTATAACATAATTTTACTATCTAAAGAAAGTTAAGAAATCTCACTGAGTCTCAATGACATCTGTTAACCAATTTATAATATTAGTTATATTTCTTTAATAAAATAGAAGGTAGAAGAAGACAAAATAGTCACCGTTGATGCAATTTATAAATGTATGTTATCTAATTTAATATTATATAAAATGATTGAATAATAATTTAAATAAACAAGTTTACCTGAATGATGGCGATACAAAGAACATCGCCTCTCAAACCCACGATAAAAGAACCAATAGCCATAGTTGCTGGTGCGACCACAAACCTGAGTAGCATCCCAAATGCCGTTAAGGTCGCACCACAATCGATTATCTTCGGTTGCAATGCCATGAACAGTCCTACATCAAATTCAAATTTTAGGACCTCTTTTATGCAACTATTTAAATTAACTTCATCATATCATATCATATAAATATACTTCGTATAAAAGAAAGTAGAGTTCAAATTCGTCCATAAGAGGGGGGTGTAGTCACGAACCCCAACGCCACCTCAGCTTTCGACCCTCGCCACCACACCGCCTGCCACGCCAAACCCCACCCCTAGTCGGCCAACCCACGAGAGCAACAGACCAAATGGGAGGGGAGAGAGTGCTAACGGTTCAATGGGAGGAGAGAGAGGGTATTTTGTAAGGGTATTTTGTGAGTGAGAGATATTTTAATGGGTCTTAAAGGAGTATTATTGGTTAGTGACGGTAAATGGGGTATTTGGGGGTTTTAAATGTGAAATGTGAAATAATGATGTGGCGCGCGCAGAGGTGACCATCCGACTTAGTGACCACACCTAATGCTCTAATCTACTATAAAATATCCTAAAAATTTATATAATGATGACCCAATGTGTTATAGATTGTGGTTTTGAAAATTCTCACCGATGCAAAACATGGCAACACCTGAACCAGCTCTGGACATGATCAATACGGATCCTTGTATGATACTTGGCATTTTTAAATCCCACCTAAAGTCAATATTTATGCAAATTAATTAAAATAAATGATATAAAATTACGTAATTTTTTATTTTGAAAGTGTACCATGTTGATTACGACAAAAACATAACAAATGGAGTTTTTTAAAGAGTATTCCCGTTATAAGGGCTCTTATCGAGTTTATGCTCGTGATGTACGCGACCTATTGTTATCGTGGTCGTTTTCGATCATTCCCCTAGTCATTTGGTAAATATTTATCAAATGAGGAATTGAACCCGTGCATTTTAAAAATTATTCAAGAACTCTTACCACTAGGTTAAAGTGTATACGTAATATTGAAAACAACTTGCCTGTTAGATATAAGTGCCCATGCCAGCCCAAGGATGCATGCATAAGAGTTAGGGTTCTTAGCAAGCTTTAACCCAACAATCTTCATTAAAATCAACAAAGACGGCCTTTTAGTCAACACATCCCCCTCAATAACGCTTTCTAGATCCGTTATTGATTCATTAGGCGCAACTGCCAAGTCCAACGATTTGTTTGCACTCTGGAATGCGTACATTGCAATTAGGATTACAATCCAAAGTGTAAATTGCAAAATCGAGATTTGGATGACAAGATTCTCCCCTAACGACCCATACATTGCTCCAATAAGGGGAACCCCTACAACGAGTGTATTATTCAAGCTAGACAAAGAGAAGGTTGTAATTGACCATGGATAGTTTCCTTTTGTAGTAAACTTAGCCCATAACAAAATTGCTACGAGAATGATGGATTTGGAGATGACATCAGCGGCTAGAAAACGGAAATTCATTTTATAAGGATTGATTCGGGTTGTGAAGTCGAATGTGAAGAGAGGCATGATGAAATAGCAATTGAGCTGGTTTATTGCATTACAGTGGTCGGGCTTGAACATCTTCCACCACCTCACCGAGCCATAGCCTAAGATTAAGGCTACATAGAGAGGAAACATTGAGGCTATTACCTTGTATATGTCATCCCACCCTATCATTTTCAAAGTGTGTGTGTGTGTTTTGTTTCGTTTCTTTTGAGTTACCTTTACTCATAGAAAATGAATAAAGGACTTAGTTATATAGTGCAAGTACATTGAGGCCAGCTGACAAAGAATACACTAACCAAAGTTGGATGACAGGAAAGAACTTTTAAGTTGTATTTATAAGGTATATCAATATTAATGTATCACACTTACAGGCCGGACTAAAAAAAACTGAGGGCTTTGTACAATATTTTAAATAGAACATATGTTATCATTTCTTTAGCACCGGTTGCACTTTTTTTTACTTAGAGTACATACACTAACAAAATAATTTTAAAAGTTTTTTAAAATTATCGCGAAATTTTAAAAGGCTGCACAGGGCTACCTTGCTACACCGTAGATCCGCTCCTGAATTCACACACAAGAAATGTCTAGTTGTAAATTAGTTGTCACATATTTACCTTCTATAGATTTCATATAAGTAATCACTATCATTCCTTGTTTGTCATCTGCCTATATACATGTAAATCAAAGTCACTATCATTTCTTGTTTGTAATCTGCCTATATACATGTAAATGAAAGTCGCTATCATCCCTTGTTTGTAATCTGCTATATACATATAAATCAAAATATGAAATTCATTCCAATATTATTTAAATTACCATCTTTTGATTGTCCAATACACAATGTAAATCAATATTATGGTAATTTAGACAATATGGGATGAATTGCATAGTTTGATTTACATGTACGTACAAAAGCATATTACAAAAAAAGAATGAGAGTGACTATACAAGGATTCTATGCAAGGTAATTTCTTTTTATTAAAACGGTGTTGCTGTTATGTTATAAGGACTTTCGTATGTTCGAGCTTATGTTTATGGTGTACGCAACTAAACTGTTGTCGTTATCATTTTCGAACTTTTTCATGATCATGTAGTACAAAAAGGGATCGAACTCGTAACATTTAAGAAATTATTGAGAAGCCAGTACCACTAGGCCACTACCAAATAGTTTATAGAAGGTAAATATATGACAGCTAATTTTCACCTAGACATTCCTTATGTGTGATGCATAAATATTACTTTCCCTTATACTGAGCTCCACTACCTCTTATTTTTCCTTGAAACCTTTGTTGGTTTTGGAGTCCGTGCATCTATTGGTGGATATTGAAGACTATCACAAGAGAAGCTTTCCGGTTTTTCTTTCTTTTCTGAGGTCCCTAGTGCCAAAAACTGTGTGAGAATGATGGCCGCTAAGAAAAAAAATCAAAACTAAATAAATAAATAATTTCTATTAATTACTAAGCATTTCCCTAGGTGTAAAGTTTCACTAGTGAACTTTAACTCAAATTTAATACCGAGTCATTAAACTATCTGAAAACCATTAAAGACCCACTAAGGACCATGTATCGTTTTATGTGAAACTAAGACCAAAGCATATGAGGCTGTTTCCTGTCCTAGATCATATCGAATGGCAAATATAGTTTAGGCCCAAAGTTGAAATTTGCGGGGATTGAACTTGGGTCTTCACCCTTCATATTAATTATAAATAGCAAATATGAATATCCATAATTATAATGGTTAATAGCAAAGAATCTAATCAGAGATCTTTGCCTTTCAAACCTGTATGGATTAATGTCAAACTATAACTAGAGATATTTGTAGACAAATTATGGTTCAGAATCGTACACCACCTAAATTATTCTGATACCACCAACTGACATATGTGTAACATCAATTAAGCATTCGTACATCTGATTATTTTTGACATAATAATTTGTAACTTTATCGCCGTTCTAGAGTAAGCATGGAATATATGCGAATAATATATATGTTTGGTGCTTGGGATTGGTGGTGCTGGTGGTGTCCATGAAAACAAACAGCATTTATTCAAGGTTGCTTGATTTCCTGTTTCGTCTTTGCATTTTCAGTATCTTCTCATCATGCCCACTAGCCAAAGTACATTTATGCAGAGTGCTAATCTTCCATTTTAAATACTTTATGGTTAATAATGGAAGTATTTCGTGAGTGCGCACATATGAAAAGATTGGTTTAAAATACTAGTGTTGAAAGGTGATAATTAAAGTTAAAGGAAAGACGTAAAGAATGTATCAAATTTGGATGTCTCTAAGAGTGAGGGGTGCAGTGGCGTGATCCACCTGCGCCGGATGCCACATAGGCCATTTCACCCTCGCCACCATACCGTCCGCTGCGTGAGTGGGTGAGGGTGTGTGTCGGAAGTTCGGCGAAGGATAGAGAAGAGAGTTTTTCTTTTTTCTAAGGGTATTTTGTGAGTGATGGGTATTTTGGTGAGTCTCAAAAGAATATTATTGGTTAGTGATGGTAGATGATGTATTTGGGGTTTTGAATGTGAAATGTGAAATAATGATGTGGCGCATAGGTGGCGTAGATGTGACATTCCGACTTGTGTTATCACACCTAATGCTCTAAGGCGGTATAGGTTGGAGCAACATAAATTTTGAGAGAGAAACTTAATTTTCATAAATTTAAACAAATTCTTCCAAAGTCTCAAATAAACAGTAAATAAGGTCTAGATTTTCGAATTAGCAGAAAAACACAAACGAGCTGAAAATTAGACTAGAACAAAGTTCAAAAAAGAGCGTTTTTGGACCCGAAAGTTGAGTAAATCGCCTACGCCCTCGTCGCTATGAAACTTTTGACTCGTCGAACGCCTGATGCGGAGGACCAATGCAAAAGTTATGCTCAGTGCAACACCTTTTATTCACATGGTCTTGAACTTCAGGGAACAAAAAGGTATGTTTACCATAATTTGGCGTGAAGTTTTTAGTATATTTTTGATAAACACAAATTTGTCCCGAAATAATAAGTATGTTGGCTGGAAACTAATCATGAGAAAATCTCAAATTCATTATATACTATAAGAGAGATGTATCCGAAGTAGTCATTCAATTTTTTATAGTCCAAATGATACATCTTAACCACTGATCAATAATAATTAATGATTAAGATTAATCATGCATTTTATGAATAGAGGGGTATTTTGGTCATTTTACATAATAAAATTTAATTTTTAATATTTTTTAGAATTGTTATTTTTTTTATTCTATTTCTTTAGTATTATTCTTTTTAATCTTTTTTAAAAAAATTAATTTTTTTCCGGTAAATACACATCATGTGATAATCAAATGTGATTATTTACTTGATCACATTCACATGTGATTGTACAAAAACATCACACGTGATCTGATATATATACAATCGCATGTACAAAAACATCACATGTGATCTGATATACAATCACATGTGATCTGAATACAATCACATGTGATTATACAAAAAAGGCATATGTGATTAAGTATATAATCACATGTGATTATCACATAATATTGTTTTGTTAACAAAAAAAAAAATAAAAAATAATATTTTTTTCCGATAAATTTAATGTAAGTATCAAATGACCAAAATACTTATTCATATATAAAATATGTGACTAGTCTTGATAATTAGATATTATTAATCAATAGTTAAATTTATCTTTTAAAACTACATAAAAATTAAGGATTATTTTCAAACATTTACACATTATGTAAAGATAAAAGATTAATACTTAAAAGGTAAAATTTTTGGGCTTTGATGGGAAGATGGGCCTGTAAACCTACCGCATAGAGATTATGTGATTAGTCCACGGACCTAGTGAAATGACGAAATCTCCTCATCTTCTTCACTTTTGAATTTCCCTTTGAATTTTGATTTATATTTAATTGCAAGTTCAAAATCCCGAGCCTAATTCAATCACCGAACACCTCCTCCGGCCAACCACCATCTCGATTCCACGCATGATTAAAAAAATCAATTTTTTGATCTTTTTTATTTGGGTTTCAATTACAAAGTTCAAATTCACAATCTTTTTTATCTACGTTTCAGTTTCTTTTTTGAAAAACTTGAAAATTATAACTTATTTCATCTGGGTATCAAGAAAATTGCAATCTTTAGAACAACAATCAATCATCTTTCTGGCATCTCAGTGATGAATTTAGGGCTCCATATGTACGGTGGTTTGGTGGTTGAATTTAGGGCCAGGGGTTTGTGCATTTAAGGTCTTGAATTTGCAATTAAAAGTAAATCAAAATTCTAATCACCAACATTTTCCTTATCCACAGACGAGTAATGTGAATCAAATTTTGTTTGGTTAATCCGTTATTTATCGGTCACCCAAAACCATATTCAAGTCCAACCCACCCGAATAAATAAAGACCCGCCCGTTATGCGTAACGATCGAAGTTGGGAATCTTTTCCTTAAGGCTATAAGGAATGGACCTCACCTTAACACCAAAATTTCTGCCACATCATCTGCCACCTCAGCAACCCCACCACACCACACCATACCACTTTTTTCAGAAAATACCCACCACATCACACCATTTTTTTTCCAACTCATCATTTCTTTTCTATTTATTTTAAATAAAACACAAATTACATTATAATAAAAATACAAATAACAACTTAATAAAAATAATACAAATAACATATGTTTTAATCTTCGTCTTCATTTTCGTCTTCATTTGCATTGTGATTTGCGTTTTTGTAGAAATGTTCTGCCAAGTCTTCTTGAAGTCTATCGCGTGTTGCATTGTCTCGAATGTCAACAACCCTATGCAAATATTCAGCGGTTCCCGGTACATACAACGTATGACGGGGGCCGTCCGACAAGTAATGTGAAATGGCGAGACCTTTGTCTTCCACAATCATGTTATGCATTATGACACATGCATACATCATGGATCTTAAATTATCTAGTTGATAGGTACGCGCCGCATTTTTAACAACGTGCTACTTTCCCTTTAAAACCCCAAAAGCACGTTCTACGTCCTTACGTGCCGATTCTTGTTTTTTGGTAAACAATATTTGTTTTGGGTTTGACGGATGCCGGTAAGCCTTCACAAATGTAGCATGACGAGGATATATTCCATCGGTAAGATAATAACCGAATTGGTATTGATGCTCATTCACAACGAATGGAGCATCTGGTGCCCTTCCTGATAAAATCTCGTTATATATTGGTGATTGATCAAGGACGTTGACATCATTGTTCGAACCTGCAACCCCAAAAAAGGCATGCCAAAACCATAGATCTTGTGAAGCAACTGCTTCTAGTACCAACGATGGTCTTCCATGATGACCTCCAGTGTACTCTCCTCTCCACGCTTGAGGGCAACTCCTCCAGTCCCACTGGGTACAATCAATGCTACCAAGCATTCCAGGAAAACCATGTCTCTCTTCATGTGCAGCATATAAATTTTGAACATCAGTGACGGTTGGTTTCCTCAAGTAAATAGGGCCAAATATTTCTACAACCCCTTGGGCAAAGTTATACATACTTTCCCTAGCAGTCCTTTCAGACATGCGTATGTACTCGTCAAGAGAATCAGGGGACGCACCGTAAGCCATGGATCGGATTGCTGCCGTACATTTCTGCAATGGTGAAAATCCCCGCCTACCTCTAGCATCATATTTAAGTTGAAAGAAAGGATACCTGTTTTCTAATGCACTGCATATGCGCATAAACAAACTTTTGCTCAACCGAAATCGTCGTTTGAAATCTTTGTCGTTATAAACACTGTCATCCGCAAAATAATCTCTATAAAGTCGTTGGTGTCCCGCGGCACGATTACGGTTCAGCTTTGCAGTCCGAGTGTCGAAGCGGGCATTACTAGTCTCCGCTAACAAAGCCGTATCGTATGTGTCGGATGATGAAGACGACGACGATGAAGACGATGATGATGATGTAGCCATGATTAACGTAGTGATGATAAATTAAGAAAGGTGATGAAATGATATATGTATTGTGTTATAAGATGGGTATTTATATTGGTGTGTGATTGGGGTATATATATATATATAATATATATTATATATTAATTTTTTTTTTTTAAGTTCAAACGGTCATATGACTGTTACCCTCGTCCAACGCTCGTCCAACGGTCAAAAAATCAACCTTTTCCATCCGTTGCCGCTCGTTACCGTGTCCACGGTTCACCACCACACCCAAACACGGCGTTAAGGGGGGCGGTGTTCCCCTTAGCCCCACGCCGTTGAGGCCTTGCCACCTCAGCCCCACGGCAACGGCCAAAGGCCCATACCGAACGGTCTAATGCATTTGTTTGTTAAATTGTTGATGCATATATATAGCATGCATGACCACGAAAAGATTGTTGAGTATTCCTTAAATTTAGGAGTACATTAGTTAAAGCTTTTATTTTCTTTATTTAAAATGTAAGTTGCATGAGAATGAAAAACAGAGAGAAATTTGCTTCCATAATTCTGGACATATGATTACTCACCTCACCTCCATATATAACTTTGATTCCATAATCATGTAATTGTTGGGCGTATGTCATTTCCTTATTAGAGAGAACAGAAGATGGGGCTACGGTGGTGGCTGCGGAAGAGGCCCTATTGCAATGTAATATTGTAATCCTAATTGCAATGTACGCATTCCGCAGTGTAAATAAATAGTTGAACCATGCGGAACGCGTACATCACAATTAGGATTACAACCCAAATTAAGTGTAGATTGTAAAACGGGTGATCTGGATGACAAGGTTCTCTCCCAAAGGCCCATACATTGCTCGGAACTACTGAAACTAGACAAAGAGATTGACCAAGCATAGCTTCCTTTAGTAGTAAAGTTAGCCCATAAACGAGGAATTGAAGATGGATTTGGAGATGACATCAGCAGCTAGAAAATGGAAGTTCATTTTGTAGGGATTGATTCGGGTTGTGAAGTCAAATGTGAAGAGAGGCAAGATGAGCTAGCCGGTTTATTGCATTACAGTGGTCAGGCTTCAACATCTTTCACCGAGCCATAGCCTACAACATGCTTTAATTTGTTTGGTACAATTGAATGGAATCGGGAGTAACGGAATAGAAACAGAGAATGAAATTTCAATTCCCTTCCAGCGGTATGCATTCTCTCCAAAATATAGAGGAAACATGAGAAAGGGTATGTTCCCAATCGGCTTTGTATGAAGAAGCCTATCTTTGAAATAGATAACACACGGTATTTATAGGAAATTTTGCACATGGTGTAATGAAGGTTGCAAGAGTTGCTCCGTATGAGGTTGCATGCAACATTTTATTCCATGTTTAATACAGCCAAGGCAAGGTTGCAAACAGTCATTTGTTGAAATCAAATGTAAAGTTTTAATTTTAATTTATGAGATTATGAATTGAGATAATGAAGGTTAAAACTATCATCTTTTAGTCTGCGGAACAACTCCTTGTATTATTCGTGGTACATTTACATCCCCTAATTAAAATAGGTTTTCAATTACTTTCAATCTATTTGACCAGTTTGAGATGTAAGACAACTCAAATCGACCCATTTCATTAAGTAAATGGAATGAAATTGTCACCTCTATTTCAAACACTAGCTAACTTATTTATGGTGATTATTAATAGCGTGGGACACAAAACCTGGAGGGAACTGCATAAGACTTACAGTTTTGATTATTGTAATTTATACCGTTCTGTTTCAAGCTCAATAACATACCGTTAAATTTTCATGAGTTTAGTTAAAAAAAAATGATAAATGATGTAAATGTTATAAAAAAATTTAAAATAGTAAAATATGAAACCAAACTTGAAATGACATGGTTTAAAATAAAAAAATTAGTTGAAAAAAAGAAGAATTATTATTATTATATACAAAATATAAATGAACTAGAAAATCCATTTTATGATACAACCAAACATTTCTCCCAGTCGATTCTCTATTATATTAAAAATGGAATCAATTTCAATTCCACATGGTGATTCTCTTTTTTACCATTTTCATTGTTTCCTATATTTCTATTCTCTATGATTTATTCCTATCAAACACACCCTTAGTGCTAGCCTATATCCTGTCTTTTGATTCTAACTCATTTTTCGTAATTCGACACAGTTAGTCAGAAATATAATCAAACAACATGGTTTCAGTCAAAAGTTGTGACTTAGTCAACAACTATTAAACATCCCTTAATAATAAAGATTAATCCGTTCAAAAAATATCCCCTAATAAAGAGTAATTAAGAGAATCAAAGTAGTTGATGGTTCCCCAATGCTGTAAAGTTTTGTGACGGAAGAATAACTTTTTTGTCTTTACCAGTTATGGAAATAGTTTGCAACGAGCTGCTACATTTTAAAACTATCTTTATCTAAATGTTATGTATTATTCATCGAAGGAATCTTTTCTGGCTTTCGTCCTATATCAGATAAAAGGAGGAAAGAAAACGAAATAAAGAAGAAAAATCCAATTAATGAGCATACTTGTAACAACCCTCAAAATTTGGTATTTGACCCGACATATATCGTGACCCAAATTCATTGTCGAACACTAATCACATTTATTATAGCATTTAAGGCTAACAAAAACTACACATTCTCGATTTCTAGTGCACATGATTAGGGATGCAAGAAATTGTTTATATAGTGAAAACTATAATTTAGCGAGTTGGTGACTCAACGCAAACTTGAACGAACCCAAGAATATAAATTTTATA
Organism: Calendula officinalis; assembly: GCA_963853835.1. Lineage (NCBI taxonomy): Eukaryota > Viridiplantae > Streptophyta > Magnoliopsida > Asterales > Asteraceae > Calendula > Calendula officinalis. The sequence continues at coordinate 14,945,001 of OY970827.1, forward strand.
ATTTATAATGTTACACTAGCTCAACCGAATAAACAAGTTTGAAAAACAAAAGCTCAAAATATCTTACGCGAGGTAATATACAAGCAACAATAATTAATTATTCAGTACATTACGAGAATACTAAAAATAGTAAACTAAGTACTAAACTGATATTTTCTATTAGGAATTAACCACCATCGAAAATCGAATAAAACTCCGATTAAAATATTTTATGTGGCAATTATACAATTTGTTGTGTACCCAATATCTGTTAATAAATTAAAATTACAGAATTAAAGGTAATATCCAAATAATTTACGTTTCTTTTCAAGAATTTATTTTGCCTTAGGCATATCCCTATGAACCTCCCCTAACTGGCGACCCCACTTTCCGGTCAACTTTCCGTTACTTACGTTCTTTAGTTATTAGTTTTAAAACCAAATAATGATATCCAGCAAGTGAGAGAACACCATTATTAAAAACCTACACCCCTAAAACTCACGATCAAAACTAGAAAAGAAAAACAAAACCCAAGAACCCCAATACTTGCCTAACCTCGCCACCTAATTTGACTCTCTCTCTCTCTCTTCGGTGTACCTGATCACCATCGGCATCACCCTCATTTTCCATTAAAACCCATCTTCCCCTCTAGCTCGTCTCTCATTCTTTACGGAAAAATCATACAAACCACAACCTGAATTGGGTATTCCGATCACCTTCGACGAGCAGATTCCATTCCGGGAAGCAACAACCGGCGACACAGTTTATATCTCCGGCTCTATCTCTCTCTCCGATCGCAAGGTATAACAAGTTCTTCTATTTTTCGTTTAATCGTGCATATACGTTGGTGTGTGTGGAGCTGTCCGACCTCGTCCTTATCTTTGGTCGTACGCATGTGTTCGTGTCTGTGTGTGTGTGCTGCCGGTGGATGCCCGGCGAATTGGGTTCTATTTTGTTTATCTGCTCTTTGTCTAACATTGTGGTCACTGTCGCCGGTCACGTTTTGCTTTTAGCCGGCCACGTTTTGTTTCTCGCCGGTATTATGGCCTTAAGGCCAGTCCAATAAATGAGCTCAGTGGCCCAGCGAAGTTTATTCTAAACCAGCCCATTTAATCTCATTTGTATTTAATTAACTTCCTTAATTATTTGATTCTTTTTATTGCCAATTCAAATTCTGACTTATGATTTAACAAATGCTAAGTTATATAATTAATTAAATAATTCATAATTTTACTTTTAACAACTATCCATTCATGTCCGATCAAAGACTACCTCGTGTGTCAAAACTTATTCATCACAAAACAAACATATTTAATACGCTCCACAATGTCACCAACATATCGCTCGAGTCAAATTCCCTTTTAGGGAATCATATTGCATCATTTAGCATAGACGAGTCGTTGAGAACATCACTTATTATTTATTTCTATGCATTTAGGACGCTATGATATATTGGTTGGAAACCACATTATTATCTACAGTTGCTAGCATTGCATCAGGTGAGTTCATGGCCCCTCTTTTATTACGTTTTTAACTATTTTGGGGTGATAAACATATTAACTATTTTGTAAATACATCTTATACATTCATGTGTATTTGACAACAAATGACCTTTTGAAAACATTTATGATTGGTATTTTAGTACACTTAATCCTAATGAATACTTGCCATGAGATTGGTGAATACGTGCCATGAGGGTGAACACTTGCCATGAGTTTAGAGAACACTTGCCATGAGATTGGTGAACACTTGCCATAAGTTGGCGAACACTTGCCATGAGTTTGGTTAACACATGCCATAAGGCGATGTACATAATGTGAGACTAATATGTGACACTACATTTAATACAAAAGAATTTAAAGATCATTTTAGTACACGAGTTGTATTCGTAAACATTTTGGAACAAATCAAATATTTATAAAGTGATAAACCTGTGAACTCACCAACCGTTGTGTTGACACTTTTTCTAATATGTTTTCTCAGGTAACAGAAATTAAGTCTTTTCAAGGTTCAATTTTGGTCAAGGTTGTTATGCATTGGTTTCAAGAATAAGTCTTTATGACACAACTTTTTCATTTACAACATCTATGTTGGTTTACGTTAAAACAATTTCTTTTTGATGTTTGTAATGACATTGGCAATCCATTTTTCAATTTATGCGAAGTTTACTATTATTGATGTGTTATGTTGCTAATTAGTCGCACCTCGTTCTTCCGCAAAACCATTTTTGGCGGGGTGTGACAATACTGAAACTAGAATATAGTTTGTATTATAGAAGTAACGATTGATTAACATAATTATTCTCTTCACATGCCTTTTTTCTTGTTAAATATAATAACACTAGCTTCAAAGCCCGCCCGAATGGGGGGGCATGCTTCAAAAGAGATATATGAAAATAACAAAATAGTGATATTATTGAAATAACATAACAATCCCTATTTAATTTGAAATGATGAGAAACAATTTTTTATACATTAATAAATGATATAGGAAATTTAAAGATAAAATAAAACTTCTTTGTAAACGACATTTGTTGTTGAGTTAGTATAATTTTCATCTTTGTCGCAGCAAATAACCTTCAATCCTTTCTTGCTCTTAACTCTTGATACATCGACATACAGTTGACCATGTGAGAATACTGGTTTTTGAATAAACAAACCAACTTATGACAACATCTGACCTTGACTTTTATTATTAGTCATAGCAAAGCAAACTTAAACAGAAAATTGTCTCCGGTTCAATTCGAAAGGCATCTTGTCTCGGGTTCATTTTATGATTTAACCCTTTCTAAAATCCAATTTGAGCTGTTTAAATCGAAACTGTTACAAAATCATACTTTCTAAAGATGAATTACCTAAAGATGAATTACCTGATCCTTTCCTGATCCACAAACTGCAGAAATGCCCTTTCTCTTTTTCCTACAGATTTTGTACCACACAATCTTCTTCTTCAACAAAGTTTTGATCTATCACCTCTGCAATATCAAACAAAATAAATCAAAACTATCAATTTATACTTAAATGACGTCAAATACTTGAATAGTTGGGGGCATGTGCATAAGTTGGCGGGTTCAGGAACAGGTAAAATAGAAGCATATTTTAATGTACTGGTGAAAACGAGTCAGGTCAGGGCGGGCCAACTCGCCAACACTCTTTTGAATTTTGTAAATAATAATATAGTTCATTTTTAGAAAAATGATTTATGATGTTGTAAGCATTTAAATATGCATAAGCAACTTTTGACCCAATTGACACATTTCATTTCTACTATTTTATATAGCCTATAACCCGTGACAAAATACGGGTGGCTTATAAAACTGACGTAAATGTATTCAAAATGAAAAAAAAAGAGAAGGAATTAACATCCGGATGGTAACTTTAATTGTGAGCCTAAAATTAGATAAGTGTAACATAATATGAAAAAATTATATGATCAGACATGAGTTTACCAATACGCTCAAAGTTGATTATTGCGTATCAAAATTATAATAATCGACATGTAAACAACCCATTTGGTTTAAATGATATCTAACCTTAGAAAGAAAAGAAGTTTTTAAACTTCAGTGGTCTTAATATCATGTTGATTAATGAGAGTGATCTTTCTTTCCTTTTTAATGGTAATGTAACATAAGCCACAATAACACAAGCCACAATTTCAGGGACCTTTACCCTTCTTTATTTTGAAGGAAATATTTTTCCTCTAACATCTTGCAAACTATGGTCTGGCCTGTTTTAATTAAAAAAAAAAACAGATCGTAAATTTTAATAAATTCATCATATTTCAAGAACATAAATTTCATCTATGTGTAAGTATTGTCGAAGAAATATTGCCTGTGGTGTTCTATATCGGGAAGCAGAGGCAATATTGTCCAATAAAACCGTAGCTTTTTATTTTTGTAACTATGTAAAAATGAATTTAAAGCACATTGATAAAATCATAACAGTATGTATTCATGTAAGTATATACGTATACATATACACTAAGAGAGAGAGAGAGAGAGAGGAGAGAGAGAGAGAGAGAGACCTCAGATTCAAGAGGAACACATCCGAGCTCATTATTGCATATTGGACAACATTCAAGTTCATCTATGAACTTCTTATGATACATTTCCTGCAGACTGACAAAATGTAAAAAAAAAACACAATTATCAGAACAGAGCAATCAGAAGTGATTGTTTTAAAAAATCGTCATAAATACACATTCTGTAGTGCTTTAAAAATGGGTCGAATTGCCACCATTGACACTAAAAGAGAATATTAGGCATGAAAATCTAAACTAACCATGCATAAAAATTGCCTCGAATCTTTTGAACTTTATTAATTACCTACAGAAACGGAATTAACCAATCCGACTGGAATTATATTACATGTCCATGTGCCGTGTAATTATCGTAGGGTTTAAGCAAATTATGAGCACCGATAACTCGCGGTAATCTCATTCTGAGAAGGTCTTCATAAGTAATAGCAGCTGCTATTTTAGCTGTCATTGCATTTGCACCTTCGGTTGTTTTTGATAAAAGATCCAAATCGAACACCACTAACGGGTTGGGCAGCTGCCCCGATTATTCCTTTACCCATGCCCACAAAAAAGCCTTCAACACCAGCTTGTTTTACTCCTTCTGTAAATACACCCGAAATTCCTCTAAAAATTATACGAATTGGGTATCTGCGAATTGTGGAAACAGATTAAACAAACATAGCAGAAATTATAATGGGATAACATGTTCCCAAAGTGAATGAAATATTTGTATGAACAATCAACATGCAATTACATTTCCAAAATGTTTACAAATTAAGCTCATTCAAGCACACAATGAATATTAGGTAAAGGCGTAATAGAGCCAAAACAGTCCACGTAGATAGGGTTTCGTTGACCAAAAACACAGTCCTAAACCAAAATCAAATTCAATCAACAGTCCTAAACCAAAAAACACTGATAGATGGTGTTCAAAAAAATTGGCATGATTCAATTAACAACAAATTCGAACTCAAATTAAGTGAAGTATGGATCGAAACAATTAAATAAAAGCAAAAAAATGCCACAATTCCAGAAGAAAAAGAATAAAAAATCTATCGAGTCATAAATGCAGACTTACGTGACTGTTTCGTTTAACGACGGGGAAGGAAGCGATTGTAGTGGACTAAATTGGCAGAGAAAACCCTAAATCGTGATGACATGGGAACTCGGCAATTGCTGAAGGTTTGGGCGAATCGGTCGTATGGGGCAAATGAATTAGGGCACTTAGAGGGGATAGCTTCAAATGAAAGAACGTATGGTGGAAATTTGAAATGCAGACACAATTGATAGCGTGAATGATAGACATCAAAGCCGAGTTGTAATTATTTGTTCCAAAAAAGCCCTTTGAATCACTATTTTGGACCAATGAAAACCTAGTAAAGTGACATGTCATTAAATGACGTGTCATGTCTTGCGCCATATATAGGTGAGAAATTAGTCTAACCAATATTTTTATTTATTTATTTTAAGTAGATCAGTAATCAGTTCTTTTCACTAGTTGTATATATGTATGAATTTGGATCTTCTCCAAAGTTCATAATTATGCCAAAAGTAATCAATGGAGTAGTTAGTCTCGTGAATAAATTAATTTAACTTTACTATATAGATATATAATATATTTGGAATGTTCTCAGATTAATTACTCTTAATTTTCAGCACACATAATTACAATTTTATAACAAAGTTGTATTTATAAAAAATAGACAGTTATGAGGCTTGACACGCGACATTAATGATATTAGCAATAAGCTTTAATTAACAACTCTACTAAGATATATGTTGATTATTTAACTGCATTTGATATAATTAATGATGTCAATGCAATTTAATGTATTAATTGAGTTAATTTCAATTTGTTTTTGCTCTTATCATTAACCTAAAGTTAATGAATTGAACTTTTTTTTGTCGATTTTTAATCATGTGTGTTGTGTTCATTTGATGTAACATTTTGACAATCGATGCCATTTTTCACTATTGTCACCGTATTGTGTTTACCCTAATTCAAATTATCATTTATTTGTATAATTATTGTTAGAAAAAATTATAACCGAAAACATATTATCACCAGCAAAATGCTATACTTATTAAAGTTATGTACACATTATAGGTACTTCAATTTTGTTTGAGCTACACTATATGTTTTCCATTTAAAGAAAATTCCACTTCGACGCTCCAGTTAAAATTCCTTGTTATTAATTATTATCTATTTTAGTTTTACTAAAACGTGCACGCTAAAGTATGGTGTCCTTATGAATAAATATACAAGAGAGTAAAAGAAGACATCTTACAACCACGTTTAGTTTCAATTGAAGTATTTATTTAGCTAACTTCAAATAGTATTTAGGGTTTTAAAACATAAATTCCGGCCCAACCATGTTTTATATGCTTGGTTCAACCCGGTTTAGTAAAAAAAAGTATGACGGTTCTTTTCGGCCCACTTTTTTCTTATTGACCAGCTACATCCGACCGGCACCATACACATTTTTCGGTCCGACCTGTGCGTTAAAACATTGCAGGAGACTATTTTCTGCCCTAAATAATGTCGGATGGCAAAACAGTTGCCAGTAGCAATGGTGAGTTATAACTTATGACCATTTGTAGATGAGCGTATTATGTTTTGATGGAAGTATTTTGATACAAATAGAGTATGCAAAACTATCCGAGGATTAGGCCCAATTATGATAAGTTGATAACCAACTAAGGAAAATATATGTACATTGCTAACTTCCATTTTAAATATTTAATGGTTAGTGATGGAAGTATTTTATGAGTGCGCAAATGTTATAAGATTGGTTAAAAATAGAATTGATGAACGGTAGTATATAAAGATAAAATAAATATGTATCAAATTTTGATATTCTCCAACGTTCATAATTACACCATATGTAATCGATGTAGTGGTTAGTCTCATGAATAAATTATTGGGGAAATGTTAATGTCTAAGAACTTTTAAACGATTAAAGTACGGTTTTTTTTAAATAACTATTCTAGAGTTATTGGTTGTTTTTTTTAGTTATGGCACAAATGAGTTAAGCATGTTTTTATTTCTTAATTATAGCTCTAAAGAAAATGGTTAGCAAATCCTTAAATATTATATACTCATTAAATTATTATCACTTGGATTTTATTTGAGCAGTAAATTTTTTATTTAACCTGAATTACAAATATATTATAACTTAATAAACATAATAAAAAAAGTAGTGGGACTAAAGTCAATCAAGATTCATGCATAGTGGCAAAAAATATATTTTACAACCACTTAATAGTTTTGGCAACATGATCTAATTTCATGCATCAACAGTTGCACGGTGTGCTATATAACATGTACATTGGATGATTACTGTACAGTGTTGCTTGTACATCTTTACCGTTTACATGTTGTAATCATCATTTAGAAAAAAGTATTAAAGATTTAATTAATCAGTGCTTGCCAGACGTTTTTCTTCCTCGACTTGTTCCAGCAAAGCTTCTAATTCTGCTTCACTTAAACCCTCCAACCGTTTCTGCATTAAAACATTATCGGTGCAACTTCATCATCATTAGCAATAAATTATGTCGATACACTGAATATTATCACATCGCTTGACCAAAGAAAATATTAATCAATAACTCACTCACCTCCATAACTTTCATTTCATAATCACGTAATTGTTGGGCGTATGTCATTTCCTTATTTGAGACACGAAAAATATATGTTGAAATCCATCCAATTGTAAGACCCAAAACCAACACTAACTGGACAACATTTCCAGCTTGTAAAGGATCAACTCCAAAAAACTGCAAGGGGCAGATTAGTAATTTATGAGAAAATAGCTACAATCATAATTTGTCTTGCTACACTTTCGTCAAATAGAATCTACAATGAAACTATTGCAACACCCATTGATGTTGGTAAATTGTTGAACCATGTAAATTATTTCGATTCATGAAATTAAAATTGTGTTCATGGTAACTTCATTAAACTTAAAATCATGACTTGAGATTAATATTTTTAATAAGATAATTTAGATTGCTGTAAGCATTTGAGTACATTTTTGGCAATTTTCAACTTACTTGAGAAGAATAAGAAGAGGGAAAGGTGAAGATACCTCTAATCCACTTTTTAGACCAATGCCAATTAAAGTGACTCCAACTCCAATAATAATAACATCTTTCCGATTATACCCAAAAGGGACCTGCAAACATTAATCCATAAATAAAATCACAAACTTACAGAACGCATTTCGTTGTCTTAAATAATTATTGGGGATTTCTGATGCAAAATATGAAATCGAAGAAGAGTGTAACATAACATGCCTTTTTCTTATCGGATGAGTCATCATTTGTGCTTGAGGAATTGCTGCATTTGGGGACTGTAGATGTCATTTTCTTTGACATTAATCCATGAAATTCTTGTGTTGGATAATTAGGATTTCTGGTTGTTGAAAATCTATGAGAAAAAACTCTTTCTGAAAAAACAAGAGCAAAACAATTACAACTCTCGGCCAAGTATATAAAAGGCGATGAGAACATAATAGCTGTTAAATTACTATTTGGTTAAATTAAATGCAGAACAAAGTGTGATATCTTAGTACCATATGACAAATGAGTCAATCTGTGTGATATTTTATTACTAATGGATCAAACAGTTAAGTTCAAAAATCTAAAAAAGATTGACAGGTCAAACGGGTTAATAATCAAGTGTTCACAACCACCTAAGTTGTTTTATTAAAAACCCGTTGGATCATTACTCTGATAACAGTTTTTGTAACAACAACTGTTTTTGTAACAATATACTTCGTATAACTAATTAATTAGGATATTCCGGCAAAAGGTAAATATGAAACTCAAGAGTGTCAGTCTTTGCAGATATCTTAGGGTTTTTAATTGATTACTAGTACACAAAAGTCCACTCCCTTGTCCCATAAAATTGCAATGTGTAATCAGGCATAGTGTTATGTATACAAAATTACAAATAAATATAAGCATATAACGAGGGTAAGTTCAAACAAGTTGAACTTGCAACTTTCATGAATTCACAATAGTCAAAAGTTCATATTTTCTCAGTCGCTACTCAATCGTAAATTTTAGCAACAAGCGAAAGTAAAGTGTAATCATAAACACTAGTTTTTAGGTCTTCGAAATTCAACAAACCTTTACAAGGAAGTTGAATAGTAATTAGGCTCGTCTGCGAGAGAGTAGGAGCTGAAACACCTAGAAATGATGAATTCGCCATGGCTATCGGCTTCATCCCAATTGCATGACAGCTCATGACTGCAATTTTGCTCCCACAATTTTAATCCATTTAATTCTTATCTATACGGTATACACGCATATTGTTTTTGTTTTACAATTAAGTCATAAACTTTTACATTTGCACAATTTGCCCCTCTAAGCCTAGTTTTACAATCCTAGTAGCTTGTAAACATTAGTACATTGCTCAATTTAAAGCAAATTATATAAATATCATAAATCAATTATCATAGCTTAGTTTTCATGATGATGTCTCCTATGAGAGAAGGTTGAGAAAGATTGCTTAATTTTTTAAATAATAAGAAAAGTTGTATACTTTTGTAAATTAGGAGTATAAATTATGCACACAATGCATTAAAATTATTAGATTGTGTACATTACAAGCATAAGCTTGGACATACATATAAGTTCTTATAACAAGAATATACTTTTAAATAGAAAAGTTATATTACAAAGAAGCATGTTTAAAACCCGAACTTATAAGGTGTATTATAGTAACACACCTCGCTGGTTAGGTGAACTTTTAAATCCCACCTTGCGAATTTCATTTATAATAGCAAGGTACCCGTACAATGCGGCGGCGGGTACCATGAAACCTATGTTTTGCGGCGACCAAATATTGTTCGGTTACATGAAAAAACATTAGTGTTACTTTACTACTTGCACCAAAAGACATTTTAAAGATCGTTGTTATGTTAAACAAATAATGAGCTGTTAAACAAATGATGGGCTTTTTTAGCAGTCGTGATTGAAGAAGGAACTACGGCTAAAAGCCTAAAACAACGGAGTAAAATTGGGGGTTTTTTTAGAACTACATTTGGGCCGGTTAAAAAAAGTAAAGATGGTGGTGGGTTGTAACAAACGTATATGTTATATCAATGAGGGGCTGCAATAAAGCAAAGTAAGCAAGTAGCTGAAGTGATTAACACGCACGCCTAACTCCCAAATGGTCACGAGTTTGATTCCTGTATGTTGCGTTTTAATATTTTGGGTGTCTTAAGTGTTTAAAATATTGCCCAAAGTAGAAATAGGAAATTAAGACCTTCGATTAATGGTAGGCCTAAATGCTTTAATATTAGTAAAGATATTTTTAAAACCTTCAGCAATGCATTAAAAGAACACATTTATTAAGAGCCCCGCAAGTAAATGAGTAGGAGTTAAATGTTTTATGCATCAGGCGAAATATACTTCTTATTTATATATGACAAAATGATGTAAATTTTCTTTTTATGTTAAGTTCATTATTTCGTTGTCAACTCACCTATATAAGATTATAAGCGAAATTAGTGTAGCATTAACTGTTATGTAGAAGGGTTGAATACACAGCTTAAGCAATTTTTTAAATCAAATTGTAAACACAACGTAGATGCGCAATTTCAATTAGAGATGATATAACTGAAGATACATTTGAGGAATAAAATAATAACTGAAATGAGACTCGATATAGAAATTGAATGTTGTAAATAGACAAAATATTAATGAAAATGCAATTGCTAATATCTAAAACACTGATAGTTCTAACTATTGAAACTTTGAAAGTACTCAAGTGTAAATTATACTCTCTCCGTCCCACGAAAAACTTCTCATTTCACCCTAAATTTTTATCCCACAAAAAACTTCTCATTTCATATATTTTATGGACTCCACATAATAAAATACTCTTACTACTAAAAACCTCACCACTAACTATCCACTAACTATCTTTCTCTTTCCAAACCAATCTTATATTTTAATCAAAATTATTACCAATGTCCCCACCACTAACTAGGGGTGAGCAGAAAAAAAGGGTAACCGGAATCGGAACCGGAATCGTCTCTGAACCGGAGGTTCCGGACCCGGAACCTGCTAAGAGGTTCCGGTTCCGGTTCCCAAAATCATGGAACCGCCGTAAGAGGTTCCGGTTCTCAAAATTAAGGAACCTGGAACCGGTGGATACCCTGGAACCGGCGGTTACACGGTATATTTTTATTAAAATATATAATATATTACACATGATTAAATTAAATAGATTTTTATTTATCTAAATGTAAAATACTAGTCCAAATAAAAATATAAATTGACCTTACTCGTTATAATTGAGTCAAAAATTGGGTGATAGTGAGACATTCACTCGTCATGAGGTCGTATCTTTGTGACTGACTTTTACATGAATTACACATTTATTATGTTTTTGTCATTCATATTCACTTATTTCTATTTTGAACAATATTCGTAATCGTTGAAATATATATAAAATCGTTAAACGATATTTGTAATCGTTAGTTTGTGTGATTTATTGTCTTGTTTATTCAGTAAGTAATGTTAAATTTTTTTGAATTTAGATACAGGGTAACCGGAACCTGCCCTGGAACCGGTGGTTCCGGTTCCGGTTCCGAAAATTTAGGAACCTGTCTTCCAGGTTGCGGTTCCGGTTCCTATATCTCAGGAACCTGCGGTTCCGGTTCCGGTTCCAGTTCCAGTCGGAACCGGCGGGTACCCTGTTATGCTCACCCCTACCACTAACTATAACCTTAAAACTTGTGTCAAAGTGGAATGAGAAGTTTTTTATGGGACAGAGGGTATAATTGCGTAACTGCCGATTACTTGAACATATGTCTTTTGTTTAGAGAAATAGTACTTCTTTCGATTCAAAATAAGTGCTACACTTTTCTTATATGAGTGATTCAAAATAAGTGCTACACTTTCCTTATTTGGTAATTTTTTGTATATAAAATTACCATTTTATCATTACTTAACTTTATTAAACATCATTAAGATTACCTAATTTAATTTCTCTTTCTTCAATAAAGTCAAAGATTATATTGTGGGACCCTTCTTCACTAATTATCTTATTTAATATATCATAATCTCTATTACAATATTTTGCATCAAAAAGCGTGAAAGTAAAAGTGTAGCACTTATTTTGAATCGGGGAAGTATAATAAGTCTATTATTCGTATCTACTTCATGTATCTACTCACTAAGAGATGATATGTGTAATCCATTAATTATCTTTCATCATAACATCCCTTGATTTTGACACATCATCCCTTTAATTTTGACACTTGACATGATCAAATATGACAAGGACCACCGGTGTAAATTATGAAATTAAAGGATCAAATGTATAATAGGTAAATATAAATAGTAGACATCTATACTATTTATCCTTTATTTAGAGTAACTTTATAGTGTGTATTACTCCCTCCGTCCCACAAAAAACTTCCCATTATCTCTAAACTTTTGTCCCACAAAAAACTTCCCATTTCCCATATTTGGTAGGCTCCACCCAATAAAAAACTATTATTATTAAAAACCCAACAACTAATATCCACTAATTATCTTTCTCTCTCCAATCTTACCTTATATTTTAATCAAAAGTATTATCAATTACCCAACCACTAACTATTACCTAAAAACATGTGCAAAAGCCAAATAGGAAGTTTTTTGTGGGACGGAGGGAGTATCTGTTTAGTAAGTTGTCCACATGTTTAAAGGGAAGGAGAGTTACTGAGTTAAATAATGATGCGTGTTTGACGTGTTAAACTTACATTAGCTCAGCAAAATTAATTAAATGTTTGGTTAAATTTTTTTTAGTTTTGTTAATACAGCTTTAATATGCACATTAATAAAGAAGTAATTTTTGAAATTCAAAAGTTTTTATATTAATCTATAAGTTTTTGATGTATTACCTAGCATCCTATTAATAATTTTAAGGATTATCATTATCATTTTTTTAAGTTAGGCTAATTAAATGGACACGTATCAATCTCTTCTTATCCCACAAAAAATTGCCGAGCTCATCGGAAGAATTTAATTAGATTTTTGATCAAATCGTGAAATTCAATAGATTACCATTGCAAATCGAATGTACGATTGACCAATCCAGTAATTTTCTCCAAATTAAATGTTACCCTTATATAAAATAAACATTGGCGACCATCTTTCCATACCAAATCCGTAAAATTTCAAGGGCATAGACGTAATTTAAAATTGAAATCCTGACCGAACCCACGCATCTCTCCACCTATATCTACGTTTCCCTCTCCCGTGCTCCTTTCTTACACACACCTACGATCTCTCTTCGCCGGCGATTATCAGACACTGCCGGAGACACCTCTTCAAACGGTGTCGTACAACTATTTCCGTTAAAATGGACGAAAATTCAGCAGAATTTGAAGCGATTTTGAAGGAAATTGAGCGTGCAAGTAGCAGTGGCACCAGCAACACCAAAAACGACGATCAAGAATGGAAAACGGTATCGTATAAGAAATCAAAACGTAAATCTACTACTAAGGCTCCTGAAAACTACTCCGATCACGTCGCCGGTGCCGATGACGTTTTTCGTTCGATCGAACAGCAGTCGGAGGATCGTCGACGAAAAGTTGTTGAATCTCAAAAGGCTGCCGCCGCTGCCATTGACGCTGCAGCTGCAGACGACGTTCCTGTTCGTATTGCTGGTAAGGACAGCGAGGATGACGGCAGTGATGGGGAGAACTTGGCCGGAGTTGAGACCGGGAAGGGAGAGGTGAAGAAGAGTAAACCTAAGAAGCTGAAAAAACCTAAAATCACTGTTGCTGAGGCTGCATCTAAGATCTCTGATTCTGATCTGGCCGTTTTTCTTGCTGATGTAACGGTAATTGAATATCCAATTTTGATCCGATTGAACTAATTTATATTCAATTGAACTGATTCGTGAATTGGAAAAGGAAATTGAATTTTCTCTTTCTATTATTGTATAGGAATCGTATGAATCACAACCAGATATACGGCTCATGAGATTCGCAGACTATTTTGGTCGAGCATTTGCTTTTGTGAACGCTTCTCAGTTCCCATGGATGAAAACTCTCAAGGAAGCTTCCGTCGAGAAGATGACTGATGTAACAGCTTTCTCTTTTTAGCAATTTAAAATTCACTTTTCATGTTTTTGGCAGGCTAATTACTTTTATAATTATATCTCAGATTCTCTGGATATTCATTATGTTGTTATTTTGATGTATTTCGCCTTCTACAATTTCAATAATTATTTGGATTTTATGGAATATTGCTTATGAAATTCCTTTTTAGACTGATTTAGTTTACTTTTATGCAGATCCCTCTGTCACAAATATCTGGAGATGTTTACAGGACAGCTGCAGACTGGCTGAACCACCAACCTTTAGATGCACTTGCTTCCTTTGTGGTCTGGTCCTTAGATAGCATAGTTGCTGACCTGGCTCTCCATCAAGGAGCTATCAAGGGTTCAAAAAAGGTGGTTCACCAGGCACCATCAAAATCCCTGGTAATGGTCTACCAATAACTCTATGTCTGTATAACAGATTTTGATTGATGTTATTTTAATAGAAGTCAACTGCCTAGTGGAATATATATAGTTATTTATATACACTTTTCACTAGTGGATGTCAAGACTCACCAGCATGCTTTTAATATTAGTATATTACTAACAATAATTGAATAAGTAACTTTGAATTAGTGGGTTTTAATTGGAGTTCACCAACAATATAAATTTTAACTTTTGGTACCTTGTATGTTTTCTTTTGTTGCGATATTTGAGAAGGAATAGATGGATGCTCATATTATTATGATACAGGGCAACATCGTTATGCAACGTTGAATATAAAAAAGGAGAATGGTATTTCAGTATTTGACTTTGTGAGCTTGATCTAGACATACTTTGGTTTTCTAGGCATATCTTTTGGCCAGTAAAACATAGAAATAGGCAAATATCTGTGGTAGCTTTTGTCAAATGATAGATTACTTTATGGAATATTACCTCAATATTTAATGTTCAAAAGACCTTTAGGGACCCTTCGATGAGGATTTATAGCCATTTATTTTTACTAAATACTTGGTCGCAGTGGTAGTAAATTTTCATAGAACATTTAGGTCTGAAGTTATATACTTATAGCATAAAAGTGAATATCTAACTATAGAAGAACAATAATGAATTGTCACGAGGAGTTGACTTTGAAATGATGCAACTTAAAGAGGTATACGGTATACCTTATCCATGCAAGTGTCTGTTCACAAATTCGCCTCGTGTCAATCTTGGTCGGTTTATGTCTATCTTAACAACATCCTCTCCGTACATATCTCCTATTTTTATTTTATTTTGTACTTTCTAATTTTAGGTCTATATTGGGATGATTAAACCGCCTAAGTTTCTATGCATCTAGTGTCACCAAACCTTGTCATCCTTTCCTAGAATCCTATCACATCGAACATTGTATTTGAACACGAAGTTAATTTCCTATATATCTTTAATTATAAAAGGAAATTCTGATTTATAATATATGCAAATAATTTAATCATTTATTAATTAATCAAGCATCACATTTATTATGATTTCATAGGTTGCCATATTTGTGGTTCTGGCAATGGTATTAAGGCGTAAACCTGAGGTTTTAATCAGTCTTTTGCCTATAATAAAAGATAGTTCTAAATATCAAGGACAAGATAAGCTCCCGATCTTGTTGTGGACTATCACACAGGTAATTATACCACTTAAGATTATTTTATTACTATCTTCTGTTCTGTATGATAAGAAACATTTTCAATATTGTATAGGCTTATCAAGGAGACCTTGTTGTGGGACTGTTCATGTGGGTCCACTTGCTCTTGCCAGTTGTGTGCAGCAAATCTGGTTGTAATCCTCAATCCAGAGACCTTATCTTGCAATTGGTTGAGAGGTAATAAACATTTACACTAAACCTGCTTCTGGTTTGGTTATCTTTCCATTTATAATTATTGTTAGGGCAAGCTGCAAGAAAATGCTATGTAATATACACTTAAGGTGTTCGTGTGACACATTGGACAATAATCTAGTATTTTATTAAATTAGTACCCTAGATATATTGGGATTAGATTAGGAAAATTGCTTATAAGATTTAATTTTGTATTCTTCGGATTAATACGAAGAGTTATTTTTCTCCTCAAAGGCTCACATGATATTCACTTTTCACATATAACTACAACATACTCTTTTAACCATGTACTGCAATATAGCTGCATTTTCTTTTACCTAATTATGCAATATGTAATATCGAAATATAATCATTTTAAATGTTTTTAAGAAGAAAAGTTGTAAAATTGACAGGATTGTGTCTTTCCCAAAAGCTCGAACAATTTTAGTTAATGGTGCTGTGAGAAAGGGGGAGCGTGTGGTCCCACCGCCAGCTGTCGAGCTTCTGATGGGAATTACCTTTCCTGCCCCTGCAGCTCGTGTGAAGGTGACTGCTCTTTGGGTTTTAATTAGCATAAATTTATACAAGAATTAAAATGAATTTGTTTTAGGCAACTGAGAGATTTGAAGCCTTTTATCCCCTGTTAAAGGAGGTTGCTCTTGCGGTTGCCCCTGGAAGTAAAGCTATGAAGCAACTTACGCACCAATTGCTACCCGTTGCTGCTAAAGCTGCTGGACAAGGCAACATTCCTTTCTTCTTTAGAATTTTTTATTTTTTTATTTTTCATTTTCTAAAAAAGAATAAAGAAAAAGAAATTAAAATTCCAAAGAAATAAAGATAAAGGTATTTTAGTGATATTTGGATTGTGGCTCTGGGGTAAAACTTGCAAATTCACGCCATTGAAACAAAAAAGCTAAAATAAAAGTTGGGGGGGACAAACTGCAACTTACTATTAATTCCGTATGAATTTCCATAAAAGAAAAAGAAAAGTATCTATAGTCAACCCATTGACAAAACATATTTTGACCCAGCTATTCAACTACTTATATTGTGGATATCTAAATATTTAAGGCGTTTACAGGCAAATCTGGTTTGGCAAATGAAGCAAGTGACATATTTATCTGGTGTTTAAGCCAAAATCCAGAATGTTACAAGCAATGGGTAAGTAAACATTGTTAAATATGTCTAGTGTTACTTATTTGTTTTAATTTCTGGGGGTAAAATTGAAAACAGGAGGACATATATGCGGATAATCTTGAAGCTAGTGTGGTTGTTCTAAGAAAATTGTCTGATGAGTGGAAGACGCACTCTGTTAAGCTTTCCACTCTTGATCCTTTGAAAGTAGCCTTGAAGAATTTCCAGGATAAGGTAAACTCTAAATCACACTTTTTTTAAGAGTAAATTACAAGGATGGTCCTTGAGGTTTATACCAAATTTCACCTATGGTCATTTACATAGAAAATTG
The DNA here is from genome assembly GCA_963853835.1 of Calendula officinalis. Taxonomy (NCBI): domain Eukaryota; kingdom Viridiplantae; phylum Streptophyta; class Magnoliopsida; order Asterales; family Asteraceae; genus Calendula; species Calendula officinalis. The sequence goes on from OY970827.1 coordinate 14,962,356, forward strand.
CACTGCGAGTCGTTTGAAATTTTATGTTAAAAAATTACACCGGTCGTCCTTTAAAATTACATTGGTAGTCCTTTTTCCGTTGAAATATTTGACGGACGCTAGACTAAAGGACTTTAGGTGCGAAAGGTTTCCAAAAAAAGGACTACCAATGTATGTTTTTTAAGGACCATACGTGAAATTTAGGGTAATAACTGTTTTTTTAATTCATACAACCAATAAAATCACGTTATTCAAAAATCAAATTATTGTCGTAGCAATATATTTTTATTTGCAATTATATTTAACACAAATTATTTGTTATTTTTTTTAAGAACAAAAAGTGTTTCGAGTCAACCCATATTTCCACCTTCAATTAGAAACAATATTAGCCAGTAACTAGGTGTATAATTATGTGAGTACAGAATGAGAAGGCATTGGATAATGGCGAAAATGAAGCATTATTGAAAGAAGCAAACAAAGAGTGCAAGGTCATACTGGCAAAGTTTTCACGTGGCAATCGTTGCTTAAAAGCTACAACATTTCTCACAATTACAATGGCAGTTGGTGTTGCTTTCATCATCAAAGACCCTCGAGTTTGGAACTTGAAGCAAGTAGTAGATTTTGACTTTTTTACTTTTCTCTCTCATTAAATCAACAGGGGCAAAAGGGTAAATACTTAAAGGTGGCCCATTGAGTCCATTTTAGGAACTCATCCTTATGGTTGGTTTAGTAAGAGATATATAGATATAGATAAACATGAGGGGTTTAAGGTATACCTGAAACTTAGACAAAGGCGGTTTAATGTGTTTTTCTTCTATGGAACCTATACTATGTATGTTCTTTTTAATTATATCTTTGACTGCGATGTTTATGCTTATATTCTCTCACTCGCATTTTTATAAGAGGTCCTACTGAAAGTAAATTCATTACCTTCGGGTAGAACAAAACTCTTTTTTATGAGTGCTCTCTTAGTCTGTGCTCAGATGTGCACCTCTCCTGAGAATTTACATGTATGGCAGAGTACACGCTTTGCTTTTGCTATTTCAAATAGGATAAAACGCTTTCACCTTGTTCAATAACGTGAAATTTAGGTTTGGATCAAAACTTAATTTAATTTTTGAACTCAAACTTACTGGTTTCTACAATATTTTGTTTGAAACAAAATTAGGACACCATTGAGCAGAGTGATAATCAGATCTGAGTTTGATAATGCTGACTTGCTAAGCAAAGTGACTAATTCATGCAGACTTGATCCTAATGTCCCATCTTATTAACTCTGTAAGCTAAAAGTAAGTTAACATAAATCTCTTTTTCCTTTCTAAAGCAGCAAATGGGAGCAGAAATTGCCAACTAAGTAGAAGGTTATCCACTTATTATTGTATACATCTTACTTTTCAACATACTAAAGCTTTAAAGACTAAAGCTTTAATGGGGCGGGGAAAGGACTTTTGAAGAAATAGGTCATAACTCGATCCATCGTAGCACTATTGTACCAAAGTCTGTAAAACCATTTTAAAAAATAATGCACATCACAATCGGAGGTCAAGAAATCAGAAAAGGTTAGACAAAACAAAAAATCCCCCTTGCATAGGACATAATACTACAGTGCACATTAATTAAAAAACACAACAAAAATGAAGTACAACAAGAGCGTACATGAAAATGAGTTCTTCAAAAGCCATAATAGGAGTTGAAAGGCCACAAGAGACTCAAAAACACCAAACCTCGGAGAGGCGGAATATCGCACTCTTCACCAACTCAGTTGTCTCTCAAGATGACCATCAACGTACAACAAAACTACCAATTTTCCCCCAAAAACAAATTTAAATAAAAAACAAAGAACAAAGTGTCCATAATTCTTAATCACCAACTTCATTTATATCCATATTTGTTCTTTGCGCAATTCACGTACGATGACAGGGACACTTGTTGGAGGTATCTAGTAACATGTACCGTCATTAAAATAACCACAAAGATTAATAAAAAAACTAATGAATTGAAAAACTCACCATCCCATAATCTGTTATGATCATTGAAACATAATCTGAAGGCGTTGCATCATACCTGTTTCATAACACATTAGCATAAACCTGATACTTATATATTTTATAGAAAAGAATCACGCTTACGTTAAATTAAGAAGCTGCAGATTTTCATTATTTGCAACATCCTTCAAATAGTTTATCTCCTCCCTCCCATGAACTTTAGAAATTGCATCAGGGTCCCCTGTATTTCATAAATGAAACAAAATCCAAGTAATAATTAAATAACGACTAAAATTTGTATTTCATCACCCCAACATTGGTCCCCTGAAAAAAATAACAGCCTTTTTTGCTTTAGGGACTGTTTGAATTGCAAATTTCAAAATTAGGGACTGTTTAATACAAACTAGTGGGACGATTTATGTAATTTACTCTAAAATAAATGACCAAAAAAAAGAAAAAGAATGTAGAGAGCATACCAAGTTCGTTACAACATATGGAATCAAGTTGCACTCTTTCATGAAACTTATAAGCCTCACAACATACAATAACAGGAACACCACAAGCATTAGCAACCATAGCAACACAAGCGGTCCCCACTCTCGAATAAACCGTCCCATTTGCCAAAACCGATGAAGCCCCCAAAAAAACCCTAGTAACCTCATGCATTATATAAGAAACCGCATTTATATGAACATAAGTACAACTAATCCCTTTTCCCACAAGTCTCCTAAGTAACAACCGCCCTTCAAGTTTAGGGCGGGAATCCACTATAACCACCCGAAACCGTTTCTTAACCTCGTGAGCATGCAACAGAATCATCTCAACAGCAGAAGAAGATCCGTATGTAAGAATGACATCACCGTCCCTGACTTTCGTCACAGCATGTCGTACTATCACTTTATCTGCTAAGATTATTTTCTCGTTTATGAAATGGTTGATTTCGGATATGAGATTTGACTTTGCTTCCGATTCGGATAAAGTCAACGGGAGGCTTGCGATTCGGGTTTTGACAAATTTGATTGCGTTTCCCATGCTTATGGAAAGAGGACGGCATTCGATTAAAAATGACACGTAAGTTTTTATTTTTGCGGTTAAGTCCCTGTTTAGAGCTTTTTCTGGTGGTGTTGTGTATTCCATTATGGATTCTTGGAATGCTTGAAGCATTGCTATACAACGAGCGTTTCCGCCTGATATATCACCAGCTAAATATCTTAATCCAACCTGATTTACAAAAAAAAAAATAAAATGAAATCAGAATGTTTGAAATTTATACTGAGGTAAATATTTGGTTACCTTGTAAACTGCAGGGTGAACTGAATTAAGATGAAAAAACTTATTTTGAAGATCGGGAAGCTTTGTTCCATGTTCATATTGAGGTAAATGTCTAAAAAGTTCAACTCGGTTTCTGACTTCAGTTTGTTTAACAACTGCCCGTTTTTTAGCTTTTTCAACCCGAGTTGTGTCATCAAACTGCATTCGGGGATGAGGTACGTCTTTTTTTCTATCTTTTTCTGTGTGGCCCACGCCCACGCCCCTTTTTTCAGAGCCTGCAATTGAGGCATTATCTTTTTTCTGAACCGGACCTTTTGGGGCTTTTCCTGTTTTCGTGTTTGTTGAGACTGAACCACCATTTCCTTCTCCTGATAAACATAAACAAATCATTTTTGGTATATAAATTTCATAGGTAATGGCGAGTTTTGGTAATTACAAGTTTTTAACCAGCCTATTTTGGTAATTATAGCGTTAAACATGTAAAAATATAATAGCCACAATGTACAAACAAAAAAGAATTAAATCACGAAACTAGACTGGCTAAACACTTGTGATACCCTAAAAGGTTATAATTACCATAATGGACCACCATCTATAATATATTTGCTAATTAGCAACGTTTACATCAGAAGTAATGAAAAAGTATTATTGCCCTGTTTATTTCAGACATCTAATCAATGAACATCAATGTTGAGGTTGCATTGACATTTTCTCTATTATGGTAACTTAACCATAACCTAAAAAACAAGCCGACTTTTAGAATGTTTTTAATTCTTATTTTAATATTCTTTTGAGTATATCGCTATACACAACCAAAGAGTAATATTTTTATTTAATTCCATAAATCTTTCCTGTGATTTGTATGAAATTTTGGATTTCTTTCGTCAATTTTTTTATTACAAGAATAGTCCCTAATTTTGGAGCTTGTAATGTCAACCATCTCTAAAAAAATTTAACATGTAACATCAACAGTACCTTATTTTGAAACTTCTAACATCAATTGTCCCTATAAACTTAACGGCCTTTTTTTGTTTTAAGGACCGTTAGTGTTACAAGTTTGAAAATTAGGAACGAAATCCGTAATTTCATACAAACCACGAAGACAGTGTTTGTACTTTAGTCAAAAAATTAAGTTTAAGAATCACCTTTTGCAGCAGCTTTTGCAGCTCGTTGAGCTTCTTGAAGAGCACGCCTTTCAGCTTTTGATGTTTTCTCTTTCAATGGCTTTGAGTTTACATCTTGTGATTCACTAGATTTTTCCCCATTTTTTCCTAAAATAACACATATAGACAGATCATCATAAGAACATAATATCAAGAAATGGTAATAAAATGACGGCTATAAATAGATCTAATGTAAAAAATATAATATTATTCTTTTCCTTGTTAACTATGCAAAACCCATAACTCAGCCCATTTGAAGGGTACCGATATAGAAAAAGATTATAAATGCTGATCAAGTAAGAAAGATGAGAGATTAATAAGTTAATTCAACGATAAAATTGTTAATATCTGAACAAAGCTTTAGGCTATACTGGTCCGTCCTCGGTTCTAATTTTCAAGCAAAATCGATTCTCGGTCCGGTTCGGTCCAAAACAGAAGGAAAAAAACCCGTGATGATGACTGCAAAATATGATAGACCGTTGACTTTAGCACAAAGAAAAGATTTTGGCTATCATGTTGGTCAACCTTAAAAGCACACAAAAGAAAGATAAATCAAAGGGGTCAATACATGTAAACACGTGTTAATGCACAGATTGATAGTCAAACAATTTATAAAAATAAGGCTATCGCTGATGATGAATAACGTGACATTATTTGAGTAATTAATATGAGTTTTTATTCAATTATTGCATATCTTTGATTATATTAGTTCACATCTGTTCATGTAATTAACTTTTTATGGCATGAGATTAGAACTAGTAATTAGGTTTGTCTCTTTAACAATATTTTCCACGTTTATTTTCAATTGCGCCTAGCTAATGGATTAGTGTAAGTCCTAAAAACATAGGATTTATTGGTTGGATAAAATCTTATAGATTAACAATCAATCATGCTTGATGCATGACTTGTGGTGGTTAACATACTACACAAAAGGGGGTGTTTGGATTTACAATTTGAAATATATGATAATTAGATCTTGTGTTTGGATAAGCTACTTCTACTTATAATTAACTAAATTTAAGAGGTACAATTATCCGTTTTAGATAATCACTTTGATACTAGTTACAATGAAATTGATTATTAAATGGTAGAAATTAGAATAAACTTACTTATTTTGCCTTATATTATGGAACATTTTATCTATGATCATTTCCTTCATATTCTTGCCCTAGAAATGCAGACTCGTAAAGACAATTACAAAATCAATGCAAAAAATAGCAGGCCAATTAACATGAAAAATAACCTACTACTACATTGCATACCAGTTACATTAGGTTGCAAGTTACTGACAACCGAAACGGTAGTCAAACTCTTAGGTTTCACTTCCGGCGGCAGCTCAAAACCACCGGCGGGCAAGGAAGAAGCAAATTTCCCAGAATCACCACCTCCACGTATTCGCCGTCGTCCCGGAGACCGTATATTCTTGTCCTCGAAGAAATCTGCAACAGACGGAGAGGCAAACTCCGAGGGATTGTAACTGCCAACGGGGATTACCGACTCACCGGAAAAACGTTGAATTGGTGATAACAACCGATTCGGAGCTGGGATGGTACGGGTCGACAGGTCAGAGAGATGACGTGGAGGTGGGATCATAACCGGAGAGAGTGAGTTACCGGAGGGAGAGAGGTCCGATATTGGAGGAGATGAAGGGGGATTGGAGGATTGTGTTAAGGGGACTGACTGTGAACGGTCCGGTGGGGTGAAGAACCCGACATGCCGGACTTTGGGGTCGATGACGGTGCGAGGGGCACGGCGGGGATCCATTGATTGAAAATGGGGATGGAGGTGGTTGGGACTAGGGTTTCGTGTGGGGATGATGGAGTAGGGAGAGTGATTGAGTGGACATTTGTACGGCGTGTTTGGGTAGTGAGGGAAGAAAAAATATTGGACACTATCCCAAAATTGAAAAGAGGATAAACGATCAAATAAGTAACTAATTTCAGTTTTTCCTTTTCCATTTTTCTTTTATTTGTTGGCTTATCTTCCAAAAATCTAAGAAACTGTATACTACAAAACAATGATAATCAATCTTGATATAAGGATGATATATAAGAGATAAGATATAAACAATTATATCTTTTACTCACAATAAATAAGTAAAAGAGGAGTTGTGTTTGATGTCACAAGTATATAAATATCAATATGAAATTAATAAGTTTGAAGTGATGACTGATGAGCATGGTTCTACAATATAATACAAGAAAATCTATATCTATATATAATTAAAAATCGAGTTTCAGTTTTGATGTTGAATTAAATACCAAGACTTAAATACCATAGTAAATACCAAGAATTAAATACCAACTTATCTATCAACAAACGAAAGATGTAAACATACAACATTAATCATGTATTAAAAAACGTTAATGTTGTTAAATGCATTAACATACGGCTGTTATAAAAAAAATAATACAAATTGAAACCAATGGAACGACTCTATGACATAAAAATTTTGAAACTCATTTTAAAGTTGCATTTAATAACTATGCATTTAAGCCTACATTCAATATTCATTTAACCCAACATTTATAGGATCAAACTCTCCAGCTCCAGCAACAAAACTGCCCAAGCAACCTGTTTCGGTAGCTTTTAATCCAGCCATTTCAGTGTCCTAAAAACCATCCAAGCAGCCTTTATTCCAGCTCTTAAAGTGCCCTTCCAGAAGCTGCCCTTGCAGCCTTAAATTCAGCCGTTTCAGAAGCTGAAAGAACTATTCCAGAATGTAAAACATGCATATCATGACATACCCTTATATAAAACCCAGCTTTCTAAGATCGGGAGTTTATGATTGAAACCTCGCCATCAAGATAAACAGGTATAATTCTCATTATTTCAGTAAACAAATATTTTTCTGCACAACCATATCTTCTTAAAATATTTTTCTGCATACTAACCTATTTTAATTTTCCAATTATTTTAGGTGTTTTAATTTTTCTGCATACTAACATGTTCTAATTTTTCCTATATTTTTCCATGCCTTTACCATACCACTAACCTTATTAACATGTTCTAATTTTACTAAATTGTTTTCTTGGCAGTCCTTAGAATCGATCTAACAATGTGGTTGATTTAACCCTAATTTTTCTAATTAGGGTTTAACCATAATTTGAATCGATCTCTGTTTGTAAATCTAAAATGAACCTTATTAATGCAGGTACATTTATAAGCCTGTTCTTCCTACTCCTGTTTCGAACCCTCAACATTAAGATAAACATGTATGATTCTCATTATTTCAATAAAAAAAATTATGAACCATATATTCCTTAAATATTTTTACTGCACAAACAGGTACTGGCATTTAAAAAAAGCAGAAATCGTGAGCCCAATCCTATATTTAAATATAGATTTATATATTCTTATAATTTTTAAAAATTTATTCCTATAGTTTGTCCATTCCTTTACCATATCACTAACCCTAACCATGAGTCAAATTCGTGATTAAAATTTTACTATTTTAATACAAAATCAAAAGCATAATAACATCGAAACATGCTCAATCTGTTGTAAAATATTTCTCCGAAAGCTAGCTTTAGTAGAATAGTTTGAACAATCTAGAGCAGAAAGTTCAAATTTTTGGGAAGGAAAATTGGAACAGAAATTGATATTAACAAACCTAACAAATCGGAACATGTTGAATCAATTGCAAAATATAACTAAATAACAGATCAAACCATACTTTGCGTCGGCCTTTTGGTTGATTTTCCTCCTTTCATTGTGGGATCTGAAAAAATAAACAAATAACTAGATCAAAATCAATATATATAACGCGTATATACTTATAAATTCGAACTAGAACAAAGCAAAACGTACTTGGTGAAAATGAGATATTTAAGGTTAGGGTTCGTTCGTGTGGGAGAAGTTGAAAGATAGGGCAACAAAAAGTGGCAAATTTATGGAAGGTATGTTTGGGCGGGATTTAGCAAAAAATAAGAGGCCTTTTTGTTATTTTCATTTTTATGAGAGAAATTCGGCCCAATTGGTGATCATGTTAAGTTTTTTCCTCTTGCAAAAAAAATATTTATATTTTACATTAATATAAAATTCAACTTTTTATTTGACCATGCGATTATATAAAGGTATGGGTTGTAAATTATAGTCAAAATGTACCATGTACTTTACTGAGTAGGTTTTTTATAATCATGAATTATTAAAGATGTAATGTAGTACCTAAACTTGATAAAATGATTAATTTAGTATCATAGCTCACTAATTTTGTCGTATTTTCTCAAGTGTTTTGCTTTTAATATCAAAATATTTAAATGAGCGTATATTTTTTTATGTTGTCAAAAGCTCAAGCGAATGTAAGTTAAAAAAAAAACGCGATCAAATTAATGAGCCATGATACTAAATCGACAATTGTGTCAAGTTCAAGGTAACATGTTGCACATTTTTAATAGTTTTAGGTAGTAGAAAACATAGAGAGTCAAGTTAAGATTACTACAAATGTATTTTGACCTAAGTTATATGATTGGAATGTATTGTTTGGTGGATAAAGGTGAAATGAAATAATTCCTGCAAAAGTTAATATTTTTTAAAGGTGATATTTTAGTGCCTTACAATTAAATATCTATAAAACCAACATCAGAATTCGTATGCATTAGTGCCTTACAATACTATATTTCTAACTCAAAACTTTAAACTAATATGCATTAGTATCGGACAACATCATAATTTCGTGAATTTAGAATCAAGTAAGATTCATTTATAACCTGCCTAGCCGATCACGATATAATGATTTAGGAGCCTGAAGTCGAGAAATCCATAATCAATTTAGAACCAAATAAGATTCGGGAGTCAATTTAGGAGTCTGGGCCATACAAGTGAATTTTTGATTTAAGAGAAAGAGATGAAGATGAGAACTTCTATGCACACCCCATTGATTAACGCTGGCTTTCCTTTCTCTCAGCAAGGTTTCTTTTGGCCCCCTTCAACTACCGGCTTCCATCATTTTCAATATAAGCTTACAACTTATATCAGGAACAAAATCAAGAACGGGAGTGGGCACTTAAACTTTGTGGGTCTTGGGCGGTTGCCCTGGTGGCCCAGGGTCGACCCTAGGTGTACGTGTGCGTATAGCCGCCCATGCCGTCGTCCAATTTTCATTCGTTCAGAGTGTACATCGAATATGACGAGAAGGAAGTCGAAAACCCTAATTGAAATGCCAAGCTTTAACTGCTTAAGCCCACTTATGTTAGGCTAATGGTCATTTCAGTCAAGCCCAAATATTGTTTATATTAAGTTAACGGTCCAGGAACTTAAAGTTCGATCCGCCAACATTATAGAAGCCCAGAGATCAATTTTAATTATTAAAATCAATTAAACAAATCATTTAATATTCTATTACAAGTTTTATACTTCCTCCGTATCAAAATAAGTGACACACTTTCCTTTTTGGGGTGTATCAAAATAAGTGACACACTTTGAAAACTTTCCTTTTTTGGTAAAAATAGTGGGACTCATACCCACTAACTATCCACTTTAATAAAGTGAAATTACCCTTATACCCTTACTTTTACTTTTAAAACTCATTAATAAACAAATTTTTTTGTAATAATATGCAAATGCAAATGCAACTCATCTAAACAAATGCAACTCATCTAAAAAGATTGATTCTAAAAGGTTACATTATACCATTTTATACATAAGTTATAATTATTTATTTTTAATGAAAATTTTACATCTTACTTTTCAGGCACAACTAATTTACCGGTGTTGATTGAAGATACATCATCGTTTATCCATATAGTTGTGCTAATAAAAGAAAAAGTATGAAGTTCTGTGTAATGAATAACATGCTTTGTGTTATGCTAATATAAGCACTCATGTTTTCTTTCTATGCATTTTCCTCCGACGCAGTTTGTTATGTTCATACTTTGCAGTTGATACCAATAATTTCTTATCATAAACAAAGCCCGTGCATCGCACGGGCCATGATGCCTCGTTCTATATAAAAAACGAGTTTCAATTTCGCTGTAGTATTTATTACCTATCATTAATCCCTATATAACGCATTAATATATAAATATGAAGCAATTTGTTTGTAACCAAATTTTAAACATTACATAATCCTTTCTTTTCCCCTGCATTGACAGCCTTAAAAAGCTAAACACCGTTTATTGATTACAATTTATTAGCAGCCTTAAAAAACTGCCTAGACATTACGACTTCCATTGCCCTTTCAATACCAAAAATAAAAAATAAAACCTATTGAATACCCTGGCATTAACAGCCTTTAAAAAAGGGGTCCCATTATTTACACCCACCATTTGATTGCGTTTACTGTACATTTAACCCAAAAAAATCCGTCATTTACTGATTGAAGACCTTTGAATAGCAGATCGACTGTCTATACATATCAAAATCACCATTGCTCAACCGCCTCTTCACTTTCATCCCATTATAAAAACGAAAAAAGTTGGAACCGGATTTACACTTTGAATCTGGTATGTCGTACATCTCCTTCGTTTCCTAATTCAGTTTTGTTTCTTTGGCCAATTGAATTTCCCAGATCAGTGGTATTATAGATATATTTATAGTCACACACGTTAAATCTTGCTGATGGTAAAGCAGATTAGACTGTTAATTATACAATTTTGAACCACTGATCTTGGCGTTTTTGTTATTGTTTGTTTTTGTCTTTTAATTTAATTTGCCATTGTTATTGAGTTGTTTTAGGATCGATATTATGTTTCATTACGATGCTATATTGAGAGCGCAAATCGGCATCATGGAACTAATAGGTATGATTTCAATTCTTCATATTGACTCTCATATGTGACTTTTTGATGCCAATTAAACTATTTAAAAACATATTTTATTAATAAATATTAAGTTTGTTTTGTAGGATTCGAACTTTATATGTATTATTGAAGGTTTATTTAGTTAAATGTTTAATAATAGAAAGCAATAATATACAACTATAATTAACCCTAATAAACATAATTCCAAAAAAAAAAAAATCGTTATAAGCATCACTTCAGATTCTAAGGATTTCAAAGTGTTGCAAAAAAAAAAATTTAAAAATTTGGACGAAAAAACCCCATAATTTTACAGTTGCACCTCATAAAATTACGGTTTTCCCTAATTTAATTAACCCTAACATAACATTGAATTATGCAGTATTTCAAATTGTAGTAAAAAAAATTAAAAAATACTTGAAAATGTCTAAAAGTTGAAAAATCTGTTGTTAAAGCCAATTTGCAAGTATTAGTGTAACACACCGATTTTCAATCCAAATTAAAACTTTTAAAACAAAGGTTTAAGTCTTTACAAACCGAATATAAAAATATGGTTTAACTAAAACATTTGGAATAATTAGTAAGTATCAAAACCGGTGTTACAAATATATCAAAACTATAGTCTATGGAATTAAATAAGTACACCGAGCTAATCCATCCAAATGCTAACTACGGGCCGCCTAATCTTTTGCTCCCGAACCTGAGTACATAGTCAAAATAAACGTAGTACGTGAGACAAATATTGTCTCGTGAGAAACATGGATTTTTGACCCGGTTAGAAAATAATTTGCAATAAAATAATAATTAACAATTATCAAATTACACATAGACAATCAATCTCTAAGGCTTGCCATAAGCCAAACACATACGTAACGGGCCTCCCCGAAACAACTCCCCCGATGTGGGTTATCTAGGTAAACTCACCCGTTTCCGGGTTATCTATTTGCTCCCCCGATTTCCGGGTTATCTCAAACTCCCCCGTTTCCGGGTTATCTATTTCTCGACATACTACTCTTGCGCAGGGTGGTACCGCCCCAAGTAGTAGCCACTAACTCCCCCAACTTGTGTGGGTTATCTAGGATCCAATCGATTAGCTACCACATAAAAAATCATCAACTTGGGTCAAGCCCATATCACAACTCAATCATACTAGTGGTAACTAAACAACAAGTTCACAATACAATTCAATTCATTTCAATTAAATTAAATCATACTCTATCAATTCATTCTTTTCTTTATTAAAATATTTATCTAATAAAGACTCTACAATCATTTCAATTCATAAACAAGGTTTACTATGTACTCAGAGAATATCACATGTACTCACCTTAGCAATGCTATCCAACAATTGTGTTCAACAACACAATCCTTACTTCCAAATTGAGGAAGTACTTCCAATCTCAAGGTCTTCTTGACCTAACATCAATATCAATACAAAATCTAGTTATAATCCATAACTAGCTACTAAGTAGCCCATCTAAACATTCCCAACCACCAAGTTCATACAACTTGGTGGAATCTCAAACCCTAGTTCAAGATTTTCCATCATCAATCACAAATCTAACTTGTACACATAGATTACAAGTCCATAAGGAGTGTTTTACACTCATGAAAGTTCATCTTCCCCAAAGATGATATGGTGGGTTCCCAAAACCACCATTGTTACCCATACCAAGCTCAAAATGAAGGTAACTAAGTGAAATAAGCAAGAATTCTTACCCTTGATGCTTAAATCCTTCAAGAAGATGAAGATTTGAGCTCCTTAGCTCCAAAAACTGCCCAAATGCTCTCAAAAACGGCTGCTATAAGTCTAGGGTTCGTAGGTGTTATGAGCCCTAGCTTCTACACTACTTTATATACTCCAGACAGCCCTCGCGCCACACTCGCGTTTGGCTCGCGCCGCGAGGTGACGCGGGATGTCCTCTTGGTCGCCGCAAGAAGCCCGACTTCGCGCCCCGCTCGCGTCGAGTTCGCGCCGCGAACGAAACGCGAGCTCGACGCGAATTGCTCGCGTCTGATATCTGTTCTTGCTGTTTGAACTCGCGACTGACTCGCGACTGCCTCGCGCCGCGAGGTCTGTCTGGGTCAGTTTCTTGCCTTTTAAACTTGTTTTCATCCAAGTCTTGACCCGTACTTGGTTACACCAAGTCCCAAACATCCCAATACTCGATAGAACACAAACCGAAATGTAAACTAACATAAATAATAAAAATTCACATAAATTCCGAATAATTACACGAAATGAAAAACGTAAAATTACGGTCGTTACAACTATCTACCCCTTAAGAGGATTCCGTCCTCGGAATCGTCTCATAATCTACAAAATCCGGGTAGCGTTTCTTCATCTCATCTTTGACTTCCCAAGTCAAATTTGGCCCAAGGGAATGCTTCCACTTGACCAACACTAGCTCAATCTCTTTGTTCCTCAATTTCTTCGTTTGGGCCTCCAATATGGCCTCGGGCTCTTCAATCAACCGGTTGGGTGCATCGACCCGCAAATCTTGGAGTGGAATAATATTCTCCACTTCACCCACAAATTTCTTCAAATTACTAACATGGAAGGTGTCATGGACACCTTGCAACTCGGGTGGAAGCTCTAACTTAAATGCTTGTAAGCCGACCCGTTTCAAGATCCTAAACGGGCCTACATACCTTGGGCTCAATTTGCCCTTCTTTCCAAATCTCATCACGCCCTTCCAAGGCGACACCTTCAACATTACCATATCACCGACATTCAAGTCGTATGGTCGCTTTTTCAAACCCGAATAACTCCTTTGGCGGTCTTGTGCTACTTTCATATTCCTTTGAATTATCCCAATTTTCTCATTTGTTATTTTCACAATCTCGGGACCCGTGAGTTTCGTCTCACCCGCCTCTAACCAACACGAAGGCGTCCGACACTTTCTCCCATACAATGCCTCAAACGGTGGCATCTTTATTGTCGAGTGGTAACTATTGTTATACGAAAATTCAACTAACGGTAAATGTTCATCCCATTTACCGCCAAAATCTAATACACACGACCTCAACATATCTTCAACCGTTTGGATCGTTCTTTCACTTTGACCATCGGTTTGCGGATGGTAAGCCGTGCTCAATCTCAATTTAGTTCCCAACTCTTCTTGGAGTGATCTCCAAAATCTCGAGGTAAACCTTGCATCCCGATCGGACACAATCGACAATGGTACCCCATGCAAACGGACAACTTCATCAACATACAATTTTGCCAACTTCTCGAGTGGCATAGTTTCCCTAATAGCTAGGAATAACGCACTTTTCGTTAACCTATCAACAATCACCCAAATGGCGTCATGATTCCTACTCGTCTTTGGGAGTCCAACAATGAAATCCATTGTGATGTCATTCCATTTCCCGGCCGGCACTTGTAACGATTGTGCGACACCATAAGGCACTTGGTGCTCGGCTTTCACTTGTGCACACGTGGCACATTTTGATATGTACTTTGCTACCCTCGACTTCGTCCCGGGCCACCAATAAATTTTCTTCGAATCTTGATAAGTTTTTGTACTACCGGGATGAATCGAATACTTAGACTTGTGAGCATCATTCAACAACACTTTTCGGTTTCCACCGAATTTCGGGACCCAAATTCGTCCATTCACGGTTTTCAACCCTTGACCATTTTCTTCAAATACTTGGTTCTTTCCCAACCTCTCTTGTCTATACTCGTCTTTTCCCATCACTTCCACTTGTGCGGTTTTTATACTTTCAATAAAGCTACACACTACATCAATCCGCATCAACTTAGCCTTAACCGGCTTTTCATAGACTTTTCTACTCAAGGCGTCGGCTACCACATTAGCCTTTCCCTCGTGATAAACGATCTCACAATCGTAGTCATTAATCAACTCGATCCACCTTCTTTGTCTCATATTCAAGTCTTTTTGTGTGAACACATACTTGAGACTTTTGTGATCCGTGTACAAGATACACCTTGTACCATACAAGTAATGCCTCCAAATTTTCAAGGCGAAAATAATCGCCGCCAACTCTAAATCGTGAGTTGTGTACCTTTCTTCCGCATTCTTCAATTGTCTTGAAGCATAAGCTATCACTTTACCTCGTTGCATTAAAACACAACCGAGACCTTTATTCGAGGCGTCGCTATACACCACGAAATCTTCCATACCGTCGGGTAGAGTGAGGATCGGTGCATTGCACAACTTTTCTTTTAACAAGGCAAAAGCACTCTCTTGCTTCTCCCCCCAATCAAACTTCACGTCTTTTCTTGTTAACCTAGTGAGTGGGACCGCCACTCGAGAAAAATCTTCTATAAACCTTCGGTAATAACCGGCTAACCCAAGAAAGCTTCTAACTTCGGTTGGAGTCTTCGGTGCTTCCCAATTCTTCACCGCTTCAATCTTAGACGGGTCAACTTTTATCCCGCTTCGAGATACTACATGACCAAGAAATTGCACTTCCCGCAACCAAAATTCACATTTTGAGAATTTAGCATACAATTTTTCCCGTTTCAACACTTCTAGAGTTTGCCTCAAATGGTCTTCATATTCTTCTTCGGTTTTGGAGAAAATAAGAATATCATCAATAAATACTATGAGAAATTTATCGAGAAAAGGTTTACAAACCCTATTCATGAGATCCATAAAAATAGCCGGGGCATTCGTCAAACCGAATGGCATAACTAGAAATTCATAATGACCATAACGGGTCCTAAAAGCAGTCTTCTCGGTATCACCTTCTTTGACACGAACTTGATGGTAACCCGATCTCAAATCAATCTTGGAGAAATAATCGGCTCCTTGAAGTTGATCAAATAAATCATCTATCCTTGGCAAAGGATATCGGTTCTTAATTGTCATCTTGTTTAGCTCTCGGTAATCGATACACATTCTCATGGAACCATCCTTCTTCTTCACAAATAAAACCGGTGCACCCCATGGTGACGAACTAGGACGGATAAAACCCTTATCGAGCAAATCTTGAAGTTGAGCCATCAAATCTCTCATTTCGGTGGGAGCTAGACGATACGGGGCTCGGGCAATTGGCGTCGCCCCCGGGACTAAATCAACACGAAACTCGACTTGTCTCTCCGGTGGCAAACCGGGCAAGTCATCGGGAAAAACTTCGGGAAAGTCTCGAATAATCTTCACATTTTCAACCGACTTCTTTTCTTTTCTTCCATCAAGGACATAGGCTATAAATGATGCACACCCTTTCGCTAAACATTTTCTTGCCTTAATTGCGGTTAACAAGTTTGGCATACGATGCCTCTTTTCCCCATAAATGTACACTTTTTCATTTTCGGGAGATTTAATCGACACTAATTTCCTTCCACATAAAATATTGGCTTGGTGGATTCCCAACCAATCCATCCCAATAATTACATCAAAAGCCTTAATTCCCATAGGCGTCAAATCAACCTTAAACTTCTTGTTATCGATTTCCAACTCACAATTTCTATAGACATGTTGAACCATAGAGGTTTTCCCATCGGCTACTTCTATTTCATACAATTCATCAAGTAATTCTAGTGGAACCTTAAACTTAGCACCAAATTCATGAGACACGAAAGAATAAGTAGAACCCGAATCAATCAACACATAAGTGGGTATGGAGTTTATGAATAAGGTACCTGAGACGACATCATGAGTCTCCTTGGCTTCTTCACGTGTGAGTTGGAAGGCACGACCTTTGACCTTCATAGGCTCCGGTTTCTTGTGAGCGGTTGACACCAACGTTTCGGTTCCTTTCTTCGGGCAAACATTACTATAGTGCCCCTTCTCATGACATGAGAAACATTCCACTTCATCAAGGCTTTTAACCTTGCAATCTCTAGCCTTGTGGCCAAAACGACCACATTTGAAACAACCATTGGAATCCGCCTTACACTCTCCCTTGTGGTCCCTACCACACTTCCTACATCCACCAACACTTCCTTGTTTTGACCCGCTCGGGGCAAACTTGCTTTTCTTGGATGACCCCGAAAAACCTTCAAACTTCCTCTTCTCATTACCAACCGATCTCTCTTGTACTCTTCTCTTGCTAACTTTTTCGACACTCCGGGCGACATTGATCGCCTCATCAAGAGTGGTTGCCCTCTTCACTTCGAGCTCATATTCCCATGGTAACCCATTGGCAAACCGAACCACACGACTACGTTCGGTTGGGTAAGTGCTTGACACAAACGGGAGGTATCCCGTGAACTTCTTGGTATACTCATCCAAGGTCAAATTGCCTTTCTTGAAGTGCAAGAACTCTTCCAACAACTCCTCCAACTCCCTTTCAGGGCAATACTTCTCCTTGAGTCTCCTAGTGAACTCATCCCACGACATCTTGTAAATGGCTTTCTTCCCCAAGGTTTCATACACGGTGTCCCACCATGTAAGAGCATCATCTTTGAACAAACGTGAGGCATAAGTCACCATATCTTCCTCCTTGCACTTACTACTTTCAAGCACACGTTCCGTCTCTCGAATCCATTGAACTGTCACTTTCGGTTCCGTACTCCCGAGATAGAAGTCGGGACGGCAAGCAAGGAATGTCTTGTAAGAACATCCTTCACGTTCAATCTTTCTCTCTTCACCACTTTCCCCATTGGAGGATTTCTCGGTCGGGTTGGTGTTTCCCGTTGACTTAGTCTTAGTGAGTTGAGAGGAATCTTCACCTTCCTCCCTCTCCTCCTCGAAACGACGTTCCTCCTCCTCTCTTTCCTCATCATCAACTCCTAAGTTCAACCGATCATTTATGATCCGGTTAACATCTTGTTGCATCACATTTCTCATATTAGTGAGCATGGATTGAATGGCCTCCATTGTTACCGGGGTATGGTTATTCCCGATACCCGAGTTGGCCAATCCATTCCCGTCTTGATTCAAATTCGAAGCTTGTTCCCCATCCAACAATCGACCACTTCTCGTTCTAGCCATCTTACTATAATAAGATGTCAACCCAATTAGAATCCAATAAGTTGACTAAAAAGTCAAAATTAAACATAAGAATAGCTCGAAATTAAACAATTCCCTCCATGGTCAACCCTAATCCTTAAAGGTCAACCTATATTCCTATAGAACATAATGTCCCAAAAGCAAAGTCTAAGTCTAGGGTGGGTAACCAACCTAATTCACTTAGACTAATGCTCTGATACCAAGTTGTAACACACCGATTTTCAACCCAAATTAAAACTTTTAAAACAAAGGTTTAAGTCTTTACAAACCGAATATAAAAATATGGTTTAACTAAAACATTTGGAATAATTAGTAAGTATCAAAACCGGTGTTACAAATATATCAAAACTATAGTCTATGGAATTAAATAAGTACACCGAGCTAATCCATCCAAATGCTAACTACGGGCCGCCTAATCTTTTGCTCCCGAACCTGAGTACATAGTCAAAATAAACGTAGTACGTGAGACAAATATTGTCTCGTGAGAAACATGGGTTTTTGACCCGGTTAGAAAATAATTTGCAATAAAATAATAATTAACAATTATCAAATTACACATAGACAATCAATCTCTAAGGCTTGCCATAAGCCAAACACATACGTAACGGGCCTCCCCGAAACAACTCCCCCGATGTGGGTTATCTAGGTAAACTCCCCCGTTTCCGGGTTATCTATTTGCTCCCCCGATTTCCGGGTTATCTCAAACTCCCTCGTTTCCGGGTTATCTATTTCTCGACATACTACTCTTGCGCAGGGTGGTACCGCCCCAAGTAGTAGCCACTAACTCCCCCAACTTGTGTGGGTTATCTAGGATCCAATCGATTAGCTACCACATAACAAATCATCAACTTGGGTCAAGCCCATATCACAACTCAATCATACTAGTGGTAACTAAACAACAAGTTCACAATACAATTCAATTCATTTCAATTAAATTAAATCATACTCTATCAATTCATTCTTTTCTTTATTAAAATATTTATCTAATAAAGACTCTACAATCATTTCAATTCATAAACAAGGTTTACTATGTACTCAGAGAATATCACATGTACTCACCTTAGCAATGCTATCCAACAATTGTGTTCAACAACACAATCCTTACTTCCAAATTGAGGAAGTACTTCCAATCTCAAGGTCTTCTTGACCTAACATCAATATCAATACAAAATCTAGTTATAATCCATAACTAGCTACTAAGTAGCCCATCTAAACATTCCCAACCACCAAGTTCATACAACTTGGTGGAATCTCAAACCCTAGTTCAAGATTTTCCATCATCAATCACAAATCTAACTTGTACACATAGATTACAAGTCCATAAGGAGTGTTTTACACTCATGAAAGTTCATCTTCCCCAAAGATGATATGGTGGGTTCCCAAAACCACCATTGTTACCCATACCAAGCTCAAAATGAAGGTAACTAAGTGAAATAAGCAAGAATTCTTACCCTTGATGCTTAAATCCTTCAAGAAGATGAAGATTTGAGCTCCTTAGCTCCAAAAACCGCCCAAATGCTCTCAAAAACGGCTGCTATAAGTCTAGGGTTCGTAGGTGTTATGAGCCCTAGCTTCTACACTACTTTATATACTCCAGACAGCCCTCGCGCCACACTCGCGTTTGGCTCGCGCCGCGAGGTGACGCGGGATGTCCTCTTGGTCGCCGCAGGAAGCCCGACTTCGCGCCCCGCTCGCGTCGAGTTCGCGCCGCGAACGAAACGCGAGCTCGACGCGAATTGCTCGCGTCTGATATCTGTTCTTGCTGTTTGAACTCGCGACTGACTCGCGACTGCCTCGCGCCGCGAGGTCTGTCTGGGTCAGTTTCTTGCCTTTTAAACTTGTTTCCATCCAAGTCTTGACCCATACTTGGTTACACCAAGTCCCAAACATCCCAATACTCGATAGAACACAAACCGAAATGTAAACTAACATAAATAATGAAAATTCACATAAATTCCGAATAATTACACGAAATGAAAAACGTAAAATTATGGTCGTTACTATTAGGGGTATTAAATAAAAATTAACTCTGCTAAACTTAATTCAAATAAAAAAAATAAAGTTTTTGACTTAACATATTCGATGAATTCTGGAAAATTTAACACTACTAAACTTTACATTGCAGTAAAAAATGTTAAAATTTTTATGAATCAGATGAATAAAAACACAGACATATTTTTTGTAAATGAATTACAATATGCAAAAAAAAAAAAAAAAAAAAAAAAACTAACCTTTTTATAGGATGCAGAAGATAAAATATCATAAAAAAATTAACCTTTTTAAAAGATGCTGAAGAAAAAATATCACTTTTTATTGTAAAAAGAATTTAAGTTTGACTCTTATTATTCAAACATTTATTCTCAATATGAAATCCCAGCAAATTTATGCAATAAAAACATTAAATATAGCTTATTCAATTGATATGCTAAGGGATAAATTTATGGAATATTTAAAATAATTTAATTCGTATTTCTAATTTGAAAGAGTTTTAAAATTTGAATTATAAGTCGTTAGTTTGTATATTGACTAAATTAGGAAATAAATTTGTATAATCTATTTATTGATGCGTTAATACATTAACTAAGAATTTATTAATTTAAAATTGTTATTAGAAGTTTCTGTAAATTGCTGCAAATAGGTGTTGGTTTAAGGAAATAAGTCATGCACATTAACATTTAATTAAATGCCTAGGAAATAAGTTAATTGCTGGAAAATTCGAAGACTGGGTTGTAAGAGCCAAGATGGGACACATGACATTGTAGAATGTTTCTTTTATTATAATAGATAGATATATAGATGTGAAGTAGACTTATATTTTATCAAAGTGCAAATAATAGTGTTTTGAATATTGTAAGGTAAAATGATTTGCAATCCGAGATAGTACCTGGTGACATATGGAATGAAATAACAGGAGTGGTTTCAAGCAGTAAAAGTGAAAACCCTTTTGGTGTACTGCGATGCTCACCGAGAAATGACATTTGGCGGAACACGCGGTGTTGCAAAACGCCCTTTGGCGGTGTTAAAGAGGATTTGGAGGGGAGCTCTCCCTGTTTTATCACGAACAAAGCTCGTGCATCGCACGGACCGTGCTGCCTCGTATCTATAAAAATTGAGTTTCTAACTCAATTTTTAGCTGTAATTAATATTATGCATTTAGTATTAATAATAATATTATATAAACTCAATTTTAAAAATAAAATCATTAAATTGTAAGACCAATAGTTTTGTAATAAATATAAATAATTATAATAATAAAAAGTTCAATAAATAAGAGACTTTTCAAGTTTTTATGAATCTCACACATTAGTATCTATAAATAGTCATTCTCATATTGCAAAAAATTCAACACTCTAAATGTGCATCTAAAAGAAACATCTAACAAGTGGAGTAAACAACAATGACATTTAGTGATTTTGTTCTTTCTCCTCGCTATTAATTTATTTAATTGATTTGTATAACTTATTGATATCTTAACATCTATATCTATATCTCTATATATAGATTCTGAAAAAATTGAGTTTCATGGTTTATGTTGTATTGAATTCTATGTTAAAAAATTAAGTTTTTATTATAAATGATGCTTACGAATAAATGTAATAGATTATACAAAGTGTTTAACATAAATAATAGTAGTAAATTCAATTAAATAATAGTCTTTTCATTTGACTAGAAGTTACATATTAATTAAATAAGACAAAGAATTTAACAGAAAAATAATAGTAGTAAATTTAATTAAATAATAGTTTTTTCATATAACTAGAAGTTACATATTATAAGCACACAATCATGATGCAAATAATATTGAGTTTTCAAATGATATTATCTTTTACTCGAACATCCATTTTTATAAAAATTGAGTTCCAACTTTGAAGTTGTAATTACTATCATGCATTTAATAATAATAATAATATTATATAAATCCATTTATAAAAATAATAAATTAATCAATTGTAAGATCAAAAGTTTTACCATAAATAATATTTAATAAACACAACAAAATAATGTCCATGTATTTCTGAATCATAAAAATAGTTGAATATCTAGATTATGGTTAAATATTAATTACATAGCAACAAACTTTATAGATTTATTAAAATCAATCAATATAAAAAAATGCACGATTACAGATATTTATTAAAAAATAAACCAGAACCGAACGAAAAAATGGTTTTGGACGGATCGATGACCGAACAAATGATGCTCAGAACCGAACCGAACCGGACCCAGAATTAGTCGGAACCGAACTAAACCGGGAACCGAGGCAATTTCTTCGACTCTTTTCAGTTTTTTCTCGGTTTTCGACCGAATCGGACCGCTCGGAACCGAGAACTAATTTTTCTTAAAAATTAGAACCGAGAACCGAACCGATGGAGCTCGGTTCGGTCGGATCCGGTTCTGCGATCCCGATCGGTTCTTGGTCCAGTTTGCAAATGCCTACTTACGCATACGAAATCTATTTCAAGCTAAAGAAATAATTGCAATTAACATATACAATCCATATGACTCAATAAAGAACAACAAACCCTAAACAACAATATACATAAGGAATAGCTTCGCTCAGTTAGTAGAATACCCGCAATCAAAGTAAACATGTAACCGATCACGTTTTTCGTACATTTTCCAGGTGATACCAGTAAATTGTACGTACACGATATGCACTCAAAATAACTCATTATTGTGAACGAAGCCCGTGCATCGCACGGGCCATGTTGTCTCGTTAAATTATAATAACGAGTTGTAAATTATAAATCGAAACAGATTGTAAACACATAGGGTATAAAGAGAATGGTTGGGTCTTGTGTTTGATACAATTTCTTTAAAATATATTCATCAACAGTTTCCAGGGTAAAACAATCTAAGTAGTATGTATCACCAATATAACACCACTTTGATAAAAGTTAACTGGAGTTCTTGCTTCAAGAAGAATTAGAGATAATTCATGTGTTTCTAGTGTGTCAAAATTGTGTTCAATGTGTATTGCAAATGAACCAAAAGGTTCCTATTTATAATGTTAAGTGGTAGACTATTTTGCTTCCATTAGTTGGTTGCCAAATGGCCCAATTTCCTGCCATTTACCAAAAGGTTCAATGTGATGTTTGGATTGGATGTAATGCCTTAATAATGACTGTTCTTTTTCTATTTGACTTGAAACAAATAAAGATGTTTTGCAGTTGACATATTCCAATCACAACAATCCTTTATATCATTTGTAGACATGGAGAACAAACCCACGAAATCCAAATGAACTTGAAGTCGTGTCCGAAATCAAGTACATTCTCTCGCAAATGAGTCCGTTTAGGAAAACTTATTTTTAGGGTTTTTAAGTTTATTAGGTTAATAAGGTTAAATAAGTTTTCCCAATCATGCATCGACTTCTGGTCACCAACTCAAGGTCCCACCTTCATGGTTGGAGAATCATTGATGTTCAATTTCCCACTTGTTTTGACTTTGATAAAAGAGGTGTAGATCTTCAACCGACGAGATTCCTAGTTTGTGACGATGATCTTGGTAGTGAAAATCACACTTTCTTTGAATCATCATTCACAAATGGACTATGGAATTCAATCTTCAATTGGTGTCGTCTTCAAAACCAGCACTTCAACAATACTCAAGAACCGCTTACCTTCCCGTATTCAACTCAATTGTCGGAATCATGGCCTTAAAGCGGTCTCCCTCTTGGTGCTTAATTTGGATCTTATGGCAGTGTAAAGAATGAATCTACTTTTAATTCTAAAAACTTAGGTAAGACTTCAATAGATCTTTTGCTATCTTTGGATCTCTAGTAGATTTCAGAAACTTTTTATTAATTGGTTTAAAGGAACTTGTAATTCAAGTTCCACAAATTCTTTCGCTCTAAGTCCTTCCTGGTGTTAAAAAAACAGTATCGACTGCTATTGACACGTTTGTTTGAGTTTTCGTACATGAATATTAATCAACTAATTATTATGTTCTTTTCCAAAGACATAAAAACCATTTATATGACGCCAAGCTGTTGAGTTAAGAATACGCAAACAATAACAAAGATACATAATTCAATCAGATGAGGGGTATAAGAATAATCAAACGTTAAACTAAATTAAATGCATGACAAGTAACTTAAAATGACTAAACTGAGAACATTTAAACAAATCCAAATGAATTTAATCATTATGTGTGATTTAAACTCATTTGAAAAGTAATAATTACGTTAAGATTAAAATAAATCAAAATAAAAATGTAAATGTAAATTGACATCACGAAGGAAAAAAGGAGAAAAGCAATTGAGACAACAAAGGTAGCGAGGGTGGAGGCCATGCATACCCTTTCAACTTTTCATAAAGTTTTCTTTTATTTACCTGCAAAATAACAAAATAAAGACATTTTTTATAAAGTAAATTACATACAATATTAAATTTTTTTAATAAAGTAAAAAAGTAAAGAGGAAAAGAGAAGTAGCATATACGAAAAAGTTTGCTTTGACAAAGTATATACACCAAGGTCCAATAGATGGCTAAAAGGTTACTAAAATAAAAGTTACTTTTATCTATTTATTTAAAAATATACTTAATTATAAGGATTATGAGGGTGAAGTTTTACTAAAATTAAGAATTGAGTGAAATTTGATTTTACCATTTCGGCCAAAAGCTTTTCTCATGAAAGTTAAGAAAATGATGATGAGTGCAATCCCAGCAAGTAATCCAATTATGATCGCAAATGTCTTCTCAGCTTCATCATGGTCACCTGTCCAAAATTTAACAATAATACTTAATAAGTAAGACTCCTTGACTCAATTTCTTTTATATATGTTCAATCCAATTCAGTCCATTTCCAGTGGTCGTTGGGTGTAAATGAGCTGATGTGAACTCGAACTCGACTATATGCAAGCTTGACTCGTTTTATTTTAGAAAGCTCGAGCTCGGCTTGTTTTAAGCCTTATGTAAAAGAAAACTGATACAAGATGTTAATGAAGTTGAATATTATTCAAAGTAACGTCAACAAACAATATGTAATTAACGAGAGCTTAATACTATTATAAATAATTAATTACTTACGTAGTACATGGATAAAGTGCAGATTTGTATGGCAGACATCAAAAGCAGCAAAATAACACAAATTTCCATTCAGATGTGCTTTTTCGGGGTCTCGCTATTATCTATGTTTTATATTTTATATAGTACTTCTTAGAAAATGAAAATTAAATAAAGTTAAAGTAAATGTTTGATGAGAAAGAAAGTTTAGCTAATTATATATGTTTATTTACATACTTAAAGCGGATTTTTTTAGAAAAAGATAAGTAAAGATTTTAGTATTTCCAATGCTAAGTGGTGTTCGTTATCTGGACATATATCATATATTATTTCTCTTTTTGTACATATAAATAGATTTATAATTAGACAACTCAAAATTTTTATCATTGACAAATACTTTTGGACCAACGTCATAAAAAATATGTTACCAGATAAACTGAGTTGTAAAACGGATCCAGTTACATCATAATATGGTTAAAAGTGGTTTGATTTTTAAGATAGTTGGGATAGTTCTATTTTAATTTTAAAAAACAAATACAAATATATATTAATTTGATCTATATATATGTTTCGAATAAAATCGATCAAACCAAACAAAGACCCAAGCAACATTAATCAAAACAGCTGAACACATTTTCTCACTTTGACGTGAAAGAAAAATACTATTACCCACATTATTTCAATTTGACATTTGCTTTTTACAGTCTTGTTTTCCTTGCTTTTACATAAACATAGTTATGATTTATTTTTTAAAATATAAAAAAATGTATTTAACCAAGAAAAAAAAGGTTGGCATAAATTAAACAAAAAAAAATCTACACCAAAATATTTCCGTCCGAATAACCCGCATGGCCCATACACACACGTAAAATTAGAAATTGCATGTACGTACCGTGATGAGGTCTGGCATAAACATGAGCTCCACTAGTGGAATACCTTGCATAACACTTGGCCAAAAACATATCACCAAAAACCGCACCACCACAATCACTTTTCAACCGTCCGATCGCCTCCATCACACAATCCTGACACTTGCCACTACTCAAGTCCCCCACACACTGTGCCACCCCCTCCACATCACCCAACCCACCGACTCTATACAACCCACCCGCCTCACCCAATCTCGCCAGCATGGCATCCCGCCGCCCCATCACATCCGGATCATACCCAACCGCCGGTGCACATTTCTTCATAACCACCGTCTTATCTTCCGACCCAATAAAGCTCGTATTATCATACTTGACAAAACACCCTTCTAGCTGTATAGCACCGCCACATGTTTGGGGGCACAGCGGGGCGAGTTGACTCACTGCACGTGCGACACAGGTGGCGCAATCTGGCATGGCTAAGTCGCCTCTGCATTGGTAGATACCGTTGATTATGTCTTGTTGGGTGGATCCGGAGATGCTGTATTTGTTGTAGGACGAGTAGGTGGCTGAGTTGACCAGGGAAGTGAGGAGTGAGTCGAGGTTGGACTCGTATGGTGAGCCAGGTGAGTATTTGACCTGTGAGCAACCGCCATAGATGAATGCATCTGTTGTGGAATGTAAAGGGTGTAAGAGAGAGAGAATGAGAAGAGAGAGAAGATGAGGAGCGAGAGTATTAGCCATGAGAATATGTGTGTTTTGGTTGTTGGGGTTTGATTGAGTGGTTAAGTAGACGAAGAAAAGGTGGAGTTTTTTCTTACTTGAATATATAAACGAAAGGCCCCATGCAAGATTGAGGTGGTGTTTGGGCCCACCATAACACCTTTTCTTAATTATACAATTTTATGTCTCACTCCAGTTAATGTTATTCAAATGGTCTAGTTGTTAACTAAAGCTTTTTTTTACTTATCTGGAAATTAAAATGCTGTTTCACTATTTACTAATCATTATGCTATTCAAAGTGCTTTTCGTTACAATTTGTTGTTAATTTTATACATATTGTAACGAACAATGGTGAAATCAATCATTCGAGAGGTAGAAGCTCTCCCAAATGTCTTTCATTCAACAAAATACAGAATGGTTACCAATGACTCCTACACTTGACTTTTATTAACTACTAACTAACTTTCTAACAACAATTCAGGAAAAGACTAAAATACCCTTATTCAACATATGTTTACTTCACAACTGATCATGTATCAGTATATTGGGGTTAAAAAACATTTTAATGCTTATTACAGTTAGAAAAAAACGACCATGAATCCACGCACCACCATGAACCACCCTGGTGTGGGCACCGAGAGACCGCAAGCCCATGGTTGGTGTCATGGACCGCATACTCTTATAGTAGAGGCTCAATTTGAGATACTTGTATAATTGATTTATTTTCTTCTAGAAATTAGAACCCAATTCACTTTTATAGGGCTACCATTCTTTACAACACATTGAGTAGCACATGCATTCTGAAATCAAGGACATATAATATTTGGTCTTATAGTTTCTCTTATTTGCGGTGTCTTTTAAATTTTATCATTTAAGTTGTTTTTTTAAGAGAAATGATATTTAGTCCTACCATTTAGACCTACTCATAGGCCTACCCACTTGATAGGATGACATGTGTATTCCACTAATTCTCTCTCCTAATATTATACCTTGATTTTGACACGTGTATTCATCTAATGAGTAGGCCTATGAGTAGGTCTAAATGGTAGGCCAAAATACCATTACTCTTTTTATAATTCACAAACGTCTACTTTTGTTTAGGTATTTGGAGTTGACATGTGTCCACTTATATTTTAAAATTGTTTGGCGCAGCAATTTTAGTTTAGCAGTGTTGTAAAAATTGGTATAGCCGTCGCCTAAGCAGTTATCGGTGGCCAACCTAGCAATGGGTTCAATTTTTCGGTCAAGGTCAAAATCGGTCAAGGTCAACGAAAGTCAAACTTACTTATTTTAGGGTTTTTATTGATTAATTTAGTTATTTTGTTATGGACTTATGGTTTTTATTTTGAACATTGTTATATTTTTTTGCATGGTTATTGACTAATTACTTATTTTGATAGGATATTGTTAATATTTATTTATATAAATATAAATTCCTTTGTATTTTATGGTACCCGCCTAGAAACCTATTAATCCCCGCCGAGACCGATTAATCGCTTGAAGGTACCACCGACCGATTTTTACAATGTTGTAATTTACTGTGATCTGAAAAACGAAATTATTGACTTTATGAGTATTTGATTTTTATTTATATCCTTGGGGTTTATTTGTTATATATACGAAGAGGGGAAAATGTGTTCTAAAAGCAATCCGAGAAACGATATTGGTTTTGCTAAGGTGTTTGCAGTATTTGTGTTTATGTTTCAAAGATAACAAAAAGGGAATTTTTATTTGTCTTTTATGGTTAGAGTCTCAAGGGGGAAGTTCTTGGTTTGACCCAATTTGTATTGTTGCTGGTGACCCAATTTAGTAAAGCTCAAAATTTATAATTTGAAGCAAGAAAATGAAATGCTCTTTTGAATTAGTACCTTGTTAATCTCTGGAAGGAGAGAAGACATATTCTCTTCTGCTGCAGCAATCTTCCTAGGAGCAATTTGAGTACCTAAAGTAACAAATTAATATCACTGCCACAAATCCCTAATCAAAAAAATAAATTTCAATATATTAACTGCTTAAGTTAAAGTGTTTAACATACCTTGTCTGAAACAGCTCTCGAATCTGCAAGGCACATTGCGGAGATGCCTCATGTGACCAGTTCCGGTGGCCTTCCTCCACATCGCCTTTTCGCTCTAGTTATCTAAGTTCACCAAAATTCACAATCAATAAAAAAAATACACGAATCAAATCACGTAACAAACAGTGAAAATTAAACATAACTTACATTTTCTGACGCGACCAGCAGGAAAATCACAGGCGGAGCATCAACTCTTCTGGAGATGGAAGCTCCGACGCCCGCACCGGACACACAATGTGTGTGTTCTGTTCCTTCTCTTACCGAATATTATGAATATGATGTGGAGCAGCAATAGCAGAGATCAAAATATGGAGGACTGATGGTGGAGGACGGTGATGGAGGAGCTCTTTGCAAAAGCTAGGGCTTTTGAATTTGGTGAGGAATTCAGTGGAAGAGCTCTTTGCAAAACCACACGTCATCTCTACAAGGTATGATTTAAAAAATTATAAATTGTAAATAAACTAGTACGAATTACTCCCTCCATCCCATAAAAAACTTCTCATTTCACTCTACATTTTTATCCCACAAAAAACTTTACATGTTCCATATTGGATGGGCTACACACAATAAAAAACTATTACTACTAAAGACTCCACCACTAATATCCACTAACTATCTTTCTCTCTCTAATCCAACCTTATATTTTAATCAAAAGTATTATCAATGACCTCCCCACTAACTATCACTTAAAACTTGTGCAAAAGTCAAATAAGAAGTTTTTTTTGTGGGATGGAGGGAGTATTAATTTTGTAGGAACGCATGTTACTCTACAATTTTGGAATATCGGCACCTCACATTCATTTCGGAAGGAAATCTTCTTCTGCGTTTTTAGGGGTAACATGTAATCATCAAATCATGTATTCTCAAAATCTTGAAAACTATTTGTTTCTAAAAAAAATAATTGGTGCTCTTATTAAGTCAGATTCAATAGATTTTAAAGCAAAAAAACTAACCTGATGTTTGTAAAGAATTTGGTTGGTCATGTTAGGGTCTATCGGGGTAAGGGGTGTCATTTTGAGTCAATGAGATTGTCTAGTTAAAAAAAAACAAAAACAAATGTGAATTTGTGCAGCCTGTGACATTGATTGAGTGATACATTTGGAGTTTTGGGGCAAGAATTCGAAAATGAATATAAATACTAAATGTTATATTTAGGGGAGGAACTTTTACTTTTCATCAGTAATAGCACTGTTGCGGGGATCAAAGAGGCAGAAATCAAAGGAGTTATACTATTTAGGCAATAGGGTAAAGTAGGAAGATTTAGTAGAAAATAATACTTCCTCCGATTCAAAATAAGTGATATACTTTGAGTTTCACGGTTTTGAGGCAAAATATTGTAATGATGGTTAAATTAGATTAATTGAATGGTTAGTGGGGAATGGGTCCTACATCTTTTCAATAAAGTGGGGTTAATGATGTTTAAAAGTAAAAAGTAAGGGTAAGTGAGTCATTTCACATTGTTAAAATAGATAGTTAGTGGGTGAGGGTCCCACTATTTTTGACAAAATAAGGTAATTTTTCAAAGTGTATCACTTATTTTGAATCACCTCAAAAAGGAAAGTGTATCACTTACTTTGAATCGCAGGAAGTACAATTTTTTCCTAAGAGATATCTTAAACTATATATGCATCTACATATTTTTAAGATTTGACAACTAATCAAAACAAAGCCCTCCCATTGGTGGACAATGCCACGTGTAATTACGGCATTGGTCCACCAAACACAGGCAAACATGTCTTCGATCGTCTCTTTCCAGCATTCAATTCACCACGAAAAAACAGCCAGTAATCCAATCGGTTGTTAAGTCTTTTTTCGTTAATTTGGTATGGTCAATCCGCTATATTAGGCAATTATTGCGCGTCCAATATATATCTGCAGTCTTTCAAATCACAAATTCAAAATAAGTATATCAAAACGAATCACCGAAAACATAACTACATTTAAGGATAACCAATAAACTGTTTATTTTTATTTCCTTTTTATTCAACCCGAATCAATTAGTAATTATTAAAAATTGCGCGTCAAATATATATCTGCAGTCTTTCAAATCACAAATTCAAAATAAGTATATCAAAACGAATCACCGAAAATATATCTACATTTAAGGATAACCAATAAACTGTTTATTTTTATTTCCTTTTTATTCAACCCGAATCAATTAGTAATTATTAAAAATTCACTTACCAACACTGGAAATTCTACAATTCAAATCCCGTTCGTCCCTATATAAAGCCCTCCCATGAACGAAAATATTCATTAGTTCATCTCCTGCATCCACAGACTACAGCAATTGAAGGTATGCGTTCTTTTTTTTATTCAGTATTTTCCAGTTAAAGGTACACGGAAATATTCATAATTTAATCACCTGCATACACATTTTTACTTGAAGCTGTTGCAGGTAAAGATTACTCAACGTTGTCAACAACCATCTTCAATTGCAAAGGTAATTATGAAAACCATAGTTTTAATCGTTACTGTTTTTGAAACCATAGTATAACCTAATGAATACCAAAATATCAAGTAAATTAAACATTAGCTATTGTAAAGAGATTTTATTTGAATTGTAACCGTATTTATTTAATTTTTTCAGTCCATATGTGCAATGTTGTTTGATTTTTATTTACTTTTAATTAACAAACTGATATATTGAACAGATTGTTTTAATATCCAATTTTATTTTAAATAAAACTGTAATTTTTTTATTTTTTTCTAAATATTTAACACACTTAATTAGCTATTTTTAAAAAAAATCACCGTTTGACTAATAAAAGTCAAACTGATTCAATAAATTTGACCAAACCACAGTTTGACTAAAAATAGTCAAACTGTTATTTTTTCAGTTCATATGTGCAATGTTGTTTGATATTTATTTACTTTTAATATGCAAACTGATATATGAAAACCATAGTTTTAATCGTTACTGTATTTGAAACCAGTATAACATAATGAATACCAAAATATCAAATAAATAAAACAGTAGGTATTGTAAAGAGATTTTATTTCAATTATAACCGTATTTATTTAATTTTTTCAGTCCATAATAGTCAAACTGATATATTGAACAGACTGTTTTATTAGTCATGTTATTAGTCAAACTGGAAATATTTTAAATAAACTGTATTGGTCGTGTTATTAGTCAAACTGTTATTTTTCCAGTTCATATGTGCAATGTTGTTTGATATTTATTTACTTTTAATATGCAAACTAATAACATGAACAGACTGTTTTATTTACATACAGTTTTAAAAGTATCCAATTTTATTTTAAATAAAACAATAATTATTTTATTTGTTTCTTATTATTTAACACACTTTTTTAGGTCTTTTTTAAAAATCTCACAGTTTGACTAATAAAAGTCAAACTGAATCAAAAAATTTCAATTTTTCACAACTTGACTATTGAAAGTCAAACTGTGCAGTTTCACTCTTAAAATAACAGTCAAACTTTATTTATTTATTTTTTTAAGTATCACAGTTTGAATATTACCAATTTTTAATTAATTAAATCAGTACTGCATTTAAATTATTTAAATGCAGTTACTAATTTAACATAAAACAGTCAATCAATTTTTAATTAATAAAACAGTCAAACTTTATTTACTTCTTTTTTAAATATCACAGTTTGAATAATAAAAGTCAAACTGAATCAATAAATTTCAATTTTTCACAATTTGAATATTGAAAGTCAAACTATGCAGTTTTGATCTTAAAATAACAGTCAAACTTTATTTAGTTTTTTTTTAACTATCACATTTTGACTGTTAAATGTCAAACTGTCAAACAATATTTGACCAATTTTAATAGTAAAAACCCGAATAGTGTTTGACTGTTTTAATTAAAAACAGTTTTACTGTTTTAACCCAAATAGTATACCCGAATTGTGTTTGACTAACTCAACAGTTTCAATTTATTTACAGTTTCAAATTGTGATACCTTAACTGAAAATATATAACATTATTTAGCAAGTATTTTATAAATTAAAAATACAGATTGACATAATTTAGCACGTATTTACTGATTTTATTATAATACAAGCATTAACTAGCTTTAAAGCCCGCCCGAATGGGCGGGCATGCTTCGAGAGAGATATAGAAAAATAACAAAATAGTGATACCGTTAAAATAACATAACAATCAAAAGGTATATCAAAATTTTATTAATGATAAATGTATGAAATATGAGTTAAAATTACACCTCTATCATTAAGTATTCTCAAAAACTACATATTTAAAATGATAACCTGATATTGAAACAACAAAATAGATCACGAATCAATGAAAACCCCTAAGAAGTCAAAATTCAGAGCAACAATAATTATATTGTTAGGAATACACATGAATGACCAACGGGGCGTAGATTTTAGAAACATATATTTAGGTTGACCTTTCAGTATGTTTGATGACCCAATTTTAATAAAAACTTCATTAAAAAACATAAATGTGAGAAATAGAATTATATTAAATCAAATTCATGAACTAACGGATAATGATCATAGATGATAGAAATTGAATGTGTCAAATTCTTTGAATTTGTTTCACTCTTGCTAACATTTAACTGTTTTTGGGGGAATCTTCAAAATGTTAATAGACATAGTTAGGATGCAACAAACATGAAATCATAAGAAACTGAATATCTCAAGTACATGGCGTCATTATATATACCGAACCATTAGAATTAATAAGGAACTACATATAATGGTGTCATAACCACATTATAGTAAATATATGATTTTTTTCACAGATTTGGAAATTTGTAAACAGGGTCCCGAATAAAACAATTAATTTGGTTGTGTTTTGTTTTTTAAATAAATTCGGTCAACTAAATTAATGATTTTGTTAGAATATTGGGCTAATTCGAATATTTATTCCTATTTAATTTGCCAAGATTTGGATTGTTTCGGGGATACTAAATGTTTGACCCATTTAAATATAGTGTGCAAGAGTTTTTTGTTAGATATTTCAAATCTTTTGAATATCTGGACCGAATTTTTTGCCAAGCATTTACTTGTTTTGATTTTTAATCAAAAGAGTTTTCAAATTCAATGATGACATGTGGCATTGTTGGGGATTACACGTCAGCATTGGCAGCCAATGGGAGAGTTCGAAATGGATAAGTCAAATTTAATTCAAAATTAGGCCTTATATATAGAGGTAAATAGTATCGGTTTGACTTATAAAAGTCATACATTAATGTTGAAAATTTTCGTCTAAATTGTGTATGAAATAGGCGATTTAAACACAACTGATTTTTTTAGCTTTAAAAATTAAAGTAGTTATAATACCTATCTTTTAAATGATTTTGTAGTATAGTTTCCCTAAAATGGTTAGGTATTAAATGAAAAACATTTATCTGGAAAAAAGGAAAGAATCAAAAAATGAATCTGTTTTAAAAATCCGTGATAATCCTCATTAATTATTTAAAATTCCGTTAATCTCGTGTATGTTGTTTAACTGCAGGAGGAGAGATATTTCGGTTTGTAGAATGTAGTGAGGATGCCACATGACCAATAGGGTAATTACATGTGGCATTATGGACCAATGAGAAAGCTTGAAAGTGATAAGTTGGCAAAATAAAATCAAACTTAGGTCTCATATATAGGTTAAGATTTTAATAGTAAAAACCCGAATAGTGTTTGACTGTTTTAATTAAAAACAGTTTTACTGTTTTAACCCAAATAGTATACCCGAATTGTGTTTGACTAACTCAACAGTTTCAATTTATTTACAGATTCAAATTGTGATACCTTAACTGAAAATATAAAACATTATTTAGCAAGTATTTTATAAATTAAAAATACAGATTGACATAATTTAGCACGTATTTACTGATTTTATTATAATACAAGCATTAACTAACCGAAATCTTCTTTGTATAAGCAGGATGAATACCAACTCTGACAAAGGAAAAGCAAAGCTTAACTACCAGAAAACACCTAATTCCTCCGGCGGCAATATGAGGCGTTTGGCAAGTTGCGGTATAGCAATAGGATCCCGAAGATTCCGTCCAACTGAAAATTCAACACAAAGTCCGGTGAACATGGAAACAGTTCAAGGTAAATAAGTTACCTAAATAAAATGTGTAATGATTTAGTATATATTATTATTAACTTCTTTTAATATTTTTTTCAGAAACCTTCAAACCAAAGACCATTACACCGATAGGTAAAATTGATGCGGGGTTGCGGAACATATCTGTTCGGGGGAGATGTCTTTCAATTTGGCATTCCCATCGTAAAAACGAACCGCATAACCCATATTCCCTAGACTTAGTTCTGCATGATGATCAGGTATTAAAATTTTGTCCAATTGACTTAATTAAAACATATACTAATTTTGTTATTTAACAGAATGATCGAATCCAAATTTGGATTAAAAAAGAGTTCATGCATAAGTTTGAGCCGCTTTTCGAGGAGGGAAAGTGTTATGAGATTTCAAACTTTGAAATTTATCAGAATACTAGAGTATACCCTTTATTGCCACATAAGTATAAACTTGCATTTGGATTCAACACGACTGTTACGCGAATTGATCAGATTGATGACAATTTGTATAGTTTACTGCTAGAACCTTATACTGAGATTAAGTCGGCAAATCGTACTTATGATGAAAAGGACGTTGTTGGTACGTTGTATTTATATTTTAAACTTAAATTATATTTAATTTTTACATACTTTGTTGAAATATTTTTACATTTATCAGATGTTATTGGCTCTGTTGTGGGGATTATGGAGATTGTTAGGGTTGCCACACAAAGTGGTATGAAATTTCGACGTACTGTTGTGGTCGAGGATAACATGTACGTACTAATTACATAGATATTTATATACAATATCACTAATTATTATATATTTATAAATAATTATTTATAAATAAAAAACAAGGGAGAACAGCTAGATTTAACTTTCTGGGAAGACTGGGCCACGATGTGGAATGATTATGCAACTGATCCAGAAAAATTTGGACATTTTGTCGTGTTACTACAGCTTGGCAAGGTTAAGTATTTTAAAGATAATTATTAACTCCCTAATATATTACATTGTTCATGTTTATTTTGTTAATTGTTTTTGTTACACGACAAAATGCAGAGGCGCCGGCGGTCCATAATGCTTTGTTCGGCACAAAGATAATTATTGATCAGAATCACCCCGCTATACTTGCATTCAAAACAGAGTGAGTATCATTTAAAAATATAAGATAACTGTTTTGGCTGAAAACAAAAATTAATCTAACATTTTATTTTGGTTCATTATTTTATTTCAGGGCCGAAAATCAAAAGGATTACGATCCTAACCAATTTAAAATTGAGTTCTTCACACCTGATGCTAAAGTTGTTACCGTATCAGATTATTTAATGGTTCGATTAAAAGCATGGTGGGTCATATTCGACAGGTACAACAGGTATGTAAACCATATTATATTACTAATACAATAATACATTTACCTACTTATGATTTTATTAAATTTACTATGACGTTAAATTTAAATATACAGGATTCCCACTGCATCGTCTTTGCAACCATTCATTGTATACACGAACAAATGGGATGGGCTTATATAGCATGTAAGGACTGCAGCAAAAAAGTGAAAGTAAAATCAGTAAATAATCGCCATACTACTTACGAATGCGACGACTGTGGGGCAAAGGGCACCGTCTCAAAGTAAAATTACCTTGAACTGACGATAATTTTAATTCCCTTTTATATAAATCAAGGTTTACATACCTATTGTTAATGTTTATAATTTTTTTTAACAGGTTTAGGGTTGTTGTAACAATCATCGATGAGACTGGTACGACACAAGTTGTGTTTTTCAACAGCTCTGTTCACAAGTTGACCGGCCTTACTGTATGGGACTTACTTGATAAATATGGAAAGGGTCCTTCCAAGTACTATCCTGATGAGTTGAATAAGATACTTGGTAAAAAGTATCTGTTTAAGTTGTGGTATTCAAAAGAGAACCATGGCAAGAATAACCACACATACCGATGTGATGGTATGTCTGATGATCCTCAACTCATCAAACATTTCAAACAAAATTTTATTGAAGACAGTGTAGTTGCTGATGTTGTGGATGAGGTAACTCTATGCTACTGTAAATTATACGCAAAAATATATACATATCAATTTTGTATTGTTTTAATTATTATTTGAATATATTTTTTCAGCCGGAGGATGAGCCCTTGGAGGATTTCAACACTCCTTCAAACTTAATAAAGAAGGTTAGCATGGCTGATGATAGTGTTAAACGTGTGCTTGACATGCACACACCTTCTTCATGTGATGGTGCTTCTGGCAGCGGCACTTCAAGTCAAAAGAAACGCCGTGTGTTTATAGATCTTGACGATCTTGACACGGATTCTGAAGATGAAGAAGGTACAAAAGCTTTTGATGGTTTGGTTCAGATGAAGATCGAACCAGAGGATTGATATGCATCAACATATCCTGGGGTTTATCTATTTTTTGGGACATTTTATATGTTTTCTTAAATTTTGAGTTTTTTGGCTTTTTAGACGTGTTTTTTTTATTATGACCGAATTTTCCGTTATACGCAGTTTTTTATACTGGTTTTTTGAGACTACGAATTTTTTATGAATGCACCTGTGACAACCCTAAAACTTAGACATTTAATTCAACAATTATTTTAATCCATCTTGTCTTACTACAATCATCTCAATAATGAAAGCATTCATAATTAAATTTAAGTCTAGGGAGACCATTACATTTTGTGTTGTAGTACACGTCTTCATTATCCACAAGTCAGTTTGATTGTCTCATACAGTTAGAAGTGTACAATTTAGCAAGTTGGTGACTCAATGTAAACACAAATCGAAATCAAAATTTTAAACTATCATAATGAATCTCTAAATCAACTAAATAAACTGGTACGAAATATTTACGAAACATTTACCTAACAAAACAATTGTATATATTTTATCTTAAACAATTAAATAAAATTTATAAAACTTTTCCTTATCCTATCACTTTACCCACGTGCACATACCCCCATCATCTGCCAACAAACTATCCGAATTATTTTCTTATTATCATAGCAATATGAAGATTTGGTTGACCAATCACATTCATCACCATTTTAAACTAATAAAACGCCACTCATCCTACTCGTTTCTCTCTCGGATTCACCAGAAAACATCACCACTTTCACCATCTTCCTTGCGTTTTTCGGCAGCAGAAAACTACCCGTCGTACACCATAAAACCTCCGGCGAAACCCAGCAGCCGCCTCTCTTTACCGTGTGCAAAACAGCAACCATTACAACCCTTATTTTTCCGTTACTGATCACCTCCGTCGATGAAATTCTGATCGGTGTAACCACTTTTGTTTCTCCTGCAACCCTTACCACCGGCGATACAGCAGCGTATCTGGCTAACTCAGTGAACAACCGGCGAAACACATAGCCCATGTCCGATCTCTTTCTCCCGACCGGCTGTCTCTCTAGAACACTCCGAACTGAAGGTATAATTCTCTTCCCTTAAATCATTGTGATTTCAGTCACGAATTTGATATGGGTGTGCGAGGTGAAGTCCGGCGGTCCAAACGTTTATGAAGATTTGTGCGTCTGGCCACTTTTGGATCTTGCATGTGTCGCCAAAATAATATTAATTTGATTTTAAAATTTAAATTTCTTATTTGTTATTTATTTTACCATCTTAAAATCAAATTACCTAATTATGTAATAATTAAATATTTACATTTTTACTTTTCCGAAACTGATTTACGAATAAATAAGGTATCTATCATTTAAAAGAAGTTAATCATTATTTACTGCTCAATTATTTATTTAAATTAATATTTTCTTACTTTATTTAAATAATAATCCTTATGCCAACACCTATCAGTTAGAACAAATTTATCCAAATCTATATAAGTCAAAACCAAACGAACTTAAACACAATATCAGTTTAACAAATGTCACAACGTATCGCTCGAGTCTGATCTTTCTTCGGGAATCATTTATGCATCATTCAGTTTAGGCGTATCATTGAGACCGTCACTTATACATTTATTTCTACGCATTTAGGACGCTAGGATCATTTGGTTGGAAACCACGTTATTGTCTACAATTTTGGCTAGCATTGCATCAGGTGAGTCCACAGCCCCTCATTTTACTCTTTTTATTACGCTTTTACAACTTTTGGGGTGAAAAACATATCAAAAATCTTTTACAAATGTTTGCAACATAACAACTGTTTTATAAACATCTTCATAACTATTCATTTTACCGCGATGTTACTACTTATACAATATTAACTATCTTGCAACTCATGGTCAAATGAACTACTCGTTGTGGTAGGCGTTATTAAATGAACTACTCGTTGTGGTAGGTGTTACTGTATGCACTATGAACTGCTCGTTGTGGCAGGCGTTACCAAATGAACTGCTCGTTGTGGCAGGCATGTTGTTATATGAACTGCTCGTTGTGGCAGGCGTTACCAAAATGAACTGCTCGCTGTGGCAGGGGTTATCGAAACGAACTGCTCGTTGTGGCAGGCTAATTTAAAACATATTGTTTCACTATTTTTGCCATGTTTGGCACACGTAAAACTATGGATTTCAAAACGTTTGCAAGCATTGTACTATCATACAGTTTATGCCACGTTCGGCACATGAAACATTGAATTTCAAATCATTTTAAACATTATATCATCATTTTTACTTATGTCTTATTGGCATATAAAAACATTGGTTTTCAAAACTCATATTAAACATGTGGATTCACTCAACAATTTTGTTGATCATTTTTCATATGTTTTTCAGGTAACTAAGTTGATGCATGAGTCATAATAGCATTGGATAGCAAGCATGC
Organism: Calendula officinalis; assembly: GCA_963853835.1. NCBI lineage: Eukaryota > Viridiplantae > Streptophyta > Magnoliopsida > Asterales > Asteraceae > Calendula > Calendula officinalis. The sequence goes on from OY970827.1 coordinate 15,001,910, forward strand.
ATGTGTCAAGATGCCACGATCACAAATCATTTTAAAACTATATATTTTGGATTTAAGTTATTTCATTTACGTTAATTTTGTGACATTACTTTATTTCAAACCTTTATGAAGTTTTAAACGATTATTGTTTACAATAATCATATGCTTGTGTTACTCAAAATGTCCACGCCCGTTCTTCCACAAACCATTTTTGGCGGGGTGTGACAGATTGGTATCAGAGCCATTGGTTATAGTGAACTAGCGAGTCTAGTCTATACCTGCAAAAGATTTTTGGACAAAACAATTTTGAGTCAAAACGTTATCGTGGCATCAAGAGTCTCATTCATATAAAGTTTCATTTAATCTAGAGTCTCATTTCATATAAAGTCGCATTTCATACATATTCTCATTTCGTACAGAATTGCATTCATATTGTTCCTCACTCTTTATACAATTGCATTTCATATCATTTACCAATTGTATGCCTCAGTATTAGGTCCTTGCTTCTACACTTAGATAGATTGTTTACACTTCACTAAACACTTACACATAAACATGTATTCGAGAAATTCTTACGGAACGTCTACGAGCAACGACTATTTTTGGACTACTCTACTCAACTGGGCAATGAGTATAGCGGCAACGCATATCTAAATCACACACTACACATCTTCTCCACACATTGTACCTCACGCGAATATCGTCAAATTATAAATAAGGTTATGAAGTGGCAATGATGAAGAAACATTGTATTATGATATTATAAAAAACGGGTGGCCAACGTGTTTATAATGACATAATAGAATGTCGAATTATCAGAGTCATGAATTAATACAAGGAACCAATGAATAAACATCCTAAACCATATCATCAATGAGAAATCTAATGAAGTAAATTAATTAAAACACCTCTCCCAACCCAGTAGTATATTGTCTTAAATTTCGGGACGAAATTTCTATAACAAGGGGAGAATGTGACAACCCTAAAACTTAGACATTTAATTCAACAATTATTTTAATCCATCTTGTCTTACTACAATCATCTCAATAATGAAAGCATTCATAATTAAATTTAAGTCTAGGGAGACCATTACATTTTGTGTTGTAGTACACGTCTTCATTATCCACAAGTCAGTTTGATTGTCTCATACAGTTAGAAGTGTACAATTTAGCAAGTTGGTGACTCAATGTAAACACAAATCGAAATCAAAATTTTAAACTATCATAATGAATCTCTAAATCAACTAAATAAACTGGTACGAAATATTTACGAAACATTTACCTAACAAAACAATTGTATATATTTTATCTTAAACAATTAAATAAAATTTATAAAACTTTTCCTTATCCTATCACTTTACCCACGTGCACATACCCCCATCATCTGCCAACAAACTATCCGAATTATTTTCTTATTATCATAGCAATATGAAGATTTGGTTGACCAATCACATTCATCACCATTTTAAACTAATAAAACGCCACTCATCCTACTCGTTTCTCTCTCGGATTCACCAGAAAACATCACCACTTTCACCATCTTCCTTGCGTTTTTCGGCAGCAGAAAACTACCCGTCGTACACCATAAAACCTCCGGCGAAACCCAGCAGCCGCCTCTCTTTATCGTGTGCAAAACAGCAACCATTACAACCCTTATTTTTCCGTTACTGATCACCTCCGTCGATGAAATTCTGATCGGTGTAACCACTTTTGTTTCTCCTGCAACCCTTACCACCGGCGATACAGCAGCGTATCTGGCTAACTCAGTGAACAACCGGCGAAACACATAGCCCATGTCCGATCTCTTTCTCCCGACCGGCTGTCTCTCTAGAACACTCCGAACTGAAGGTATAATTCTCTTCCCTTAAATCATTGTGATTTCAGTCACGAATTTGATATGGGTGTGCGAGGTGAAGTCCGGCGGTCAAAACGTTTATGAAGATTTGTGCGTCTGGCCACTTTTGGATCTTGCATGTGTCGCCAAAATAATATTAATTTGATTTTAAAATTTAAATTTCTTATTTGTTATTTATTTTACCATCTTAAAATCAAATTACCTAATTATGTAATAATTAAATATTTACATTTTTACTTTTTCGAAACTGATTTACGAATAAATAAGGTATCTATCATTTAAAAGAAGTTAATCATTATTTACTGCTCAATTATTTATTTAAATTAATATTTTCTTACTTTATTTAAATAATAATCCTTATGCCAACACCTATCAGTTAGAACAAATTTATCCAAATCTATATAAGTCAAAACCAAACGAACTTAAACACAATATCAGTTTAACAAATGTCACAACGTATCGCTTGAGTCTGATCTTCCTTCGGGAATCATTTATGCATCATTCAGTTTAGGCGTATCATTGAGACCGTCACTTGTACATTTATTTCTACGCATTTAGGACGCTAGGATCATTTGGTTGGAAACCACGTTATTGTCTACAATTTTGGCTAGCATTGCATCAGGTGAGTCCACAGCCCCTCATTTTACTCTTTTTATTACGCTTTTAGAACTTTTGGGGTGAAAAACATATCAAAAATCTTTTACAAATGTTTGCAACATAACAACTGTTTTATAAACATCTTCATAACTATTCATTTTACCGCGATGTTACTACTTATACAATATTAACTATCTTGCAACTCATGGTCAAATGAACTACTCGTTGTGGTAGGCGTTATTAAATGAACTACTCGTTGTGGTAGGTGTTACTGTATGCACTATGAACTGCTCGTTGTGGCAGGCGTTACCAAATGAACTGCTCGTTGTGGCAGGCATGTTGTTATATGAACTGCTCGTTGTGGCAGGCGTTACCAAAATGAACTGCTCGCTGTGGCAGGGGTTATCGAAACGAACTGCTCGTTGTGGCAGGCTAATTTAAAACATATTGTTTCACTATTTTTGCCATGTTTGGCACACGTAAAACTATGGATTTCAAAACGTTTGCAAGCATTGTACTATCATACAGTTTATGCCACGTTCGGCACATGAAACATTGAATTTCAAATCATTTTAAACATTATATCATCATTTTTACTTATGTCTTATTGGCATATAAAAACATTGGTTTTCAAAACTCATATTAAACCTGTGGATTCACTCAACAATTTTGTTGATCATTTTTCATATGTTTTTCAGGTAACTAAGTTGATGCATGAGTCATAATAGCATTGGATAGCAAGCATGCATGTGTCAAGATGCCACGATCACAAATCATTTTAAAACTATATATTTTGGATTTAAGTTATTTCATTTACGTTAATTTTGTGACATTACTTTATTTCAAACCTTTATGAAGTTTTAAACGATTATTGTTTACAATAATCATATGCTTGTGTTACTCAAAATGTCCACGCCCGTTCTTCCGCAAACCATTTTTGGCGGGGTGTGACAGCACCTGTTTCTAAAACACACCCATACTTATCACAATCGAAACATTGCAGAGATTTTTATCAATCAAACTTTAATAATGATTTAGTAAAATATTAATGGTGCAATAATAATGAATAATTTAATTATAAACATTTGCCATAACTAAATTAGAATATTAATAATTTAACATGAATAACACACACATAATTGGAAAGTATTTATTCGTAACCCTATTTTAGAATATAACCAAATATGGTCTATTTTTTTTTCACATTAACCGTAATATTATTTTCGATTTCACAATTTTCAGTTTACTGTTAATAATAATTATCACTATCATCCTAAAATTTTCAAGAATTATATTGGGCCAAGTTCAAGATTGTCGTTATGATGGTTGCAAGGTTTTTAATATGTTTATTTCTCGTGCTAATGAGACGTATTAATTAATGTTTTTTGATTGATATCGTATCAAACTTTCCTAATGATTTGGTAAAATATTAATTGTGCAAAAAAACATGATTACATTAAATATTAATAATTGCCATAACTAAATTAGAATATTAATAAGTTAACATGAATAACACATACATATTTGGTAAGAATTTATATATATCCCTAAATTATAATATTACCAAATATGAATTAAATACGAAATTAGTAAACCAGAATTTATAAAGAAAATAGATTTTTTAAATTATTTTTGTATCAGAATTTCGTCATTAAATAGTTTAAGATTACGAAAATAATTCTACCATATATTTTAGCAACTTTCTATTAAATAATTAAATGTGATTATCAATTTACCATAACAAACTCGAAGATATTAAGGAAATGGTTCTTACTTTTGATTTTATCCACCAGTATATAATCAAGTTTTGCAAACTTCTGAATAAGCAAACGAAAATTACACTAAAATATCCGACTCTCATTGCAAAGTTTCATCATTCCGTCTTGGTCCATCTACAAACAGGAAAAGATAAGTCTTATTCGTTAATCTTTTGTATTTTGTAACATTGATTCAATAAATTTTAAACATTTTGACTTATGCATTCTTGTGGGCTAAAAATCGAAATACTGATAATTATGTTTTCATTTGGTGCAGCAAATAACGAAATATTTTATACCAGTCATCGTACGAATCTTGGATAACAACGAAACTAATTTAAGGCTTATTCATTCGAATTGAATACGATAACGTCTTTCACAGTTTGAAATTCCAGGTATGTTTTATTCATTCATTTTTAAATCTGTATTTATTTTTAAATAAATCTATATTTATTTTTAATTGACAGTCCAGGTACGATAATTATACTGTTTTATTCAGTCCACTATTTATTTACAAATTTTTAAAAGTTTAGCCGTTTTACTAATAAAAGTCAAACGGATTCACACTGTATTTCAATTAAAAATAAGTGTTCATATTGAATTTACAGTATCATACAGTATAACCTATGAAAATTTTAAAATTTTTAAACTAAAATCAGTATAATTTTCATTTAAATATAACCACATGATTCGGTATATACAAAGTTTGACCATTTTTTTTTAATTAAAACTGTATTTTTTTTTATACTTAACTGTGCACACTTTATTTTATGTTTTTTAAAACTTGTACAGTTTGACTAATATAAGTCAAACTGATTCAATCTATATATTTTATGAATCTATATATTTAAAGTATAAAGTTTTTGACTTCTCTTTTGAATCTATATATTTAAAGTGGTAAAAAACTGCATTTATAAAAAAAAATACAATCCCCTTCCTTCTATGTACAGGGTATAAATTCTTTAACAGTGATGTTTCGATTATAGCATGTCCGAACTATCAATTTATTCAGTATAATTATAAGTATGATCCTAAAATAAATCCGGAATTTTTTTTCATATAATTAATACATGAGAATAATAAAATCCACTGTTTTGTGTTGCTAATGACTGTCTGAAAAATGTAAAATAAAACCGAAACCCTAATTTTCGCCCTTAGTCGATGACGGATTTTATATCAGATCACAAACAATTTCGAATAAAGTAATTGCAATTCACATTTCAAGTTTTAATTATCAAATAATTGAATTTTAAACTTACAAGGCGTCGCGATTCGCTGAAATGTGAAAAATAGAGTTGCCGATTAATAACTGTCTCAAGCAACAATTAGATTACGAGACCTCTCCTTAACGAACAATCGATGTTGATCCTGATGCATTGCCCGTCGTATTCACAGGAAGATGTTCAACCGCCGAAAGAAACCCTAAATCAGTTCATTTCCGTCAATTCGACCTTTGTGTTTTCTGCTCATACAACCTCTAAAGCGAGTATCAGAAATGAACGGATTTTATGTATATTAGCCCATGAAGTAATTCAAATGTACTGGATATGGGCTTTTAAAATGGGCTCTATTCGACAGTATTAATAAAACCGAAATTATGATTATCCACGGCCCATTAGTCGATTTAAATACGGATGTCAAATACGGCCCATTAGGTTACCTACACAACAATTTTTAACTTTAGGCTTTATTCAAATACGCCCGTTAGATGATTTAAAACGGATTTCAAATATATTTAAATCGGATGATACTCTACATATGTTTTATGAATGTTATAATCTTCCTTATATGCTTAACAATGATATTTGCAGATATTATACTTAAAGATATAATGGAAAAAACTAATGACGCCACTGATGAGAATAATTTGAAAGGGAATACCAAAAAAGGTGGAAAACGAAAAATGACTATACAAAACAATGAAAATCAACCAGAGAACATTAAACGCATTGTTGTGGAATCTCAATTAGATGGATTTTCTTCTTCTTCCAACACACGTAAGTATTTTATTTAATTACTCCATTACTCCATCTAATTATATATTTTGTCAAAATCAGAAGTTAGTTTTCCCATTAAATAATTTAACGAACAATCTAACCAAATTATATTTGTTATTGTTTTTTTTTTTTTAAATATAGGTATGCAAAATGAGACAACTGGAGTGCAAAGGAAACCTGGAAGACCTATCGGAAGAAAACCACTTACGTCGCTTAATGAGAGTATGACATGTTTTTTTGATGAAAACACTTCAACTTTGAGTATTATATATTTTGCCTAAAGAATCAGACAATATAAACATAATCAAATTCTTGTGTTTTTTTTTTTTACATAATCAGATTGTATAGGTGATATAACTAAACGGCGTCCTGGAAGGCCCACAAAAAATTCAACACCCCACAACATCAAAGAATCAAAAGGTAGCAACTTAACTATCGCTTCATGAAATTTTTTATTATGTTTATATTTTTCTAACAGAATATTTTTATTACAGAAAGTCTCAGAATATGAAATAAAAATTATAAATATTTGCAACTAATTATATAATTATTTTTGATATTTCGTAGGTCCATCATTTATATCACCGATGCCTATGTTAGCTCCACGTATAAGTCAATTATCATGTAAGTATATTTCATGCAAAATATTATAAAATTCATTTAATGTTTCTGTAGAACAAAATGTTCGCTTTTATATCAACTTTAATTTTTTGTTATCAATGACTTGAATTAGGTCCACCGTTAAATCAGTTTTATCGAAGTACCGCTACAATAAATGGACTATTCGCAACACCACCATCAACCAAAACACCTTTTGAACAGTTTGCAACTCATACAAATACAACACAACATTGCTCATATCCCGTTACTTCAAAAAGTCCCGTAATCAAAACAAACGGTATATATTTTTTTGTAAATAAATTAGAATATAATTTTATATTTTATATTGATATTTAATTACACCTTATTTTTTTAAACAGTAAGTGCAGTGTTGACCAACAAGACTTCAAGGTTCAACATCAATACACCCATAAATTTTAGTTTACATGAAAAAGGTTTGCAATTTTTAATATTAAATGACACCTATATCAAATAAATTAAATCATATATGTTATTATCTATGGTCTTTGAATAACTCTTTGCCCATCATGATGTAAAACAGGAGATTCTTCAAATTCCGGTTCGGGAAAAACAAATAAAAAAAAAGGAAAAACGGTTCGTCCTAGGATCTCACGTGGTTTGAAATTTACCACCCCTCAACAACAAGATGATTCTGAGCTACCAACACATGCATTTGTTGGAATTTCAAACGGTAAAAAATATTATCATTCAAGGTTCCGTTTACAGTTTAAATTTATAAATTGGTTTTTTACATCATTAGTATTTTACTCATACTTTGATAATTTTTGTAGAATACCTTGACCATGGCGATCCTGATTTCGAATGCGCGTCTTGCGGCGCTATGGTTTGGAAAGATGAGAAGGACCGCGGACGTTCCCCTACAAACCCCAACTCATACTCAATTTGTTGTATGAGGGGTAAGGTTAAGCTGCCTGTTGACATGATCGAACCACCAAAATTGTTGAAAGACCTAATTACCAAACAGCACCCAAAGAGCGCTTCTTTTTTTACCAAAGTAAGGCGATATAATATGATGTTCGCTTTCACGTCTATGGGTGCTAAGCAAGGCGAGTCCGTTAACAACGGACGTGGCCCTTACTGCTTCAGGATAAATGGGAAAAATCCACATAGATTAGGAGATTTGATGCCCGAACCAGGGAACCGTCCTAAATTCTGTCAGCTTTATATATATGACACGGAAAACGAGATTCAAAACAGGATACAAGCTGTTAGGTAAACAATCTGATTTATTTTTATAATTTAAAGTTTACATTTTCATTAACTTATATATATATTTTGTTACAGCAACCGCAGTTGCGCATCAACATCTACTAATGAGATAGATGTTGAGCTTACGACCCAGATACGAGACATGCTTGATTCAATCAATCCGTTGGTTGAGAAGTTCCGGATGGCTGCCCGATCGATAAGGTCTTCAAATGACAGTAATATTAAGCTCAGACTTATTGGTAGCAGATCACGAGACGGTAGGAACTACAATCTACCAAGTTCATCCGAAGTAGCAGCTTTGATTATTGGTGATTTCGAAGATACAGCAAATCCCAGGGATATAATACTCCACATGCAAAACGGAAAACTAAAAAAATCAGCGAGCTCCACGTACTATACCTAGCGTTGCATTACCCTCTGTTTTTCCCCTATGCAGAAGATGGGTACCGTACTGATGTCTACCACCAAGGCGTGACTGATTATAATGAAAAAAATAAAGGCACGCGAGTATCAATGAGGGAGTGGTTCGCCTACCGATTGCAAGACAGGAGAAATCAGTTCTCCATGATACTTAGTGGTAGGAGATTGTTACAACAATTTGTTACCGACGGATACTCAATGGTTGAGTCTGAGAGGATGACATACATAATTACGCAGCAAAAAGACCTAAGAACTGAGACATATGCTAAATTGGCTAACTTGGCCCAAAATAGTGATAATGGAACTGTGTTACGTGGTAAGAAGTACGTGCTACCGTCGTCATTTACCGGAAGTCCACGGTATATGATGCAGAACTATTTAGACGCCATGACGATATGCAAGTTTCACGGTTATCCTGATTTATTCATAACCTTCACGTGTAACCCTAATTCGCCTGAGATTGCGCGTGAAATGGCCAAGAAGGGTTTGAAATCTGAAGATCGTCCTGATATTATATCTAGAGTCTTTAAAATTAAGCTAGACTGCCTCCTAAAGGATTTCAAAGAAAATCATACTTTTGGTCACGTAAAAGGAGGTAAAAATCCAACACATATACTTAGTGTTTTATATTTAATACTATAAACTTTTATTTATATATTTATCTGAAATATTTTTTTTTCTAAATCGCAGTTGTTTACACCATTGAGTTCCAAAAGAGGGGTCTTCCACACTGCCACATATTATTGTGGCTTGAGGCACAAGACAAGATAACTGCTGCATCAAAAATAGATGAATTTATATCAGCAGAAATACCCGACAAAGAACAGGATCCGGAATTGTACCAGATAGTCACCGATCAGATGATGCATGGCCCGTGCGGTGCTGAAAATCCAAGATGCCCTTGCACTGTCAATTTCAAATGTACGAAAAAATTCCCAAAACAGTTCAACGAGTCAACTGTAATCGATGACAAGGGATATGCAATCTATAAGAGGAGAAATGACGGAAATACTATAACGAAAAGTGGAATAGATCTGCACAATGGTTATGTCGTGCCCTACAATCCAGGTTTGCTGAGGAAATACCAGTCTCATATTAACGTAGAATGGTGCAACCAAATTGGTTCCATAAAATATCTGTTTAAGTATGTGAACAAAGGACCAGACAGGGTTACTGTTGCTGTGGAGGGCGAAGAGATCGACGAAATAAAAGATTATTATGATTGTAGGTATCTATCAGCTTATGAGGCAACCTGGCGTATATTTCAGTTTGATATTCATAAAAGGACGCCTTCAGTTGAACGCTTGCCCTTCCATTTAGAGAATGAACAGCCTGTAATCTTTGATGCAAGGGAAAGTATTGATTACGCGTTAGATAAGTCATCTGTAAACGAAACCAAGTTTATAGCATGGATGGAACTAAACGAGAGAGATCATGAAGCCCGTAAACTACTATATGTTGAGATCCCCCAGTATTACGTTTGGAATCAAAAGCAACGCATTTGGCAGTCAAGATAAAGAGGAAATACACTTGGGCGTATACATCATGTCCCGCCCTCATGGGGTGAACTATATTACTTACGTGTATTACTAAACAAGGTAAAAGGCCCGAGGAGCTGGGATCAACTCAGAGAATGGCGCGGTGTTATTTATCCTTCACATAGAGATGCGTGTTTTGCCCGTGGGCTTCTACAAGACGACAAAGAGTACATTGATGGGTTGTTAGAAGCAAGTTTTTGGGGAATGGGTGATTATCTGCGTTCCTTTTTTGTCATGCTACTTATGACTGATAGTATGTCTCGTCCCGAGTTTGTATGGGAAAAAACTTGGCATGTTTTGGCAGAGGATGTGTTAACAGTTGAACGAAGAAAGCGTAACGATCCAGGTAGTACTAAAAAACAACTCACTCAAATTTCACGCTACTGTTTTTTCATAATCTTGATTAAATTGTTTTATAATCTTTTACGTTTTTATGCAGATTTACAGCTATCTGACACACAGAGGATGAATATATGTCTTACGTATATTGAACACATGCTGCTTTGTAATAACAAGACATTGAAGTCTTTTTCAAACATGCCATATCCGGATGAAGAATACACGATGGAAAACTACAACCGGTTAATATATAACGAGGAATCGTACAACAGAGATGAACTCCGCGAGCAGCATCAAACTCTTTATGCCAGCCTTACATCAGAGCAGAAACGTATCTACAGAACAGTCATGGACGCCGTTAATAATGAAAAGGGCGGAATGTTCTTCGTATATGGTTACGGCGGTACTGGGAAGACTTAACTGTACAAAACTATGTCTGCTGCATTACGTTCCAAAGGGTCAATAGTATTGAATGTTGCATCAAGTGGTATTGCGGCCCTTTTGTTGGACGGTGGTAGGACGGCTCATTCCAGGTTTGCGCGTACTTATTATACTCGAAATAAAAATTATATCTTTATTGAAGTTTTATACGTTTTATATAATTTGCTAATTTTGATCTTTGTCGAGGTTTGCAATTCCAATTAATGTGGTGGAAGATTCGTTGTGCCACATATCAGCTGACGGTGACCTTGCTGAGTTGATACGAAAAGCCAAGCTAATTATCTGGGACGAGGCACCAATGATTAACAGATATTGTTTCGAGGCGTTTGATAGAACACTGAGAGACATATGCAGGCAGCACCCTTCGACACCCTCAAAATCTGTATTCGGTGGGAAAGTTGTTTTGTTTGGTGGCGATTTTCGGCAGATTCTTCCTGTTATTCCAAACGGCTGTAGGCAAGACGTGGTTCATGCGATAATCAATGCGTCATATCTTTGGGACCACTGCACTGTCTTGAATTTAACAGTAAACATGAGGCTGGGTTCGGGAGCATCCGAGGTTGAAAGAAAAGAAATAAAGGATTTTGCAGATTGGATTCTCGATATTGGCAACGGCACTATAGGTATGTTTTTAAATTATTTCTAATTTTTAATAAACACTTCAAGTATATTATTTACTAATATCAATTTTGGTTTATAAATTATCTAAAAACAGGTGGTGAAAATGATGGTGAGTCGTCAGTAGAGTTCCCGGACAACATGTTGATTCCAGCGTCCGATGATAACGTTGGGGCTATTATTGCAGAAACATACCCTCATTTAGTTGCAAATCTATGGCAACCCAGCTTTTTTCAAGATAGAGCCATTCTTGCTCCCACGCACGAAATGGTTGACCTCATAAACGAACGTATGCTGTCATTAATTCCTGGAGAAGAAAAGACTTACGAGTCATCAGACTCGGTTTCCGCTGCAGATGAAGATGACACTATGTTTAACCTGGATCTTTACACCACTGACTTCTTGAACATCATAAAAATGTCTGGTGTCCTGCAACATATACTGAAGTTAAAGATTGGCGCTCCGGTAATGTGTATGCGCAATATTGATCAGAAAGCTGGGTTGTGCAACGGAACCAGACTTCAGATATTACGAATGGGGGTAAATATAATCGAGGGTAAAATCATATCTGGCAGCAAGGTGGGTACAATTTGCGCCATCCCTCGAATGGTTATTAGCCCTTCCGACAACAGGATGCCATTCAAATTGAATCGGAGACAATTCCCTGTTCAGGTATGCTTTGCTATGACCATTAATAAAAGTCAAGGCCAGACATTGTCTCAGGTTGGTTTGTATCTGCAAAAGCCGGTATTCTCACATGGCCAGCTTTATGTGGCTGTATCATGAGTGAAGAGCAAGAATGGATTGAAGGTAATTTGTTGCGACATCAATGGAAATTACACTAATTCAACAGTAAATGTAGTTTACAAAGAAGTATTATTTCGTTTGTAAATCTTTTTGTAACATTTTATAATGTATCGTTTTTTCTATCAATTCTTCATTATATCTACATCATTATTATATCTCATTTTTTAATTTATAAATCTTTGTGGGTAGTTTCGAATTATAAAATATTTGAAGCATACCCGCCCATCGGGCGGGTTATGTAGCTAGTAGTAATATATAGTTGAAAGTGATAGTTAATACAGTTATTCGCTTACAGAAATCCTGATACGTACCATATGATCTAGTCAATTACCGTTTCTCCTAAACCATAAAATAGGAATTGTTACAAATGTCAAATTACAATTTTGACTTTAGGATATGATAGATGCATGTATTAAAAATACAATCAGCGGTGTGTTGCCTATGTGAGAGAGAAATCGAGGATGAGACTCACTTATTTTGGTCTTGCCGTAAATCGAGAGAAATTTGGATCGAGTTTTGTAGATGGTGGTCCATTGATATCGGGACAATTCGGAGTTTGGAAGATTTAGTGGAATGGAAAGACAGAGAAATGTTATCGAAAGTCAAGTCCATACAGTATTTGACAGCGGTGGTATCAGTGTCATGGTTTATCTGGAAAAACAGGAATAATATAGTATTTAACAAGAATGAAGGCGGGACACGATCTATTTTTGGGGAAGCTCAAGCTCAAGCATTTTATTGGATCAAGCATAGATCAAAGGTTAAATGGGGAAGTCTCGAGTGGCCTGTTTGGTGTAGCATTCCATTGTCCCTATAAGGTCCTGTTCGAGATACAGGTGTGCGAAGGAATGCTTTTACATTTTATGGTGTATTATTTTTCTTCACTGTAAATTAGATGGTGAGGTTTAGGTTTGGTTTTCTTTTTGTATATGTACTTATGGGTTCTAGCTTCTGCTAGTTTTTAATTTAAGGTTTTCGGGGTTTCTTTTCGGGTGATGGCTTTGCCGAAACTCGTTTAGTTGCCCTTTTCTTGCTGTTCAAAAAAAAATGCAGTATTTCTCATTAAACCAAGTCAACGGTGAATACAAACCACTGATTTATCGTGGGTTTTCAACCCTGTTTCGTAGCCAACCTTCTCGAATTGAGTTTTGTTTCTAGAACTCTGATTGGTCTAATAAGCAATCACACTTTTTATTCAACCAATTATATGTATTCTATCAATTGAAGGTCTTCACTACATCTAGAAAATTTGAAACGGATCTAGAGGGAAGCGATCTTTTTTTATTGTTAAATAGTTAGGTATCATGCAAAATGACAGATACTTATGAAGTTGTAAATTAAATATGCTGATGTTCGTCGGTATGAGTTACAAGTTTTTGGGTTACTTGTAAATAAAATTAAATAAAATCAAAAGATAGACTATATTATTAGGTGATAGTTAGTAGTGGGGTTATTGATAATACTTTTGATTAAAATATAAGGTTGAGTTGGATAGAGAAAGATAGTTAGTGGATATTAGAGGTGTGATCTTTAGTAATAATAGTTTTTTATTGTGTAGAGCCCATCAAATATGAGAAATGAGAATTTTTTGTGGGACAAAAATTTAGAGTGAAATGAAAAGTTTTTTGTGAGAAGGAAGGAGTATATAGTTTTGCGTTCAACTTATTTTATTTTCATTTGTACCCGTGAAAAGCATGAACAAATAATTCATGATAAGTTTTTTTTTTAAAATATTTTTTTGTAAGAAACAATTCAATAGTTTATCAATTCCGGTTTTTATAATCAAGATAAGTATGTTTTTATTACATCGCATGACACATCATTTATAGTTCATTTAAATCTGTTAACCACAATCAATATAGCCTAATGGTAAGAGTCATGACTTCTAACAAGAGATTATAAGTTGAAAACTCACTAACTCACTAATGATAAAATCTTAAAAGTGTCAGGGAATGGTTACATAACGAATTATAAATGATGGGTCATGGCATATAATAAAAACATACCGATCCTGATTTTAGAAACCAAAACAATAAATTAAAAAATGGGATAATTTCTTTTATATCCTTGTAAAACTCATAAATTATTTTTATATCCTTCTCAAATTCATAAATTATCTTTTTATCCTTTTAAACTTTATAATTATCTTGATATCCTTCGAAAACTTTAAAACTATTTTTTATGTCCAAAAACCTATTTTATTACTTATTAAATCGTGTTAATATCAATAATACATGCAAATACACATGATTTCTAATACATAATCAACATATATATTGCATACATATTTAATAATTATTAATATTATAATGATTTAATAAATATTAAAATAGGTTTTTGGACATAAAAGAGAGTTTTAAAGATTTAGAAGGATATGGAGGCAATACAAAGTTTGAAATGATATATAGATAATTTGTGAATTTGATAAGGATAAAGAAATAATTTATGAGTATTACAAGGATATAAAATAAATTATCACTTAAAAAATAGGTAAAAACTCCTCAACTTTACAGATTTATTATTTTGAGTCATTTTTTGCAATATGTTAAATAATGAAGCCTTTCGTTATTTTATTACCATAATTGATAAATATTAAAATTTGTGTTATCTTTCTAGGCATAAAATTAAAATATTCAATTTTATTATAGAGAGAAATTGATACTTATATTACCTTTCTAATTTTTCCTTTTGTTTATTATTTAATCCAGACATCACGATTTAATCGAAAAAGCCATGAGATGATGCTTTCCCCATTAAATCATAATTTTTTTTTCTTTTTTACATTTATGAAATTTATATTAATTATAATTTCATATTTTATATGGTATGATTAAAAAAGTGTTTAATTAATAATGTTATTATTTTAAAATAAAATTCTTATTTTAAATTTTAACTTTATTATTTATTTACCAATATTTTTTTATTATCAGAAAGTTCTATTTTAAAATTATATATCATTTTAATATGTCTTGTTTACAATAATGAGACATTGAAAATTAAAAAATTGTCAAATTTTATTATTAAGACTATTTATTCAGGATAAAAACAAAAACAAGAACACTAATTTATCTAGACAGACATAATATATCCAGACTGACACTTTAACCAGACAAAACTTAATAACTGAAAAAAAAACAAACAACCCCTTAGACTTGCCGTAAAGCAGAGGTCGCGGCCTCTTTGGTCGCCCCATTTCATTTTGTGCCACGCGTCCAAAGCCGTTACACATCGACGAACGATGCGTCCCAAAAGGTTAAGAGTCGGCCAGACGAACGATATGGGTCGCCTGATTTTCAGGGGGGATTTAAGGGGGAATGATTTGGTCGCCTGGTTATGTGGGTTTGATTGATATATTTTATGTGTTTGATCCAGCTGATATATCATAGGTGACCAATATAATATTGGTCACACATTACACATAGTCTTAATCTTATTTGGTTTGTTACGGTTAAAAAAACAAGATGCATGCATGGTAAGATACAGCAACACTTGAAAAGTAGAAATGCAGCGTGAAGTGAGCCGACATATTAGCCCACACGTGCCACGTAACACGCATTTCATACGCCCGCATCCGCGCTATTTTCCTTCAACTCCCCCTGGGCGGGACCCACTTGTCGTTGTTTATTTTTTCTTCTCTCTCATCATCCTTCGCCTATTTCTACCCTCCATAACTCTCATTTCTACACCAACACCACTGCTCATCTATTGCTCTCTGCTTCTCATCTACAAATCATCAACCAATTACATACATCTTGTTCCTAATTTAAATCAGTTATTTGAAGATAAATTCATTGAACTAATGGAATTGAAGAATATGGTTTCCATGGTTGCTCGTAGCGGCCGTCAATTGCAACGTTACAATCAAGGCCAACGCCAAGTTGTTGGGTCAGTTCCTTCACAATAATCTCAACTTATGTTATAGTTTCCAGTTTCCCCCCAAATTCAGATCGGATTAATCATCTTTCTCAACTTTGATTTGTCCGAAATATGAAATTAGGGTTTTTTGTTCAATTTCTTTACTAACAAATGGTGTATTGAATTTGATGCAGATGTATACCTTACAGAATTACAAGCAGCAACATCGGACCAGACAAGAACTTATTAGAAGTTCTTGTCATTAGTGCACAAAGAAAAGGCAAAGGAATGCTGTTCCCTAAGGTATTTTACATACATTTTCATTATCTTAATTTTTTATTTTTATTTTCTTCTGAAATTATGATTAATTAACACATAGTTTAATGTTATCAGGGAGGATGGGAATCCGATGAATCGATCAAAGAAGCCGCTCTAAGAGAATCGGTAGAGGAAGCTGGAGTATTTGGAACTGTTGAGGTTGGTTCCTAATTCTTTTTTATTTTCAATAATATAAGCCAAAGTCAAATTGAGCAACTTATTTTGTTTTATTATTATTCGAATATAAACAATTTTTGTTCTTGAATAATTTATTACAGGGAGAATTGGGTAAATGGTGCTTCAAGAGCAAAGGCAATGATGGATACTATGAAGGGCACATGTTTCCATTACTTGTGAAAGAACAACTTGAGATTTGGCCCGAAAAGGAAATTCGGCAAAGAGTTTGGGTGAGTGTGCCAAAGGCTAAAGAAGTTTGTCAATATTCTTGGATGAAAGAAGCTTTGGATTTATTAGTAACAAGACTTGAGTCGACTCCTTTAAGTCATTTATGAACACCCCAATGTATGTTCATATGAAAAGATTTTGAAAATTACCACGTATGAGCTCTTGAAAGGTTTTGTTACAAGATTTGATCCATCTAAACTTGAGAGATGCACAAACTGTTATCGGATCTTGCAAGGATTTACGGAGAATCAAGGAATCAGAAGAGGAAATTTTTACGGATGGCTAACAAAAAGTTTCTATTCCTTTGGGAATTCGTACTTCAAGAGGCATGTAACAAAAATGCTCTATAATACATTCTTGTTCCTTTTTTAATTCGGTTTAGATTTGAACAAACTTGATCACTATAATGGAAATTTGATTCATTCTTATGGAATTTGTTACGGTGTTCTTCCTTTGATTACAAACTTTTTTTTTATATTTATGTATATTGTTGATATAATACCGTTTTTTATTATGGTTTCCATGATTTAGAAAATTAATCATTTGCTTATGATTATGAATTAGTTGGCGAAGATGAGTATGTGACGGTTAGGTAGGTAGTGTAACCTTAGGTATACAACCCATTAAAATTGGGTTTCGATTGATTGGATTCTCTGAAGTCATAATTACACTTTCGTATTAACTATTTCGATTCTTTTTTTTGGAAACGACAAATGAAATAACGGAAGCCTACTCGTAATTTTTCAGCGAGCACCCCGAGTTCGAGCTCCGCATAAGCGGGCAAACCCAGCCCCCAAAGGGATTTCCAAAGAAAATTCCCCATATGTCTAATAATAGAGAAAATTGAATGTAATATTCAATGTACCAAAATCGATATGACCAAAAATGGGATGTAACTGAAAACCACCTAAAAACTGCCATAAGGCACGTAGAAATCTGGGTTTTAAATGCCATAACATCTTACACCAAACTCAAATACCATTAGGCTACAGGTGCAAAGCATCTGTTTTGTATTGATGAATACGAGAATGGAGACAAGGCAAGTATTCTATACAGTTGTCTTCCTTACTCTGAAAAAGATTTGTTCCGGTGTACACTTGCATGGGTTGAGCTTCTTCAATTTCCCGTTGTCTTCTTAAGGCTGCTGCAAACTTCTGAATAAGAGTCCATAGAGGACAGGAAATTTTAGGATCTGGGCCAAGCCTAGACAGTTCTTGTTCTATTTCATCGATCGGTTAATCTGATTGAGTAGTAAAAGTCGACATCCCGAGGGCACGATCAACATCCACTTCCGGTTTGAAATTTGCTATCACACTTTCGACTTTTTGTTGCTTCAAATTAATTAGTTGGTTCCCTCAACAACGTATTTATAGAATTTTGTATACTTTGAACTGAAACTTGTTTTAGCAAGATGTGATCAACTCTTTGATTTTCTTCTTCTTGAGCAACCATGAATCCAAACTCTCCATTTCTTCAAAAATTGACTTCTCATTATGTTTGCTAACTTACAAAAGTTTTATTGAGTTAATGAGTTCTCAAATGAACTAGCTCCACTCATACACATGTTTTATTTTCTATAACTAACTTTACATTGTCAAAATGGATATACAATATTACCAGCTCTTTAATTTATCAATTTTCCCTTTCTAACAACCCATTTTAAAAAAGAATATGGATTCCGACTCGCTTTGCGAGCGGATTAATCCCAGGGTAACCACCCACTTTATAGGTTGTCCGGAGTCAACACGGGTGAACTTGTATGGGCACAAGAGGGCTTTTTGTTTGCTTTTAAGGATTGAACTTAGGAATTCCTAGATATTCACCTTTATGGTGACTATATCCAACCATTAAGCGACTATGTGGTTTAAGTTTTAATAGATAACACATGTTGTATTCCTGGTTGCCTGTTCAATAGCCAACACGACCCCATGTGGTGTTCAGAAAACTGGCCTTGCAAACCAACGACATTCCATTAAATGCCACGTCCCAAACGACGACGTGCGGGGGATCAAATCTTCGAAAACAACATGATATTAATTTCCACATACCAATATTAATGCCAAATATGCCATGGTATAATAATACCGTACTTTTTTTAAACATTCAATACACAAACATTGCAAGCAACATATAACAATTAAACTCTATAGATTATAGCTAAACCATGGTGATGATTCAAGAAAAGCAAAAAGAAAATCTCGACCAATTCGCGATCACAAAGGCGGCAGCATGGGCATGGTATGAACGTGGATCATGGTTCGATCACAAATCGATACGAGAGGCTGATTGTAAGAGATCGCATGATTACAAGCCTCGGCCTTCTCGGTACAAACTCGAAGCGATGAAGAAATTAGCGCAAAACGAAAATTCTGAATCACAAACACGCGTTGGAAATTCGACGTTGTTGTGTACCGATCATGTTGATAACTCACTTTTCGATATGTACGAAATCAAGAGGATTTCGAGGGAGCTTGATGGTTATGTAGAGTCTAGTAGGGTTGAACATCAACGTAAGTCGGTAGATGGTAGTGGCCATTTTGGCCGGAGAATTGTATCTAAGGCGGTAGATGGTGGTGGTCATTTTGACCGGAGAATTGTATCCGAAGGAACAAAAAGTAAAAGAAACGGTGATTACAAGAAGCATAGAGGGTTTTGGGTACGACATAGGATAGTATGCGGATCAAGTAGTGATGATGTGGTGGAAAGTTCGAATTTAATCATCGGAGGAGGGAGAGACGGGCGAAAAGGCGATGCCAAGATTGGCGGAGTTAAGAATTTCCGGCGACGTCCCGCCGTTAAAGATTGACTTAGACAGTTGTTGACTTGTAGTTGCAGCGGTCACGAAGTTAATACCTAGTTGTGTGTTCATATATATTATGAGTGCATCAATTTTCGTATCATTTTAGTTTGGTAGTAATTGTCATACTTTTCTTTTTGAAGGTTTTAAAAGTGACAAAGTACAAAATGTCTTTTTCTGTATAAAAAGCCGACCATATATAGAATATATAAAATAATACTTTATTCATAATTCATAAAATAGCTAGTTGACAAATGTAACATTATTACAACTATGTATTACTAGCCTGCAAAAATATGAGTATTATACAATTTATGTATTAACGAATCGTCAAAGCTACTGCGAAGGGACCAGTATGGTATTAAAAGGTTTGGCATCCGCTAAAGGCATTTGATGAGCAGGGGAGGACTTAGTATGGTGCACGGGGTTGCCCGTGCAACCCCTAGAAAATTTCCGAATATTGTTAAAATAACGTTAAAATTTTTAAAATTTATTTTTGTTGGTATAGGTGACACCCCTGAGAAAAATGTGCAACTGGTGACACCCCTCAACTTTTTTTCTGGGTCCGCCACTGTTGATGAGCCTTTGGTGAGCCATATACAGAGCGCTCCTATACATGCCATATTATAACATTTTATGTTTATAAAAAAGAATCCTTGAGAGGAAGGGGAAGGAGTTGAATCTGAAATCACAAGGATTGTGATTTTCGAATTCAAGGTTTCAAAGGGTTTAGGATTTGGCCAAGTCCTCAAATGTGTTATCATCTGAAAAACATTTTGATTTGGCATTTTAGCTTCTAAAAGTCGACAAAGGTATACCCCGTATTTCAATTTTGTTATACATATGGAGTAGTGATTTTTTTTACCAGATCTTTAAGCGAAGAGATTTCTAGTTTTTAAAATTTTCCGCTACGATTTCTGGTAAAAAATTTCCGCTAGAGATCTTCACATGGGACAAATCAAAAAGTGAGCTAAAAAGAAAATGGTTGAAAATGACCCAAAGCATATTTATTTATACATACAACTTTTATGGGTCCGGATCCGGTGAGGACTCTTTTTCTGATGAGGACTGCGAGGACTCCAAAAAAAACTCTAAAAATGATCCAAAACAAATTTTTTTCAAAAAATTTCTTTTTTGAACATTAAAATCGTAGCATATAAAATCCAAAAAAATAAAAAATTATAAAAAATGATCCAAAAAAAAAATGGATCATAATAATGATCCAAAAAGAAATATGGATCATTGTTATGATCCGCAAAAAAAAGTGGATCATAACTATTTTTTCAAAAAAAAATTTTGGTCAAATGTAGTAATAATCATGGGGAGTTATATATATTTTTTTCGGAATTTTTTGGAATGTTTTTGAGGTGTCCTCGCGAGTCCTCACCGTTTTTTGAGTCCTCACATGATCCCACTTCCAACCTTTATAATCAATTTCTTCAAAAAATTATATAAGTATAAGGGGAGTAATTTTTATACCACATAAACTAATTCATGCACCACATTGTGCAAACATTTAAAATAAATCATACAAACAATATAAAACGATGATTATGATGCATACTAGCCTATAACCCTTGATAAATCACAGGTCACTTATAAAATTTTTCACAAACATAGTATATCAATCAAAGTAAAAAAGATGTAAGAAACATGTGTTGTAAGCATTTGTACTAATTAATTAATTAACTATATTACATTTATCATTCGATGAACAGTAGGTTCTCCATCTACCGTCTTCCACCTCCTGCTACTTCCATCCGGCATCCCACCTCCTGCTTGCTTCCGATTCCTTCCAGTGCATTCCACAACTCCACCTCTTGCTTATGTTGTTTCACCGATTTTTGCCACCAATGAAACCTACTGTCTACCATCGTTATCTTATTGTAGTTACAAAACAACTAGCTACAAATTGACGCTGCTTCCTACAGACTCATGATAACCATTGTTATTCAATTCATCCTTCTTCTTCACCAGGTAAGTTTTTATTATTCTTTTTAAAGTTTATTTTTTTCAATTTGGGTTTCTCACTTTTATAATTAGGGTTCCCATTATCAGTTGGATTTCATTTTGCATCAATATTTTCAATCGATCTTCAGGTAAGTTTCAGTCTCATAGATTTAATTTTAAAGTATGTGGTCGGTATACGCCTATGATTCTAGGGTTCCATTTCGATTACCTGAATCTTTGAAGGAAATTATAATTAAATATTATGTCTATGGAAGACATCAAGAAGAAAGTCAATGAAGATGGTGATAAAGATAAACACAAAGCAAACCCTATAATGTCAATAAAAGTAAAGAAGAAGAAGAAGAATGGGAAATTTGGGTTATTTCTTAATTTCGGATAACTGGGGTACAGCCACTACTCTTCTATGTATGCATTCTCTTCTTCTAATTTTAGTTTATGTTATTTGTTACTACTTAGTCTATATTCGTTGATTAATTCATCATTTTTTTGTGGTTATGAAGTTTTCAGTTACTAATTATTTAAGTTACTAATTACTTCTGTTGTTCTATATGAGCAGTTGTGGGAGTAGATCATATTTCTTAATCTTAACATCATCAATTATTTTGTAGACTGGAGGTAGTAACATTGAATAGGAATAGATCAAACAAATCAAAGTTGGACTTTTATAGGATAATATGTGCAGTTTAGTAGTGAGAAACATCAAACATGTTATTTGTAGAGTAATGCTTTAATGAATTTGTATATATAGGGTATCTCTATATGTAAGACTAAGAGATGTAGAGTTATGATTTATAACATTCCACATTTTAAGCTGGATTTTGGATGCTAAAAACTTATTGTTGTAATTATTACAGTAAGTGCACCGACCAATGGGGTTTAGTGGAAAAACGTTGATCTTTTTCTAGGTTCGTCTCTTAAGTTCCCAAATTTAATAGGATTCCATCCCATATGCTACGAAAAGAGGAAAACAAATGTCAATTTTTTTACTCTGTCATTCCATCTTGCTGAGTGGTAAATTTGTTATGGATTGCGCAAACAAGTGTACTCCATCATCACCTTTATTATATAACTATCATAAACTAAAAACATCTATCACTAGAATTCCTAGCATGACACGATTAGTTTATTTGAAAGTTTCTTTTTTGAACAGCACTTTGATATTAGTCATAGAATTCATGTGACATAACAAAATCAGGAAAATGGCAGCGATATTGGAATTTAGTGGTGTAAAGATTTAATATATGCTCTTGATATAATGACAATCATATGCATGGATGTATTTGTTTAGGCATTTAGGTTATAGGCTGTAGGTTATTCTATGGTAATTAGGAGATTGACGGGCATATGGTAAACCTCAGTTAACTATAATGTAGTTTCATTACTGATCTAAGAATCATTGGAAGTTAACTAATAGACATTTAAATATTTTGTTGGTAATACTTGATTATTTCATTTAATACAACATATATGCAATTTCTATAGTATGAAAAGCTTGGCATTTCTATAGTATGGAAATCTATGGTTAGCTTGGCATCAACTTCATTCATGTAAAAGATATATGTATGTTGAAACACTGCTTTGAAAATCCCTTCAATTTTCTCCACTCTTGAGTATTATTAAGAGGGCAATAATCTTCACAAACAGATGACAGAACAGAACAGTAAAATCTCCGCGGTAACGCGCGGGTTGCAAGCAACTAGTTGATTCTAATACACAAACATAATACACAAATTGATTTTATATAATGAAGCTAAAGTACAAAGAATATCAAAAACAAAACAAAACAATTCATTAATCATACTTTGAATCATCACATAACAGATATTGTCATGAACATATCCAAACTTTCACGTGATTGGTTGATGTTGAGTGACCCAAATAACCTACATTGTTATACTTTCATTGAGCTACATACACAATCTATTTATGCAATATGGAAGAGAACATATACTAATTGTGATAAGGCTAGTGCTAAATTTCACAAACATGTACATTTATTTCTAATAACACAATGAATTCACAAGCACAAAAGTAGTTTAAAAATCTTTTGAAACACTATAACAATTCCACAATTTAGAGAGATACATGGAGAATGACAACACAATAATAAGTGACTAAATAGGATGATAACAAAGGAGATGGAGAATATGGCTGAGCAACCGTGGAATCAATTCTTTTACTTAAATAGAGTTTATTTTATAAAATATTTTCATAGGAAATATTTTCAAGCATTGAATTGCTTTTATTATGAAAATGCATAGAAAATTAAGAGAGTTAATAAAGAAGGAATTAATTTAATTTTCTAAAATTACCTTTGATTATGTGTTTTTACTTGTAGTAAGAAAATATTCCTCTAAGAACAACACCCAATGGATCCTCAGCAGTAGCTAAACCAAATCTGAAAATTATATAAATTTCATATTTAGTACAAATGTACCGAAAGTGAGAAATATATATCAAAATAAATACTTTAAAATAGATGTTGACATGCCTTTTATCACCCCACTCGCCAAAGAAAGTTATAGTGAATGCCTGTTTAAATTCAATTTTTCATCTGTTAAGTATGATGTGGATTTAGATATTGGAATTTTAACCAATTACTTATAAATGGGTTGAAGTTATCATCTACATACAGATAAAGTGAGTACAATACATATACAATGATAATCTAACTTTTTGAACAAAATGAGTTAGACCACAAATTTTGAAAATCTGCCGACCCATTTGACCACAAATTTTGTATTTTTTACCCATGTAGGGTACGATATATATATGTTGTTAAAGATGGCTAATTCAACCCACTTCCTTCTAAGTGGGTTAAACGGATAAATCCAAATATCAAAATATTAGCTAAAAAGAGAATGTAACTATTTGTACCTTTGTCATCAATGCCTTTTTACCTTCTTCAAACTCTTTGATCTAGAGTTTACCAAAATAAAAAATTAAAATTTAAAATATACCCAAACATCATAGGAGTATTTGAAAAGTGATGTTTGATCGGGTTGCTAAAACGAAAGATTGTGAATAATACCTCCTTCCTTCCTCCTTCAACATATATGTAACCGAAAATATAATTGTGGAGGTTTTAAAATTCAATTATGGAGATTTTTATGAAAATCCATTTATGGGCATTTATGTATGGAATTATATATAGTGGAATATTAAGATTTCATAACTGCTCGACTTCCATTAGTGCTCGAACTATGTTTTGCATTATGTAGCAAGGAAGGAGGTTGTGCCAAGTGGACTTCATGAGGTGGCCTAGAAGTGTCAAGTGGATTTGTCTATGTGGCAAAATTCAAAAAAAGCCTCTTTTATTATATATATATATATATAGAGATAGAGATAGAGATAGAGATAGAGATAGGGGTGAGCAGAAAAAGCGGGTAACCGGAATTGGAACCGGAACCGCTTTGGAACCGCCGGTTCCGGTTCCTAAAATTATGGAACCGCCCTAAGAGGTTCCGGTTCCGGTTCTCAAAATTTAGGAACCGGTAACCGGTGGATAACCGGAACCGGCGATTATTCGGATTATTTTTGTTAAAATATTATATATTTGAGAAATTTAATGTCCAAATTTAACAATATGATAAATTTTGTGTAATTTTGAATGAGTTTAGTCATTAATTAGTCTGAATATAGTGTTTTAACAATACAATAAATAGATAATCATATGTTTAAGTAGTTGGAATCTATGATTATTCAAAGATTAGTAGATAAAATGATAAAAAATGATTAATATTTAAGTTTTGCATCTTATTTTTATTTTACGATTTTAGAGACAGGGTAACCGGAACCGGCACCGGAACCGGAGGTTCCGGTTCCGGTTCCGAAATTGAGGAACCGGTACAAGAGGTTCCGGTTCCGGTTCCGGCCGGAACCGGCGGGTACCCTGTTATGCTCACCCCTAGATAGATGTGGGAGGTCCCGGGTTCAAACCCCGTGAAACCCCCCTTGTGGCCACCAGCCTCCGTTGAAACGTGGGTCCCCCTCTGTGCTGAAAATGCTGGGTCTCGTATATCGAGCCCAAGCAGAGGTGTGGATATCATTGTTAGGTGATTTGCCGGGGAATGCACCTGTTGCTGGGTCGGGTGTCCGGTCACAATATGTGGCCAGTGTCAGTGGTACACTCCTTTACCATTTAGATAGAGATAGTAGTTTATGTGATGTAAAAACCACATCCCTTGTAATAAATATAAGGGTGTAATCACTTTTAATCATTAAAAAGAAAATCATACTCAACACTTTAATAACTAAATTACTCATTTTCATCTATTACCCAACGAATTTTCCACCTTGAAGTGTATTCCATCTTCTGGAACCCATATTTTGTTAAATTAGAATGGACATTTGCAACAAGAGTTGAACAATAGTGGGCAATATAACTGCAACTATTAGTTGGGCGGTAACAATACACACAAAATATCTTTTCCCTCCAAAACAAAAATATCTGAATTCTCAAATTTTATTTCAAGATTCTAGAAAATGCAGCAAAACATCAATCAGTGAATAATAGGCTTGAGAGGATGAGCTCTCAGTTCTGACATATCCAAGCTTGCATCAAGCTCTTCATCTAATTCCCCAATCACACTTCTGCATCACCACAATAACAACTCATTAAATATTTGACCAAAAAGGTCAAACTGCACACGCTTTCACTTAACTTCTAATTTGTTTAAAGTTTGTCTACTAAGCTTATTATAAAAACCAAATCAACTTCTGCAAAATCATCAAACTTTCAAAAAATCATTCAGCCACATCAGCATTATCCAGGTTTCTTGTTAAATTACCCAAAATAATCAATTTTGAAATTTAAAACGGTTTTAGTAGTAACATACATGTTATCACCCCTTATGATGTAGAGACCTAATACAAGTTGTTGAACACCTTCCTGCAAGTCAAAAAAAGCAATTAAATAAATCCAAAAAGAAAATCAATTAGTTATAAATATTGCACTCACCTTGGTGGAATAAACTCGCTCATGCGATTCATCAAGAATAATATTTGTAGCTTGATCAAACCCTTTCAAAACACCCTGAATACACAAGCCGTTATTACCAAAATAATTCAGATTTGTATAAATAAAGAAAGAAAGATGAGCTCACCACTATGTTGCGTCCATCATTCGTAATAACCGAAATGATTTCTGTAAAAAAAAGAAAATAAATAATTAGGGTTTAATTACGAATAAGTTGATTCAGGTTATGTTTTATGATAATCATTTGCATTATTTTCATATGTTCCAATACATGGGCGGCCTTAACCCAACTGAGTCTGTTTTGATCTGCACCATAAATTGGCCCTTTTAACCCAAACCTATTTTGACGCCTGCTAACTTTACCACTATGAAGAATTACTTACGGTCAACAACTGTTTCAAGTCCAGGCCCACCAAGCATTTTGCAGCAATTTGGGTCACTTGTGCTTCAAAGCCTATAACACAAGAGAAATTGGCTGTTACCAATAATATGTAGATAGAGTAGTTCTTTAAGAGAAACAATTTTGACAATAACCCTCCCTCATGATCATGCTTTGATAAGGTTTTATAAAGTAATGTTCCATATAATTCAAAAATAGAACATTCTATGTCGACTCTTCTACGAAGCAGCAAGGAATATTAGTAGTGTAATTTTTTACTCAAAATTAAATTATTATTTAAATCACTTGTGGTTTTACCCAAAATATAGTCATAGTAATAATAAAATAACAATATTAGTACTAACGAATACAAATTTAAAATAAATATTACCAATATCCAGGATAAAGTGCCAAACAAAACCTACAAATTAGGTATGTAACTCTGGTTACCTATGTATCTCAAATGACACAAGTCAAACAATTCACTAATTAATATAGGTAAGAAAAACTCCAAACTGACTGACTGTTAATTTGTGACCCTCGCCACAATCAGACGACAATAAAAAAGTCACACAATTCTCTATCTTTTCCAACTGTAACTGAATACCACCATCACTCAAAAAAGTAAGCATACAACAATTAAAAGGTAAATTTTAGCTTCTGCCTAATAAAATTGGGGAACATTTTAAAACCCTAAAAATAAAAAACATGAAATGACATACCTGTGGAAACCAGAAACAAGCAACACAACAGTACGAAGATTGTTAATAACTCAATATAGAAAAAGCAGAATAAGCATCATAATTCATACATATAAGCGTTACAAATAAGCAAAAGACATACCTGTGGTCTGTGGAAAAACCACTGCACCAGAGTCGACTAGAGAGAGAGAGAGAGAGAAGTCGAGAACGGCACCAGAGTCCAGACGAGAGAGAGAGAGAGAGAGACGATCGGGTTGTATGAAGGGTGAAATGGCGTCTGGAAGTGGTAACCCTAAGGACGATTTAAAAAATTAAATCAATTTTGACTTTTACTTTGAACTTGACCGATATTAATTAAATCCGATAAATAAATTTCCTAGAGCATCTCCAATGGTTAAGTAATTACAATGATTAATTGTAATTGACACATAAACTTTCATCTCAAAATTTATAATAAGCTTTCAAAAAAGCTTTTAGCCAAATGCATGTAAATGTAGAAAAAGTTTTTTGTGTGTCTTGAGAATGACTTATAGAAGAAAAAACTTTTGAAACAAGTTTTTCGCTAAAAGATCATAAACCTTTAATTGACCTACTCAAGAGGTAAAAAAAACTTTAGAAAAAGCTTGCATCGTAGATACTCTTACTTGGTCGAACCGGACCGGTTGACATATATTTACAACACTGAAATTTTACTATAACTAAATTTTTAACAATAATAGAAGTAATACTAATACAGGTTATACAAAAATGTGAAAGTGCTACATGCCTACATATATACTATTATTAAAAGTGTGTTGTGTGCATAGATGTTAGTATTCACACAATATTCATTTCAAAAATAAGAGGGTGTGGAAGAAATCGAGCTCAAGTCTTAAGTTATTTAACAGCCGATCAACTCTCGGAAGGTTATTAAACTTAATTTTTATACTTTACTTTATTTTCAGTTCGTTCTTTTTCTCAAAGGCACCATATTATTAGTTGTGGGTTTCTGTTTTTTTCATATCATAATTGATACATTGTAATATATAGTGACATATGTTAGCTACAATTATACGATACATTGTACTCCCTCCGTCCCTAAATAAAGTTCTCATTTGTTTTGGGCACAAGATTTAAGGAGAAAGTTAGTTGTGGGGTCATTAGTACTAAATTTGATTAAAATATAAAGTTGGTTTGGAAAGAGAAAGATAGTTAGTGGATTGTTAGTAGTGGGGTCCTTAATAATTATATTATTTTATTAAGTGGACCCCATCAACTTATGAAATGGGAACTTTATTTAGGGATAAAAATATAAGGAGAAATGAGAACTTTATTTAGGAGCGGAGGGAATAATATATAGTGACATATGTTAGCTACAATTATACGCGACTTGCAGTTTGTTCACGAAATTGTAAAATCATTGCCCAAGAAAATTGTACTTTTCAAAAATGATTATTACAGGTCAATTCAACCAAAGAAGCTTGTAACACGTTTTTTTGTGCCTTTTGAATAGGAAAATTACATTAATTTGTTCTTAAATCTACATTATATTATTATTTGAATTCATAACTAGATGTCATTAAAGATTACCTTACAACATCTTATACCGCTAGATTACAAATCATTTGGCTTGTAATATACTGTAGTTTTTAATAGTGGTTTTCAGAAAACGGGTGCTTTTAGAGGAAGGGGTATGACGCCACTTCCCCTCCTCTAACATGTTATGTTTGATTCTCACTGCCAACACACTGGGCGTGGTGTGAGTGTGTGGCGGAAGTGGCATAAGAGAAGTGTTTTTTTTAATGATATTTTGTGAGTGTGAGGTATTTGAGTGATGAGTGAAGGAGTATTTAATATTTAAATGTGAAATATTAAATGATAATGTTATACTGATTTACTTAATCCAGTATACCTATCCCTCCTACTAAATAACAATTCATAGAATCTAACAACCACAACAGGAAAGAAGTCAAATCATGTTTCTTATTTAATTCATTTTGTTCTTTTTTTTGTTGGTAAAAATGACATTTTGCTGTTAAAAAAAAAACTTAACTATAAAAAATGACAGCCGAATTTTGCTCTAATTTCATATTTGGTTAACAAATTTGAAAATCACTTATAAGAACAGTTAGGGTAACATGGACAAAATTGGTGTTTTTGTACTCAAATTTGCAAGCAATTTGTGGATAATACCTAGATAAAACTTTTTTTGCAAACTTGCTTTCAGTGAACAAATTAGAAATAAAGTTATCATCCCATTTACATTTTTAACCTCTCAACTATTTTACATCAATACAATCACCTTTTTTGTTATATTTGTGTAGTGTTGTCCATTATATATAGTAGACAGATTAAAATAGATTAGGTACTATTAAAAAATGGAATTATGAAAAGAGCAATTTATCATTAACCTCTTAAGAAACTCTCGTTTGATACTAAACAATGTTAAAACTTAACATAATCACTAAAAACATGTCAATAGAGTAACTTGTCACTGGTTTTCTTCAAGGACCTTACTTGCCATCAAAGTTTAAGGGAAATACTAATACAAATATAAAACTGATTTTTTTTAATCGGATTACAAGGAACAGAATAATACGAACATCAACAAACTTGATGATGCAATAAACAGATACCTTGTTACTGGCCGTGTTACACGCAGTTCCCTAAAAACATATTATGAGTTTGTTTCCTAATGTACGAAAGCTTAAAGGAGCGTATTGTTGGAGTTGTATCTTGCTTGAAAATGATAGTACTTTGAGAGTGTGTGGACAATCTCGAGCGTAAGGTTCTGCTTTTCTTCTCACTGATGAAATTCAAAGAGGAGCATGTTTATATACAACAAAAAAGGAAGTTGAAATGCTGTCATTTATCCGACTTGATTTAATCAAGTCATCGATCCACTTTCATTTGCTGTAGATAGCTGGAAAAAAACGGATTTGAGTATGAACTTATGGGTCGACTCGTATAAAACTGGATATATATAATAGACTAAAAAGAATATAAAGTAATAATTAAAATAAAATTATAAGTATATATTTTGGATATTTCACAAATTTAACTATCTCTTAAAAATGATATCCAAATCAAAATCTGAAATTTGGATATGGGAGAATTTATATATTCAAAAATTTCTGATAATTTTGGTTCGAATTTTAGAATTCTCTTGACCCAACTAATCGAATTTTTTATTTTTATTCAAGAAAACCAAATATTTATCAGTGTATCATCTTTAATCGCCACTCGCTTTAATTCATTGTAACAATCTCCAAAACGTGCGTCTCCGGCCAGAAATGGCCTTTCCCTACCGGAGCTGCCATGGCACCACTTCGCTCTCCGCCACTTCCTGTTACTGTCCTTCCTTACCAACCACTTCCCTCCTCCACTGCCATCATCACTGTGTCACCACCAAACAACTATTATCACACTCACTCAAATTATCCTCTACTCACCCCTACATCACCGTCAAAACCAGGGCTTCCGATTCCGACACCCAATCATCATCTGAAATCGATTGTGTGGGGACCTGGAGTGCGTTGTTCCGTCAGACGGAAAAGGCACTGAATCCGAAACGGCGTCGTTGATTGAGGTGGTATGGGAATGGACGTTACTGGTATCGCCGTTTTTCTTCTGGGAAGGAAGTTTTGCCCAAAACGGGAGCCCTTTTCGTTTCGTCATTCCGATTGATTCCTTCTGGATTGATGTTAGTTGCTTTCGCAGCTTCTCGTGGCAGGAAATTTCCATCAGGATTCAATGCTTGGCTGTCTATTGCAATATTTGCCCTTTACGTGTTTTCAGGTTAATTCGATTACACTTTAACTATAATTTTTCTGGTTTTAATATTCATTTACAATTGTCAGACAAGATACTTTCAAAATCTAATTATTTAATTACACAACTTAATAATCAGTTAAATAAATTAAATAATACTCTTAATTTACGAGGTGCAAGCATGTCAGAATTCAGATTAAGTTCTGATTGATCGTATTTACTCAGAAAATTGTCGTGTTTGTTACGACATGAAGGGGTATTTGGATTTAGCATCATTGGATATTGAATATTGAAAGTTGAAACCATGATTACTTAACTTAGTTGCCTCAAGTTGCAAAACTCAGTAGCATTTGTTTCAAATGATACAGTGATTTTCACCCTGCAAAGTGGAAAATAACTATTTCCCCAAATGTAGATTGTTGCAAATTTGATGGAAAACATTTTAATTTGGATGGATTTCAGGGTTTTTTAGCAAAAGGATTGGAAAAAACATCAGCTGGTCTTGGCAGTGTATGTCTCAGTTTCATTGCATCTAATTAATTAATGTTGTTATTAGGCTTGATGAGATATATTATATATAATTGATAATATATTATAATGGTATTACAGGTTATAATCGATTCACAACCTTTAACTGTTGCTGTTCTAGCTTCCTTTTTATTTGGTGAAACAATTAGCATATTTGGAATCACAGGCCTTGTTCTTGGTGTTGCAGGCCTTGCACTTCTTGAGGTATATTTAATATTAACTATTTATTTTCCAACTTTGCATTAAGCAACTGATTTTGCAGGTTCCTGCTATTTCATTTGATGATAATAATTTTTCATTATGGGGGAGTGGGGAATGGCTGATGCTTTTAGCAGCTCAAAGCATGGCGGTTGGTACAGTTATGGTTAGATGGGTTTCTAAATATTCCGATCCTGTTATGGCTACTGGATGGGTAAATAAACTCTCATTATTTTATTTCATTAATGTCACACAATTATAAATCATAATATTAACAACTTTTATTAATTAAAATAACATGCAGCATTTGGTTCTTGGTGGGATTCCATTGGCGGTATTGTCAATTCTTGCTCATGATCCAGCTGTCAATGGAGGATTGAATGAACTAACGACAAATGACATTTTTGCCCTCGTGTATACCTCTGTGTTTGGCAGTGCAATCAGCTACGGGTTATACTTCTACAATGCTACAAGAGGTTGTTATCGTATCTTCATTTATGTTTTTATTCCAATTTCCTAAATTGAATTACTAATATCTTTTTATATTTAACAGGTAGCTTGACAAAGCTCAGCTCTCTTACCTTTCTAACTCCAATGTTTGCTTCAATTTTCGGGTAACTTCATATTTTAATTTTTATAACTTGTTAATTGAAATTCTTAGATATACACTAAATTTCACATATGACCTTTTACTTAAAAAATTATATCGGTAGTCATTCTTTAAAGACATTTTTTTGTTGCACCGATAGTCCTTAAAAATTACACTAATAGTCATTTTTCTGTTAAATTATTTAACGAAACTTAGGCTAAAGGACTATAGGTGCAAAAAAAAAATTCCAAAAGAACTAGCATTGTTATTTTTTAATTTAATGACCATACTTAAAATTTTGGGTAAACCTGAGGGATGACAATCTTTTTAATTTACTACTTTTAATACTTCAAATTTTGGGTTTGTTATCTTATTTTGTTTAATTTGTTATTTTTTGCAGTTTCTTCTATCTCGGTGAGACTTTCTCACCAATTCAAATATTAGGAGCTCTTGTAACTGTTGTTGCCATATACATGGTCAACTACAAGAATGCCGTCGAATGATCGAGTTATTATTTTCTTATGAATTCATTAAAACATAGTTGTAGATAGAGATATACATATCAATGTAAATGTTAACTATTTAACACCATATTGAAAAACAAGAATTCAATTGCTCAACAGCTAGAGAAATGGTGTACAAGTTTACAAACACAAAATACAAATTTCATAGATTAATTTATGTCAAAGCAGCAGTTGTACTTTTGGGAATTGAGTAACTACTTTTACGCCCTATCCCCTTCCTTGGATAATCCATAAAATCCCTGTGGAATCCCCCCAATTTGATTTGATTCACCTCACACTCCTGAATTGTGGTTTCTGCTGAATTTGATTCCAGAGAGGAATCTTGCTCCTTGATCTGACTATCCTTCTTATCAATTGTTAAGTTTTTCCATTTGTCTTCTGATGTTGTGTTGGAATTGGAATTGGAATCAGAATTGAGATTAGCAACTGCCTCCATAATCAAGCACGCTTTACTAACACATTCCGGAAGTGCGAAAGCGGGCGGTTCTTTAGTAGCAGAATTTTGGTGAAATTTGTGAATGTCTTCAAGTAACAAACTTGCATAAGATGGTGGACTAGGAGATCGATGGTCAAATGTTGTTTCTGGATTCATTTCTAGGTCACGCCGAGTTCTTTTAGGGTTACCAACACGAGCATTATTATCAATCTCTTGTAGTGATGATTTCCGTCTATAATACGACATTTGATCAATTTCTCGTGTTTGATTGATTCCTTCTTGGTTGTCTCTGAAAACCGTAAGTGTTCGGGTTTTAGCAGGAGAAACATTTCGTTTAACATGAATTCTTTTCACTGTACCAGCAATCACCTGTTCCAAACCTGCTGCATTGTTACTCTTATCAGTCGCCGGAACTGAAACCATTTTTGCTGGCGGTTTAATGCAACTGCCGCCACTGGCCGCCACTGTGATATTTAAATTACTGTGAAAAGGTGATTCAGATCTTCTACTCGGAGATATGCTTATTCTCCGTTCTTTACTGCTAGACCTACTGTTCCTTCTAGATGAAACCCTAACCTCCGGCTGACGGTGCCGGTTCAATGTATCATCATCATTATCAACATCTTCATCGGAATTAGCATTTTTTAAACGATTGTTCAGATCAAAATCGAAACTTCTTTTGGAACGAGAATACCTTCTTCTTCTGCGATTAGGATTCTGAGCTCCGGTGGAATTGCTCCGGCTAAGCTTGCCACATTGAATGAGAATCGCATCCACCTCTTCCTTACTACAACTAGAGGTTCTGGTTCTAGATCCGGCGGTAGCGCCAGGGTTTTTCTGGTTGTCTTGGTCCGAGTGCCTGTCGATTTCATCATGACTGATTCGGTGTTTGATGACGAAGATCTCCTTTTTGATGAGCTGGGTATCATTTTTCGTGTTCTGTGGTTGTTTAGGATCCGATTTGAGGTCGAATTGTTGTAGAGCTGGCGTTTCAGGGGTAGTGGAAGTGTTCTTGCTGAAACAAGAACCCATAGAGGGAGTGTGTGAGAGAGAGGGAGAGGATTAGGTTTGTTTGGAAATTTGAAATTGTACGCAGGTTGCAAAAGTTAAAATGCAAATTTTCCATTAAAATGTACAGTATATCCACTTTGACCCGTGATATATTTTTATGTATTAGTAACAGTAGAATGTCCGATGTCGTGTACTTATACGGACATAGAAGTGGACTAGCAGGTACCCGTGCAATGCGGCGGCGGGTACCCTGTAAATATGTTGCAGCGACCAATTGGCAGATCGTGGCGGTTGTTATGGTGCTGGTGATGGTGGGTGGTCGTAATTTCAAGTTATTAAAGTCAAGTGATAGTATTTCAGTTTGTTAGACATTGCTAATTTGGAAAGGTCTAAATATCTTATACTCTCTACTATAGTAAAGAAAAGATAAGAATAACGTAAGTCGTAAGGCATTTGGTTGCGTCACATAATCCAAAACTAATTCCCTTGACACATCACATTTACCCCATACACAAGAGGTGCACAAGAACAAAATAAACAAGTTTAATATAATCCACAATTACTTCATAAAACTCAGTAGTTTGATCACAATTACCCATAATCCGTCCAACAACACCATAGTTATCCTCTAAACGTTTGACATTGGCTAATCATGCGTCAATCTCGCTACGTCCCTACATTGAAGGTCATCTAAAATCCTAAGTTGATAATTCAAACCGCAACTCCACTGCAATATTCTTGAAATAGGGAACAATCATTAGAATAGATTTCCATAAATGTCAACATATTTTTTTATTGTTTTTCTCATATGTGGTACACATTCAACATATGTGTTTAAGCTTTAAACACATGCAAAACCTTCAACTATCACTCCTAGGAAATAAAAATGCAACATGCATGGGCTATGTAAGATATTTATAACTGAAAGGTTTTTCCATCCCATTGTAGTAGAAAAATTAAAATGTCAACGCCTCCAGTCATCACCAACATGATCCCGAGTGCCTCAGTCATCACCAACACGATCACGAGTCCCTCCAATCATCACCAACATATACCGCCAACTTCTTCGATTCTAATCAACTGCATCAAAAAGTCAAATTAATTAAAAATTCAACTTCAAACAAAGAAAAGGAAAGGGAAAAACATTCTAGAGTATGTTCTTCAATGTTCTTAAGAGTTTTATGAGTTTTGTTTTAAAAATATGTAAATATTCAGAAGGAAATCCAAAACATGAAAAAGATAATGATATTTACTTCATTTTACTTGGGCCACGGGTAAAATTATTACAAAACCTCAAATACTTAACATGTCAAATAGAATTTGGCAACAGGTTCATTCAAACTAATTTTGGGTTGTAATAGTGTCTATTTTGGACCTATAAAATGGGTTGATTTAAATATTTGTTGGTACCTGAATATATTTGGCTAAGCGTTCTCCTCTACAAGGTCCGGCTACTTTAATCTGAGATGTAGCCAACAGAATCATTGGTTTCCCCACTTCGTTGAGAGATTACAACTCCCAAATTTGCATCTTTTGCCATTTACACTACTTCTATCGCTTCTGTTACTGTCCCTATTTAGTTCACCTGCAAATAGCATTATTCATAACCATATGCCATCAACATATACACATTAAATAAAACAAACAATTAAAATTCCTAAAAAGTAAAACTGAAATAATTAGACTTCCCAATCAAAGGTTCAAAACTGATATTGCAGATTATGCTTCTTATATCCACCAGATGCTTCCTAAAAATCAAAAAACAACCAACACAAAAAAAAATTGAATGAATTTGTCCACCTGGAAATCTCTCATAGCTATAAACTTCAAATCTCCAATAATTATATTAGTAAAATAACATTTGTATGACATATATACATATCTCGTGCCAACCACGAAACATGACCATCACTTGCTAATGATTACTTTCAGACCGGAGCATATGGTGCCAACATACCAACCATTGCAATATCAACAAATACCTACCAAAAGGTCTACAACATACAACTGAAATTCATTCCAAAAAATCATTCCCTATTTTTTGAACTTCATTCTGTAAACTGTGAATAAACTTAACATTAACATTTGCATTAGCATTAACACTGAACTAAATAAAACAACTTTTAAGCATTGTTTGACATTAAAAGTTTAAATTTACCTGTAAATCGAGAAACTGAGTAAGAGTAAGTTTTCGAAGTCCAGTGGATTTTGCAGCTTCTATAACAAACCTGAATATAATAAAATCGCAAAAAAAGACAGAAAAAAGATGGAGAAATCTAAATATAACAAACCCGTCCAATGAAAATGGCGAAAGAAGGAGGTGGTGACGGAGGGGACGTCGGTGTGCGTCGATGGAGAGGGTTGCAGAGGAGGGGCCATCGGCGGTTTTGTGAACTCTGGGAGAAAGATCGATTGTTTTTTTGGGATGTGAAGATGCTGTTTTGTTTTTAGGGTTATTTGAATGACAAAAGAGAAGTGAGAGTAAATTGATTTATGAGAATGGTGAACGAGTAGGCAGAAATGAAGAGACGGGAACAAAGAGACGGAAACGAAGAGACAAAGGTGAACTTGTCAGGTACGCTCTGTTGAACACGGATGATTGGTCATGATCAGACCAATGGAGATGGAGCAAAGGGCTTTAAGCAGATGGGCCAAAGTAAACAAATATTACTGGTGGGCTTAGCCCCACGTTTTAATATGTTTTATTATTAAGTATGTTCGGAATGACAACGCAGCTGAAGGCTTGTCCGAGTGGTATCGTTGTTGTTGTGTAACCCGCTGGTAACGGGTTCGAATCCTGGCTGATGATATTTTTTTCCAAAAGGATTATAATTCTATAATTAGCAAGTGTGTTGGCTGAATTTTCAGCCCTGCTAATTATAGAAGGGGTAAACCCTTTATAATATAGTAGAGAAGGGAGTTGATCTTACATTGAAATTTCTATTTGATATGTTTCTATCTATAGGTCTACCCACTTTTAAATTTGACATGTGTTATCAATTAATTCTTTTTTCATATCATCCATTGATTTTGACACTTATCATAATCAAATTGATAAGCACAAATACCATTATTCTTTTTATTCATATAAAATAATTTAATATCCGAGGATAATTATTTCAATTATGTCCTGTTATTATAGTTTTCTTTTCTCGCCTTTGTGCCAAGAACATGAAATTATTCTGTATAAATAAAAATTACTTTGTAAAAATTAACTCCCGAAGTGGAATCCATGATTAATTTATTCAAAGAAAATTGAGTAATTTAGTTTTGATGTATGCGTCTAATAGGTATTTTTTTATTTTCGAATATTTTTAACACATAAAAAATCCCGATCAAATCTACGTAACCAGGTGACCAAACCATTCCCCTTTCAAAAAACCCTTCCCCTTTGAAAAATGACGACCTGTATCGGTCGCCTAGACGACCTTTAAAGCTCGGAGAGGCGTCTCGGAGAAATGGTGTAACGGTAGGAACTTGTCTTGAAAGAGAGGACGCAAGGGGAGACAGCACAATGCAACCTCCCCGTTACGAATAGTCTTAAGGAACCCATTGTACCAAACCATTCAGTATACCAGAGTTAGACGTCAGGCTAGAGATTGTAGCCTAAATCTTTTCCCAGACATTGTTTCGCTAAAGAAAAAACTAGCTACATTCTGTCTTGTACACATACCAAATCATACTGTACCGAATCCGATTTATTTACCTTTATGGTACAGTGTACCATACCACGTAACCCTATGAGATGGGTGTACCATACCACGTAACCCTATGAGATGGTATGGTTCCGGGGTAGTACAATGGCACGACGGTTTCGGTCATGCACGCCGCTAATCGGGTCTAGTCGGATGTTACTACAAATATACAACACGTAAAAAATACTTATTAAATAGAAGATAATTATATAAGTGTTAACATTTTGTTGAAATAGCTAGCGGGTTTTCCAAAACTTTGGAGTTTGGATACAAGGTGAGTGAATGGATAATGGCCCAATACCAATCTCGAACACAAAGGCAATTCGAGAATCTACTTTTTATCCAATTATGCATCAATTATATCGTTGGAAATTACTCAAGATAACATGAACTAAAATTCAAACAACCATTTCTAAAACAACACACATTTTTACACTTTCATACTTGTATGAAAAAGTTCTGTAAACTATATTCATAACAATTCACTTCAGGGACTTAGAAATTTATCAACTCTAATATTAGTCGAATGAGAAAGAAACTTCATGCAAATAGGAGGATTAACACCTGCCAAAGCAAGTATCGAACTTGGTAAAGTCCAAATTCCATCACCACAAATCAATCCCGAAGCAACCGCAGGCCCAAAAGCAGCCGCTTTCGCCTTATTAATCTTTGACCAAATGAACAATATCAAGCTTCCGACACACATATCAATCGCAAAATAACCACCAATATAGAAAGGAATCGCCATTGCCATTGGAATTGGAATAAACTGTGCTCGTTTCTTCCCCACTAAGTCTCGAATCCCGTTCACGAGAATAGCAAAAGCAAAGAAAATATAGCAAAGCATGAGACATTTATCGGGTAATGCCGAAAACCCCTCGACTCCCAAAATGGCCATGTTTCGGTAAATAAGAGCGTACGGTGCGGGATATTCAGAACCGGGAACACCGAGATCGTCAAACGCTTTGTAAAATAGCCAGAAAACGCAAGGAGAGATAACACAGCCCATTGCGGTCCCAATCACTTGGCTCACAAACATGGACCGCGGTGAAGCTAATGTCATGTAACCGGTTTTGAAATCCTGCGTTAAGTCGGACGCGGTCGAGACTATGTTCATCATGACCCCACACGCGGCTAACCCGGCTAGAACACCCCCGTTTGACCCACCGGCCCAAGCCCCGATTATGAAGATGGCTAGCTTCCCGTATGTTGATGCTAACGACCAGTCGGTTAGTCCACATCCGTACGCGTTACAAAAGGCTAACGCAGGGGCAAAAACGTAAATTGCAGCAATGTAGTACCACTTGAGTTGGTGGAAAATGTGTGGAAGGGTAGCGGCGGATACGATAGCAATTGTTAGGTAACCGACGATTGCGATCCACACTGGGATTTGGTCCTTGAGAAAAAGGCGGGCTCGTTTTTGGTCGTCATACGATAGTGAAGGAAGATCGGGTGGTGAATTACCGGTTGGATTGTCCGTGTCCCCTTTGACTTTTTGTTGACTAAATTGGTGATATAAACCGAATAAAGTGTGACCAAGGACTTTTATGAAATTGTAAAGTCCATCACCTAAGATCATGGCTATACCGATGAATACCCTGTAACCTTGCAACCCATGAAGACTATTTGATTTGAGATCTGCAGGATACCAATCACCTTTTTTTTCATTTATCAGTGGCCACATCACACCCCATGAAAGAATCGCTCCAACTAGTAATGAAACGTTAATCAAATACGGGCAGATCATGCCTACACCCACATACGTTGCTGAAAAGTCAAAATAAAATCTGTTTTTGAACAAAAAAAAAAGTTAGTTAGTTAGTTGATCAAATGTGTATTAATTAAGTTCATTAAGAATAATATCGACATACTTATTTTCAAAGGCCTTAAGACCGAGAGTTGGAAAGCTTGCAAATCCACAACTGTCTCCACCTGTAAAGAACCACTGAAAGAACCCCCATAGAAAACTGAAGGAGAAGAACTTTCCTAAAGTCCTCACTTGTTTTCTACATTAAATGAAAATTAATTAAACAATGAATTAAATGAGAAATCGAATGAATTAAGATGGTGTGTAAGGGTTTACTTGGCTAGCTTTGCACCCTGTGGAGTGTGGAAACTGTTAATAAGGTGGGCAGTTGCTGTGCCACTTGGATAAATCAGTTTAAAGTCGATAATCATTATCTGCAACAATTAACAATTATTAAGTTGATAATTAATAATAAATATAATTAATTAATTAATTAAAAATGTGAAATGTACCTTGCGAAGAGGTACAACAGAAAAGAGTCCAAGAAAGCTAACAACAAAAAGAAATGCAATCATCCACCCAAGAGAAGGGTTTTTCATGTTCTGTTCAGAGTTTTGTTCATGTGATTGTTTCGCAATAACTTCACTCATCCCAAACAGATAATTACCAAAACCTCCTGTAATC
This sequence comes from Calendula officinalis, assembly GCA_963853835.1. NCBI lineage: Eukaryota > Viridiplantae > Streptophyta > Magnoliopsida > Asterales > Asteraceae > Calendula > Calendula officinalis. The sequence continues at coordinate 15,042,674 of OY970827.1, forward strand.
GTTTCACAAAATCAAATTAATTAATTTGTGTTTTATAGATTTTGTTAAACATAGCTTTAAGACATATAACTTCAATCACTTTAATTTTTAAATTCTAGTAATTTGACTATTAACTTCAATCAATATCGAGAGACAAATTTTAATTATCATCGTTATACTGAAACACATGGAAACAAATTATGTGACACGTTATTTTGGCATAATCATATTAAAAAAATACTAGTAGTAGAGAAAGTTAAACTATGTCATTTTGTTAATAATAAGAGCACTAAAAATAATGATTAGTCAGTCTTGTCTAGTTGTCTCCATCATTTTTAAACAGGTTAAGGGGTAAGAGTGTTACTAAAGGTACGATTAATATGAATTATTTTTGGAGATATTATTTACTTTTAGAACATACTTACACTCATTGTCATTAAAGTTGTTGGATTATAATAATACAACTAGGTGAAACCCCACTTTTGACCGTTTTGTTCACTAGCAAGATATTTAGAGTGTGAAACTACATTTATTTTCTATCCAGTGACCACACAATTTGAGTGGATTTTTGCATGTTCACCGATTCAAATCGACAACTCATGGGTTCGGTTTACTTGTCAATAATGGGGGCCAATACTCCAATAATGCGTGAATCTTTAGTTCATATATTTTTGAAAAAAAATCTTGATACTTGATAGTAACATGCGTATTAAAATAAATAATTAAAAAATAATAGAGCGTGCGATAGACACTATCAAGTGGACCTTGTAGTAGATTAAAGTCAATTGGATGATGGAATAGAGTCCACATGATCAATATCCTCTATTCACGCCTATTTTGGTGCCACATTCTACATGACATGTTCAATACGAGGATGCTTCCAAAGACTTTTACACTAGACTTAAAACTTTTATTTGAAGGAAAATGGAGTTTTTCTTCGCAATTTCGTATTAAATTATGAAGACAAAAATTATTTTGTAAGAAAAAATGACACATAAATGGTGATTAAAGAGGTGGGAAGGGTTGGAATATGACTTTTAGTTTCTTTTGTCCTTAAATAGTAAATAGTGCTTTAAATTATAATCACATGAATCCATACACATGCCTTTCATTTGAATGCGTCTATCACAAGTAGTCGTATGCATTACTCACTTGCCAACTAATTCGTCGCTGTCTTCATAAATGTTCTAATATCTATTTTCTTAGTTTAATAAATACTTCAAAAACATCAACATTTGGCTAGTCAAACATTATCGGCAGGCTAAAGAAAATGGGGTAATATGTTTAAAATATATTATGATTTTTTAAAATTAATAGTATTGTAAGCGGAGCAGTTCAACTAGTTAATTTTTATAACAAAGCGACCATAATATGATTCTTATGGCTAAGTACTTCAAACACCTTGAAGGATAAAAACAAACTTAAGTTGAAAATATAAGTATTCGCCAACACCTCCTTATGGAAAATAATAAACTACTAAATCAAGCTCTCGTTCTATCGTTTTTCAGTAAATGATCATAATTACCATATGTAATAAGTTTTTATTGATACAATGATTATTAAAGCATTTTTTAATAGGACAATTACAAAAAAAATGTAACAGAAAATATCAAATTTGATGATAACTCGTCAAAGAAAAAGTTCAGTTTTCAAAATTGGTGATTCAAGCCATTTAACACAAATAATTCAAATACCATAATTATTATTTTAATATTATAGTTTGCTATAACATTATTAAGTTACTATAGATATGACTTGGTATTTGATGTGATTTGTGTGTCGCTACCCTTTCATAAAATTAAAAGAACTTTATGTCGAATTGGGAAAAAGGGTAACAAAGATCAAAACTGAAACTTGTATTCCAACGTTTGTCTAAAAATAAAATTTCGCTAGTAAATTACAAATTTTGATGTTTTTAGAATTCCAGATTTTAATCATTAACATAAATTCAGAAATTTTAGTTAGATTCGCATATTAATTTAGTTATTTCCAATTCTAAATAGCACAAAAAGTCAAGAAAAATCAACTCAAGTGTGTGTCACGTGTGAGAGAGAGAGAAAGAAATGAATGTACCGGAGAAGGCGATGCCGGAGGTAGCAACGACGCATGTCTGAATAACAGTATTCTCTTGCCTGGTGAATGGCTGCTTCAACATACCAGATTTATCAAGGAATTTGGTCCAAGTTTTCACGAAGAAGAAACCTAACAGTCCGGCAGAGACGTTCAACGAAGGAATGATTCCGGTTGTAAGATTAAGCTTCATAACAATAAACGTGAAGAGAATCCCCAAAATAAAACTCACGACGAATGCACGAAGTGTAAGCTGTTGCTGCCATGGCGGAACCTTCTTGCTCTCGAAGATTCTTTCGATCGATTCCATCTCCGTGTTTCTCTTCCCCCCCTGCAGATCGTCTTCTTCTGAAATGTTTGATGATGTTCGTTCCATCACTATTACCGATTATTAACTTGTGATTTGAGAAATTGTATCTTGAATTCGAGAGTATCGCGGCACTCTGGTGTATCTGACTGGGGAATACTGTATTTGTATTTGAATCGGTGGGAAAGGAAGAGAAGGGGAGGGGTGCGGTTTATCTCTCTCCTCGATGCGATAAAACTTAGAAAAAATTTAAATGGTGTGTGTCGGTGAGTGTGTGTTATTATATAGTGGGCGTAATCGGAACTGAATCGGAGACGAACACCCCCGGAATTGGAACTAGTGGCCGGAGGAATGGAATCCGCCTACAAATACAGCCGGGATATGGAAATGTGTGAAATCGTTGAATATTGGGCCATTGTTTGGATGGGTATAGTTGGCCAAATTTTTGAAAGAAATAAATGAAAACTATACAACAATCTAAATGAATAATTTAAAGACAAAATCACATAAAATGTTCTGCAGGTTACTCTAAATTTTACATGTTATCTTCTATTTTAAAAATAAAAGTTATATTTCTTTTTATCTTTTCTTTCTAATCATATTTTTATTTATTTTTATACTTGTCATATGTAATACTATCTCCGTATCAAAATAACTAATACACTTTTTATTTATTGATTAATCAAAATAAGTGATACAATTTTAAAAGTTTAATGCTTAATGCTTGACATATTTATACAACTTGCTGTAAAATTTGTACAGATATAGGAAGTAAAAGTTATGGTATAGAAATGAATTCCTTCAAAATACACAGAATTCATTAATGGGCCTTTAAATAACTTAAGTCTAAAAGGTCTAATATTAATGGGCCTTTAAATAGTCATTACATCGATCCATTATCATACTAGTTTCTTCGTTCTCATGGGCTTATGGGGAAATTTTGATGTCAGTGGAATTTCTGGATTAATCTTGACCATTGAAGGAAAATCATCATAGGGTTCATGTTGCTATTTAATTTTTGCCGATGTGTTTGTAACTGTATTATACTATGTAGAAAGATTATAAAAACATTATTTGAAAAACTAATATATTATTAGTAAATAAAAGTGTAAAATATACATTAATAACAAATTTATGAAAATGAAGACTATATAATTCCACACCTGTGATCGATCACTGTTAGTTCAACACTTTTCATATATTTAATACCAAAATCTATAGAAAAGGCAATACTATAACAAAGATAGGCCCTTCATATCTTTTGGCCCCCAAATTAGGTACTAATATTTGTTGTACAAGTCCTTTTTCCAAACGTTCAATTTTCTGTAACAATTTACATAAAAATGTGCATTCATGATGGTGAATTGTTGTTAATAGGTTGTAAGTCACCCAGGTGCATAAGTGTATACGTATTCAAAACGTTTAATACGAAGTATTAAATAATTGATAATCCTATAGTACAATAACCTTAATAAAAATCAATGACCAAAGTAAACACTTACAGAAATACTAGTAGGGTACCCGCGCAATGCGGCGGCGGGTACCCTGCGAACTATATGTTCTCGGCGATCAACATGTTGTTTGGTTGCAGATTTTTTATAATGATTATAGTACAACAGCATGATAACTTGTATAAAAGTAGAGATATAAATTAAGAATGATAATCGGCGTGTAAATTTTGTTTGGTTACATGCTTTGATATATAATAACATAAATGATGCATCTCCAATATTTTTTTGGTAACCAAACAACATTAATTGGGAAAGTTGAGAATTTTATATAATAAAATAGGTTATTTCTCAACATAGAACATAATTTGTTGGCAAAATTTATATAAATAACTTATATCAACATGCTTGTCTAAATCACAACATTCATAAACAAACATCAACAACTTAAACTAAAAATAAAAAAATTTATATGGTTTTCAATTGGTCGATCATAACACGAATTTACCAGAACAATCATCTGATCCATAGAGAGATAACATGGTAGAAACTCACGTGATTTTCTTTAACTTCAACCGACAATTATGTCAATTTACATATAGGATGGAAGTAAATAATTTAAAACGGGAAAATAGAATGAAAAAAAAACGTTAAATGATTAAAAACAATGAATATTGTTGTTCACATAAAGTGGATATTGCTACAAGGAAGCAAATGGATAGCTGCGAAAACATCCAAGATCTCCCATAGTAGTCCTAGCAAGCTCGGTTTTTTTAGTGAACACTATTGTCCAATAGTTTTGAACGAAGTTGTAGTTTCCAAAACGTGGATAGTCTTTGGGTAGGTAGAAATCTATCTCGAAGCCCTTCAACAAAAACACACCACCTTGTAAATTGAGTCCGTCATATATAGTCCTTAAAATGTGGGGGATAAAGGCCATGATTTTGTGTCCCTAAGACGAAATCAATGAATTGGTAATTGTAAAGTTAAGAAATTTAAAGGTACTACATGTCATTATTTAATAGCAACTTACAAATTTGTCGAGCAAAACAAGCCACATGTTGTTTTGTTTGTCGTCCCTCCAAACATAATCAACCCGGACATAGTTGCAGCTGTAAGTCCACTCAAGTTGGCAGAGAGAGTCAAAGCTCACTATTGGTACATACAAGGGGCATTCCATCTGCTGCAAACGTTTTAAAAATATACTGGTGATTCAATGGTTTACTATATCACTTTAGTTGTAGTGTAGATATATTTATAAACGGAGTGATTGACTAATGCGTAATGCACGTTATGTGTACACCTTAATGACGAATTTCAGTTAATGCCGTAAAAATTTAAAAACGGCCAAATGAATGTAAATATCACGGATTCACCTAATCATTGACCAAGTAAACATGCGATATATATCTTCATATTAATTACAGTCAATTCAACGACGTTACAAAAATAGACCATAAAACGTTTCCTTATTTAGAAAAGTCCAAAGCTGTTACTTTGACTGTAATTATTTCAACATTTACTAAAAAAACGTTTCCCGATTTTGTTAATATTCATGAATAATACGTTTTCTTGGTAATATTGATGGAGAAAACGTCATCCTTTAAAAGAAACACTTAATGTATGTGAATTACCATAAAAAGTATTGACTAAGTTGTTAGTTTTGTCTATACTATATAACTTTTTTTTATGCTAAACGTCGACAACGGTTTAAAAAAACCGGTTTTAGTTAACAGAAAATTAACAATATCTAAAAACATAAAAGAATTTCATATTGCAAGTTGAGTGTTTTATATAATTTTGTTGACATGATCATAAAAGAACTTCATTTTATTGCTGCATAAATGCATTTGGGGTACATTTTATGAGTGGTGTTGAATTCATTGATTGTGTGTTTAGATGTCGCGGTGGTAAACGCGAAGTCGTTTATTTCCAAACAACGAAGTTCTTGAGCGGCTGAAATAACTTGTTGGTTGAGGCTCGGGTGGCACTTCGGGTTCTTCACCACTCATATCGACATCATCGACGTCTCGTACTATCGGATGGATAAGTTGAAGTGCAAATGCTTCTGGCATTACAAGATTGAATTCAATGTTCGTAACGTCGGTAGAAACAAGAATGTTACCTGAAATGTAAAAAAAAAAAAGGGTTATCAATAAATTTTGTATAAAACCGAAAAATATATTTAAAAAATGATGTATTTAACACATATGTTAGGGGTGTTTTTTACCTCCATCTATTCGAACCAGTTTAACGCGCGCTGCGTATACGGTTATGTTTTCTAAAGATGATCTGCCAATCATGGTGGTTGTGGATGCTGGTATATGATACAAGATTATCTTTATGTGTTTTCCCCTGCGGGAGACAAAATTACAATGAGTTAATTCCAAGTTCATGTACGCATGTAAAGTATTTATAAACACTTACCGGCAATCATGTAAAAGAAACGCGCACGATATCCGACCATTGGTAAAAAAAAGCAGTCGTTCGACATGTTCCCAGCAACATCTATGATAGCGGTATTAATGAAAAGATATGGTTAAGCAAACGACATAGGCAAGTTATTAAATATATTATTTTTAATTAAAAAAAGTTATATAAAATAGTTGTACCAATCAACATTTGTCGCCTTGAGTGATCATTCAAGAGCCATGTGGGAGATCTGACCAACGGGTATCTAGGAAACCAGGCATCTTCTGTATTCGTAGTATCGGCAAGGACGATATGTATGTTGAATACTATAGCCCATTCATTGCGAACAAAGGTATAGTTGTTTAGTCGTGGAAAGTCATCAACGTCGTTGTAATCAATCTTGAAATTTTTCAGTGAAAATAGACCACCTTGTAGTTGTCGTCCCTGATAGGCAGTTATTAAAGTGGAGGGAATTACCGCCGCAATTTTGTGTCTCTAAAAAGAAATGGTTATTAGTAACGTCGGTAGAAACATATATAGTTAGGAATTATTAACGTGGACAATTAACAATTACTTACAAATCTGTCACGCAAAAACAAATACAGTTTGTTTTGTTTGTGGTCAAACCAAGTATATTCAACGCGCACGCATCTGCATTTGTACCAGTTTGAGGTTTCCAGAGGTCTTGAAAGTTTTCAATCGTCTCGTATGGTCCAAAAGCCCTGAAATACACACGCGTACTAATCAGTATGTGACATTATAGTATTTGCAAATTGGTTATGAAACTTGTACCTCTAGAGCCTCAAAAGTTGAAGACATTTTAGTTGTCTTTGTTGCTTACACGTAGCTAGTTGAAATATGTATAGTTATTTCAAGTTGGTATGACAATTTGACAATGGATTGTATATATATATATTTGTTATGAACCGGACACTAAACATTAACGTGGAGCATATAGTGTGGCCTGAATTGTAGCTGCTTGTTTATGTATGGTTAAAAGTTGATTTCGGTTATAAATGGTTTTGGTATGGTCAAAATTTGATTTTCGGTTATAAATTAAACGGAAATTGTTTCTAGAAATTGTTGATATATAGCTTGTTATATATGCTTTTCGGTTATAAATTTTTGTATCCCAAAATGCTTTGCATGAATTGTAGATGGTTGTTTATGTATGGTCAAAAGTGGATTTTCGGTTAAAAAATGGTTTTGGTATGGTCAAAATTTGATTTTTGGTTATAAATTAAACGGCTTTTGTTTCTAGAAATTGTTGATATACAGCCCGTTATATATGCTTTTCGGTTATAAATGAGTTTGGTATAGTCAATTGTTGCTATAACTAAAGCGGTATAGTTAATGTTAGTGATAAATCGGTTGGAGTAACAGGTTAATACGGGAAGTGTGGGTGATTTTAAATAAAATGTAATGTAGAGCAAGTGGTTAACACATAGTCCTAAGTTAGGAGAGGTCTTGGGTTCGAATCTTAAAAGCTGCGATTTTTTTTTTAAGGCAGAGAAGTAAGTAACAAAAGAGGAAAGCTCCTTAAAATTAAGTTTAATGAGGTCCTTAAAAGTTGCCTAATGTGGTAGGCCTAAATGCATTATATATTAGTAAGATATGACATGTCTCTTCATACGCATAGTTGTAAATCCGTGCATTTTTTCCACTATATTTTAATTTCAATGGCAAATGCAATCATCCATGTATAATTCAGAAATATATGACATGTCTCTTCATACGCATAGTTGTAAATCCGTGCATTTTTTCCACTGTATTTTAATTTCAATGGCAAATGCAATCATCCATGTATAACCGAACACTCATCTCTTCTCCTTCTCCATGTTAAGCATTACTTTTGCATCCATGTACCCTTTCATCCATGATCATCTTTCGTCATTTAAAATAGATGAACCCAGATTTTAAACACAAATATTCATAATCCATCTACATAAAACTAGATGAAAGCAATATACGAAGTATATTACATAAGAGGGTTAAGTGTGGTGCTCAATCTACTTCATCACCTTAACGTCACATCAACATTTCACAATCACAACCTCAAATATATATTCATTCATAACTCAACCCAAAATATCCTTACAGGACCTACTAAAAGTCTAAAATACACACCACTTACAAATACACAAAAATATCATATGATTTATTATTATTATTATTATTATTATTATTATTATTATTATTATTATTATTATTATTATTATTATTATTATTGATTTATTGCAGCACGTAAAGGACTTGACTCGCCTCAGCATGATCACATGACGCAAAATGATACCCAAGTTTTATGTGTAGGGCTAGTTATATATATCATGTATTTAGTTGCTTTTCTACATATATAAAGAAGTAAGAAGCCATGTACTTTATGTTGCAAAGATTTTTGTAAGAACTCATTGTGAAGATCGAATAACTCTTCATAAACATAGATCTTTAGGCTCAAGAATAGTTAATTCTTATCTGGAATAAGCATATACAAAACATATAATTGCGGAATTAGATAAACAGATTTGTATAGCTAAACAAGGTTTCATCATCATCTTTATATACAATGATTACTAAAAGCCCCAATTCTACATATAAATATGTAGAACGGTTTTTGGTTAACAGGATCAAACGATCTTGAGGCTTAGGTTTTACACACGAACACGTTAAAACGTGGGTTCTAAGAACATCTAATTCTATGTCATTAGGTTTCTTTATATACTAGAAAACCCAAGACTTACAAGGAAAAGATAATGCTAAATCTTTTAAACTAATAAAGATATACTATATCTTTTTACATTAATGATTATCTCCTAAATCTTTTTCAAATTTTGAACTTCATAATACCGACTTAGGTCCTTGTAGTTTAATAGTTTTGACATAATCAAATCATCTATGAATATTAATAATAATATTCCTAACAATCTTCCCCTATTTGATTTGACAAAACTTGTAGAATTAGCTAGGAATCTTCAAGTCTCTTCCCCTTTTTGACATAATCAAATCAATCCGAGAAACTTGAACTTCCCCTTGAATGATCAACACTTTTTCTTCGCTTAAAAGTGTGCTATCATTCTTGTGTTCTTCAAGGCTATATTAATTACATTGAAAATCAACTATCTTCTATTTGAAGTTGAAGTAGAAACTCAAACTAAGCATCACATTCCGTCTAAATATAGTAATCAGCAACTTCATATCTTGTATGAAGGACTTGCTTATCTTAGTCTTCAACAGATCTTTTCGTTAAGATTCGGTTAAATTGCAGTTACAACAATACATAACATCTTATGTAGTAAGACTTTCCACTTCATCTTCAAATAAAATATAATAAATTATCTTCTGTAATCAATTGATAAAGATCAAATATGTAACAAATAAAACTTTCCTTTATCTTTATCATGCCTTCAACCTGTGTGAATAATGTGATTCGTTTCACATTATTATCAGATACGATCAATAAGCCGTAGTATGGAATGAGCATGGTGTGTGTCATGCTTTCCAAAGTATGATGTATCGTTTAAATAAAAAATCAGTAAAAAAAATTTCTTCAAAATTTTCTTCGTTTAGTACTGATTAGTACTTGATCAGTCAACGCAGCAGTAGTAACATGTATATTACTGATCATTGGTAAAAATTTCGGTTTTGTTACTGATCAGTAGTATTTTTTTTTTTTTCATTTACTACTGATCAGTAGTATTTAATATGGATCAGTAGTAAACAGCGAAGAGCAGTAGTAACCTGTCTGAGCATTGGATCAGTAGTAATCGGGACATACTACTGATCAGTAGTGTTTGGTGATAATGCACCAGTAGTAATTGAGAGTGAGATCAGTAGTAAAATTACCCTGAAATCCACCTTCAAAGGATCAGTAGCAAATAATCTTGATATATGATGTTGACCAGAAATTACTCTCCGTAAACTAATTGGAGTGTGATTCGATTCAATTCTGGTGATTTGTTGTGGAGAAGGAGAATTGATTGGTCCGTCAGCTTCGTTTCATAAATCTTCAGCTCCTTCTTTCATGAAACGATCAGCTGGGGCTTTAATGTGTTCTTTAGGGGATAATGGTTTGTAATTGGGTGAATTTATGAAACGATCAGCTCCTTCTTTCATGAAACCAATTCGTCATGTACCCTCTTTAAATATTTACATTCTGTTCATGTTTTGATGGATCCGGGTTCGCGATTTTGGAGCGGATCTCGGATCGAACTCGTCTTGCGCTCCATACTTTTACCATAAGCAATTAGGGTTGAGCTTATAAATTTGGAAGCACGAATTGAACCCCTTGATCGATCAACGATACACAAAACTCTAAAACAGACTTTGGAGACTCTGGAGACTTGAATGGGTTTTAAAAAAAATGAATCTTGTTGAGATAAACCAATAGAATTTTGACAAAATTAGTACCCTTATCCGCATAAAGCTTTAACCATGGGATATGTAGAGATTTCTAGAGATTTAACAAGTCACCAACCAAGTCAACAATGCTCACGTTAATAAACCTTGTTTCATTCCAGATCTGAGCCACCGTGCTCTGATACCAATTGTGAAGATCGAATAACTCTTCATAAACATAGATCTTTAGGCTCAAGAATAGTTAATTCTTATCTGGAATAAGCATATACAAAACATATAATTGCGGAATTAGATAAACAGATTTGTATAGCTAAACAAGGTTTCATCATCATCTTTATATACAATGATTACTAAAAGCCCCAATTCTACATATAAATATGTAGAACGGTTTTTGGTTAACAGGATCAAACGATCTTGAGGCTTAGGTTTTACACACGAACACGTTAAAACGTGGGTTCTAAGAACATCTAATTCTATGTCATTAGGTTTCTTTATATACTAGAAAACCCAAGACTTACAAGGAAAAGATAATGCTAAATCTTTTAAACTAATAAAGATATACTATATCTTTTTACATTAATGATTATCTCCTAAATCTTTTTCAAATTTTGAACTTCATAATACCGACTTAGGTCCTTGTAGTTTAATAGTTTTGACATAATCAAATCATCTATGAATATTAATAATAATATTCCTAACACTCATGCTGGCTGTCATGCACCGCAATTTGTAGGCAAACCAACTTATTGAATTTTAGTAACATTATTTCGCTCTAATTATACATATATTTTGTAGGCAAACCAACTTATGTCATAAAACAAATAAAAATCAATTTATTAAAATCCACCATCGACCGGAGGCATCTGTATTGTATTACATTCGTGACATGTATAGACAAATTAGAGTAAAAACAACAACAACAAAAAATCACAAATATTCTCTCAAATCAATCCTAAGCACACCCACATGCCTTCGAATTTTAAAACACACACCAAATACAAAATTACATTCTACTCCTTTCCATAGTTGGGGGCATACTCATAGCTACATCTCGCAACTTAAATTTCTTAATTTTTCCGGTGGCCGTCTTCGGCAGCTCCTCCATGAACACCACCGTCTTGGGTACCATATAATGCGGCAACCGCTCTCGACAAAACTTTATTATATCATCTGAATTCGCCTTTCCCATCAAACTAACAAAAGCACAAGGCGTTTCCCCCCAGAATTTATCCGGCCGAGCCACCACCGCCGCCTCTTGCACCGCCGGATTCGAGTACAACACCGATTCCACCTCCACGCTGCTCACATTTTCACCGCCGGTTATAATGACATCTTTCGTTCTGTCTTTAATTTCTAAATAACCGTCCGGATGGATCACCCCCACATCGCCCGTGTACAACCACCCGTCTTTTCTCATGCATTTTGCGGTGGCTTTCGGGTCTTTTAAGTAACCCAACATTAAACACGCTCCCTTTAAAACGATTTCACCCTGAGTCAACCCATCGCGTTTAACTCCGAGTCCAGACTTGGGGTCTAACACGTTGACTTCAGTCAACGCTAGTGTTCTGACACCTTGTCTTGCTTTTAAACCGGCCCGGTCGGTCACCGGCAACCGGTTCCATTTTTCTTTCCAAGCACATGAAACAACAACCCCCGCAACCTCGGTCATACCATACCCATGGCTAACGGTAAACCCCAACGACTCAGTACGGAGGACTACTGTCGCCGGCGGTGGAGCTCCACCGGTCAAGAAATGAACCGGGTTTGTTAACGGTTTAGCGTTGGGTGAGTATGCTATCATGTTGAGGACAACCGGTGCGCCACACATGTGGGTGACTTTGTGACGGTTTATGGTGGAAAAGATGTCGTTGGCAGTGAACTTGTGGAGGCAAATGTTGGTGCCACCGACGGCGGCCATTCCCCAAGTGAAGCTCCAGCCATTGGAGTGAAACATCGGCAGGGTCCATAAATAAACCGGGTTTTTGGGTACGGACCAGTCGATGAGTGAGTCAACGGTGACGATGAAAATTGCACGGTGTGAATGTACAACTCCTTTTGGAGATGACGTGGTTCCGGAGGTGTAGTTTAATGTGATCGGATCCCATTCGTTGACAGGCCTTACCCACTCAAAATTCGGGTCCCCTTTCTCTACTAAATCCTCGTATGTGGTAACAAAATCAACGTCACTCACTAGTACCTGAGAATCTGTACAACAATACCAAATATGTATACAAATTAATATTAATTTTTTAGGATATGCATAATATAATCATTTTGAAATGAACTTAATTTTTTATGATTTTTCAAAAACCTTTGAAAAAAAATCAGTACAAATAAAATCTCCAAAACAACATGTATAACTAAACACAATGTATATTTATAAATCCAATTTGCGGGCCTCTTGCTATTTACTTATAAATTATACGGAGTAATAGTCATTTCTTACCTTATACTCCCTCCGTCCTTAAATAAAGTTCTCATTTCTCTTGGGCACAAGTTTTAAGGAGAATGTAGTGGTGGGATAATTAGTAATAAATTTGATTAAAATATAAAGTTGATTTGGAGAGAGAAAGATAGTTAGTGGATAGTAAGTAGTGGGTCCTTAGTAATTATATTATTTTATTAAGTGGACCCCATCAACTTTTGAAATGGGAACTTTATTTAGGGACAAAAATTTAAGGACAAATGGGAACTTTATTTAGGGACGGAGGGAGTATATTTTAAGATTTGAATATATCATCCTCACCTTCCAAAGACAAAAAATTACTACTTAACTAATTAAATATGCAAAATTTAATTAATTTACACCAATAAATATTTGTATTTAAATCAAACCTAAATGGAAAAAATATTAAACACTATATGATAAGCATACAATTATATAACCATTTTTTATTTTAAAATTTTCAAAACTACATATAACAAGTACACATGTATCCAAACTCCTATAAACATCTTCAAATTAAATTTAAGCTACTTATATACAGAAATGAAGGCTAGTATATCTTCGTCATTTTTTGCATGGGTAGTCTACTAATTTATGAGATTAATTTTAGAGAGAGTTCTAGACTTCTAGTACTAAGGTTTTTAACGTTATGGAAAATATGAAACTACATTTTTTACTTTTTAATCAAGTTTTTCTATTTTTATATAATAATAAAAGAAACAATTTGATGTCATCCAATACATTTTATTTGATTTAAGTTTCTGGGTTGTTTTTTCTATTGTCTGAGGTAATAATAATCACTTTATTGGTATTATTCATTTAAATTTATATAGATCAAAATCGTAAACTAAGTTTATATAAAAAGTTTTGGTGTTGATAATAGGAAAATGATTGATCAAAATTTATTACTATTTCCCAGCCAGCAGGAAGTGATTATAAAGATTTGTAATCACAATAAACTGATAATGACAGTTTATTAGAAACCCTTTATTTTAAAAGCTAATAATTTATACTGTATATAGTTGGTTTTGTCTTTTAAGTGCATAAAAATTTATACAATAATTTATGATTAATTTCTAAAGTTAAAATGTTGGTTATAAATTGATGTATAATTTTTAATACATGTGTAGAGTGTAGTTATCAAATTTTTTATAGTTTATGTTTATAACTATAAATAATTTAAAAACTAAATAATTAAGGACGATTGATCACCTGTTAACTTCTCGCTATCTTTGTCAGTGACGGCACTCATATTATCCGTAATGAGAACAAGCACCGGCCGCCGTATCCCGGGCGGGAATCTGGAGACAGCCTCCTGTGCAAGAAGTCGGAGATGGGTATCAACGACCAACATTTTTGACTCAGAATGGCGGAGCATGACGGAGATTGTGTGAGCATCAAGACGAGTGTTAACATTATTGAGTATAGCACCGGCCATTGGGACAGCAAACTGGAGTTCGTACATGGCGGGAACATTAAATGCTAAGACCGACACAACATGACCTCTGTGGACACCCATTCCGGCGATGGAAGATGCCGCCTGAAGGCAGCGCCGGTGAGTATGTGCCCATGTGAAGGTGGTGTCATTGTATACGATGGAAGTACAGTCGCCATAAACAGTAGCAGCGCGTTCTAAAAAGGTGAGAGGTGTGAGTGGACATGAATTTGCAGATGTGGGCTTTAGGTGATTCATGTTGTGTAGTATACGTACAGTCTCTTTGTATCTATCTGTAAGCAAAAGAGTGCTCTGAAACTTGTTATTAATGTTGCAGCTAATAAACTATGGAGTGCTTATTCGCATTTATGGCTTCTGCCTGGTGCTATTATCCACCGTTTTTATTTATTCACCTAACCTGCAAGTGAAAGTTGATCCTTAGACTACCCGTAATGGGTTTTGGTCACACCTGCCACATCAGTTTTCTCTCTCCTGATCAAACACATGACCAGACAGCGACCAATAGCCTGTAATGGGTGACCGTTCGATTTTTTTTTATTTAATTTTAATTTAAATTAAAAACAATATATTAATAATAAAAAATAACATTACATTAATAATAAAAAAACATTACATAAATTAATTAAAACGTACTAAAAAAAAAACTAAAAATCCAAATTATATTTGGCCTTGATTTTTGCTTTCCTCGCCAAAACCCACTCAAGCTTTTTGCCGGTGAAGTGGTCATGCGGTTCATTGTAGAATTTCATGTGCTTGAGCTCTTGGTTATCTTTTTGAATCTCAATGAAATCAGTTAAAGACGCTTTGCGGAAGTCAAAAAATTCTTCTGTGGCCTCTTTCCAATGCCCGACTAATTGCTGAGCCATAGGCGGTTCACCGACATCTGAACCTTGTTGAGCTGATGATGACGATGTCGCTGCTTTCTTTTTCGCCTTGTCCCGCCCCATTGGTCGAGGGGGTGCAACTTCCACTTCTTCATCATACTGATCCTCATCACCGACCCTTGAACCTTGAGCAGCTGATGATGACGACGTCCTTGATTTTTTTCCACTCGACCCCTGAACCTTGAGCAACTGTTTTGGGTATTCAACCTCCTTCCACTTTGGATGGTCCTTCAACAATCTTCAGCACTCCACCTCTGTGAACTCCCCTGTATGTTGAGCCCTAAATTCAATACAAGCTCGCTCGTACAAAATTTGGTCGTTCGCCCCACTTGGGTTTCTTCGTACGAGGTTGTCATAAATATAACAAAAGTTTGCAATTTTAGGACGAAGCCTATTCTTCCACTTGCAGTTTAGTGAGTCGTATGTTCGGTTCGTCTCACTCATTTCGCTCGCAAAGTAAACTAACACATCCTGCCAAAATCCAGTACGCACCCTGTAGTTCGCCTTAACGACATTTTCGGAAGTGTTGATCCAAGCCTTGCACAAGGCTACCTCTTCGCGCGTCGACCATGTCGCGCTTCCGCCGGTCACCCCTTTTGTCGGTGGTTGACGCCTTTTTGGTACCTTCTTTTTAGTTGGCGCTACAACGGGCTCGTCGGAAGACGCGGAAGACTCAACGTCGAGAGGAGCGGCGGGAGTGGCGGGGGAACCACTTTCTGTTCGTGGTTGGTAGTCGTATTGGTCGAGCCCGGCGAAAGGATCAAAACTTTGATGGTCCATACCAAAATAATTTTGGTATTGTTGTGGTGGTTGTTGATATTGTGGTGGTTGTGGTTGGTATGGTTGTTGGTAGTAGGGGGAGAAAATGGATTATTTTGATAACCTTGTGGGATTGGTTGACTTGTTTGGTGTACGAAACTTGGTTGTTGAAAGTTGATCGTGGGTGATTGAGAGGGTGTGAGATTGTTTGCTTGGCGTCGAGATTTTGAAGCTTTGTCTTTGTTCTTGGAGGAAGACATTTTTGGAGAGGATGATTGAGAGATTGAGTGTGTGTTTGAGTTTAGAAAGAAATGAGAATTGTGAATTATTTGGTAAAAGAATTGGGTATTTATAAGGTAAAAAAAGGGTTGTTGGTTTAAAGAAAATAGTCGTTGGGAGGGAGAGGGAGCCGTTGAACGGTCGACTGGGAACGGTCGAATAGTCGACCGTTGGTGAGGCTCGACGCGTCGGGGAGGAGATGGAGTAACGGGGGCGACGCGTCGCGGGGGCGGAGGTGGCAGGTCGCGACCGGTTTTCGGGTCATGCATTACGGGCAGTCTTACAATTTAGTCCTTTAAATGTTTCATTTTCGTCACTTTACAATATCTAAAGTGGAAAAGTTTAACAAAGTACACTTTTGACAAAAAAAAATTTATAAAAATTGAACAATAACAATGATATTCTTTTTGAATGAGAGCTATGTGAAGATAAGATATGCATCTACCTGAATGTAAAGAGACTTTTTTCTAGAAAGACTTTTAGCAAAAATGTGTGTGAAGGTAAATAAGTACGTATGAGATGTTTGTATGTCTATAAAAACATATAAGTATATGAGAACAAAAATGTGTGCATATATATCACGTGTGTGTGCAAGAGAGCGGTGAGTATGTAAAATCATGTAAACTAAGTGTATGTGTTCATGTAATACATGAATCAAACAATAGCAACAATCAAGAAATTTACTTATAAGCATGCAAATCTATAGATCATGTCATCTTATATATCAAGAAGCTCCTAAAGAAATACGGCATAGAATCATGAAAGTCTAAGTTTCATAGAGATCATAAAATTTGCTACTCTAAAAGTGAGAAAGTATTTTTGCCTCCATATATATATATATAGTGTAGAATTAAAATCAGAACCAATTAAGGCTACAGAACTTGTAGAACTAAATCTTAACCATCAGATTTCAAAATTAACGGCTAAGATGAATTATGTAAATAAAGCAAACTTTTTTAGGTAAGAAATAAATGAAAAGGGTAGTTTAGGTATTATACAAAATTAAAACATAAAGAAAAGATAACAACCGGTACCCTCTCCCTTAAAAGTCGCCCTCTCTCTCATAAACCAATTGCTTTATCACTTTCTTCCCTATTAAGAAAAAAATTCTCTCTCCCATTAATCACGTCCTTTTCTTTCATACATAAAAACCATAATCCGGTGGAACCTCAAGGAAAGATCTGACGGCTGTTTCATAGATCCGGCACCTGTGACCGGCGACATGTTTCAAATCATTGGCGGTTGTTCATACCATCTCCACTCACAACTTGTGTTAACAACGGCATCGACCAGCGGTTGTTTCATAGATCCACGATCGACGACTATTTCATAGATCTGCGACAGGATAGCGGGAGTGGTCAGATTCCACCATTCAATTCGTTATCCGTTCAGATTCAAACGGTTAGTTCCGGCAATTCGTTTACAGCCACAAGAGAATTTAAAATGTGATTTTTTGTGCATCAATGAGTTTTAGATGATGCATCTATGGTTTTTTTATTACACAATGCATCAATGAGTTGTACATGATGCATTAGTGAGTTGTACACAAAGAGATGGTAGATCTTTGTTATTGAAGTTTTTCCACTTTTGTTGCAACTGAATCAACGAGGAAAAGGGATTGTGCATTAGTGAGTTGTACACAAATGAATCAATGGATTGTGCAATAGTGAGTGGTACGTTTTGTCCGGAATACAAGCTTTTACAGCGCCCTTTGGCTCACTACAGTTTATGTAGTGCTTATCGACCTCCCCCTACCATATCCGAGCATTATCCGACGGTTATGGCGGTTGTGTTGGTGCTGGTGACGATGACGGCGGTTGCTTTGAAGCAGCCAGAATCGGAAACCTTAGTGGTGGAATAATATAAGTTTATTACAGTGTTTGGTACATAGATGTTATTTGGATACATAGATGTTATTTGTGTAGAATACATGTATGTATTTTGAAAGCAAACCATGTATGTATGTTGGAAGGAAGCCATTCGCATAACATTTGTATTCATTTTTTATGAATATTAGAGTAATTTCTGGGTTTCAGTTGATTCATGGAGGTGTAATAATATAAGTATTAGTGTTTGGTACATAGATGTTATTTGTATACATAGATGTTATTTGTGAATACATGTATGTATTTTGGAAGCAAACCATGTATGTATTTTGGAAGCAACCCATTCGTATAACATTTTTATGAATATTTTGGAAGCAATTATTGAAAACATTAAGTTAATTGAACATGTTTATATAAAGTTTCAAATAAGCAAAACATTAATGTAATAATGCAAAATACTGCAAAACAATAAATACTGAAATGAATACATTGATGTTGTTTAGGAACATGGATACTGGTAATTGGATTATATAATTTTCAATATTAAATGGATATTATGAATGGAAACTAAGTTTTCATATTTTTAGGAAATTATTTAAAAACCACCGGTTACCATAAATAACCTATTTCTTAAAGTTCCTAATATACCCTCACGAATTTAAATAAATTAATTAAATTAAATTGTATTATCTTAAATCTGATTGGTTGAAAAATAGTTATGCGGTACTGTACCTTAAACTGGTTCTGTATATAATTCATCCCTATATATATATATATATATATATATATATATATATATATATATATATATATATATATATATATATATATATATATATATATATATATATATATATATATATATACTCTAATACTAATCCTCAAAGAGTCCATATCAGAGGTCCTGTTTTCGGTTAGACTAAAATCCTTCAGATCATAGCTGACTACATCCATCTACCTAATGTTCAATCTACTTATTCTTCTTGAGCCAATGACATTTGACGCTTTTTGTGGTATGCTCTTGACGTGACCCGACCATCTAATTAGTCGTTCTTCCCTTATCATGTTGATAATAATCCCCACATCAAGATTTGTTCTAAAAGCTCAAAGTTGTATCTTCTAGCATAGTTTTGCCACAAGTCCACTTTATCATCCGCATCTCCGCCATCTCCATTATTTTTACTTGCGCCTTCGTCAAAGTTTGTTATAAAAAATGAGCATTTGTAACTAATTCGAAATACTAAACAATTTCAAAATAGAAAAATTTAGAGGGATGAGTAAGTTACTATTTATAAAACTAATCCTACCATTCACCTTGTAAGTTACTGGTTGTAAGTTCTCTTGTAGTTTAAAAGATCACAAGTTCAATATAAGTATTCACCTCCGCAAAACTCATAGATCTGTGGAAGAGGTTTTAAAAAATAACTAGTTAGACGATTTAAATCTCAAGTCATGCTCACTCCGATAAACAAAGAGAAGCAACAAAGTTTGTGGGTATAACTCGACTCAAACAAATCAGTTTAATAAAATATTTAATATTAAAATGTGACTCATTTTATCCATTCTAAGTTCAAGTAACTCACGCCCCAATACTGGCCACCTGCGTTTCATGTATAACAAATAAAGCGACCGATCTAAAGTTTTTTATCTACCAGGCTGGCTAGCAGCTGGTTAACTCTAATTGAGTATATAACGAGGCACATGGTGGAAGCTGCGGATTAATAGCTTTGCCACTTTCCTTGAAAAGACATTATTCATGTTACATAAATGATCATATATACGCACTGACCAGTGACCACACATATAGAATAGACCACTCTGTTCAACCTCTATATACAACCAAAATATGCTCTTGATTACCAATTAAATAGCACCAATGTCAAAACGAAATTTACTAATTATGTTCAAGAATTGATCGGAACCAGTTATATATCTGTTTTTAAAGAATATAAAAGATACATTAGTAATATCTGTTTTTATAATCTTAAAATTTACGACTATTTAATATAGTTCTAGATACTACCATGGTTTTGAAAACTCTTGTCGGTTCAACCTCTTATTTGTTGGTGTTTCAAAATACTCCGTAAGTAATATTCTTTAATAATTTACTTTATTTAGTACTCCGTAAAAGGTAGCGAGTCTCAACCCCACAAATTATCACATTTAGGGGGTGTTTGAGATTGCTTATTAAAAATAAATTATTCATTTTGAAAATGAATAATCTAATAATCAGTGGTTACAAAACGTGATTCTGAAAAATAGTGTTGGGATTTGATTATGCTGCTTGAAATCGCAATAATCAGATAATCAGTTTTTTTAGTGTTTGACAAACTTGATTATTTATCTAATTAATAGGTAAAATGAAATAATCTGTTTTGAAAACGCAATAAGCACCCCTCACTTGCTTTTTCAAAACTCCATTTTGGATGCCGCAAAACGCAAATAATTGATTATTTAAAACTTTTTGCCAAACACTCATTTAATATGATATGTAATATGATGAAATGATTATTTTACTATTATACTTACTTTCAAACATTATTAAACTTACTTTATTCAAAAGTTATAAAATTCAGTCATTCTATTGACTATCAAATTTAATTTAATATAACCTGTATTATTATTTTTTACATAATAATGTATAGTTTAATTGTCAATATAATTTTAGGTAGAAAACAAGAATCAATAATATAATTTTTTTTTAATAAAATAGGGAAATGATAATGACAGCCCTAAGGGCTGTCAATAAGAGGCTAATATCAATGTAAACCAACCCCCTGTATTTTAGGAATTACTTGTTTATCAATGAATGTACAACCCTTTTATGCTTCTTAGAGACAGCCCTTTAGGGCTGTCATTAACAAAACCCAATAAAAATAATAGAGAGTAAATATCACAAATTGTCCCTGTGGTCTTGGGTTTTCTGGCTTTTTGTCCTTAAACTTTTTTTTTTTCAATTTTTTTGTCCTCGTACTCTTTAAAATTCTGGTTTATCGTCCTTCCGTCCAAATTTGGCTGTTAACTAACGGAATATGCCAAAAAGGAGAGGGCATTTTCGTCCTTTTTATTTTTCCCTTTTAATTCAATTTACTTTTAATTATTTTGAATACTTTATTGTTTTTCTTTATTCTTTTTTCTTTTTCTTTAACAAATTAATCCCGAATGAAATCCCCATCACAGGAACGTCACCACCATCATCATCAAATTCATTTACTTGCAAAACCCACATGCCATCTTCAAATTCATGAAACAAAAACAAAATCAAAATCATTTACCCTTTAAATGAAAATCATTCACATACCATCTTCTTTGTAGGAGAAGTAAAATCAACACCAAAATATCTCCATGAAAACACCCCCATTGCACAAATCTGATCGAAAATGATGGTGGTGAAGAGGGAGGCGGAGGTTCAATGGGGAAGGAGAATGGTGGTGGGTGGAGGTTCGGTGATGTGAGTTTGTATGAGAAGTAAGGGTACGTGCAGATCTCGTCAAAGAAGAAAAGGTTGAAGGACGACAGACGGGCGGAGCTGAAGGACGACAGGCGAAGCTCCGGTAACCATCTCCGATCGATCTTGAGAAGGTTAATTTCGTTTTGCTCTTCTTCCCCAACAATATCCGATGCCGAAAGAAAACTCAGACAATGAAGATCTGAGGCAGAGGGAAGAAATTTTTCTTTGACATTTTTCTGTAAAGGTGTGGGCTGTTCAAAAATAGGTTGTGATGGTGGCGGTGTTAATTTGGATTTAAAATTAGGGTTCTTGTTTTATGATGATGATGATGATGAAGGAAGGTTTAGAAAATGACCACAATACCCTCACATGTTTGGCATGTGACCTAACTTAACGGCTAAATTTGGACGGAAGGATGATAAACCCGATTTTTAAAGAGCACATGGACAAAAAATTTGAAAAAGAAAATTAGTGACAAAAAATCAGAAAACCGAAGACCACAAGGACAATTTGTGATATTTACCCAATAATAGAGGAATGAAGTTAAATCGTTTCGTGGGAGTTCATACACGCGATTAATGAAAAAAGTTGTTATTTGTTGTGACGTGGCCGGAAATTCATCTCGGCCTCGCGGTACACCTCCCGTACCCAATCATTTCTTCCTCTGAATTCTTTTCCCAAATTATATTGAACCTCTCAATCGCTAATTCTCTCTGTGATCTCCGTTTCAATGGCGTCGACGACCGCCGTTCTCCTCCTTTTCTCAGTCCTCATCGGCGTTTGTGCAATCTCCGCCACCGCCAGACCTTGCAAAACGATCTTCTTCATGACTTCCTCCTCTCGCTACACCACCGATGATCATTTCCTTGAAAAATCTAATTTCCACCTTCTACGAAACCCTAACAGTTCCCCACGCCTCACATTCTTCGTCACCGAAATCCGTGAATTTCACCGCACAAGATCCCTTCTTCGTCCGATATTCTTTGATCAATCAATCGAATCATCATCATCATCATCTGATGATGATGTTGTTGTATCTTCAGAACCCTATTATTCCGCTTCTTCTTCTTCTGTGAAATCATCGATTCGTGAACGTACTATGGATATCATGAGTATTGTTGGTGCGTTACTGTTTGGTATGGGATGTGGTGCTCTCACCGCTTCTACTATGTACTTAATTTGGTCTCTGTTCGCCCCCAGGCGTTTTGATTTTTCTGATGAGGAGAGCGATGATGAGGAGAGTGATGTTAGACATAATAAAAATGGTTATGCTGCTGTTCCTGCTGCTACAAAATCTGTTCCTCCTACTGCTGATGAAGTTGCTGCAATGAAATCAAATGAATGAGGCAGTGATTTCAGATTTTAGTAAGTGTTGTGGATTTCTTAAACTTTGTATTGTCTGTCTGTCTATTCATCCTGCTGGTACCAATATTGAAATGTTGAAACACTATGAATGTTGGTGTTATGATAATCTTAGACTTCTATGGTTCTTCTGCAATGTGAATTCACTATTCTTGTGTTCTTATTTTGTTTTGCACATAATTTGAGTTTCAAATTACATAGATTTCTTTTGGATGTATAACGAGTTTAATTGATTTGCTATAATCAATTGTTGAGAATACCAATTCGTTTTGCTACCTACGTCCCAATTTTGTTGTCCAGTCTTTCCTTTGTGCATGTCCTAATTTTATTGTACTCTTGAAGATTCCACCAATCAAAGAACAGTTAGGTGGTAATGATAGATATTCTATTAACACTTTTCTATGTGACTTTATGCATCTTAATTTGGTGTTGAGCTTCTAAGTTTTACACTTTTACTTGTATGGTATCAATATTGAGTACACAAATGGGCTTTGGTCTAATAGTTTTACGCAGATTTCTTGAATTCTTAGTTTGTGAAAGAAAAAAAGGATTTTTGTCAGTGAGTTTTTGAAAATAGATAATCATAGAAGTAAAAATACACATTGAAATCTTTTGTCGATGTCCGAGTTGCATATCTGTTTATATGGTTGAGAGCTTAATGCTTGTTATATATTGTTTGAATTACTACACTAGTAGCTATATGGTGTGATTCACGTCACATGGTTTCTGTTATTCTACTTGTGAGAATTTTAGTTCATTATATGTAACCTTTCGAAGTTTGTTATATTTTATTTCGGTTAATACACTAGTACCACTATAGTGGTTAACATCACATGGTCTATTACTGTTCTTGTAGGAATTTTAGTTCATTATATACATCTTTTCTGTTTCAACTTTTGTGTATATTGGTCTACACCACCATTAATGTTTTCTGTTAGATAACACAAAGGTCCTCATATCTATTCAATCTTATATGTTGGTTGAGAATTTGATTTTAGTTACGGTGGTCCTCTCTTTTGGTTTTAATGGTGTCACATGGCTTCTGCTACATTTTTTTTTATTTCCAAATGTTTATAGCAAATATGGTAATTTCATTTTATAGTACTCGTATTTGTGAAATGTAGCTTCTATCTGTTTACATCATTATCAGTTTCATATGAATGTTCTTTTCTTCCGTGTAAAAGTATCTCAGTTGTGCAACCTCTTTATTTGAATGAAACGAAAACGAAGTGTAGACTAAAATCTTGATAACGACATATTGAAACAGCAGATTTCGGTAGGCTAGCTATGTCAAATGTGATAGACTATGGTTGGAAAATTAATGATAGAAGTATTAACATGAACTGTTCTTTGCACAATCTGGTAGTCTTTTTTCGGAAAATATTGCATAAAAATGTAAAATACTTGAATGTTTATTTTTGGCTTGTACCTTTACGTTTAACCAAAAATAGGTAACTACTCTTTAAGAACATCAATAAGTGTATTTTTGAGCTCTACAAAGCTAAAAAGTTTATGCATAATCGGGTAAACTTCTAAAAGTAGGTTACCATTGTTAACGTAATATTCATATAAATATATGGTGTCATTACTTTATTGCATTAAGTTATCCATTTTAGTTTAGCTTAGCTTAAGCCTATTGTTAGTTATTGGTCCATTGTTAGTTTTTGTCTATAAGGTTTCTAGGTTTCTTTGGTTTTCTATATAAACCCTCTATGTATGTCTATTCTCTTTTGCATTAATCTATTGTAACTGGTTAATCAGTTTAATCGTTTGTTAATTAGTTTATTAGTTGATCGTTAATATTTTGTTTTATCGCTAAAGTTAACATGGTATCAGAGGTTTATTAGTTGATCGTTAATATTTTGTTATATCGCTAAATTTAACATGGTATCAGAGCCACTTATTCTCTATAATTCGTTCAATTAAATTTGCCTGGCTATTGATTTTAGTCTGTAAGTTTGGTTAGTTTGTTTATACTTTCAATTTATTTTGCCGATCGTTAGTTCAGTTTTCGTTTGATTTCAATTACTCTATGCATTAAGACTTATAATAAATCTAGATTAAAATAAGATCATTGATATGAGTATCAATAGTAAATCAAAACTAAAAAAAGAAGATAGAAATTCAAAAGTAAGACGAAGAAGTTAACATAAATTACAACTTTTAAGTTATAAGTAACACATTTTTGTGCCACAAAATATTTTAGCTCTCCAAACGCTTAAATTAATTTAAGTTTTTTTTTGAACGGCACCTAATCTATTATTTATTTTTTTTATCCACGACGAAACTTGAACTCGTGATCATTTGGTTATGAGCAACCCCTTAAATTATAAAAACAACTACCAATTTGTAGAGGGAGATGATAATGATTGGTTTTTGTGGGTATATTTTATATCATCGATATTGTTGTAACTAAAAATTGAGAACCACGACATAGCCTTAGTATTGACATTTTCGAAGAAAATAAGTACAAACGATGGTTTTATTTATTAGGGTTTTTGCTTTAGAAAATCAAAATTGTTAGTATTTTTGTTTAAAGTGACACATGTTTTTGTCTATTTGTAAGGGTTTGTTTTTTTCTTCTATTATTATGTACTTTTTGGAAGAAGAAAAGGTACCAATGAGAAATTTGATACTCCCCCATTCCCACAAAAAACTTTACATTTCATTCTAAATATTTGTCTCACAAAAAACTTCTGAGTTCTCATATTTGATGGACCTCACACAATAAAAAACTATTATTACTAAAGACCACAACACTAATATCCACTAATTATTTTTCTCTCTCCAATCAAATCTTATATTTTAATCAAAAGTATTATTAATAACCCCACCACTAACTATTATCTAAAAACTTGTGCAAAAGGCAAATGAGAAGTTTTTTGTGGGATGAATGGAGTATTATTTATGTAACTTTTTTTAGAAAAACTAATTTTTTTCCAATTTGATTGATTGTTTTGATCGGGTTTTTATGTTCAACCAACCACACTGATATAGTTATAACTATTGATCTAACTGACTTATTTTGACCGGCTACTTCCCGGCTTTGATCGGTTGATTCAACCGGATTTTTAAAATATTGCTTTAGGTACGTACAAAAGCTTTATATTATTCTTTTATGTGTCAAAATTACTAAGGTTACTCTGTATGAGCCTCTCCATGACGTGAAAGACTTTGAAACACCGTCCCCTTGGGGGGGTCTTCAAGAGGGGGTAATGTGGCCACAACCACACTTTACCACACCCGTGGATTGTGATGTTCGAGCAAAATCGAGTGATGAAGTGTATTGTTTAAGTTTTAGAATTTCTTTATGCTTTTGAGAAGAAAGTTGAATTTTTTTAATTTAGCCCCAATTACTAAAATTTTGAAAATTTACACAAAAAAATTATAAATTAGTTTTTTAGGCTATCTTTTATAAGAAAAATAAAAAATAAATTGTGCAATGGAAATTTAAATGGGGCGTTGATAATTGTAGGTATTTTTCCAAAAATGATGATGTAATTAGGGGTGTTGATCGGGTATATTTTTCGGGTATCGGGTAGTTCGGGTCGGGTGGTTCGGGTTTTTACAAATATAAAAAATAACCAATACCCAACCCATATTAAATTCGGATATTTGGGTATGGGTAGTTCGGGTAATGGGTCGGATACGGGTATATCCACTAATACCCGAGAATTGACATAGTTGTATTGCCGACAACCACAACGTTTATATTATGATCTCAATACACCATCTTTGTCCGTAATTATATCAAATTCCAACCAACATTGGGCTTTATCGTTGACTTTTTTATGAAATTAATGAATTACAAGTATAACGATCGTATTTTATTTATATAATCATAATAT
The DNA here is from genome assembly GCA_963853835.1 of Calendula officinalis. NCBI lineage: Eukaryota > Viridiplantae > Streptophyta > Magnoliopsida > Asterales > Asteraceae > Calendula > Calendula officinalis. The sequence continues at coordinate 15,069,554 of OY970827.1, forward strand.
CTTACCTTTAAATAAAAGCCTTTTAAAAACATTCGGGTATTCGGGTATAACCGTCCACTTGAAATATTACCTTATACCCGAACCGCTTTATTTTCGGGTTACCCGATACCCAAATATTTCTACCCGATACCCGAACTACCCGACCCGTTCTACCCAAATTCGAAACGGGTCGGGCGGGTAGAACGGGTTTCGGTTATTTTCGACAGCCCTAGATGTAATGGTGTGATTACTGTAAGTTTATCCAAAAAAAGAATTGAGAGATCACAGTCAAAACGTCCGGCTTGAGCACTGATATGGAGATGGTGGTTGCTTAATTCTGACCTAATTTACATAGGTTAGGAAATAGTTCTGGAGTGATGGGGCGTAAAATGGAGTGGGCGGGCAAAGCAAATCATTTGGGAGGGTTACCAAGGAAGACGGTGATAATGGCAGTCGGAGCATTTGCGAAAGCAGTTGCAATTTTCCTCAACTCAACTTCCGTTCATAACTCCGACACTCTCCTTAATCTCGTCAGATCCAGACCTCCCGGTGTTCCTCTCATCACCGTTAGCAATCACATGTCAACGTCAGTCACTTTCATTCTTCAATAAAACTATTTGTTTTGATCTATACTGTTGAATTTGTCTGCTTAAAAATTTATGAATGCCGACATTATTGATTGAAATTTCACTACTTGTGAGTAAAATCCGAATCCCAATTACTTGTTTTGATTGTCTGGATGAAATATTGATTTTGACTTTTGATTTAGGGTCAAAATAATCTGATTCATATACAAGTCCGGAACTGATAATTGAGATAAATGTATCCCACACTATAATTTAATTATTTAATCAACGATATATTTGATTCAAGTTGTGGGAGTTTTGTAATTCTCCTGTTGTGATTAATTTATAATCAGTTATTTAAACCATTGATAATCACAGATTGGATGATCCAGTTATGTGGGGATTCAGAGGTTTTCCAACATGTAATGCAGACCTGCAACGATGGGTATTAGCTGCTGAAGACATTTGTTTCAAAAATACGGTCCTTTCATATTTTTTTCGGCTTGGTGTGTCATTTGTTTACCATTTGCTACAAATTCAAAGTTTTATAGTGTAATATTTAGCTTTTTTTCATTAATTATATCTGCTTATTTTCATTCTAATGGTAACATCTTCAAACTGATATGAATAATGATAATATCATCATACTATTAGGATAAGCCTTGCAAATGATTCATAATGTTCCAATTAATACTAAAAATCCTGCAGGAAAATGCATTCCAATTACAAGGGGTGGTGGAATATATCAAGAACACATGACAGAAGCTATTGATAGGTTAAGTAATGGTGAATGGGTACTTTTTCTATATTTCTCTATTGTTGTTTTCATATATGTATGTGTGTATTTTATTTATTTATTTTGGGATTTATGTATTTGATTGGACAGTTACATACATTTCCTCAATGAAAAGTGTACCAAGAAGATGAACCAATACAACGATTAAAGTGGGGAACTGCTAGTCTCATTGCTCGTGCCCCTGTAACCCCAATAGTCTTGCCAATTATCCATCATGGTCTTCACAAGGTAATTTTCTAATATTTAATGTTAATTTGTATTTAGGTAGATGCAAATATATTACCAAGAAACATCAATACACTCCCAGAAAAGGTTTCATACGCGAATTGTGTTAAACCAACGCGTCTTTAGCATAGTAGTATTAAGGTGGCCCAACAATCAAGAGGTTTGGTCTATATTTTTAAAACTTTTATGTAATTAAATATATTATATATGATGATTAAACAAAATTGATCCAATTTTTATAGTAAAGCAATGGATTAATGTATGTGGAGGCCACTCAAAATATTCAACTATTTTTCAATGTGGCCGCCCATGTATTGAAACAACCTTATAAGGCGACCCATCATGTATGCAAGTGTTTTCTTTTATACAAATTCTAGCAAGTTTATGCCAAAAATTCAATAACTGAACCTAATTGTGACAAATTAAAATGATACGAATAATAATTTAAATATGAAATACCAATTTCATTCTTCTTTTTAGTGCGTTTTGTTTTTTTCTCAAAGTGATTATTTGGAAGGCCATTACTAAGATTTTACATTAGAACTTTTAGGTATATAGAACTTTTTCTCAAAGTGATTTTTTTAATTAATATATTTTGAGCATAAATTGGTCGAAATTGGTATATAGAAAATAAATACATATTTTGGTTATTCATAAACTCATTTTAATAAATGGGTCATAATGAAAAAGCTGAAAACTTGGTTGGCCTCTATATACCTTATCTCTAAAGCAATATCTATAAATTTGTAAACACTTGATCATACCTTGGATGACTTCTAAACCCTTTGATTCACTGAATCAATTTTTGTTAGCTAATTATACAATTTAACTTACAATTGACCCCTTTCACATTAATGGATTCAAATTAACCCCCTCTAGTGGCCAAATTTCATTAACTCTTGGTTCTGTTTTGGTAATTAGAATTTATTCGCCTCGTTTAGGTAAATATACTTTGTTTTGAGGTTATATTTTGGTCATTTAATGATATGCTACCAGTTGTGCTAGTTAAAATAATTACATGACAATAACAAATTGCTACCGACTTTGCTCACATTTAGTTTTGGTACCTGTAAATTATTGGTCCCGGTTAGGCTACTATATTTCATTTTAATGTGCTATTTTGGTCATTTAGCGACCAACGTAATGATTGGTTGGTTAACTTACGTGTCAATTTTTAAACGATGAGTCATGTTACGTATCCTATTTGGCTTAATATATAGACAATGATCTACATGTTGATAATAAAAGCCCTTATATATTAATAAAAGTAGGCTGCTATGTGTATGAAAACATTGTTATATGATTTGTACATCAGCAAGATGACTCATCGGTTCAAAGATAGAAATTTCATTAGCTGAATGTTATTAACCAGGTGATGCCTGAAAATTATATTTTTGGCAAGCGACCGCCTTTGCCATTATGCAACAAGGAAATAAAGATAATAGTTGGTGAGCCGATAGAATTTGATATTGCCAAATTAAAGCAAACCGCACTGTCAACATCTAGAAATTTATCCGATTTCCCAAATGAGGGTTGGCCACCTTTTGGGCCGTTGGATGAAGCTGCACAAAGATGTCTTTATATCGACATATCAGAACGTATTCGAGTTGTTATGGAGAGATTGAGACTTTTTGGTAAAAATCTGAAGGTATGAAATCTTTTTTAGTCTTTGTGCCTTTGGATCCCATTTTGTTGTGTCTAAGTTTAAGTTAATATTGATTTGTTTATTGAAACTGTAATTGTTATTTGGGTTTGTGCCAGTTAGGTTAAGGGGGATTTGTTAGTTTTTTTTATTGGTGTAGTATTTCAATAAACCTATGTGTATGACCCATTCGATAATTATAATTGGGGGTTTTTAGAAGTTAATTATCTCTCTTTTAAATTTTAAGATATGACAAATGCTTTCGTTCACATGACATATAGATTCATAATCCAAGCATAGTGGAAAAGGTGCTTCAAAAAGGACCTCCGGCCTGTGTGTGGGGCATATTTTTGACACTAACAATTTAACAATCACATATGAATAACTTGTCAATGCACATGATCCTAAAGGGTGATCTTAGGCATGGTCAACTTATATCAACTTAACATTTTATTAGCAACTTAACATAGTAACAGGTAATATGATTTTAATATATTCAGCCTTTCGGGGGAATAAACGCTAGTTAATTTAAATGAGTAAAAGCTAACAATATGGCATATTGGCATGCAATAACAATAAATCTAAACAATAACAAGTGGTTTGGATTTTGGGTACTTGCATAAACTAAAATATTTTTCAATATTTTTTGGTGGTGTTTTAGAACTTTTTTGTTTTGGGTCAGATTTTGTATGAAAAACAAGGCCGGCCCATTTAGAACCAAAAAAACTGATTGTAAGTGGAAAACCGAAAAACGAACTCCAATAGTGTGGCATTTTAAGAAACCGAAATATCAGTTTGGGCAAGGTTCTATGTGACAACCCTAAAAAAATTTGGGTATTTGACCCCACACTTATTGTAACCCATTTTATCTGAGTACAATCATCTCATTAATAAAATTATTCTTTTTTTTTTTCTTCATTAAAGTCAAGTTGAAGTCATACGTTTTGTGTTGTCAGTACACATCGTTAATTATGCACGAGTCAATTGTCTAAATTTCTATACATTTAGCGAGTTGGTGACTCAATATAAACTCAAACCGAACCCAAGATTATGAATTTTTTTATTATAAATTTATAATGATACGTTAGCTTGACCAAATCAACCGGTACGAAAAATAACGTACAAAACAACTTATGCGATTAAATATCTATGTACAAATAACAATAAATAAATTTCGTGGTATGATGCGAGAATATGGAAAGTGGTTATGTTATTTCTCAAAATAATATTTTTCAGTCAAAAAAATAACCAGCGTTAAAAACGATTAGAACCCTAATTAAAATATTTTACGAGACGATTGTAGGCGTCATAAATTTTAGAACAATTAGAATTAGAACTCAAAATATAACACCCCCCTAACACCCCCCAATTCCAGCCGTACACTCCCACGTACATATAACATATACACGTAAATTATTTCCTAAATCAAATTAATTGTAGGGTTTTGTTAATGACAGCCCTTAAGAAGTGATTACGTGCATAAATCGTTTGTACTTTTAGTGGTGGGGTTGATTCCTAAAGCCCATCTTTCCTATTTAAATGTTTAAATAAATGTTTAAAACCCATCTTATCTTCACTCCATTCCACATGCACGTTATACTCTGCAACAAAGTTACCGATTCTCTTGCATAAAATAATAGTGTTGTCTTCTAGAATATCCGTTATTTACCAGATATCCATGATCTCCATCATCACCATTTTTCCTATTTATGAAACCCTTATATATCCTCCCTCAAAACTACCTTAACTAAAACGTTTCTTTTTCTGCAAATATGTACCAGGCCACTCAATTCTGAAATCTCTCTCTCGTGCATTTTACGTCGACCAATTTCTTTTCCGGTGAAGTTTTTCCTTGTCACCTCCGACAACGAACAGAACCCTTCCGGCGGTCATAGTTTTCCCTCCGGCGACAAGCAGAAAACCCGACAATCATCTCTCGGTTCTCTATCTCTTTGAAGGTATAACATGTTTTTTTTTCTCTTTTCGTTTTATCATCAATATGTTAGTCTCTCGTATCTTTCCCGATTCTATTTCGTCGAGCAGAAGGTACCGTCACACATACCCAGTGTGTGTGTGCGTGCCGGTATAGTAGCGATACAAAGGTGACGCGTGAAGGTTTTTGATCATACGATACGTATAACCGTTAGTCATTATTGTTTCTCGTTTTCTGTGTGTGTGTATCGTACTTTTGGTCGTAAGAAAACCCATTTCCGGCAAATACTTGCAGTCGCCGAGTCTTTTCTGCTCGTCACAAATCAGTAGCCCAAGTTGTTTAATTATAAGCCTAATCGAATTTTGTTTAGCCCAGTGTTTTAGTTGTTTTAAATGGGCTCATATTTATTTAACACAACATAAACCTTAGGGTCTGTTGATACAAGCCCAAAGAGTATTAATTTTAATTTAACCCATTTTTTTTAAACCCAATTGTCGCAAGCCCAATGTCAGTGGCCCAGTCACAGTTCGATGTTGCAATCCCAAAATACGTTGTGTTAAAATCAGATGGTTATACAATATCTACGTAATGATTATAATAATATTTAATTTATTTAAATAATTAATTATGGTACATCAGCCTATTAAAATTCGATTGAAGAATACCTCTTTTATCAAAACGTATCTATTATAATACAAACGCATTTAAAATACGTCACCACTTCACAATGTCACCAACGTATCGCTCGAGTCAAATTTCTCTATTTGGGAATCATTTTGCATCATTTAGCATAGACGGGTCATTTGGACCGTCACTCGTATAATTATTTCTATACGTTTAGGACGATAGGATCATTTGGTTGGAAAACACGATATTATCTACATTTTGGCTAACATTGCATCAGGTGAGTTCACAGCCCCACTTTTTACCGCATTTTATTTACTTCTTTTACAACTTCGGGGTGAAAAACATAACAAATGCTTTTATAAATGTTCCAACTATTTATCAAATGTTTTATAAATCTTATTGTGAGTATGATTTCACAACCCCTCTTCTACTACATTTTAACTATTTTACTATTGGGGTGAAAAGCAAATCAACTATTTCATAAATAATTTCCATTATTTTTAATCATTTATTTTATTGTGATGAAACTATTTTTGGAAACTAGACAACGAATCCTTATGCTTGGACTAAGTTTAGATGTACATGGAAGTGCGTATATGTTACATACATAATCATTAGTTAGTTGCGACTAGGCCCTGGATATGCAAATAGTACTATTGGCTGAGACTCACCCTCCCACGATTTTGATCATTTTTATCGGTGTTTACCGAACCACGAGGAGTGCATATCTAGCACGATAGAGTTGTTGTTTTGGTTATGGACTTAGGGTCAGCATTTTAACTTAAAAGGGTATAGCTAACCTTTTAGGGGATCACTGTCTACTATTGTTTCTACCACTACTACTGCTTTTGAGCAGATTATTTTAACATTTATATCATCACTCAATTGTTGCCAACGATGGCATACGAAAACGATTATTTTTACTACTGCTTTTGAGCAGGCGATTTTTAACGTTATTACCATCACACTATTTTTGCCAATGAGGACATACAAAAACTATTATTTCTACTTCTGAGCAGACTATTTTTAACGTTTTATATCATCAAACTATTTTTGCCATGAATGGCGTACAAAAACTATGGAACTATTTGAACTCAATAAAACCTGTGAATTCACTCAACAATTTTGTTGATACTTTTACTTATGTTTTTCAGGTATCTAAGATAAGCATTGAGTCGCATGCATTGGAGTCAAGCTTTCATTTTGTAAAGATGTCACCTCCTAATTTTAGTTAAAAACTATGTTTTGGTTCAACTACTTTGTTTACATGAAATATTGGTGACATTACTTTTTATCAAACATTTGTTGTTTACGATAATCATATGCTATGTATACTCATGATAGTTACACGCCCGTTCTTCCGCAAACCACTTTTGGCGGGGTGTGACATTCTAAAAAACGCGCCAAGGCGTGAGGCGCGACTCCGCCGTTACGAAACAGTCCATGGCGACAATATAAGGCGTGGCGGAAAAAAAACGCGAAAAGTCGGCGTACTTACTGCGAGTTTTTTTGAAAAGTCTTATAAAATTTGAATTTTATTTGAAAAAATAATCTTTTTTTGAAAAAAAAATAATGGGATGTAATTATAAATTTAGATTTAACATTTTTTATTATAAACTTCACATATAAAAATCATGTAAATCAATAGATATATAATATCTTTTGAATTTGATATACATATATATATATATATAAATTAGATTAAAAATTTGTCGCTTTAAGTCACGCCTTGAAAAACGTCATGGCTCGCCGTGTTCAAGGCTTGATGTTGCCGCCACGCCACACCTTATGTCTTTTACCTAAAAATTGAGGCGTGACGGCAACATCAAACCTTGAACCTATCAGTTTTACCCAAAAATTGCGCCCCATGTGCATTTTAGTTTTACACATAGTGGCCTAGTGGGTGACGTTGAGGCATGGCGTGCTCAATGAACAGGGGCTAATGGGTATATACCTAGAATAAATGGGTGCTACTTGTAAAACTATAACCGTTAACGGGGTCAAGTCACAAGTGTATTCCTTCTACAGAGAACATGAGGAGGGCTAATCGAACGATATTGCAAAAATGAAGGATTTAAACGCCATCAACAATCACCGCCTTCACCACGCCGGAAAACTACGCCATCCGTCTCTCCCCCCTCATCCGTTTCAAGGGTTGGACACCCCTCTGGTGTCCCACCGTCACCGTCGAACCCACCGCCCACACCAAATCATCTCTACTCCATTACCTCCAACACCCATCATTAATCAATTCTCCGCCCTCGCTTTCACCTCCCGATCAGGAATTAAACTCCCCAAAATTTCACAATTTGTGCTCTAGGAAAAGACTCCGACCTCATCGATAACTCATTCGTTGATAGAATTTGTAGGATAGAGTCAAGATTTTGATTCCTGAAGTTGCGTCGCCTGGTGGAGTCGCTTGGGTTTGGATTTGGACGGAGAATATTGTGCCCGGTGCCATTGGTGGTGGGGTTGGGCGGTTGTCCCGAATTTTCTAAGGGATTTAGATTCAAAGGGGTGGGTGGTACGAGACGCGGTGGATTGGGGCGGAGTGTGCGGCTGCTGTGGTACGGCGAGATGGTGGTTGTGGGGTGGATGCGATTGTGTACGGGTGAAGTGGAAGGGTTACTGAAGAGTTTGAGGGCGATGGGTTTGGATTGGGGGGCGGTGAATCCAGGGATGGTGGTGGCGGCGCATGGTCGGCCGGAGCGGAGAGTCTTGGGGTGTGTGAGTAGAAGGTTTGGGAGTTTTAATGGTGTTGTAGATGCTCTTGCGCACTTATGGAATAATTAAGGTTGTATTGTTTTAGGGGAATAACTTCAGGTAATATTTTTTTGAGAAATACTGTATATGTTGGTACATTAGGCTATCAAGTGCAGGGTATTATTGATTACAATGGAAATTGTATTTTCTTTAATTGATTACGATGCCATGGAACCGTAATCTTACAAATCGAAACCGCAATCACCATTGTGTATATTTTTCCTAATACTTGGAAGAAAAATTACATCTTCAAAGTGTTTATATATGATCTATCTTGGTGCCAACAGAGAGCAATTTTATTAAGGATCATCTACTACACACTGAATCATACAGATAATAACTGTTGTACAAATGTCATCTCCAATCATCAAGAAAACTGCTCAAAATAGACAAAGAAAACCTATATCTTTTTCCTACTTACATACCCAATCCGACATCAAAAGGTGCAAGTCAAACCACCAAAGGTGTAATCACACGCGACTTCCCGTTCCTCCATTGTAAGTAACCAAAGACATAACCTTGAGACGGTTTTAAGGATTTAAAGGTGGCCGTAAAATTCATTTTCTGTCCATATGTTTCAAAAATTAACCTTGGCGGGAATATATCGACTTGAATCCCACGTGGAGGAGACACCACTGCTCTATAAATACTTCTTGTTTTTGAGTTCCCGACGTAAGTCAAAGTTCTGGTGACCGAGAAGTTTGACTTGAGATTTGGTACAACAATGGAAGGATAGTTAAGGTTGGAAGGAGTTGTAAATGTTTGGTTTTCACAAGTGGTGTTATCTCGGGTGATGAGGCCAAGTGATCTCTGGTCATAACCGATTGAGCAGATAAAGGCTTTGTAGTCTTGTGGTGTTGAGTCATAGACTAGACCAGGGTCAAGGACCGTTGTCGGGTCAACAAACCCAGACCCGTAGTCAAATGGGTTTCCCCGTCGTCCATCTGGGTCAGCCCGAATTGGTTTTCCTCTCTTGTCAAAAACTGAAGCTGCATAAACAGGTATGTATATTAGATTCTATAGTTGAGTATTGTAACTAATGTTTTCTTTCCTCGTTTCTTAATTTGCAGTCAAAGATATATATAAAGGTAATAATGTTTTAATTCTCAAATTGATTTGTAGTTTTGACCCTAACTTTTATTGGCAATGGTTTTATCCTACTTAATTGACTTGTCGCTCCGTCATTTTTTGTTGAATTATAATTATTCTTAGAGTTAAATACCGAAAGAAGAGTTAAGTACAGTTCAATTCTTAAATTTTCACCTATATAGTGATAATTTAACTATCAAATGTTCTTAGGGTTAACTATTATTTAATCCTTAAACTTTGAGCTATTTGACGGTTCAACCCTTAATTTGGCATTTTGCAAGTATTAGTCACAATGGTTTTTTAACAAGTGAATCAAAGTGTAGGATAAAACCATTGGCGGGAAATCATTAAAACATTATTAAGCCTAAATTAAATGAAGTATATTTACCAGTAGTCATGATAGCAGATTTGAGTGCAGAAGGAGACCATGAAGGATGAACAGCTTTAAGCAAGGCTACAATTCCAGTAACATGAGGGCATGCCATTGAAGTTCCAGACATGATATTATACTTCATTTTCTTCCCTGTTGCTGGAGACCATGCTGCAAGAATATTCAATCCAGGAGCTGCAACATCCGGATACAAAACAACACATTTTGAGTCAACCATTTTTTATTTTTTTGAAGTTAACCATCCCTACCTTTAAAATTTCTGGAGTTAATCCATTTGGACCTTTAGATGAGAATGATGCTACACGAGGAGCCGGTTAATACAACCTCTGACGAGTAAATCTGTGATGTCGCTTTCCTGCTCATACACAGAGAGACTGTTTCAACATACATATGTTTAAAAAGTCAAAAGATACGTACCGAGTGTTGTTAATGTATGATAAAATCCTTGTTCCTCCCAACAATAGCAGCTGGAATTACAAAGGGGATTGCAACATCAACATCATCATCTACAAGAATCATTCCAACTCCACCAGCCGCTTTGACTTTTAGCCACCTTTGACTCTGACGAACGCTCTGCATGTCTACATAACAACACTTTCCCTCTTGCTTCCGTGTAATTTAACGAGCTTTCTAAGCAGTAACTGCAACATGAATGTCAACATTTTCAATTTACTCGATAAAATCGTCTTTCTTTTAACGATGATCAAAAGTACCTGTTTCTTCACCTGGATTGATAAGGAGTGAAGTAACCCCCATTTGCTATTGAACCAGAAATGATTCTTGCAGGAGCTCTCATTTCATGTACACTTAAACTTTCTCCCTGTTCACGCCAAAATTAACCGATTGTGGTTTAAACGTATGAAATTACGGGTTTCATCCCTTGACTTTTTTTTTTTACTACGCGTGCAATCCTTCACATTAAAATGTGTAAATCAACTGTCCATAATTTTGAAATTTGTGATATCAATGGTCCCTAAAAACTTATTTGCTTTTTTTACTTTAGGGACAGTTGGTGTTATAAGTTTCAGAATTAGGGATTATTAGTATAATATAAAACTAAATTGAGGGACTAAATCCACAATTTCATACAAACCATAGAGATTATTTATGTAATTTACTCAAGGGTATACAAGTAACTTTACCTTGAATTGAACAGCATTTCCCAATTGAACATTAGCCATAAACTCTCTATCAATAGAAGTAGCTGCAACCGTAATAATCCAAGGAGCAAGATTTGTAGCAGACCCTTTCCCACCTTCATTACCAACAGAAGAAACAACCGTTATTCCCTTACTAACCGCATGAAACGACCCAATTGAAATGGCATCACTAAAATAATCTCCTTGTGGTGAATCCGGCCCTAGTGACAACGACACAATGTGGACCCCATCTCTAACCGCATCATCAAACGCCGCTAAAATATCCGCATCATAACAGCCCGAATCCCAACACGTTTTGTAAACCGCAACCCGAGCCATCGGTGCACCGCCGCGGGCCAGCCCGTCATAGCTCATGTCCGTCACGAACCGGCCCGCGGCTATGGAGGCCGTGTGGGTCCCGTGCCCGTTACTGTCTCTTGGTGATCGGTATGATACTTTGTCTTTCGGGTCATCGGTGTATTCGGATTGTTTGTTTTGGAGATTATTTTGTTGTGTTTCGGTTTCGTAGGCACTTAGATAATATCTTGCACCTATTAGTTTCCTATGTGAAGACAAATTTGAGATTAGATCTGAAGCCAATTATTAAGATCTGAAATTATGGAGGGAATAACAATAATGCAAATAAGAAGAAGACCTGTTGCAATGTGTACTATTGAATGCTTCCCCTGATTGGCATTTTCCTTTCCACCCAGCTGGCACAAGAGGCATGTCGGTATCACTAAAACTTGCTGATTCTGGCCAAATTCCTGCCATTATACAACCATTTTTTATTTATTTTTTGTATCATTGAACACTTATATATCATGCAAAAAAATGTAACTTTAGTTGGTATTGGTCAACAATAGCAAACAAAAAGGCAGAACTCAACAACAGGTCACATTTAATGAATGAATGAATGGGTCCAGTTGGGTTGGGTTACATGTTAATTCTGCATTTTTCTCATTAACTTTTGTTTTTCCCGTTTTTTATGTCCCATATTTTATGCGCCAGTTCTAGAGTGTTTTATGTTATTTTTCCTACCATCAAATTCCATTGATTTCCCCCGTTAAATTACTTCACACACGTGAGGGTATTTTGGTCTTTAATATTACATGATATATATGTACTAAGGTCTTAGAGAGAAAAAGCATTTTAAAATGATGAAATAAATGAGAGAGAGCATTTTGCACCCATACTTAAATGGAAAGTGAGACAAAATAAGAAGGTTTTTATTATTTTAAGGTTCTATTTGGTATGTATTTGATGTCTCATGATGCATCTTTTGAAGAAAGGCTTAGGTAAAATATATGTATAGTTAGAAATGACGAAAAAGCCCTCAAATTCATAACTGTTTAAGGGGATGGGAATCACACCTGTATCAATGAAACCAATGATGACATTAACTTGATCTTTTGTTGAAAAACCTGGGATTTCCATGGTTTCTTCCCCCGCAAGACCAATGAAATCCCATGAATGTGTTGTATGCAAACTTCTTCTTTTGTTCTCAAATACCGAAACTACCCCTGGCATCTCTGCAAAATTCATCATCAAATCAGATTTTAATTCAGGATTTTCAATTGCAATTGCAATAAATAATAAACAAGAAGTTAATAAACACAAATTGTAAGAAAAGTGGGAAATGAGTGAAACTTACTGGAAATTTGAAGAGCCTGATCATCTGTTAATTTAGCTGCAAAACCTCTAAACCCATGTCTATAACTATACAAATGAGAGGCATGTGCTTCTGCAACACTAATTCACCAATTCAAAATTTAAAAGATCAATTTTTAAGAAATTAAACCACAGATTTGAATTTCAAATGGGATTTATCAATTATTTAACCTGCCACTATGAACAGAAACAAGCATTTGATGATTTTTCATCAAAATCTCATCTGGTTCATCACTATCATTGCCACCCATATACACCACATACACCTATAAAAACACCATTAGCAACCACAAAAAAGATTAAAATAGAAAGGAAAAAGATCTAAATTATATAAACCTTAGCTGAAGATAATGTCAGAGAAACACATATGAAAAGACACAGAAAGATAACGTTAACTGCTAAATAGTTGCAAGGAAAAGGGAATTTATTAAATTAAATTAAAAAGAGGGAGAATTTGAAGAAGTGAATAAAGAGGAGACATGAAGAATGAGAGATAAAAAGAAAAGAAATGGGAGATTGATCACAGGGATACTGTGTCTGTGGCGTATTGTCGTTGGGTGATGGTGTCATGTACAGTTAGGAAGATGCCCATACGGCCTAATTTTTAATCCAAAAAGGGGTTAAATAGTAATTTTGGTGTATATTTCATCTATCGCATAAATATGATCTAAAACAATGGTGTCGAAATATCTCAAAATGGGGGTCATCATTTTATTAAAGTGATAAAAACTTTAGTTGTTATTTTAAGTATAATACTAAAGTATGATGCACAATGGATGCAAATTTCTATTTATATTTGCTTGACAATTTGTTTTTAAAATTTAATTTTATACCAATTTGAATTATTAATTTGCCTCAATATCTTTTCTTAACGGTATCTAATTTACTTCATTTATCCACGACGGGACTTGAACCTATGACCTATATCTTATTATACTTTCTTTTTAAATTAGTCATTCTTCATTTAATACTTAACTAGTTAAAGATCCGTGGCGGAGACATGTGAATATTTTTTTTGTGGTTTATAAAAGTAGTTTTGATTGATGAACGCTTCCTTTTCAAATATTCACATATTTGGGAGTTTATCGATCCAATATTTGAAAAGGAGTTCATAAACTGCTTTTATGCCGGAATATAAAATTTGGGAGTTTCTACGAAGGATCGATGAAAAAACAAAACATTATAGGGTATGTTAAAATATTAGTTTGAAAGTTATTAAAAGGCAACTATTTAGTCAATATTATATAGTTAGAGGAAGATATAGAATATCCTTGTATATAGGAAACTCTGTTATTGCTTGTACCCATATATACGTGTATTATGATTGAATACAAATCAAGGGAATTATTTACCCTAATATGGTATCAGCCTAAGCAAAAAAACCCTTCCTGGCCGCCTGCTCCATTCGATCATCTTCTTCGATCTCCAATGGCCGGTGGTACCTCTGACTCTCCAGACTCCCCTCTTCCTCTATCCACAATTCTTCACATGTTAACCATCAAGTTGTCTTCTTCCAACTACTTGTTATGGCAAAAACAAATGGCTCCACTGCTTGCCTATCAACAATTGACAGGCTATGTCGACGGTACCATTCCCGCCCCTTCACCCACCATTGCTACCGGCGAATCCACCACTGTTAATCCCGCCTACACATCATGGGTTGCTGCCGATCAACGAGCTCTTATCCTCATTCAGTCATCGCTTTCTGAAGAAGCAATGGCAGAAACCCTAGGCCACACCACATCGCATTCTGTTTGGACCGCTCTCGAGTCGACTTACCAGCATGACTCTGTAGAACGTGTTCATACATTGCGGGATTCTCTCCGCACCTTGAAGAAAAACACTACTTCTGTTTCTGAATATGCTCGAAAATTCAAGGGTATATGCGATCAGCTCACCGCTGTTGGGCAACCTCTCGATGATAATGACAAAGCACATTGGTTTCTCTGCGGCCTCGGTTCTTCGTTCGAAACTTTTTCCACAACCCAACGCTTAATCACCCCTAAACCGAAGTTCCGAGACCTAGTTTCTCAGGCGGAGAGCCATGAAATTTTTCTACAATCCATTGCAGATTCTAGTGTTACTCCAGTAGCATTTAACGTGAACTCATCCCGTGGCTCGAACAATTATTCAAATCGGGGTGGTCGCAACAACAATAACCGTGGCTCGTATCGAGGTCGTGGTCGAGGTCGTGGCTCGTACCGTGGCCCGCACTGTCAACTATGCCGGAAATATGGGCATTACGCGAACCAGTGCCCTGAACTTCATACCTTTGCTCGTTCCTCTCCAACACATGATGCAAACCTTGCTGAAGCATTTTCAGCCCAATGCAACATATCGGCTCCTGACTGGTTTGTGGACACAGGTGCCTCCACACACATGACTTCTTCTCCGAGTCATCTAGAATCTGCCCATCCATATAATGGTAACGAATTTGTTTATTTTGGTAATGGTAATAGTGCACCCATTTCGCATACCGGACGGTCTCGAATTACGCCTAACATCTCTTTATTAGATGTTCTTGTGGTTCCTAAATTGACTAAAAATCTACTCTCTATTAGTAGGTTAACACAGGACAACCCGGTTGACGTTTTATTTTCTGACCCAATGTTTTTTATTCAGAATCATCACACAAGGGAGAAACTCGCTCAAGGCAAACGTAGAAATGGGTTATATGTCCTTGAACAAGGACAACAAGCCTACTTGGCTACATTATCTTCAAGGCGTTTACAAGCTACTTATGAATTATGGCACTCTCGGTTAGGTCATGTGTCCTATGATACTATTTCTATTTTAAATAAGTTGGGTTGTTTATCAGTTAATTCGGTTTTACCAAACCCTCGTATTTGTTCTTCTTGTGAGCTTTCTAAAAGTAAACATTTACCTTTTGATAATAATGTTAAACGTTCCTTGCATGTTTTGAATTTAATACATTGTGATTTGTGGGGTCCATCACCGGTTACTTCAATCGATGGATACCGGTATTACGTTATTTTTGTAGATGATTACTCTCGATTTACGTGGTTCTACCCTTTGAAGGCAAAATCGGATTTTTATAAAGTGTTTGAAACTTTTATTACTTTTGTTCAAACTCAATTTTCATGCAAGGTGAAAGAATTTCAATCCGATGGCGGTACCGAATTCACCAACAATCAAGTTCGAGCTCTTTTATCTAAAAACGGTACTCACCATCGGCTCTCTTGTCCATACACACCACAACAAAATGGGCGTGCGGAACGCAAACATCGTCATATCACCGAAACCGGTCTTGCTATGATGTTTAATGCTCATGTACCGGCGAATTTATGGTCATATGCCTTCGGTTCCGCCACCTACATCATCAACCGTTTACCTACAAAAGTTCTTCAACACAAATCACCTTATGAACTTTTATTTTCAACGGTACCCAACTATGGCAATTTTCGGGTTTTTGGATGTTGTGTTTACCCTTATCTTCGGGACTATTCCTCACATAAATTAGCACCACAAAGTGCTCAATGTGTTTTTATTGGGTATAGTTCTCAATACAAAGGGTATCGGTGTCTTGATCCCTCCACCATGAGAATTTACACCACTCGTCATGCTCAATTTGATGAAGTAGTTTTTCCATTTACAAAAGACAAAACCTCTACCCAATCATCCACCCTCCTCCTTTCAACCTACTGTGATGATTTGTCTAGCCAAATAAATTCTACACCAAACCCACAAACAATCTTACCAAATACATCCCCTGCCCCACCATGTGACTTATGTCACGATCCTCTTAACCCACCATCCATACCACAAATTAATATACCTACCCCACCCATCTTAAATCCCTTACCCGAACCAAACACTAACCCGCCTAACCGCCCATGATACCCGATCCACCAACTGCCCCCACACAGAATATTCCCATGCACAATACCAATCCCATGCAGCCTACTCCACATTCAAATACCACTGCTTCTAGTACTACTTCATCCCATCCTATGGTCACACGATCAAAAAATGGAATAACCAAACCTAAGCATGCTGCGAATCTCACACATGTTACTGCCTCTCCACTTCATCATGCCCTTTTTGCATCTAAAGAACCCAAAGGGTTCAAAACCGCCGCTCGTGATCCCAAATGGTTTGCGGCTATGCGTGATGAAATGAAGGCACTTCAACTCAATGCGACATGGGAGCTCGTTCCCCGACCCTCCAACGCAAATGTCGTGGGTTCTAAGTGGGTCTTCCGTACGAAATTTCTTGCTAACGGAACCATAGATAAATTTAAAGCTCGACTTGTTGCCAAAGGCTTTACTCAAGTTCCCGGGCTTGATTATTCGGCTACTTTTAGCCCGGTAGTAAAAGCCTCTACGGTTCGCATCATCCTTTCTATTGCTATGCTCAATAAATGGAACCTACACCAACTCGATGTCAAAAACGCGTTCTTAAATGGAAATCTTTCCGATACCATTTTTATGGAGCAACCACCGGGATTCATTGATCCTCGGTTTCCCAACCATGTTTGTCATTTAAAGAAAGCCCTTTACGGGCTCAAGCAAGCTCCTCGAGCATGGTTCCAACGCTTAAGTTCTTTTCTTGAAAGCATTGGTTTTTATTGTAGTCGAGCCGACACCTCGCTTTTTATTTTCAAAAACGGATCGAACATTCTCTACTTATTGGTTTATGTTGACGATATTATCTTAACCGGGAATAATTCAAGTCTTATTCAAAGCTTCATAGCTCGGTTGAACAAGGAATTCTTAATTACGGATCTAGGCAAATTGAATTATTTCTTGGGTCTCGAGGTATCTTATCATTCATCCGGTTTATTTCTTAGCCAATCTAAATATGCTCATGACGTGTTGACTCGAGCTCACTTACTAGATGCTAAACCGGTTGCAACGCCTCTATCTCCCTCACAATATCTCACAAGTCAAGGCACTCCCTTCTCGGATCCCACTCTATATTGATCCCTTGTAGGAGCTCTTCAATATCTCACAATTACACGGCCCGATTTATCATATGCCGTCAATCATGTGAGTCAATTTTTACAAGCTCCAACTCAAGATCATTATCAAGCCGTCAAACGTATTCTACGATATGTTAAAGGCACCATCTCCTATGGTCTCTCTTTTCTACATAATCCGACGTCTACAATCTTAGGATACTCCGATGCCGATTGGGCTCGGTGCATTGAAACCCGACGTTCTACTTACGGTTATTCAATTTTTCTTGGCGGTAATCTAGTCTCTTGGAGTGCAAAGAAACAACCGACCGTTTCTCGTTCAAGTTGTGAATCCGAATACCGTGCTTTAGCAAATGCCGCTTCCGAAATAATTTGGGTTACACACTTGCTTCGAGAACTCCATGTGCTACCAAACGGTCGTCCTACTCTCTTATGTGACAACCGGAGCGCTCTTTTCCTCAGCCAAAACCCGATATCCCACAAACGAGCAAAACATATCGATATCGACTATCACTTTCTTCGCGAACTTGTTCAATCCGGGAAACTCGCCACGAAGTATGTTCCCACGCATCTCCAACTCGCCGATATCTTCACAAAAAGCCTACCCAGACCACTTTTTGAAGACTTCTGCTCCAAGCTTCGTGTAGGCTTACCCCCATCTACGCTTGACGGGGGGTAAAAGGCAACTATTTAGTCAATATTATATAGTTAGAGGAAGATATAGAATATCCTTGTATATAGGAAACTCTGTTATTGCTTGTACCCATATATACGTGTATTATGATTGAATACAAATCAAGGGAATTATTTACCCTAATAGTTATTATACTGGAGAAGGTCAAAGAGAAAACATATAATCGTTATAACCTCTTATACTTGTTGAACATATAAAGATTCCGCACAAAAGTATACTTAACAGAAAATGAAAATAAAGAATTCGAAATTAAATGAGCAGGTTGGGAGAAATTTGTGGAAGATAATTTTAAGGAAAATGATAATGACAGCCCTAAGGGCTGTCACTAAGACGTCAAGACACGTATCAAAAATTTGTACAATAATCAATAATCGTCCCTGCATTTTAGGAATCAACCCCCACTACTGAAAGTACAAACGATTTATGCACGTAACCACCTCTTAAGGGCTGTCATTAACAAAACCCTAATTTTAATTTTGATTTTGAAATGAAACATTTCATAATGGAGCGTGATGATATATTCTATGTACTTTATATTGGATATGATGGGCTGGAAAGAAAAACGTACACATGAACTCATCGGAAAGATGTCTTGTATTGCTGAAAAAAGTCTTTAAAAATTCCACGTACTAACCACAATCGGGATAATCTAATGGTTAGATTTGGTCTTTATAAGAGTAAAAGGACTCACAAAGCGAATAGGAACTTATGTCACCGGATACAAAAAATCAGGTACTAAAAAATATCGACATAATTCAAAATATAAAAGTTAATTAAAAGAGAGAAATACATGCTTGATTGAAGTTACCAAAGAAAAATATAATTGTTGTGTAGGAGATACTTTGAAATTATTTGGAACACTTAAACACAGTGCTTCCTAACCAAGTGTAAATAATTTTAGAAAACCAATATAGTACTTCCTCCTATTTATAATAAGTGATAATTTTAGAAAACCAATATAGTACTTCCTCCTATTTAAAATAAGTGATACACTATGAGTTTCATGATTTTTTAAATAAAAGATTATAATTATGGTTAAATTAGATTAATTAGATGGTTAATAGGAAATGAGTCTCACGCTTTTTGAATAAAATGATATTAATGATATTTAAAAGTAAAAGTAAGGGTAAAAGGGTCATTTCACTTTGCCAAATAAGATAATTTTCAAAATATATCACTTATTTGTGGACAGGGATGGCAAATGATGCTCAAGAAATACAAAATCGAACTGGGTTACTGGATTGTTTTTTTACAAACATTGGAGCTAATTTTTATGGATTGAGTTTTTTAGCAAAATGAAAACTTCATTAATAGTTATGAATTTGAGCACACATTGGTAAGACCATCACAAATTATTGATGAATCATGTATAAAAAAATTGAGAATAACTTACAAAATAGTTTATGTGGTTCGTTAAAAGTTTTGTTTTTGGTCCTCTTTGAAATACAAATTCGAACTGGGTTACTGGATTGTTTTTTTACAAACATTGGAGCTAATTTTTATGGATTGAGTTTTTTAGCAAAATGAAAACTTCATTGATAGTTATGAATTTGAGCACACATTGGTAAGACCATCACAAATTATTGATGAATCATAAAAAATTTGAGAATAACTTACAAAATAGTTTATGTGGTTCGTTAAAAGTTTTGTTTTTGGTCCTCTTTGAAACTTTTTGTTATTTTGGTACACGTGGTTTCGATTTTGTTGCATGCTTTGTCCCTCCTCCGTTAAAAGGACATTGTTTTTTTCCAAATAAACAGAGTATCATTTATTTAGATGATGAAAAATGAAGCAAATCTGCAGTTGGGGAGAACATGAACATTTTGAAAAGAATAAAGCTTTTTATAAACCACTAAAGGGTCGCGTATCGAAGAAAAAAGGCAAACAAATAATAAGTATTACTAACAAATAATAATAAAAAGTTTCCCCATTAGATTGTTTAAAAATCAAGATTTCAAGCTTCAATCTGGCGATCTGTTAACGAGGACGATATATGTTAAGGATTTTTTTCACATAATTACTACAGAAGCGGGTGCAAACGGTTTTCATCCAATATGTAGCATCCCATACTTTAGTAATATCGAAATAGTGAAATCTTCAAGGTAGTCCATTAATTTTATCTAGTTCCAAGGGATATTTATTAGTTATTGGATCAAGAAAAATTAATGGTAAAAATCAAGATTCAAAACCACCACCACCACTACAAGTACATGTGCTTCTCCGGCGGCCGGAGACGGCGGCCAGCGGCCGGCGGCGATGGGCGGCGGCCGGCGGCGGCCAGCGGCAGAGGACGGCAGCCGGAGGTGCCCGCCGGCGGTGGTGACCGGTGGTGGTGGTCGTGACTGGAAGCACATGTGCTTCGTGACTTGTTTTGAATTTTTTTCTGTGTAGTGAAGCACATGTGTTTCATAACGTCAAGCACATGTGCTTCGTGATTCAAACACAAATGACTTGCTTGTAAGTTACATGTGTTCAGGAACAAAAACACATGTGTTTGGCTTTATGAAGCACATGCGGCGGACGGCGGCCGGAGGTGGCCGGAGGTGGCGGTCGGCGGTGGCTGTAGGTGGGGGATTTGATCTTGACCATCTTGACCCAATGGCTAGGATTTGTCTCTTGGGACTAGACAAATCCTTTGGACTCCCTAAAATACAACTCTATCGAAATACTCTCAATCGGATGTCATCATTCGAAACTCCCATTTGCTTGAATAAGTACGTGTCAAATCTCAAGGAAGTGTTTAACATGGGCCAGAACTGTTGGGTTTCGTACCAATTTACCGACACTTTGTTCGTCGCGGAATTTACGAACAAATCATAACGATAAACGATGAAACGATAAAGGATCGTTTAGATCTACGAGTCCAAGGCAATTAGAATAAAATAAATAAAATCACTTACATTGGCAACACTTGGTGATGCGAATCCTTGAGATCTTGTACGAGCCAGAACTTGTCAAGAACGAGGATTCAAACTAGAACCCCTCTACTTGATCACACTTGAGGTTGACAACGAACGAGACGATACACCACAACGTAGTGTAAAGTACCCTTGAGAAAACCCAAACGAAATCGCACCGAAAACTATTTCGGTCGAACCCTATCGTCGGCGGTGCGGCGGCGACGGTGGTCCGGCAGGCGGCGGTCGGACGGACAAGGGGAGGGGGCGGCCGAAACTTGGGTGCAAGCTCAAAGGCAATGAATTGTGTATTAGGTCAATACCCCATGCACCCTATTTATAGGTTTCGCCAAGGAAACGTTTCCTTATTTGAGTTGGACTCAAATTAGCCCAAACCAGCTTTATTTAATTAAACTATTAATTAAACAAGTCCACTTGAATAACTAGTTAATTACCCATTAACTTATTCTAGTCCATCTAGCCCATTACACATTTGATTACACAATTAATCAAAGCCCGGTTCGTTTATTCTCGTGTTCGGTTGCGCCTCAAGAGCAACCTCAGTAGGACTTTAATTTACGTTGACCAAGTCAAACCGTTTATTTGATGACGTTGAACACTATTTCCAACAAGAACATCTTCTTCTTGATTCCCCTAAAAGTAACTAATTCTCAATCTTAATCTCATTATTTAATTTTGACATTTGTATTGATTAATAAGTAAGAAGATATAATAGTAAACAATATCATCTCTCATTCCAAAAAATTTAGGTTTAGTTTTGAATTCTCCGGCCTCAATTGGAGGACGTATAATTCTGGGACTATCTTCTACACGTCCTAACTATATATAATCTTCTATAGTTCTATTTTCGTCTCCCATCTTGTAAACTTCTTGGTTTCACCTACAACCACCACAAACAAGCAAAATACCGGTGAGAGAACAAATGAGAAAAATTAAAAAATCAAATCAATATGAACTTTTCTATGGGTAAACCCTACCTAACATGTTGAAAAGACGCGAACTTAACCAAATACACAAAATAAGCAATTGTTCCCCGCAATGGGGCCAAAAAAATTTGACGTCTTATGTTGCACACTAATGTTAGTCAATAGATATGGCGCCCGTTTCAATGCCAATTAATATGAAGTAATATATATTGTACATAATACTATAGGATATATTATATTCATATAATATCTCCTCAATATTTTATTTTTATTGGTTATTATTGTCTCCATATTTATGTGAACTATTTACGGGATGTTTGTTATGATACCCTTATTTATACCCTTGTAATTCTTGAATGAAATGAATGAAAAAGATTATTAGTTTCTCTTCCCTGTAAATCCATTATGGTATCAGAGCGGTTCTCACATACCTAGCTCTTGATTTCGAACCAAAAGGATGGCAGGAGACGATAATCAAAACCAAAACAAAGATGGAGAAGGTTCTGGCGGTGGGATTACGTATGACTCACCCTATTACCTTCATCCATCTGATTACCCCAAACAACTACAAGTGAACGAGGTTCTTACCGACACCAACTTCGCTGATTGGAACCAAGAGATGACAAATTTTTTGTTTGCCAAAAACAAAATAGAGTTTGTTGACGGGACGATCAAGAAACCCGAAAAGAACGCCAAGAACTACATGCCATGGATGCGGGTTGATGCCATGATAAAGGGTTGGCTGACAACCGCTATGGAGAAAAATATACGAAACAGCGTCAAATATGCAGGTACGGCATCGGAGATATGGTCAGATCTAAACGAACGGTTTGGGAAGGAGAGTGCTCCTAGGGCGTACGAACTAAAACAAAAGATTGCTTCTACCCGACAAGGTGACGCTACTGTATCAACATATTTTACTCAATTACGGTCTATATGGGATGAAGCTCAGTCCATATATCCCTTCCCTCGATGTTCTTGTAACAAATGTGAATGTAATGTTGGCAAGAAAATCAATGAGCATCAAGAAAAGGAGCACCTTTATGAATTTTTGATGGGATTGAATGCTGACTTCACAGTCATCAGAACCCAAATCTTGGCTACAAAACCGACCCCTTCACTTGGAACAGCGTATCACATGGTGGCTGAAGATGAGAGGCAAAGAGCTGTTTCAAATGAAAATACAAATCCACGGGAAGCTGCTGCGTTCAAGGCTTTTCAAAGGCGGAATGGTCCTCTATTCTCGAACAAAGAAAGAAGTGGAAACAAAACGGTGAAAGAAGGAATTGAACATTGTACTGAATGTAACAAAGATGGTCATAAACGAGAAGGTTGTTTCAAGGTGATCGGGTATCCAGAATGGTGGCCCGGGAAGAAGGGAGAAAAGACAAAAGGGAAGGCTGCATGCGTAGAAACAAAAACAAGTCCCATTCCAGGCTTGACAAACGAGGAATATCAATATTTCTTAAAACATTTTTCAGGAATAGGTAATAGCGACGGCATGAAACCCGCCGCTAATATGACCCTTAAAGAAGATGAAGACGGTGAGTGGATTCTTGATTCGGGTTGCACCGAATACATTACTTACTTATCGAATATTCTTATTAACAAAAGGGCCACCGAATTCGAGGCTCCTGTCATTATTCCTAACGGGGATTCTATCCCGGTTAAAGGAAAAGGGGACTACATCCTTCCAGGGGGTTCAAAAGTGAATGGAGTTCTTTACATTCCAGATTTTAAATGCAATCTCCTTTCGGTTAATCGCTTATGTCGTGATTTACAATGCTTCGTAACATTTTTTCCCGACTTTTGTGTCATGCAGGGACTACAGAAGAGGAACTTGATTGGTGCGGGGAAATGCCGAGGGGGACTATACCGAATGAAGATGCTTCAAGGAAGAAGAGCCATGGCTACCACCATTGAGACATGGCACAAAAGACTTGGACATGCTTCAAAAGGAAAGCTTGCTAAACTAGAATTTCTCAAAAACAGTATTAATAATTTGGGTAATTGTTGTGACTCTTGTGCTAAGGCAAAACATACTAGATTACCATTTTCTTCGAGTTTTATTAAAACAAATGCTTCATTTGAATTGATTCATTGTGATATTTGGGGAGGTTATCGGGTACCGTCATATACAAAAGCAACGTATTTTCTTACAATAGTAGATGATTATAGTAGGGCGGTGTGGATTTTCCTTCTTAAACACAAAAGTGAGGCAAGCCAATGTCTTAAAAGTTTTCACAAAATGATTGATGTACAATTTGAAAAACAAATTAAAAGGATTAGATGTGATAATGGTGGGGAATTCACATCTAATAACATGGTTGAATTTTATAATGAGAAGGGAATCTTGTTAGAGACCACATGTCCCCATACCCCTCAACAAAACGGTGTGGTTGAAAGAAAGCATAGGCATCTACTTGAAACCGCGCGCGCCTTAATGATCGGTGCAAACCTTCCTAAAAGGTTTTGGGCAGAATGTATTTTAACCGCGGCATATGTCATTAATCGTCTTCCATCCAAGGTTATTAACCACAAAACTCCATTTGAATTAATTTGGAATGACAAACCTGATTATGATTTTTTAAAGGTGTTCGGGTGTCTAGTTTATTTTAAAAATACCGACACCAAAGGTGACAAGTTCGAAGTAAGGGGGAAGCCGGGGGTCTTCCTTGGATACCCACCTAGAACTAAAGGTTACAAAATTCTTGACCTCGAAACTAGAAAATTAATAGTTAGTAGAGATGTCGTCTTTCATGAAGACAATTTTCCTTTCAAAAACATCCAAGGAAACAATGAAAGTGGAATTGATGAGCCAACGATTTACCACGATTGTCATTGTTATGACGAACCAACTTTGACACAAAACCAAAAACAAAACCCAATAGAACAGGGACCGCAAATGGACCATGACCAAACCAGTGAGCAAATCGACCCACATGAAATTCACAATGGGAATGAAACTGTTGAGACCGGTGATGAATGGCAGCTCAATAATGAAGAGTTTGAAACACATGAATTAGAAGAAACGGTAGAAGCTCAAACCGAGACAAGACCAACCCGAACAAAAACTCAACCATCAAGATTTAAAGATTTCATTGTACAAGTCCCCCCTTCGGTTCAACACCCAACATCAACGCCCAATCAAGTCACCTCTACTGTATGTCACCCTATCTCTAACTTTGTTTCTTATGATAATTTTTCCACTAATCATAAAGCATTTTTGTCGGCTATCACTAACAATGATGAGCCCAAGTATTTCAAACAAGCTGCTCAAGATTCTCGTTGGCGTGAAGCCATGCAACGGGAGATCAAAGCCCTAGAGAAAAATGGAACTTGGACCTTAGAAGATTTGCCCAAAGGTAAACGCACTATAGACTCAAAATGGGTCTATAAAATCAAGTTCAAACCAAATGGTGAAGTTGAAAGATACAAGGCTCGTTTGGTTGCAAAAGGGTTCACCCAAATGGAAGGGGTGGATTATCATGACACCTTTGCACCAGTAGCTAAACTAGTCACAATTCGAACCTTATTAACAGTGGCGGTCAAAAGAGATTGGATTATTCATCAGCTTGACGTGAACAACGCCTTTTTGCATGGGGATCTAAATGAAGAAGTCTACATGAAAATTCCTCAAGGATTCTCTAAAGATGGTGAAACTCGCGTTTGTCGTTTGAGAAAATCATTATACGGATTAAAGCAAGCCTCGCGTAATTGGTATCACAAATTCACTACTTTTCTCTCCGGTCTAAGTTTTAAGCAGTCCAAGGCCGATCATTCCATGTTCATTTATGAAGTCGCTAGTATAACGGTAATCGTTCTAATCTACGTGGACGACGTAGTCATTACTGGAAATTGCCTTAATAAAATTCAAGAAGTAAAGAAACAGCTTGACAAAGAATTCAGTATTAAAGATCTTGGTTCGTTAAAATACTTCCTCGGGATAGAGGTAGCAAAAACAAGTGACGGGCTAGTTTTAAGCCAAAGAAAGTATACATTAGACATTTTAAAGGATAGTGGGAAATTAGGTTGCAAACCGAGTTCCTTTCCAATTGAACAAGGCTTGAAATTAGATAAAGGTGAAAATGAACAAAGTGTTGATGCAAGTCAATATCGGAGGTTGATTGGGCGACTTTTATATCTCCAAGCCACACGACCAGATATCACCTACTCTGTTAACATTTTGAGCCAGTTTGTGGCCGACCCAAGAAACAACCACTTAGAGGCCGCAAATCGTGTACTTCGGTACTTAAAGGCCACACCGGGCCAAGGTATTCTGCTCTCTCGTAAAGGGGATCCCGTTCTAACCGCTTATTGCGACTCTGACTGGTTAGGTTGTTCCTATACGAGACGTTCGCGTACCGGTTATTTTCTTTTACTAGGCGGGTCTCCAATATCTTGGAAAAGCAAGAAACAGTCGGTTGTCTCGCGATCTTCAGCGGAAGCCGAATATAGAGCTATGGCTTCCACAGTCAGTGAAGTTATATGGGTTCGTTGGTTACTTAGCGAACTTCGAGTTGATATTTCGTTGTCCACACCCATGTTTTGTGATAATCAGGCAGCTCGACATATAGCAAACAACCCGGTTTTTCACGAGAGAACTAAGCACGTCGAAATGGACTGTTATTTTGTTCGTGAACGAGTTGAATCTAAGGAGATAATTCCCATGCGTATCAGCAGCAAAATGCAAATTGCAGACTTGTTAACAAAAGGGTTAACGGCGCAACAACTTCA
Organism: Calendula officinalis; assembly: GCA_963853835.1. NCBI lineage: Eukaryota > Viridiplantae > Streptophyta > Magnoliopsida > Asterales > Asteraceae > Calendula > Calendula officinalis. The sequence goes on from OY970827.1 coordinate 15,096,589, forward strand.
GTTTCTTCTTGGCAAGATTAGCATTGCAAATTTACATGCTTCATCTTGAGGGGGAATATAGGATATATTATATTCATATAATATCTCCTCAATATTTTATTTTTATTGGTTATTATTGTCTCCATATTTATGTGAACTATTTACGGGATGTTTGTTATGATACCCTTATTTATACCCTTGTAATTCTTGAATGAAATGAATGAAAAAGATTATTAGTTTCTCTTCCCTGTAAATCCATTAAATACAATCTTTACCATCTACACATAACATAGTCTGCAATCTAATGTCACACATACATATTTGGTGTGTAGGGATTCATGTTCACCTAACAATGGATGTAAACATATAACAATGGATGAACACAACGAATTTAACAAATAGGTAGATTTATTATGGAATATAAAATGTAAAAAGATTACACTAGAACATTGATCCACATTTAAAGTATAAGTCAAGACAACTAGAACATTTTATAGTATTACTTTTTAAAGAGGCATTTAACGTGGAGCCAACCAATTGGTTGATGCAAGATAGACAAATATATTATCTTAAAGCTAAGCTCCCACCCACTTATATTACTCGAGTAGTCTTTATAACAATTTAATAAAAATAATTAGTCGTATACGTATATTCTTACTCTTTTAAGATCAAACTGGTTATATCGCTTTTTTGTAATCTTCAATATGACTACAATTGTATTATAAAGGTAATTTGATTAGATTAAAAAAAGTTTTGTAATATCATGGTTATTAAAATATGGAAAATGATAATGACAGCCCTTAGGGCTGTCATTAAGAAGGCAAAATAACAAAAAATAACCCCCCTGAATTTTAGGAATATTACTTTTTTAATCAATGTACAAGCTTTTTATGCATATTAGTGACAGCCCTAAGGGCTGTCATTAACAAAACCCTTAAAATATAAATCTTAAACTTATTTAAAAAAAATAGTAAATTAAAGATTAAAATCCAATGGGACTAGTTTTCATATACTTCCTTCCATTCAAAATAAGTGATACACTATGGGTTTCACGATTTTTGAGGCAAAAGAGTATAATGATGGTTAAATTAAATTAATTGGATGGTTAGTGGGGAATGGGTCCCCACAACTTTTGAATAAAGTGGGGTTAATGATGTTTAAAAGTAAAAAGTAAGGGTAAAGGGGTCATTTCACTTCTTAAAGTAGATAGTTAGTAGGTGTGGGTCCCACTATTTTTTGCTAAATAAGGTAATTTTTCAAAGTGTATCACTTATTTGGATCACCCCAAAAAAGAAAGTGTATCACTTATTTTGAATCGGAGGAAGTATAAACGATAATAACTTGTAAGACTAGCATAAAATTTCATAAGATCGTTGCGAATGATTTCAAATCCAGTGGCTTACAAGATTAATGAACCTCTTAAATTAATATTTATAAAATTGAATAAAAGAAACTTTTTAAAACAAGTGTACAAACTTCATGCAAACATCTTGAGGAGCATTAACGATTTCGATTTAGCTAGTATTGGATGCTATTGTGCTGCTTGAAGTCTGGAGCTAAGTTTAATTTTAAGGAGATGATTTTAATATTACAAAAATTACTTTAAATATTACGGTTATTTAGGGGCGTCTCCGAAATTTTAAGTGTCATGTGTGAAAACACGAAAATGGATCCCCTGAATACAAGATTTTTAGAAAAAAATTGAACTTTCTAAATTTTTTTTCTAATAAATTTAAAGTTGGCTTTATTGGGAACATCTTTCTCTTCCATGCGCCACTTGTCAACCCTTGATTTGGTGGGTTTTTTTCCTCACTTCATTTTCGGCCATAACTTTTTTTTTATTTGTAAAAAAAAAACTAAAAACATCATAGTTTTTAAAATTAAATTCTCTACAAAATGAGTATAGTAATGAAATTTTGAAAAAATTAACACTGAATTAAAATTTTAACACAATGATCCAACAATTAAACAATGATCCAAAATTAATAAAATAATCCAAAAATTAATAATGATCTAAAAATAACAAAATGATCCGAAAATTTGTAATGATCCAAAATTAATAAAATGATCCAAAAGTTTAAAAAATGTTCCAAAATCAATAAAATGATCCAAAAATTAACATAGATCCAAATATTTTTGAAACATATAAACATGTATTGGATCATTGACTCGTTTTGTTTTGAATCTTAAAAACATTTGAGTTATTAAACATTTTGTGGATCATTATATTTGAATCATTACATGTTAAATAATCTAGTTTTTGGATCATTATATTTTCAATTAAATATTGAATTATTACAAGTTTTGAATTATTACAAGTCTTGAATCATAACATTTGTAAAAAGAATTAATTTTTTAAATGACCGCATTGTGTAACAAAATGATCCAAAATTAGCAAAATGATCCATAAATAACAAAATGATCCATAAATACAAAATAAATCATAATTTAAAAAACGGTAAATTACATATTTGTCCCTGAGGTTTTCCAGATTCTGGGTTTTTGTCCCTAAACTTTTTTTTCCGTTTTTTGTCCTTGACATTTTTAAAATTCCGCATTTATGTCCCTCCGTCCAATTTTGGCCGTTAAGTGACCCCAAATGCAAAAGATATGAGGGCATTTTAGTCTTTTTTTCCCTTTTCTTTTTCTCTTTTATTTTTTTCTTTTTTTATCTTCTTCCCCAACACCCACAAACCCTAAACCCCCAACACCACCACATCCGTTCATCTTCCATCCACATCATCAACCGAACCACCACCAAATTCATTTCTTCACTAACCTACAGGCCCCATGGACATCATCAGCATCAACAAAAAAACCCCTTTCATCTACTCTTCCATTCGTCTTCCACGTTTTCAAATCGAATTAGGGTTCTTCAGTTTCAAAACCTAATTTTGCAGATTGTGATTCTGCAAAATCAAACCCAAATCGATGGATAAGAAAACCCACCAAACTCACAAATCGATTTCACATATCTAATGTCTTCTTCTGCTTCTGATTTTCTTTAGCTACCGCAAGTCCTTCCTCCAGCAACCACCACCAGAAAGGTGCGACGGTGGTGATGGTTCTATCCGGAGAAGACGACCATGAAGATGCGGCGGCGAGCGGTGGTTCTGGTCGGAGCTTCAATTTTGGTCGGAGAAGATGGTGGTTCAAGGTGGAGGCGGAGGAAAAAACGTGATCGGAGCTTCAATTTTGTACAGGTTCAGTGGTCGGAGCTTCAAAACATGATCGGAGGAAAAAACGTGATCGGAGCTTCAATTTTTGGCCGAGAAGATGGTGGTTCAGTGGTCGGAGCTTCAATTTTTTACAGTACAACATGAAGAACACATTTGGGATGAAAGAGTTTTTTGATGATGATGATAGGGGTAAATTGGGGAAATTGACAAAAATTTCGTCAGTTAACGGAAGATTTTGGACGGAGGGACAGAAATGTTGAATTTTAAAAACGTCAAGGACAAAAAAACGGAAAAAAAAAAGTTTAGAGACAAAAGCCCAGAATCTGGAAAACCTCAGGGACAATTTCTGTAATTTACCCTTTAAAAAATTTTAAAAATATTTTTTTTTTTCAAAATTTCATGACTATGATTATTTTGTAGAGAATTTAATTTTAAGAATTTTGGTTTTTCAGAATTTCTTTTAAAGAAAAAAAAAAGATATAGCCAAAAATCCAAAGTGGGTGGAAAAGAAAAATAGTCCAACCAATAGAGTGGCGATACATGACGAAAGTGTATACATGCAAATTCTAGGCGTGTGATATGCTTGATCTGAGATTTCTTTTGAAATTTTAAGACAAAAAAGTCCTAAGATATTTCACCCTTTAGAGGAAAAACATAAAAACTTCCATACCATTTACAAAAATATCATTACGAATTTTTTTAAAAAAATGAGAAAATCTGAGCCACACATCTTTGAGATTAACGATTGACATTTGTCCTCACAGTCCTCACTAGATTTTGAGTCCTCACCCGATTATATATATATATATATATATAAGTGGGATCCGGTGAGGACACCTCAAAAAAATTTTAAAAAATTCCGAAAAAAATATATATAACTCCCCATGATTATTAGTACATTTGACAAAAAAAATTATGATCCACTTTTTTTTGTGGATCATAATAATGATCCATATTTTTTTTTTTGTGGATCATTATTATGATCCATATTTTTTTTTGGATCTTTTTTGAAATTTTATATTTTTTTTGGATCATATAGGTTGCGATTTTTATGTTAATTTTTTTTTTTTTGAAAAAAGTTTGTTTTGGATCATTTTCAGAGTTTTTTTTGGAGTCCTCGCCGGTTTTTGAGTCCTCGCCGGATATAGTGCGACTGCACCACCTCAAAGACACTCATGCAGTTATTGTGTTAATATATAGTATAGTTTGTTATAATATATGTAAATTATGGTGTTTGAAGTTATTATTTTAGTGTTAGAATCACATCCCTTAATTCTATAGGTGTAAATGTGTAATAACTTGAATTAATATTGATATTTTTTCGCTTCCCTTTTTAAAGGGAATTGATTTATTTAAGGCAAGTTTCAATACATCTAAGACAAATTTAATTTTTTAACATTTATCCTTATATATATTTTCCCTTATTTCTAACCCTAACCATACCCTCATCAAATTCTTGCCGTCTACCAAAAAAAGGTTTCGTATCATGTTCTGTCGTCAATATTTACTGGATTGCTAACTATTGAATATGGCTTTCTTTGGTAATTTGAAATAAGGGTTTCAATTTAGTTATGGCATATTTCAGAATATGGCTTTTTTTTGTTGGCGTACTTACTATTATACATTGTGAAATTACAAATATTCTTATGTTTCTCTTTTTATGATTCAGTTATATTATATGTTTGGTATATTTAAGAAGTCTTCAATTTTTGTTGTCGTACTTGTGAAATTAATGACGGCAGAACATGTAGCGACACAGTGTGTGCCACAGTAAAACAAAATTAGGTAGACGGAAGACTTACGTGATGAATGTGGGATTTTGGTTAAAAATAGCTAAGAAATTCATAAGGGTATAAATGTCAAAAAAATAAATTTGTCTTCGATTATTAAAACTTGCCTTTAACAAATCAATCCCCCTTTTTAAATACGTAAGAATAAAAAATGAATAGGCGAGGACAACGATTCAAGAAAAAAAGAGTAGATAAATCTTTTCAGACAGTAATTGTTAATTAGTTTTGTTGTAATCAATATTAATTTAAGAAATAATTACTAATTTAGACTATGGGTGTTGATCGAGTATATTTTTCAGGTTTAGGGTAGTTCGGGTCGCGTAGTTCGGGTTTTTTCGAATATAAACACTACTCAATACCCAAACCAAATTTAATTCGGGTATTTGGGCATGGGTAGTTCGGGTAACGGGTCGGGTACAGGTATATCCGTTAATATCCGAGAATTTGCACATTTGTATAGTTGGCGACCACAATGTTTATATTTCGATCTTAATACACCATCTTTGTCTACAATTTTATCAAATTTCAACCAACATAAGGCTATATCAATTTATTTACCGAGTTCATCTTCATCCTCTTATAGATTCAACTCATTTGTTAGACCATGCGACTGATTCAGTTCTCATGTAAGACAGATATACTTTAATCTTTCCAAAATAGACCATGTGATTGGTCGACTCCATAGAGCAGTACTAACTTGAGTAACACTAAGTGTTGAGTAGCACTAACTTGAGCAGTACTAAGTTGTGCTTACAATATTAATTAACGAGCAGTAGTAACAAAGTTAAGCAGTACTAACGAGTAATTGTAAGTAGTAACAAAGGTGGACAGTATTAACTTGGACATGTGACTGCGTTCTAATGGAGTAGCACGGGGATCTTAGTCACACGATCTATTTTGAAAATAATTGAGAATACTAGACCTTTTAAGGATATTTTTAGTTTCATTTGTTTTATACTATTAAGAAATCAACCTTAATTTAATTTCTTAAAAGAAGATAATTTTTTATACTTTAAAATTAACGATGCAGAGCAGACATATGTTTTATTGTATTGTAAGTTAGTGGTGTAGTTTAAAATTTGGTAGTATAGTCCAATAATATAGTTCATCACTATTATTTAAATATTTTTAAGAAATCACGTTTATAAATCACAGCCAAACCTGCACATAATTAATTATAGAACTCTTAATTATATACAGTAACATTTTACATCAGACGAACAATAAACTTTTAACTAGTTCTTTAAAAATGAAGTTAAAAATGAAACTCAAGCTATATAATATATTATGAAAACGCGTTCACATCTGTATCTCTGCCAAAATGGCAAGGTCTCAACATGCAATCTCAGGTTCAAATCCCTCTCCAGTTATTTTTTTAACTTCTTTTTATTCAAACCTTTCTCTCATCTTTTTATAATCATTTTTTAAAAGCTTTTTCTTTTCAATTTTTTTTTTGAACTATTACAATTTAGTAGTTATAAATTTATTTTTATTCAAACTTTCCTTTATTTTTTAGTCTTCTTTAAAATATTTTTTAAATTATTACTTTTTGATAGTTTTTAACTTTTTTTTGTTCTTACTTTTCCTTTACTTTTTCAGTCTTTTTTTTTAAAAAAAATTAATCTTTTTTGCACTATTACGATTTAGTAACGACAGGCTGACAGGTCAATTTTTGTAATACAACTGAGTTTTTTGACATTTTATAAGATGTCAACTTATCTATATTATCAGGTTCTATGTGTAAATGTTGGCGATATAAATATTAAATTTTAATATTTGTCAATGCGTGATTTTATATCGCCAACATAGAACACTATTAAGCCTCAAATCATGGTAAGTGATAACGTTTTTTAATGCGTGATTTTAGGCGACATAGTTTTTATAATATGTGTGTGTTTATCAAGTTCATAAAGAGCCATAAATTTATTGACTTATATGATAATTCATACATAAAATTCAAAAAACATGTTTAATTAAAATTTATCATTATGTATGTCATTATTTTTTCAAAAAAATCTAATTTTAATAGCCAGCTACAAAAGACCCGCCATAAAGTGCGTCTTATCACATATTATCTTACGTCACAAATTTCACATCAGTCGTTGTCTATTTCGTAACGTGGGTGACGTACTTTGCGTCTTGGCGCCACCATGACGCGCCTCTTAAATACCTCACTAAATGCATATTTTACTAGGTTCTAATTAAAAGGCCCGTCATGATGTTGCCAAAACGCGAGGGGCGACACCAACGTAACGAGGTAGACCATGGCCGCTGTGTAAGGCGTCAACGTAAGATAAGACGCGACTTATGACGATTTTTTTTAAGTTGGATATGAAAATTTAATCTTTTAAATAATATAATATAATGATATATATAATTATAAATTGGAAATAGTGAATGTGTAACTGTCACATACATAAATTTAGATGTGGAGCCATCTAAAACTATGTAGTTTTGAAACTTATCCAATAAACTCATTAGTGTGTAAAGTCCGTCTAACCTAACCTATCAAAACATGCCTAAACCTTAAAAGACACCCGTTCCATTTTAATTCACATGCGCATTAAGGTTGTTTTCATGGTGAGTCACGAAGGGGCACGATTAAATTTCTGCACGTAATCATGAAACAATTTTAATTTCTTGGACAACTAATTTCTTATGTATATGAGATGCAACTAATTCTTTATTTAATTTCAAGAAAGTCTATATACCTTTACTTCTACTTGTGCAGACGAAGTTTCGGTTTGTTTAATGATATAATGTTTTCATATAATTCTTTCAAGCAAGGAGATTTAGACTGATTTTAATCAGTTAATGCTTAGGTTTATGTAACGATCCGAATTTTGTAAATAAATAAATTGTACAAAAATATGATAAATAAGGATAAATCATTTAAAAGACGTAGGAATTGGTTTCGTGTCATTCGGACACCGTTTGATATGGTTAAGGTCGAAACCTGGATAAATTGGACAACAAAAAGTTGCAGCCTAGCTGCCTGGAAGAGTTCGCGGCGCGAACTAGGAGTTTGCGATCGCGAGAATGGAACAGTGAGTTCAAGGTTTTTGAGGCATGGAGTTCGCGGCTTGTTCCCGATCGCGCGGAGTTCACGACGGGGGAAGTTCGCGGCGCGAACTCTGGTTCGCGAACGCGAACTATGCAGCTGCTATAAAAACGAGTTTGGGGCTAGGGTTTGGACACCTACACCCCCTATACCCTACCAGCCGTTTTTTTGAGAAGAGTGCACGGTTTTTGCTGTTCTTGAGCTCAAATCTTCACATTCTTTGGAGATTGTTGATCTAAGGTAAGAATCCTTGTTAGTTTATGCATCTCTTGTAACATCCCGAAATCCGGTCTATCATTATGTTACTTTTGGTAAGTGTTATTTAATAATTTTCTATTTTATAGAATTTAATTGGATTTTTTTATTTGAATTATTTGTATTTTTAACCACGGGGTTAAAAATCAGCAAATACTATGATAGATATATATTAGAATGATTTTTATATATCTGGGTTCACTTTTGAATTTGGATTCCAACGATATTTTTATTATTATAAACAGAGTTTGTTTAGAGTTCCAAATTAAACATCATAATTTCTGAATAATACTGTATTAAATGAAATTTGGTCCAATTGGGGTTAGACATGTGTTGTGTACGTGGGAAGTAAGGGTTGAAATAGAATTTTCATCTCAATCTCTTTATTTTCGTTCTCTACACACACTGAAAACACACATATAAGCAAGTTCTTCTTCTTTTCAGTAATTGAAGCTTCCAAGCTTTGAGATTTCTAGCTCTAATCTCGTTTTGTATATCACAAGGTAAGAAATCATCTCTTGTAACCAGGGTTCTTGGTTTCTTGTTAATTGAAGAATTAAGGTTTTGATGATTTCTTGATTAATTGTAAAATTGATTGGTTCTTTAGGGTTTAGGTTGTTAGAGATGGGGTATAACATACTAAAAACTAGTTGAAACTTTAAATTAGTGAGTTGTTCATAAATCACCATTGGAGGTAATTTAGGAAGAAGATGATCATAAACCCTAGTCCTTGAATTGGTGATTTTGTGTTAATATGTGTTTCAATTGTTATGTTAGTTAATAATTAAGGTTAAAAATCTGAAAATTAGTGTTTGGCTAATTAAAAGAGTTTGGCATTTTTGGTGGGATTTTGACTTTAGTCAAAATCTAGAATTTGACTTTGGTTGACTTAGGAAGAGGTCAAATCTGAGATTTTATCATCAATTGGATGTTAATTGTGATTGGTATTTAGTATAAATGATAGTTGAAAGTGTAGGGTACTAAAATGGATTTTTGACCCGTTTTGGCCAAGTGGAGATAAATTGTTCAAATGAAGATAATTAGTGAACTTTGACTTTAATAAGTCAAAGTGGTAATTGTAAGTGTTAAAATACAAGTAGTAAGTTTATTTGGCAAAATGGTGTTGTGTAAGTTAGCGATTTGATAAAGATGATTATTATGTGTTGTGTTGCGTTTTGGGACAGTTTGCTGTCATCATGTTCGGGTCTGTTTTCGACCCTGTTCGGGACGAAATTCGGGCTTCGGGTCTTCTAGGCTATTGTATCCCGATGAGTTAGATTTCGGTGGCCGCTGACCGCTTGTCCTTTGGATTTACGGTTTGCGAGTTATAGCAGTTTTCGTAAAGTGTCGCAGTGCTGAAACACTATGCGTTTCAGCAGTGTTGCAGGTCAGTTTCAAGCCTCTTCGGGCCGGATTCGGACCGAGCGTTCTGAATAAGAATTGTAGCATTATGAGTCTAGAGTTAGCTGTGAAAATTTGGTGAAAAACGAATAAACGGTTTGAAAGTTATGGCCGTTACGGTGAGCTGTCGCGGGTTGACAGATTCTGAGTTTTCTCTATGGTCATAATTTAAATGCTTGATTCTGTCTTTAATAAGTAAATTCTCGGGTTTTTATTCCGTTTGGGTATTTTGGCTTAAAATTGATTAAATGTGCACAAAATTGGACGGGTTTGACTTTGGTAAGTCAAAGGGTTAATGTGTAGATTTCTCAGTGCAAGTTTTGAGTTAGTACATTTGTTGTTATGTCTTTATAGTGTATTGTGCAGGTTTACATATTTTTGGGTCAAAATAGCATTAGTTGTAGACTTTGACCTAGAAAGGTCAAAGTGGTAAAAGTATGGTTTTAGGATTATACAAGTGTTTGGTATGTCTTGTAATGCTTTTGTATGGATTTGTACATTTCGGGTTAAACGGTTATTAATTCGGTTATTGATTGTATTTGCAGGAAAAAGGGAAAAAGGCTCAGTGACATTAGACAACTGAGTGGAAGGAGCTTTATGCTAAGGTGAGTGGATTTATAACCATTAGGGTGTACTACTTGCAATGGTTTCGGGTTTCACTTCGGTTTGTGCAGAAAATGCAGGATTTCAGTATCCGCAGACTCTTCGCGACGCGAACTTTAGGTTCGCGGCGCGAACTTGGCTATTTGGTTGCAGAATTAGTTTTTCGATTCGAATATTTATTGGGTGTTAGTTAATTAGCTGCTATGTGTTAATTAACTGCTATATGCGCATGATACACGGAAAGAGGTCAGCCCGTGCAGTTAGAGGCTGAGCATCGTTTGCTATTGGAAACAATACCAGGACTCCTTGGACACGGGTAGGTCGAGGAGCACTGGTATTGTACCAAGTAGCATAGGGCTAACGGTAAACTGTTGTTGGGCCGACAACAGTTGTAGTTCGGCCAAACTGCCGTTCCTCTGGTTATTTGCTAGTTGCAAAGGGTGTTATTTGAAAAAGGGTGATATCTAAAATTGTTGTAGTTGTACAATTTACTGGTTATGAATTCATTCACTTAGCTTTATGCTAATTCCTCTCTTGTTGACTCATTACAGGTTTGATTGGGTGACCAAAGAGTCGGGTTGGAAGAATGTTTGTCGACACTCTGATATTTTGAAAATAGGTCAAGCCTTTGTTAGTAACACCGGGTGTTTTTAAAATAGTTTTAATTTGTTTTGAAAATTATTATTGGTTTGTAAATATTTAGTAATTTGTAATAGTTCTGAAAGTTCGGGACGCTTCCGTTAGGTTATAGTTTGTTTAAAAAAAATGGCTTGAATTTTGCGGTGTTACATCTCTTTGACATTTCAAGCTTTTCTTGGGCATTAATGGTGGTTTTGGGAACCAACCATGTCATCTTGGGGAAGATGACCAAATATGAGTGTAAATCGCTCTTTGTATGCTTGTGATCAATGTGTACAAGCTAGATTTGGGATCTTTGGATAGAAATCTTGAACCAGGGTTTGGGATTTCACCAAGTTGTATGAACTTGGTGATTGGGGAGATTAATATGCATTAATTAGTGCTAGTTATGGATAATAACTAGTATTTATGATGATATTGATATTAGGTCAAGAAGACCTTGTGATTGGGAGTACTTCTTTGACTAAGAAGTAAGGGTTTGTGTTGATTAACACAGGAGTTGGATAACTTTGCTAAGGTGAGTACATGTGATCTTTCTGAGTACATAGTAAACCATGATTCATAGTTTGAATTGATTTCTTAGAGTCTTTATTAGATAATTGTTTTTAATAAAGAAAATATTGAATTGAGTTGACTTGAATTGAGTTGACTTGAATTGAATTGACTTGAATTGAATTGACTTGAATTGAGTTGACTTGAATTGAATTGACTTGAATTGAATTGACTTGAAATGTACACTTATATGTTTAGTTACCACTAGTATGACATGAGTTGTTATATGGGGTTTTGACCCAAGTTGATGATTTGTTATGTGGTAGCTAATCAATTGGATCCTAGTTAACCCACACAAGTTGGGGGAGTTAGTGGCTACTACTAGGGGCGGTACCACCCTGCGCAAGAGTAGTATGTCGAAAAATAGATAACCCGGAAAGCGGGGGAGTTTGAGATAACCCGGAAATCGGGGGAGCAAATAGATAACCCGGAAACGGGGGAGTTTATCTAGATAACCCATATCGGGGGAGTTTGTTTCGGGGAGGCCCGTCACGTATGTGTTGGGCTTATGGCAAGCCTTAGAGTATGATTGACTATGTGCAATGTGATAATTATTTAATTATTATTTTATTGCAATTATTTCTAATCGGGTCTAAAACACTTGTTTCTCACGAGACAATTTTGTCTCACGTACTACATTTCTTTTAACTATGTACTCAGGTTCGGTAGCTAAGGATTAGGCGGCCCGTAATGTTAGCATTGGATGATTAGCTCGGTGTACCATTTGATTCCCTAAGACTTTAGTTTTGATATGATTGTAACACCGGTTTTTGGCACTTGTAATCATTCCAAATGTTTGGTTTAAATTACTTTTGGATTTTTATGGATTTTTAATTACCAAACTTGTTTATTTAAAAAGTTTAAATTTGGTTGGAAAATTGGTGTGTTACAACTTGGTATCAGAGCTTTAGTCTAAGTGAATTAGGTTGGTTTACCCACCCTAGACTTAGACTTTGCTTTTGGGACATTATGTGCCATAGGAAGTTAGGTTGACCTTTGAGAATTAGGGTTGACCATTTAGGAAATTGTTTTAGATCGAGCTTTTCTTATATTTTATGTGACTATTTAGCCAAATAATTGGATTCTAATTGGTTGACATCTTATGTTAGTAAGATGGCTAGAACAAGAAGTGGTCGAGTTGTACCGGATGGAGAAGGGGATTCAAATGTGATTCCCAACGCGCCTCGTAATGGAAATGGTGGTGCCGCATCCGCTGTTGGTAATAACAATGTACCGGTGACAATTGAAGCTATCCAATCCATGCTCACCCATATGAGGGAGGTGATGCAACAAGATGTGAACCGGATCATTAACGATCGGTTGAATTGGAATGATGATGAGGAAAGGGACCAAGAGGAGGGTCGTGATGAAGAAGAAAGGGAAGAGAGGGAGGATACTCCTCCTCTCACAAGGACCCGAACAACGGGAGATAGTGTCCCGACCGAGAAATCCTCCAATGAGGAAAGGAGTGTTGACAAAATTGAACGTGAAGGGTGTTCTTACAAGACATTCTTGGCATGCCGACCCGACAACTACTACGGGAGCATGGAACCAAAAGACACCTTTCGTTGGATCCGGGAGACGGAACACGTGCTTGAGAGTAGCAAGTGTAAAGAAGAGGACATGGTGACCTATGCCTCACGTTTGCTTAAGGATGATGCTTTGACCTGGTGGGTCACCGTGTATGAATCGTTGGGAAAGAAAGCCGTCTACAAGATGTCATGGGAAGAGTTCACTAGGAGACTCAAAGAGAAGTTTTGTCCCGAAAGGGAGTTGGAGGAGTTGTTAGAAGAATTCTTGCATTTCAAGAAGGGCAATTTAACTTTGGATGAGTATACCAAGAAGTTCACGGGATACCTCCCGTTTGTGATGAATGCCTACCCAACCGAACGTAGTCGTGTGGTCGGTTTGCTAATGGGTTGCCATGGGAGTATGAACTTGAGGTGAAGAGGGCGGCCACTCTTGATGAGGCCATTAATGTTGCCCGAAGTGTTGAGAAAGTGGGAAAGAGAAGAGTTCAAGAGAGGTCAATGGGTAACGAAAAGAGAAAGTTTGAAAGTTTTTCGGGACCATCGAAGAAGAGCAAGTTCACCCCGAGCGGGTCAAGGCAAGGTAATGTTGGAGGGTGTAGAAAGTGTGGTAGGGACCACAAAGGTGAATGTAAGGCGGATTCGGGTGGTTGCTTCAAGTGTGGGCGTTTTGGCCACAAAGCAAAGGATTGCAAGGTGAGGAACCTTGATGAGGTGGAGTGTTTCTCATGCCATGAGAAGGGGCACTATAGTAATGTTTGCCCAAAGAAAGGAACCGAAACGTTGGTGTCAACCGCTCACAAGAAACCGGAGCCGTCAAAAGTCAAAGGAAGAGCCTTCCAACTTACCCGAGAGGAAGCAAAAGAGACTCATGATGTCGTCTCTGGTACCTTATTCATAAACTCCATACCCACTTATGTATTGATTGATTCGGGTTCTACTTATTCTTTCGTGTTTCATGAATTTGGTGCTAAGTTTAAGGTTCCACTAGAGTTACTTGATGATTTGTATGAAATAGAAGTAGCCGATGGGAAAACCTCTATGGTTCAACATATCTATAGAGATTGTGAATTAGAAATCGATAGTAAGAAGTTCAAGGTCAATTTAATGCCTATGGGAATTAAGGCATTCGATGTGATTATTGGGATGGATTTGTTGGGAATCCACCAAGCCAAGATTTTGTGTGAAAAGAAGTTGGTGTCGATCAAGTCACCCGAAAATGAGAAGGTGTATATTTATGGAGAAAAGAGGCATCATATGCCAAATCTTATTACCGCCATTAAGGCAAGAAAGTGTTTATCAAAGGGATGTTCGTCATTCATAGCCTATGTCCTAGATGGGAGAAAAGAGAAGAAGACGGTGGATAATGTGAAGATTATTCGGGATTTCCCCGAAGTTTTTCCCGATGACTTACCCGGTTTGCCACCGGAGAGACAAGTAGAGTTTCGTATTGATTTAGTTCCGGGGGCGACGCCGATTGCCCGAGCCCCGTATCGTCTAGCCCGAACCGAAATGCGTGAGCTAATGTCTCAATTACAAGAGTTGCTTGATAAAGGTTTTATCCGTCCTAGTTCGTCACCATGGGGTGCACCGGTTTTATTTGTGAAGAAGAAAGACGGTTCGATGAGGATGTGTATCGACTACCGAGAGCTTAACAAGATGACGATTAAGAACTGATATCCTTTGCCAATGATTGATGATTTGTTTGATCAACTTCAAGGAGCCGATTATTTCTCCAAAATTGATTTGAGATCGGGTTACCATCAAGTTCGAGTTAGAGAAGGTGATACCGAGAAGACGGCCTTTAGAACACGTTATGGGCATTATGAATTTTTGGTGATGCCATTCGGTTTGACGAATGCCCCGGCTATTTTCATGAATCTCATGAATAGGGTTTGTAAACCCTTTCTCGATAAATTTCTCATAGTATTTATTGATGATATCCTTATCTACTCCAAAACCGAAGAAGAGCATGAAGAACATTTGAAGCAAACTTTAGAAGTGTTAAAACGAGAGAAATTGTATGCAAAATTCTCAAAGTGTGAATTTTGGTTACGAGAAGTCCAATTCCTTGGTCATGTGGTATCTAGAAACGGTATAAAGGTTGACCCGTCCAAAATTGAAGCGGTAAAGAATTGGGAGGCACCGAAAACTCCAACCGAAGTAAGAAGTTTTCTTGGTTTAGCCGGTTATTACCGAAGGTTTATTGAAGATTTTTCCCGAGTGGCGGTACCACTCACTATGTTAACAAGAAAGGATGTGAAGTTTGATTGGGGGAAAAAGCAAGAGGATGCATTTGCCTTGTTAAAAGAGAAATTGTGCAATGCACCGATCCTTACACTACCCGATGGTATGGAAGATTTCGTGGTGTATAGTGACGCCTCGAATAAGGGTCTTGGTTGTGTTTTGATGCAAAGAGGGAAAGTGATAGCTTATGCTTCAAGACAATTGAAGGATGCGGAAACGAGGTATACTACTCATGACTTGGAATTGGCGGCGATCGTTTTTGCCTTGAAGATTTGGAGGCATTACTTGTATGGAACAAGGTGTACATTGTACACGGATCATAAAAGTCTTAAGTATGTGTTTACACAAAAGGATTTGAATATGAGGCAAAGAAGGTGGATTGAGTTGATTAATGATTATGATTGTGAAATCGTTTATCATGAAGGAAAGGCTAATGTGGTGGCCGACGCCTTAAGTAGACAAGTTTATGAGAAGCCGGTCAAGGCTAAGTTGATGCGGATTGAAGTGGTATCTTGAGCTCATATCTTCACATTCCTTGGAGATTGTTGATCTAAGGTAAGAATCCTTATTAGTTTATGCATCTCTTTGACATTTCAAGCTTTTCTTGGGCATTAATGGTGGTTTTGGGAACCAACCATGTCATCTTGGGGAAGATGACCAAATATGAGTGTAAATCACTCCTTGTATGCTTGTGATCAATGTGTACAAGCTAAATTTGGGATCTTTGGATAGAAATCTTGAACTAGGGTTTGAGATTTCACCAAGTTGTATGAACTTGGTGATTGGGGAGATTAATATGGATTAATTAGTGCTAGTGATGGATAATAACTAGTATTTATGATGATATTGATATTAGGTCAAGAAGACCTTGTGATTGGGAGTACTTCTTTGACTAAGAAGTAAGGGTTTGTGTTGATTAACACAAGAGTTGGATAGCTTTGCTAAGGTGAGTACATGTGATCTTTCTGAGTACATAGTAAACCATGATTCATAGTTTGAATTGATTTCTTAGAGTCTTTATTAGATAATTGTTTTTAATAAAGAAAATATTGAATTGAGTTGACTTGAATTGAGTTGACTTGAATTGAATTGACTTGAATTGAATTGACTTGAATTGAGTTGACTTGAATTGAGTTGACTTGAATTGAATTGACTTGAATTGAATTGACTTGAAATGTACACTTATGTGTTTAGTTACCACTAGTATGACATGAGTTGTTATATGGGGTTTTGACCCAAGTTGATGATTTGTTATGTGGTAGCTAATCAATTGGATCCTAGTTAACCCACACACGTTGGGGGAGTTAGTGGCTACTACTAGGGGCGGTACCACCCTGCGCAAGAGTAGTATGTCGAGAAATAGATAACCCGGAAAGCGGTGGAGTTTGAGATAACCCGGAAATCGGGGGAGCAAATAGATAACCCGGAAACGAGGGAGTTTACCTAGATAACCCATATCGGGGGAGTTTGTTTTGGGGAGGCCCGTCACGTATGTGTTGGGCTTATGACAAGCCTTAGAGTATGATTGACTATGTGCAATGTGATAATTATTTAATTATTATTTTATTGCAATTATTTCTAACCAGGTCTAAAACCCTTGTTTCTCACGAGACAATTTTGTCTCACGTACTACATTTCTTTTGACTATGTACTCAGGTTCGGGAGCTAAGGATTAGGCGGCCCGTAGTGTTAGCATTGGATGATTAGCTCGGTGTACCATTTGATTCCCTAAGACTTTAGTTTTGATATGATTGTAACACCGGTTTTTGGCACTTGTAATCATTCCAAATGTTTGGTTTAAATTACTTTTGGATTTTTATGGATTTTTAATTACCAAACTTGTTTATTTAAAAAGTTTAAATTTGGTTGGAAAATTGGTGTGTTACAGTTTATATGGGCTTTGATATATTTATGGGTTTATGTAATATGTTTTAAGTATCTTAACCAAAACTACGTAGTTTTGGTTGGTTTCACACCTAAAGTTGGATATGTGACAGCCACAATTGCTTTTCTTTTATAAATGATATGTCACACTTTTTGAGAATTGTATACATGATATATAAATCCATAGATAGATAGATAATTTTTTATGAACTTAATATACATATATAAATTATATAAAAAAAATTGTCGTGTTAAACCACGTATTAAAAAACGTCATGACTCAACATACTTGAAGCTAGACGATGCCGCCGCTTTTTAAAACCTTGATATTTTAAGATTGTGTTAATTAATATAAACTTTCACAAAATTTAATAATACATTAAAGAAATCAAATTTAATCTTTCCCAAAGATGTATTGAATGTAACACTTAACTTAAATACTTCATCCGATTCAAAATAAGTGATACACTTTGGGTTTCTCAGTTTTTGAGGCAAAAGATTGTAATGAGGGTTAAATTAGATTAATTGGATGATTAGTGGGGAGTGAGTCCCACAATTTTTGAATAAAATAAGGTTAATGATGTTTAAAAGTAAAAAGTAAGAGTATAAGGGTCATTTCACTTTATAAAGTAAATAGTTAGTGGGTGTGGAGCCCACCATTTTTACCAAATAAGGTAAAATTTTAAAGTATATCACTTATTTTGAATCACCTAAATATGAAAAATGTATCACTTATTTTAAATCGAAGGAAGTACTAGAAAATCTAAATTCATTAACAATATATGTTGTCCGAAAATAGAAATAAATTTAACATAAAAATCATTGTAACACCTTCAACTATATTTATTATTATTAGAGTAAATTACATGAATGGTCCTTTAGGTATATAGCAAATTTCACTGATTTAGTTTAAAAAATTACACCGATGGTCCTTATTTTTTAAAGGTTTTTCATCGATGGTCCTTTACGAAAAAGTCCGTCTATTTTTTAAGTTAACTAACATCACATGTGATGCACATGGGGGTATTTTGGTCAATTTGTCTTTCCCCTTCTCAATTAAATTACACGGATGGTCCTTTAAGTTTATAGTAAATTTCACTAATGGTCCTTTAGGAAACACAAATTGACCAAAATACCCCCATGTGCATCACATGTGATGTTAGTTAACTTGAAAAATAGACGGACTTTTACGTAAATGACCATCGGTGAAAAACCTTTCAAAAATAAGGACCATCGGTGTAATTTTTGAAACTAAAGGACTATTGGTATAATTTGTTATAAACCTAAAGGACCATTCATGTAATTTACTCTTATTATTATTACTCCTTTTACCGTGAGAACACCTCATTTCGTCAAGAAATTTCATAAGGCTCCACAAGTACCCTACGAACTAGTAGAACCAGGTAAACCATCAAATTTGAACACATGAATTAGTAGAACCAGGTAAACCATCACATTTAGAAGAGAGTCTCCCGCCTTTACTACTCAAACTTTTCATAAGCTAACCTATTCAAATTTCGACACATAAATTAGCCAATTTTCTCTACTCATATTATGTTATGATTTTGGTGTTTATCTTAATCTCTTTGTTAGACCTTTTTTAGGTCGTTATATCATTACTCACAAAAATAAAAAATTGAATAACATCTATGTCTAAGTAAATATGTTCAAAAATATACCTTAAAATATTTATCTTTATTTTTTTGATGTTTTTACTCAAAAATTAAATCAAACTTTTTGATATTTCCGGATCTCTATAAATAAAGAAACAAAAAGTGATACAAGAACACATGTGGCATTGAGTGTGTCACCTAAGTC
The DNA here is from genome assembly GCA_963853835.1 of Calendula officinalis. Lineage (NCBI taxonomy): Eukaryota > Viridiplantae > Streptophyta > Magnoliopsida > Asterales > Asteraceae > Calendula > Calendula officinalis. The sequence goes on from OY970827.1 coordinate 15,115,526, forward strand.
AATCGACCATTCTTGACTTTTCCACTTACAACTCCCACAGCTTTGTGTACCACCTTCTGATGTCGACGATACCGGCGACAAACGGAATCCGGCCACCACCGCAAATGTCTGAACCAACACCTGAAGAGTTCATCGGAAAAAGACGACCACTCATCCATACAATAGTTGCAATGATAGTTTGGCTTGGTTCTGTTCATCTCAACGTTTTTATCATTCTCTGTTCTTTCTTCTTCCTTCCTCTTCTCAAATTCTTCCTGTAAGTGATTTATACCCTTATTATTTTCATGCTCAATAAGCATGATTTGTTTCTTCACTTCGGTGTGTTTAATTTTTAAAATCTCTGTTTTTTCAGGGCGGTGGGAATGCTTGTGATCTTAATTGTAATACCGATTAACGAGAGGAGTAGATGGGGCAGATCTTTAGCCAGGTTAATATCTCTTAATTATAAAAATTAAATTCACATTTAGATTCTGTTATTTATGCATGCCTACTGGATCGATTCCCGATCTCAAATACCCTAATTTAGGCATGATCATGAACATGTTTAGGTTTAGCTGGTTTAACCCACTTAATTTCCCCCAAACTGGACGTCGAACTTACTGGAATCACGAATTTGTTTGGTCAATTTGATGCTCTGGGTTGAAATAAAGTAAGAAATTGGAAACATTTTCTGTAGAAACTTTAACTAACATTAAATTACATTTTAAAATCTACCTTCTTGTTAGCATATTTCAATATATAGGTTTCATAGGTGATGCATATCTCATTTTAGGGTTTATTGAATTTTGGACATGGTTATTTGTTTGGTTTCTTTCCATTCACAACCATCGTTATATTTGGATATTAGATTTAATGTTGCAAATCGTTTAATCCAATATACCAATGTTAATAGATGCTAGTGACTACATGATTGAAGTTTCATCTCTCAGGTATATATGCAAACATGCTGTTGGGTTTTTTCCTGTTACTCTGTATGTAGAGGATATTAAAGCTTTCAACCCTGATGAGGCTTATGGTAATTGTCACATTTTTAATTTTATATATGGAGAAATAACACGAATAACTATGATATTAGATATAAAATGGTAGCTAGGTTAAGACTGATAGTTGTATATAATTTATGATGCAGTTTTTGGGTATGAGCCCCATTCAGTTTGGCCAATTGGAGTTGTTGCATTGGCAGATCTTACAGGTTTTATGCCTCTAACCAAAATAAAGGTCCTTGCAAGTAGCGCTGTAAGATTTGCTTTTTTCCAAATATTATAATTATATTATATTATATTTATATATCAGAACTAATATTAATTATGACAGGTATTTTATACACCGTTTCTGAGGCATATATGGACATGGCTTGGACTGACTCCAGCAACAAGAAAAAATTTCTCGTCTCTTTTAAGATCTGGTTATAGCTGTATAATAGTACCAGGTGGGGTACAAGAGACATTTTACATGGAGCATGATTCTGAGGTACAATATCAACTATTTAATTTTAAAAAATAAACGGATTAATGATATAAAATAAAATAACAATCCCTCCATCTTATGAAACTTGCAACAGGGCAAAAAATTGTTTATTATTTATTTGGGTCCACAAAAATCATTAAGGGTGGTTAATTAAGTCATTTGGTTAATAGTGAAATATTCCTTAAAGCCGTATATTGATATTAATATATGTAATTCTTTTGACATAATAAAATTGGTATAGATTGCCTTTTTGAAAACAAGGAAAGGATTTGTACGCCTGGCAATGGAGACTAATAGCCCCTTGGTTCCTGTTTTTGGCTTCGGTCAGGTATAATTCTTGTGGAATTTGAATCTTCATTTAGTATTTGTAATTTTGTGTGCATTTCCAAACATGACTTGAATCTTTGATTGATCCAAATGTTTTTGATACTGCAGTCCTATGTTTACAAATGGTGGAAGCCACGTGGGAAACTGGTCTTGCAATTATCTCGGGCTATAAAGTTCACTCCAGTTTTTTTCTGGGGTATCTTAGGGTATGATTTAGTAAATTAAAAAAAAAAAACACAGATAATCAGAATCGTTTATCAATTTGGTGGTAAATTTATTGCAGGTCTCCTATACCCTTTCGTCAACCGATGCATGTGGTGGTTGGTAAACCGATACGTTTTAAGAAAAATACAACTCCTACAGTTGAAGAGGTACAATAATTAATAACCTATTTTAATTTAGACCAGGTTAATATCATTAAAAAACAACTGCCTATCTCATATTCACTTTGCGCATTGTAAAAAGTGTAGTTGGTATTTTAAATCTGATTATGAAAGTGTGGATTGCAGGTGACAGAAGTACACATGCAGTATGTGGATGCAGTTAAAGATCTATTCGAGAATCATAAAGCGAGAGCGGGTTATCCTCATCTTCAGTTAAGAATTATGTAAATATTTATCATATTTTTATACAAAAAACCGAACGGGGCACCATTCTCCCTTCAACAGCACTCAAAGTCTTATCTAGATGTCAAATGTTTGTACAAGCTTAGAAAATTTTATATATTCTGTCCAGTTCTGTTTTTGGTACATTTGCTGAGTCATTATTTATCTCCCAAATAAACAATCATACATGACTTAACATCATTAAATCACAAACAAATACCAACCATGGTAGATTCTAGTAGACAGTGACCACTAACTACATGTTTGTTAATGTAGGATGGTTATGGCCTCTCTATCCTATTATGCCGTAACAGCTAGGTTTTCACTGTAACCCCACCAATTTGACCAATTATTATACGTAAAACTATGTCATGTTTTTTTTAATAGACCATGATATTTGACTTCTTTAAGTCAATTAGGCTATCAAGTTCACACAAAACGCCCCTTTTCTGTAAAGTCATAAAAGTGGCCGGTAATGTGATAGCACTTGGACAATAAACCAACTTTAAAAACCAATCATCATATAGTTTTGAACTGTATAATTATATGCAAAACTTATGTGGTGAGCTGTTTTGCTAATTATAGTATTTTATGTTTGTGTTGGTAACCAATGTTTTAAGTTGAGATGCTTTTGAATTAAAGTGTTAAAAAGCATTTAATTATAAAAATAAAATGTGTAAGATTAGTGGTATGTGTGGATATTTAAAATTAAATAGGTAAATATTCCCTCCGTCCTACAAAAAAATTCTCATTTCCTCTCAAAATTTTGTCCCACAAAAAAGTTCTCATTTCACCAATTTAAGGGATCCACTTAATAAAATAATATTACTCCCTCCTTCCCACAAAAAAGTTCTCATTTCTCCTCTAAATTTTGTCTCATAAAAAAGTTCTCATTTTTCAAATGTAAGGGGTCCACTTAATAAAATAATATTATTACCAATGATTCCACTAATAAAATACCTTCTCTCTCAAATCCAACCTTATATTTTAATCAAAAGTATTACCAAGATCCCCACCACTAACTTTCTCCTAAAAACATGTGCCCAAAAGAAATGGAAACTTTTTTGTGGGACGGAGGGAGTATTACACATGGTCCCACCACTAAGTCTTTCATAAAAACACTTTCTCTCTCCAATCTAACCTTATATTTTAATCAAATTTATTAACATTGGCATCACCACTAACTATCTCCTAAAAACTAGTGCCCAAATGAAATGAGAACTTTTTTGTGGGACGGAGGGAGTATTTATTAAAATTTAAGGAAACGGTCGATTAAAAAATATTATACTTCCTCCGATTCAAAATAAGTGATACACTTTCCTTTTTGGGGTGATTCAAAATAAGTGATACACTTTGAAAAGTTTCCTTATTTGGCAAAAAAAATGGGACCCACACCCACTAACTATCTACTTTAACAAAGTAAAATGACCCCTTTACCCTTACTTTTTACTTTTAAACATCATTAACCTTACTTTATTCAAAAGGTGTGGGACCCATTCTCCACTAACCATCCAATTAATCTAATTTAACCATCATTATAATCTTTTGGCTCAAAAACCGTGAAACCCTAAGTGTATCACTTATTTTGAATCGGAGGAAGTATAAATACTAGTTAAAAATTTAATCAAATAATCAATTAAAAAACATTATACAAATGTTTATTAAAAATCAAGGCCACATGTTAGTGTTTAAGGCTGGAGACGTGTATTGTTGTTTTTATGTATAGAAGACATATCTAAAAAGGTAGTGTTTATTACACCATATCTTTTAACTTACGAGGTAATAAGGCCCGTGCGATGTACGGGCTTTGTTCATAATAAACAAAAATTTTAAAAGTAAATTAAATACATAGAAACGGTGTTACGGACAAAATAACTAAAACATAATCACTAACATTATTAACTTTGAAATGGAATTTAAACTTTTTCATCCCAATTCTTCTGAGCATTGAGATTGATATACGAATCAACTATGGGCATGTTTGGGAAAGCTTATTTAAGGGGCTTTTAAGCTTATTAGCTTATTAAGCTCGAAAATTGCTTTAATTATCGAGCTTAATAAGCTAATAAGCTTAAAAGCCCCTTAAATAAGCTTTCGCAAACATGGCCTATATCTGTAAGATAACTTTGTTCACAATGATAATGATAGGTATTATAATTTGAATTAACCAGCAGTTGTATAAAATGTTATCATTTTTTAGTTTTTCTAATACTTAACGTTTTGATATTGTTCATAAAAACATTGTTAATACTAAAAGCAAAGCAGTCTTAGAACACTTGTATTTAGAAATCATATGTGCATTTTATGACACCGTGCTTTGTTCAAACATTATCATATAAATTACATCAAAGAAATCATAAACATATTAAATCATATAAAATTATATGTACCAAACACATATGTGCATTTTATGGCAGGCAAATATATATGTGCATTTTTGGAATCATGCGTAAGTTCAATTTATTTTAAACATCTTCATGATATGTTTGACTTTGACTTTTTCTTTATAAACCATAACTTTTGAAATGTAAATATCAATTCAAAGGGTGAAGAAGTTACATGTGTGATCAGTTCATATGGTCAAAATTAATTTCGATTCAGACGCAATAAATATTAAACATAAATAATCACCTCTTATCATACAATTGTACATCCGTCGATAAAAGCGAAACAATCGTCACTTGAAAATGATTATTCGGAGTAATACAAACGAATTCAAGAACACAATAAATGTTTAAGAAAGAAATCGATTACCGACGTATGGGTTAATGGTTGGTCAGGGTACAGTCATGTGAAATTGTACATCCACAAAGGGAATCTTGTAACGAACATAAAAACAAAATAAAAACGAACCTGTTAAACGGGGAATAGAAAGAAATTAACATTCACAGGAAAGGATAATTAAAGTTTAATTAACATTCATAAAGATGAATATTTTTTCAATAAATTACGCAACGACAAAAATGATAGTGAATGACCTTGGTGAGAGGAGCACTGATCATCAGAATATGCAGAAGGACACAGACTTTATAATTCTGTTGTCCACCGCCGTTTATCTCACCTTCAGTAGCCTTCGTATTCATATTCCCCAGATATGGCCTGAAACTTATGCAGCAATTTGACCACAGCCACAGACCGACGTAACTTTCTGATTCACAAATGCATTTTTTATCTAAGCGGTTGTAAAACCGACATTTTCTGGAACGTTTCTGTTTCCCATCCTCTCTTTTTTGTGTGCAGGTTCAACCGCCAACGAAAGATGCAATTCGAAGAACAATGGAAAACGGTACTACTACAAATTAAAGGTCAAAGATTTAAATAAGAACGGTTCGGCGCCTTGTATGTTGAATGCCGGTTGAAAGGGAACGTAGACACCGATTCAATTGAAGGGAGACATATTTTGAAGTTTTAATGTTGTCAGTTATAATGTTAGATATAGTTTAATTTTGAATTAAGGAATGTGAGGAATTAATATCGGGGAAGTTTAAACATAAAACGTTTCGAGTTTAAACGTTTTGAATGTGGTGAATTAATACAAACCATTTAGTTTTGTTTTGTTTCTTCAAGTGACGATTTAGTTTTGTTTTGTTTTGTTTCTTCAAGTGACGATGGAATCATTTAAGGAAACCTAATGCAAATCGTTCTAAGAACTTTCAAGATAATAAATGCTAGGTAATAAATACAACATCAATTTTGAAACTCGTTTTTTTATTATATATAGATGTATCACAACAATTGTATTATACATTTGTACAGTGTGCAGGATTACTTGTATAGTGTGGTATAGATATAAAAAAATGTGATATGAAACTTAATTCCCCATCTAAAATATATTTTTAATTAACTATATGATATTTAACCATATGATTAACTACATGTTTTTTTTTCTTTGTTTGGATAAGATGTCTGTTTACAGTAAATGTGTATAACTGTATAAGCAAATATTTTTTATTATGAATGATTGATATTAATTACTGTAAATGATTATTTTATCCTTTGTCTGGGGACTAAAATAGTGTTTGAATGATATTTGAAAAAAAGAACATTAAGAAATATTTATGTGAAATATATGGAGATGAAATGTTAAAGATCCAATAATAATAATTAACCACATCACCATAAATAAGATATGATAAATATCCAATAATAATTAACCACAACATCATTAATATCCTAATATGAAAATAATAACATTTAATTAAAATGAGCAGATGACACAAATGATAGTTTTGTCCAATTAAAGTGAATGGCATTTAAGTCCAGTTAAATTTTTTAACATGCAAAGCTAAAGAAATGGTTTGTTTCTTATTAAAATTTTCTATCCATTTGATCATAAAATGATGAGATTCGAAAGAAAAAAAAAAATAGTAAATGTTACATGTTAATTGTTTGATGGGTATGAGAATGAAATAAAAAAATTTAACAAGAACTATTACAATTTTTCAGCTAAAAATATTATCAGTAAAAACAATATTAGTAAAAAAAACTACGGCCAATAAAAACAATAGATTTGGGAAATTTTGGATTTTTTATTGAACTTATTTTGTACCTTTGTAGGTTTTGTATTATCATCCGGTTCGATATATTGAGGGCATCGACCACTTCGACCGTATTTGAGCACCGGTTGAATAAAAAACCGAACCTGTTTTTAAAACATAGAGCAGGGGACTGACATGAATGTAATTTGATTCTTGTGAATACATACATACATACATACATATTCTCCGAGATCTATTAGCATCTGGCGTGCAGCTTTTTCCCTGTTTTGTGTTAGGAGTTTACTTTGTTCATGTTGATTTTGATCACATAAGATAAAATTTATTGAGATTTAGGGTTTCACAATGTTGGCAAAGGCAGATCCTTCTCAGAAACTGTATACGCGTATGAGATTATGGGAGTTCTCTGATCAATATGTTGTCGAGCCTAGCGATGGTTCTTCTGGATCTTGTTTGGCAATCAGTCGTCTTAATGGCTCCATCACTCTTATAGGTTTCATTTATTGCTTTTTTCTGTTTAAAGATCGATCCTAGTAATTGCAGTTACGATTACAATTACGGTTTCCGATTTGCCATGAATCCCCTCATCTGCAAAATTTTCAACCTAATTTGCAATCAGAACAATAGAAACTTAATTTCACTTCATTTGACTTGAAAAATTATTCAAAATTGATAGGAACTTGATGTTGCTGCTTCTAATGTAGTTTATATATTTAAATCTGATTGGTCTGTGTAGATGAAGTTCCAAGCTCTACTGGTCGTGCTCCAAAAGTTCAGACAATTTTTGGGGTTCTTGGGATACTAAAGCTTTTGGCAGGTTAGATAATTATCCTACTACTATATTTGCATCAGATTTTATATAATTTTTCAAAATTACCAGAAGCAGAACTAGATTGTTCTGATTATTTGGATCAAACTTAACAGATTATTTGCTTTTTCTAGGATCATATATATTCGCAATAACAGAACGTGAATGTGCTGGATCTTACTTGGGTCATCCCATTTTTAAAGTTTCAAAACTTAAAGTCTATCCTTGTGAATCTTCTGAGAAAAACACTCTCGATGAACAGGTGAATCTAATCTAATCTAAGTTTTTTTTTTAATATTCTTTTAATTTTAATTTTTTGTAGGTTTTGTTGGTTTGTTACAGAGTATTATATTATAATCCCATTTTTTTTATTTTTTATTTTTGCAGAAAAAGATGGAATCAGAATTCTCTGCCATGTTAAAAGTTGCAGAAACGACTCCTGGCCTTTACTTCTCATATGATGTTAACATAACATTAAGGTTTCATTTTCTCTTTAAATTATAATTTGTCACTTAGACAAATTAGTTATAACTAAAAAGATACCATATGAAGTTATCTTTTTGTCTTGTAGTGCACAACGGTTGAATGATCTGGGTGATGAATCGAGGCTTCTTCCTCTTTGGAGGCAGGCAAGTTGATAACTTTTCTTTTTAATTTTTAATCACAAAAATGGTGGTTTTTTACATTTTAGCATATAGAATGCCATTTCCTACTTATGGATTTGTAAATTCCTTCCCACAGGCAGAGCCTAGGTTTCTTTGGAACAACTATATGTTGGAAGTTCTCATTGATAACAAGGTTTTTTTTTTTTTTGTATTTTTATTTTACTGTTTTAATTATAGTTGGATAATGACTAAACAAATTGCTTAACTTTTTCATTGCAGCTTGATCAGTACATGCTTCCCGTTATTCAAGGATGTATCCTTTTTTCTTTTCAACCTAAAAATTGTTAAAATGTGTAAATTTATAGAACAAAGCTAAAATATTGAAACGGGTCAAATGCTTGTTGTAAAAGGAAACTAGATTATTGTTTAATTGTTTAAAGAAATTTGTTTGTTCTGTAACTTATAACCAACCAACCAGCTTTTCAGAACTTTCAGTCGACAATCGGGAAAGATCCAACTACAATAGATGTAACCCTAATTGCACGAAGGTGCACTAGGAGAACTGGTAATTTATTTGGTCAATTAAATTTGGGAAAAGTTTGACTTAATTTAAGAGGAAAAATAGATGCATAAGTTGTTAATTTGTATAGGGACTCGCATGTGGAGAAGAGGAGCTGATTCTGATGGCTATGTAGCAAATTTTGTGGAAAGTGAACAAATTGTACACTGTAATGGCTTTACTGCATCATTTGTGCAGGTACATTTTCCCTAAATTACATACACACATATGAATTATGGTGGCTAATATTAATTTTTGGATTGTTTATTTAATAGGTGCGAGGATCAATGCCATTTCTATGGGAACAAATTGTCGATTTGACATACAAGCCTAAGTTTGAGATTGTGAAACCTGAAGAAGCAGTGAGTAACACATATTTTATACTAATAAAAATATAACTATCTTATGTTCCTATCTCTGTAGGCTCGAGTAGCTGAGAGGCATTTTCTTGATTTAAGGAAGAAATATGGAAATGTTATAGCTGTTGATCTTGTTAATAAGGTAGACATATACGTGTTTTATTCATCAATTTCTGGTTAACCTAACCTAAATTTTTTATTTTTTTTTTATTTTTTAGCATGGTGGTGAGGGACGCCTGAGTGAAAAGTACGCCGCTTCAGTACAAAATATTCTTAGTGATGATATGAGGTAGAATCTTGTCTCATATTTGACTTTGTGTGTGTGTATATTATATTCTAATTCTGTTGACTTTTGTAGATATGTACACTTTGACTTCCACCGCATCTGTGGGCATATTCATTTTGAACGCCTATCGCTTCTTTATGATCAAATTGAGGATTTCCTCATTAAAAATAGGTATCTTTTGTATGGATGGATTATAAGTATGTTCTTAGGGTTGTTTCAGATATTTCTACCAAGTTTGCGTAGCTCATGGAAATTATTCATTATATATAAGATGGGATGTTGCATAAGTACCTGAATTATGCGTATACTGAATTGTAGGTACTATTTGGTGAATGATAAGGGTGAAAAGGTTGAAAAGCAAATTGGAATTGTACGGACTAATTGTATTGATTGCTTAGACCGCACAAATGTCACACAGGTTAGCTTTTCCCTTGGAGTTTTTATATTATATATTTATATCAAATTGGCATATGATTACCCCATGAGAGTATAAGATCCCCAAACACTCTAATTAATTGTCTTTCATCTATTTTAATGATAAGACTGATTGAGACCGATGATTAATAAAGTAGACTAATTAATTGTATTTGTCCAGAGTATGATTGGGCGTAAAATGTTGGAACTCCAGCTTCGAAGGCTTGGTGTTTTTGATGCTGACCAAACTATTAGCTCTCATCCTACTTTTGATGACTGCTTTAAAATATGTAAACATTTTCTCCATTCTTAATTAAATGTTCAAACAGCTTTTATACATTCCGGTGTTATTATTTTCAGTATGGGCAAATCATGGGGATGATATAAGCATTCAGTATTCTGGAACACCTGCCTTAAAAGGAGATTTTGTCAGGTGCCTTCATCTCTGCTGTTTTTTTTACATATTATCAATTATTATGAAACTACTTGAACTTATTTGTTGTGTTTTATTCATTTAGATTTGGGAAAAGGACAAGCCAAGGGATTATTAATGACGGTATAAATGCCCTTATGCGTTATTACCTAAATAATTTTGTTGATGGTACAAAACAGGTCAGCATATTAATCTTGTCTTTAGCAACTATATTATATTTTGTAAATGCATAGTTATAGTTGAATTATTCCCTATTGGTTATTGATTTATGTAATGTTGGCGTGTGCATGTAATGTAGGATGCAATTGATCTACTGCAAGGACACTACATTGTATCTGTTTCTCGAGATATGGCTCCCAAAAAGCCGCAAGGAAAGGTCGAGGCATTTGCGGTCAGTATAATCATATATATATATATATTTTAAATAAAAATATTGTTTCTTAGCCTTTGATTAAATTATGAGTGTTCATTTAACCTTCTAATGCTGATATTGTCATGATTACCCTGTTTTGTTTGCAGTCCTTCCGTCTTGCTTTAGTGTTGATAGTGATGGGGTTCTTTTTTGCGATGATGTCACTCAGGCGAGGTTAGTTGCTTCTTTTTATTTAATTTTTAATATGTTTACTTATTGAAGAGTATTTGTGTTTGCAGTTCGATATGATATTTGGCATTTAGTATTTTCCCTTTTTTGGGCTGGATTAAGTTTAGCGATAGCAGGATTTGTGAAAGCCAATGGAAGGGTTTTCTGTAATCGGCCTCGTTTACACAAACCTTCCGCCTAATGTTGCTTCAGGCAGTCGAGCCAACAAATGTGTTTTGTTTGTTTTTGTGTTATGATATTTCATTCTTTACAATCTCTTTGAGATTGGACGTATATATTACTCTTGGGGTTTTGGAAACCATTTCCACTTCCAATTTCTTTTTCTTTTTTTTGTAGCGGAAATATTGCACTACTATTTATGGTTTTTATTTTGTAATATGACTTGTTTTGACTAAAAAGTCAACAAACCAAATTTTCGAATGATACACTTCTTTATTTGTTACTTGTAATGAAATGAATTAGAAACGTGTTGTGTAACACCAGCATGTTACATGGAATGAACCAATGGTGATGCGATCAAACTGTAAAAGAAACAAGAATTGAAGATATTTAACTATGACGAACAATATAGATTACAAAAAAATTGGATTACAGATTGAATGAATGAAACTAACTGAACTAAAGCTGCTTTATAAGCAATTCTCGTTTAACAGATTTTCCCGCCTAAACAGGTCCACGTGCAATGCACATGATCCTTGTATCTGTAGGCTGTAGCTCTGCATCTCACGTGCCATTTATTTGACTTGTAACAATGCATTTCCAATGACTATATTCTTTGTCTTATGAGTTGGCCGTGTAACCAAGTAAATTTTGAAGAAAGGTTAAAAGAGTCTTTTTGCAATTCTTGAATGAGCAATGTAAGTTACTTGACAGAAATTAAACTCTGCTCAATATTCACGATCATATCAGATGATAGGGTTGAAACAGTGAGAAAACAAACTAGCACTACTGGTAACCTGTGTTAAATAATTAATTAATTTATACTTGTGTCCTTATGTTTACATTCTATAGTGTAGGGACCCATGTGTAATATTGTATAATCTGTAACTCTATTTACATTGATAGTAACGGGTATCAATCCGACACAAAAAGTCGATAAAAGTATATTGAATGAGATTCCCATTAGAAGAGAAAAATGAACAAAAACGTTCGGTTTTTTGAATAATTTGTTTAATTTTTAGCATAAACCATAACTGGGGTAATTAAAGTTTAATAATCTAAATGGAAGTGTGATTTTCATATTTGATAATTATACCGCGTTTATTTATTTTTAAACCAAATTAATTAAACCATTTGAATTTAAAGTGGGCAAATACGAAAATGTAATTGAGTCTTATTGGAAATAAATTCTCTAATATATTGATCATTAATTACAAATTACACTGTAAATTATAAACATCTGGAAACCAATCTAAATCAAATTTCCAACAACAATATATATAATTAAAAACATTTTAAGTATTTTGAAATCATATACTCTGTATAATATAAACTGAAAAACCTGAAATATGTAATCTAAAGCAATGAATATTTATAAAATCACTTTCAACGGCTAATAAGTCGGTGCTAGGAGATATTAACAAAATAATTACTCACTAAAACGAGCCAAATAAACAATGTGTATATATATATATATTTAAACCTACAATAGGTTTCTTTAATCGGAAGACTAAAAATATTGTAACTTCCAGGTTTGCGTTTGTAACTGGAGTATTAGTCCAATCCGTATGATATAAAATTTCTAGAATCTATCTTTCATTCACATTCCATCAATTCACAAGATCACTCTTTCTACGCATCCATGTAGTATTTAACTATAAACTTTGCTACCAAACAACATATGCAAATACTCAATTTTAGCCTGATTTCATAATCCAAAGGTATATACTTTGATCGTATTTACAAGATGATCACAAGGTGTTGACCAGTGTCCATGTGTTTAATGTAAAACTCTATCTTTTATTGGCTCTCAGTTTACTACCGTTGCTTATTTTAGTCAAAGTTTATCTACATTTTTTATTTTCTCATGGTGTTACTTATGGGTTACAGTTTCAACAAATTAGGAGACAAATGGCCATTAATATAGTCCTGAGGTTCTTGTTGGTGATTATCTTCTTCCATCATTCAGGGACAAGGGCAGGTATCAAGGTCTATATGCCAAACTTGTTTTCGATTACATTAAAAGGTTGATTTTGTTTTGCATATATATGCTGTTTCAGATTCCTGGATCTACCAGTGTCCTTCCGATGTCATAAATATATTTTGACTTTCGATTCGATTATGTTGCAAAAATAGCTTTGGAGTCGAGAATGTGAATAATGATCCGAGTATTCTCAATGGCACAAATAACCATTCCAGTTTTAGTCAGTATTATGGAGGGTATGGCTTTCAAATAATTTGCTCAAGTATTATACTAGTATTACTCATTAATTAGATTATGATTATGATTATGTGGCCTTTAAATAATTATAGCTCTACAATTGATGGAGAGTGAAAGTGTGGCCTTAATCGGTCCACAATCATCGGTGTTAGCTCATATGATCTCTAATATCATGGACGACCTCCAAGTTCCGTTGCTGTCTTTCACACCCCACATTATCCTCGCTCCAATACCCCTTCTTTATTCCAACAACTCACAGTGATCTTTTCCAATAGCCGACATAGTTGACTACTATGAATGGAGACAAGTCATCGCCATTTTCATAGACGATGATCATGGTAGAAACGGGATTAGCAGATCAATTAGCTGCTAAAAGATGTAAAATCTCCCACAAAGTAGCTATTAAACCGGAAGCTACACGTTCGGACGTTTTGCTTCAAGTTGCTTTCATGGAATCCAGAGTTCTTGTTGTTCATACTTACACTGATTGGGGATTAGATGTTCTTGAAGTTGCTAAATCTCTTTTCAAGGCGTTATTACATTGAGATCATACATAAAAGATTCAGAAAATAACACAAAATTTGAAACCGAGTGGGAGAATTTGACAAAATTAGGGTTGAGTACGTACGCATATGACACTATTTGGCTGCTTGCTCGTGCTCTCGACAACTTTTTTAACAATGGCGGAAACATTTCTTTCTCAAAACATGTCAAATTGAAGGACTTTAAAGGTAGTTTGAGTATCTTTAATGAAGGGAAAGTGTTGCTTGAAAATATCCTAAAAGTCAAAATGAAACCTCGTACTTCCAGCATTTGAAGTTATTAATGTGATTGGTACCGGGTTTAGGAGAGTCGGGTACTGGTCAAACTCTGTCAACTTCTCCTCCAGAAGAAAAAGTCAATGCCAAGTTCATCTGAGCTGCTATATGGTGTAATCTGGCCCGGTGAGACCATGAAAAAGCCTCGCGGATGGGTTTTCCAACAGAACGGGAATCAGTTGAAAATCGGGTGAGTTTTGTGGACGAAGTAAAGGGGAGTGATATATACAGAGGATATTGTATTGATGTGTTTACTTCTGCAGTTGCCGTATCCAATCTCATATAAGTTCTATTCATATGGAGATGGTCATGATAACCCGAGTATCTCGTGAGCCTGATAAATGCTGGTGTGAGTACTGTTCCTTTAATTTATTAGTTATTTGAAATTAATAATAATGTTATTTATTAAATGTTGTTAAAAATTGTAGGTGTATGAGGCTGCAGTGGGCGACATTGCTATAATTACTAACCGAACACGAATACACAGCCCTTTATCGAGTCGTTGTGGTGGCGCCAGTGAGGAGGTTAAACTCTGGAAGTTGGCCGCCCATTTTCTGGTAAATTATGGTGTGCGATTGGGATTTTTTTTCTAGTTGTTGGAGCAGTTATTTGGATTCTAGCATAAACGATGAATTTCGTGGCCCACAGAAACAACAAATCGTAACAACCCTACGGTAATTATTAACTCATTATGTGCATAACATTCAATATGATGGATACAATTAATTAATGTGTTTCTTTTTCACTTTGGGTTGGTGTTTTGTTTCAACCTTATTTTTCTCTCACAGTAAGTTTTGATTATTTAGTTAGTATTTATCATTTTATCTAAATAACATTTACCATGATCTTACTTAACTATGGTTAATGCAGAAGAAAAGATGATCTTACTTAACTATGGTTATTTGTGGTTCTTATAATCAGCTCCAGCTATACCGCAAGTCTCACCTCAATCTTGACAGTACAGAAACTTTCTTCCCCTATCGAGGGGATCGACAGCAAGCAAGGATCCAATTGGGTACCAACAAAATTCGTTTGTGAGAAACTATCTGGTCAAACAACTTGGGATTTCAGAAACCAGACTTGTTCCTCTTAACTTACTATGAAAAAGCATTAAACGACGGTCCCAACAATGGTGGGGTCGTTGCAGTTGTCGACGTACATTGAACTCTACCCGCTGCCAATTCAGCATCGAATTCACAAAAAACGGATGGGGATTTGTAAGTAAAATTAAGTGTTACTTTTAAAATAAATGATACACTTTTATAATTTATCTTATTTGGTAAAAGATACATACGTACACTCATTAATTATCTTTTTTATAAGTGAAATGATTATCTTACTTTTACTTTTAAATAACATTAACATCACTGGAGTTGACATATCCTACTAACTCCACTTTCATCCATCATGATTTTCATTATAATCTTATGTATCAAATACAACTATTACCTATTAATATAGAGGAAGTATATCATTTCCATTTTTAAGGGTCACATTTGATATAAAGTTAGTAATTAATTATTCGGTTACAGGCGGGACTCTCCACTTGCTGTGGATATATCGAATGCCATTCTAACAATGTCGGAAAATGGAGAGTTACAAAGGATTCATGACAAGTGGCTATTAAGAAGCGCATGCAGCTCACAAGGAACAAAGTTGGCAATCGACCAGCTGGATCTGAAGAGCTTCAGGGGGTTGCTCTTCATGTGTGGACTAGCTTGTTTATGGCTTTAATAATATATTTGGTCCGGATCATATATGAAACACAAACCTCATCTTTCCGAGCCCCGTCAAACATTCATTTCGTTTGTCGACGAAAAACAAGAATCGGTTATAGCGCGTTAGGGTTAGAGTGGCAACTACGTTTAGGAGTACTAATGGAGGTGATTTGTCCGTCAATGAGTTTACAAGCACAAACGCTTTAGATTCACCAGAATGGTACTCGTCTGTTAATCCCTAACATCTAAGTTAATTAGTGTAATTAGGAGCGATAATTAGATGCATTTGGTTAGAGAGAGAAACCCAAATGCTTATATACTATAAGTGATTTGAGTTTTAGTTAATTACGTTATAGTCCTCCAACTATTGGTCTAACATTTTAGACCCAATTACTTCTGTTGTGTAAGTGAATGTTTTTGTTTTGGTAATTGAATTCTTGGGAATTATATGACGTTTGAGTATATATTTTGATTCAGCGGAGAATGTGGTTCCACGAACTGACTTCTTACTTTTTTGACATTATTAATTATTGACGACAATAATGTGAGACATTTTTAGGTGAAGATTTACCTATGTAAATCTTAATCGGAACTTGTACATTTTTTCCCCTTTAATAATCACTAGTTCGAGTTCGAGTTTAAAATACATAGCTCGCTAGACTCGCGAGCCTTATCAAGTTTTTATGTGATTACAAATTTTTACCCTTTTTCATATACATAATTACCATTTTATCCTTTTCCATATACATATTTACAAAAAAAAAATGCATTTTTAAAAAATCAAAAATTTTCGAGCCGGGTCGAGTCGGGCTCGTAAGTATTTCGTTTCCGTTCTTCATTTCCTTCTTATCGGAAAAAGGGGTATTTCTCATGTTTAGGATACTTTCACTGAGTCGAGTTCAAGTTTAAAAATGTAAGCTCGTTGAGTATCAAGTCAAGCTTCAAACTCGAATTTTAATTGGCGAGTCGAGCTCGAACTTGACAGAATTTGACTCTAGTAGTTTACAACCCTACTCACTTATCAAAATAAATAGATGATAAATTAAGTAAGATACTCCTGTAACACTTCTCTTTTTGGCAAGATATGCAAGAACTGTAATTAATGTTTCCTTTTCAAGATTCAGGTAATTCACATAAAATTGATCCAGAAAGTTGATGTATAAAAGGCAAACACCTAACGTGAAGGTTCTGTTGTCCGATTTTCACATATTTCAATTTGTGAATCCTTCTTTTTCATCCTTAATTCATGCTAAATTTCTGTCGTTCTTCCAAGAATCTGCTCATCTTCTTCACATCAAAAACTAATTATAAACTTGGCAATTGTCAATCAAGATCCATATCGAGCACCACCCCTGTTCCGACCCATGAGCAAATTTCCCACCTCATATTAGATCAAAAATCAGCATCTGAAGCTCTTCAGACATTCAGATGGGCATCCAAACTTCCCCATTTCAATCACAGCCAATCCACCTTCAGAGCTCTCATCCATAAGCTCTGCACTTTTCGGCATTTCGACACTGTCCACCAGGTGCTCGATGAAATGCCCAGCTCAATCAGGTCACCACCAGACGATGATATTTTTATCACCATTATCCGTGGGTTAGGGAGGGCCCGAATGGTTAAGCAAGTGATTAAAGTTCTTGACATGGTTTCGAGATTCAAAGTTCTACCCACCCTGAAAATCTACAACTCCATACTCGACGTTCTTGTCAAGGAAGACATTGATATAGCTAGGGCTTTTTATAGAAGGAAAATGATGGGTTGTGGTGTTAAAGGAGATATTTACACTTTTGGCATATTAATGAAAGGACTTTGCTTGACAAATCGCATATCTGATGGTTTTAAGCTTTTACAAATGATGAAGAATAAGGGTGTGACCCCAAACACTGTTATATACAATACACTTATTCATGCTCTTTGCAAGAACAGTAAACTTGGGATAGGGAGAGCTAGGAGCTTGATGAACGAAATGGCAGATCCAAACAGTGTTACTTTTAATATTCTAATAACCACATATTGTAAAGAAGAGAACTTAGTGCAAGCACTTGAAATGTTAGAAAAATGTTTTCATCTTGGGTTTGTTCCCGATCTCATTACAGTTACTAAAGTATTGGAAATTCTGTGTAACAAGGATCGTCTAATGGAAGCAGTTGAGGTTTTAGAAAAGGTTGAGACAAAAGGCGGTATGATTGATGTGGTGGCTTATAACACACTAGTAAAAGGTTTTTGTAAAATGAAGAAAGCAAAGGCTGCACCCCGTTTTTTGAAGGAAATGGAGTTAAAGGGATGCCTTCCAAATGTAGACACTTATAATGCATTAATATGTGGTTTTTGTGAGTTAGGTTTGTTAGATTCAGCTCTTGATATGTTCAATGAAATGAAAACAGTTGGGATTGTTTGGAATTTTGTTACATACGATACATTAATCCGTGGGTTGTGTTCATTAGGAAGGATAGAAGATGGATATAAAACTATGGAACTAATGGAAGAAAGCAATATTGGTTCAATGGGCCATATAAGCCCGTATAACAGCATTATATACGGTTTGTATAAAGCAAACCGAATTGATGAGGCTTTTGGATTTCTAACCAAGATGGGGACAAAATTCCCCCGAGCCATTGACAAAAGCACACAAATTTTGAACTTTTGCAAGGAGCGTAGAATAGTAAATGCAAAGAAGATATATGATTTCATGATTCAAGAAGGCAGCCTCCCGAGCATTATTGTTTATGCAAGTTTGATTCGAGGGTTTTGTCAAGAAAGGTTGGTGAAAGAAGCATTTGAGATGATGAATGACATGTTATCATGTGGTTATGTTCCTGATGCAATGATGCTTAATGATATAATTAATGCTTGTTGTGAAAATGGTAAATTTGGGCGGGCGTTGAGATTATTGGAGGATATGGTTGCAAAAGATTGTTTGACGGATTCGGGAAGTTATAGTCCTTTGATATGTGTGTTATGTAAGAGAGGAGATGGGGTTGATGTTGTTTATGGAAATGGTGGAAAAAGGTCATGTTCCTGACCATGTTTCATGGGATTCTTTACTTCATTGTCTTGCTAGAGAATCGGTGTGGTTACAAGGCGATAATTTGTGTTTGGTGAATGATGTGTTAGATTGGATTCTTGAAACATAATTATGAACTGGTTTTGATGTGTAGAAATATTTCATCAATTAACATTCATACAAAGTATAACTGACCAAGCTAGCCTTATAGTGTAGTGATGTTTCCTAACGAAGTGTAAATTTGTCTCAACATGTTTGGTGCATTGATGCTGAACTCGGTTAGATGACATTTAAACTGTACTCACCAAAAACAACAGTAGCACAGGATAATGGACAATGAATCTCGAGAAACACAAATTCGTTAATTCTTCACTTCAATACCTTGGTCAATTTTTTGCTATTATTGCTTTAATTATGATTTATGGCTACTATAACATTTTCAGAAAACAATTTCACTATTACATTACATAAGAAAAACATAGATGTTGTAATTTCTCAATTATTAATTAACATTTACCATATTCAATCACTAATTCATCAACACCCAATGCTCATAATTACTTCCCCCTTGAAGAAGAGAAAAGTATACATGCGCAAGTTTACAAGGTGAAAAGGAAATGGATCCATAACATCAACCAAAGGTAGAAGAAACTTAGCTTATATATACCTAACCTATAATGAATCCATGAATCAATTAAAATGCCTTCCAACTGTCTACCGAATCTCTTCTTGGGGTTTCACTCGTCCTAAACGGATCTGAATCGTCAAATGTTGAGAATCAATCTTGAGGGTGGAATAATGAATGACCGAAATCTGAGTCAGCAGTACTATGCATAGAATCAAATCTAGTAAGGGTTTGTGGTTGGGAGAGTCCTTGATTATCATACTCAGAATCTTGAGCCGAACTGCAAAATGAATCAAATCTTGAAAAGAGTCCAGCATCATTATAAGTAGGAGTGGTGGGAACTGAATCTGCAAAAGTGGAAGAAAACGGTTGTTGGAATGTTCCTCCACCATAACTGTAAGCAGGACTGCTGGGAACAGAATCAAATGTGAATGTGCTCTTTCTAGGAAGCTCTGCTTTTATAGGGTTTAGACCCCATCCATCAGAATCAGAATCAAACAGGGAACTTTCCTGTTTCATATCCGGTAAAATGTAAATATAAAACCATGAGACGATAACATAAATAATTATAACAGATGCATAAGGTTAAAAATACCTTAGCATTGAAATCCAAAGTTGCATCTGAATCATAACTTGTGTCAAATCCTGCACCTGCCTCATCAAAACCTGATTCACTATCTGAATGCTCACTGCACAAGTAACATAAATTAACAACATGCTAAGCTATCTTAAAATAAATAAATAAAAATGATGTTTGTTGTACGCTAATAATTTGTGTTTTTTCAATAATATTTGTTATATATTAATGCTTTTGTGGTTAGAATATCTATAAAATACCTGTGGGTCTTTACGGGATGAGGTGAATCATCTTCACTAGTATTGTTTTCATTAAATATCTTGTCCGTTTTTACTGAAGACTCTTGTTTTTTCTCATCTAATTCAGTATCTCGTGTTTTGGTTTTGTCATCAGCCACTGTTGGCTTTTCAGCATCTGCGTTGTCTTGGATAGTAGATTTGTTGTGGACAGGTGGCAAGCACTTTGGCTTGGGAGGTGCTATAACATTTTTCACATCAAGTGTGAGTTCTTCCACAAATGTAAAACCTGCAAGTTGACTAACTTTAATACAACTTTGTACAGATAATAATATGACTTGATTTTGTTTACCTTCATCTTCAAATTTATCCCAGTCTTCATCCCAATCAGCTGCTCCTTGTTCAATACCACTTTGCCAACCTGAACACCAACAAAATCTCTTGACACTCAGTTATACTGTCTTGTTGTTTCAGTTAGTTATCAAAATTATTAACATAAGAGTTGCTAAAATAATTGTAAATGTGAGATTACCAAAAGGCAGCTCAACTAGGGACGTTGGTTTCCCATGTAATCCATACATTTTGCAACGCTCATTCAATGTTTTTACTTGCTCCTCAAGATCCGCTTGAATGCCATCAGCACGAGCCTAAGCATAACACAGGTTTATAATTATAATCATCCACAATAACAAGGGATTATAATTAATCAGAATACACCATACCTGAATGTCATCAGGTTTTCCATCCTGGTCTAGCTTCACTATGGCGCTGTAAAGCTCCATTTTTTTATCCTAATTAATCAAAAATTGTATGAGCAACATAATATTTTGGAGAAATAATTAGAATGAAAAGTGGACCTGAATATGACGAAAAGTGGCTTCCTCAATTGTCAACTTAGAAGCTACATCTCCAGCCTGCTTGCATTTGTCTTCATATTTCTTTGACAATAACTCAACCTCTCTTTTATCAGCAGAAACCCTTTCTGTGATCTCATTTAATCTGGAGTCACATCTGCTCTTGTACAACACCTGTTAGGGGTATAAACATGTAACCCTAACTCATAAACAATTTACAAATTCGACATATAATGTAATAGTTATCCACCAACTGCTAGTAGTTGTAAAAGTGGTATAAAGGAGAAGAAAACTCACTATTTCCTGCATCTTGTTTCTGTAGAATTCAATCTTTTGTTTAGCTTCCGATATCTCTTTTTCAAGTTCACCAACCTGTCTTGGAATTTAAAAAAAAAAAAACATTTATTGATTTTAATCGTATAAAGGTAAGGTAAGTAGAATTCACCTTTTTATCTGCTTCTGTTGCCTCTTGGAACTTGGAATTCAATGACTTTTGTTCCTCATTGGTAAGTTGGTCCAGCAGATGTTTTTCCAGCACAGGAATTGTGTGTTTAGGCTGCTGTTCATCAAGAACAGGACGAGGTGGTCTTGATGCCTGTCGGGGCCCGCTCATCGCATGTGGTTGTTGGACACCTAGAAGTTTATAAAATATTAACTGACACGCATGTCTTCAGAGATAGATTTTAGGCTATACCTGGTGGGGGTGGGGGTCGTTGACCATATGCAGGAGGTGGTTGACCTTGAAAGATATTAGGTGGTAGCACTTTTGGAAGAGGACGATTTTCTCTGAAGCGTTCCATAAGGTAGAGAGCAATGCAAAACTCCTTGAGAGAAAGCATGCTGTCATTGTCCTCGTCAGATAACTCCCACACTTGCTTTAAAATCTCTGAAACAATAAATTAATCATTAAAATCTCTAAAATTTCTCATTTCATTTAAAGATGGTGTCTATAGAAGTTTCATTTTTAACCAGAAAATAACAAACAAACAAAAAAAGAAGAAGAAAAAAACTGTTCCTACCTCTTGGCAATTTCCAACTCAAAAACAGATTCCGTGCCTGTTCACCAGTAACTTTTCCATCTCTATCTGTATCTACTTCCATGAAAACTTTGGTATACTTTTGGAGACTGGATTGTGTCATCTTTGGCCATGGCTGAGAGGACTGAATATTTTCAGCTCTCACTGGCAAATTCTGCACCACAACTTGTTGACTAAACGTTGACTGGTTCTGATTAGCACTAGGTTGGTGAGAAACATTACTTTGAGAGGGAAAGGGTTGACTTGGTGAAAACTGAGATGCAGGATTAAGAACATTTGATTTAGGTGCAGCTTTTTGCAATAAGCGAGTTGACCCTGGAGGATGAGTCGTGCCACCTGGCAGTACATGATTGGCTCCATGTTGTGGTTGAAGTGTGGTGTTAGGAAGTGGGGACTGAGTGGGTTGCTTAATCTGGGGAGGTGGAATTTTACTTGAAGCATGTCCATACAGTGCTGCTTTCACAATATTTGGAGTAAGATCTCGTTTACTTTGTGCAACAGTTACAAGTTTAAGAGCATTGTAAAATTCTGCTCGCCCAAGGTAACCGCTTCGATTTTGATCAGCAAATGCCCAAATCTACACAATCACTTACAAATAAATACAGAAATTGCACCTTAACATTCAAAAAATAATCTCTATGTGTTCAGTTATT
The DNA here is from genome assembly GCA_963853835.1 of Calendula officinalis. Taxonomy (NCBI): domain Eukaryota; kingdom Viridiplantae; phylum Streptophyta; class Magnoliopsida; order Asterales; family Asteraceae; genus Calendula; species Calendula officinalis. The sequence continues at coordinate 15,138,391 of OY970827.1, forward strand.
GTATTCTGATTTGGATTTGTAGAAGCATGTATAGCGAGAGCAATTAGGCTAACCTAAACCAACAAGAAAAGAATATTTGACACTCTAATTGGATTTCAAATTATTAAATGCTAAGCATCAGTTAACTGCTCTATTCTCATACCTCACCATATTGAGTGTTTTCTTTTCTATTCTGTAAGTTGCATCATTCTAGAGTAAAGTTCTATATATCAAGAAATAAAATCTGCATATGGAGAGTGCATATCAAAATGCCAACAAAAGTGTAACCTTCAAACATGTCATTTCCTAATTACTTGTTATGTAACAAATGATTAGGGTGCAATTCTACCATGTCCATCCCAATCAGAATTTTGAGTATGTCAATATAAAAAAGAAACAGACGTACAAATAATACAGGTTAAATGAACCACCAAAGATAGCAATATACTCAGAATCCTAGATTACAAATTTACAAATAATAAGTAGTTTTGTATATAAAAAGGCTTTCATAACTTCAGGAAAAGCAAAATTCTATTGTAAAGAAGAGGTACTGAATGTTAGTTGCCTGAGCGAGAACCGGCTTAGATAAACCAGAGGATTGAAAGAAGGTAACGGCTTCAGGGCCACTAACACGTCCATCTTGATCTAAATCTGCTCTTTTGAAGTACAACTCGAATTGATCGATATTAGGTGCCTCAACCGGCATTTCGAACAGTATAATAGTGTTATATCAACGAATTACTGTAATCGAATTCGAAGATTCAGGATAAAGAATAGAAACCGTAGTCATAACCGAATGAAATGCAAGATCTGTTAATGAATTACCAACTGAAATAATAAGGTTTTGATGAAATTGATGGAAATACCGAGGATGATTAGTGACGGTTTTGTCTCCGATTTGATTTGAGAGAGCGAATCGAATTGAATTGTGATTCGCAATGTCAGGCTTCTCCAGCAATTTCTTTTTAGGAAAACTTTTTTTCAAATGTATTCCAACGGGCTTCCTCTTATGGTTGCGCCTGATAGCAGAAATAAGACTATGCGTAACCAAACTCACAATTAAATCTCCAAATTATTTTATTAATAAATATATCACTTATCAAGTACAAAGTATAAGCAACCATTGCACATATCTCACGACTTCCTTCGGTCATCTAGGCGACCAAACATTTCATTGGCATTGGAATGCATCGGGCTTGAAGCCCGTAAGGAGTTGGATGCGTCTTTTAAGTTTTAACAGATGAAGTGTGATCATGGGTGAGCATAGTCTAACTATTTTTGTGTTCATTTTTAAGTTTTCCATGTTCTTTAGACCAAATATAATAAGTGAAAACGGAGACTCAAACTGATTGTCACCATCACATCTCTTCATTAGTGTTGATTTGATAGTAGCCCATACTTATGTGAGATATGTGTTTGTTGTATTATGCATAAATTGATGTGGATTTGCTCATCACTAAGAGGGTTTAATCATGTGTTTGGTCTGTAGAGAGAAAAACCGGTACGTCACTGATTTGGTACTCGTGACCAAACATGAGTTTCATCACAATGACGATTTACTATTAGTCTTAGTTATCCTATAAATGTTTACCTAAGGAAGTAACTGAACTCTCAACTTCTTGAAGATCATTTCAAACATCATTAACGATATACCTATCACTAGATAGTTATATAACTAAAACAGTAACACTTATGGATGTTCGGGAATGCGATTTGGAATGGATTATCTGCTTAATAAGTATCCACTTTTTGGTAGTTACAATTTGTTTGTGTAACTTAAGTTGATCTCGTGCGACTAATAAACTTTTTTGTCTTGTATAAATTTTGACGGTTTTCTTCTACAATGGTTATACTTTCATGCGACTTGAAGTGACGTTTGTATATTTTTTTTAATTTTTTATCTTACTCAAGAAAAAGTAAATAAGTTAAAACTAAAAAAATATTGTTTTTTAATTTTTTCAAATTTTTTTTATCTTTTTCTGAAAAAACAAAAGTATGTTGAAAAATTAAAAAATTATCTTTTTACAAATATTCAAAATATTTAAATAACTAAAATTTTAATTTTCGAGATAATTTTATATTCCAATTTAGTTTTTTTTTTTTTAATGGCAATCCTAATCTACTCCTAAATTCACTTGTGTCCATTATGAGATTTGAACCCTCAACCTTAAGGTTGGAGGCAAACACTTTACCGCTACGCTATTGGGCCTTTGGTTATTCCAATTAGTTAAGATACTAGATAATATTTTTAAGGGGGTGATTTTCATACCACATCTTTTAAGCATTGTACCACAATTACTGCTTTATATACTTGTACAGTTTGCATGAATATATATACATTGTGGTAGGGGTATCAAAAATTGTGGTAGGAAAACTAATTCCCATATTTTTATGGAGCGTGAAAAAACATTAAAAAAAAAAAGCCCACAATTACATTAGAATAGATTAACCCTTTCATTATTACGTGTGCTTTTTGTGATGTTTGGTTGAAATGATTACCATATGAATGGGGGCAATCATCAAAGAACAATACAAGTGGAGAGATTACTCGGATACTCCAATATCATAGCTTTCCTTCTCATCATCTTGAGAGGGAAGACAGTGTCGGCAAAATTTGATATTATTATTTTAGTTTTTAAATATTTTTATAAATAATAATCAATAATATAGATATTCCTATAAAAAAATTTACTACTACCACTATAGTTTACTACCACCACTACTATCGCCCCGATAATGTTAGATGGGCTTCAAGAGGCTGGTCTTGGAAAAAGGGTTACGGTGAGTGAGGTCATATGACGTGGGAGTAGTGTCACGTAATATTCAACAAAGTACTGACTATGCAAACTCCACTATCAACTACAATACATAGGAATTCGTTGACTTTTGTTGTTATTCATCCCATTTATTTACTAAACTCATTTGATATATGATCTGCACCGCTCTCTTCTTCGATATTTCTTCCAAGTCTTTGTTCCTGATTATTATATTTTTAAATAAGAGAACCCATTTTGAATGTCTGTAACATAATCAGAATTATAATTTTTTTAATTCAATCCCAAACACCCCATAAATTTCAACCACCCGTTTCACTGCTTTCTTTCTGTTATTACCTGATTACAGGTCTTCTCTCTCTCTCTCTCTCTCTCTCTCTCTCGTGGAAAGCTCTAAACTTTTTGCACTTCAAACGGGGCCTATATATAGTTGGTTTTGTTGCAAATCATCTCATATTTGTTCTGTCTTTCGTTAATTCCCCTTTTGTATGTGAATTTAGGCTGATTTCAAATATGGGTGTTATCAAAAAGTGTTTGACTGAACCAGCTTTTTTAAACCCACGTTTTATTTATTCTCAACTAACTATGACTTGTTTATTTTAGAGTTTAGACCAAGTTTGACTTTATTTGAGTCAACGGCTTCTACCCTCCTAGTTTCATATCATCAAGGTAAAACTTTTAGAACGGCTTCTGACCATGTACTCTCTATCACAGGGTGTTTGGAAGAAGCTAAAGACTATGAATATAATTATCTGTTGGTTTTCTTGAATGGGTGTTTGATTAAGGAACAGGGTAGGACTTATGCCCAAACAGAGGTATGCATGTGTGTAACCTCAAACTTCTTTTCATAATGTTAAAAATAAATTATATAAAAGAAAAATATAGAGAAAATTAATTCATCATTGTGTTTCAGATTCCTTCAAGACCTGATGTCGTAAATATTGGGTCCATTTCGATCATAGGGAAAGCTGCGAAAATTGCTTTGCAGTAGAAAATGTGAACAATGATCCAACTATTCTTATCGGCACCAAACTCAAATTAACCGTTCATGATTCCAATTTTAGCGGCTTTCTAAGTATTATGGAAGGTATGTCTTTTTTATAATTACTCATGAGATTATGATCTTATGGTCTCTAATTTGATTTGTTTTTAACAGCTTTACAGTTCATGGAGAGTGATAGTGTAGCAATTATAGGTCCCCAAACATCGGTTCTAGCTCACATGATCTCACACAAGTTCCGTTACTATCTTTCACAGCAACCACATTAACCTCACTTCAATACCCGTTCTTTATTCGCACAAGATCTTTTCCAAATGGCTGCAATAGCCGACATAGTTGACTACTATGAACGGAGACAAGTCATCGCCATTTTCATAGACGATGATCATGGTAGAAACGGGATTAGCAGATCAATTAGCTGCTAAAAGATGTAAAATCTCCCACAAAGTAGCTATTAAACCGGAAGCTACACGTTCGGATACGTTTTGCTTCAAGTTGCTTTCATGGAATCGAGAGTTCTTGTTGTTCATACTTACACTGATTGGGGATTAGATGTTCTTGAAGTCGGTCAATATCTTGGTATGATGGATGTTTGGATCACAACTAATTGGTTATCTACTATTATAGATATAAGTTCACCACTCCCTAAAAAATCAATTACCAAGGCGTTATTACATTAAGATCATACATAAAAGATTCAGAAAATAAAAGAAAGTTGTGGGGAAACATGACGAAATTGGGGTTGAGTACTTATTCTATGTATGCATACGACACCGTTTGGTTGCTTGCTCGTGCTCTTGACAATTTCTTTAACCAAGGCGGAAACATTTCGTTTTCAAAAGATCTAAAATTCACGAGGCGGATTCTTGAATCTTTGAGTATCTTTAACGGAGGGAAATTATTGCTTGAAAATATCTTACAAGTCAAAATGAACGGGTCAACCGGACCGATTGAGTTCACTTCGGATAAAAACTTCCAGCATTTGAAGTTATTAATGTGATTGGTACCGGGTTTAGGAGAGTCGGGTACTGGTCAAACTCTGTCAACCTCTCCTCCAGAAGAAAAAGTCAAGATGAAACTTTTGAACGGTTCTGATCCATCTGAGTTGTTGTATAGTGCCGGGTGAAACGGTTAAAAAGCCACGTGGATGGGTTTTTCCACAGAATGGGAAGCAATTGAAAATTGGGGTTCCAAATCGTGGAGGAATTTGTGGGAGAAGTGAAGGGGAGTGATGTGTACAGAGGATATTGTATTGATGTGTTTACTGCTGCAGTAAATCTGTTACCGTATAAGTTCTATTCGTATGGAGATGGTCATAAAAACCCTAGTAACACCGATCTCGTGAGCTTCATAAATGCTGGCGTGAGTCTTCCTTTCATAATTCTCCAATTTTTTCCCTTTTTAAATAAAAGAAAACCCAAATCGACCCTAATTCTTATGTACTCTATTAAATTATGAAATTTGTGGGTTTTTATTAATAATTGTTGTAGGTCTATGATGCTGCTGTTGGAGATATTGCTATCATCACAGTATGGCGGATTTTACCCAGCCATTTACCGAGTCTGGGCTAGTTGTGGTGGCAGGAGGCTAAATTCAGGAACTTGGGCTTTTCTTAGGCCATTCACGGCTAAATTGTGGTGTGTTACTGGGATCTTTTTTCTAGTTGTTGGATCTGGATTCTTGAACATCGTAAAAATGACGAGTTTCGTGGCCCACCCAAACAACAAATCGTCACAACTCTATGGTAATTGTGCATTATCATATTCAATATAGGGCCGGATCCATAAGCACTATTTTTATGCATTTATTTTTTTTTTTATAAATAATCCTTGTGAATTATGAATATGATTACAAAACAAGTATAACAATGACAATCTGAATCCTTAGAACAATTAAGAACCTTGTATACAAATCAACCCATTTATTTAAACTTGCTTCCTCTGTCGCATATTATGTGTTACTTTGTTACTAACAGTTTGTCTTTTGTTCTTGGCAGGTTTAGCTTTTCAACCTTATTTTTCTCCCATAGTAAGTTACCTAAACAATATTTATTTTGATAATGGGCTTTTATTTACATAACGATGGTGAATGCAGGACAGAACATGATGAGCACTCTTGGTCGAATCGTATTAATTCTATGGTTATTCGTGGTTCTAATAATCAGTTCAAGTTATACCGCAAGTCTCACCTCATTATTGACGGTACAAAAACTTTCTTCCCCTATTGAAGGTATCAATAGCTTAATATCAACCAAAGATCCAATCGGTTACCAACAAAATTCATTTGTCAAAAACTATCTGGTTGAAGAACTCGGTATTTCAGAAAGTAGACTTGTTGCTCTTAATTTGCCGGAAGACTATGAAAAAGCATTAAAAGATGGACCTAATAATGGCGGAGTTGTCGATGAACGTCCGTATATTGAACTCTTTCTTTCAACCCGTTGCCAATTTAGCATTGTCGGTCAAGAATTCACCAAAAACGGATGGGGATTTGTAAGTGAAAATATCATTGCCTTCATTTATGCCATATTTCAATTAATGTTAAAATTTAAAATCTGATCTCTATAGTCAAACCATGGGGAGTTGACTTGTGGATTTCATTTCCGAGGGACTCTCCTCTTGCAGTAGATATATCGACTGCCATTCTGAGACTATCGGAAAACGGGGAGTTGCAAAGGATCCATGACAAGTGGCTAATAAGAAGTGCTTGCAGTTCACAAGGAGCCAAGTTTGCAGTTGACCGGCTCGAACTTCAAAGGCCTATTCTTCATATGCGGGCTCGCTTGTTTTCTTGCTCTTTTTATTTACTTGGTGTTAGTCATAAACCAGTATACTAAACATAAGCCCGATGTTTCTGAGCCGTCTACACGCAGCCTAAGATCTGGACGCCTTCAAACGTTCATCTCATTTGTTGATGAAAAACAAGAGTCTGTTAAAGCCCGTTCCAAGAAGAGGCTTAAAGAGGCAATTTCACGTAATGGATATGATTCATCCGTTTAGAAGTACCCTGAGAGACTCGTCTTTAGACACACCAGAATGGTTGCAACGTGCAGATTGATTGTAGACGTATTTATCAAAATGGTTACAATGTGTAATACTCGATAGACAAATTATTACCAAATATGTGTTATACAACGCAATAATTGTAAAGTGAATGTAAAATATAAAGCATTTCTTCGAACAAAAACTTGATTGGGTTAATCCTCGAACGTATACGGTATACCCATTTGACGGTTCAAACCCGTCATTTCTTTTCTCTTTTTTGCAACGGTTTAGTTTTGAATTACAATATTTGTTAAGTTATTAAAAATGTCATCGTAACTGTTAGAACAAATCACAGTTCAACTTATTACTGATGTTGCAGTTAGTACTGATCATGGTTACTACTGGTGAAGACTATGGTTACTACTGATGGGGCAGAAACACTTGATACTGATAAGTTGATACTGGTGAAGAGTATAACTAACTTACTACTGATCATGCACATATTGAAGAATACTACTGATCATTAGTAGTTACTACTGACGTTGATTTTGGACTTACTACTGATTATCAGAGTTACTACTGATCATCACATTTACTACTGATGATGCATATTTACTACTAGTGATTGCAGTTACTACTGATACGTGTATTTGGAAGCAAATCAAGTCCGAGATCTTCGCAGAGTTAGTTATAGAATGTTATTCAATGTATATCTTTTATAATTCGATGTAAATCAAGTCCTAGAATAACTAGGGTAAATAGTTAGGCTTCAAGGACTGCTATAAGTAGTTCCTTACGAATTGTAAACGTACGTGTGTATTGTTAATCAATAATATACATTGAAGCTTTTTGTGAATAACTGTGTTCTTAATATTATTGTTCATTGTTCGTTCAATATACAGTATTCTATTGTTCTTAATATATTAATACAAGTGTTGATCCGCTGCAACTTCTTGTTATTAGTAGATCTGGGTTGACAATAACTTGTTTTGGTTATTCGATCCTGACAAGTGGTATCAGAGCGTATTGGTTCTAGATCTACGAATTTTAAGAACAACAAAAAGTTTTAATCTTTAAAACACACAGATTGTTAATCATGACTGATAACAATGAAAGTACTCAAGCAAATAAAATTCCAATACTCACTCCCAATAACTTTGGGATGTGGAAGAATCGTATTAAGTAATACATGCTTATTACTGATTATTCCATGTGGGAAGTTGTTGTTGAAGGAAACAAAACCGTTCACAGTCAAGCAACAAGATCTGCAACTGAAGCAGACAAACTCAAGTGTGAAAAGGAGAAGAAAGACAGAGGAGTTGAACTCAAAGCTCTAAGCACTCTTCTACTGGCCATTCCTAATGATTATCAACATCTCTTTGTTGAATATGATGATGCAAAGATGTTGTGGCAGGCACTGGAAAAGAGATTCGTTGGCACCAAAAGCACCAAAAGAAACATGAAGTCTGTACTAAAACAGGACTTTGAAAATTTCAAAGGCCAAAAGAATGAATCCCTATCTCAAATCTTTGATAGGTTCAACAAACTCATTGGTGAATTGAATCAAGTTGGTGTGAAACCAGACAATGATGATGTCAATAGAAAGTTTCTCAGATCTCTTGGAGAAGAATGGTCTATGTACACAGTCATATATAGACAAGGTGATGCTTTGGAAGAAAAGGAGCTGGATGAGTTGTACAATGAGCTAAGGGTGTTTGAATCTGAGGTAAGTTCTAAAACTCCTAATTTATCTTCAAACAATGCTGCTTTTGTGTCTAGTACAGGAACAGGTCAGGAAACTGCAAAGGCTGCAGATTGTGAAGATGCTGCAAGAGAATCCTTCTTCACTAGTCATGTGCATACTGCACCAATTAGTGATGATTTGGAACAATTGAATCCTGATGATCTTGAAGAAATGGATCTAAAGTGGCAGATGGCCATGCTGAGTCTAAGAACCAAAAGGTTCTTAAAGAGGACTGGTAGAACAAACCTGAACTACAACAAAAGTGACAAGGCTGGATTTGACAAAACTAAAGTCAAATGTTACAACTGTAACAACCTTGGGCACTTTGCTAAAGAATGTCCTCAGCCAGACAAAGATCAAACTAAACTGCTCTTGTTTCACAACAAGGACAAGGTTATGATTGGAGCTTTCAAGCAGAGGAACATGCACAGAATCAAGCTCTCATGGCTTTCACTGATTCTCCCACTAAGGTAAATTCTAAATCTTGCACTCCTGAATGCATTAAAGCATATAAAGATTTAGAAAAACTTAATAAAGAAACACTTGAAGATATGATTCTAAATAGAAATAGAAGAATTGAATATAATGGTTGTATAGCTGATCTTGAAAATCAAATTAAAATTTATAAAATAACTGATCAAAAGATAAAAGAAGAATTGCTACAACCCACTTATGAAAAAGAACATCTTGAATTAAAATTAAAAGAAACTTTGATCAAACTAGAAGAATATCAAATGGAATTAGAACAAAACAAATTAACCATTAAAAAGTTTGAAAGAAGTTCTCAAATTGTTAATGAATTAACAAGTAATCGAATCACTGAAAAAGTTGTGCATGGAGTGGGATATCATGATGTTCCACCTCCAATTAATTTTATCCCTCCTCTTAAATCAAGCACATAAAGAATTTTAGATGATTTAAAAATGACAAATAACTGTGAAACTAGTAATGAAACATCTGAATCAAATGATACATCTGATGATGATCAAACTACAAACTCAATTGATACAAGTTTTCACACAGCAAAAAGTCAAGATGACTCTCCTAAATATGATGCTGAAAATATACCAAAAATCTTAAGAAGGGGAAATAAAAGAAACAGGAATCAACTCTTAGAACAAAGAAAGTCTAAAAGTGCTAAGGATAAGAAACCAAGATGTGTTATTTGCAACAAAGTAAACCATTTAGCAAAGGATTGTCACTTCAATCCAATTAACTGCAAAGAGTTCAAAGAATTTAAAAATTCTAAAGCAAAAGCAAAAACACAAAGGTTTAAAGATACTACTGATCCATCAGTAGTAAATAAAACAAAATCTCAAAAATCTGAAACACCAAAATTTAGAAGAAATGCACCAAGGTTTGTGCAAAATAAAAGAGTTGGAAGCCCAAAGAACAGCAATTATTTCAAAAATAATGGAAAAACAAATCAAAATAAACAATATTTTAAATTTTCCAACACCAGTAGAAACTTTAACAGGTTTACTACTGATCCTAACCCTAATTACAATGCTGTTGGGTACCAGTACCAAAACACTACTGGTAAAAACCCTAATTTTAAAATTACTACTGCTGCCAAACCAAATGTTAAAAACACTACTGGTTATCCAAAAAATGGTAATTACCCAAATACTACTGGTCCATCAATAGTAAACTCAGACACCAGTAACAAACCTAAAAGGGCAGTAGTAAAACAAAACACCAGTACTAAACAGGTATGGGTACCAAAAATGTTCAAAATTAAATCTTCTAAATTTTTCTTTTCAAAGGATGAACCCAAGACATATAAAGCTTGGGTTCCCAAACTTAACTAATCTTTTACTTACTTGTGCAGAGCATTCAGATCCCTGAAGAAGGTAGAACATGACATATTGATAGTGGATGCTCAAGGCACATGACTGGAAATCTGCAAATTCTTAAGGATTTCAAGTCATTTGATGGAGGATATGTGGCCTTTGGTGAGAACCCAAAGGGAGGTAAGATTACAGGCAAATGTACAGTTACTAATGGTAAAATTACTTTTGATGATGTATTTTATGTAGCTGAGCTAAAATACAATCTTTTCAGTGTGTCTCAAGTATGTGATAAAAAGAACAAGATTCTTTTCACAGATATTGAGTGCATCATTCTTTCTCCTGACTTTGTTTTAGATGAAAAATATGTAGTTTTGAGAACTCCAAGGAGAAATAATGTGTATTGCCTGGATATAGGGGGAGAACTCATTTCTTCAAATGAGGTCAACTGCTTTATATCCAAGGCAAATACTACTGAATCAGAACTATGGCATAAAAGGATGTGTCACACAAACTTTAAAAACATGAACAATTTAGTAAGAAAGAATTTGGTAATTGGATTACCACAAAAACAATTCATGTGTGATCATCACTGTGTTGCATGCCTAAAAGGTAAACAACATAAGTCTTCTCATAAGTCCAAAATTGTAAATTCTATTTATGTTCCTTTACAACTCTTACATATGGACCTACAAATGTAATGAGCATTGGAAAGAAACAATATTGTCTTGTTATTACTGATGACTTTTCCAGATATACATGGGTTTTCTTTCTCAGGACAAAAGATGAAACAAGTGAACTCATCAAGAACTTAATTGTTAAACTGGAGAACACATCTGATCAAAAAGTTAAAGCCATAAGATGTGATAATGGCACAGAATTTAAAAATGCTAACTTAATTAACTTTTGTGATCTTAAAGGTATTGACAGGCAATACAGCTCACCTAGAACTCCTCAACAAAATGGTGTAGCTGAAAGAAGAAATAGAACCATCATTGAAGCAGCAAGATCAATGCTAGCAGACTCAAAATTACCAATTACTTTTTGGGCTGAAGCTGTTAATACTGTCTGTTATGTACAAAACAGAGTACTAATAGTTAAGCCACATCATAAAACACCATATGAACTTTTTAACAAAAGAAAACCTTCCATAAGTTTCTTAAAATCATTTGGTTGTCCTTGTACTATTTTGATTACAAGAGAACAAATTGGTAAGTTTGACTGCAAAGCTGATGATGGAATCTTTGTGGGATACTCTACTCAAAGCAAATCATACAGAGTGTTCAACAAAAGATTAAGGATTATTGAAGAAAGCATCAATGTATCCTTTAATGAGAATATACCTAATGAACAAGGAAATGGTCCAGATTGGCTATTTAACATAGACAATCTAACCAAATCCTTTAACACTAACTTGGATGTAAATGCAGGTGATTCAAATTGTCATACTCAAAAGGAAGGAACATCATCTTTCAATTCTGGCAAGAACAGATGAGATACATAGTAGTTGATACTGTTCCCACAGTTAATACTGAGGACAGTAATAACTCAAATTCTGGAAGCAGTAGTGAATCAGATAATGAGGACAGTAGTAATTCAAATACTACTGATCCCAGTAACAACTTAAATACTACTGATCCCAGTAACAACTTAAATACTACTGATCCCAGTAGTAACTCTGAACCAGCAAATGATGATGAACCAAACCTCAATGACAATGAAGAACCTCAAGAGGAACAAATCCCAGAGACAAATGAGTCCAATCTTGAAAATCAACTAGTGGTTGATAGAGCTACAAACTCGAGGACTCAAAAGAACCATCCATTAGACAATATTCTAAGTGATATTAACTCACAATTACAAACAAGACGCAAATTAAATAAAAGTCTAACTGCAAACATGTGTAACATAAGTTTAATTGCTAATGAATGTATGTTTGAATGTTTTCTGTCTCAGGATGAACCAAAGAAGATTCAACAAGCAATGAAGGATCCAAACTGGATTGAGGCAATGCAAGAAGAACTCCTTCAATTCAAATTACAAGCTGTTTGGACACTTGTACCTTTACCCAAAGGAAAAAGAGCCATTGGAACAAGATGGATCTTTAGAAACAAGAAAGATGAAAGAAGTATAGTGATCAAGAACAAAGCCAGACTTGTAGCCCAAGGATACACTCAAGAAGAAGGAATAGACTATGATGAAGTATATGCTCCTGTTGCAAGAATTGAAGCAATAAGAATATTCCTAGCATATGCTTCATACAAGAAGTTTAAAGTCTATCAAATGGATGTGAAGAGTGCATTCCTATATGGGAAAATTGAAGAAGAAGTATATGTGTGTCAACCTCCAGGTTTTGAAGATCCAGAAAAAGGTGACTATGTATTCAAACTAGACAAAGCTCTGTATGGCCTACATCAGGCACCAAGAGCATGGTATGATACATTATCATCATACTTGTTGAAGAATGATTTTAAAAGAGGAGCTATTGACAAGACTCTGTTCACAAGAAATGTCAAAAATGATATACTACTAGTTCAAATCTATGTATAGATGATATCATTTTTGGATCAACAAATGATTTATTGTGTAAAGATTTTGAGGATCTCATGCAAACCAAATTCAAGATGAGCTCCATGGGTCCAATGAACTTCTTCCTTGGACTCCAAGTGAATCAAAGATCAGATGGTATTTTGATAAACCAATCAAAATATGTTAAAGATATCTTGGAGAAGTTTGCTATGAAAGACTGCAAGAGTGCAAGTACACCAATGGAAACACACAAACACCTACATCCTGATGCTGAGGGGGAGGATGTAGATGAACACTTATATAGATCAATGATAGGTTCTTTGATGTACTTAACTGCATAAAGACCTGACATTATGTACAGTGTCTGTGTGTGTGCAAGATATCAAGCAAGACCTAAAGAACTACACTTGCAGGCTGTCAAAAGAATAATCAGATACTTGAAAGGCAAACCATCACTTGGTCTATGGTATCCACATGACTCACCATTTGAACTCATAGCCTACACAGACAGTGACTATGGAGGTGAATGTCAAGATATAAAGTCCACTACTGGTGGATGTCAATTCTTTGGATCAAGACTGGTGTCATGGCAATGTAATAAACAAACAAATGTATCCACATCAACTGCTGAAGCAGAGTATGTAGCTGCATCTGCTTGTTGTGCTCAAGTACTTTGGATTCAAAACCAGCTTCTAGACTTTGGTATCTCCATCCTTAAAACTCCTATTTTTATTGATAATCAAAGTGCTATTAGTATTGTGAACAATCCAGTAAAACACTCTAAAACTAAACACATTGAAATAAGATTTCATTTTATAAGAGACTGCAATGAAAAGAAGTTAATCAAAGTAGTTAAAATTCATACTGACAATCAATTAGCAGATCTTTTTACAAAAGCATTTGATGTAGGAAGATTCAGCTTCTTAGTTAGCAGTATTGGAATGATTTTAATAAATTAATTTCATAATCAAAATCATGTGTAAGAGTTTTTCTGTTGTAAAAAGTTATTTATTTTAATAAGTGTTTTACTACTGGTAGATCATTACTACTGGTGTGTATTGAGTATGCACAAAATACTACTGGTAAGACAATGCTACTGGTAAATGATTGTACTCACATATACTATTGGTCTCTAAAATGGTGGTTACTACTGCTAGGGTTGGTAAATTAGGTCAGTATTAAAATTCCATTAGTTACTACTGATGTCTACAGTCACTACTGATGTCAAAATCCTTAGTTACTACTGACGTTCATAGATACTACTGACGTTTCTACTGATATCTAATTTACTACTGGTCTTTAAATTGTCAAAGTTACCAAACTAACCCCCATGATAATAACCGTTGTGTTATGATTCGAAGGGAAATTTAGTCTTTTTGCAGATCAAATCGTAAGATATAAATAGCTGAAGTCGATTAGTTTAGCATTATCCTCACATCGACTCGCCAAACCCTCTCGATAAACCCTAAATCGCGATCATAAACCCTGCACCAGTAACAACATTCATACTTTTTCTCTCAAATCAAACGATCACACACAAACATCGACGACAATGGCAACTCTACAATCTCTTGATGTTAACACAAATCTTAAATACTCAGAGTTTCACAACATGTGTGCGTATCTAAAGAATCCAGACGGAACGAAAGACTTTCGTCCAATCGTCATGTTTTTGAAACATTCGTATATAAAGTTTGCACTCACTGTAAATCCTAAGGCCTATCAACAACACCTAGTGAGTTTCTGGGAGAATGCAGAACAAGTTGATGATACAGACTTTACTAAGATAAGGTCAGTAGTAGATGGAAAAGAAATCTTTATATCAGAACGATCAATCAGACACCATCTACAACTCCATGATGATGAAGGTATGATTTCTTTACCCAAGGAAGACCTTGTTGAATGTTTACAAACAATGGGATATGAGGGAAGACTTGACATTGTCACTTTTCAAAAAGGTCTTCTCTCCCCACAATGGAAATTTTTAATACACACCATTCAACACTATCTTTCTCCTAAAAGAAGCTCTTGGAATGAGTTTAACAAGTCAATAGCATCTGATGTTGTTTGTTTATGCACAGACCAAGTCTTTAATTTTTCAAATATGATTTTTGAGGGAATGATGGGAAATCTTTCTACTTCAAAATTTTTAATGTATCCCAGATTTCTTCAACATTTAATAACTGTGAATTGCAAAACTTGTCAACTCCTAAAAACATTTTTATAACTCCTGAGTTGAACAAGAAAGTTTTCTCAAACATGAGAAAACAATTTAAATTTTCGGGCAAGGAAACCCCTCTGTTTCCTAACATGATCAAAGATCAAACACATATTGGAGAAGGTTCAATCAAAGATACAACCCCAATTGAACCTCAACCCACTCCTTCACCCCCAAATGCAGCCCAAACACAATCCCAAACAATCACTCAATCATCCACCCAAATAAATATCATGAATGTGTCCCAGGAACATGAATTCAATCTGCAGAGTGCTACTCTTCACTCTGTAGAATACCAGCCTTTAGCCAAATCACTCCAGAAAAGCTATAAAAGGAAGAAATCTTCCTTAAAGGACACCAGGGGACCCATTGAGTCAAACCCCAGGCTCCAAGAGTTGTCCTCCAAGGAGGAGAGAGGGCATGAGGAAAGGGCTCTCACTACTGATGCCCCAAAGGTGGGTGCACAGGATAGTGAGAACATCACTAAGACCCAGACCTCGGCAACTCTTAGTGATGACTCTTTTGAGGAATTACTAAGAGGACCCCGGTGCCAAGAAACCACAAGGGGGGGCACTACTGCTTTTTCTAGGAAGAAGAGAGTGTCCAAACAACCCATTTCATCACCAAGAAGTGATGAGGGTAGAACTGAAACTATTGACTTGACGGAAAGGATGGAAAACCTTAAAGCCAATGTACCTGTTAGTGAACCCGATGATTTTGCTAGAAGGAGTGAGGGCAGTATTGAACAAAAACAATTGACGGATAGGATGGAAAACCTTGAAACCACTGTACATGACTTTCTTACATATCTCACTAATCAAGGAAAAACCATGACCTATATGAAGAAGCACATTAACACAATCAACAAAAGAATGAAATTATATGAGCACATGCTTCATCAACAAACAAAAATTATAAGGAGGCTAAAAAAGAAGGTTGATAATAGTGAAGCTCCACCAGTTGAGCTCACTAAGGGGGAGAAGGACAACATACAAAGCATGATAGATGAATCTATTGCAGCAGCAGCAACTTCTCTCCTCAATCTTAAAGAAACAAAGGTTGATGAAGGCCAGGTTAATGATGAAAGCCTAGAAAAGATGGATATTACTAATGAGGCTACTATTACTGCTCCTATGGAAGAACAAGCTCAACAAGAAGCATCAGTAGTAACTCCTACTACTACTGATGTCATAGCAGTAGTAAATCAAGAAGAGGCAGCAAACACTACTGATGCCCTATCAGTAGTAATTCCTGAAGACATACCAGTAGTAACTACCTTGGCTACTACTGATGATATTATTGAACTGCCACCACTGCTAGAGCCTGCAGTAATAATTCCACCATCACCAGCAACAAGATCAACACAATTGGTGGTGAAAGATATTGATGATGATATCAACTGGATGGAAGTTGATGAATGCACTCTACCTCCACATCCCAAAATACTTCCCATGTCACAAATACAAACCTATGGTCACAAATTTAGAATTGAAGCTGCACCAGATAAAAGGAGTGACAATTACATAGGAAAGGGAAAGGAAATTGCTGATGAAGACCAACCTAATAGAGCACAAGGTCATGAGATGGTAAACAAAATTAATTATGCTCGGTCAGCAAAGAATGATAAATGGAAGATGAAGAGGGCAAATTATTTGAAGAAGGTTGAAGCCTCTCTAGCCATTGAGAACAGAAAATTAGCAGAAAGGGCTAGAATACTAAGACAACCCTTCACATAAATAAAATTGGCAGATATAGCTGACGTATCAAAACTGCCACAATTTCAACACAAGGTCAAAACCAAACAAGTTGCAGAAACCAGAAAAGAATTACAACGAAGAGAACTACAAAAAATAAGGCAACTTGAATCTGAAACAATAGACCTTCTTGAAGCACAAGTACAAGAATGCAAAGAGATGAAGGCTGATATGCCAGAAAAATTTGCAGACAAGAAGAAAGAAATGGTCACATTCTTGAAGTCAAGAGGCCACAATACCAAGGCCTTTGGAAGAATGAAGTTGATCAATTTAATTGAAAAGTACTGTGTGGAGAAGAAGAAGGACCTTCTTGAACAAAAGTTGAAAGAGAAGGACACCACAAAGCTTGAACAGATAAACCTCAAAAGAAATGAAAGAAAGAAAAACTATAACAGGTGAAACATCTGGTGAACTCTCTTTAACTACAAGAAAAAGGAAGGCTGGTCAATCTGAACTAGAACAACCAAAGAAGAAACTACAAATAGTTCAAGTTCATGATCTTCCTATTGCTCCCTTAGAAAGCAATCCAATCATCAACTGGAGATGTATAGATGATGTGATTGAGATTGTTAGAGAAGATAAGGTCACTCAAAGATTTAGAGCTTGGAAACCTTTAGTCATGTCCCTAACCAGAAGTGACATAATCAAGATGTTGATTATTGGTAAACCAAGAATGACCAAGAAGACCTGGAAGAATTCAGCTGCAGGTTACATTACAGAAATGATTAATGCTGCTTTCTATCCAGATGAATATCCAGAGAAGTTTACAAATCCAGAGAATATTCAAGCCTGGAATGTGCTACCAACAGTCAACATGTACTTCTTTGAATATACAAGTAAGAAGTGTGATTTATTCCTATATGAAAAAGAGTATCCTCACTCTGAGAAGACTCTTTATCAACTTTGGTGCATGAATTTTATTAAACCTAATGATGCTGTGATGTTCCAAAACAAGTTGAATGAATTTGTGAAAAAGATCAGCAAATATATTATTGCACAAAGGAATAAAAGAAACCAACAGACTTTAGAAGGAGATCAAAGAAGAGCAAAACTGTTGGAAGAAAAGAAAAAGGAGAAGCAGAAGTAAGAAGAAACTTGATTGATTGAAAGAGAATCAATAAGTTTAGGGGGAGATTGTTAGAACAAATCACAGTTCAACTTATTACTGATGCTGCAGTTAGTACTGATCATGGTTACTACTGGTGAAGACTATGGTTACTACTGATGGGGCAGAAACACTTGATACTGATAAGTTGATACTGGTGAAGAGTATAACTAACTTACTACTAATCATGCACATATTGAAGAATACTACTGATCATTAGTAGTTACTACTGACGTTGGTTTTGGACTTACTACTGATTATCAGAGTTACTACTGATCATCACATTTACTACTGATGATGCATATTTACTACTGGTGATTGCAGTTACTACTGATACGTGTATTTGGAAGCAAATCAAGTCCGAGATCTTCGCAGAGTTAGTTATAGAATGTTATTCAATGTATATCTTTTATAATTCGATGTAAATCAAGTCCTAGAATAACTAGGGTAAATAGTTAGGCTTCAAGGACTGCTATAAGTAGTTCCTTACGAATTGTAAACGTACGCGTGTATTGTTAATCAATAATATACATTGAAGCTTTTTGTGAATAACTGTGTTCTTAATATTATTGTTCATTGTTCGTTCAATATACAGTATTCTATTGTTCTTATTATATTAATACAAGTGTAGATCCGCTGCAACTTCTTGTTATTAGTAGATCTGGGTTGACAATAACTTATTTTGGTTATTCGATCCTGACAGTAACCTCCTACATAGATTTATGCTTATGTAGACGCTACACATGCAATTCTTTTTTTGCTGATTTGAAGATCTTATTTTGCGGTGTAACTTGGCCTTTTAATAGTTAATGATTATAATTAGCTTAATTAACAATAATCATAATGATTATAACTAACTTAATTAACAATAATAATAAGCTTAGTTAATAATAATAATAATAATAATAACGTTAGTACTTAGGTTACAACAACCCTAGATGTATAAAACTTAAAAATAAAAATAATCAAGAACGCAAGAGATAAGTAAAATGCATCGAATAATAATTATTATTATTACTCATCGAATGATTATCTTCATAACTTATGTTATCTTTATCTCCAATTAATTCGAATCTCGGTTTGATCTTCTCCTAAGCCGACTACTCAGGTTGAGTTGACTGCTCGGCCACTTGAATCGAGTCTTTTGTCTTCTATTCCTAAGTAATTTGAGACATAACACATTACATATGTATACTATTTTTTTTTTCCATCAGATTTACAAAGAAAATAAATTTAACTATGTTTTTCCTAACAACTAATGATGATAGTAATAGAAGTTTTAATACCAAAATCATTTAAAATATTATTAATGAGGAGATGGGTCGGCGCTTCGCGGGGGTTACAAAGATACATATCATAATTATAAACTAAATGTTATTAATCTTGTTAGTGTAGGCTGAACAATTATTATCCTAATTGATATTTGAAAATTTACTTAAATTTACTTAATCTGTACACTATAATTATATAAAATAATTTCAATTAATAAAATAAATAAAATAAAAAACACCATAAAAGACTACTATTATTATATGATAAAAACACTATTCAAATATTATAAAAAGATATAAAAAACTATTTAAAAAAACAAAAATCAAATACTAAAAAAAAGAAAAGAAAAGGTTGAAAAAAGAAACACCGTTAAAAAAATAATAATTAAATAATAATAATAATAATAATAATAATAATAATAATAATAATTCTATAATAATAAAAAAATAATAATGATTATATAATTGTATACCATCATGTCTATAGTATTATTCAATATTTAATATAATTACTTATTTAATATTTAATATAATTATAACATATCATATTTCTATTATATCAATGTTACCTGCAGCATAATTACGACAACCCGTGAATTTTTACAGGCTATAAATTAGTTAAAGAAATATAAAAAACTATTAAAAAAATCAAATACTGAACGAAAAGGAAAAAGAAAGAAAAAAATTATTTGTGACCTATTCGATCCCGTGATATTAGATATAGATAGATGTTAGATATAGTAATTTTGATAAATATGGGATGAATAAAGTTTTGAAAGGATATTGATGTAATATTAAAAATGTGTATAAAAGGGGTAGCATATTTGAAGATAAGTTTAAGAAATAAGGTAATTAAATTAATGATTGATGAGGGTGAGCGGAATGGGTTACCAGGTCACCTACCACTGTTGTTGTTGACCAGACCAGATGAAGGTCAACTAAAGCCAAACATTGGTCTCATAAAAAATATCTTTCTTCTTCTTCCTCTTTACAGAAAGAAAGAAGCTGCACCAAATTTGCTGAGGTAAATTAAAGAGTATGGCAGCAGGTGAAGAAGGCACAAGGCAACTTGATCAAACACCAACATGGGCTGTAGCTGGTGTTTGTGCAATCATCATCATCATCTCCATAGCTTTAGAAAAAATCCTTCATAAACTTGGCAAGGTATTCTTCCCACATTATTAACTTCTTGCAAAATTCTGGTTAAATCTAAGTTACTGAAACATGGAAATTTACCATCAGTTTTTCACAGACAAGCACAAGAAAGCTCTGTTTGAAGCTCTGGAAAAGGTCAAAGCAGGTAGTTAAACACCATAAACTTTTCTTCCAAATTTTCTAACTATTATATATTTGTGCAGAGTTGATGGTCCTAGGGTTTATCTCACTAATATTGACTTTTAGTCAATATTACATTGCAAAAATATGCATACCGGTTGGTGTTGCTGATACAATGTTGCCATGTGCTAAGAGACATGAAAAGACTGAGAAAGAAGAAAGCCATCGGTTATTATTATATTCTCGTGGTAGATCTTTAGCAGGTGCATATGAATCTAGCTGCAAGAAGGTAGTTTTTTAATATCATTTAATTCTAATAAAATGTTAAATTGAGTTGTTTTTGATAGGGGAAAGTACCAATTATAACTGTTGATGGGCTGCATCAATTGCACATACTTATATTTTTTCTTGCGGTCTTACACGTTGCATATAGTGCTGCTACCATGGCTCTTGGGAAATTAAAGGTAGGAACCATTTTTGGCTTTTGGTGAAATAATAAGATTTTTCTGCTGTGTTTTTGGCTTTGCAGACGCGTGGCTGGAAACGATGGGAAGAAGAGACACTATCCCATGATTACGAATTTTCCAATGGTATTTTTTATTTTATTTTCGGTGACTTTGTAAAAAGAGTTTTAGACATAATTGTAATGAAAATACAGATCCTTCACGATTCAGACTTACACACGAGACGTCTTTTGTCAGAGCACACACCAGCTTTTGGACTCGAATCCCGTTCTTCTTTTACATTGTAAGAATTTATCAAATGTTTGTGTACATATTTTAAGTTTTTATGTTATGTTTTGTGTTTTCCTCGTTTCATGCAGGGATGCTTCTTTCGTCAATTTTTTAGATCCGTTAGTAAGTCTGATTATATGACCTTGCGGAACGGATTCATAAATGTGAGACTTTTCTTCTTGTTTCATTATCGATATTATTTATGGTTCTGAATCATGTATTCATGATGTGTCTTTTCAGCTTCATTTAGCTCCAGGATCAAAATTCAACTTCCAAAAGTACATCAAACGGTCATTAGAGGATGATTTTCAAGTTGTTGTGGGCGTCAGGTACAAATAATATGTTTATATCTAGCATTTTTGTAAAATTATCTTTGCAACGTCTCATAATGCTCATTTTTTAATTTCAGTCCTGTTCTGTGGGCATCGTTTGTCATTTTCTTGCTTCTAAACGTTAATGGTAAGTCATTAGTATTTTCCATTTCAACCCAGATACTTTTGCAACAAAACATGATATGGCTCTTGCTATCAGCCATAATCAACTTTAACGCATTTGACTCGGAAAAGTCAAAGCCAATCTGTTCAACATACGCTTTGCTTTGAAATCTCCCAAATTTGGTAACAGGATGGGCGGGTTGTTTGGTAATTGGAGTAATTGCAAAATGGGTCGGGTTGACCTTGTTTTTGCATTTTATTTTGACTTGCTAATAGTTAATGCGATAACAAAAAGCAAAATCTAAATCCACCCATTCATAGGTAAATCGATTGAAACTGACACCTACAATACTCCATTGCAGGATGGCAGGCAATGTTTTGGGCATCGATAATTCCTTTAATTGTAAGTTTGATTTTTTAAGAGATTAATTACAAACAATAAACCGGTGCCAATCTGAGGAATTACAAACAATAGAGTCATGATATATCTTATTTATTAGGTTATCTTAGCTGTTGGAACAAAGCTTCAAGCAATCTTGACAAAAATGGCTATGGAAATTACAGAAAGACATGCAGTTGTTCAAGGGATTCCTCTTGTGCAGGCCTCAGATAAATACTTTTGGTTCTCGAGACCACGCCTAATGCTTCATCTCATACATTTTGCTCTATTTCAGGTACTTTGGGAATTTAGGTAGAAATTTTGTTAGGGACTGAAAATGTAAAATTTTGAATCAATAGGGGATGCTGAGTCTGACTACTTAAAAAGAATTAAGGACAATGTAAAATTTTAACCTATGATTTCCGGATTAAAAATTATATAATTCAAAAAAATGATTAAGTTTTTTTCAATAAATTATTGAAGAGGTTTTGTGCATTAAAAACACTTTTCCACCTGTTTGATCTGTTTCCTTTTAAGCTATTTTTTAGTTTTACCTCTTTGACATAGTAACATAACTCGAATTGTGATACGACTTGAACAATTAAGAAATCAAATCGAATGCTTATATTGATAATCCTGGAATTGGAGAACCAGGTTTCTCCCTAAGACAATGAAAGAATAGACTAAATAAATAATTCGACAATTCGAGGGGTTTGGCCGATTCCCTTTAAATAGGGTCGGGCCCCAATACTAATCGAATAAGGAAACAAGATAAACACTAAAACTAAATAAGCATTCGAATCTTAAATAAAGATAAACTTCAATCGTTTGGTTTACGCCTTTGATATACACGACCCCACTTCTTGACCGTGTCCACCATTCCGATCGTATCATTACCCCCGCCCCAAAGACTCACCTTGTCCTCAAGGTGAAAATCTGGGTACTGCATCTGGATGTGATCTGCCTGTTCCCATGTAGCTTCTTCGCTTGGTAAATCTTTCCATTTAATCAAGACCTCGAACCCGTCATTACTGTCTTTGACGCCCAATACATTTTCTGGTTGCCACATTGGGTTGGCCGTGACGGACGTGTCCGGGGGTAACCTCGCTTCGACCAAATGCGCCCCAACCACAGCTTTTAATTGAGATACATGAAAAACTGGATGGATGGTCGACGTATCCGGTAGTTGTAGCCTATATGCCACTTCTCCAATGCGAGCCAGCACTGGGTACGGTCCATAAAAACGCGGAGCTAATTTTACGTTAGCCCGTTGAGAGACTGTTTTCTGTCGGTAAGGCCGTAATTTGAGAAACACGTGATCCCCTACATTAAACGCGATATCGCGTCGATGTCCATCGGCTTTACATTTCATGATTTGTTGGGCTCGGTTCATGTGCATCTTGAGTTCCGCTAAGATTGAATCCCGTTCGCTTAAGTAAGTATCCACTGCAAAAGTGGAGGCGTTCCCGTGATCATAGCCGAGAATGGTTGGGGGGTCGCGCCCATATAATACTTTAAAGGGTGTCATGCCAATTGAGGAATGGAAAGATGTGTTGTACCAATATTCCGCCCACGGCAACCATTTGACCCACTGTTTCGGTGCGGATGAGGTGAAGCAACGTAGGTAGGTTTCCAAACTCCGATTCACCACTTCCGTTTGACCATCCGTTTGGGGATGGTAAGCCGTACTATGTTTGAGTGTCGTACCCTGTAGTTTAAACAATTCTTTCCAAAAGTGACTGATAAATACACGGTCTCGGTCGGACACAATGGAGAGGGGAATTCCATGAAGGCGAACTATGTTTCTGATGAATTCGGCGGCTACTGAGGAGGCCGTGTAGGGGTGTTTGAGTGCCACAAAGTGAGCTGATTTGCTTAAACGGTCAACGACGACTAAAATTACACTATACCCCTCCGACTTTGGCAACCCGTCTATAAAATCCATAGATAAATCTTCCCATATACGCTGTGGTAATTCCAATGGTTGCAAGAGCCCTGCTGGCGACATGTTTGAGTATTTGTTTCGTTGGCATACGAGACATTCCGAAACCAATTTAGCGATATCACGCTTCATCCCGACCCAAAAAAATTCGGTTGCAACTCGGTGGTAAGTCTTTTGTACACCCCCGTGGCCGCCGATGGTGGCTGTATGCAACTCGTGGAACACCCGGGGGATCCATGGGGAAGTGCGAGGCAAAACTAGTCGTCCTTTGTATAGAAGGTTCGTGTCGTGCACTGAGTAGTGTTCTAACCCGTCTTCACGTGCTTCGACGCGTGCCCGAATTGCAATAATCTCCGGGTTATCGCGTAACTCGGTCAGGAGTACCGGGCTATTGCGGGGTTTGCTGAGAAAAAGCTCACGGCATTCCAGCAGCTTCTCTTTGCGCGACAGTGCGTCCGCAGCTCCATTTTCCTTTCCTGGTCGGTAAACGATGTCAAATTCATAGCCCGATAGCTTGGAGATCCAACGCTGGTGCTCACCGGTGATCACACGTTGGTCCAGGAGGTACTTAAGACTGCGTTGGTCCGTGATGACCGTAAACTTGCGGCCCAACAGATATGGTCGCCACTTTTGAATTGCCAGAACGATTGCCATCAATTCGCGCTCGTATACGGATTTTAACTGCGCGCGTGGACCTAACACCTGACTATAATAAGCAATTGGGCGGTCGTCTTGCATAAGGACCGCGCCAATACCGTACCCTGATGCGTCGGTTTCAAGTGTGAAGGGTTTAGCGAAATCTGGCATAGCTAATACCGGAACTTGTGTCATTACTTTTTGGAGTGTACGAAATGCGGTGGTAGCTTCGTCCGTCCACTGAAAACTATCTTTTTTCAGTAAGTCGGTGAGTGGGCGGGCGATTCTGCCGTAGTTTTGAACAAACTTCCGGTAGTACCCGGTGAGACCGAGAAATCCCCGCAATTCACGCAATGTTTTTGGGATGGCCCACTCGGTCATAGCAGTGATTTTAGAAGGGTCGGCTTTTACCCCGGTGGCGGTAACGATGTGACCGAGGTAATCGACTTGTGGTTGCCCGAATACGCATTTCTTCTTGTTACAGTATAACTTTTCTTCCCGTAAGCGGTCAAACACTACCGAGAGGTGTTCGACATGATCCGCCACAGTCTTGCTATAGACCAATATATCATCGAAGAACACTAACACGAATTTCCGCAAAAAGGGCTTGAAGATGCGGTTCATCAATGCCTGAAATGTCGATGGTGCATTTGTGAGACCGAAGGGCATCACTAGGAACTCGTAGTGGCCTTCGTGGGTTCTGAAGGCAGTTTTGAGTACATCCGTGTGTTTCATCAGTATTTGATGGTACCCGGATTTTAGATCAAGTTTGCTAAAAACCGTGGTCCCGTGCAATTCGTCCAATAATTCGTCAATCACGGGTATCGGGAACTTGTCTAACACTGTGGCTTTGTTCAGTGCTCGATAGTCGACACAGAACCGCCAGCTTCCGTCCTTCTTTTTGACCAACAGGACCGGGCTCGAGAATGGGCTGGTGCTCGGTTGGATTACCCCGGCTTCGAGCATTTCTTTCACCAAACGTTCGATCTCGTCTTTCTGTAACTGTGGGTACCGGTACGGTCGCACATTGATGGGCTCGGTGCCGCTCTTCAAATTGATTGCGTGCTCGTGACCGCGGGGTGGCGGTAAACCTGTTGGTAAATCAAAAACATCAACATAGTTAGTTAATAATGACCGCAAATCGGGATGTACGTCTGTTGATGATTCGGGCAGCTCCGCGTTGCTCAAGGTCACCAAATATCCTTCGGTGATGTCGGGCATGGAACGGGCAATCGATTGTAGGGAGGCGGGGGAACGACGCAGGCCCGGCTCGCCCCGTAATGTGATGCGTTCCCCTTTCCAGTAAAACGACATGATTTGAGTCTTCCAGTTTACCAACATGTCGCCTAATTCCTCCAGCCATTTCATACCCAAAATGGCGTCGGTACCGCCGAGTTCTAATGGGTAAAACTCCTCTTTGACCAACATGCCCGGTAACTGCAGCTCCACGCTACGGCAGATTCCATACGTAACGTCCTCGCCGCCATTGCCCAAGACGACGCCCCTTCGTTTCCGCCCGTGTACCGTCAGTCGCAGCGGCTCGATTAACCTGGCAGACACAAAATTATGGGATGCCCCACTGTCGATTAGTACCTTTACCTCGATGCCCTTGATGGTACCGCGTAATTTCATGGTCCGCGGGGATGTGAGGCCGGCAACCGATTGGGCGGAGACTTCTAAGTAGTCCAGATGAACATGCTCATCTTCCTGTTCACCATCGGATTCGCCCTCCTCGCCCTCCGTCACTATAAGTACCCGTAGAGTTTTATCCGGGCATCGGTGACCGGGACCGTAGCGCCCATCGCATCGAAAGCAGAGCCCTTTTGCCCGTTTGTCGGCATATTCGGTGTCGGTCATCTTCCGGTAGGGTTGCTTGTTCGTCAACGCGGGTGTCGGTTTCCCATTAGTGATGTTTGCCCCGGGGTTCGTGGTTACGGGTCCGCTTGGTCCGTTTCCTTGGTTCCGGTTAAAAGCCGTTTTTGGGGCCGGTTTCACTCTTTCACTTACCGCCCCTGTCCCTGCCTCGTCAATCATTAAGGCGATTTTCATCACATTAATAAGACCATCGGGTTGTAGCACCCTTACCGACGTGCGGATGTCGGCCTTCAACCCTTTAATAAACGTGCTTGCGAGTACTTTCTCGGATAAACCCTCCAATTGAGCCGCCATGGACTCGAATAAGCTCACAAACTCCCGTACCGACCCTGTTTGGCTGATATTCAGGAATTGCTCGTGCAAATCACCGTCTTGTGACGGTTGAAACCGTTCTAGTAATCGTGATTTAAGGTGATCCCAACCGCGGAATGGGTCCCTTCGGTCGCTCCACCGATACCACGACAGCGCCTGCCCTTCGAGGCAGATGACTGTGGCCCGTAGTCGGTCCTCCGAAGATGTGAGCCCTTGTACCTCGAAGAACCTTTCCGCTCTATAGACCCAACCGTAAGCGTCTTCTCCTTCAAAGATAGGCATCTTCAACTTCCTTAGCCTGTGGTCGATTCCGGCGGTCCATGATCTATCTCCATGCGGCCCCGATCCGGTTCCCGATCCAGAGGCTCCGGGTGGTCGGGGTTTGTACCCAAACGGGTAAGGCACGTAATCATCTTCTCGTGCGTATTCAGGACGGAAAGCGTCATATCCCGACTGTTGCTGTTTCAGTCTTCCACTGGGTGACCCGTTAGGTCCGTCAAAGGCCAGTAACGGAAATCCCAAGTCGTCGAATTTCAGGGATGTGGAAACCCTGCTCGACTGTGGCCCTGTCGCCTGTGGTGGCCGTGTCGTTGATTGGGGTGTGGTGGCTGTGGTTTGCATTGCGACTGGTAGGGTTTGCGCGGTGGTGGAGGTGTTACCGGAGGTCAGTGGCGGCGGTGGGGTGATGGGCTGTTTCTGCTGGAGACTGAGCAGAATGGCCATCATCTCCGTGTGTTTATCCGTGTGTTTCTGATTGAACTCATTCAATCTCCGCTGGGTATCGGCTTGCATTGCCTCCATACGTTGCTGGGTTTCGATTTGCATGGCCTCCATGCGCTTCTGCATCGACGTAAACCCTAGTTCGATTTGACCGAACTTCGCAGCCGTGTCTGCCTTGTGATCCGTTAATTCCCCATCGACATCAACGATTTTTTTTGTCATCTCAGAATCGAATGCTCTGATACCAATTTGATACGACTTGAACAATTAAGAAATCAAATCGAATGCTTATATTGATAATCCTGGAATTGGAGAACCAGGTTTCTCCCTAAGACAATGAAAGAATAGACTAAATAAATAAT
Organism: Calendula officinalis; assembly: GCA_963853835.1. Lineage (NCBI taxonomy): Eukaryota > Viridiplantae > Streptophyta > Magnoliopsida > Asterales > Asteraceae > Calendula > Calendula officinalis. The sequence goes on from OY970827.1 coordinate 15,166,208, forward strand.
TCGACAATTCGAGGGGTTTGGCCGATTCCCTTTAAATAGGGTCGGGCCCCAATACTAATCGAATAAGGAAACAAGATAAACACTAAAACTAAATAAGCATTCGAATCTTAAATAAAGATAAACTTCAATCGTTTGGTTTACGCCTTTGATATACACGACCCCACTTCTTGACCGTGTCCACCATTCCGATCGTATCAAATTGACCCAATCATAAGTAAATAGGTTTAAATTGACACCTGGTATTTGATCACATATTTCTTCATTTTCATGTCACTAATATATTGATTCATTTGTGCTCACAGAATGCTTTCCAGATAACTTACTTCTTGTGGATTTGGGTAATTAAAACTAAAATACTTCATTTAATTAATAATCTTCTTGGCTTTTAGAAGTTCTCATGGTTTTCGTGTGGTTGTGCAGTATGAATATAAGATCAACTCTTGCTTTCATGATAATATGAGACTTGTGATCCTAAAGCTTGTTATCGGGTGAGACTTTTTCTAATTAAAATCGACCACATTATCGGTTGGAATATTATATTTGCTGATTAAATGATGTCTGTTTATGTTTATGTATTGTGTAGGGTTGGAGTTTTGATCTTGTGCAGCTATATAACACTTCCACTATATGCACTTTTATCCCAGGTTTGGCATTCAATTCATGACCTGCTTTAACCAATATTACTTTTTAATTCATTTTTATTATTGATACATATATATAATACAAACACATAGACTAGACAGTTGATTAACATGGCATATGTATAGATGGGATCACACATGAAGAAAACCATATTTGATGAACAAACTGCCAAAAGAATAAAGCAATGGCGAATGGGTGTGAAGAAGAAACACGGGGCGGGCCCATCAGCCGGGCCCAGTCTTACTGCTAGCCCGGTTCATTCAATGGCATCAACCATTAACCCGACAGCTGGAGCTGTGCTTCACAGGTTCAAGACAACGGGCCACTCCACACGGTCTGTCAACTATGATCAGGATAGTGATTTTGAAGCCGAACCATTGTCTCCTGAATCATCATCTACTAGACATTTGATTGATGTTAAGGATGGTTATCATAGTGATAATGAGATTGAGTTGACTCAGCAACCAGTTGAACCAAGAGATGAGGACGAGTTTTCATTTGCTAAGCCTGCCCCACCCTTGTAATTTACACCCTAGAATTTGTGCCATCAGGGGAATATGATGTATTGTTAGAGATATACTGATATATATACGTACTTATGTCAAACCTTGTGTTGTAGTTACCATTATTTTCTGTAAGGAAAATTTGTAGCTTAAAACATATCATAATTCTATCGTGCTTTGAAGCAAACTTTTCAATAAAATATTTGTAGTCTAATTAATGGATACGGTTGTTAATGCATTAAGCCTTTCATGTAACATTGTAATACGTAAATAAGATCTCCATAACTTCAATTTATGAAAGTTTCTTTTGCCGCAACAGCACTAATATGGAAAGTTAACAAGACTATATATATATATATATATATATATATATATATATATATATATATATATATATATATATATATATATATAGTGAAGAATTAAAATCAGAACCATTTTTAGCGTTAGAACTGTAAGAACCAATTTCAACCAATTAGAAATTAGAAATTTTGAAATTCCCCCCCCCCCCCCCCCCCAAAATTCGTGAGGGTATATTTGGCATTTCGTCTATTCTTGTATTTTGGTAACTGATATATTAAATAAGAAAATCCCATGATTTATGGAAAGGTAGTTATTATTTTTATACATTGCTAAAATCGTTTTTGATCGACATTTTTCCTTCAGCATCTTCATCATAATTTTCGTTCCACATAACAAGCATCTTTTTGGTCGAGTTCAGAAGAAGTAAAATAGTATTGTTCTCGATTAAATGACGATCATTCAAGAAGACAAATCAGGTTATGAAACAAATTTATGCACCGATATAATAGAGCCAAGCGAGATTAATGATTTCGACGCAGGCACTACAAATCAGCAAGTAGATTATTGCGAACCCTATGAAGTTCAATCCGGTTTTTTTTCTTTCTGTTTATATTTCTTTTACATTTTCTTCATTTTTATTTAATAGTGTAATTGTCTGGTTGTATTCAATTTGTATTCAAACCTAACATGTCACCAATCATATCTAGTGTTATTTGTATAACACCATTTTCAAGTTTAATTTGCATCAATTCTGGGTCAAAATTGTCAACCACAAACAGTCCTAGTTTTGATGGAATGACGTCCACTTTAAAATCTAGGATACCACTAAACCCCATCTCGTCTAGGCAATTTTTTTGGTTGGGTTGCAGCATAGATATTACTGCATGAAATGTTTTCGGACTCGACCTTGTGTACAACACCGGTACCGATTTTGTTATTTCTGCATCAACATCACCACCTCCGCTGCTTGTTTCACCAATTTTTTCTTTACCCTTTTTGTTTTTTTTCTTATCAAATGCATCCCTTTCACGCTTGTTTCCAATACTAGCTTCACCTGACAATCAATTAAAGTAATATTTAATTTTTAAACCTAATTTTTACATGCGTGTAGTACATTCCAGAAAAACGAAACTAAACATACCTTTAATAGATTTGATTTTAAATTCTGTATTTACAACTGGATCCCGTCTTAATTTTTTCCCTTTGCGTTCTGTTTCTATATTCTCTTCTTCATCTAAATCTGCATTTTCAGTTTCCAAGTATTAGTTTTTTTTATAAAAGCATGCACGTATTTTTAACAATTACCAATAATGGTTTGTTCTTTATTCTTTTTCTTCGTGCTCTCCCGGTAATCCACATACTTTGCCGTTCGTCTTCCACTTCTTCGTACTCCTATAAATTCAAAAAACCATAACCAAATTATGTTTAATCAGTCCACACAACTGAAACTACTATCTATACTGTTTTGTAAAACCATACTAATAATTTAAGACATGCCATTTATGTGCTGATCTTATAAAACATCAATGTATATGACTACTATTTAATATATTAGAAGACAGTACATTCATGTATTGATTGTATAGCAAACATTTACCCAATACACAATTTATTCCAGTACATTCATGTATTGACAGTACATACATGTTTTAACCAACCGGTCATTCAAGACAAATCAATCATCAATTCGTAAAACAAAACCTAATTTTTTATAAATCCCAAACTGAGACCTAAATACGTTCATGTATCAAAACCCTAACAGAGACTTTTTAGTGTGATACTAAACATCAATGCAACGCAAAATCGAATCGATTTAATCATTGTTAGCAACCAATACAAACATAATCCGTACAATATACCTTATCTCATTAACTACAACCTATACATACCTGACATTCCTCTTCTGCAACTCGCCCGTCGCCGATATCCAGAAATTCGTGTTTACGGAAGTTTATTACAAGTCGAAAACAACAATTTCGTCTTCTTTTTATAGTTGTCACACCCCGCCAAAAGTGGTTTGCGGAAGAACGGGCGTGCGACTTCACAAGTATACATAAGCATATGATCATTGCAAACAATAATTAGTTTTCAACACTTGATAAATGTTTGATAAAAGTGATGCCACCAAAAGTTAAAGTAAACATAGTAGTTTAAATCCAAAACATAGTTTAATAGAATGAAATAAAAAGGTGACATCTTATTTGAAATGAATGCTGGACTCCCAATGCATGCGACACTATGCCTAAGCTTTGTTACCTGAAAAACATAAGTAAAAGTATCAACAAAATTGTTGAGTGAATTCACAGGATTTAATAAGTTCATATAGTTTCAAAGTTTTCGTATGCCATCCATGGCAAAATAGTGTGATAGTATAAAACGTTAATAATAGTCTGCTCAAAAGCAGTAGTAGAAACAATAGTTTTCGTATGCCATCGTTGGAAAAAAAAATAGTGTGATAATAATAACGTTATAAATGACCTGCTCCGAGAGCAGTAGTACGATATAAATCGCGTTAGTATAAACAATAGTTTTCGTATGTCATAATCGACAAAAATATAGTGTGATGATATAAATAGTTAAAGATTGGCCTGCTCCGAGAGCAGTAGTAGAAACATAATAGACGGTGATCCCCCAACAGGGTTGCAAAGCCTTCGAGTTAAAATGCTGACCCTAAGTCCATAATCAAAACAACAACCTTAAACGTGCTAGATATGCACTCCTCGTGGTCGGTAAAAAAACCGATAAATGATCAAATCGTGGGAGGGTAGGTCTCCGCCAATAGTACTATTTGCATATCCAGGGCCTAGTCGCAACTAGCTAATGATTATGTATGTAACATATACGCACTTCCATGTACATCTAAAACTTAGTCCAAGCATAAGGATTCGTTGTCTAGTTTCCAAAATAGTTTTCATCACGATATAGTAAACGTTTAAAAATGTTGTAACGTTTATAAAATAGTTGATATGTTTCAAAACAGTTAAAATGTAGTAAAAGAGAGGTTGTGAACTCAGTCACAAATATATTTATAAAATACGTAGTGATAAATAATGCAAACATTTGTAAAAACATTTGTTATGTTTTTCACCCCAAAGTTATAAAACAGTAAATAAAATGCGGTAAAAAATGGGGCTGTGAACTCACCTGATGCAATGCTAGCAAAAATCACAAACAATAACGAGCGGTCTCCAACCACAATGATCCTAGCGTCCTAAACGCATAAGAAATAATGTATAAGTGACGGTCTCAACGACACGCCTAAACTAAATGATGCATGAATGATTCCCTGGGGGAATTTAGACCCAAGTGATACGTTGGTGACTCAGTTAGGCTGGTCTCGTAATTTAATTATGTTCATTTGTTTTAAACAACTCTTGAAATTAATTACATTCGTATACAACTTGCGACATATATTTATAATTAATTATCAACTAAAGTTTAATGAAAGAAATCTAGTTAATCCATATTAATTAATTAATTAATTTGTTAAATGAAACGATATGAAATTTTCATTTACTTGATAAATAAATAAATAATTAATTAAAATAAACAATTAAATAAATAATAATTTAGCAAGAAATTTGAAGATACTTATGAAATACGAAAAATCAATTTAACATAATTTGTTTTAACTTAGTTTTAGAGGTGTGGGCTGGACACATTTAAATAGGTACCATTTTTATTCATTTGTTAAAACTCAATGGGTTTAAATTAATCGGATCCATCTTAAATTAATTTTGGGCTCAAATCAATTTACTGCTGGGCTGAAATTTAAATTCGTTGGGTTCATGGATTAAAATGGATTATGGTTTGTTATTGGGCTAATATGAAAACGAGAATGACAGGTAATATGTGTGTTTCTTTTTGTGACGAAGCGCAAATAATACCGGCAGCTCTCAGGCTGCCGGAGACTGTATATTTCACCGGAAAACAGATTTTTAAGATCACCATTATGATTCACAAACACACGGCAACAAACACTAACACACACACACCAAAAGTTTACGAAATATCAATTTTGAAAGTAAATTGACGACGGTGTACCGTCTGCCGGCACCCCCGAGAGCACACACACTAGTGTGTCTATCTCGCCGGAGACGGGAAAACATAGAGAACGGAAACAAATGATTAACGGATACAATTTATAGTATTACTTGATCGAAACAGTATGAAACTCAAGAGAGTCAAGAGATTATACCTATACCCCCGAGAGCACACACACTAGTGTGTCTATCTCGCCGGAGACGGGAAAACATAGAGAACGGAAACAAATGATTAACGGATACAATTTATAGTATTACTTGATCGAAACAGTATGAAACTCAAGAGAGTCAAGAGATTATACCTATCGAGTTTGAGCGAGAGACCGTGAGAGCGAAGATCGTCGGGACGTCTAGCTATCGCCGGTGAAAACGTTTCTGATAACCGGAAGTGGTGGGGAAAACTTCGCTGGAGAATCTAGAGTGATGGGTGGATCTCGTGTCACCGGAAAACGAAGAGAGATATGGATTATAATTGATGTCACCGGCGTTTTCTTGCTTATGCTTTTCAATGGGTGCAAGAGATGGAGAGGTTTAAGTTGTACGTTAGTGTGGAGGAGAAAAATGGGAAATCAATGTGGGGGGTTTATGAAGATGATGAATCCCGAACCACTCAAAAAAAAATCCATTGTAATTCGGATGGTAGTTGTGGGGATGATGGTGCACGTGGGAAGTTAAAAGATAAGATAAGATGGATTTTAAAATTTTAAATTAATTGATTTGCTAATTGGTAATTAGGTGTACGTTTATAGTGACATACTTTTGTCACTTTTAGTAGTTTATTTAACATTTTAGTTGTCATTTTCGTGCACTGATTTTTATTCCAGTTGTATCATTATAAAAACTTTAAATTATAGTTTCGGTTTGTGTTTACATTGAGTCACCAACTCGCTAGATTACGATTTAACCGTGCAAAATGTAGACATGTGACACATGTCTAAAAAGAATTAATGTGTACTAATGACACAAATGCATGTTTTTACTAGACTTAAATGCAACAATGGATGTTATTATGAATGAAAAGATTGTACTAAGACAAAATGAACTATAAAAATCGCCGGGTCAAACACCCGATTGCGAGGGTTATCACAATAGTCGCCCTATGAAACCCTAGAAAATCTCCCAAATTTTTAAACGATTAGCTTTCGTGTATATCTCTCCCAATTTCTTAGAAGATTTTGCGTTCAAAATGATCGGGATTTGCATGAAAGAGAATAAAACGATTTACAATCCCAAAGTTGGTAGTTACCGTAAATATCTCTCCCATTAAAATATTATAAAACAAATTCCTAAAGTACCCTTCCACTCTAAAAGATCGTGTAGAGTGGCAGTTTCAAAATGGATGGCTATGATTTGTTTAATTGGGTTCTGTAGGTTCTTTAAGTATAATTGGTTCTGTCTTTAATGCTTCCATATATATATATATATATATATATATATATATACTTCCTCTGATTCAAAATAAGTGATACACTTTAATTTTCACGGTTTTTGGAGGTAAAAGATTATAATGATGATTAAATTAGATTAATTAGATGGTTAGTGGGGAATGGGTCCCACACTTTTTGAATAAAGTGGGGTTAATGATGTTTAAAAGTAAAAAGTAAGGGTAAATCGGTCATTTCACTTTGTTAAAGTAGATAGTTAGTGGGTGAGGGTCCCACTTTTTTTGCCAAATAAGGTAATTTTTCAAAGTGTATCACTTATTTTGAATCATCCCAAAAGGGAAAGTGTATCACTTATTTTGAATCGGAGGAAGTATATATACAAGGTCGTCCCTGGGCATGAGCGACCATGGCGGTCGCCCAGGGCCCACAAAATTTAGGGGCCTACTTCCGGAAAAATCAACCTATGTATACATATGTGTAAACTCATTAGAATTAAGGTAAGTCTAACATAATATTGAAAATAGGCAGACTACAAGATTCAATCCGGAAATTTAACTTGGGGATTTAGGTGTCACTTGTAATTTGGCGGATATTTATAACTTATCTGGGAAAAAAATTACTATAGAGGGGCCCATTTTTATAATTTTGCCCAAGGCCCAAAAACTTATTGTACCGGCCCTGTATATATATATGTATTAAGTGACTTATGAAACAAACTAAACGTATGATATTAACAAGTTTGGTCTTCTCATTAGGAAAATGATAAGGAAGATGTATACAACAATACCTTAGACTCATCATCAAATGAACATGACTTGTTAAAAGTAAATGAAGAGGTTGGTGATTATTGAGCATTAAAAGTAGATTTTAGACCATCGTATATTTCGTAAGCATGATCAAATCCCTGTCTTTGACGTGTTCACCCATTGCAGCAACCCTATTAAGATAATTAATGCATAATCATGCATTCGAATTTTAAGTAGCCGAGTCTTGAGCGTATATTCTCTGAGGCGATGGCGCTGTATGAGGTGCAGGGGAGTCCCCAAAGTTATGAAGATCCTGTGCGAATAGACAAGAGTGGCCCCCTATATACAAGATATATATAAAAAGTTTGGAATTTCTAATTTTTTTATATTAAATTATAAAGTTAGCTTAAAACTTTAAGATTATATATATATATAACGTTTAAAAAATGGGTCCCATCTAAAATTTGAGTCATTTACGGCCGCACTTCCTGCACTTACTCAAAGACACAGTATAATCTTGTTCTAAGCATTGCACGTAGTTCTCATGCTTTTGTTCCTTGAACATGGCCATATGAGGCCTCAGATATAGTAGAACCCGATAGATTTATAGAAACTAAATTGTTATCGGATAAATTAATTGAGATACAAAAAGTCAAACATAGGCAGCCAGTTAATCTTGCAAATAGGAAACAAAATAATGAGTGAATAAGATTTAAGGTTTTACATAAACATATAAATTTATCAATAATTTATCTATACTAAGTTATAATAGCTTTTAGAATGGCTTAAAAATTTAGCAATATACTTGCTTGTTGCATAAAGATTTATATTACTTTTGTTATAAATGAAATTAAAATCTAGCCGTTAAATTTGTATATATTCAATTTAAGTTGTTTATTCAATGATAATAAAGATGATAATTAATTAATTAATATTTTAACTTATAATCATCTAGTTATATTATACATATACCATTTTCGTATCACAATAAGTGATATATTGTAAGTTTTACGATTTTTAACACAAAAAATTATAATTAGAGTTAAGATGAATTAAAGTGGATAATTAGTGGATAATAAATTCAATTTCTTTTAAATTAATGTTTAAAAATAAATATAACAATGAAAAAAGTATTTCACTAAGGTATATGAATGATGATTTTCTATTTTTTTAACAATTAAAATAAATCTTGAAGTGGATCACTTGTTTTAAGACTACCAAAAATAAAATAAAAAACTTATTATTGAGTTAGTATAATAATTAGGTATCGGATAGAGGGGATATAATAGTCGGAGAAGGAGATATACATAAATTTCAGACATTACATTACATTACAGTAAAGATGTAAAAACACCCACACACACACACACACACACTCTTCCGACGAACCAAACACCGACTCTCTCAATCTCAATCACCACTGTAACACGCCCTAGCCGCCGCTCTTCCTTTCCACGAATTCTGAAAAGCAACGATTTTGAGGTCAATTTCACTCACTACTACCTCAGCTATGTGTTTTTCCTTTTGCGAATAGATTTTCATTTGCTTTCCAATAATATAAGGATATGCGATACTAATTTGGTTTACTTTTCCGAAACTTTAAGGTTATTAAATCTATGACGCTGATTTTGTTCTCTGAGTTGTTTCAAATAGTTTGATTATCAAGTTGAATATCTATAAACTTTCCTTTTCTGAAGCAAATCTCATGAAATTCTTGTTGTCGTAGACATTATTGTGTTTTAATTTTGTCGTATATGCTTACATAGATGGTAATTAACGGTGGTTTATCATGTTTTTCAGAAGGTAATTGAGATTCGGTACTGTTACTGTGAAATCCGGTTGGTGCATCTGCGGTTCTAGGTATGCTTTTTACACATCAATCCTGCTGATTTTAGACATTTTTTAGTATATAGAAGCCATTTTGGTATGATTTTGTTGAAATTCTGTAGAATAAAGGAGTAGCAAATGGCATCTGGTGCAAAATCAGTAGATGAGGTGGTGGAAGAGATAATGAGAATCCATAGATCTCTTCCTCCAAGGCCTGGAATTGATGATGTTGAAGCTGCAAAAATACTGATCCGAAACGCAGACAACGAACACCAGTCAAGACTTGAATCAATTTCTAGGCAAAACAAGCCAAGAGGCGTTCCTGATGAACTGTTCAACATATTGGTCGAGATGCAAAAACAGTTAGTCAATTTCCATACTATTGAACAAAAGAGGGAAGCAGTTAAATTGCTAGATCTTGAAAACTACCATATATTATTTGATGAAATGATCCAGAGAGCTTCTAATTGCGTCGCTCCAAACAATAGTACCCAATCAGTTGCTTCCACATCAGCATCCTCTTTCACTACTGCAACTGCAACACCAAATTTGAGTTCTAGCTTATATTATGACAACTACAAGGAGCCCGTTAGAACTTCTGAGTTGCTCACCAGAGATGATAGTTATGTCAAGACGTCAGTATCTACTATTTATGGTGACGGATTTGGAAAAGTGATTCGATCAAATGATATTTCAAGGCCCATGATTGTGGATTCCACCCTAAAACCTGCATCTACTTCTGGTGAGCAATAATAATGATAATAACGTTACCTCCTTTATTATGATTTGATTTATAGTAGGTAATTTTGTAGGTGAAGATGGTGAGAAATTGAGTCTTATAAAGCTTGCTAGTCTAATTGAAGTATCTTCCAAGAAAGGAACTAAAGATCTGAATCTTAGAAATAAATTAATGGAGCAAATCGAATGGCTTCCCGATTCAATAGGAAAGTTGTCTGGTTTAATCACACTGGATCTATCAGAAAACCGGCTAATTGCCTTACCACCTTCAATTGGAAGTCTTTCATCATTAACAAAACTAGATCTGCACTCCAACAAAATCCTACAACTCCCAGAATCTATAGGTGACCTTGTTAACCTAATCCATCTTGATCTAAGAGGAAACCAGCTAACAAATTTACCACCAACTTTTGGTAAATTACTCCATCTTCAAGATCTTGATTTGAGCTCAAACAACCTCTCGGTAATTCCCGAATCCTTGTGTTCACTCATAAATCTACAAAAATTAAACATCGAAACAAACAATATCGAAGAACTCCCGTACATGATTGGTCAGTGTTCCTCCCTGAAAGAACTTATTGCAGATTATAACAAACTTAAAGCCCTACCAGAAGCTGTTGGTAAAATTGAGTCGTTAGAAAAACTATCTGTTCGTTACAATAACATCGGTAGGTTACCAACAACAATGTCATCATTAGCAAATCTAAAAGAAGTTGATATAAGTTTCAATGAGCTTGAATCAGTGCCTGAAAGCTTATGTTTTGCTACCACACTTGTAAAAATCAACATCAGCAACAACTTTGCAGACCTGATATCATTACCAAGATCCATTGGAAACCTTGAGAATTTGGAAGAATTGGATATGAGCAATAACCAGATAAGATTCCTTCCGGATTCCTTTCGTATGTTATCAAAGCTGCGTGTTCTTAAAGCAGAAGGGAATCCTTTGGAATCACCACCACAATCCGTACTCGATCAAGGCGCTCAAGTAAGATTGTCACCTTCTAAAGTAAATTACATAAATGATAAATCGTCCATGTGGTTTGTATGAAATTACAGATTTCGTCCCTTAATACATAAAAGTATTAAAGTATTTTCATACAAACTACAAGGATGATTTATGAAATTTACTTTTTTAATCCTTGTGTTGATTTAAATTCATAGCTAGTTAATGATTTGCAGGCTGTGGTTGAGTACATGAAGGAGGTTCATGAGAAGAAGGAAGTGAAAGCACAACCAGTGAAACAGAAGAAATCGTGGGCCCAGATGTGCTTCTTTTCGAGGTCTAACAAACGCAAACGTGATGCCATTCACTATGTGAAAACTTAAGTGTGTAAGTAAATCCTTAAATTAACCTAGTTTTCATTTCATACTACTTAATGTGTAACTACACTTGCCATACAAATACAAAAGCGTGTCTACATAATATTATATATTTATAATATTCAAAGTGTGAGAGACCAAATAACTTTTTATTGTGGTATCCATGTATGCTGGCCCGAATCGGGTTTATTTATCATATAAACATACAAGTTTTGCTATGGACAAGTTAATTAATTACAGATCTATTTATCCATATGTCCCCCCCCCCCCCCCCCTCCCTAAAAAGTAGGTAGGAAAAGAGGAAGGAAGGTTCTGAATATTATTATTATTATTAAAAATTGGTTTGGAGTTGGACAGGGGAAGGGGTGCTCACATGCTTTTGCTTTTATCTGAATCAGGAGAGTTGAGCTGTTCATGGGCTGGAATAAAGCTAATGGATGACCGGCATACAGTTTGTCTCCTTTCTCCTTTTTTTTTGCCTTCCAGATATTATATTATTTAATTTTATTATTCCTTGTGAATCGATGTAATTATAATTATATGTAGATCATGTTTCATGTTCAATAATGTATTTATTCACTCCCTGCCTTTTTATGAATGCACAATGGGGTATTATAAATATGTTTAGGGGGTGTTTGGGATTGCGATATCAAGCATATTATCAGCTTATTGCGTTTTCAAAACAGGATATTCTAGTTTATAGGGTTTGGATAAGAAGAGCAAATAAGTGATGACTCCCCTTAAAATGTCATTTTAGAAAAACAACTATGTAAGAAACGACACTTTCGAAACTCAACCCCAGACGCCCCCTTAAACACTACTGTAGTTAAACAGCTGAAGTGGTTGGTGTAACATCGATGGTATATTTCTAATGAATCTGTTATGTTTGTGGATTAGTTGGATGAAAAGTGTTTGTTATCATAATTATTAAATTAATCTTAGACTTTATTACGTTCGTGTTGAATATGGTTATTAGTCCAACATTATGGGTATCTTTCTCGGGTTTGTATCACTTTGGTATGTCTGCTGTTTAACTTAATCAGTTTTGGTCATTTCACTTTGTTCTGTGGTGTTCTGCTTCATCTCTGACTTCTGTTATTTTTTTTCATTTAAAAAAAGCTCAAGAGCATATTTCATTCATGTGACATTTATAACAATTTATTTTATCAACTAAAAGCAAAAATAGTATGTGACCTTATACCTAGCTCGAGACGAAATCGAACATCACTCACAACTAAGGGTTGTACCATCAGTATCCTAGTTCTATATATTTTATCAGTATCCTAAAGCTATTACAATTTACATCAGCATGAACTCAAATCCAAACCCTCGAATAAAATTGAATAAACATAATCAGTTTCATTATGACAAAGAGATGTGTAATACGGGACTGGTCATATACTTCAGTTATAAGATCGCATCCTCGAAGTCTAGGTTACCAAAACAACATTAATGTCGAATATGTCTATGAAATGAAAACCTAACAATCAAATAATTACCAAAAAATACATGATCGAAGCATAAAAAGACTTGAGCTATTTCATAAATAGTAGATGTGACAAAACTTGACTTATATGCTTATAGATGGATCAATTAACGAGTCAAAATGATTAGACTTAAAAATGTTCTATATTCCAAAGATATTGTTGACGTAAAACACCTATCTATTTTTGGATTTTGCAGATCTATTTATCTCGGGAAGCAAATGAAAATATTACGATTTACGAACCACAGTAACTTACTTGCAAGATGCGATTTTTAAGGTTGCCTTGTGACCTCTAGATGAACCAAATTCTATGACTTCCATAATGATGAATGAGCTTCCTATTGCCAATACACCAACCTTCGTATCAAAGAAGCATTTGATTAGAACTCCGTTAGAGGGGTAGTTTTGGAATTTGAATAAATAACGACACATTTAAGTTTTTCCATTGAGAATTAAAATCTGTACCACATCTTTTAATGCATACATCACATAGTACTATTACTGCAAACTGTACAAACACATAATACAATAATTGTGGTGCGTTGATTAATAAATATGGTGTAAAATTCACTACCTTTGTGAATTATTAATTAAGAACAACTTTGTAGATTCAATTCAGATCGAGTTGGATGGCGCATAATACCAAACTCATAATTCATATGATTGGTTGTGATTTGAAATTGACAATTATTTTGGGACAAACTAAAATAGTAAGGTGGATAATAAAAATGAGACGGAGGGATTAATAAACTAACTACTCCCTCAGTCCCATAAAGAAGTTTACATTTCTCTTTAAAATTTTGTTCCACAAAAAAATTTAAATTTTTCAAATTTAGGGGCTCACCTAATAAAATAATATTATTACCAATCATTCCACAAATAAACACTTTCTCTCTCCAATCTAACCTTATATTTTAATCAAAAATATTACAAAACACTACATCATTAACTATCTCCTAAAAAATTATACTAAATGAAATGTAAATTTTTTATGAGATATAGGGAGTGTAAGACTAGTGTTTCCGTATATAACCAAACCCAAAACTAAACCTAGGAATCATAACCCATTTTATTGTTACATACGTGTAAACTATACATGAGTGCATAAATATTTTTATATCCAAAAGTTAGATGAGTTGGATGTGGTACATCAAGTCAACTGCATGTCGTTGCACGTGTCAGACTAAACTCATTTTGTTCCATACCATCTGCTTTTATCCTTCAAGTCTTAACTACCTGCAGTTTTACACCCAAATTTTCAATAGCTACAGCTCTACAAGTTAGGTTTAGTACATAAATGTGGTACCTTTTATAGAGAATTCTTAATTAGATCAAAGATTTCATGAAGAATAAACAACACGTATAGTAGAGATGCAAATTGATCTTAAATAAATTTGTTTGTAATATACATCCAACAACTTATGAAATTCATGAGATAACCAATTCATATAGATAGACGGATTTTTATGGTTCGGCTGAGTTTTTATATTCAACCAGCTGGTTCCGACCGAACTATAACTATCAATCTAACCGGCTCATTTTGGCTCATTCCAAACCCAACAACTTTCTTGTTTCCCGGTTCGATCGAGTGGTTCAATCATGTTTTTAAAATATTTATTTTTAGTGACTAGAATTTGTGAAGAAACATAAAGACTGCAACAAAACATTGGGAAGTACGGAAGTACCCACAAGATTTCAAGTACTTGTAAAAAGTGCCGCCCAACAAACATTCCCATTCCCATTCTGATGTCTAACTTGTGTTTCCTATACCGGCCAACCTCAATTTTCACAAAATTTATTAAAAAATCAATCACAGTCTCATTATGTAATTAGATCCAAGGCTTCTAGCCTAATGGTATAAGGTGTTGCCCATGACCCATAGGTCATAGGTTCAAGTCCCGTCGTGGACTTTGGTGGTGGGATTTATTCCCCATAGGTGGAAGGTTTGAGGAAAGGCATACTACCCCTTGTAGATGTCACTGTGGAACATCGCTATGGAAGGGTCAGATATTACTGGGTATACTACGAAATTCCAAGAGCTTGCACGATTAGTTCCTCATATGGTTACTCCTGAATGTAAGAGAATCAAAAAGTATATCCATGGATTATCTCATGTGATTCGAAGCTACGTAACTTCTGCTGATCCCACTACTTTCGAGGATGCTGTAAACCGAGCTAAACGATTAACTGATGATGCTATCCGTAATGGTACCTTACAAAAGAAAGAGGCCAATGCAAACTCTCCCGACAACCAAAGCAACACCAACCGAACAGATGACCGATTCGACAATGATGGTAAGCGAACTTTGGAATATAATCTAGACTTTCATCAGAGCCAATTCAATAATGAATTTCAAACAATAGCTCGAGCCTATGTGGCAACCAACCCAAGATCCAAACCCTACCTTGGAATCAAGCCAAGATGCAACAAGTGTGAAAAATATCATAATGGAGCGTGTGAAAAGTGTAATCGATGCCATAGATGGGGTCACAAAACTAAAAACTGTAGAACCAATCTACTCAATCGTGGCAAAAACAAACCAAGAACTAATGCATATTATGAATGTGGAGATCCCAACCATTACCGAAACGAGTGCCCAAATCTCAACAGAGCCAACAACAATAAAGCATTAATGATTGGAGCTCCCGAAGCCCGTTAAGATCCTAATATACAAACAAGTATGTTGCTCTTGCATAAATAATACTCTATAGCTTTATGAAAGCCACAAATGCGTACGAAAAAAAAATGATGATTTATTAATTATTAAATGTTATTCAACCTATTAGTAAGTCATCTTAAATTTCGGGACGAAATTTTCTTTAACAAGGGGAGAATGTGACAACCCTCGCAATCAGGTACCTTACCTGACAATACCTGGCACTTATTGAAACTCATTTTATTTTAGAATAATCATGACATTCATTTTTGCATTAAGTCTAGCATTAATCATACATTTGGTGTCGTAGTACACATCATTAAATAGACACGTGTCAGTGTCTACATTTTGTACAGTTGAACTGTAACTTAGTGAGTTGGTGACTCAACGTAAACTGAAATCAAACCCAAAATTTTAAGATTTTTTTTTTAGATTTATAATGATACTATGAGTCAATTAAATAAAGTTGTACGAAAGTGATGCATAAAACCATAGACGACTCAATATATATACTTAATTAATGCAAATTATATACAAATACACATACATACTTTACGGATAATTAAATGTTGAAAGTCCATCATCTCTTTCAACTCCACGTATACACATCCTCATAACAAACTCAATGGATATTCCTTATCCTCTATTCGTTACCACATGTGCACGTTAACTCTATGTAACAAAACTACCGATTTCCTCTCAATAAAATATACGATATCCCATATATCGGTTATGTTATAAAGCAACCAACACCCACGATCCATCTTCATCTTTCTCCTATTTATTATGAAGCTTTAATTCACCCCAAAACTGCTTTAAACATCTGGTTATCTCACATCTATCGAACACCAAAACCCTCTACAAAACCTTTCTACCTCTCGTTACTCTCACCGTGAACCAGAAACGGAGAAGATAAACTACACCATCATCAAACCACTTCCGGCGAGTACCCTCGTCACCACGGTCACGGTAATCAGAAACACTTTTCCGGCGATCAACTATATTCCGGCGAAGGTATACTCGAATCATTCTCTTAATTGTACACGTTTATGTTCGTCAAACCGTTCCTTATTCATTGTATATGTTCTGCTCAGTTTCCCTCATCAACTCCGGCGACCAGAAACGTTCTTTTCCGACGATCAACCAGCGTCTTGCCGGCGAGCAGACGAGTCTCAACGATCTCTTTTTCAAGCATCTCCGATCATCTCTCTCCATCTCTTGGTCCCTCATTGCCTCGTCAGGTATAACCTTCAACTGTTTTGGTTCCCGTGTTTTATGATTTCCGACGGAACACACACACACACTAATGTGTGTGTTTTTGTGGGTGTTTCACAGTATAGAACCCGTAATTATTTATACTCGAATCCAATTATAAATTATAAGTAAATATGAGTAAGCTTTAATGTGTTAAGGTGTGCGTGTGTGTATTAAAAATCTTTTTTTTCTTCCGGCCAAATTGTAGTCGCCGGCAGCCTGAGCTGCCGGTATTTCTCCTGCTCGCCAAACGTGACTAAATCAATTGCCAGTTTGTTTGTTCTTTAGCCCATAACCGAAATTAATAAGTTTGCTATTAAGCCCAAGTGTATTTTAATAAATAAATAAAAACAGTCAATTGATTTGTGTCCGGCCCAAATTTAATGGGAGCCCGTATTTTTATACAAAGCACATCCGATTGTACATTTTCGATTAAGTCAATAATTTATTAAATAACATTAAGTTAAATTAACTCTTTCAATATCTATCGCTATAAATAAAATTTTAGATTATTATTTATTTAGTTCCTAAATTTCTTACCATTTATTTAAATAATCATAAATTTTCAAAACTTCTTAGTTATTAAGTACGTAACTATTTTTAAATTAAATTTTAATTATTATTTAAACTTTTTACTTAAGGTTTATCCAATGGCGAATATTTGACGCAAATTATTTCAATAACCACCCCTTATATCACACAATCGTTTATTTAAATACGAGTCACCAACGTATCGCTCAAGTTTAATTTCCTTTATGGAATCATTTGTGCATCAATTAGTTTAGGCGTGTCGTTGAGACCGTCACTTATACATTTATTTCTACGCGTTTAGGACGCTAGGATCATTTGGTTGGAAATCACGTTATTGTCTACAATTTTGCCTAGCATTGCATCAGGTGAGTCCACAGCCCCTCATTTTACTCTTTTTATTACGTTTTTACAACTTTTGGGGTGAAAAACATATCAAAATATTTTACAAATGTTTGCAACATAACAACTGTTTTGTAAACATCTTCATAACTATTCATTTTACTGCGATGTTACTACTTATACAATATTAACTATCTTGCAACTCATGGACTAAATGAACTACTCGTTGTGGTAGGCGTTATTAAATGAACTACTCGTTGTGGTAGGCGTTACTGTATGCACTGTGAACTGCTCGTTGTGGCAGGCGTTACCAAATGACCTGCTCGTTGTGGCAGGCATGTTGTTATATGAACTGCTCGTTGTGGCAGGCATTACCAAATGAACTGCTCGTTGTGGCAGGCATGTTGTTATATGAACTGCTCGTTGTGGCAGGCGTTACCAAAATGAACTGCTCGCTGTGGTAGGGGTTATCGAAACGAACTGCTCGTTGTGGCAGGCTAATTTAAAACATATTGTTTCACTATTTTTGCCATGTTTGGCACACGTAAAACTATGGATTTCAAACGTTTGCAAGCATTGTACTATCATACAGTTTATGCCACGTTCGGCACATGAAACATTGAATTTCAAATCATTTTAAACATTATATCATCATTTTTACTTATGTCTTATTGGCATATAAAAACTTTGGTTTCAAAACTCATGTTAAACCTGTGGATTCACTCAACAATTTTGTTGATCACTTTTCATATGTTTTTCAGGTAACTAAGTTGAAGCATGAGTTATAATAGCATTGGATTGCAATCATGCATGTGTCAAGATGCCACGATCACAAATCATTTTAAAACTATGTTTTTTGGATTTAAGTAATTTCATTTACGTTAATTCTTGTGACATTACTTTATTTCAAACCTTTAGGAAGTTTTAAACAATTATTGTTTACAATAATCATATGCTTGTGTTACTCAAAATGTCCACGCCCGTTCTTCCGCAAACCATTTTTGGCGGGGTGTGACAGAAATGGCAAATGAAATAACGGAAGCCTACTCGCAATTTTTCAGCGAGCACCCCGAGTTCGAGCTCCGCATAAGCGGGCAAACCCAGCCCCCAAAGGGATTTCCAAGGAAAATTCTTCATATGTGCCCGTGTGATGTATGAGTTAAATTACGCTAATGTAACGCTCCCAAAGGGATTCGAACTCACGACCTGCAGCCCACATGGGTATAAACCCGGTGCCTTAGACCAACTAGGCTGGCCATCATTGACACCACCTTACGATTTTTAAATTAAACTTTCTAACAAAACAATTTCATGACCAGATTACCACCTTACGATTTTTAAATTAATTGCCCCTTGTGGATGTCACTGTCTAGGCTCGAACCACTAACTTACTAACTAGCAGTTCAAAAAAAAAATGTATAATGGATTTTGTTCATATGTACAATGCATATATTGCAATTTTTATTTTTTTGAACGACAAATATAATCTACTTCTAATTATCACCTATATCCATGACGGGACTCGAACCCTACCTCACAATGCATATGTTGCAATTGTTAGATGTTTTTTACCTTTGTATTAAACGAGCGTATTAAGGGGCCGCGCGTTGCTGCGGATCTGCTTTGTTTATATTTTGTCCTGAATTAATATAATAGAAATAAAGTTGTGCAAATTTTTTTGAAGCATGTTATAAAAATAAATAATACAAATACATTTAATATTTTCATTTAATATTTAGATTTATAAAAGATTAAACCATTGTGGTGGAATATTATGGATGTATTTAAAATGAAATATAAGAACTCTCGATATATTAACCTAAAAATTGATATTTTTATAAAACTTATCAAAACAACTATTGTTTTTGACATTTTTTTCGTATATTTATGTGTTTTACAAACTAATGCAAAAATCATAAGTATCGTAATATTATACTAAATTTGATTGTATTTTAATAAACTTTTTTATGATAATTTTGTAGAAAATAAATGTTTCATTTTGTAAAAGTAGATAATAAATTAAGACAAAAGTAGATGTTAAATTAAGAGAATAGTTGGGAAAGTAAATATTTTATGATAACTTTTTTATGTGTATTTAGCTTTGAGAAAGTAAATATTTTGTCTATCAAATTTCCATTTTTGACAATATGTTATATATTTTAAAATCTATTTTATTTGGTAAAAGAAGTAGAACTTATCCTACACTAAATATACGCTTTAATATAGTGAAATGTTCATTTTATCCTTATTTTATTTTTTAAACATCATTGTTATCATTTTATTCAAAAGAAGTTAATCTCATCCTTCATTAATTATTCACTTTAATCTATTTTAACATTCATTATAATTTTTATGCCTAAAAACCGTAAAACTCATAATGTATAACCTATTGTGATACTGAGGTAGTATATCATACAATTAAATATAAAAACTAAAATAATATTCCTAATTATATTGTCATTAGTAAATAATATACCTTTAAAAGTAAAGTTTTATACACGATTATAAAACTTTATGTTATAAACAATATAAAATTATGATAATATAAAATAATATAAAACTTATATTTTATATTTTATATTAGTAAATAATATAAAACTTATAATTTATACACCCTATCTTAATACACTATCTTACTACACTTGTGTTTGTATAAAACTTATATTTTATTGTTTTATACTAAACATATATAATGGGCAAAATGCATAGAAGGGTAACTTACTTTCCATCAAAATTCATTTAAGGGTATGTACTTTTGTTTTGATCACTAAAGGGTAACATACTTTCATAAAGGTTGATCAAAGGGTAACCTACTTTCATAAATGTTTATCAAAGGGTAACCTACTTTAATAAAGGTATATAAAAAGGGGAAAATGACGTACTCACTCAACAAGTTTAATTTACTTGTTCCAGCCAAAATGAATGGTTACAAAAAAAGTAGTTCAAAGTGTACATGCTTCTTTGTTTCTAAATCATTTTACTCAAACAATAAATTCAAAAAAGGGTCATGTGTTTGTTCTTAAGGTTGAGCTTCTTCATGAGATGAGTCTTGAACTTGATTAACTTGGATCACAAGATTAGTTTTGTTTCCATACCTTAACCATTAGTTCAACGAAAGATGGAATTTTGGAATTTGAACGAAGAATTGATCGACGTTATTTTGACCTAGTTTGAAGGATGTGAAACAAAACTAATCATATAAGCATTAAATAGTCACGTGGGAAACAAATGGAAGAATTGATTACCGGTAACCGGTTTCACAAGTCACATTTTACCTTTTTATATACTTTTATGAAAGTAGGTTACCCTTTAGTGATCAAAACAAAAGTACATACCTTTAAATAAACTTTGATGGAAAGTAGGTTACCCTTTAGTGATCAAAACAAAAGTACATACCCTTAAATAAACTTTGATGGAAAGTAGGTTACCATTCTTTGCATTTTGTCCCATATATAACCATGCCCTATTTTTAGAGGTTTTCTTGAAAAATCCCAACTATCCGTTTTGTGTTTGAGATTCCCTCCGTGATAATTTCCAAGTTGTTGAATTGTGATTGGTCAAAAAAGCAAACTGTGTTTTAATTGTAATAAACAGTGTATCCTCTATGCTAAATGTATTATAAGGAGAATATATAAGAAATAATTTAATGCAATATTTTAGTGTCAATTTATATTAATTAAGTTTTATTTAATGTATGTTAACCTACACCCTTAAATGTATATTAGCAAAATCTTTCCATAATAATTAAAGAGATGATTATATGTTAATTTTTTTAACAATATAATACAGACTTGCTACTAAATTCACATCATTTTGTTCATAATAAATCTTGAATACATGACCATAGATTAATGAGAAACACATTCCAACATCTTATAGCATTAAGCTATAAGCCATTTGATAGAGGATTATATGTAATGTAGTTATTGCTTTCATACAATATGTATACTACAGTCGTGGAACCAAATTGGTCTAGTGGGAAGATCTTGTTATCTTCACGCTCATCAGATACAAATCTTGGATAACCAGAGAATGAGTTGGGAAATGACAACAAAGATAATTTAGTTAGATTACGCGCAGATTGTATCTCCTAAAAAATAATAATTGTATATCGGTGTAACTTTTTAAATTTAATTATAATAAAAATATATTCTTTTGTCTGATGAAAGGGAGAATTGTCGTTTACCTATCTTTTATTAAATTCAATGTATAGTGATGAGAAATGATCCACGTATTAGTATCTTTAAAAAGAAGATATTTTTTATATTTATATAGTACTCCGTATTATGTAATATTCAAATGCAAGTTAACACTTAACTGAGAGGATGTTTCTTCGTCGTAGACCTTTAAACAAAAATAAAGAGGTATGGAAGAAAAATATTTTTAAAGCAATCTAATATTCGCTTATAGATACTCGTTGAGTACTTTAAAATAATAGACAGTATTAATATTATTATTTTTTTCCTAAAAGCTTATAAATATGAACAAAACAATTTATCACATAAAAAGCGTGTAGTTAATAAACATTGTAGATTTATACCAATAAAGTAAAGCAAAAAAAATAATTCATGGTCGTTTGATGGTTAACCATTAATATCAGTTACTTTCATACAAAGATCAAGACAATGATTCACTTAATATTATTATATAAGAGTAGGGATTAGGTCCAGAAGCGATCCGGATGGGCCTAGAGCCGAAATACTCAAGATCCGATTTCAGATGATTAGTAGACCCGATAAATATTGCGTTTTATAGAATGCAATTCAGGTTCAGATCAGATAAAGTGGGTATAAGATCGATTGGAACCAATATAGTAATTGTTAGTGATTTCAGATGTTGATATCATATTCATTAATTATACATGTAATATTAGAATGATTTTTAAAAATTTTAGTTACTTCTTAAGTAATAAAACCTTTTGTAATATTAAAGATTTTATGTAAAAACAAGTACAATTTGTTTTATCTAATTTAGAAAATTGATGCAATAAGATATTAATGTAATTTATTAATCTAAAAATGAAATTGAGATGAGTGATAAAGTTAAGAGTCTTGATAATGACATCCCTTAGGGTTGCCAATAGACACGCATTAGAAGCTTGTACATCAATCTATAACTACCATCTGAATTTTAGGAACCACTTTCTTCCATGAATTAAATGTATAGCTTTTGTACACTTAGAGATAACCCTAAAAGCTGTCATTATTAAAATCCTATAGTTAATGATAAATATGAACAGAGGTAATAAGTAGTACTGTAGGAGACATGTATTAAATTTTAAATAAATTTATTTAATAATAATATTAATTTATTAAATTACTACGAAGTATATTATTTTTCAAACATGAAACAAACCTCACCGTCCCCAAAATTTACAATTAAAAAATCACCATTTTCTACGTTCCGTCTCACCACTCGAGAATATTTAGCCTTTAGGAATCAACTTCATATCGAAAAATTTACCATTTTTGCCTTCAACTTTCACAGTACACCAATTTTCACCCCTGTACATGTCTATATAAACAACAGCAATGAGCACACAACTAGCAATTCCTTTACCGGCCATCTACCTCAAAAAAAACAAAAACAGATTCTAAATGGGTGATATGAGTTACACAACCATTTCCCGAGGTCGATATCATCGCACGAGAGGTTTTCGACTCAACTCAAAAAGATTTTCGGTTCAACGATTACGTGCAAAACTGTTGAATTTCTTCAAGATTCTCGTAAGATCATGGAGATCGTATTCTGGAAAAAGTACATCAAGAAGATGCAACAAAGTAACAGATGTGAGTAGCCCTAGAAGCTCCATAGCAGTGGGGAAGCAGGTTGATCGAAGCAATGTTTGTAGATTAAGATCGTTTGGAAGATCAAATTCATTCTATGCAGAAGCAATTGCTGATTGTTTAGAGTTCATAAAGAAGTCTTCTGTTTCATTGGATGATAAGCTACATATTTAGTGTACATTTGTTTTTTTGTAGTTGTGGTTTTTTTCAACTTTTGGTTCATGAGTTAGGAAGTTAAATGTGAATCCTCATTCTAGGTTGGATACATAGAGAAAATTATCTTTCCCTTTTTGGAGTTGTATAGTAAAAAATGCTATATGAATCAAACCGATTGTGATTTTGGGTCTTCTTTTAGTTGCAGTTTTAGTTTAATATTTTTTTTTGTATATTTGTCGTAATGTTTTATACTAGTCAATTAAAATAATTGGAAGGAAAAGAAATTTTTTACTCCGTATCAAAATACGTGAACCACTTTAAAGTTCATATTTTTTAGGCAAAATAAGTAATAAGAGATTATTGAAATTAAATTGGGTAATTAGAATGAATAGGGATTAGAACTCATACTTTTTACTATTTTGTTGCTTTTATAGGAAGATGACAAAAATGGATGGAGCCCCACACCTTTAATGATGTTTAAAAAGATATAAGTAAGTATAAATGAGTAATTTTAAAAATAAAAATTTACCAAATAAGATAAATTGTTAAAGTGATTCGCTTATTTTGATATACTCCAAAAAAGAAAGTGATTCACTTATTTTGATACGGATGAAGTATATGGTTTTCGTACGAACCAACTCCTTTGTCCTTCCATCTACTACATAGTATTTACATTTTAGTCTTTAAACCTTATAACTTGAATTGACTAATTTACTCGTACACCTTGTTTTACTTTCCTTCTAAAATAGCCTGACCTTCATTTTAACTCAAAAGAGTCGACTTTC
Organism: Calendula officinalis; assembly: GCA_963853835.1. Classification (NCBI taxonomy): domain Eukaryota; kingdom Viridiplantae; phylum Streptophyta; class Magnoliopsida; order Asterales; family Asteraceae; genus Calendula; species Calendula officinalis. The sequence continues at coordinate 15,190,712 of OY970827.1, forward strand.
ATTTAACTTAATGTAGAAAGATTTCATATCTATCATAACAAACATGTCTTTTCAATAAGTGAAAAATAATTATAAAAAAAAAAACTTGATAAAAACTCACTTCCACTAAAAAAATATAAACTATAAAATCACCGAAACTAAAAGTATTCATATTGAGCATAACTTTTAAAAAAAGTTAACAACAAAATGTGAGTCTCCTTTATTAACCTCATCGAATAGTCAACCCTGCAAATTAACTAATTAAGATGTTTTGGATACAAAACCCTAACCTAAAAGGAGATTCAAAACAATCATGTCTAACACCAAAATTTAGTAAAAACAATAATATGAAGTATGTGTACTTCCGAGCTAAACCATGAACATCAACAACCGGCTCGACTTGATAAACCAAATAACTTTACAAAAAATGCATTATGCAGCAATCTGCTCCGTTTCTGTTTCTGTTTCTGTTTTGGTTTCAGTTTCAGTCAACTGAAATTGTGGTTTTGAAGGGAAGATGAAAATGGTGGAAGCAGCAGGTGTGGGTTGAAACCCAGATGAATATCTCACAGAGGTTATTGCAACCCTAGGTAGTTGCAGAGAACCGCTACTTAGTGGCACCAGCTTATAACTTAAAATATACTCCGATAATGGTAGAACAAATGTGGTATCGTTGTGGGGTCCCGACAAAACAAAACTTTGTGATTCTGATAATGAAAACTTGAGCTCTTGCAGCAATTTTGTTTGATTGTGGATTCGGGCAAAGTATGTGAAAGGTTCACCAAGAACACCGTGGGGCGGGCATTCTAAAGTCACAATTAGTGGTGGAAATTCTACATTTACATCGGGTAAACTTTGTTTAGTGATGACTTCTTTTGATGACTCATCATCTCTTCTCCATCTCAAACACAGGCTTCCCATGTTCACCTTTGGTACATTCTTTTCGGGTTTCACAGAAAAAACTTTTTTAAACTCTTCCCCCGGGACAAGAAGTGTGGGCCCACCAAGATCTGGATTTGGGGACAGAATGCTGCATGTGGGTTTTGTCTTTGAAGTAAATTCGTCTTCAGATTCAATTGACATGGAGAGTAATCTCAACGGGACCTCAGTGCAGTTTGTTGTGTTGACAACGAGTATGCTCGTTTCGTTTACAGGAAGTGAAGTGGTTTGGTTTTGGGTTTGGGTTTGACCAGAATCAGAAGCCCGTTTGACTCTCGAGACCAATAATGGTTCCCGCCTAAAGGGTAGCATAAGACGATGACTGATAACAACAGGGGTTTTTCCTTCAATTTGTAAGCTTTTATGGACATGAACTCTGGGCCCGCCATTAGTACTAGTTGAAGAATACCCGAGAGAAACATAAAGCATGATTGGTTTAGGACGGTGCCATTGGATCTCCAGATTACATGACCACGAATCTCCTACGTCCAAAAACGGGACCGAAACCAACCCAAATGAATTTTGGATTTTTCTAATATTATCGTCACCATCATTACCATCACTAGACACACCAAGAAGCTCAACATAAAGATTATCAGTAGCTGAAACTTCATCCTCTCGTGGGCTAAGCAAACCCCCACCTCGGGTATCAACTAAATTGATTTTAAGTTCACCCGAATGGACCGGATGGCCTTTAGAGGTTAGAGTGACGGGCAACATGAAGTTTTCTCCAACCAAAGCGGGCCCGGTTGACCCTAAGTTAAGGTCAACTTGGGGATCGGGTTCCTCAACTTGGGTTACTTTCATACCCGAGAAATCAATAGCAGGGTCCTTAGTTGGGGAAGCTTCAAATCGGTCCTCAAATTTCCAGACAGGTAACTCATTCATATTGGCGGGACTTTCAGCTCCACAACATATGCTCAAGTGGGGCCCAATTCGAGCAATTACATATGTGCATTCCAGCTTTCCACTATTTACTGCACCATCAAGAAATTATTTTTATAATTAGATATAAATTAGAAAAATGGATTTAATTACCTGAGTTGATGTGATAGGTTAAGCGTAGCCACTTATTTGTATAAAGTTGTATAATAGGAACAGTCTCAACTCTTCGATGAGGATGAATATTAGAAATTGCAGACGAGTCCCTTCTTTGAGCATTTACAATAATAAAATTGCATTCAGATTGATTAAACTGAATCTCTAACTGATCAATCTCAACTGGAGATGGAAGTTGTGATAAAAGGGACAATGTAATTAAAGTTGGTGCATGTGGTTTAACAATCTGTTCATGAAAAGCTACAGATGTGAGAAGAACAGATCTAAGTGGGCTCACAAGATCAATCTCAACCATATTTTCTTCACTTAATTCTTCCCGAACCATTGAAATTACTTGGCTGTGGATAGTTTCTACCTGATTTTGAATACTTTGGGAAACTGGTGGTAATGCAGCCATTTCAAGGGAATAAGCGATGAAATCTTGGGTTGAGTTGAGTTTATTTGAGCATTCGCGAAGATAACCTAGTACTTCCCATAATAAAGTTACCCAACCTTGTTGTCTGTAGAGACCTGTGAGTTTATCAAAATGGATTTTTGCATTTGCAAAGTCATTTGAAGAAAAATATTCTTTTGCCATTAAAAGCCTGCAAAAACAAGCGCTTCTTTCGGCTTTTAAGTTGTCATATGCTTCATATGCTTTTTGAAGCAGCCCAATGGTTTCCATTGAGTCATTGAATCTTATTCCATCAGCAAGAGCAAATTGGATGTAATCTTCATCTGTAATACTGGAGCGAACCATCAATTTAAAATTTTAAAAATACAATTTAAAATTAAAATAAAAATAAAAATGTAAGTTTGTTTAACGTACAGTTGCATTACAGAGGTTTCCCCAAGATCAAGTAATCTGCTAAACTGACCCACGTAAAGAGCAGGCACAATAGAATCAGTATCATTGGTGTCAGAAATAGCATCAGGCATGGAAAGAGCAATTTCTACACTTGTCTTCTTCTCCTTAAGAAACTGAGCAGCAAGCTGTGTGTTGCATTATGCAAAAAATAAAAAATTAGATCGTGCCTGATAATAAAAATATATAAAAAATGAGTTGACTCAACTTGCCTGATAATAATATGCAGGGCGAAATTCCCAGTCAGCAGAGGAAGATGTTGCATTGGTGCTTTCAAGTAATTCAGCAAATACTAAAAACTGTCTGCTTAACCATTCCCAATGGAGAAAAACCACTTCTTCAGGCCCTGTCAGCTTCTTATAACAACCATGGTGTTGCCTAAACCATTTGATTGCTTCTGAAATCCTCCCACCATGTAAAAGTAAAGTTGATATCTTCAAGTGGAAATATTCTGCAACCGTTTTTATCTCAACCAAACGTTGGATTGTTGCCAATCGTGTAGATGTCCCAGTCATCTGTACTTATAATTCTTAGTTTCCCATTCAGAAAAGAAAAAATTATAAATTATAAAAAATAATGAAAACCTCTCGCAGTGCATTGTAGCCATCCTCATACATCCTTAAAGCTTCAACCCAATCTCTCCTGAATTCTGCATATATAGCAACCTACAAGTTGGATTAGCAAGTAATCCCCATATAAAAAAAACATCAACTAAAACTTAGAAAATAGGTTTCTTACTTTAAAGCAGTAGCGAATATTGAACTCTATGGAAGCATAGTTCTTTTTTTCAAGACGCAATTTTACCCTTTTTCCTTCATCTCTGTAAAAGGTAACAGCTAGCTCCGCGAATATGCTTCCTAGCCTACATTAGGATTCGTTCAATTCAAATTAAATTACAAATAAGAAAGAGAGAGAGAGAGAGAGAGAGAGAGAGAGAGAGAGAGAGAGAGAGAGAGAGAGAGAGAGAGAGAAATTACATGCCTGTTTAGGGATTGGTTCAATTCAAAATCATCATCTGGGATAAAGGTAATAACATATTTTGCATCTAGTTCAGCACGCTTTCGCAGAGCAACCATTCGCTCTTCACTGATTGAATCTGCACAAGACAACAATAATGGGAGATAGTTATCCTAATTGATTAACATGAAGTATTCCCCTTTGCAAGATGTGTCCTGTTTATGGGAGAATATAAGCCAAGATTGACAATTTTACGTCTAGTATAGAAGTCCCGATCTAATTTGGCGTTTTCTAGGATTTGCTTTCTGATCGACAATCAAAATTGGTGGTCAATAAGTTCACAACTTGTTGTCTATTGTCAAATTTGATGATTAAAGCAAATGCAATCCCAAACACCCCTTAAGAATACTATCAAGTTCCCAAATTAATCAAGCATTATACATGATAAAGCCACTTACCCTTGGAACTAAACGGCACAACAACAACCACTACCAGTTTGATATTCCTTGCTTTAATCGCTGCTCTGTCAATCATAAAAAGCATATACGTTAAGACATAGAGATGCAATTCAATTTCAGATGCTACTTTTGGAAAGAAATTTGTTTCAACAGCAACATTATTTTGTAATAAAGTTTAAAACGCAATGCAAAATAGTATCAATACAACATTTAAATTAACCAAGGAAGGAAAGAGTAAGAGTATGATAATAAGAAAGAGGTCATACTTGACATTTTCAAGATCGGTGGAAATCTGGGCGAGATCAGGGGACAGTTGATCGGCATCGAAGAGAACTGCAGCAACTGCAGGAACCCTAGTTCGATGTTTGGATAGCCAATCTCTTTTTAGAATGCCGGTACAAGTGTAAAATTGATTTTGATTTTCCTTAGGGTTTTTGGCTATGACGGAGATCTTGGAGAAATCTGGTAATGCGAGTGTATTGATCGGTGGTTGTTCGGAGTGGAGGTGAGTTGAGATGGTGGCGTGGAGGTCTTGATGACCGACGATAGATACTAGTGTCACCGGTGGTGTTCGGAGTTCTTCAGGGTAATCATCCATTGTTTATTGTTATTTATTTGAGAGAATTAGGGTCTTGTTTCCAAGACGCCGGAGGAGGAGATTGTTCGTCGGGGGAAGCTGATCCGATCTGAGTAGCACGATGTGTTTGTGATGAAATACTGGCAAGGGATTTTTTATTTTTTTTAATTCATCCCTTTAAATTACTCCGTATTTAGGATTGTTAAGCTGTGTCTTTTATCATCTAAAAATTCAATTTTGTAATGGTAGTTTAATGGTAATGATTTTCTATGACTTCTTAGATGTTATATTTTGATTTTTTTTAATTTTTATATAAATATTTACTAGTTAATCAGCTATCTGAGGATTCCTTATAACAAGAATATCCTTTCGAAATGAAATGAAATATGATATCGTTAGAGCTAATATATCCTTAGCATGATGATAAATTATATAATAAAATAAAACTCGAAATTACTATTATTATTATGTTTGTTTTCTTGAAGAATTACGCCCACAAATTACTGAACTAGGGCCAACATCTTTCCCACAACCATCAACCACTATGATGAACACCCACAAAATCATAACTTTTACCAAATTTTCATTTCGAAATAAATAAATAAATCTTTTTTACATAGTATATGAAGGCAAATGAAACCAATTTTCGATACGGGAAATCTAATCAATTCAACACAATAGAAAATGACTGTAAATTAGTCAAGACAAAATAAATTCAAAATAATAATAATAAAATAAAATCGATTCTTTTTTTCTACAACACCATCAACATCGGCATTAACGAATGCCACCATCATCAACACAAGCACTAGTCCTAGTCTCCTAATATGTAGACAAACTGAATCAAACCAAATCTGTAGGCAACTAGAATGAAACCGAATCTTCTCTGGCCCATTTACCGATGAGGCAAAAACCAAATACTAGTCCTAGTCTCCTAATATGAACGTTAAAAATGGTACTAAGGAATCACTTATTTAGCATAAGTTTATGGCCTATACGAAGGAATCACTGTACGTAGCTAGACATCCTTAGGCTTTATGTTTGCCAATCGTTATGTTGCGAGGAACATCACACACTAAAACCCTTTATAAAAGCTTTGGGAAAAGTTGTTTTTTTATTTAAAAACACAGTACAATAATTAAACTACGAGTGCAGATGAAAAGTAAAATGTGGAGAAACAAAGAAGCAAGTTCTAGTATTTCCTGTATGCAAGTTCTTGAACACAATCTGCAAGGTTTTTCTCATTCCGGATGGTCTCAACCCACTTGGCGTTAATCCCAACCCGCTCAATACTCTGCTTTAATGTCCTTGCAATTGAAGGCTTAGCACGCGTTTCAAAGAACTCCTCCACTTCCTTCACCTTCTCGTAACACGAGAACTACAAAAAATCAATTCCTTACAACCGATTCTCTTTATCGCAAATATAAATGTTTGAGAAGACAAACCCGTGATACAATGGCAGAGACAAAGCGCGTTATTAAAAAGCCACGACCCCAAGTATTTGAGATGTGTTCCCAGTTGTTCTGCAAAACCGCCAATTACAGTTGGTTAACTAAATCAAAATATAAATATATATAATTTCAACTAACCTTGAGCCAGTTCCAAGCCACTTCACGTCCCTCTCTGCTAACACCCAACCCATACACCACATCCTGACTTCGAACCTCTGGAGTCAACAAAAAGTTAAGAAGTTCAAGAATAATGTCAGGATCACTGCAACACCCCAGAGCACCTAATATCCTTGTCTTTTCCTGACTTAAATCCGTCTCTCTATAAACTTTCAAAAGAGAATCAAAACCAGATCTCTCTGATGATGTCACCTTCTTCATCACAGCAACATACACTGCCTGAAAACACAAGACAATATTAATATTATAGTAGATGTTGGGGGGGAAAGACGAATTTACCCTTCTTATATCAGGTGGAAGAAGGTTTGTGTTCCTGTCTTCCAAATATGCTTGAAAGCGTTTGTTCGCTTCTTTTAAGGTCTCCTCGTGTCCAAGCACAGCCAAGCTGCCAAAAAGTTCTCCTCTCAACAATGCATCTAAGTGGCTTTCCCCTTCTTTAGGATCAAAACCAATCCTCCTGCAATAAACAAATTAATAATTATTTCAAGTATAACTACTTTAATCCTTATTTCTGTTTATAAGAAACTAACTCTGCTGAATACTGCAAAACGTTGATGAAAAACATCTTAATGTTGTCCAGTAATTTGGAGTCAGCATCAGCCACAATTCCTGTAACTTTAGAGATAACCTGTGTATGTGGTGCCAATGATCAGGAAAACAATGTTGAAGGGAAAGTATCAACAGAAGAGGGTAACAGAATAATTACAGTTATTAAGTTGGACAAAACTGTATATTCTGGTTCTTCTCTGTAAGCACCCATTAGAGTAAGCAAAGAAGACAAAGGCAGCTGCCCAGCCATTGATAAGGCAAATGAATCGTCTAAAATTCCTGCAAATTCAAATTAAAATAACTATAATTAACAACAATGAAAGGATTTTTATGGCATTAAACAAAAAGATAAAGGAATAGGTGGTACCATATCTATCCATTGGTGACAAGGATTTAGTCTCGATTGCATGTCTAAGTTTGGCTGACAGATGTTCATCATATTTAACTCGGTAAAAGCCTGCTTGGTCAACATTAATCTTGACCCAACTACTTGAAGGTTGATCAATACTTTGGGATGTATTTTCCAGTAAGAAGCTCTTGTGTGCTTCATATGAACCACAACATAGTGTTATGGGCACAATCCATTGCCCTTCTCCAGCGGAACCACTCGCCAAGAATTGCTTCTGTATTTTTAATTTTATACCCCGTTAGTATTATTAATTTAGTATTCAAATATTAGATATAAGTTTTAAAATGATTAAAAAAACAAAACCTGTTGGAACTCCAATTTGTTATCTTTGAGACTAACAGAGACAACTGGATACCCTTTCTGCTTTGTCCATGAATTCATCAGTTTATTCACGGGCTCATCTGATTCCTCCTCAAGAACAGCCCACAAGTCCTCCGTCTTTGCATTTGAACAAGCGTATTTTTTTATATATTTTGCAAGTGCTCTCTACACATCACATACTGTTAGTTTCACAACTAACAAAAACAAATATTTATTTATCAAATAAAAAAACCTGAAAAACTTGAGGGCCAAGATAGCTCTGCAGCATGCGAATCACAGAAGCTCCCTTGCGATAACTTATTGCATCAAAAATTTCATCTATTTCACGAGCATGATTAATGTCCACCTGGAAGCCAATTTTGTTATAATAATTTAAATAATAATGCATATTAATTAGAATCTAAAAAGTTATAATTTACTTCAATAGGGTGTGATTCTGAAAGCCCATCAAGTCGAAGACCTTCAGTACTTTCTTCAAGAAATTGGACCCATATTTTCCATTCAGGGAATAACCCATCAGCTGCTAAATAGCTTACCTGTGTTAAAATCATAATCATTAATCTTAATCATAATCTTAATCATAAATAACTCACAAGCAAAGAATATTTAAATAAATAAAAAATTATTACCCAAGTGGCAAATCCCTCATTCAGCCATAAATGTGTCCACCACTCCATGGTTACAAGATTGCCAAACCATTGATGTGCAAGTTCGTGAGCTACAACAGTTGCTACCTGGATATTATTATTATCATATTTATTTCAGTAACTTAAGAGGAAAACTGAATCTTGAAATAGATTATTTTGGTATTACCCTTTGTTTGTTAGCAGCTGCAGAAGTGTTTGTCATCATAAAGTAGAGCTGTTTCTCTGTATGTAACCAAACCATAGTTCTCCATCGCTCCAGCAGCAAAATCAGGGATTGCAATCATGTCCAATTTTGGAAGCGTGTACGGTGTTGCAAAATACCTGCATAAAACAAACCATATTATAATTATAAATTTATAATACAAACAAAACGCAAAATTTAAACAATTGAAATTGGAACATACTCCTTGTACAAGCCAAGAGTCTTCACAGCAACATCTAATGCAAACTTCCCTTGATTTGCCTTCCCAACTTGACAGTATACCCTAACTTTGATTCCTGAAATACAGTTAAAAAACATAATGTTGATAATAGTAATAACAGTTTAACCTTTTGGTTTAAACTATGCTTTATTGTACCATCAGGTGTATGGTCTTCAACATAATCAAGCAAACCAACAACAGCAGCCACTAAATATGTAGACATAATTGGCGATTCCTGGTAGTAAACAGTCTTCAAATTGCCATCCAACTTTTCTTCAACAACTGGCATATTTGAAAGAGCTACAAGTTCTGAAGGCACTTCAAGTGTAATCTTGAATGTAGCCTAAATAACATTCTAACAATAATTATTGCAAATTAGAAAAAGAAAAGAAAAGAAATCACATGTATCAATATTATTAGTAACCTTGCAAGCAGGTTCATCCCAACAGGGAAAGCACCTTCTGGCATCAGCTGGTTCGAATTGAGTTACTGCCATGTTCTTCTTCTCCCCGTTATGTTCATATGTACTGTAAACATAAATTATTAATTACGCTAAAGTGTGTTACATATTTCAATCGTAACTGTGAGTTTTTATTTCATTTTACAAGGACAGTAATAAAAGAAAATTTGAACACTGAACAAGAACTCCACAAAAGAATTTTTTTGGCTTGCTTGCTAGGTTACGAATAATCAAATGATCTGAACACAAATCGAGACTAAAACTAGCATCAGAACTAAACACAGTTTATTAGTTCCAATAATAAGCCAAGAAGATCAATTACAAAATACCTTGGATAAAATCCTTTCATCTGATCATTCAGTGTGCCTTGGAACGTCATAGATAAAACACCAGCACCAGTAGGCAAACTTTCAGCGAATTCCAACACCAAGATCTCATCTTCTTCAAATAATTCTAGTTCAAGGGCCTCAAATCCCTTTAATCACGTACACCAAACCAAATAATTAGAGAGTGAGACTGTGATGGATAAAAGCAATCAAATACTTACCTTAGAAGCGCTTTCCGATTGAAAACGAACGGATTTGGAATCTACGGAGAGGTCGGCGGCATTGAGGACAATGAAGTTGGTACCGGCGACGATATCCAGGTAGATCTGGACGGCTCCGGAAAACTTGCAGGCCGTTAGGTCTGGTTTGAGTTTAAGATCGTACCTTTTGGGGATGGCGAATTTTGGAAGCCTTGGTTGACATTTGAATTGCTCGTACTTGTTCGACATTCTGAATGTGTGTGCAAGTGCGAGATGAGGACTTCCAGAGCTATTTATAAGGAAGATTTCCCTGCGGGTACTTATCCAGCCCACAAATTATTTTCATCTTCATCTTTACCGTTCTGTTTGACAAAATAATTTATTTTTTATAATTTCAAAATAATACCTTATGATAATTTATATTACTGTGAAAGTATTGTTACACCAGTGGGTTATTCGTCATTATACAGGGCACATCGTCTACTTATGGGTATTTTACACTTAAAAAAACAAAATTTAAGAAATTTTAATATTATTAGGAAATTTTGAGGTGTTATACGTTATACTTCGTGCTACATGGTAGCTCCGCCCTAGTATAGGATGTCAGAAAATTGGGAAAACATTATACACTTATCAAGTCTAGAGTAAATGTACAAAATTTGTAATTGAAAAATAATAGAATTAAAGCATATGTAATCATATAAATATTGTGAGACAGGAAAAGATAAAAAGATTAGGGGATGAAAGATTAAGAGTATTTTTTCTTCCTATTAGATTGTTAGAAAAATAGCGTGACATTTTTATTGTTTGTAAGTTAGAATTCTTTTGTAATTAAGCTTTTATGATCGAGTATATTTACTTTATTTTGTTTTTGTAGTGTATATTATGATGTTGTGGATGATAATTGTAAAGATAAAATCCAAACAGTGAGCGGTAGCATATTTATGGAAAAAAAATCTATTTTATATTAATGTGTTTCCTAGAATATCAGAAACAAATCGGTATAGCCCGGCCCCTTTTGGCGTCCTGGTACTCGTTAATAACTTCCGATCAAAAACATTTTGGTACAATTAAACTGGTTCGGTATCGATATGGTATCAAACAACAATTATTGTATTGTACTATGGCATCTAATTTCTGTAAAAAATATATTTTAATATTGTTAATATCTCAAAACTTGACCATCCTATAAGGCTTTATTTGTAGAACCAGTTGTGTGCCATATACTTGGAAAGACATATAAATCAAATCAAACCTAGAATCGAGGAAATAGTATCTACCGGATCGAGGACCAAACCAAGAAATAATTTCGACCGGACCGAACTGACCGAGAACCGGCCGGAATCGAACTGGATCGATAACCGAAAAAATTTCTTTGACTTTTTTTGGGGTCTTTTTGGTTTTGGATCGAACCAAGAACCAATTTTGCATGAAAAATAAAATCAAGAACCAGACTGGTATAACTCAGTTTGTTGCGGTTCGATTCCAGTCGGTTTTCGATCCAATTTGCAAGGCGTAAAGTGATGTAATGTGCTTCCTTTTTAACCTTTAATTGGAACAAGCACACTAGGAAGCGATTTATGCAAGTATCAAAGTGAAAGAGAAAATTAATGTTAAAAGCTATGAATCAATAAAGGACGAATTAGTGAAACCATTAATTAATTGGTGGGTGTAGATTGCATCAACAACTAGAAACTCACTCTAATTCCAAATGATTTTTACCAATGTTTTACATCTTAATTATTATTATTTTTCTTCCAAGCAGATTATGATCATAGGAAAACCACTTCTAAAGACTGCACTTCTTCCCAACTCCCTGGCCATGAATGAACCTTGCATTGTCCTCAGTGTACACATGAGTTTCATTTTTCAACCTGCAGAAAACAACATTAATTCAGTCAAAATCGATCCGAAACAACCTTTTACCGGAATAATAAATGGTATGTAAACCGGTTTTTGGCTCACGAGGACGAAATCATCTTGTTAAGAACAGTTAACGAGTAGAATGAAGCACCATCTAAATATAACAACTCTCCATTAACTGTTTCTCGTATTTTCTTGTCCATTTTCTCTTCTTCTATACAAAATGGTGTGTCCGAAGCCTATATCAAGAATATTAACACATTTCATTCGGGTTTTTTTATAGCAAAAAATGAAAAGCTAATTAGTTTCGAAATAGAAAACTAACCATAACCCAACCCCATTCGTCAGCAAAAGAAGGCACATGAGCCGTGTATGCAACCACATCTGCACCAATGTGTGAATAAAAATATATTATTTTCTACTTATTAATTTATACAGGGTTTTGCTAATGACAACTCCCATTATTAAGATATATGGAGCGTTTTAATTAAAGAGATGGATCTAGTAGTGTCTCCTACATTTGAAGACTTGCTTGATAGTGTTGTAGATAGATGAAAACACTTCATGGTGAGTTAATACTCCTGCAGGTCCAGCCTGCACATGCCAACCAAATACAACCATCCCAAAATTTTATTATAATTAAGAGAAAATTAGAAATTAAGAGCTTAATTAATTAACCTGAGTCACAAAGATTCCACCCGTATTAAGCTTAGGTTTAAGAACTTGCTGATAAAAGGACTTGGTGTAGAGCTGATAGCAAGGCCCTCCTTCAACTGGATCAGCCAAGTCTCCAATTATTATGTCAAATTTCTCTCTTCTCTCCTCTAGTTCAATCCTTTTTTTTTTTAATAAATAAAAAAGTTTAATAAATAACGAAATGATCACGTTCAAAGATCAAAGTCAACATTGCTAGCGTGCGATACACACGTCATTCTTATAATACTTTAGGATTTTGATCCGATACGATTAGTTTTGGATTTTGATCAACATGATAATATAACGTTTTTGATAAGCTTACTTAGCATCATTGATGACGAGCTCAAGCTTCTTGTTACTGAAGGCTTCTTTATTTGCCGTCAGATGTTCACGGCAGAAGTCAACCACCTCCTATAAAACAAAAATGACGACAATGGACTTGTGCTCAATGTTATTTAAATTAACCGGTCAATGTTCTAAATACAGCTAAACATGTCGGTCCACATTAGCCAGCCCATTGAACAGGATGACAATATTATTAAGTATGTACAATAATTATGTAAATAGTGCAAATGTCAAAAAGCTAAAAAAAAACAAAATAAATGTTATAAAAATTGAAAATTTTCCAAACCTAATTTTCAACAAAATTCATCATTTTTGTATTCCAAAACTTACATAAAAATCAATATATCTATTTTACTTATCCAATTTTATTAGAGAAATGGGGTTTTTTTTAGTTCGACGGGCTGGTTCAACTGAATTTTTTATATCCAACTGGCCAGCACATTAACCTTTTCTTTTTCCGGTTCGACCAGCGAGTTCAACCGGGTTTGTAAAACATTGCTGGTGCTTTTTGTATAATTTTACGACTGAAATTATATAACGGGTGACATACCTGATCAATATCACACATGACGATGTTTTCAATTGACTTATGCTTAAGTGCTTCTCTAGCACTAGACCCTTCACCACCTCCCATAATGAACACTGTTTTTGGGCTGCAATTTTTAATTAGTAAAATATGTAATTATTATATGTATTATTATATCATCATGTGGTCACCGAGTATTTCCTAAATTGCATGCACACTTATTTATAAAATGAAAGGAAAATTATTTTATAAATATACAGTAATATTTTTCAATAAATATGTGTAATTTCATAACCAAGTAATTTCAAACATTTTGTTCTGTATATTTGATAAACATTTGAATGATCAAACTCGTAACCTTAAAAAAAATATCTTAGAGCGCTTATCACTAGAGATGATTATTAATGCATAAAGTAGTGTATGGCTAATTAAATTGATGTGCATCAGTTATCTCGCAAAATGTTTACTAAAAATAGTTTCTTCACATAAAAAGCCCAGAAAGATTTTAAAAAAGGGATAGGAAAGGTAAATATGAAAATTACTTGGGGTGAGATAGAAGAGACGGATGGATTAAGCATTCATGGTAAATGAACTCGTCACTTTCTGCGCTCTGCATCTTCCCATCAATTACCAACGCCTACAAATCCATCAGTTTTAATTTATTTCATTGGTAATTATATAAGTACCCCTTCAATATTGTATTTGTTAAATTTAAGCTTTAAAGTTCTTGTAATTAATGGGAAATATATGATCGATAAATTTGCTATAATATGTACCTTTCCGAAGTGCTTTGTGTCCAAAAGAACTATGTCTTGAAACTCGCTGATTCCTTCGTGCAGCACACTTATATGAGAAATATGAATATTAGTTACTTACAAATTAATGCATCAAATCTTAATATACAATAACTATACTCATGTAGACAATTCATACATCTTATTAAACGATAATAGTGATAATATTGTATTTATTGTATTTATTTACTTTCCTTATCTCCTTGTTTATATTAGGAGAGTTTGTTGTAATTGTTTAATATAAATACAATCCTCACACCTCTAAATCATTAAGAGGTTTGATCATAATTCTCACATGGTATCAGCTTAATTTTTCTCCCCCAAAAATTAATCTCTTCTTTTTTCGTTCCTGGAACCCTACGCCGCAAACCCTCAGCCGCCGATTGAATTAAACTGGAGTAAAGAGACTATAAAATGACTAATAGAGATGAATTAAACCTGTTTAGAGCAAAAGACCATTTGAGGTCATCATCGATAACTTCTTCGAACCATGAACCATCGTGTCCATTTATGTTCTCTGGTACCGCACCATTTGATTTGTGGTGATCATCGTGTACAGGGAACATAACCGCTTCACCCATGTTGTCGAAAACGAATAGTGAGCAAGTGTTGAATGTTGAAGATCGAGGTGGGAAACACTGCAAAAAGGGTGTTTGTTTGATGAGTTTTGTTGCAAAATATGACCAGTTTTTATAGTGCTAACAATACCTCAAGACGACAACAACCACCTTTTCTGAATTTAATACATTCATTTTGCTTTTCTTTTTATTAAATGTTTCTTTTTAGCAAATGGTTTACTTTTTTGAATTTAATATTCTTGTATATTTACATGAACTTTTTTTTTTTTGAATTGCAAGTTAGTAAGTTAGTAGTTCGATATATGTAGTGTCATCCAAGCGGACAGTATATATTCTTCGAACATATCTTTTTTTTTTTGGGGAATAAACCGCATCTCCTTTATTATCTCCTGAGAAATGCCTACAGCAATAATTGAACCCGAGACCTTGTGAAGACAAACCCCCCAAGGTAACCCTTGGTGACTAATTGATCTAGATCAGTTGGTTATATTTACGTGAACTATATGATCCTAGCCTATTGGTACAGGCATCCGAAATGATCTTTTAAATGCCAAAATTTGGATCTCTTTATTAGGTAAACATTTACTATATGACAAGTGGAAGATTCATAGACAATCACAATGACAGTTAAATTATGTATATCACAAGTAAAATTCGGTCACTCAAAAAATCTTATTATAAATAGAAATATATTTTTTAAAGTAATGTATTCACATGGTTTTCACTAGATAATATCTAAAAATAAAAGTTAATTTACCTAACAAAGAACATGTTGTACGACAGGTTTGTAAAAATATACATCATATTTATAAACTAACATCATAACACTACGTTTTATTAAAAAAAAATATAATACTATTTATGAACACTATTTATGAACCGTTAATGATTAGTAACATTATTCTGATAAAAAAATATTATTAATATGTAATGCTTCAAGAAATGCGTTCTTAATAATTATGAGCAATAACATTTAACAGGAAACAGAAATTTATATTGAAATTTCTTAATAATAATGAATCAAGGACATGGCTAAATAAGAACACAGATAAGTAGATAACATACAAGAATGTATATCAAAATTTTAAATGTCAATATTATAAGTTGATATGTTTATCATAATATATTCACATTTTTTTATATCATATCTATTGAAATATTTAATAGCATTTTTAATTTAGTTCGATAAAATTCACATTTTTTCTTCACATGTATTCTCAATCGGATACATGTGTCGAATAAATATATTTCTGAGTTCGACGCGTATAGCATAGACGTGGTAAATGGGTCGTGTCGTGTCGGGTTCGTGTCGTGTCGAGTCCTTATACGTGTTGAGACCCCTAAACCCAAACTCGACATGTTTAATAAACGGGTTCAAAATGTTAACACGAACCCGACACGGTTAATTTCGTATAAACCCGACCCAACCCAATTAACCCATTTAAGCGGTGAAACTTCGCATATAGTAATTAAACATAATAAAAATTCAACAAAAAGTACGATATATATTCAACAAAAACGTAATGAAATCTAAAAACATAATAAAATCCACCTCATCCTTCATACAACTACTAAATTATAATATTTACATATAATATATTTACAAATATAAAGTTTATTAAAATATATACATACTTAAACGGGTGATTCGGGTTACCTTCGAGTTGAAAATATTGACACTAACCCAACCCATTTAACTTTCGTGTCGTGTCGAGTCAACCCGTTTACTTAAACGTGTCGAAACCTCTAACCCAAGCCCACTAATTTCGTGTCGGGTTCGTGTCTAGTTGTCGTGTCGTGTCTGCTTTTACCATGTCTAGTATAGCATTGTACTTGTCGAAGTCATGGCAAATATATTTCCAATATCGGGATAGTGAGTGTGTGGCTGTCACGTACCTAAGCTTAGGTGTGGAACCACCTAAAACTATGTATTTTTTGTTTTAAAGACTTAATTTTACAAACATTTGTCAATTTCCAATCATATTAAAACACTTGGACAATAAATAAAAAAATCATACACACACATTCACATGCGTTTTATATGAACACCATTTCAAGAAACATGAAGCTTGAAATATCATTACAAAAAAACATAATTAAGACAATTGTAAAGATGGAGATTTATATGAGTTTTAATCACCTGGGCTTGAGTTTAGACATACTTTGATTCACTAATGAGTTTATGTGATGATTTTTAACTATTCTACCCAAAACTACAATGTTTTTGTATGGTTCCACACCTAAGCTTAGGTATGTGACAGCCATACACTCACTTTTCCCTTCCAATATTCATCTGATTTCATTTCTTTGGTTATTTGTTTTCTTTTATTTCACGTTTAGTTTAATCTTTATATATAACATACTTTTTAGAAAAACTATATACCCAATGTACACGCATCCAAAATACCTAATATTTGATTTCACAAAAAAGTTAAAGCTGATACCCAACCCGATTTTATTAATACATTCCAACCATTGATCCGAGTTCAATTCGATTTGGATACAAGTTTGAATTTCAAATATCTATATTCCATCCCTATCTCCTAATCTGTAATCTTCATCATAACATAATTCAACCGTTTATCTATTTCCTAATACACGTGACAACATGTTAAGCCATCCACGTGTCACATTATAAACCTACGTGTTGTTTTTATGTATAAGAACAACAATAATAACAATACTAGTATGTACCCGCGCAATGCGGCGGCGGGTACCCTACAATTATATTTTGCAGCAATAATCTCAACCCTTATTTCATATTGTTAGATGTTTGTTTCTTGATGAACAACAAAGAGACTGGGACAGCCAAAAGGTTAAGAAAAAACATATTTCGTGGTTGTATATTAATCATATTACCTTTACGGGTATAAAAAGTTACAGATTGCATGTGGTTTGCTTCTTGTTATTATTGAGAAAAAAATAGATAAGTGAAAGTATGATTTGATTAAAAATAAACCAAAAGGATAAAAATATGATGGTACCTATAATTAAACCTTTGTATATATTCCAATTTTAGTGGAAAGAATAGATGGATAGTATAACTTTTAACGTGGCATTTTTCAAAGATACCCTAAAATAAAAATCAAATCTAAAACCTCAATTACTCTTACAATTCATCGTTTATCTAGGTTACATCACACATAAGTTCTTCAAGTGAGAATTCATCTTCTTCTACTCAATTGTCCAATGCTATTAAAGCCATATAACTGTAACCACCAATAGGTTTCTCAAGTTCTGGTTCACCATCCCACACATAGCGGCACCAAAATTTTATTTATTATCATTATTATCTCTAACCTACTTTCATTTAGTTACAGGTCATGTCCAGACCATTTTTTTGCATAAATAATTAATTTCTTAACCATAAATAACACACTAAATTTAATACTCTGGTAAAAGTGTAAAACCACACATTTTGACCCATACTAAAAAGATATTCAGTTTCAACCCAGCATGTTTCTATTTGTACTAACAATTGACCTGTTTTGATTCGTTACCCAACCCAACTAGCCCACCCATCTTGTCGCTTTGTTGCCTTACCAAGTAACAAGAAGCTAGACTTTGATATATATTCTCTGAAGTTGCATAAAAATGAGACTTAAATAAATGATAATAGGGAAAAATAACAAGTAACATTCATCAATTTTAATTTCATCATGAAATAAATATAAAAATCCCTAGGGATATGATTTCCTACTTGCGCCAATCATATCCATCATCAAGTATATCAACTTCATTGGTAGTTTGGACACACACGTGGTTCACGTATGTTTAACCAGAATTTAAAATTAGCATTTTTGGTTTTACTGCAACCAAACCTATACAAAGTAGAGTTTTGACAATTTGCATACTGAAGATTTTCAGAATTTTCATGTATAGACATAAGAGCACCATCACTAAATTGGTGGCTAGGTTGAGTTTTAGGATCATCAAGTGTGCCCTTATACACCATTTCTGTTATTTGTCCAGTAAAAGAACATTCAAACACATTATTTTCCTATAGTGGCCACACCTAGAAAAGAACATATTACCTTAAGAAATGTTGAAAAGAATCTGTTTGTTTAACTATACATGTTGATAAAGTCTAAACAACTAAAATAAAATCTGAAACCGTGATACTTTCAGGGAACATGAATACAACATTTGATTCGTATAAGAAACTTTCTTCATGGTGTGATAAATCTCCAATAGGAGAGCCACGTTATTCCGTTCCTGGCTATTTTAGTACCAAACAACATTAACCCCTTCAAAGGAAAAGAAAATAACTGCATAAATCCAAACATAAGATGCTTTCAAAGGCAAATTTGACTTTTAACCTGGCCAAACACAGACCATTCTTCTTGCATTGAACATTAGAAAACAATGTTATATTACTTGCCAAAGCCAGAAACCTAACCCTAGAACTGATTACATCAAATATCCATACGGTACCTGATAGCTCTTAAAACAACTTATATCTTCAACATTTGTAATTATTTCTAGAATTGATGCTTCATGTACAAAATGTTATTTCTTTTCCTCAAACTCCTTTATAAGTTGTTGCAGGGAAGCTTCAGCTTTTGTGTACATATCAATCATCTCAACACAATGATTCACCAAAATACCGTTTTTAGCGAATTGTCATTTGTAGAACTGAAAATTTAATCAAAGAAATAAGAAAAAGGGGTATTTATGACCCAGAGACGAAAACAGGTAGTAAATAGAGATAGAGCTATAGATTGCAATGAATCAGCAAAAGTGGATACATCACTTGTTAGGAATATTTCATATAATATTCATTTAGATTTGATGTGTCAAAACTTGGAAACTACAAGGACCTAAGTCGTTGATATGGAATTCAAGATTTGAATGAAGATTTAGGAGATAATGATAAATGTAAAAGATTTAGTATATCTTTATAGAATTCAAAAGATTTAGTATTATCTTTTCCTTGTAAATCTCTAGGTTTTCTAGTATATAAAGAAACCTAGAGGTATAGAATTAGATGTTCTTGTAACCCACGTTTTAACGTGTATGTGTGTGTACTCTAAGCCTCAAGGTCGTTTGATCCTGTTTAACGAAAAACCGTTCTACATATTTATATGTAGAATTGGGGCTTTTAGTAATCATTGTATATAAAGATGATGATGAAACCTTGTTTAGCAATACAAATATGTTTATCTAATTCCGTAATTTTATGTTTTGTATATGCTTATTCCAGATAAGAACTAACTATTCTTGAGCCTAAAGATCGACGTTTATATAGAGTTGTTCTATACTCAGCAATTGGTATCAGAGTTACTACTGATCTCAATACATCAGTACTACTGCTCCGATTCGAAAATACTACTGATCAGTAGTAAATGAAGAATCACCACTACTGATCAGTAATAGACTGAAATTTTTACTACTACTATCCAGTAACAATATTTCGTTTACTACTGCTTCGATCATTACTGATCAGTAGTATATCTCGATTACTACTGATCCGATGCTTAATCTTTTATTACTGATCCTTGGCTATCTGAATTTAATACTGTTACGTTTGCTGATCAGTACTAATCAGTACTAAACGAAGAAAATTTTGATACTGATTTCTTTCTATAACCGATACATCATACTTTGGAAAACATGACACACACCATGTTCATTCCATACCACGGTTTATTGAGCGTATCTGATAATAATGTGAAACGAATCATATTATTCACACACACAGGTTGAAGGCATGATGAAGATAAAGGAAAGTTTTATTTGTTACATATTTGATCTTTATCAATTGATTACAGAAGAAGAGTGATTATATTTTATTTGAAGAAGAAGTTGAAAGTCTTACTACATAAGATGTAACACCTCATATTTTTTTTCAAAACACCTTTTCAACATATCTTTAAATAAAAATATTACTAGTCCAATATTCCCAAAATACGATTTAACAAAAACCGTTAAAACATTTATCAGAGTTATAAAATCCGGTGTTACAAAGATAATATCATAACCATAGGATAAACGAGAACTACCTACGAGCTCCCGAGCTGATCAACACTAGGCCACTTCTAACGCGACCCTCTAATCCAACGATCCTGAACCTGAGTACATAGCCAAAAACAAAGTAGTACGTGAGACAAAATAGTCTCGTGAGATACATGGGTTTTCGACCCGTTCTCAAAAGATTTATAAAATAATATTTATAACATTAAAAAAAATACTTATCCTTATCATTTCTTATTAATTCATAATTCATCTTCCATTCATTTAACCGTATAAACTAATAAGCTTACCGTAAGCTTACTCGTCATCTAATCACATACTTGTAAGTTATCTCCAAACTTACACTTTCATTATCACATATGCGACGGACCTCTCCGAAGCCAACTCTCCCGATATGGGATGTCATAGGTAAACTATCAAGGTAATTGGGAACCCCCATCTTACCGAGATTCATAAGCTCTCCCCGTTCCCGGGTCGTCATGCTCACCCATCATTGGGTGTCGTAAACTGTGACATTCTACTCTTTGCGCAGGGAGGTACCACCCCAAGTAGACGTCTCATGCTCCCCCATTTCTGGGCGGTCTTATTCCGGATATCTCATTCACATATGAGCCTCAGCTCCTTTCATCAAATATGAGCATCAGCTCCTTTCATCACTTATTAGAATACATTTATTCTAATTCATCATGCTATTCTCTTTATTATTTCATTTTAAATCTTGACTATACCAAGTCCTTTAATAATTTAAAACATATTCATCTTTTATCAAAATCATATTACTTTGACTCTTCTTTGACTAGAATACACGTTTATTACTAGTCACTTATTACTTATTCTCTTAGTATTTCAATATCTACTTTATTAGTACAAAATACTAATCGATACTCATTACTTAAAAATCATTGTCTCAAGCTTTATTAATACATATTATTAATAAGCCGATTATCAAGCTCTTTTAAATCATTATCTTTATTCATACATCTTATTTATAAAAACTCATTATTTACTTTTCATTATCATAAACTCTTTCAAAATCAACAATCATTTAGACATACTAAAATATTCTATTACTAGCATTTCCTCATCATATCAATCATATCTTTAT